>CM057823.1:88310905-89643887 GCA_030068075.1 Paguma larvata
ATTAGGTTAGAAATGCAGGATTTTTTTTCCCATTTTTTGAACTAAATGAAATAACTGTAATGAACAAAAGTGTGTTACTGAAATTCAGGATTATGAAAAGTAGAAATACAGCCAAATCAGCAGTCTGGGTGTTCTTTTATCAGTGCAAATAAAACTGACTCAAAAGACAAAGGCTGAGACTTCAGTATCACGAGATACGATATACACAAAGTAGTCTATGGAGAAATGCTCCTTTCTTTTTCTGTATTTGAGAACTGAGTGATCGCTGAAATTTATTTTAATGTAAATAATCTTCTATGTCTTAGTAGAAGACATAGAAGATCACTACTAAGTTGATAGCTTAGTAGTTACATTTGTTTTATACTTAGGACTATTCTAGTCCTTTAAAGATAACAATATACATTTAGCAGATTTATTTTGGACATTTATTATCACAGAGTATAAGTATTCTTCTCATAAAATCCATTGAATCACATTATAATATTCTCATTGCACTTTATGGATTATACTTTTAGTTGATGAAATCGTACAATTATTTTCTGCCTTATTCATTTTGGTACTTGTATAGTTTACATAAACTAATTTTTAATTATTTAATAGCCTGTGAGGCTAGCAAACATACAAGTCCTCTCTTTCCATCATCCACTTTTGCCTTTTGGGAACATAGAGAAACATATCCAGAATGGGAAAAAAGAAAAAAAAAGAAAAAAAAAAAATCATTTGTTCTTGCAGTTTTGGGATACCTCCAGCAGGTGGCAGATTCTCATAGGCATCTTTATAATACTTTTTCATTTACAGTCTGTTGAAAATGACTCAACCAGAAAAGTGTATACAAAAGAAGCTTATAAGTGATTTATTTTATTTGACCATTCCAGTAAAGTGTATACGAAATCACTAAATTAACTTTCTTTTATCTGTGATGTGCAGTGTGGTAGTCAACTCTAAAATAAAAAAGTAAATTTTGTTACATGTTTATAATTACATTTAAGGCAGTGACAAATGTTTCTGGAAGTCTGTTCTAAATTATAGCAAACCTAACAAAGTTCTATTGAGAACATCAACATATTTTATTATTTGATAACATAATACAAATCAGTTGCATTTTACTAAATTGTAGACTTAATTATATTCTTAAAAAAATGATGTCTCTGTGTCATTTCTTTGACCACGTTGCCCTTCTCTCCTCTATTCCAGAGGGAGCCATTTTCATATTTACGGTTATTATTCCCATGGATTTCCTTATACTGTTCCATAATTTCTTTTCCTAAATAATATATTGCTTATCTTTTCATGTTGCTCATTTATTTTAATGTAAATAATCTTCTCTGTCTTCTCTTAATCCTCAACATCAAGTTCCTGAGTTTCACCTAAGCCGGTATGTAACACTGCAGTTCATGCCTTTAACATTAATGCAGAACACTGTGTGAATATTCATTCCACGTTACTTTTGACAGACACTTGCAGTGTTTTTAGTTTCTTGGCTAATACAACACAGCTTTTATGAACATCTTCATATGTATCCTTCGGTGCCCATGGACTCATTTTTGAGTCATAGGATATGCATATCTTCAGTTTTCTGAGATAACAACAAAGCATGCCCCAAGGTATTGATGCAGATTTATGCATGTTAACAGTTTACCAGTTTGTTTCCTAAGCTAACTAATACATGGTATCAGACTTTTAATTAATGTTGACTAATGACTTTAATTGTGTACAATATTGCTAATATGAGCTAGCTTCCCCCCCATCTTTATATTTTACTGGATTAGTTGTCTTATGTCACTTTTTGTGTATTCCAGATATTAATGCTTATGTTAACTGCACGGATTTCAAGTTTCTTCCAGTTCTCACCCTTTCTCTCTCTTTCTTTCTGAACGTGACAGTAGGCATTATACAGAAAAGAGCTGTGGGGTAACATATCTTCCATGATCTGTAATGAGCCAGTGGGTAAGGGGCAGGGGTGGGGGGCGCTTACCTTTAGCCCAGCAGGAGAGTCTGAAATCATCCTAAAGCCCACTGCAGGCCCGCACTGCCAGCAGAGGGGGCTGCAGCTCTCCACAGACCCAGTTTTTTCCACCAACTGGCTGTAAACTATGGATGGCGAAGCTCGGATTGCCCAGCTTTCAAGGAGTCTATTTGGTACCAGGCCACTCTGGAGCTCGCCCACAGGCAAAGAAAGCCTTTGGGGGTGGAGCTTCTGAAGAGAAGCCAGTGAGGACTCCCTACTGTACTAGAGTACTTCCAACTCCATTCCTTCTCACTCAATATCACATCTCAACAGAACATCTAGAAATCAGGAAATCTACAGATAACAGCAATATTATATCACCCTTTTCCCTGGTGGGGTTTAATATTACCCTCTGGTCGGTCACATCTTCTCTCTCACAGATAGGGTTTTCATATATTCTTGAGTCTATTTCAGCCTCTCTCTTTTTTTGTCCTGTTGCAATTTGCTTAATTAGCACAAGTATATATTGTATTCAATTTTAGAGCTATATGATTTTATACCTGTATATGAGAGATTACTTTTGTTTTTTTTGTTTAGTTTTGTTTTGATTTTTGAGAGAGAGAGACAGCACAAGAGTGCATGTGTGCAAGTGGGAGAGGAACAGAGGGAGAGGGGGAGAGAGAATCTTAAGCAGCTTCTGCCCTGCCCAGCAAGGAGCCCAATGCAGAGTTCAATCTCACAACCCTGAGGTCATGACCTGAGCTGAAATCAAGAGTCAGACCCTTAACCGACTGAGTCACCCAGGTGCCCCCAGTTTACTGTTTTTCTTATTTCTTTTACTTAATTTCCCTCTCTCTCTCTCTCTCTCTCTCTCTCTCTCTCTCTCAGTGGAATTGCCTTTTTTCAGGTAATAGGGATTTGTAAATTTGAATAGAAGTCGATGGTTATTGAAGATAATATATTATATAAGCTCTCTTGCCAGGTTGGAAGAGGCTGTTACAGACACATTTCTGAGAAGGAGGCCTAAACAGTCAATGTGGGGATAGTGTTTGTTTCAGACTTCACTTCCTACCAAGAAAGTACTGTAACTGCTGAAAAATTGTTTTCTTGTATTGGAACAAAGCATAAGGTAGAACTATAATAGGAAGAATATGGAGGACCTTGAACACTTCTAAGGAAATCACATATTTTATCTAATTTACATAGATAGTCTACAATTTTCTGCCCACAATTGAGATTTTTTTTTTCATTATGCAGATTTTATTCAAATTTAATTGACTACTTATTATTCTCTTAAACGTCTGACACTAAAATGCCTCCGGATTTGAGGTGAGCAAAATAAATGTTAGAAGTATGCAAAGGTGACTGAGGTTAGATGTTCTCCCTGAATGCGTAAAATGCCTTCTCAAAATGTTGTTAGACTGGTTTCAATACTATAGGGTTGAGAAAGACTTATCTTTCCTTTTTCTTGGACTTCACACTCTATACGAGGTGGCTGGACTGTGTTTTTTTTTCTTGCTGGAATGACTTTATGTCCAACTGTACATGTTCAAATAGAAATTGAATCAGGTTTGATTTGGCTATATAAAAGTTAAAAATAAAAAGAATATTTAAATTAAATAGAAATTTGCCTTTCTTTCATACACACACATGCCCACACACATGCACATATCAGAGAGAATACTCTCTCTGGTTAGTGTGGTGACCCTCTGCTCATGAGCAACCAAGCCTCCTCTTAATTGTTCACTACACTGCACAGCTTGTGACTTTAAGTTCAAGGTTGCATCATAGTATAGCTGCCCACATACATGGCAGAAAAGGAATAAAAAGGGATGATAAAATAGCGCCCCTTCAGCCTAGTCAGAGCACACTTAAATGTTACTGTACAACTCATAGCTACAGTGAGGACTGCGAAATTCAGCCTTTAATCTTGCCATTTGGCTTTCTGGAACAGGCGGTTTTTGGAACAAGAGTTCCATTTTTTAAAAAGAAAGGGCGACTGGATATTCCTTAGGCAACTAGGAGTCTCTGCCACAGCATCCATATACACGCTTCTGATTTTCTGGAATTTCTTACATCCGACTCTTCCTATACATTCATTCTTGTTCTAAGTAGTCTACGCGTCTTCAAGCCAAAAAACTAACAAGCAAAAAACAAACAAACAAACAAAAACAAAACCTTATCATTTTGAAATTATCTAAAAGTTTGTGTCTGCCATTATATGTATCCAGGTATGCGACCTAACTCATCCACTTTCTTAGATATTATTTCATATTTAACTTTCTGTTTTAAAGAGTGCTGTGTATATGAAAGTATGACAAAATATTTTTCAACTACATTAACCACTTGTGGAGATTCAAAAGTGACTTAAAATAGTACTTGTTGGTCTCGGAGATATCTTCACAGTATAGTGCTTCTCTACAGAACAATGACATAAAGGGAGGAATTGCGTGCTTTGTTATTTTGCATTTGTTTTTCTTTTAATTTCATTTCATTTTACTTTATTATTTTATTTTATTTTTACATCGAGGGGCTTAAGGACTTAGAACTTAATCAGTTTCCACTTTGGAAATTGAACACTATTATGGTATTGCAACTACAGCTGTCGATTAGAATACTGATGGCATGCTTACGTGTCAGTCACTACACCATGAATAAATGGTTAATGATTAAAGGACAGGCTATACTGCCAAGTAAAGAAGAAAACACATAGAAGGGTGAAGGGAATGAGGGCACCCGGAGGTGGTCATCTAACAGCTAGGATTTTTATATGCTTACTTTATATAGAAAATGTCATCATGTTTTAAAACTCATTTTTACAGGATTCAAATAAAGAGGCAGGAAACTCCAGGCTATTGAAGCAAATCTGTTGCTACTAACTCTCAGCCACTGTCCATGCTCTTAACCCCATTTTTTATTCATTCTGCCAGAATCTAAAGATCCATAAGCCCGAGACAGTGGTATTTACTGGGTGCCAGCAGAGCTTATGAACCAAACTGCCTCCTTGTATTTTGATCCTGTGTACTATTCTCTTTTCCAACATGGCCCCTCAACCCTAAATTATAGCTGACAAGTGAGTAAAGGCTTATTTTCTTATTTGTCCCTTGCCTTTTCTCTAAGAAACATTTTGTTATTGTGGTGATGGGGGCAAGTGTAGAGATCATTCTTACTAATATTATCATAATAAATGTATTTCCATATTTAAAAGGCATATAAATGCCCTATGATTCCCTCTCAGAAAATCCTCTTCCCATTCTATGATCTGGGCCTTTAAAAAAACATCACACCAGTGATTGATTGATTGGTTATTTTTATTTATTAAGGACAGCTCTGATAATAAAAACTTACCATGAAATCAGGAAAGAGAAACATAAGCACCTCAATGCGTATGCTACATATAGCATTGGTTTGCCACAAAATGTATTCTTTGGGCATTTAAGATATTTACATATGTGTTAGTGAAGTCAAATAATAAAGGACTCATATGCAAATGTAGTTTTATTTTCAGTTTATAATGTATCATAAACTAGTAAGTACTGAATTCAGTGGCTAATGTATTTTAGAGTTTAAGTGTATAAATAATTTATTTCTCTTCTAGAGTTTTAATAAAACACTTCCTAATAAAAGGCATTTAATTACTTATCTAATCAATATTTTTACCTCATGTTACATATACACATTTATCATCTCACTTAATATAATATATATTATGTATAAGGTAAGATAAATATCTCTGTATTTTGAATCAAGTTATTGATCATATATATGTAGAGTTTTCTATAAATTATTATAGATATAATTCACAGAATTCTGCAAATTTTCTAATAAACGTGCCGTGGTATATCTGGTTTATAACATAGCACATTTTAATATCAAAATATAATATCAAATGAAAATAATTGCAGTGACTGGAGAACATTGTCATATTTCCTAATAGAATAAAGATTTAACTGAACTTTATAAGATTATTAAAAAAAATTTTTTAACATTTATTTATTTATGAGAGACATAGAGACAGAGTATGAGTGGGAGAAGGGCAGAGAGAGAGGGAGACGCAGAATCTGAAGCAGGCTCCAGGCTCTGAGCCGTCAGCACGGAGCCCGACGTGCTACTCGAACTCACAGACCTTGAGATCATGACCTGAGCCGAAGTCGGCCGCTTAACCGACTGAGCCACCCAGGTGCCCCATAAGATGATTTTAATAAAGAGAGTAATGCTTTGGCTGGTTCATGACAAAAAAAATTCTTGATGATTCCTTTTTTTCTCATCCTCTCCAATTTCTTTCTTTTTTTAGGTAACTTCTTCCTTGTAATCTGCCTTTGGCAATTTTGATTTAACCTCGGTAACTCTCACAAACAGCTCTCTAGAGTTAGCAATTATGTTCAAATTGAAAATAATGTGAGATTTCTGTTACATTCCTCTTACATCACTCAACATTATTGGACACTATTAGCTACTCCTTCATTTCGTGAACCACTCTCTTTCCTTGTCTTCTTTGATTTTGCATTCATTCGATTTTTCCTCCTTGCTAATCCTTCCTTCTCATTTTCCTTTTTAGGCATATTTCACTTGTCAGACACATATTCATGTTTTTAAAGATTTACTAGTAATCCTGTTTTCATTCGGTCTTCTCGTAGCTGATGTTGCTTGTGTCCATGACTCTGAGGCCCACTTACTCATAAATGAATCATAAGGTTATTTTCTTCAACTCAAACTTCTCCAAGGTCCACATCCCTGTGTCCAACTTCTTATATGAAAGATCTTCCAAAAACATTTCACAAGACCTTAAAATCTTTAATAGTCTTCTCTGTACTTGATCTTCTTCAGCTATGTTTGTATTGAGTTGAGTCATTTAAATCAAAACCTAGGATTCATTCTCTACACTATTATCTCTCTTCTTGAATAAACTCAATTCTTCATCACAACACTCTGCCATCGTATCTTCTCAGTGTATTGCCAGTTCTCTCTTCATTTCAGTCACCAAAACCTTAACCGAATCACCATCTTGTCCTATATCATATCTGTGACCCATAAAAATCTAATTGGTGCTCACGTACTCATTCTTTCTTCACTCAAGTTTATTCTCTGTACTGGAAGCAGAATGATGTGTATAAAGCTGAAATCTGTTTATGTCACGCTTGGATTTTTATATTACATAAATAGACCAATCTCCAAGCTTACAATGCTGGAATTGCTTCATATGACTTTAGGAAAAACACAAAACTTCCAATCACCATTCTTTTCCTTCCTTTCTAGTATCTTCTTACACTAATTTTCCTTTTGACTCTAATTCGCTTCAATATCTTTTGCCTGACATGCATCACTCAACAAGCAGTATTTACACGTACTGTAGCTTTGACTGGAATGTTCTTTATATCTGTTCATGCATGCCTAGGATACAAATTAGGAAGATTTTTGGATAGTACATCAATAATTATTCTCTGAAACTTTTTTTTTTGGTTGTATCTAGCAAAATAGAATCCTAGTATTGCCAGCTTTTACATCAGATGACCTTTGCCTTACCCCAAATTTGGGAGGAAACGAATACATAATACCACAGCCTAAAAGTCCCACATTAAAATGCAGAAAAGGATTACTTTGCAGTAGTTGTTACATGTGAAATGACTATTATAGTAACACACACTACTTTGAAAAATATGACTCGCTAAAATATCACCTTTGAATATCACATCTGGAGAGCAAGGTATTTAAACATGAAAATAATTACATATCCTGCCTTTTTTATTCATGGCTTTTCTCTCAGCTAAGAGTGAACACTAGTTTTGTTTTGTTGTTGTTGTTGTTGTTGTTTTGTTTTTTTGTTTGTTTTTTTTTTTTAGCCAATGTGTTTAATTTGAAAATATTGAAGAACATGCTTGTTATGGACTAAATATATGTCTCTCCAAAACTCATATATTGAGTTTCTAACCCCAATGTGATGGTTTTACAAGGTAGAGATCTGGGGAACTGATATAAGGTCATGAGGCTGAAGCCCTCATGAATAAGATTTGTTCCCTTTAAAAAGGGACCCCAGAGAGATTTCTCTCTCTCTTTTGCCATCTGAAGAAACAAGAAGACTTCGGTCTGCTTCTCCGAATGCTCCCACCAGAACCCAACAATATTGGCATCCTGATCTTGGACTCCCAGGCTCTAGAACTGTGAGAAATAAACTTTTGTTGTTTATAAGGCACTTAATCTATGGTACTTTGTTAATAGCAGCTTGAACTGAAGAAAACAATGGGAAAACCTAAAAAAAAAAAAAAAGGGATGCATGTTTACTGATCTGGGGGTTAGAAATTTGAAAAAAAAAATAGCGTCCCTCAGATGGAAAGAATAAAACGCTATTCAAGACAACTTAAGATTTTCAATAATAAATTCAATTTTTAAAAGAAAGTATATTCAAAATAAAATATTTTGGATTCCAGTAGTGACTTGTGATTGTAATGTAAATACCTGCTTTTGGTTGCTGAAGCACACATGTCTTCAAAGACATCCACCTCAAATAAAGACACTGTCAGTTACACTACTACAGAAATAGCCAGGCTGCCCCATTCTTGAAGTTCTTATTTTAGAAAGTCCTGGGTAACCCAGATAACTGGCATTTGCTTTTCCCTCCCTGCATTTTAATTCTCTCTCTTGTTTTAAACCAATTCACCTGCAAAGAGTGAACCTGGGAAAAATCTCAGCATCCCAACCTTGACCCAAATAAAAGCTGATTCCCAGGTCTGGGAGTTTGCTTTCTGCACCCCTTCTGTCCTTGAGTACCAATTGGACATGCTGTTACCTTCCAGAGCTTGTGAGTAATAAACCTTAAATCTTAATTTTTCAAAGCTCTTGGCTGGCTAATAAAGCTCGGTGTATCTTGCTAATCATAATAAAAACCAGTCTAACCACAGCATTGGGTCCAGTTGGAGGAACAACTGTGGGGACTCCCCAAAAGTAGTAGGAGCCCAGATGAGTACCCTCAGGATTTTCTAGCTGATAACGTCACTATGAATAGACTAAGATCAACACAACAATTTATGTTGATAAAATAGTGCCCATAAATACTTTAGAATACATGTGTGCTGTTGAAATAATTTATAATATTTTGGGAGTAGCAGTTCTATTTTATCTAGGCATATTCCAGGGTGGAAATATATTACTCCCCCCTCACAAGTCACTTCTGCCTTTTAAATAATTCTCATCTATGCATTGTCTCCCTGTGTCAAAAGCTGGGCTTGTGGACTTTGCATTCTTTGATGTAGTAGAAAACAGAGTTAAAGAAAATACATTGTTCAAATGAAAAAAATACAATTAGAAATTTTAAACTTTAATAATAAATCATTTCTCCAGATACTAATTTAGTTATGACAGAAGATATCATACTTCAAAACTTATATACAAAGGTATCAAATGTAGGGCCCCCTGGGTGACTCAGTGGGTTAAGTGGCCAACTCTTAACCTTTAACCTCAGCTCAGGTCTTGTGAATTCAAGCCTTGCACTGGGACTGAAACCTACCAAAAAAAAAAAAAGAAAGAAAGAAAAAAACATATACAAATGTATATAGTTTTAGATTATGAAACATTGTTATTAAAACATTGAAGGTTGTAGTTTTATATGAAAAATAGATATATTCTTCCCAAATTGCCAATAAGTCATTAGCTAAGAAACAAAAAAACTTTCAAAACAAAAAGCACCAGACCAAGATCGGTCTGGAAGTAAAATCTATAACATTTAGGGAAAAAAATTAAACCAATTATCCAATGTCTTCCTGAAAATAGAAACAGGGGAAATTTTTCTTAACTCATTCTATAAGGCTAGCATCACCCTAATACCAAATCAGGTAAACATATTATATGAAAAGAAAATTAAAGGTCAATACCTCTCATGAACACAGCTATAAATACCCTTAACAAAATAGTAGCAAATTAAATCCAACAATATATGAAAACAAGTATACACGATGACTAAGTGGAATTTATTCCAGGCATGCAACACTATTTTAACATTCAAAAGCCGGTTAATGTAATCTGTCACATCAACTAGCTAAAGAAAAATGATATGATCATATCATTAGATGCAGAGAAAGCATATGAATATGTTTTCTTTTTAATTAATAAACTTTAGTTTTTAGGGCTCTTCTAGGTTCATGAGAAAATGGAGTGTGAAGTACGAAGAGTTCCCATACACCTCCGATGCTACACATGTACCACCGAATTGTTCTCAACATCCCGCACCACAGGACTCTCTTTGTTCCAGTAGATAAATCTACACGGATATAGTATCACCCAAAGTCCATACTTTACATTATGGTTCATTCTTGGTGTTGTACACTCTATGGGTTTGGACAAATACATAATTATATGCATCCATCCTTGTAGTATCATACAGAATTTTTTCATCTAAGAATCCTCTGTGGGGCGCCTGGGTGGCTCAGCCGGTTGAGTGTCTGACTTCAGCTCGGGTCATGATCTCACAGTCTGTGAGTTCAAGCCCCGGGTAGGGCTCTGTGCTGACAGCTCAGAACCTGGAGCCTGCTTTCTTTGACCCTCCCCCACTCATGCTTTGTCTCTCCTGCTCTCAAAAATAAATAAGACAGAAAAAAAAAAATTAAAAATCTTTAAAAAAAGAATTCTCTATGCTCTCTGCCTTTCATTTCTCCCTCTTTGCTAACCCCTGCAAAACACTGATTTCCTTTACTATCATCATTTTGTCTTTTCCAAAATATCGTATAATTGCAGTCATGCAGATTGTCTTCTTTCATTTAATAGTATGCATATAAAATTCTCCTATGTCTTTGGGTGCCTGGGTAGCTCAGGTGGTTAAGCATCTGCCTCTTGGTTTTGGCTCAAATAATGATCTCAAGGTTTGTTAGATGGATCCCCATCTTGGCCTCTGCGTTGACAGTGTGGAGCCTGCTTGGAATTCTCTCTCTCCCTCTCTCTTTGCCCTTCCCCCAATCATGCTGTTTCTGTCTCTCTCAAAATAAATAAATAAAAAGTTGAAAAAAAGAAAAAAAAAAGATTTTCCTAAGCCTTTTCATGGCTTCCTAGCTCATTTCTTTTCAGCATAAATAATAGTCCATTGCTTGGATGCATCATGGTTTATTTATTCATTTACCTAAAGAGGATACTAGGTTGCTTCCAAGTTTTGGCAATTATCAAGAAAGCTGCCATAGAAATCCAGGTACGGATCTTTGGGTAAACATAAGTTTTCAATTCATTCGGGTAAATACCAAGGAGCATGATTGCTGGATCATGTGGTGCCGATGTTTTTTAATATAAATTGGAATACCTCTATGTTTTCATGTTTTATTCTCCAGCTCATTAAAATAATTAAAAGCTAAAAAATTGGTGCTTTTTGTATTGACTAAGTTATTAAAAATTTCCAACTGATTCTGAAGAAGTAATATTTACGTTTATTTCTACCAGCTTGATTTTTAATTTCTAAGAATACTATTAAAAATATTATGCTATTTAGGGCACGTGGGTGGCTCAGTCCGTTAAGCCTCTGACTTCCACTCACAGTTTGTGAGTTCGAGCCCTCGGGCTCTGTGCTGACAGCTCCGAGAGCCTGGAGCCTGCTTCAGATTGTGTACCTCCCTCTCTCCCTGCCCCTCCCCCACTTATGCTCTCTCTCTCTCTCTCTCTCTCTCTCTCTCTCTCCAAAATGAATAAGCATTATTTTTTTAATTATTATGTTATTCTTATATTTGTTACAACAGCAAATATTTTCGAAAGCTCCTTCGTTCTCGACTTTAATCAAATGGGCTTCCAAACCTTCATTTTTTTTTCAGGTAAATAGTTGAAAAACTCAAAATGAATCACTGAACCTAAACTGCCTTTTTATCTGAAGCATCTGTTGATAGAAAGCCAACTTTATACTCATTAACTTTAGCTGTGAGATTTTCCTATTATAAGAGTCAAAGCTTTAAAAGCTCATGTCATGTTTCCTACATGCACAAGAGATCTGGCAATTAAAGTTATTAAAAGTAATTAGAAAAATAGAAATTTAATTAAAATAAAAACTAAAGTTAATATAAAAATATGCTTTCCGAAATTGTATAGATTATCACTTTGGGACACACTTTAACAACCAAAATACAAATTTACTTTTCAAGTAGATGCTATTGCTTCTTTAGACTTTTGTCTTCTGATTTTCTTTTGATCGGTGATATCAATATGTCCTCCATGTTGATGGTACCATAGAAATCAACAAACATTTTGATGCACTGGAAGATAATTAATCATTATTTTTTTCTTAAATATTTACTTTACTTCCGTACACTCACTCCCATTAAAATAATTTATGGTAAAATGGAAACCAAACTTTACAATACGTGAATTGCTGTAGATTTCCTCTATACAATAAAGAACCACCACAGCTAGCAAACATGCTCTGAGTTAGCATTCCTTAGTGTCTGTTTTCTGCACAGACAGCCTGAACAGCCAATTTGTAAGTTCCCACATTTCCTCCTGATCTCAGGTGACTGGTCTCCTTGAGACTCCATGCACATTGCAGACCATGGCACCAACCAAAGCATGGCTAGCTTCAGGGCAGGGGGACTATTCAGTTCCGTCTGCTACTGAAGGAATTGTTAGCAGCTGTAACTATTCCTTTCCATACTGCTCAGTGTAGTGGCCTTAGATGGGAAGCATCACGTTACAGTTGTCTCAGGAAAGGGGGGATTAAAAATTAATAAGTACATATTTCAAATTAATGATATCTTAGAGTAAAACTTTAGTGCATGAACATTTTGCACACTGTAAGACCAAAAAAAGGGAAGAGACTGGAAATACAAATTGCAGGTCAATGAAATCCTCATGCTTATTTGATTGCATGGATTGATAATGATACTCCTTTACAAAATTGAACATCTCTCTGGTACAAACGATAATGGACTGGATACGAGTGTATCAACTATACATCAGCACCATACCAGGCAACCAAGCTGTATGGTCATCTCACACGTGTGTGTGCGTTCCTCCACTCCAGATTGTTTAAGCTGATTGTTCCACACAGTATGGACAGGTCATTCACCTAGGACAGTAGTTGTCAACGGAAGGCCATGTGCCTTTCAGGGGAATTGGGTTATGTTTGGAGACGTTTTTGAATGTCAACGCTGGGGATTCTTATTGGTACCTAATGGGTAAAGGCCAAAGATGTTGCTAAATATCCTACCACGTACAAGACGGTCTCCCAAAAGCCTGTTAGTAGTGCAGAATTCCAGGAACCCTTCTCTAGATAGATCACAGCAGCCTTTAGCATCTAACCTTTGGGTCAAAAAAATATCATGAAAATTTTTAAAATTTTATATTTTGGAAAGCAGGACGACTTTCTCGAAAGAATTTTCATTGTAAAATAGATATATAAAACCCTATAAAACTATTCATTATTTCAATTAACATTGCCATATTTTAACTAGCTCTCTGTTAGTAATATTTCAACCTAATTTTTAAAAAATTGTTTTAAAACATTTGACTTTGAGTATAAAAGATAAAAATAAAACAAAGAGACTAGAACAATAGATGTTATAAAATACCTTTCAAGGAACTTGCTCTTAGAAATTACCTCATTAATTTTCCCACTGTGCCCATAGGGTAGGCAATAATAATTACTGTATCTGTTTTACAGATGAGAAAACTTGGTCACGCAGAGGTTAACTACTAGAAAAGTTTAATCTGAGAGTTGGTTATGGGACTGGGAATAATATGCAAAACTTAAAATTTCAAACTAAGATACTATGGCTTGTGACTCTATATCAGATCTAGTCCAAATATTTTTTTCATTATTATATCAGAAATTGCATTTTACCATGAATGTTAGGAGTGATATTAAACTCCTGATAAAAATTAAATGATATTTAACATTTTATTTATTTATCAATTCAATATAGTTAGATTAAACGGCTGTTAGATTGGGAGCATTTTGCTAAGTACTGTGAGGATCTATTAAGTAGGGAATGGAATAAGGGTCTTTCAGGTCAAGATGGAAATTTTCTCCAGACTCATTTTCCCTTGAAGAAAAGTCCTCGCATTCAGTAAGGCAGTCCTGCATGTGAGCTCCACATGTCTAAGTCTCTGGAAAAGTCAATGCATGGAGTTATTTTTTTTATTTTCACATAAGCATAGTTATTCACTAGATGATTCTGATTCTTAAAATACTTACTGTTTATACATTTCATCCCTTTCCAAGTGAAGTTTGACTGGAAAAATAATGTCTTTCCAGAAGTATATCCTTAGAGAACCTCTCCAATACTAAATACATGACAATGGCCAATAATTAAGATAATGCTTAATAAATATGGAGTGCATGTTAATTATTGCTATTATCATAATTCCCTTGATGAAGAATTAGATGAACACTTACTGAGTTATATTTCACCTATTAAAGTTATCATTATATATCTGTCCCCACCACTCTCAAGGTGAAGTAACTACCCATTCCTGTACTGATTGCTTTTAACACTAGACCAGATTTCCACTTGCATACAAATAATAATAATATTGAATGGTATTCTCTTTGACTTTTAAAAATAAATGTTCTTATCATGAGTAATTGAAGTTCTCCAATTAAACTACCAAACCAAAATTAATCTAAACTTTCTTAAATTTGTGATTCAATTATAAAGCAGAAAGCACCAAAAGCAACCTTTACCTCTTATTTTAATGTTTATTTATTTTGAGACAGAGAGAGACAGAGCATGAGTGGGGAAGGGGCAGAGAGAGGGAGACACAGAATCGAAAGCAGGCTCCAGGCTCTGAGCTGTCAGCACAGAGCCCGACATGGGACTTGAACCCACAGATTGCGAGATCATGACCTGAGCCGAAGGCAGACGCTCAACTGACTGAGCCACCCAGGAGCCCCTTATTTTAAATGATTGAATTAGATACGTACTTTACACACCACTAATGTTTGTAAATAGATCTCTCAATCGGGACAGTATAGTACATTGGTTAATCTTTTACGTTTTAGAGAAGACTCAAATAACCAAGTTAGTATATTATATACTTTTGACCATGGACCAATTTTTCAGTCTCTGTGTGCTATTATTTTCCTATAAAACAGAGGTGATGATAATAATATTATTTACATCACAAGGATTTTGTGAGATTTCATCCATCCATCATAATCAATGTAGAATTGTACCTAGCTTGAAATGAGCAGCTAATAAACATAAATTAATATAGTCTCAGTATTATAACATTTTCTAATGTAACATGTCAGTTTCATTAATTAATGTCCTTCTGTTTCCATTCTTACATTGGCAATTTTATGCTGTGTAGGGTGGGCATTGATATTTTAAAGAAAATTGAGATGATGAAAATATTATTTTTAGTTGTTCAGTATGGTTGCAGAAAGATATCCAATAAAGGAAAGAATGGGACAATAGAGATGAAGTAAGGGGTAAATAAAATAGTCTAGATGTGGAGAAAAAAGGTTAAGATGAAATAATAAAAGATTGAGTCGGCTAAAAATATCTTGCAGAGGCAAAGTTATGAACGCAACCGTTGCCCCTTTTGATTGATACCAAAATAAGAAAGCAATTGTCTTCTTGGGACTTAGTCTGGGAAGCGAATTTCTCTCTCCCCAAATATGTTTTCATGGTTGGAAGAGACCAATGTGATGAAAGCATATGATAGTGAAGACAGCTTACCGTTATTTTGGTAGGATCATCGTCCCCCTCGCAAACTCATTAATTTGCTCATATGTTTACAATAATAAATCCTCTAAGGAGTCAGTGTCTGAAACAGGCACTCACATTGAAAATATCATGTATTTCAATTTAGGCACTCGCATCGAAAAATATCATGTATAATGTAACTAACTTATAGTTGACTCTGTCTAGTGAATCCAAAAATATTTTTGGATGCAAACATAACAAGAAAAATTTAATTTCATTTAAAAATTAAACTTAAAGTATGAACATGAGAACACATTCTGCTTCTTGTTTGGATATGGAGATTTGCAAGTCTGTGTATTCATACTGACAAACATAACAATCTGAGTAAGCTATAAAAATTACAGTTTTTTAAATTATTTTATTTTAATTCCAAAGTAGTTAATATAGACTGCTATATTAGAGTCAGTTGTACAATATAGTGATTCACCAATTCCATATATTACTCAGTGCTCATCAAGATAAGTGTACTATTTTTTTTATATTTTTTAAATGTTTTATTATTTATTTATTTATTTTTGAAAGAGAGAGAGAGAGAGAGAGAGAGAGAGAGAGAGAGAATGAGCAGGGGAATGGCAGAAAGAGACAAAGGATCCAAGGTAGACTCCCCACTGTCAGCACAGAGCCCTATGTGGGCTCAAACTCGTGAACCGTGAGATGACCTGAGTCGAAGTCGGATGCCTAACCACCTGAGCCACCCAGGTGCCCTAAGATAAGTATACTTGTAAGAAAAAAAAAAAAAAAGAGAGAAGATATGTGTACTCAATCCTCTTCACCTATTTCACCCATCTCCCACCCTGCTCCCTCTCCTCTGGTAACCATCAGTTTGTTCTCTACAGTTCAGAATCAGATTTTGGATTTGTCTCTTTTTTTTTTTTTCTTTTGTCTGCTTGTTTCGCTTCTTAAACTCCATATGTGAGTGAAATCATATGAAATTTGTCTTTCTCTGACTGGCTTATCTTTAAAATGATGAGAAATGGAGAAATGTGAGGACTCAAAGAAATTCAAATAGAATAAATTCCAGAAAGTGAAAAGCTCTTCATATGAGAGCTTTTTTTTTTGGTAATGGTGGAACTCTGGGCATATGACAAGTCCACTGTGATGAAGGAAGGTGCAAGCAGCTGAACTTCTAAGGAACTTTCAGTACCTGCTTCTGGGCTGGCATGTCAGATTAAGATCCTAAAGTCTCAAGCACAAAGTGAATTTGCTGCCACCTGCTACCTCTTCTTCATAGGTGTTCACTAAATATTCAGAGGAAATACACCAAAAGCTAGGGCAGAGAAAGCCAGTTGAGTGGTCTCCTGTGTTAGAGAGACTCAATCCATCAAACACAGGTAGGTATTGTCAGAATGCATCTGGGCAGAGCAGGGAAGCTGAGAAATATCAATCAGAGAAACTCCAGGCTCTCAGGGCAAAAATAAATAAAGAAAGAAAGAAAGAAAGAAAGAAAGAAAGAAAGAAAGAAAGAAAGAAAGAAAGAAAGAAAGAAAGAAAGAAAGAAAGAAAGAAAGAAAGAAGAAAGAAAGAAGAAGAAGAGAAGAAGAAGAAAGAAAGAAAGAAAGAAAGAAAGAAAGAAAGAAAGAAAGAAAGAAAGAAAGAAAGAAAGAAAGAAAGAAAGAAAGAAGGAGAAAAAATTAAAAACAAAAAAACAGAAAAACAAAAAAAACAAAAACCTGAGAGTGAGATAGGAGTGCTAAGAGAAAGTATTCTAGGAGTTCATGAAGTCCAAGAGAAACTGAAGGCCAAAAGAAGTCCAAATACGTCAAAGCACTATAGAGAAGAGGGGTGCCTGGGTGGCTCATCTGGTGAAGCATCAACTTCGGTTCAGGTCATGATCTTGCAGTTCGTGAGTTCAAGCCCCGCGTGGGGCTCAGTGCTGACAGCTCAGAGCCTGGAGCCTGCTTTGGATTCTGTGTCTCCCTCTCTCTCTGACCCTCCCCTGATCATGTTCTGTTTCTCTCTCTCTCAAAAATAGACATAAAAAAGTTTTTGTTTTTTGTTGGTTTTTTTTTTTTTTTAAAGCACTAGACATCAGGGAGACTACCCCAGCGACTCACACCTGGCAATATTCTGAAAAACAGGGAGAAACACCACACTGCTCTGCAAACAGGCAATTTGGCTGTTAGGTTTAAACGGTCCTCTAGAATGTGCAGTTTCTCAGTGCTCAGTTCGCTGGTCTGGTGAGGGAAAGTCCCAGTTGTACCATTAAGATACTGTAAGTCACAGAGAGGATTTTTTTCTGTTTAGGATATAGAAATCTGTAAAGAACTTTGTTCTCACCTTAACAATTTTTAAAAGCCAATATGATACAAAATTATATATTTTCTTGAACCTGTCAAAGAGCTGAAGGCATAAGGCAACGATGTAACTCATTATCATGGAGACAGTTCAAAATATCATATAAAATGTCCTTGACTTTTCATCATATGGTATCTATTTGTATGCAACCCACATCTGTGTTTTATCCTTTTCTCTCTTCATTTTGAAGCATTAACCCTTCTCCACAAGCAAATCCATAATACCATCCAGTTACTATTTTATTTCCCTCCTCCATATGTGTGAAAGACTTCTCAAAATGCATATTTGGGCTTGATACAAAATATATATTTGGGTCAAAAGTAGTATTTTAAGGAAGTCAGTTTATCTGTGATAAATAAATTACAGAAGTGAAAGGAAGGAATAAAGACAGAGAATTGGGGTTATTCCAGGACCTGGATCGTGCTTCTAGAGAAAGGGAGGTTTCGAGCAAAATTTTCCAATAACTGAGACAGATATTCAGTGTTATTTAGAAAATTATATCACAGATATTAGGCCAGCCGATAGCATTATTCAAAACATCTTTTTTTTACCTATTTTAAAAATAGATGATTTTTCTACTTTCATACAGTAAGGTATTTTTAATTTTAATTTCTAATGACATAAAATATTGACATTTGAAAATGTTAATCTTTTAAGTTCTTACACACACAAAATCTCTTATTAGTAGCATACATTTCTTTTTTAATAATTATTTATGTTGTATTTGTTTATTTATTTATTATTTTCAGTAGACTCCATGCCCAATTTGGGACTTGAACTCACAACCCCGTGATTAAGAGTCCCATGCTTTACCGACTGAGCCAGGCAGGCACCCCTCAATAGCATGCATTTCTAAATAAACTGGACCTCATAAAAGCATAATTAGAGCTGTCTAAAGTAACATAAACTTATAACTTTTACTACTTATTTAGCATAAAGCAGATGACTAAGTCATGATTGCCAAGACCTGAAGTAACCAAGATATTTTTCAGTGGGTGAATGGATGGATACATAAACCGTGGTACATTTGGACAGTAAAATATCAGTGCTAAAAAGAAATGAGCTATCAATCCATGAAAAAACATAGAGGAAACTTAGGTGCATATTAGTAAGTAAATGGAATCAATTACACATATTGTTTTATTCCAACTCTATGACGTTCTAGATAAGGCAAAACTATGAAGATGTAAAAAGATCAGCCATTGCCAGGAGTAAGGAGAGAGGAAGGGGTGAACAGACAGAGCACAGAGGCTACTTAGGGCAGTTAAACTACTCTATTTGATACCATAATGGTGGATACATGTCATTTTGCATTCTATCCAGCATCTAGAATAGACACCAAGACTGAACGGTAACATAAACTACCACTTTGGTTGATTTTAATGTTTTGATGTAGGTCCATCGATTATAACAAATGGATCATTCTGACGGGGGATGCTGATAATGGAGGAGGCTACCACACATGGGGACAGAAAGTGTGTAAGAACTCTGCATTTCAGACTCAATTTTGCTATGAAAGTAAAATGACCTAAAAAATCCATTAAAAATAATTATAAATAGGGGCACCGGGGTGGTTCAGTCAGTTGAGTGTCCGACTTTGGCTCAGGTCATGATCTCATGGTTCATGAGTTCGAGCCCTGCATCGGGCTTCCTTCAGTCAGTGCTGAGCCCACTTCAGATCCTCTGTCTTCCTCTTTCTCTGCCCCTCACCCACGTTCTCTCTCTGTCTCTCTCAAAAAAAAAATAAATTAACATGTAAAAAACTATATAAATAAATTTTTAAAAAGATGAAGCTCTCCATAGAGTAATTTGTGTTCAGCGTACATCACAAATAATGTCATTTGATAAAGATAAAAGACAGCTTTATCACCCACCTTTACTGGGTTTTGACAGGCCTTCTTTTCTTGCCATATTGTCCTCTCCACAAATTCGCCTGGACGTTTTCATGATGTGGCTTTGGCTTTTCCCACAGCAAGTGATTTGAGAGACAGAGTAGGAAGGAAGCACAATGCCATTCATAGGCTAATTTTGGAAATGACATATCATCATTCTAACATAATTTATTGATCACATAGACAAATCTTGTTATAGAATAAGAGCAAACTTCAGATGGTTGTGAATCCCAAGAGGCGGAGATCATTGGGAATCATTTTGGAGTCTGGCTACCCCAGCATAATGTGGTAAATATCGTATGGAAGTATATTTTCCATTTTTCTTACTATTCACATGACTCCACTCTCCCAAATGTCAAGAAATCTCTTTGTTTCTTTTGTACAAAATGGTTAGATTTATTTTACAGTTTTATTGAGATATGATTGACACACAACACTGCATGACTTTAAGATGTACAAAAAATATTGCGAAGTGATTAGCACAGTAAATTTAGTTAATCCATCACCGCATGTACATACAAAAGAAAACTTATGTTGTTTCCTTGTAATGAGAACTCTTAGAATTTGCTCTCTGAACACCTTTCAAGTATACCAGACAACAATATTAACTTAAGTCACCATGTTGTACATTACGCCCTCACTACTTCTTTGTCTTATAACTGGCAGTTTGTGTCTTTTGACCATCTTCATCCAGATCCCCCATTCCCCATCCTCCACCTCTGATAATCACAAATCAGATCTCTTTCTGTGAGTTGGAACTTATTTGTTTCTTGATTAGATTCCAAATATAGAGATCACAAAATATTGATCTTTCTCTATCTGACTTATTTCATTTAGTGTTAAGGCCCTCAAGATCGAGCATGGTTTTCACAAATGACAGGATATCCTTCTTTTTAATGACTGAGTAGTATCCGGTGTGTGTGTGTGTGTGTGTGTGTGTGTGTGTGACAGTAAAATATCACCTCACATCTCTTAGAATGTCTATTGTCAAAAGGGCAAGAAATAACAAATGATGTGGAGAAAATGTGGAGAAAAGGGAATGCTCTTGCACTGTTGATGGGATTGCAAACTGGTGCAGCCACTGCGGAAAACGGTATGAAAGTGCCTCAAAAAATTAAGAATAGAACTGCCATATGACCTCAAAATTCTCCTTTTGGAAATGTGTTTGAAGGAAATGAAAGCACTATGGCGAGAAGATAGCTACATTCCCATGCTCACCAAAGCCTTCTTTACAATATCCAAGACATGAAAGCAACCTAAGAGTCCATCGATAGATGAATGGATTCAAATGTTGTTAATCGATATCTTTTGAAAATGAGTCAACTTGAAAGAATTTTGTGTTTATTATTTTACATTTATAATACTAGAAAGTCTCCTACCTGCCTTTAAATTCTGTATGGTTTCTTACAGAGTGACAATATATTATCTGGATAATAAATTCTGCTATTATAAAAGATTCCTTAAACTAACACTTTCTATATTTAGAATAATTACAGATACTACTAATACATACTATAAATGCATTTCAACATTTTGTTTTTAAACTCACAGGGGAACTAAGTTTTTAGTTGAAGTAAGAGCTCCTACAGTGTTAATCAACATTAATGATGCACAAGTTTCTGATAAGCACCATTAATGAATCCTAATGTCATTAAGTTTATAGTGAGATTTTTGACTTAATAATATAACTTGACAAAAGAATCTGAAAGGACACTAAAAAAAATTCTAGTTAAGGCAGCTTTAATATCTGCACCTGAAAACAAACGCTCTGTAACATATAATAAATACTTACATATATGCTATTTGAAGCCCTCATAATTGATATCCAAGAGAATAGTTAACATTTAAAGACATCTCACTAAGAAAGAAAACTTTAATAAAGCTTTTATGTAGAATTGTAAGTTACTTTGAAATGAAATAAGGCTCCTAATTATCAGGTTTGTGTTTCAGATACAAGGAACATTGCTCATTTGTGAACTTGTGTTAACAATTTCATTCAGAATCAACAGTATGGCAGATAATAAGCTTGAAAAGATCACTTGTGACCTTATCGTTTGAGGAAACAGGCACTTTTAAAAAAATTTTAATGTTTATTTATTTTTGAGAAGGGGTGGGTTAAGCAGGGGAGGGGCAGAGAGAGAGGGAGACACAGAAGTGAAGCAGGCTCCAGGCTCTGAGTTGTCAGCACAGAGCCCAACGCGGGACTTGAACCCACAAACTCTGAGATCATGACCTGAAGTCTGGTGCTCAACCGACTGAGCCACCCAGGTGCCCCAACATTAGACACTTTGAAACTTATTAGTCCTTTTTGATACTTACAATAACTAAGATGGCACCAGATTCTCGATGTCTTCCAATGCAGGGAGTTGCCAACAAAGATCTGCTCCCCATCCTGTACATGGTTTGAATATCTAGAAGTCATTCTTGTGTGTGGAAAAACCAGCTATTAATTATCTTTGGCATTAGGTCCTAAGATGGAGGAGAAGTAGGAGGACACTGGGCTTTCCTCCTCCCTCAAACACAGCTGTATTGAGGTTCAGATCACTTGGAACACCCCGGAAATCAATCCACAGGGTGGCAGGAGGGTCTCCCCAGTTGGAGGGAGACTGCTTGGCAGATGCGAGGAAGTGAATCATGGGAAAGAAAAATGGTGGTGCAGTGGAGGAGAGGGAACTCTTTCCATGGATAGACAAAGGGAGAGAAAGAGAGAGGGGTTATGATGAATCACTGGGTTCTGCTCCTGAAATCAATACTACACTGTATATTAACTAACTTGAATTTAAATAAATAAATTAAAAAAAATCCTCAACTAGAGGAGAGAACTAGAACCTTCTTCTTATTTACATATAAACCCAAAACATTAGATATATAACTTTAATACAGATAGAAATATCCAAGAATTCAATCACTGTATAAATTATAGGAAGATTATACTTTTTTGGACTGTGAATGTTACCAAATATTGTTCACTATTTAGCTAAATTACAGATCACACTCTACAGAGTATGAGAATGAACAGGAAAATCCATCTTTATTGGTCAGCATTTGGAATTTTTATATTTAGGTTTAATCCACACGTGGATCCAAGTACCTGACTACTTTATTATATCATTTATGTAGTTTAGTCTAGGCATTTACACTTTGAAATAGAACTTATTTTCCTTTCATGTCTCCTTTATGTTAAAGTTAGGGCATCATGATAATTTTTTAAAATATGATCATAGTTAGGTTATAACCTCTGTGAATTTAAGTGTCATAACAGGAACACTAAATATTACATTGTAAGGAAGACCCATTGGGTCTGATATGATTGAGAACTACTTGAAAGTTGTTTTGATGCACTACGGACCTAGCAGAAGCTCTTTTCTGGGAAATGTTAAACAGACCAAATACATGCTGCTATGTTGAATTTTCTGTCCTCCAATTTATATGTGTGTGTGTGTGTGTGTGTGTGTATAAATATATAAACGTAAAAACAGTTACTATACAAAATGCACCAAATTGCTATTTTTAATTTCTTGTTTGGCCAGAAGACTGACTTAAGAACATACGACAAAAGAATTGTCTACTCATATTTTTTCATATGTTGTAAGCTCAAGTCTCCACATACCGATTACCCCAAATTTCCCAGTTTCTTATTCACTCTGATTGCCCATCTTTCAATATTAACAACAAAATGTTTGTATTTATGCAGAGCCTTCCCATGCCTACTTTCAAAATCAATTGAAATCTGTTCTTAGACAATAAACTAGTTTTGTTATATTTTATATTAAAATACTATTCTGTCATGTCAAGTGGCCTTATTATTCTGTTATATCCTGCAAATGTGAACCTCTAGGGAGTCATGAGCAGCAGGTCACCTAATTCTTACTACTCAAACTATGGCTTTTAGACCAAGACCTTTGGCATGGCCCGCAGGTGTGTTAGAAATGCAGCATCTCAAGGCTTATCCCAGAGCTACTATATCAGAAATTGCATTTTCACAAGACACCTAGGTTACAGGTATTCACATTAACATTTGGGAACCATTGTTTCCCAATTTCAGAATTTTCCCAAGTTTAATCAATTTGCATATAAATATCCTGTGTCCACACAGTCATGATCTTCTCCAGGAACACCAGTATCTTTCACATAGACGCTAACATATGGGTACCAAATCCAAAGACTATTATAAAAATTACCAATATCATTATCATTTTAAATGATAGAAAATGCTTTAAAATCGTCTCCATTATTGCCTCTTCTCAATATTTAATTTATATCTAATTTGTTTATTTAAATTTTAATGGTAATGATGGTTAGATAATCATAATAATTAGATTTCTTTTCTTCGAATTCTTATACATACCAGCTCCTTTAAAAGCATGCTTCAATGTCATTTTGGAACATCAAGAAATGATTGACTTTTTCTTTAAGTCAATTAAAATCAACAATCTTTAGTAAATTCTAATTAATTCTTATAATTTTGCAGCAAACATTTTCTATATTTAAATATTCTTTTTCCATGTGCTTTTGATTGCTTCTATTATCATACAATAGAAAACATTACAGAAGTGCTGGTGAAGATGTATAGTCACCACTAAAAGAATTGGGTATTGTGAGACCTACTTTTGTGTTAAATAAAGAACAATAAGACGAGTCTTTTGATTTAGCGCTGTATATGGATATAATAATTTCAAATAATTACTAAGGGGCTACTGGGTGGCTCAGTCACTTAAGCATTCAACTCTGATATCGGCTCAGGTTGTGATCTTGGGGTCACGAGATCAAGTCTTGCGTAGCGCTCTGTGCTAAGGATAGAGCCTGCTTGGGATTCTCTCTCCCTCTTTCCTTGGCCCTCCCTCACTCACACGTGCATGTGGAGGCACGCTTGCCAGCTCACCTGTAGAAACCAAAGCAAGGTTAACAATAACCAAAGGAAAACTGAATAAGCAATTGTATTCTTTTTAAACCTCATCTAAGTCATGGTGCCTCAGGGGCAAAGAAGTAATTGTTTAGGGCTTAAAAGTTCTTTTCTAATAATTTATGCTCTGAAGGTATAAGCAAAATTGTTATTCCAATGATTATATACCAAAAAAGTTAATAACAATTCAATATTGCATAAATAAATAAGTTTTAATTAAAATATAGATATCATATTATAATAATCTATTGTGCTGTTATACATTTTTTAATATTTTTTTTTGAGAGAAAGAGAGAAAGAGAGAGTGTGAGCGAGGGAGGGGCGGAGAGAGAGAGGGAGACAGAATCTGAAGCAGGCTCCAGGGTCCTAGCTGTCAGCACAGAGCCCGAGGCGGGGCTTGAACTCATGAACCATGAGATCATGACCTGAACCAGTCGGACTCTTAACCAACTGAGCCACCCAGGCGCCCCTGTGCTCTTACATTTCTAAGCTAATGTATAATAAGATAAGAATTACATTAACAAATAAGTTTTAAAATATAGGCCCTGTCAGTTATTTGCGGTACTCACTTATAGCACCAGGCCTCTTGCTGCTACGTTACTATTGCCACATCTTTGCTGAATGCTGGCTACCGAATGACCCATAATACCTACATATTATTTATAAAGTATGTGAATAAAATTAAATTTTAATAGTTAAAAGTTTATATGATAGAAATATACATTATCATCGAAAATTGTACTTCACAATTTAAATTCATTGACATAATCAGGGTTCCTGAGGGGTTCAGTCATTTAAGCTTCTGACTTCAGCTCAGGTCATGATCTCACAGTTTGTGAGTTCAAGCTCTGCGTTGGGCTCTGTGCTGATGGCTCAGAGCCTGGAGCCTGCTTTGGATTCTGTGTCTCCCTCTATCTGCCCCTCCCTCGCTCATGTTCGATCTCTCTCTCTCCTTCAAAACCAAACAAACAAATAAATAAATAAATTCACTGACATAATTATAATCAATATTCTGAGGTACATTACACCAAATACATATTAAATAATTACTAAAAACAAAGACTCAAGAGTCAGTTTTTTCTAATGACAGTTTTCTATTGAATAACCAAATTTTCTCAGTTTATAAAGTAAAATGACACCGACTTTGACCTCATAAAATACAGAGTGCTTTATCACATAAAGCCTTCATTACGGTGTTAGAAAATAGAAACCACTCAGATGTTAGCTATATTTCAAGTTATATTTCCAATTTATGGATGTAATTTTTTATCTGCTAATAACTGATTTTTAAAATGACCATTGTAATCTTAAACTTATATATATATGTATATATATATGTTGTATGTGTACATGTTTATATATAAGTATACTTATACATAAGTATATATGAGTATACTTGTAAGTATATATATAAGTTTACACACACACACACACACACACACACACACATATGTAGAAATCATACAGGTTGATAAATAGGGCAGAGCAGAAAATTACATTACGTTGGGCTGGGCTGGGAGATCTGAAGACCACTCATAGCTATTATACAATTGCAAGAGGTTTCTAAGAGAAAAAGTTACATTCATGGTTATGGTTTATTACAATAAAAGAATACAAATTAAAACTAGCAAAGAGAAGGGCAAATTCCAAGAGAAACGAGGTACAGACATCCAGGTGTCCTATTCTAGTAGAGTCAGATTGAAACATTTACTTCTAAAACTCTGTCTGACAACGTTTGCTAGCGCATTGTCAACCAAGAAAGTTCACCAAAGCCCTGGTGTCTAGAGCATTTATCAGGGTCCGACAGATAGGCATATAGCCCGTGCATGAGTGACCTCAGCATCTCCCTTTTCAGCACCATAGAGCAAAAATAGGTGCTTACTCTCTATCACGATTTAGCATTAACTCTCAGATCACATCGGTACCTCTCAGCCCGTGGCCTCAGGCATACAGAAGAGATCACAACAGGCACACTCTTCAAGGGTTCAGATCTCATCTCCCAGGAGTCAGCCATGGGCAGTCCTGAAGTAAGCTGCTGTTGGTAACTTGCAGGCTTTGAACGTTTCAGGTGCGATGAGTTAACCCTTTCCTCATAGTAGTTTTTACTGCATTTCAAGTTTCAAGGAGTTCCTCGCACCTCAAATAAGACAAAAACAAAGACAATCGGGTCTAGACATATGAAGGAAAAACTTCTGAAAACCAAAGATGAAAAAGGACTCTTAAAAACGGATGAGGAAGGCATATTAAACTCAGAAATCAACCCTAAAAACGTATTACTGACATCTGTTCTGAAGTGATAGAATGTAGTGTACATTTCCATTTATGCAAAATACAAAAACTAGCACAAATATCATAATTAAAGATTCATAAGGAGTATGTATCTTTTATGTAAATGTATACTTACGTTTATATACATGTGAATATAAATCTATGCAGAAAGTTATTATAAGAAAAACCAGGACAAAATGAGGGGATCGTAATTTGGAAAGAGTACAAGCATCCATGCGGGACCCTGAAATGCTGGCAATGCTTTCTTTCTAGACTGCAATTTTTGAAAGAGATTATCTACTTTCTAATAATTTACTTATATGTACATAACTTTTATGTATATTTCTATTTTTATGCTATGATCTACCATTAAATAGACATTTTATTTGTAACAGACCTATTATTTATGAAAAACTAATATCAAAGGCAATTCATTAATTATTTATTTATTTAACTTGGTCACTGAAGTGGCATAATAAAAATGAGACAAAATGATAAGATTTGTGTGTTTGCGTGGGGCTTTTATTTTGCTTCATATTTAAAATTTCCCTCTTTATTGATGAAGGCATAAGGGGACAATGCTACTGACATGATACTGTGAACACAGATATCTTATTACTTCCTAATTTTTTTTAAGACCAGCTAATATCATATTAAAAATAATGTACCGCTTGGATCTACATAGTTTACTGAAGGCATTTCAAATACAAATCACCATTCTTCAGTAATCTCCGAAAAACAAAAAGAAAACAAAACAAAACAAAACAAAAACAAAAAACATACTGAAGAAAGACCAGACAGTGAATGAGCCAAGTTGACCAGATGACTAACATCTTGTAAGCTGGAAGGTGCCATCTGGAGGCAGAAAGTGAACATGAAGCAGATACACTACATACTATTTGGTATCCATTTCATATGTGCTGATCCCCGAGATTTGAAGGCTGCAGCACTGTGGGAGTACAAAGTTCATGTTCAATTCCAGCAGCTATGGCAAGGAGAAACCTGACATAATGCTAGAGTTATGCCCTTGATCCAGCAGGTAGAATCAACTCAAATGAGGTTGTACACTGCCAGAGAGCTGGATATTTTAAGTTTTTTTTTTTCCACAAAAGGCACCAAACAAAGAGAAAAAAATACATATTTCAGAAAGAAATTATTCATACTGCCCACAACCTAGCCAATTTTCTCAAAATTCAAACTTTTAACTAAAGATTTGTGAAATAACATAACCATATCACTTTTTTTTTTTTTTACCATTTCTGCACCTATCCCAGAAAAACATAAAAAGTGCAATTTTACATCTGATATCTGATGTCTTTTGGGATAAGAATTCAAATTTCTAAGGAATTCTTTGGCCAATTTTATATAGTTTTCTTTCTACATCAGGTGTAGAACATACTTTGAAAATTCCATTAAAACCCTCTAAGATTTTCATTAGGGAAGAATTGCATTTACAGTTCATTTAAGAGTAGAACCCTCATGTTTAAAATATTGAGGATTCCACAGAAAACGTAGTATACCTCACCATATTTTCAGACAAATATTTTGAGAAGTAAAACAGATTAGAAAACTATGAAAAAAACAATCATGTACCAACATATCTAGCTTTTCACTTAATATCTTCATCTAACGGCCAAAAATATATCACTGATGTAAATATTCATATTGGAACTCCATCTCCAAGTTTCTCGCTCTACCAGCACTTCTCACCAGTCTATGACTTCCATTTTTCCAATAGTTTACACTCATGACCTTGTAGTCATCCTTACTTTTTCCTTCCCATATCACTGCTAACATCTAATGACCAGGGCCTTTGAATGGTCTTGGCACATAAGAAGTACTCAGTAAATATCTATGGAAGGAATAAATGAATGAAATCGTTAAAAGTTCCTCTAGTTTTGGGGGCATTTGGGTGACTCAATTGGTTAAATGTCCAACTTCGACTCATGCCATGATCTCATAATTTGTGAGTTCAAGCCCTGCTGAACAGGTGCTGACAGCTCAGAGCCTGGATCCTGATTTGGATTCTGTGTCTCCATCTCTCTCTGCTCCTCACTGACTTGCACTTTGTCTGTCTCTCTCTCAAAAATAAATACATGTTAGAAATATTTTTTTAAATTAAGATTCCTATAGCTTTTCTCTAAAGAATCATCCCAAATCCATACACTTATTTCAGATTCTTTGTTTCCATAAACTATTATATTATGAATATGTACATAAAATACAGATGATGTCATCCCCTTGCTTAAATCGCCCTATAATATCCATTTTGTATATTATTTATTTGCTTTGCAACTTCTTAGCATTGCTTAAAATCTATAATGCAATCATAGGAGTCAAATTAAAAGTTAAAAAATGTTAAATAATGAATAGGTATTCTTATCCTATTCCTCATCGTCTGTCCGCATGCCTCATAGATTCCTACCTATCTGTCCACATTTGCTGTATGTATGTACAAGTAAAGAAGTGGAGAGATTCTCATTCCCTCCTTATTTTGTAAAGATAATCATTATATAAACTATTCAGTTTTTCCTTTTTATTTCACTGATAAATATTTTAAAAAGTCTTCCTATTTCAAGACATAGAGACATTTGTCAGGCTCTTTTGGACCTGTAACATTTTCCATTGTTTGCGTGTGTAAAATGTATTTAACCCAAGTATTTGCTTGGATTTCACTACTTTACCATTAAAATGAAGGTGTAATGAACCACACTCATGCAAGTACATGCATCATAATGTGTAATATATAATAAGTTCTCTTAAACAAAAATTTTTACAGGTACATTAGTTTGTAGCTTCTCAGCTTATATATACATATATGATATTCCTATCCATGATATTCGTATCCACAGCTGTTCCTAGGATTCATCACTTCTATACAACGCCCAGTGCGAATCCCAACAAGTGCCCTCCTCAAAGTCCATCACCTATTTTCCCCTCCCTTTTACCCCCATAAACCCTCAGTTCATTCTCTGTATTTAAGAGTCTCTTATGGTTTGCCTCCCTCCCTTTCTGTTTGTAACTAATGTTTATTTTTTGAGACAGAGTGAGAGACAGAATATGAGCTGAGGCGGGAGAGGGACAGAGAGAGGGAGACCCAGAACTTGAAGCAGGGTTAGGCACTGATCTGTCAGCAGAGTCCGTTGTGGGCCCAAACTCACAAAATGTGACATCATGACCTGAGCCAAAGTCAGATGCTTAACCAACTGAGCCACCCAGGCATCCCGAAATGTATTGTCATTTAAAACCCTGGAGACTCCAGCAAGGAATTCTGCCTGGTGATACCTGGTGAGACCTGTACCAGGCTTTGAACCCACAGCATTGTGAGATGATAAATTTGTGTCATTTTAGGCTACCGTCTGTGGTCATTTGTTGCTGCAGTGCACCAAGTAACAAGTAATATCGGGAGATCACATTAGGAGGGTATAATGGAAATGAACTATAGTAGGGATTGATATAGTCAGAGACTAGCTCTCTGAAACCGACCGTAGAAGCAGATGCAGAATGTATTCATCAATGTTTTCTTGAGAAGGCCTACGACATATGACATATGCACTCTCCATGCGTGTCTATTGATGGTTTTCAAGTGTCAGCAACAGGACTTGCTGGGGGAGTGTTTTCCATGGAGCACTTGTTACCAACAACTACCTTCGTGCACATGTCTTTAAAACTGTCATTTTACGGTTTGTAACAGAGTGGCAATGATTGCTTAATTGTAAATATTTAAACTGTTAAAAAGTCAAAATCGTTACCAGAACTGATTTTCCCATAATAATGGAAACATGAAATAAAATTAATAATAAGTAATAAAGTCTTGATCACTTCCTTGTTAAATAAATAAATAAATAAATAAATAAATAAATAAATAAATAAAACCCTTCTTCCAAATTAATATTGACTGCCCGTGAATCCGTTTTCTCATTTTTATTCTTGAAGTCACTGCTCTATTTCTTCCAGTGGATTCTCCCTGGTATCATATCTAATTTTCTCTTCATTTGCCTGATGATTTTATTTTTCCCTTTGAGTTTTATACTGTCCCTGACTTTTTCCACTTCCGCTTTGTGAACTCCCTTCATAAGAGTGATTGCAAACTTATGCATATGTATGTTCATTATCTCACGATGGATTATCTGCTTACCACTTGCTTTAAAAAGACCTCTTCTATTGACATAACTCTTTTGAAATACAAAAGTCTATTTTCTCTTCTTCAAATCATCTCACAATATAATAGCAAGAGTGTGACATTTCCTATGTTATTCCCCATTATTGCATATATTGATTTTTATTATTTTTTTAATGTTTATTTATTTTTGAGACAGAGAGAGACAGAGCATGAGTGGGGGAGGGGCGGAGAGAGAGGGAGACACAGAATCTGAAGCAGGCTCCAGGCTCTGAGCTGTCAGCACAGAGCCCGACGCGGTGCTCGAACTCACAGACCGCAAGATTATGAACTGAGTCGAAGTCAGACACTCAACCGACTGAGCCACCCAGGCGCCCCTGATTTTTATTAAGTTTTTAAAAATTTACATCCAAGTTAGTTAGCATACAGTGCAACAATGATTTCAAGAGAAGATTCCTTAATGCCCCTTACCCATTTAGCTCATCGCCCCCTCCCACAAGCCCTTCCGGAACCCTCTGTTCTCCATATTTAAGAGTCTCTTATGTTTTTGTCTTCCTCCCTGTTTTTATTTTATTTTTGTTTCCCTTCTGTTATTTTCTTCTGCTTTGTATCTTAAACTCCTCATATGAGAGGAGTCACATGATATTTGTCTTTCTCTGACTGACTAATTTTGCTTAGCATGACGCCCTCTAGTTCTATCGATGTAGTTACAAATGGCAAGATTTCATTCTTTTTGATTGCTGACTAATACTCCATTGCATTGATTTTTTTTTTTTATTAGACTATTTCCTTGCAATGCATCCCTTTAGGATGAAGAGGTCAAAGCTCTTCATTATTCTTCTGACCTAGACACTGACAGCTTCCTATAAGTAAGCTGTCTCTGTGGACTCTTTGAAAATTCACAAATCTGGAGAATTGCTGCCTGCTGACTATTGTGGATTTCTTGCTTTTATCAAAAGCCTCTGCAAAATAGATTTCTTCAATTTATGGTAAACACATTAAATTCAGAACATAAACTTTCCTGTTACTGACATCCTTTTCGGCTGAGGCCCTCTGATGGTCTCCACTTGGCACCCCTACTCTCTTCATCTCTTCATCTCTCTGGACATATATTCTACCTAGTCCCGATGCATCGCAGTCACATATCTGGCTCTTGTAAAGAAGATATTTTAGTGGTTAGCCTTCAGGATTCCTATATCTGTGGGAAGTATATTTTCTGTACATCCTGTGATTTGCCACCTACCTGCCAGCTAAATAGCTTCCACACTTATTCCCACATGACCTCGGCAGAGATCCAACTGATTTTAGCACACTTTACACTCTAGAACCCGTAAATCATACGACTCCAAGTTTCAGTGAACATGGAGAATGTAGTTCTTTTTATTTTTCTTATTGTTTTTTATGATTGGTTGTAGAGGTTGGCAAGGTAATGCATAGCTTGAGGACTGCTATATCAACAATCCACCATGGTGGGAATATTTGCTCTCAATTTTAAATGTTAGGCCTATAGCACATAGTAGAGACTAACTGCCAATTCTAAGTTTCAGTGGAGCACAAATAATAACAATAACAATAATAATAAAGACACATATAAGTGGCCCAGTAGGTAGAAGTAGGGAAAATTCATTAATAAGAAAATTAGAATTTCTGGAAGAAAAAGGTGACACATAGGACAAAATATTTTAAAATCATTTATGACGAGTCAACCAAAGCCCATATACATATAATCCCTTCAGGAAATAAAACTGTGTTTTTTACTTTTGTTTTGTTTTATTTTATTTTATTTTATTTTATTTTATTTACCTTTACCTTTTTCCTCACTGGTTACTCCACACTGATATTTAAATGTATTATTGCCACACATCTGTACCACACACCATAGACACATATATAAATAAAACAGAGATGGATCTTGTCCTCATGAAACTTGCCATGCAGTGGCAAAATTAGACACTAAAAACTCGCTAAAAGTTGCAAATTATATTTGTTCGAAGTACTAATAAAGAGACATTATGGTGGTAGAGGGGTACATTCAGAGAGAAATTTTTGGTCTTAGTATACAAATAGTCTGTTATGAAGAAGTGTATTAATTGTTAATTAGACTCGGATCAACTTGGGTTTCAGTTGTTGAATAGACTCTGGAACTATACCAGTTAATACATCCGGAATAGTGTTATTACAAAGTACACACTTTAACAACAGAAGAATATATGTTAAAAAGAAACCTGAGAACTCAGTAATAATCTTTTTTGTATTTCCACCATTGTTCTTTCTTTTTCGCCAAGCCTTTAGCCACTAAGCACCTTGCCACCGGGAATCTCAAAGTCTGCTGGTGGTCGAGTTTTCACACTGAGCTGATGTGCAGGTACGTTCTAGCTATAGGGACAGGCTCCCCACAGACCCCCAGACTCCTCGAAATTCAAGTGAGAACATAAACCCAATTACAAAACAATTACCAAACAATGCTAACAGACTGGAAATCTTATTGCAAAACAACACAAGGACCCATAGATACCGAGCATCATTTTAGTTTGGCGTCAAAGGCAATGATGAGGAAGATAATCGTGATGCTACAAGTGCAAACAAACTTCTAGACCAGACATATGTATACTACGCCAGTGACACAGACAGAAAACGCTGTAGAAAATGAGGAGCCTGACTTATGGAAGAAGTCAAGAAATTGAGAAAGAAACAACTGTTAAAAGGAAAATAATTCTTCAGTTCCGTGAAATTTCTTTAGAGAGACATGTTAATACACTGAAGTATCTGCAGGCTACGTTTACCACTTGCTAAAAGTTGTTAAGCAATAAATTATTGCCCTATTAACTTTCAAATAGAAATGGTACAAATAGAAGTGCAACACTGTAAGAAAGTTAATAATCCTAAAAGAAGGCACCCGCTCAGCTCTGTCCAGCCGCATTTGGAGAGAGATGTTATATGATCTGTGCAGTCTAGAAAAGATGTACGTGAATGAAACAAATTGGCCAGAGGGCAATTTACAAGGAAATGCAAGGTTGAGGTGAATAAAAAATGTGAAGGCAACGTCCATCCCCAATGTGAATGTGTTCCTTTAATGTCCGTTGACTATTTTAAGGATGTTAGGATACTCAGATATGTGATCCAGAAACATGAAATACTTACTCCGAAGCTCTTAAAAGGTGTCCAGTTTCTCAGATGTTACCAAATTTTTGTATTTTCCAATAGAATTTCCCTTTGAACTTGAGTTATTTCCGAAATGAGGTGTTAGTAAACACAGAAAATATAAGGCTAATTCAGATAATTCTAATCCCTGCTTTTCTCATAGAATAGAAATAATAGCATGTGGTGGAGGGTGGGTAGGTACAGAGACAGCAAAGAGAATTAACACTACAAAAATCATTCGGCAGTAGAAATGGCAAGTTCATCACTGTGTGTAACTGCTTCATGTTCCTGTAACTCCTGAGGATGGAATGCTACCAAATGTTTCTTTCAGTGTCAAAATTGTTGATGATTAGTGATCGAAGAATTTTTCCAATAAGTATATAGTTTCATGACTCATATTCTACTTCCTGAAAGAAAGGACTTTGTAACAAGATGACAATGACTATGGTAAAGAGATTCAGAGTGACAATGCTGAGGATGTGGTGGGAACAGGTGTGGAAGAGGATGGTTATGCAACAGGACATTTTAACGATATCTGCCAGATCATAAACTACAGTGACTCTGCTATACACAGTGTAGAAAATAATGTATAGTGCAAAGGCTAGATGTAGATATTAATTACTTAATTAAATTACTTAATTTGCTACGTTTTGAAATTAAATAGTGTATATATATTTTAAAAATCAATTCATTGTATAGAATTACATAGTAAATTTGTGTACGAGATATAGAGAATGCCGTAAAGGACCTAATGCATATTCATTCGCTACGGTAGACTTTGGGTCTTGTGAACTACTTCTTCATATAGCAGGTGTGAAATGTGTCAGAAGTCTAACTAAGAGATATAAACGTTTAGAAAATTTTCTTAAAGGAACAACTAAGACAATTTTCAAGTCAGCATGCAAAGTGATTCTTCTATCACTTTGTACCAGAAATACTATCTCTGTGTTAACTGAAAACGCTTTTTAAATGTTGACCCCCTATATTAGCAAGGAGTTAAAAATATCCCCCAGCCTTACAACTGAGGCTAAAATTCTAGTTTTGTTTAGCAATTGTTATATTATGTGGCAATTAAAAGAAAATTGTTGATATTAAGACAGTTTATCCCTGGACCGTTAATAGGATCTTAACTTCACCTGAAATGAAGTAGCGCTATAAACTCAGCACAAGTTTCCACACAAGGGCCCACGCATTCACTTGGTTTTCTCCCTTTGTTTTGAGCAGTTGTATCAACACTGGATGTGCATTAGAATAACTCGCATACCATTAAGAAGCACTACTCTCCAAGCTCCATCCCGCAGTCCCACATAACCAGAATCGAAATCTCTGGATTTGAGTCTAAGGGCTCTTCCGAAGGTGCCTACGATCTTTCTGGATGGTTTTGATGTGTGGCGGAGAATGAAGACTAGAGAAGCAGAGAGAGATTTCAAGTTTGTGCTTGAAATCAAGCTCTCCATTTTTATCTTGTGTGTGATTTCCTTATTTATAATGAGAATAAAACATTTTGAAGTATAAATGTGACTTGATCATACCGCTGTTCCGAGAATATATAGTAAGCTTTTATTTTAAAGGAATAGAACATTTAATGTTTTTAAGAATCGGGCCCTTATCTCTTTTTTTTTGTTTTTGTTTTTGTTTTTGTTTTTGTTTTTTGTAGAAGTAGTAACCTCGCTAGAGTGGCATAGATTTAGCAAAATAAGTAGTGCTGTTTTTATCACTGAAGAAATGTGTCATCTTAAAACCAGGTTTGTGCAAGCCCTTCCTGAATTTCAATTGTAAATACACCCCACATTTTCTAAATGCATGTCTATTTCTTTTCTTTATTTCAAGTTTTAGTTTAATGCAATAAGCCAGAAAGTGATGTTGTTGCTATGAAAGTCAAATGTTTCATAGCAACAACTCCCTACATAGAACTGTATTAATGGGAAAACATTTGGGGCTTCCCCTAATTTAATGGGGCATTTTATTATGTTTAAATAAAGGGTCCTTTACAAACGAGATCTCCTGCTGAATAGAATCATATCGAAAAAGCAGTAGAAGCCCGTCAATAATGCCCATGAGTCCTATAAAATGTTTTTATTTCTTTGATGGTATGTTATGCTTCATCAGATACCTTAATCCAAGTTTCAATTCACGTCGCCATTCTGAAACAACTCAGTGATCAGTAATTTCTCTTCTAGCTGTGGCATAACAACCACAAATGCAGGTTATTCTGGGACCTGGGATTTGTTTTGCATAAATCATATTTTAAAAATAATTTCCAAATAAGATTAATTTATGATATGAAAATTATTCTTCAAAGAGATATGAAACCGAGTTTTGAGTGTTTTTTCTAGATACAAGACCAAATATGCCATTTGGTACTTAGGTATTTCTCTGAGGAAAAAAAAAAAAAAAAGAAAACCATGATGCCACAAGAGAAAGAAGATGCTTCCCACATTGGTTTTACTACCTCTTTAAAAAAAATGGCATTAGAAAAGTGAGTGACAGATAGCATTTTCACTGACTTTTTCGGTTGTGCTTTAGATGACTTGTATTTCTTTTCAATCAGGCTGAATGGTTTAACACAATAAAATACAACTGATTCCGCAGTGTGAAAGGTATTAATACTGAAGTTGAAAGGGAGGGGTATCGTCTTCTAGAAAATTTCTGCACTTATTTTTCCTAGAATGAAGGCTTCTCTTTGTACCTTATTTCCCCATGTTTTTCATTTAAGGAAGTTTGTGTGCATGTGTTGAAAAGATTTGGATGTTATTATTAAATGTTCATACATGGAAGAATTATAGAGTCTAATTATACAGTCTAGTTATAGACTAAGTATTGCTTAGCTTTAAAGTTATATTTTATTGGAGCACAGAGTGGCTCAGTCAGTTAAGTGATTGACTCTTGATTTTTGGCCCAGGTCATGATCTCAAGATTACTGGAATGGAGCCCCACATTGGGCTCTGCGTTGACAGTGTGGTACCTGCTTGGGATTCTCCCTCTCTCTCCCTCTCTCTCTGCCCTTCCCCTAGTCGTGCTTCTCTCTCGAAATAAATAAATAAATAAAAATAAATTCACATTTTATTTTTTAACTCTTTTATTAAATGGTACATCTGTTTATACTGAGAATTCGAATATTTTCTCAAGTACCTATCATACTAAAGGGAAGAGAAAACAGCAAGTAATTTTGATTGCTTTTTTCTTTATTGTCTTGTTATTTCTAATGTCAATCAATGATATTCATCTACTTTTCTCACGAGATTTTACTTAAACTTTTAATTTATAATTCAGTTTTCTGAATTTCTTTCGTGGATAAAAAGAGACATCCTTAAAAGGTTATGACCTTTTAGAAATACGTAAAGTTATATGGATATTGCTGTTTAGAGTTAAATAACCACAGTGTAGCTAAGAGCAAATAGTTTGCATTTAAGAATATTTAGCAGATACTTTCAAGTTAAATGACAAAATAGAGAAAGACTCATAGGTCCTAAAGTTAGACTCTTTTTTCTAAGGTGTCAAAGTTCAAGTCTGTGTCTATTCTAGGGCATTAAGTAACTTATTTTATTTTTTCTTGTTACCTCTGACCTTCCTCCTCCTCTCCCTATTCTCCTCACACCTCAATCTTCTCAATCCAATCTACATTTTGAGAAGAGTAATTCTTAAAATTTTTGGTCCTGGAATCTGCAAAGCTAATTGTTATATTTATATACATTATATGATTACTATTATATTGTGTTTACTTGAACTCTGAAAATTTCCAAGTAGTAGGTGTTACCTTTGAAAAGGGGACTAGTTCGAAACAAAATTTCTGAATGGACTAATGCCAATTTTCTTACAGAAATGCAAGTGCAATCATCTTGGATAACACAAATAGTAGTGAGGCTTACTGATTTACTAAAAACAAACAAACCAAGAACAGGGTGAATGTGTGCAAATTATTTCAAAATTTACCAAAAGCTTGTCAGGGACTATAATTCTTGATCTAAAAAAAATTATTTTGTACTCATATTTTAGTCATCAATTCAGTTTTCTTCAAAAAACAAGCCAGAAACATTTTTGTAGAAAACAACTAGCTTTAATGGACGTAAAAAGGTTAAGGAAACCCTTCGTAAAGGAACACAAAGATATTTAATGCTCTCTGAGACATTTTAAGAGAGTATATGAGAATAGAATGCACTATAATTATGCTTATTTGCATTTATTTGTATTTATTGCTTTGACAACAAAATATACTAGGTAATAGATGGTGAGCTTTGCAATTTGGCTAATTTTCATCTTTATATGTCTTTGTATTTCTTCCTATGCTTCTATACTTTTCAAATAATGATAATCATACCTTTTCATGCTTTCTTTAATTAACAAATGTATCTAACAATTGAAATAAAATTTAATTCATATATATACATATACATATATAAATAAACAAATATATATATATATATATATATATATATATATACTCATATATGTGTTCGTAACAGTTTTAAGTAGAAATTACAGTGGTTTCCCCTTATCCACAGTTTCACATTGCACAGTGTCAGTTACCCATGGTCAGCTAGGGGCCAGAACCAGATAATCCTCTTTTTGACATAGCATCAGAAGGTCGATAGTAGCTGACGCGATGTCACGGTGTCCACGTTATTCACCTCCGCTGTATCTTGTCACGTGGGCCGTTTATCATCTAGCATCATCGCAGGAGGAGCGAATGCAGTAAAGTAAGATATTTTGAGAGAAAGACTATGTTCGCATAATTTTTATCAGTATATTTTTATAAATGGTAATTATAATTTATAGTTGCTTTATTTTATTATTGGTTGATATTTTTAATCTCTTACAGCTTCTAATTTATAAATTAAACTTTACCGTAAGTATACATGTATACAGAAAACAATAGTATATAGAGATTGGCACTGTGCACAGTTTAGAGCACCCAGTGGAGGTGTTAGAATGACTCCCTCCATGGAGAGAGGAGACAGCCATACATCATTGATGGTTCTGTCACCTTAGTAGCCAGTTTGTTTCCGTATTAATGTCTGTTTTAAGGAGGAAAGATATTTTGTTTATTTTATAGTGCGTTTTTTATGTTGCCAAATATATTCAATTTTTAGGCCAAAAGTATATGTAATTCAACTCATTTGTTTTTATCCAAGTCTTAAAACCCAATTCTTGAGGCTGCTGTTTTGATTCCAAAAGTACATCAACATTTCATTCAGTTTTAAACAAAACAAGGTAACATGAAACTTCAGTATATGAATTTGTGCATTTGCCAAATCAGTCACAGGGAAGGCTGAGGAAAGTAGAGGAAATATTTGAATGTATTATTATTATCTCTGCCTCATTTAAGGTAAATGAAATTCCCATTGGTGATACATTAAAAGAACAGGTGTTACAAGACAAAATGAGGCATATTAAACATTTTAAGAGTTTATTTGAATAAAAAATAATTCAAAAAGGGTGTTTCCAAACTGGAAATTATTAGGAGCTCCACCACAGGAGTTTGGAAGGGAGGTTTCCGTACAGGAAAGGCAGAAGCGAAGTGAGGGAATTATCGATTGACTAAGTTAAAAGCCTAGTTGGTTGTTCGTAATTGGGTGTCCTTAGGTTTCGATTTCATAATCTTAAAGCATTAATAGGCTCAGGTTTTTGTGTGCTCACATAGGCTACGCGACATCAAAGCCACCTCAATCTAATGGCTTCCTTTGTAAGTTCACACAGATAATACTTGTCTCCTTTCCCTTTCTGCTTTCACCACTACTGACAAGTTGCTATCAATCTTCCAAAACCAATTATGGTTGCAATATGGTATAATTTAAACAGGCACATCTAAACTAATTTAGTTATTTTCTCTAAATTACAACAATACAATTAATTTGTGTTTTATTTTCAAAAATACAAAAAGCAAAACAAAACAAAATCATCTAGAATCTTTTTTTTTGAGTATCTCACCATCTCGAGTTCACTATTAATATGCTGGTGTCTCACTTTTTAGTCTTCAATGTATAGATACATGGTAACATGGGAGGAGGAGATAGACATAGAGGTAGGGAGAAAGTGAGAGAGAGCAAACATATGCACATGAGACATAAGTTAAAAGCTATCTAGCAAAGCTTGGGTGAATTCCTGTGGCTGCTGAATCATAAGTGGTTAAATAATGTTGTTCATGTAAGAAGTAAGGACATTAGTGGCACCTGGGTGGCTCAGTCAGTTAAGCATTTGACTTCAGCTCAGGTCATGATCTCCTGAGAGTTTGAGCCCTGCGGTGGGCTTTGTGCTGACAGCTTGAAGCTCGGACCCTGCTTTGGATTCTATTTCCCCCTCTCTGTCTCCCTCACTCGCTTGTGCTCTGTATCTGTCTCTCTCAAAAATAAACAAACATTAAAAGAAAATAACAAGATTAAAAATAAAAGGATACAATTATAAGCAATTGCTTTTAGTAAGTCAGAGAAAGACAGATACCATATGATCTCACTTATACGTGGAATCAAAAAACAAACCAAAAAAAAAAGAACTTAGAGAGAGTACAAATTAATGGTTGCCAAAGGCAGGCGGGTGGAATGGTTGGTAGGGGTCAAAAATGGGTGCAAATTTCCCATTTATAAAATAAATAATGCAGAGAAAATATATCATTTTCTGGCTTTTCATGTGATTAACCTGGCAAATGGGATACAGGCATATCTCAGACATACCGTGAATTTGTTCCAGACCTCTGTAATAAAACGAATACTTCAGTAAAGTGAATGTAATGTATAACACGGTGACTACAGTAAAAAATACTGCACTGTGCTTTTAAAAGGTGCTAAGAAAGTAGATCTTGAAACTTCTCATCACGAGAAAAATATGTGTAACTGTTTGTGGTAATAGTGGTAACTAGGGGCGCCTGGGTGGCTCAGTCGGTTGAGCGGCCGACTTCAGCTCAGGTCCTGATCTCACGGTCTGTGAGTTCGAGCCCTGCATCGGGCTCTGTGCTGATGGCTCAGAGCCTGGAGCCTGCTTCGGATTCTGTGTCTCCCTCTCTCTCTCTGCCCTTCCTCTGCTCATGCTCTGTCTCTATGTCTCTCGAAAATAAATACATGTAAAAAAAATAAAAAAAAATAGTGGTAACTAGGTTTATTGTGGTGATCATTTTGCAATATAATCAAATACTAAATCATTATATGGCTACACCTGAAACTAACATAATGTCATATGTCAATTATGCTTCAACTAAAACAATAGTTGCTTTACATAACTTTAAATGTGGTGGTCATGGGGCACCTGGGTGGCTCAGTTGGTTAAGTGATCGACTTCGGCTCAGGTCATGATCTCACGGTTTGTGAGTTCGAGCCCCGTGTCGGGCTCTGTGCTGACAGCTCAGAGCCTGGAGCCTGCTTCGGATTCTGTTTCTCCCTCTCTTTCTGACCCTCCTCTGCTTATACACTGTCTCTCTCTCTATCTCTCACAAAAATAAATAAACATTAAAAAAATAAATGTGGTGGTCATATTATTAACTGGTATTTGATTATTCCTTTATGTCATGTAAAAATATACAGCCTGCCTCCTAATGTCTCATGCCTTGGATTGTTACTTCTGGAATATTATCTGTCCCTTAAATGTATCACCAATATGATTTTTTTAAATTTTTTAATATTTTATTTATTTTTGAGAGCAGGAGAGACAAAACATGAGCACGGGAGGGGCAGAGAGAGAGGGAGACACAGAATTCGAAGCAGGTTCCAGGCTCTGAGCTGTCAGAACAGAGCCCGACACGGGGCTCGAACTCACAGACCGCGAGATCATGACCTGAGCTGAAGTCGGATGCCTTAACTGACTGAGCCACCCAGGTGACCACCAATATGATTTTTAAATATTTGATGTGTCACAGAGACAAGGCTATGTATTCACTACCTTTCCCTCTCCCCTGGGCATAGTATTCCATGTGATTAATCTGGCAAACACGATACAGGCATACCTCAGAGATATTGTGAGCTTGGTTCCAGATCACTGCAGTAAAACAAATATTGCAATAAAGAGAGTCAAAACACGTTTTCACATAAAAGCTATACTGTACTGCACTGTAGTCCATTAAGTATGTGGAAGCATGATGCCTTAAAAAAGCAATATCCCTACCTTATTTGAAAAGAAATTTTATTGCTAAAAAATGCTATCAACCAAACTTTTACTTAGTCATAAACTTTCTGCTGGTGGAGGCCTCGATGTTGATGGCTGCTGATTGATCGAGGTGTTGCTTGCTGGAGGTGCTGTTGGTTGTGGCAATTTCTTTTATTTTTAATATATATTTATTTATTTTTATATTTTGAGATAAAGGAAGCACATGAGTGGTGGAGGCACAGAGAGAGAGAACGTGAGAGAGATAGAGAGAGAGAGAGAGAGAGAGAGAGAGAAAATCCCAAGCAGGTTCCATGCTGTCAGCCCAGAGCCCGACATGAGACTTGAACTCACAAACTGTGAGATCATACCTGAGCCAAAATCAAGAGTCAAATGCACAAGTGACTAGGCTACCCAGGCACCCCTGTGGCAAATTCTTAAAATAAGACATCATTGAGGTTTTTTATGTTGCTTGACTGTACTTTTCACAAACAGTTTCTCTGTCTAGTGTGCTGTTATTTGATAGCATTTTACTCATGACAGAACTTTCATGATGGGAGTCTATCCTTTCAAACCCTGCTGCTGCATTATCACGGGAGCATGTGTACTAGTATAAATTCTTTGTGGTCATTTCAGCAATCTTCACAGCATCTTCACCAGGAGTAGTTTCCATCCAAGACACCATTTTCTGTGTTCGTCTATGAAAAGCAACTTTTCACTCATTCATTAAGTTTTGCCCTGAGATTGCAGCAATTCAGTCCCATCTTCAGGCTTCACTTCAGATTCCAGTTCTCCTGCTGTTTCTACCTCATCTGCAGACATTTCCTCCGTCGAAGTCTTGAACCTCACCAAGTCATCCTGGAGGAGTGTCATCAACTTCTTAATTCCTCTCCATGTTGGTATTTTAAACTACTTCCCATGAATCACAAATATTCTTAATGGCATCGTGAAAGGTGAATCCTTTCCAGAAAGTTTTCAACTTATTTTACTCAAATCCATCAAAGGAATTACTATCTACGGCAGCTATAGCCCTACAACATGTATTTTTTAAATAAGAAAACTTAAAAGTTGAAATGACTTCTTGATCCACAGGCTGCAGAATGGGCGTTATGTTAGCAGGCATGAAAACAATATTAATCTCGCTGCACATCGCCATCAGACCTCTGGGGTGACCAGGTGCATTATCATCGAGCAGTCATACTTTGAAAGAAATCTTTTATTTATTTATTTATTTTTCTTTTCTGAGAAGGGATCTTAACAATGGACTTAAAGTGTTCAGGAAACAATGCTGTAAACAGATGTGCTGTCATCCAGGTTTTGTTGTTCCATTTGTACAGCACAGGCAAAGTAGATCTAGGAAAATTCTCAAGGGCCCTAGGATTTTCAGAATGGTAAATGAGCATTGGCTTCCACTTGAAGTCACCAGCTGCACGAGTCCCTAGCAAGAGAAACAGTGTGTCCTCTGAAGCGTTGAAGACAGGCATGGATTTCTCTTCTCTAGCTATGAAAGTCCTTCTTCCAATAGAAGGCTGCTTCATCTAGGTTGAACGTCTATTGTTTAGTGTAGTCACCCGCATTAATGATTTTACCTAAATCTTCTGGATACCTTGCTGCAGCTTCTACTTCGGCACCTGCTGCTTGACCTTGTACTTTTATTTAATGGAAATAGTATATTTTCTTAAATCTCATAAACCAACTTCTGCTAGCTTTAAGCTTTCCTTCTGTAGCTCCCATGACTGTCTCAGCCTTCATCGAACTGAAGTGTTAGGGCCTTCCTCTGGATGAGACTTTGGTTTAAGGGAGTGCTGTGGCTGGTTTGATCTTCTATCCATACCAGTGAAACTTTCTCCAGATGGACAAAACTTTCTCTTCACTTTCTTATCATTCGTATGTTCATTCTTATTGTTAAAAGTAGAACTTTTAATTTCCTTCAATAATGTTTCCTTTGCATTCACAACCTGGTGAACCGTTCAGTGAAAGAGTCTATTCTTCACCCCATCTTGGCTTTCAACATGCTCTCCTCACTAATCTTAACCATTGAAAGACGGACAATTCTTCCTTTCACTTGAACACTTAGAGGTCACTGTAGGCTTAATTCCTGGCCTAATTTCAATATTGGTATGTTTCCGGAAATAGGGAGGCTCAGGAAGAGGGAAAGAGACAGGGAAACAGTTGGTCAGTGGAGCAGTCAGAACACACGTAACGTTTATTAAGTCTGCTGTCTTACATGGGTCTGACCTGTGGCACCTCAAACAATTACAACAGTAACACCAAAGATCGCTGATCACAGATCACCATAACACATACAATAATAATGACAAGTTTGAAATATTGCAGGGAACACTGAAATGTAATACAGAGACAAGAAGTGAGAAAATGCTATTAGAAAAATGACACCACTAAGATCTGCTCGATGCAGGGTTACCACGAACCTTCGATTTGTAAAAAACATAATATCTGGGAAGTGTGATATAGTGACGAGCAGTAAAACCTGGTATGCCTGCATGATCAAAATTGAACAAGGGGATGATTCCTACACTTCTCTGTTCTCTGCAACAGTGACCACAGACCGTGTTTCAAAATGTCAGAGAATTCCACCATACCCTGTATTTCTGAGGGACCGTGTGGAGTAGAATGTCACCTCCTGCAATTCCACTTATCAACCAGGATGAAGTATATGTAATGACCTAGAAATAAACTTTTCTTCTGTTAATCAATGGAAATATAAGGAAACTACTTTTCAGAGCATAAACTAGTCTATTTAATTTAGACAGCATTGTAGCCCAAATATATTCTCCATATTGAATGAAAAACCAGCTAACTGCATTTTTTATATTGCTATAAAAAAAACCCACAACATTGACTTTGGGTGATAATAATTAGTCAGTGAAAGTGTTTATCAATTGTATCAAACATGCCCACCATACTGGTGGGGGATGCCGATAATGGGGAGTCTAGGCATGCACAGGGCCAGTGGGTATCCAAAAAATCTCTGTTTCTTCCACTCAATTTTGCTATGCACTTAAAGCTGATCTAAAACATAAACACATAAAGTGTATTAGAAATGCTGAACAGAGAGAACACACGTATTCTTAATTTATGAATATTTTTAATATTTTCATTACATGTAGTATGTTCATATAACAGATATTGAGGTTTAAAAATATTAAACATAGAAAATATATATGATATTTTTTCAATTGCTTTTGATATTCTCGATATAATTACAAAATTCCCATGTCATTAAATATTCTCATAAAATACATGCTTTATTATTCAATAGGACTTTTTATTATATATATGTGCTAAAATCTCCTATTGTTGGACATTTAACTTGACTAAAATTTTTTGCTGTTTTAAACAATGCTGAGAGTATTTCTGGGAAGTCAGCTGTTTATTACAGAATTCATCATTTATGTTTTTAACCACAGCTGACTACATCACCACCATTTTGCTAATATCGAGTAAATGAAAAAAAAGGTAGTATTTTCTTTTAGAAACTTTGTTGGAGGTCTTTCTAAAAACGGCACTATGGACAAAAAAGTAGGAGACTGGGCCACACTAACATCGTCATAAGTAATATCCCTAGGAGTCTAACTGATTCTGAAAAAAAAAAAAAAATTACCTCTTTCTTTAAAATGAATACAACACCAAGAAAAAAATACCATAAAATCTTTTTTCTCTTCATATTTTGAAAGACATTTATATCTTTTTATTAATCAACTCACTATATTGTTATTACCAAAGATGCTTTTTTCCCTAAGCTAATCATCCAAAATGGGTACAACGACCTGTTAGTCTGAAAAGACTTATTAAAATAGCAATTAACTCTGCATAATTCTGGAAGTGTTTAAGCTGAGAATTAAGGATCAGTGGACTAACTCTGCAAGTTCAGTGGTGGGTCAAAATTACAGTATTTGCTCAGCCTAATCAGGCCACTTCATGATCCATCATATTTCCACGTTAGGGACTGTTTTCCTTATTCACTTGTTAAATTAGATGCCACTAATGTCATTAGCTGTGTCAGCTCCTTTTTCAACTTGCTAATTGTCTGTAATACCATCATTAAAACATCTATGAAAATGTGTTGCTCTATTGTTTCTGCTTCTTAAAAAGAAAGTTGCCCAGTAATAAAACTATAGTGTTTTCCAAAAGTTGAATATAATTATTTAGAGATTCAATTTGTAATATTTTTGGTCTTTTTACAATAATTGTAGTTAGTATTACTTTTTGAAAGTAGTGTTTCCTTTCATTGTGTTTCTACTTGCTTACTTTAATATTCAAAAGAAGAGTACATTGTCTATTAATTAAAACATGAATTAATTCGCTCAGTTAACAATTGTTTATTGTACCTTTGTAATATTGCCGGTATTGTTTTAAGTACAGAAAATTTGAAATAAACACCACATGCATCAAGTAAGTGCTAAATAAAAGTAAGCATGAGTTATGTTATGATTTGAAAAGAGTATTAACTGCCTGTGATTAAGGAAGATTGCCTTAGAGAAGTAACACCTGATCATAACCTGAAGAGATGATTTAGAATTAGATGGGTCTAGAAAGAGAGCAAAAAAACAGCATCTTCTGATCATTTTGTATTGGTGGACTTGCTGGCTATGGGATGCAAGTGAAATTATTTTGAGAAATCATAGCAGAGGGACACAGAGGACACCACAGGGCTTTTTGGAAGGTACAGGCAGCCATCCAAGAGCATTAAGTAAGTACATTTTATTTAGATACACAATTTAGTAAAATAATTCTGGCTAATCCGTGTTAGCATAATTGGAGAGGTTGAGATGAGAGATGGTACCAACAGTTAAGGGCTGTACTGAAGCCGTAGTCTGAAACCAGCATGCTGAAAGTGGACTAACAAGTAGGTAATTAAAGCAATATACTTTCGGTGAGAAAATGGAACAACTGACGATGACAGATTGCAGAGCAATTTGGTATAATTGCAGAAATCTTAAGTAAGTAGTTTGGAGAATAAACATTTTAATAGTAATAGTAACAAAAGTAACATCTCTGCAACTACTACTACTATTTGGTAACATTGATTTCTACCCATATGCTAGACAATGTAACAACCATGGTATACTATTTTGAAAATATGGATTAAAATCTACTAAATATGTACTCACTCTTTCTCTGTGAATTTTGAAAGCATGCTCATTTAGCAGTATTCTTGCAACAAAATATGAATTTATTCTATTGATCGTTGTTGGTCTTATGGGCGCATTATTCACGTGAGCTTTATCTTTCTTTAAATGTGAAGAACTAAATTATAGTTTGTCTCTATGACTACCGGCACGCTGCAACAGTGTTATGTCAGTGAGCAATCGATGGGATGCAAAGCATGTTTGAGGGTTAGGAAAGAAATGTTTTTAAAACAAAATATTAAGTACATGTATAAAAAAGAGAAAGTACAGATAGAACAATGAAAGTACAACAGCTACTTGACTAGTGGAGAAATAAAGTAGAATAAGAAAGTATCAAGGCTTCACATCTGTAACTGAACATGGCTAGAGCAAAGCAGATTTTACAATTAATGATCACTAACTTTAAGTTGTCTCCCAGGAGTCATTCTCCATTTCCCTAAATCAGTTACCCTCCCACTCGCTTGGAAAATGATTACACACCTCCACAATGTTTGCGATTCTCTTTCCAGTCCTCACTCTTAGGGGAATGGCCTTGCTTTATATTTAACGGAGAAAAACATGGATTCGATCACAAGAGAATTCCCACAACTTGTCTCTCTGTTCATGTATTTAGTTCCTTCTGTTACTTTGATGAAAGAATTTTCTTCGCTCTTGCATATGGCGACTTCTGCCCTCACTTACCGGCCTAATGGACATTGTTGTAGCTCCTCTTCTCCTCTGTTCCCGCATTCTCTAGGATTCTTGATCTCACAGATTGTTCCTGATTATAAAAATCTTTCATTTTTCCACTACAGACTAAAATCACAAAAACTATCTCTTAATCTCTATCTTTCACAGATTCTCCCTTTTTCTCCTAAATAAAGAAAAATACCTCAAAAGAGATGTCTCATCTGATTTTCTCTTCAGTCAGAAAATTACTACAAGAATTATTAAAATAATGCTTTTACTTGTAATAATCCCTTAAAATATCCTTGTCAGTGCCACAAAATCCAGCTTTCAATTATTAATCTCAATCAGTCCCAACTAATTATAGCAAACAACACAGTTGGTTATGTGATCCTTGCTTTTATTCTAAAGTACAACATTCTTCGTATTCTTTTAGAATACAAAGCTTTGGATTGATCTCCTCGTCTATCTCCTTTGCAAAACTAACAGTTTATCGTCAGACACTGAAATATTAGAGTATCCCAAGATCTAGTCCTGATTTTCTTTTTTACTCTGCTTTTGCTTTATAACTGACCTCAGCTTCTATCATGACTCTAAATACCATCTATATAAAGACTCCGTGTTGGCCATTCATCTAACTGCCTAAATTCTCCAAACTTAAAAGGTTTAAAAACAAGCCCTTTGTCTACCCGCAGTCCTTACTGGGAATAAATGAAAACTTTGCTTTTCTTATATTCCTCCTTTGTGTTAAAACCAACCCTCTCCTTCCTGTTGCTTAGGCCAAAAATGGGAAACATCAGAGTTTCTTTTCTTTTTCTCACATCCAACACCCAATTCCTCTACAAGTGCTCTAGGAACCTCCTCCAAACGGACCTAGCATCTGCTACTTCTTTCTTCTAAGCTACTGCTTTGCCCGGCCACATTTATCTCTTGCCTCTGTTATTGAATAACTCCTAATTAATCTTTTTAGTTTTGACTTTGCCCTTCTCCGAAGTTTAGTTTCACAAAGCAGCCAGGGGTATCTCTTTAGAATTAGGACAGATCCTATCACTAGTCTGATCAAAACTTTCCACAAGTTGCCCATTTTCTCAATATAAAAGCCAAACTTTTACAGCGCTCTTCACAGCTCCACAGGATCTGGTCCTGGAATTTCATTTGCTGCCTTCTTACTCTTCTTAAACACAATACCTTGCCCCAGCTCGAGGTGTGAGGACTTTCACTTTCATCCACCTCAAAGTGCCTTGTGTCAGGTTTCCACAGCATACACTTCCTCATCCTCCAGCCCTTACTTATATATTATCTCCTCAATGAGGTCTTTTGGACAACCCTGTATGAAAATGAGATCTTCCTCCCATCCCCTAATATTTCACATCTATCTTCTCTGCTTTATTTTTCTTCGTCACCTTTATCACTATCTTACTGAGTATATGTTTTAGTTATTTTGTTTTAATTATCTCTTTCTGCTCTCTGAGGACAGGGATCTCTGTCTCTCACATTTGCTGCTCCATACCTGATATCTAGGTTAGTTTTCACATAGAAAACACACCTGATGTGTATTTGTTAAGTGAATGGATGACTACACGCATTAGGAAATATTGTAAGTTTGAGAAATGCAATTACACAGTTTATCCTTAAGTCCCATTATCAAACTCAGTTCTAAAATATGTCCTGCTTATAAATATAAGGGAAAGAGAAACACACAAAAAAAAAAAGAAGAAAGGAAAAATAAAAGAGAGAGAACATAAAGGAAAAAAAAAAAACAGAAAAGAGAGTAAGCCTTCATTCAGTGAGTGTGATCTTTCCAAACGTTAAACACAATATTCTTTAACCTTAAAATCATTACTTGCTTGCCAGGGCACTGAGATTAAGACCCAAACCCCACATCCTGGGTTTGCAAATTTAGACAGATATCCTCCTCCTGATAGGATATCATTTCACCACTTGTCCTAAGGGTTAAGACACCAGCCTTTTCACTCCACAGATATACTTAGTTTATGTACTTCAGTCAAGTTCTCCGTGTCCTCCTGGCTCAAGGTTAAATGTCGTTTCCTGAAAATGGCCTTTCCTCATCACCCAATTAAAAAAAAAATTCACCTAATAATTCTGTGTGTCATCACCCTGACCTATCTTTATCATGATCTACTAATTTGTCACGTTTGCGAAGCGTCCGGGTGGCTCAGTCAACTAAGCGTCAGACTTCGAGTCAGGTCATGATCTCACAGTTGGTGGGTTAGAGTCCCGTGTTGGGCTCTATGCTGACAGCTCAGAGCCTGGAGCCTGCTTCAGATTCTGTGTCTCCCTCTCTCTCTGCCCCTCCCTCTCTTGCTCTCTCTCTCTCTCTCAGTCTCTTTCAAAGATAAATAAACATTAAAAAATTAATATATCATATTTGTATTTATTTGTTTCAATTAAGCAGCATTTGAGCTCTTTGAGAATTAATTGTAGCTATTCATGCCTGGACACATTTGAGCTGGGCGGGCATTCAACACAATCAGTTGAAAGAATCTATGTCCTTAATCTACTTGAAGGTGTCAGAATACACATCAGCCCACCTCACGACCTTGCTCAATCACCTTGATGATTAGAAGAAGCAGCGGTACTCTATGAGAAAAAAGGGGTGGGGAGACGCAGGAAAGCTTCTTCCACTGAGAGTATACATTTTTGATCATAAATCCTGGTGTGACAAAAATTTCACTTTTAAAAATTTTCCTCAAACCAGTTATGCTGCTCAACTGCTATTTTTGCAAGAAGATGCATTCTTATTTTCTCCCACCTGACTGTAAAGTGGCTTTTTGGAACATGACCTGTTTGTAAGTTAAAGAATTCCAATATTTAGTTTGGTGTTTACAATACAAGAAAACATCAAAAAGAGTTTCCCATTATTGCGCTGTTAATTTTGATATAAAGCATATAAATCACTTTGGCCTAGGAAAATCTAGACATAAGAGAATGAAGAGCATTAAGGTATGCTGATTAAGCTGTTATACTGCAATTCTAGTGTTGACTATTTGCAACATAAATGGAAAATGAACCATGATTCATGTATATTCATGATAATTGCCCCCCGGAAAAAAAAGCGGCTCTGAGTCTATAAAGTGGTTTCTGTTCACAGCAAAATAATGATGAAGTATTTTAGATACTCAATTTGTGCCTCTTTCTTATAATACCAGTTATTTTAAAACTCAAGTGTTTTAGTATGTCTGGTATCTGCCTAAAAGCATAAGGGGAATTTCAGAAAAATCAAATAATACCATATTTTTTGAATAAAAGAATTCTCTCATACAAAGCATTTACCACTCAGCCTAGGAATACAAAAGAATTTTTGAGATTTCAAATAGAAGACTGTCTGAATGAGAAGAGAAATCATACAAGTATATTTTTTCCTCAATAATAGGTAGGCAGTATAAATACACTTTGCTCTATTTGTGGATTCACTCAGATTACAATTTATATTTCTTCCGCTTAAGTTCAATTTCTTTTTCATAGCTACCCCTAGTTTTCTATGTATAAAATGCTTAATTGTCTATTTTGAACCATTTTTAAATGCATGATTTAATAACAGAACTCTGAATCACGTAATAGAGACAGAGGCCGTATTAATGAAAGAACATACTGTCTTTGAAGGAATGCTTTGAGAAAAAAATGGTATGAGAGAAGTTGTGAATTTGAGTTGGGAAATCAGTTGATGCCTGCTGCTTCCATCTTTTCTGTCACACATAGAAGGGCTCCGTTACAGACTTACATACACTTATACGCAAAAGTTTCCTAAGCCAATTCCGAAGCAGGCTCTTGGGTTCTTTTTCTATCCGTTGCAGTTTGTAGGTAAGTATCAGAAGTCGCAGGCTCAGACGTTCTTGCTGGGTTCATGGATTGCGTGAGGTCGCTTCCGCCTAGAAACAAAAGTTCCAAGAATGAGTCTGAATACCACCTCTCTAACCCACTACTCACAATATTATCTACTGCCTTTCTTGTTTCTCCAGTCTGGGCCAGCACAGAAGCTCTGATCATCTCCCAATGTTGTCATCTTTTGTTCTGACTGATTACCTCATTTCGTAATGTATTTTTTCTTCTCAAGTGTTCATGAGACTCCTTCATCCCAATGGTCGTCCACCACTAACAAAGAATCTATTTGACTTTGACCCTGATGCTCCACCTTCAGTTTGATAGTATCCACTTCCTCAGCTTACGGTGACATTTATGCTACATGTGAATGAGTGTTTTAGATTTTCTGACAACTTGATATTTTACCATTATGCAGAATGCATTTCAATACTGCTTCTGAATTAGAACCGACAGGACAACACCCAAAACTCTCCACCTCACACACAAACCTGATGAATTGCTCATTCAAAAGATAGCAGGTTTTGTGTGTGTGTGTGTGTTTTGTTCTTGGTTTTGTTCATTGTTTGTTGTTTATTTTTGTATTTGTTTTTTTTTTTTGTGCGTGTTTTTTTTTTTTGTTTTGTTTTGTCTAAACACTTTTCTTACTCAAAGGAAAACATCACCCAATTCTAGTATCAACTACTCTTTTTCATACATTCTGTCAAGGACTGGGAATTAAACCTAAATCACCCTGAGTTGCAACACAATTCCAAATTTCCATGCAAAAATTAAAAGAATGGGTTTGAAATATGTATTTTTCATATCCTTTCTTTTACTATCTAGGCTTAGACTGTGAGAAAAGCAATGTAATAATCAACAAATATGACAGGAAAATCTCAGGCACAGATTTTGTTCTGGGTGATACCGAAAGATGACATATACAATCTGGTCTTTGTCTTATAAGTTGGATAAAGAGACATTTGGTAAACAGTTCAATTAATTTCATTTTCAATAGCAAGTAATAAGGACTTTTAATGATGACATAATAGAAGCCTGGAATTAGAGGCCCCAGGGTTGTTTTGGTGGGTTAATAATGCCATCGGTGACTCAAACATTTTTATTTGAATACTTTCTCTTTCTCAGTACAGTTGGTCCTAGAATAACCATGGGTTTGAACTGCACGAGTCCACTTGTATGTAGCTTTTTTTTTTTTTTCAATAAATACAGGGCAGTACTGTAAATGAATTTTCTCTTCCTCATGATTTACTTCATAATGTTTTGTTTTCTTTAGTTTATCCTACTGTAAGAACACAGTATATAGTATTTATATACACCAGCAGGCAGGAAATTTGGATGAGTTTAAGGCTTCAAAGTGTACAAAGAGAAAGAGCCACTCTTCATGGAAGTGGTACCAAACACAGTTAGAGGGGATTTTTTCTAAAAACAAGCAGTGAACTCACTGTCAGTGTCATAGTTTGGACACTGTATAAGGTATTGTTGTTTGGTATATCTAGGTGCAGCATAAGTGTGGCCGTTGTCATAGGTATAAAAATATCTTTATAACCCCTTGAGGATAATTTGAAATGGAGATTAGATTGCTAGACATATTGATAGAGATATTTACTTATTATGGTTAGGAGGAAGTAAATTCTTAAAATTAGAGACTGAGACTCTTTAGAGACATATATGGTATGCAATTAGGTAAACGAGCAAGATGGTAGTTCTTCTGTGATGTTTAATAATGTCCCTAGGAGATTGATGGTAGACAATGTCCAAAGACTTTGATGATGCCTGTAATAACTGGAAGGTAACTCACAAGCTCATCCTTACCCTCAGAACACAATCTTAAAAGCTGGCTTTATTTATTAGTCTAAATCACCTGAACCTGGTTGATCTGCCCATTTTTATAAGAAGCCCTGCTCAGAATTAGCCTAAAGAATGGATCCAATCCTAGATCTAACACAGAGGAATGATTTTTTTCTGTTATCGAGGAAGTTTCTCTCTGAGAATATTGTCAAAAACTATTATCTCGCCCTTAACAATGAACTTTTGCATCATAGTAGGTGCCACTCAAGCATTACTGAATCTAAGAATCTAAGAAGGACAGAAATTAGTAATGATTCTGCGTTGATAGACTCTCAGGGATGCTCAAGCTTGTGATAACTAGTAGTACCCAAGATGGGCGTCATTGGAACCTCTTATCTATTGACAGTAGGTCAAAACCACAGGCAACAAGCTGGACTTGCAACGGGAATCTGACATTGCGTGTGGGAGCAGTTTTCTGGAACGAAACCCTTAACCTGTGGAATCTGAGGCTATCACCAGGGATGCAGTTGCAGGAAACGAGCTGAAGAGTGGGACATGAAATTGGTGTCCAAGAGAATTGCTTGGTATGAGGAAAACACACATGGGGCCACACATTTGGTGATCAGAAGTGTCAGAAATAAATTGTCCTACAAAAGTAAAGAAGAAATACAGATGGGGGAAAACTAGGTTTTTCTGTTTTTAATTTTTTTATCATCATATATTTTTGAAGAGAGTTAATTAAAAAATATGGATACATCCAGAATATTTCAAGGAAAATTACTATTACTGTCTACTCTTTCTAAACTATTGATATGCAAAAGTGATTCTACAAATAAATAAGTCTGAGATTGCTGAGTGAGGATGTATTTGATACAAAGATAAATAATGAGGACATATAAAATCCTAATTCTCATCTGTATTAGATTCTGTTGCCCCAAGAACGCAGGGCTTTTGTGCAGACAAGCATAGGCAAAATCAGTCTGCAAAGCTTGCCATGACCTTGACTCTAAAAAAAAACAGTCATGAGGTCCACCTTTGGATTGGGTAGAAACTTCTTTGCATTATTTTTTCTAGGTTCTGCTGTTTCAAGGACTCATCTATGAAAAGATTAGCGAAAGTTCTTCTCTATATTTAATGGCCTAACTTCTGATCTTCTTGCAGATTGTCTCCATTTTCATACATACTGATGCAAATCAGTATCTGCTCACTAGTTACCATCTCAAGTCAGAAGGGAGATTTTCAGTCTTTTTCTCTTTTTCTTTTATTTTAAATGATTTTCTGCCTCCACCATTATTGCTTAGGAAATAGTCCCTTCATTAAATAACTATGCAAACAATCTAGTTTTTCTGAGATATTTCAAGATCATCACGATCATTTACTAAAGTGCTGTACTAATATTGAGTGCTGCACATATGTATTCCCACTCTTCTATATTTGCAGACTTTTAAAAATTGTTATGAGTCAAGTTTCCTTCAAAGTTAGTAACATATGTCTTATGGCTAATGTTGTCAGATAAATGGTCTACAAAAAATGAATTATTAACCTGCCATTTTTTTTCTTAATTAATATTTAATTAGTTTGAAATTTTAGAAAATTTAGACAGACTATAGGCTTAAGTTTTTTTCCTACTTCTATAGTAGTAAAAAAACATTTCTAAGCAAGTAAATATATATTATTCTAATGATCATGAATTTATTTTCTTAATTTCCTTATTAGCTCTGTTATTTTTTTCAGATTTAGGATATATCTAACTACTCGTGATTTAGAAACTAAGTTTTTGCAATGCTACTGTATATATGTATGTATCAGTAAGATGCATTTTTCTTTCTGTTAATACTTTCCTGTTACGATTATTTCTTTTTTATAGAAAAATATAAATTTATTTCTATGTATAATAGCTAGATTTCCTTAAAAAGTAAAGAATATTCATTTTCCGTCAAATTTATCTCCGGGTACCAATTTAAGAGATCATGAAAACAATGCAATCTGGACATAATGCAAAAAATGTATTAAACATAATAAATATAAGCCGCTCTCCATGTTCTGCCTTTATGATCACACAAGGTAACATTTGAAATTCAGAATTGTCTGAAGAGAACTATTTGACAAAGGGTTATTTAAGATGTATAGTCTTATGCATGCTTGCTCTTTAGAGCACAGGAACAAAATATTAAAGGATAATATTTCTACGCATGTGTGCATAAATATGTACTTATTAATAGTGTGAAAACAATAGTATGCCACAGAGGAAACACTTGTTACTAACAGATAATGAAAAGCTATACTTGAGACATTACAAAAGTAAATGAAAGAAATCAATGAATTGTTTAGACAAGGACTAAGGAAAATCTCCTCAACTAAAACAATCAATCACCACAGAGACTTGATGAAGCGGTTTCATTACTTGCAATCCACAAAAGATTTCTTTCTATAAAAAATAAATCCTTTGGGAGATTCTAATCATTAATTTTATAAATAAATTGTCTCTTTAGTAACAGAAGATACAAATAACATTTCAAATACAAAATAATGTTAAATTTATCTGATTTGTATGCAACTCTTTATTTATTTATTTTTTAAATAATTTTTTTAACGTTTATTTATTTTTGAGAGACAGAGCATGAGCAGGGGAAGGGCAGAGAGAGAGAGGCAGACGTAGAATCTGAAGCAGGCTCCAGGCTCTGAGCCATCAACACAGAGCCCGACGCGAGGCTCGAACTCACAGACCGTGAGATCATGACCTGAGCTGAAGTCGGCCACTTAACCGACTGAGCCACCCAGGCGCCTCTGATTTGTATGCAACTCTTTGCATTCACATTTTACTGGCATTTTAACAAGAATATTCTTGACAATATCCTCTTGTGTGTATACTAACATAATTTTATGTTTTCATGGTATCAATTTAGAAGAGATATCTAAAAAAGAAAGACAAACATAAAATAAGCACCAAACCAGGAATTGTCTATTGTGCAACTAATTAGGAGGTAAGATCACTTAAGAGATTTAGTAGAAGAAAGAATGGTGTTTTATAGCTTTTAAGTTAGCTTAATTAATTAGAGGACATAAATAGTGAGTTTGTCATGATAATTTTTCTCTATACTCTAACTGCAGAGATCAATTACTGTCAGCTATTTAACACATGCACTTTTTGATCTCGGGAAAGATATGGCATCCATTCGTGTATTTATTCAATCAATATCTACCCGAATATTTATTGACTATAAGTTGTCAGACACCGGGCCTGCAATGCAGCACAAACAGGTATCAGTTGCTGTTATGGAATTTATCATATAGTAGACACGCCATAAAATGACTGCCTTATACGTGTGTAATTTCAAATCAATGGAGTAACAAGTGATTGCAATGGAAAAAGTCATAGGATTAAAAGGCAGCCCAGTTTTGATTTTAGAAGGAAAGTTAATAAGAATTAATGAATTAACACAAGATACACACATATATATACACACACACAAAATAATAGAAATGATTTAAATTTAAATTAAATGTAGAGATGTAGATGTAGAGATTACTAGAAAAAATTTTAATTAAAAAAGGACTTCATTCCAATTTCATAATATTCAATCATACAGCCTTTGTTAAAAACTTATTTTGTTATGTAAAAATAATCAAAGTTATTGATTCTTTTCTTGATGTTCTATCTGTTGATTAACTCACTGAACAGATGCTTCATCTCTGATATGATGTATTTTCACTTCAGGTCGTCTGTTTGCCTCTTTGTATATTTTCCTTCTCTTGAGCGGAAATTCTCATTTGTTAATACATGTTCATCTTTTCTATCAGACTTTGCATTATTTGAATCATTGTTACATTAAAACCCTTATCTGATAGTTTTAATATCCTATCATTTTGTGTTTCCTGTTCTGTTGAATATTTCAGACCTTGACAGTGTTCTTTGTTTATTTGTTTGGTTTATTATGTGTGTTGTAGTCGAATGCCAGGTACTCAAAACTTGGTAGGGGAGAGGAACAGAAGTGGAAAAGTACTAAGAAAAGTATCCTCAAAATTTCCCCTTTCTGTCTTTACACCCACCACCCCCCCCCTGAATACATAACACTAAAGGAGGCCTCTGAAGAGGCACTAGGAAGACCTTCTGTGAACAGCGTCTGGCCCAGGAATGTGAAGATGGTTAAGAGTGTTACCAGCCAGAGAGTTCTGAGTGCCTGCCCGCAGCTCTCCTCAGAGATGGCAAAGCACTAGTTATGCCTCAAGTCTGGTATGGGGAGGGCATATATTCCTCATGAGGCCTGCCGGATGAAGTCTTTGTATTTGCCTATGGTTGAGCTTGGAAAATCACACCTAGGTTTCTTGTCAGGAGCTGGCCCCCCTCATATGTATCATGCTTATTTTTAACCATTTTTCTCATTCACTTGAGTTACCACGTATTGTGCTGTCTGTTAGACAGGTTTATATTATTCAAATGGTTTGAAATATTTCATGGAATCTGAATAATATGAACTTTTCAGTCTTGTTGTTTGGGCAAAATTATTGAGAAAGCAACAAATAATTTTGAAGCCAAACAGTTCTCTATTCTGCATTTGCTGTCTCTAGACTCAGACCAACTCTGAATAGGGGATTTCCTTTAAATTTTTAAGAAGCATAAGCATTGGGAAGAGGTGGTTATCTTAGTTTGCAGAACTCACTGGTTTTTGAGGAAGACAGGTGGAAATGTGAAATCTAAAGGATGGCTAATCATTTATTTTGAAAAAAAGTGTATATATATTTGTTTATTTTTATACTTTTTCTTAGGTTTATGTACTGATTTTGAGAAAGGGAGACAGACATGAGCAGGGGAAGGGCAGAGAAGGAGAATGGACAGAAGATCCAAAGTGGGCTGGGCAGAGAGCCTCATGTCAGTCTCCTTAAAAACCATGAGATCATGACCTGAGGCGAAGTTGGAGGCTTAACCCACTGAGCCTTCAGGTGTCCCCATTTTGAATACATTTAAATTTGAAATAAGAAATTAGTAAAATAAGGCTTTCCCCAACATGATATAACTGTCTCTTATATATCCAAACTCTATCAACCTTCCCTTCATGGGGGATATGTCACATCTTTAGCGGATGTTCCTACGTTTCTAAGGTGACTCACACTGCTCTTTGATAGTCTCTAATTAAAAAACTGAGAAATAGGATTAACCACTAATTAACACTCCGTGCCCATGAACAAAGATTCAGTTTCTATTAGGAACTTATAGCAATCCATAAGTTTTTACCCAAAGGGAAAATGCCTGCAGAATACAGAAGAATTTCATTCCAAATTCTAAAAGAATAGAATCATTTACCTAAAGGTTCTGTGAGGCTTTCTCCTGAAACTGCTATTTTTTTTCTCTTTTGTGTTTTTACAAAGTTAGAAAATGGAAGCGAGCCTTTAAAAAAAAAAACTGCAAAGTGAGGTCCAATTAATAATTTTTGAGTCATAGTTCCCATGGCACAATAATAATGTCTTGAATTTTATGTATTGAAAATATAAGTATGAATAATAGATTTTATTTTTATTTTGAAATGTTTTGTTAGTATTTAGTATTCTTATTACTTGTAGTAGGCTAAAATAGGAATGAAACCATGTATTGAACACTTACTAACAAGGTAAGAACTAATATTATTTCCATTTTATTTATAATACAATTTAGTCCAAATTCAAAAATATTTTCCAAACAATTCACAGATGGTGGAAAGTTCCAGAACAATGCTTTTAGCTTTTGCATGGAGAAGAACATCCTGACAGACCTTGACGACCTCATCCATCCTCCCCTGTGACTGGCTCAACTTCCACTCCAGTTTGCAGTATCAACAAACTGTCCAACTACAATTGAGGAGAGCTGGGAGGGGCCATCTCCTGACTCCAGCAGCCCCCTGCTGGTGAATCCTTATCCTATTTCTTCGTAATGCGTCCAAAGGTAAAGGAAGGGCAGAGAAATGGAAAGAGAGTCCCAAGCAGACATCCTGTTGAGCACTGTCAGGGCAGAGCCCCATGTGGGGCTTGAACTCCTGTGTTAGATCCTGACCTGAGTCAAAATCAAGAGTCAGATGCTTAACCGACTGCAAAGGTACATGAAAGATCCTTTGGTTAGTTAACTAATCTAAACTCTATAGTTTCCTATCCAACTAGCCGATCTTGTAAATTCATTGATGAAATAGGCAGCATAAATAGTAACACAAATAAAATAATTTTATTTTCTAAATATATAAAATATATATTAAACTGGGAATTTTTTATGTAGAGTTATTTTTAACTTAGCCGTCATCTCTCCACCTAATACCAAGTCCTCATTTGTTTAGATGATCTATGCCACAATGTTGAAGAAAGGATCTAACATTTTAGGTGGTAAAGACAAACCAGAAGGACATTCTAAGACCATAGAACATAGTGAGAAAAATCACACTATGATAAGCAATATATATTTAATACCTAATGATGAATCTTGGATTCTGAATTGCATGATTGACTAGAAATTAGTAGAAAGGAAAAATAGAAGTAAATTATGTGGAAGTTGCACAAAAACTCACTTGATTAATATCTTTGTATTAAGATAGATGGTATAAGACAGGGGGTAAAACAAAACATAAATTTCAAAATAGGTGCTAGTGTTGGTTTCACAATGCTTGTAACCCACGCCTAGGCACCGATGAGAGGGATTCAAACTACAAAAATGTTGAAAAGGTAAATAGAGAGCGGTCTTACACAGAAAATCCTTAAAGTTCTTGCAATGTGGTAAAGACCCCTTGACCTGACCTTTAGTCACCATGTGTTTTTCTGCAGGTATGTGACATCTGTCTGCACTGGGGAATTAGTGGACTTGTGATTAACCAAACCTCCAAATCAGGAGGATAGGAGAGGCGGAGTGGTTATCTACTTTGATTAGTAATTAAACATCAAATTCCTTTGTCCCCGTTTCCTCTTTTCAGACCCTGTGCTCTTAGAAGGTATATTTGGCAAATTTGAAATGTCTTCCCAGAATAACCAGCCAGATAACTAAGCCTTTGTTCGGGACTGTTTATTGACTAAGAGTAATTAGAGAAGTCATATACTTGTTCCATATTTCACCCTGGGCAGAGGAAACCATTCTATTGATTCAATAGAAAAGGAAGGTAAGAGGCAAACTAAGTTGTACTTTATGTCATCTGGATAATGTTTTCTCAATGTATCAGTTAAACACCAAAAGCAAATCAAGTCCAGGTCTATTATACCCATTTGGGTATATATGCCATATATATGGTGCATACAGGTTGGTTGCCCCAATTGTGTGTCAACTCTATGACTATGTCAGACCCTGTCTGTACCTTCATCTCCACCTCTTTTGTCTTGTCACCTGGGATCAAAGTCTTTAGCTGAGTAGATACCGCTATTCTGAGTAGAAGTGTGAATGCTCATAACACAGAATGAATCTAATGAAACAATTTGAAACATAGTTTGCATTATATACAGTGATCTTTATAGTGCAATCACTTTGTAAGATAATCTCAAGTAATTAGAAAGATATAAGGGAGATAATATATTTGAATGGTTTCAAGTGTTCTTTAAAGGAAGTAAGATAAGAAAGTATTAAATGCATCGTACCACAGTTATTGCAAGTGAATATAGAAAAAAAGCCACTGTTTGTGAGTACGTGTTAGATGGACTCATCCCTACACTGTTGATGTTTAAGCTCAAGAAAAAATGTTTATACAAAAGAAAAACTTTATAGCAATAATAAAACTCTTACTATTGCAATTTAAGAAAAGAAGACTTTCAGGGGATATAAAACTTTAGCTAACGGCCTAATTTTTTTTCTATTGGAATGCATGTTTTTATAATACAGCTTTGATAATCTGCAGAAATACAAAAGACTATTGAAAAATAAGAGACTAAACCCCTTTAATGGTGACAGTGCAATAGAAATACAATTTTATGCTTACTCTTATTATTAAAAGCAAATTCTTTTCTAATGGAAAAATGAGTTGTGTAGTATAATAGAAAGGGACATTGGCTTTAGGCAGAGAGGTTTACGTAAAATTGCTACAAAAAAAGTTTGTGTAATTGATTTACCAATTCAATGTAATTTTGTGGTCTAAATTTTGTATAGTTTTTCTAAATTGTGATAAAAGAATTGCACAACGTGACACCATATATGTTCTTTTCAGAATCAGATACAAAATTGGCCTGTTGCCAAATGATAAATTTCTCCCTAGAAAAGGTTCGGTTATTGTTAATTAATCCAGTGATATAAACCCAAGGATATAAATACATATTTAGCAAGGCATGTGAATTTACTTTGAGTTTTCACTTTAAGGATTATTAAGATACGTCTAATAATTCTAATATAGCCCTGTGTGGGAATTTTCTACCTCTATAACAAACAGATTTAAAATGTATTAATCCGTATGTGCATAGTTGTAACCGATCTGTTAATTTACAGTGTCAAGGCAAACATTTTTTTCCCCTATTTTATAAGGCTGTGTGGAATACCATCTGCTACTGGAAAGTCTTACCCTTAAAATTAGATGGGTATTCCAAGTGTAGAATCATGGGTTTATTTCTGTTTTGTGTAAACTCAACATCTGTTGCGTCAATAAAGATAAGCTTCCACACTGTTGTTTTAAGTTATCTATTAAAAAACAATGAAGATATGCATTATTTAGCACCATTATGGTATATGAGAGATTTTTTTTTTTTTGCTCTTAGTAATTATGTTCAAGAAAATAAACAATCTGTGGCACATTCAATGTCATCTAAGCTGAGGTGTGGAATATCATTAGCTGTGGGGTGTATCGAATGCACTCATTTATCAAAGTCTGAAAAGTCGGAGTCAGTCGTTACCCTAATCAGAAGTGTCTTTACTTATAATGGAATAAATTGGTGAAACAAGTAAGCAAAGTTAGCTACACAGGATTTGGAAAATTAATCTCACATTAAGATGATTTTAAGGAAATAATGTTATGGAAAATCAAGTCAAATTAGAAAGGTCTTTTAAAATAACGAATTAATTAATGATGTCCTTTAATATACTGTGTGATAGTAAATCTCTCCTTACATGTCCACCTGCCAAAGCACTTAGTTTGAAAACGTTTGACAAATGATCACTTTACGGATATATATTTTGGATCACACAAATGGTGATATTTTCTAAAGCATGCTTGGCACAGAAGCTCATGGTTATGTGCATATGGTTTTCCCTGTGTGTGCATTTCGCTGACAATTTCAATAAAAGTACTCTTCTCCAATGTTACATCCAAAATTTTAGTTGGTGTTTATAGCCGTCTGGTATCACTAAACCATACATTGTACCTACCTCCAAAACTGGCCTTGGGACAAAGATAAACTAATATTAGCTTAACAAATAAATATTTTACCTTCTTCTTTTTCAGTTTCCCATGATCAACCAACCACTGTCTGGAAACAAACGACCTTTCTAATGTGTTATCAGAAGGTCAATAGTAGCCTAACGCTATGTCACAATGCTTATGGATTTACCTCACATTATCTCATCACATAGGTGTTTTATCATCTCACGTAGTCACAAGACTGGTGAATATGGTACAATAAGATATTTTGAGAGAGAAAGACCACAGTTTCATAACTCTTATTTTAATATACTATTATAATTGTTCTATTTTATTATTGGTTATTGCTGTTAATCACTCACTCAGCCTAATTTGTGAATGAAACTTTATCATAGGTATGTATGTATAGGAGAAAACAGGGTACATGTAAGGTTAGGATTTATCTGTGATTGTGAGCATCCATTTGTGTCCATGGATAAGGAGTGACTACTGTTATTTAGAAGTAAGTCATCATGACTTTGGGTTTTGCAGTGGATTATTAGATATGACACCAAAAATACAAGTAATAAAGTTTTAAAAAATTAGAAGGGTATCTGGGCGGCTCAGTTGGTTAAGCATCCGATTTTGGCTCAGGGCCTGATCTTGAGGTTCATGAGTTAAGAGACCCACGTAGGGCTCTGTGCTTACAGCACTGTCTCTCTCTCAAAAAAAAAATAAAATATGGTATCTGTCTTTTTCTGATTGACTTGTCAAGAAAGTGAAAGACAATCCACAGGATAAAAGAAAATAAGGGCAAATGGCGTGTGTTGTAGGAGACATGGAGAAATTGAAACATTGGCACCTTGCTGGTAGAAATGTAAAATGATGCAGCCACTGTCGAAAAATAGTTTGGTGGTTTTTCAAAAGTTAAACATAGAACTACCATGTGGCTGAACGATTCCACTCCGAAGTATATACTTACAGGTATTCAAACAAGTATGTGTGCACAAATGTTCATAGGAACACTATTTTCAATATGGAAAAACAACCCAAATGCCGATCAATGAATGAATGAAGAAAATGTGGCACATACATGCAATAGGATATTATTCACCTATAAAAAGGAGTGAATAACTGATACAGATTGTAACATGATGGCCTTTGTAAACATTATGCTAAGTAAATATATACATATATATATATATATATACATAAAAGTTCACAAATTGCATGAATCCATTTATATGAAATATTCAAAAGAGTTAAACACAGACTGAAAGCAGATCGGTGGTTCCAACGAGCTTGGAGGAGGTAGTGAGAAATGAGAGTCACTACTTAATAGGAATGATGTTTTCTTTTGGGGGATGGAAATGCTTGGATCTTGATACATACAGTGGTTGTACAACATTGTGAATGTACTAAATGCCACTTAACTTTACACATGAAAATGTTTAATTTTATGCTATATAAATTTAACTTCAATTAAACAAACACTTAGCTATTGGCAGAGGAGAATGTGAAAGGACAAAGAAGTTTGTGAAGAGTAGTCATATTGAAGATGGTCCAAATAGATGTTTTAAGATGCTAAAGATTTAAATAATATATTATTAAAACTCATGCATGTACTCCACCATGCAGGACATTTTTTGAGCAGCTATACTGTGCAATGCACATGCTAAATCTGATACTGCATTAATTAATGCTTTTGTCTTAATGACTTGAATTATATTAGAGAAGACAGTATTAACACATAAATATATTTGTGTTGGGATACGTATAGACATGGAGGATTTTACACAATCCAGTACCTGGAAGAGATTTTGGAAGACTTTTTTTTTTTTTTAATTTTTTTAGCGTTTTTATTTTATTTTTGAGAGACATAGAGACAGAGAATGAGCAAGGGAAGGGCAGAGAGAGAGGGAGACACAGAATCTTAAGCAGGCTCTGAGCCGTCAGCACAGAGCCCTATGTGGGGCTCGAACTCACAGACCGCAAGATCATGACCTGAGCTGAAGTCGGCCGCTCAACCGACTGAGCCACCCAGACGCCCCTGGAAGACGTTTCTGAATAAGTGACGTTATATCAGCTCTACAAGATTCATATATGATGGGCAGGTAATAGCAAGAAGTTTGAAAGATATGGGAAAATAAAGACAGAACAAGGTCAATATTCTGAATTGCTTGAGAATACAGTTTGTGAATATTAAAAATAATTACAATAGAAAATTAAGACAGAATGAAAAGGTATGTATTTCACAGGATAATTGTTACCTGTGTGTGTTTCTATGTTTCTGAGTATTTCTCTAAATACACTTAACAGGTGGATATTTTATCCACACCAAATTAACTAAATGGGTCATATTAAGAATCTTAACATAATTATAATTATCAAATTAGACATTTACTTATGCCTTTATTAATATAGCAGGTTGATAGTTGCCAAAGGCTGGGGGAAAATTTCAATAGAAACTAAATATATACAAGGGAGAGAGACAGAAGTGGGGTGAGAAAAGAGAGAGAGAATTTAACAAGATGCTACCTGTAAATGTAGACTATAAGGTTAAATCGATAGAACTGAATAGAAAATTCCAGAATAAATAATAAATACAAAGTTATAGAATAAATACTAAAGAAATAGATTTTTCTTATTTTCATTCTGTGTGTTAGTAAATGTTAATTAATTGGTTTCCATCTGGGCACCTTATTTAAAAGATTTAGAAATTCATGAAAAGATTTCATTCTTTGATTATTGGAATTCGGATATTTGTTTCACGAGGGCTGCATTATAATTTTTTTCTTATTTATTTAAAAAATTAGAGAAAACTAGATCAAATAACCGTGTAATTCTGTATGTTTCTATCTAATAATTATGAATCAAAATTCAAGAACTAACTCTAGCAGAACCAATGTATTAAATATAATTAAAATCACTGCTCTTATGGTTCTTAGCACTCTCTGGATTAGTGCCAGTTTCTCAGATGAAAGAAAAAATAGTATTTGTAAGCTGATTTAACAGTTTTATTCATGTAGCTGGATGGTAATACTGTTCATACTAAATTTGGTCAAGTATCTTTTTAATACAGATGTGGATTACGTACATTAAGAACAAGACAATATGAACCAAAATCACAAAACTAAAAACAAAACAAAACAAAACCAAACCTGAAAGTATCCAAAACAGCTATTAAATATTTGCAAATCCATTTTGTTTATTATCTAAAGAGCTATATCAAAACAGAGAAAAGGATAAAAATTATTGGTAGAAAAATATCAGTAAAATCATTGTTAATTTCTGTATTTTAAATATTTTCATTAAATCCTCCTAAGTGTAAAATGGATTGATTTGTGCAGAAATAAAATAAAAGAGGAGAAATACTCATTATTGATATGACTAAATTATCTTGAAATATCATTTTTACCTGTACAATATTTTTATAGATGGAACATTATTATATACACAAAATATTACTCCAATAATATTTTAATCATTTACTTATGAATAATTTATAATCTAAACTTTGATTACTTTTTATTTTTTAATCTTTTACTTTAGAGAAAGAGAGAGAGAGAATCTTAAGCAGGTTCCACGGTCAGCATAGAACCTGATATGGGGATTGATCTTTTGATCTTGGGGTCATGACTTGAGTTGTAATCAAGAATTGGAAGCTCAACTAATGGAGCCATCCAAGCTCCCCTAAAACTTATATTACTTATATTCACAAATGCAAAATTAAGAATGACAAAAATTTTAAACAAATTTTAGAATAGGAAATAAATTTTATTTTATAAATCAGCATGTTTTAAAAGATCCCTGAATGTTAGTTGCTTATAATTCCTCAACATAGTTAATACATAGACAAGTAGAAATTGCTGTATAAACCCAATTCAGCAGGTAGAAGAATTTTTAGCCTCATAAAAGTGGCTACTATAGACTTTAATCACAATGGGCAAAACTCTCTGGCAAAGGAAAATTTCAGTTATATGTTTTCAGGAGTTACAAGATCAGCAAGCTAGTCATATGCTCTTGCTCAATCTGCTTTCACTAGTACCTGATATTGCTTAGGTCTCAGGTGTTGTACTATGTCTACAAGATGGAATGATTTTTCTCAAATACTCTGTATTACAAGATCTAGGAAAGTAAAACAATACTTTAATGGATAAAAATAGTACATAGAAAGTACTTAGTACATAAGAAAGTATTAACCTATAAACCAAGATCTACTTTCATGAGAGAGATTAGTATATTTTAGAAACTTCTGAGAACACAGGAGGACCCTATGAAATGGACATGAATCAGAGTTGAATAGAATGATAAGAACAGGTAAGAGAAAGAAACATATACCAGAAAACTTAGAGCAGTAAAGAGCATCAGCAAAAAAGAATAGAAATCCAAAAATAAGTATGATAATGACATGTAACCACAAGATGTCTGTTGAGTGACTAAAAAAGGCAATGAAGGCAGTGAGACAATTATGCAGGTATCTAAATTACAAAAGGAGCAATAAGCAAAGAAGCTTTGGGTAAACAGGTGAAGAGATTTACCCAAAATCATATTGAGGCTAGATGTTTACTCCAATAAACCTCACTATATTTACTTACATTTTTTTGTCACAGTAAAATGCATTATAAACAAACTTGACTTTGTTTTCTATTGTACTCCTTGGTTAAATACTCAAAATAGTAAATATAAGTATTGAATTTGAATACAAACATTTGAGGTTCTTAATTGCCCAAGAAAAGGACACTAATTACGTAGAAAACAAATACCAACACCTTTATGTAAACATTTTCATTGTTCTGAAATTCTTATAAATGTATTATTTTTTTCTTCATAGATATTGCGATAGTCTATTTGATGTGTAAAATTGGCTAAATAAGAATCCTCGCTTATTCAATCAAACTCTAATCTAGGTGTTGCTTGGAAGATACCTTCCAGATGTGATTAAAATCTATAATCAATAAATTTTAAGAATGTCAACTAGAAGTAAGGAATATTATTGTAGATAATCTGAATAAACCCATCATGCACTGCCTATTTCTATTGGTAAAGAAAAAAATAAAGCCCATGGCATGGCGTGGCAATAGAAATTGTCACTGAATAATTGTAATCAAATACTTATAGAGAGAAAAATCTGGGTCACCACTGGGTCACCACGTGTTTGCTACTGTAGGATGATGTAGTCAACAACACTGAGAAAATGGGCAAAGAAAAGAAAGAGCTCAGGACTCTAAATTCCAAGTTCAATCGCCACATAAATTACTTGAAACTTTCTATATCTGACTTGACAAAACCCATTATCTCCTGTAGGTGAAGGCCAATGTTTTTGAAAACCAAGCTCAAAGTTTAGTTCTTTGAGTAGCTAAATTACAACACAAATTTCTGTTAATATGAAGGCACGATTTGACCGAAATATAAACCTAAAATTTGGAGTAGGGATATTTAGGGCAATCCTGATGAAGTTGGAGGCACTGATCCTCCAAATTCTGATGAGTATTATATTCTCTTTCACCTATGCCTGAGGATTTTAGCCTTCCTTTGCCTAAACGTCTTATAATGGCTTCCTCTGAAGTAGTTGCCATCCAAGAGACTGTTGATTCCTCTTGGGACCTACCCATAACACTTTCTTTGCTTTTAGACAAATTTTATGTTGGAGCATGCCAAAAAGGATGAGGTATAAAGTGTGATTTCATGATGAGTTGCATGAATTTCGAATTTATACAGACAGAAATCTTGTAATATGTGTGAGAATTAATCTTAAGGATGTGGAATTATGGTAGAAAGAATACAAGGTTGGATCAGGCTGAGTTTACAGATATGGTCTCCTTAAACAGAGATTCTGGATGCAGTGTTTCAATTCAAGGGATTAGAAAGCGCTCTAATAGTTTGGTGGACTCAAAGATGCACTCGGTTTGCCTCCAGTAAATAAAGGTGAAATGCTAGAGCTACCTTTGTTTACTATAGTGAAAGATTTGCAAAGACTTATCAATATTAGAATATTAGCATTAAATTATTATATAAGACCTACTAACCTACCCTATAAAGTCCAGGGAACAATTTTTTCTTTTTACCATGTTTTTGGAAATAAATTGGTGAGGTGAGTTCTACCATATTTTAAAGAACGGTGTGGTCACTTTTTTTTTTTTTTTTTTTAATAGGCCAGAAATTACAATGTATACTGCTACTATTGAACTGAGATTCCTAAATGCAATAGGAACAATAGACGGTGATGGGGGCCAAGTGGTGGCACTTAATGCCAATGAGAAGGAGTGTGTGTTTACTATAATAAACGATGGAGTCAAAGCTCTAATATGAATGATCTGACTTGTGGAGACCTATGGCATTAACTATTTGGTCATGGTCATGATATCCCTAGAAATTAAGAAATAGATGGACCAACTGCACAGTTTCCTCCTCCTCCCCCCTTCTTCTCCTTTTCTCCTCCTCCTCCTCCTCCTCCTCCTCCTCCTCCTCCTCCTTCTTCTTCTTCTTCTTCTTCATTTCATAATTTCTTTTTTATAAGCAGAAGAGTTCTAAGATGAATGAACAGAATTCTATTTTTCATCATCAAAACATAAAGTTACAGGCCTCAATCAACTCCCAGATTTGAACCAGTTTGTAGACATAGAACTCTTTGAATGAAGGAGAGGCCATATTACCTTAAGAAAGGGCCTTGCTACACTGTCAACAATTTATTCTGTTTTATCTCACTCTTAGACTGCCCCAAAGAGACTTATGCTCCTTTACTAGGGAGACTGTGCATTGATAAAAGGGAAATAATAAGAATTTTTAGGAATTATTGGACAAATGGCTGTTAATCAACAGTAATTACTGAAAACACAAAATATTGCTATTATCCACTTCTCTGAATAGAGTCTGTAGAGGTCAGGTAATGAGTGCAGTTTTAGCTCAGGTCTATTTTCCAGTGGACCCAGTAGGGTCTCTGAACCAACCCTCTGGTTATTTAGCCCTTTTCAGAATGCATAATTAGAATGACCAGCAATTTGTGAATCCTCAGATTGCTCCCTTGACATTAGAGTAAGGGCTATTATGGTAGGAAAATCCATGAAAACTGCCACTACCTACAAAACCTAGTGTAGGTAGAGCCCTGCATTTGTGAAGGAGTGACAGAGATTAGCACCAATGGCAAGGACTTAAAAGATATAAGAATAGTGATTCCCACCACATCCTCATTCAACTATTCTATGTAGAAAGCAGGCAGATCTGAGAGAATGAGTGTGTATTATTAATAACTTATTCAAATGTTGACCCCTATTGTAGGTGCTGTTCCAGATATAGCCCCCTTGCTTGAACTAATTTAGACATCCTCTGATACTTGGTATGGAACTATTGATTTGGCAAAGGCTTTTCTGTCTATACCTGTTAGTAAAGACGACGAGAAGCACTTTGACACCAGACATCATGCTGGTCAATTATTGTGGTGACAGTATGCTGATGGGACTTGACAAACAGAAAAAAGTGAAAGTGACTACTTTAGATATATTGGCATAAAACATAAAACATTTGCATGTCAGAGGATGGGAAGAGATCCCATGGTCCCATTTCAGGAGCTTTTCCACCTCGGTGAAATTACCAGTTGCTCAGTATTATGGGCTATGTGGACATACTCAGTTTAAAATGAAAGATAAGTTGTTGCATCTTGCCATTCCCACCACCATAAAATAAACATGATGTCTAATGGCCGTCTTTAGATTTGGGGAGCAACATAGTCCTCATTTGAGTACTGTTGTTTTCAGTGATCTGCTTGTTTTCAGTAGGCCTCAGAATAATTAAGTCTCTGCATTCAAGTTGCTTTGCCACTTGGACCATATGATACCACAGATCAGACAAGTCTTAAAGTGTTGGTGGCAGATAGACACATGTTTAGAGTCTTTGGTCAGTTCCTATAGACGAAACTGTGTAGATCCTTAAGATTTTTTTTATCGAAGACTGCCATCCTCTGCATGTAACGACACACATTTTGAGGACCAACTTTAGGCTTACTGTAGGGCCTTAGTAGAGACCGAAGCTTAACTATGGATCAGTAAGTTGCCATTGAACCTGAGCTGCCAACATAATCTGGGTTCTGTCTGACCCATTAAACCACAAGGTCGATGTGCACTTCTAATGGGCCTATCTGACATTGGGCTTGACCAGGTCCTGAGGGTGCAGGAAAGTTGCATGAGGAAGTGGCCCAAATGCCCATGGCCCCCATTTCTGCTACATTATCTTCTTTCTCCAAGTCCACACTGCAGACCTCATGGGGGGTTCTCTATGGCCAGCTGATTGAAGAAAAAAAAATAGTCCTTATTTACTGATGCTTCTACATCATATGCATGCACCACCGAAAAGTGGATGATAGCCTCTTTCTGGGATATTCCTGAAGGATAATGGTGAAGGAAATCAAGCTGGTGAAAGAGCTTCAAGCAATGCACATGGCTTTTCAGTTAGCCTGGATGGAGAAATGTCTAGCATAAAAGTTTATATTGACTCATGGGCTGTAGCCCATGATTTTGCTGAAAACTCAAGGATCAGGAAAGGAGAATTATAAAATTAATGATAAGCAAATATGGGGAATAAATATATAAATGAGGTATCTGAATGGGGACAGAATATGAAGGTATTTGTACATCATCTAAATGCTCATCTATGGTGGTCTTAACAGAGAGTGATTTTGTTTTAATAATGTAGGACAGTATATCCCATATATATAAGCCTCCTCCCCAGTCACTGCTATCATTGCTCAATGGGCATGTGAACAAGGAGGCCATGATGGCAGGATGTGGACTTCGTATGTGCTCCGGAACTGGACTTCTTTGTAACCAAGTCAACATGGCTATGGTACTGCTGTTGTCCAATCTACCAACAGCAGAGGATAACGATGAGTCCTTGATTTAGAGCTATTTCCAGAGATGAATAGCCAGTTACTTGGTCGCTGGTTGATTACTTTGGGCTGCTTCTATCATGGAAAAGATAGTGCTTTATTCTACTGGAATAGATACATCGTATATTGCCTTCTGCCAAATCTACCATCCATAGACCTAAAGAATGCTTTATAAATCATCTTGGTATTCTATACTGCTTTGAATCAAGTGATTTGCTTCACATTAAGTGCAACGTGGCAATGGGCCCATGAATATAGAGTTTCCTGGTATTACCTAGCAGTCATGAAATACTTTTCTATATTGAAGTTTGAGTTAGCCTTTTGAAACCTGAGTTACAACATGAATTAGGTAGCAATACCGTTCAGAGCTGGGACACTCTCCTCTGAGTTGCTGTATATGCTGTACAGTGCTACCCACTAAATGGAGCTTGTTCTCCTGTAAAATGATTTACTGGTTCAGGAATCAATGGAAATAAGAATGGTTCCCCTCATTATTACCCTAGAGAACCCACTATCAAAACTTTTGCTTGCTTCTCTCTAAATTTAGGCTTTGTTGGTCTAGAGACTTTACTTCAAGAAAGGAGAAAAACTTCCACCAAGAGTCAAGAATCATCAAGAATCACAAAAATGATTCTATTAAACTGCAAGTTGAACAGGTCACCTGGCTACTTTGGTCTCCTCATATATCTGAATCAATAGGCAAAGAAGTGGGTTAGTGTACTGGCCAGGATGATTAATTTGATTACTGATGTGACATTTCACTGCTACTACAAAGTGAAGGTAAGACGGTATCTGGAATACATCGGATCCCTTACTGCGTCTCTTAGTACTACCATATACTGTGAATAAAGTCAATGGGAAACTGCAATAATCTACTTCAGACAGGACTGCTAATAGCTCAGAACTTTAAGGCTGTATGATTTGGATCACATCACCTAGGAAAAATCCACAATTAACTGAGTTTCTTTCTTAGGGCAACAGGAATATGTAACAGATGATAAAGGAAAGGCACTATGACTATGTGACCAGTTTTAGAAATGAGAACAAGAAGGGGCGCCTGGGTGGCTCAGTTGGTTAAGCTTCTGACTTCAGCTCAGGTCATGATCTCAGAGTTCTTCGGTTCAAGCCCTGGGCTCTGTGCCAACAGCTCAGAGCCTAGAGACGGCTTTGTATTCTCTATCTCCCTCTATCTCTGCCCCTCCCCCACTCATGCTCTATCTCTATCTTTCTAAAACATAAACAGAAAAATAAAAAGAAATGAGAACAAGAGGACTGTGATAGTTGTACGTATTTCTTCCTTATTCTGTTATGAATTTGGGTCGCGCACACACACACACACACACACACACACACACACACACACTGTCACAGATAGCTAGCTAGGTATAGATGATAGATAGATGATAGATATACAGATATATATCTGTGTGAAAGAAAAGTTTTATAACTACCTAAATATTAGTTTGTATCATAAAATCATTAAGTTTATAATCAAATATAACCATAATAAAATGATAAAGTTTACCTCTTATATTTAAAATGCCTAGATTTTAAATACATAGTATTAGAGTCACAATAGGAAATAAAAGTAGACGTATCTTTACTTTGCACTCCTTCATAAAGGACAATTTCTCTAGGGACTGCATTTTACATAGCTGGTGGCAGGTAAAACGTTCAACCTACCTGGAACCATTCCACTGGTTTCCACTGCTGCTGTCCAGCTAATCTCCTCTCATTTAAAGGTAATTTCTTTTTCTCACCATTGCTCCGGACTGCTTTTCAAATTTTCTCTTTATTCTTATTATTTTTCTTTTTCAAAGGATAGATTATCCTTTATTTAAACTGCCTGGAGGTGGGTGGTTGTTAGTCATGTGAAACTTCATACTGGTACCTTTCATCATATTTGAAAAACTCCCGGCCATCACTTTTCAAATATTACTTCCAACCAAATTTTTTCCCCTTTCTTTCTGAAAATGAGGTTAAATATATTTCAGAACTTATTCTATCCTCCATGTCGATCTCTCTTTCATATTTTCCATCTCTTTGCCTCTCCGCACTGCATTCTGAATAAAATAGTTTCTTCTGTCATACTCACTTCTCTAATCCTTTCTCCATTTGTGTCTAATATGTTTTAAGTCACTCATTGAAGTTTTAGCTACGTTTTTTCCCATTCTGCTCTTATACATTTTGCTTGTTTGTTTTTCCCCCCAGTTCCACTAAGTAACTTGTTCTGACTACAGATATGTTTAAGCCGGGCATTAATTTCTTCAAACATAGTAATCGGTCTCAAATGTCTAGAATGGCAACAGCATTTCGTGTTGTAGGTACGTATCCAATGATTCGTAACTGAGAATGTTATTCACTGAACTGTCTGTCGATCTGTAGCTACTGGTTACCACCTTGGAGCCTAATCCTCTTGTGTAATTGTATTTAATTCTCTCATGTTGAATTGTCCTTGAACACATTTCTGTAGATATTTTTTAAATCCTTGGGTGAATGGATTGTTCTCCATGGAATAATTGTATTTGTTTGTGCCAAGGACATGAAAATTCTGTTATGCTGTGACTACTGTATATTATATTTGTGGCTTGATGCCTTTTATGCTTTTTTCCAAACTCCAGGTAATTGTTCTTGCCATCCGCTAGGGTTTGGGGACAGTAGGATAATAGGAAGTATTCACAGTATATTGAATGTGTAGGTGAGAAAATGCAAGTTTAAGCAAAGAAAGTAATACAGGGAAATAATTTGACTTATACTGAATAAGGAGACTTTTGGATGGGCGAATGAGAAACAAATTTCTGGAGTAGTTATATTAAGTGATCTAATCGATATATTTTTCCAGGTTCCCACTTTAAATCATCTAGATATAGATTGTCTGGAACTGTGAAAACCTGATTTTTAAAAATCCTGTCTTTAATTCTAAATATATATATATATATATACACATTATATATATATATATATATATATATATATATACACACACACACATATATAGATGTATGTTAATCCAATAAACTTAATTATTCACTTGTAGCACCATTTTCTGCTGAAACAAAATATTAAGCATGCGATGTGTTCTGAGGAACACCATTTAATGTGTACATTAAATAGGTAATAGTATATACTTTGTCACTACATAAAAAAATTAAAACCAGGTATTCTATATGTGGAATTATCTTACTAAATAAAAACACCAGATAAAGTATTATTTTCAAAGGCAATGTTTATACACACATATACATGTTCAGAATGTCTGTTTTGTACTTATTCTATATAATCTACTAACAGAAAAAATTAATATTGACTTCTTTATGATGACTAATGGGATAGTCTTGACATTTTTTTCATTGTAAACCTAGTTCCCAGTTTTATACTGACCAGTGAATGGATACTTATTTACAGGTCACATACAAGAAGCTCATGCTTTTCTCTAGCTTAAAAAAAATGCATGCACAGAATTTTTTTGAAAGCAAAATGATTTAAGCAAAATCTCTTAGAAGTGTTTACCTTAGTAATTTGCATAAATAATTTTTGTTAAAATTACAGTTTTATCGCTGCCTGGGTGCCTCAGAGATATGTCATATGTGACATATCACATTGGGTTCTATTTTGTTTATTGTCTTCTGCTGGCACGTCAAGCAGTGAATGTTTTAGTAAATGCTTTTAGAAATTCTACTACTGGAAATTCTGCTAATTAACAATGTATCGGTTGTTACAGTACATTCAGATAAGAAATTATGTAGAATATTTGAAAGATGAACAGTATATTGATTTAACAATATTTGAAAAATGTCTTAATAGGCTCTGCCTGCAAGCAACAAAGTTCCATTAAGGATTTCTCAAGTATCAACAGCTCTTTTAAAAAAGGATTGCGACTATTGGTAGTGACAACTTGCAAGTTTCTAATAAAGGGGAATGTGATACAGTTAGTCATAGAAATTGGAAATCCTTTTCAGACTTCGGCAGCTGGATTTGTTGTGTACATGTGTGTGTATGTGCTAGCTCACCCTGAGACTGTTATTCATTCTAGTTTTTCTCTGTATAAATGGAAATATTTTCATATGGAATATATCTTTCTTTACAAATTAGTTAGTTCCTTTAGGATTTACACATGGAAATTCGTAAGGTAGAGTTAAATACCTCACCTTCCCTCCACCCCCACCAAAAAAGAAATACCAATTCAGATCTTTTAAATTTCAATTTGACTCCGTCGGGTTATTCTCTTTTTCTTTACATATTTGTAACCAATAACAGATATCTTGTTTTTATCATCCACAACCTATTTACTTATGCACTTAACCCTAAAATTTGCAGATTTGCTAACCTATGCCTTTGCAAATTAGAAGCTTTCTAACCATGCTTCATAATTTGCTTCATGGCTTTTTCTTTTCTAGGATTAAGACATAGAGTCTAGTTACTCTGTTGTTGTATTGATTTAGTTCTTCCTAGAGAAACGCATCTTCATTGTGGTGGTTTTTCTATCGAAATACTGGAATTCGTTTGATTTTATTTGTTTTATTTGCAGCTCATTTTAGCATTCCCTCCCCCAGCACATGGATTTTACCAACTTTTACTAGTCATGTTGCTGGTTTGTCCAGTCATCACTTGTTTGGAAGAGATTTTCTTGTGGTAGATCTTAATGAACAGGTTCACTGATATAAAATGTACCAAATTCTTTGATATTTAAAACATTTTTTTGTAGTTTTGCTAAAGGAAAGATAGCTTCACTTGATGTAAGATCCTAGGTTAAAACGTTCTCTTCTTTATAGCTTTGAAAATGTGGTTCGATTTTTTAACTGATTTATGTGTTGATTTTAAGAATCCTGATGCCAGCTTCATTTTACTACACATGTAAATTACTTCATCTATCTGTCCAGAGACCCTAAGTGTTTATTCCTTATTTTTAAAGTATAATTGTTTTATCAGGATTTATCATGAGATTGATCATTGCAGGTCAAGTCTTTACTTATTTCCTGTGGAACAAGTTTGTATGCATTAGAATCCACTCCTTCGTAGATGAAAAGTTTTCTGTATTTTGAGGAAATCCTACTACTTTGTATTTATTTTTCAGGAAGTCCAGTTATAAGAAAATTAGATTATATTAACTTGTCTTTCATTTCAACCAATTATTCTCTTCCGTTCTCTAGCACATTTTCATTAGCTGAGGGTTTTCTTCCCTTTCTTCAATTCCTTTCATTACATTTATTATGTTTTATTTTATTTTTGAGAGAGAGAGAGAGAGAGAGAGAGAGAGAGAGAGAGAGAGAGAGAGAGAGAGAGAGAGAGAGAGAGTAACCAGGGAGAGGGAGACAAAATCTGAAGCAGGCCCCAGGCTCCAAGTTGTCAGCACAGAGCCCTGATGCAGGGTTCTAACTCACCTGCCGTGAGGTCATGACCTGAGCCAAGGTCTGATGCTTAACTGACTGAGCCACCCAGGTTCCCCCCTTTGATTACATTTTTATTTGAATCTATAAGCCCTCCCTCTACCAGCTTGTTTATTTAGTCTTTACTACTAATATATTTTTTTCCTTTTTTCTATTTCTTTTTATAATGTCAAACAATTCTGGTTTCATTTATCATTTTTACCCATTCTGTTGGAATTTTCGATCTAGTCCCCCCCCCCCCCACCCCCCCACCTTCGATTCCAAATACTTTTTTTCAGGGAATTGAAGTTTGACAGCGTTGTTACAACTTTCTTCTGCTTCAGCGTTCTCATCAGCTGAGTTCTGTGGGCTCTCATTTTTACCCTTCCTTTTGTAAATGTTTTGCGCGCACGCACGCTGGCTGCATTTCTGAGGACATAGCTGGCAGGTGTGACCACAGAATTGAAAATTCAAAAACGCCTCTTTTTTTTTTTTTTTTCAGGGGAGAAAACACGATTCATTTACTGAATGCCTATTTTGGAGAGGGAATTTCACATGTTTAATTTTTTGATATTCTTCGTCTTCAAGGATTTGAACTTCTCTATCTTCTGTGTTTCATCAGTTTTCAGTGGTTGCCTCTTCCTTCCATGGAATCTTCTCCACTGGAAGTATCACTTTTCCACAGCAACCACTTCACGCTTATTTTAAGAACTTCATTCTTATTTTGAAGTTTTTGCTCTTTAATCAGTGTGCCGCTCTACCACTATAGATCAGGGTAGAGTTTTCTCTTGCTGGCGATGGCTGCAGATTAATTGCAGGATTTCCGGTAACTCCTTTTTTCTCTTTTCTGTATAGTTTGCTTTTGTTTTGTTTACTTTCACAAACTGCACTTGTTGTTTGAGAAGCCTTAGGGTTGGGGTGTGAAATAGAATATGGTTCACTGGAATTTGGTGGTTAATTTTACTTATAGGTCATTTAAAATTTGGATATTCTGTCTTTTGTTTTTTTCAGGGCATGAGCTTTATGTATTTATCATTTGTTTATGTTTAGCTTATAGTTCTTCTTGTTCTTTGCTGTATTTTTTTAAAGTGTAAGTTAAGAAGTACAGATTTATGCCCTAACTTATAAATCTTGAATTTATTTTATAAATTAGTAATTATTTCTGGATATTACATGTTGCATATAGCATCTACAAATACAAAATGGATATGATATGTACGATACTGTATAGTTTATAAATTAATAATTATTTCTGGAGACTACATCTTGTGTATAGTATGTACATCTACAAAACATATACAGTTTAAAAATAGTAATATGATATTTAATTTATAGCACATAATATACTATTCAAGGTACATTATAGAATATATACTACACAATGCATAATTTATTTATTTAATTTTTTAAAATGTTTTTTTTTTTATTTTTGAGAGACAGGGAGACTAAGCACGAGTTGGGGAAGGGCAGAGAGAGTGGGTGACACAGAATCCAAAGCAGGTTCCAGACTCTAAGCTGTCAGCACAGAGTCCAATGCAGGGCTCGTACCAATGAACCACGAATTCATGACCTGAGCTGGTCAGTGGTTTAACTGACTGAACCACCCAGGCTCCCCCACAATGCATAACTTATAATAGATAAAATTAAGACATACTATTTGCATAAAGCATATTAGATATTTTCTGTATGGTATATTTACACATTATATCATTGTTTTAAAATTACTGTTATAGATATGCAGCATACATTATAAAACGTACACATAATATATGAAATATATAATTAATATTTTATATCAACATTACAAACATATATGTGTATAGCTATTTATGCATATATATGCAAAATGTGTATTTATGTGAACTGTATTAAATGAGCTTTTCCAATAAAAACTTTTGACTTTTTTATATTTTAATATAATTCGAGTTTCCATTGAGAAGATACTTCATTACAATTCTTATTTGAAAAGCTCTTAGAATTTCTCAGGTTTTTATCTGTATAAATTTGGAATCATTTTATCAGTTCGATTCCCATAATATTAAACAAAGTTAACTTGTAACAATGTACATCATTTTGATATTATTTTATTTCTAGAAAACAATGTTTGCTTCTTTTTAAAAAATGTTTTATTTATTTATTTTGAGAGAGAGAGAATGAGCACGAGTAGGGGAGGGGTAGAAAAAAGAGGCAAACAGAGAATCCCAGACTTTCTTTGAGTTTTAATTTGTCTGATAATATTTTATGCTTATCTTGAAATATAACTTCCATGGTTTATAATTCAGAATACATGTTATTACGCTCACTAATTTAAAAATCTTATTTCGGTATTTCTGTCTGAAATGGATGTCATTGAGAAGTTAACCTAGTCACAATCATTCCGTTTCAGTTGCTGTGTCATTTCTTCCCTGATAACTGGAGATAGTCCTTCTCTCACTCTTTTTGGTGTTCTCCAGCTTCATCAAAATTATTATAAATGTCTTTGTATTTTCATCATTCTTATTAAAAATTTTGTCTCCAGAATGTGAAATTTGGTGTTTTTCAGAAAGCATTTTCTTTTTAAATATATCCTGTTTTCATTCTTTCTTTAATATAATCTTCATCCTCTAGAGCTCTGAGTAAACATACATCAGTTCTTCTCCCTGTATCTTTCATGTTTCTTAAGTTGTGTGCTACATTTTCCTTTGTTATATGTGCTATACGGTACATGCTTTTTTCAGATCTACTTTAAATTGATGTTTTGGGTCCGTTAATTAATCATTTTCTTTTGTAACCTGTACTTTGAATGCATAGTAATACTCCCTTTCCTTTATGCTTTTTTATCTCCTATGGAATAAAAAGAGCCAGTAACTGCAGATTTATAAGTGGTTGTTGTTGAATTTGTCACAATTTCTTATTGTTATTAAGTCTTTCACTAAAGTGGATTAAATGGGATAATCTATTAATTCTTTGCAAATAGTCCACTAAGTTTTCTGATTGCATAATTAAATATTTTACTTCTAGATATTTGTTTTTTCACATCTGTTTCCCATTTTATATAATTTGTGTTTCGAGCTTATATTTTCTCTTGTTTCTTAACATGTAGTATATATAGTAAATATTTTCTATTCTGTTCCTGATAAATTAATGTCTGAAATCAGTGCTGATCTGATTCAGATATCTGCTCTCTTCTGCAGTATCTCTTTCACCGTTCATGGTTCATCAATTTGAGAATTTTGACTATCAGAATGTCCTAGGTATTTTTCTTTGGGAAACATACAAGGCCTGGATAGAGCCTGTGATGGGATTTACATTGCTTTTCCCAATCTTTGGGGTAACTGTTTTTTCTCAGATCACTATCGTTTGAATACTATGACTTAAAGTGCACAGGCAGTGTGAATACTCTCATTAATTTCATGCCGCCTGGATTGTGCTTATGAATATTCAAGGATTGTGTGTATGTGCGTGTTGTATAGTAGTCATGAATTCAAGACAAGTAAATTTCCTTGAAGAGCACTTTTGGGGAGCAGAATCCTATCTTCTGGTTCATCTTTGCACTGTAAGTGTTCTTATTTAAAGGTAGATTACTGGAAAAGTGTTTCGTTAGACTCCCTATTGCTAGAGAAGGAACTTAAACTTTAGCTTTGTCTCTACCCATCCATTAATCCAAAAAAGCAAAAAAATGATGCTAATAAACCTTTCCCTGTTACCTTGAGGATGAAGATGCTTAAGTTATGTGCTTAATAAAAACAGTTCTTAATTTTACTTAGATTTTGGCTTCTAGAATTCCATGTATCTAAGCCAGTGATTAATTTAAATATATTTTTTTGATTTTTTAAATGTTTGCTTATTTTTGAGATAAAGACAGAGCACGAGAGGGGCAGGGGCAGAGAGAGAAGGAGACACAGAATCCAAAGAAGGCTCTGGGCTCTGAGCTGTCAGCACAGAACCCGATGCAGGACTGGGAGCTCACAAACCATGAGATCATGACCTGAGCAGAAGTCGGAGGCTTAACCAAGTGAGCCATCCAGGCATGCCCTGAAGCATTTTTATTATGGGGCACCTGGGTGGCTCAGTCACTTAAGCCTCTGACTTCCACTCAGAACATGATCTCACACTTTTTGGGTTTGAGCCCTGCATCAGGCTCTCTGCTACTTCAGTGCAAAGCCCACTTCAGATCCTCTGCCTCCCTATCTCTTTGCCTCTCCCTTACTAGTGGGTAAGTTCTCTCTCTCTCAAACAAACAAACAAACAAATAAATAAACAAATAAATAAATAAATGTCAAAATTTTAAGATATTTTATTACCTATTTCCAATTTTTAAGTTCATTTTACCCTGAATGTAGTAGCTCTTTTAGTACATTAATCTACCATAATGCTACATATAGGAGTCCAACATCTTTTTAAATGATTTTGTGAATGCAGCCATTAAGCATTTGTATGAATTTTTTTTTTCTTTTGGAGTGTATATAGATCTCCCTTTTACTTATTTCTGCATGTTCTACAAGGAGAAAATGCTTACAAATGGACAGGTGTATGGCTAGTCTTAGTTTCAGCTAATAGTCAAATCTTCAAATTGTAGCAAGCGTTGCACTGTGATTTGTTAACTTAGGAATTTAAATATTTTCCTACTTTCCCTACTTCTTTCATGTTCTTTTTTTTTCTTTTTTAAAATTTTTTTTAGTTTTGAGAGAGAGAGTGCAAGCAGGGGAGGGACAGAGAGAGAGAGAGAGAGAGAGAGAGAGAGAATCCAAAGCAGACTCCAGGCTCCAAGCTGTCAGTACAGAGCCCAACGCAGGACTCCAACCCATGAACCATGAGATCCTGACCTGAGTTGAAGTGGACGCTTAACCTACTGAGCACCCAGGCGCTCCTCTTTCTTGTTCTTAATTCAAGATAAACTCGAAAGTTACTTATCTTTATTGAAATCTTTTTTCCCAGATGCATATAAAACCCAGAGACTGGGTTTAAGAGTTCCATGAACCTCTATTCTTTATTTGCTTCTCTCTTCAAAATATGTGCTCTCAATCATATCTTTGTAAAGGAGACTTGGAAATTACTGAAATATTTCTACCTTTATTTTATTTTTCCACCCACAGTCTTGCCTACTTATTAGCTTTCACTTCCTTGCTTTCCTCCCTAAATATCAAAGCATCAATTGTATCACAGTATATAAAGCTTTGAGAGTATGGAATAACCAAAAAAATATATACATTAAAATAACTGGATTTCATGATTTGGATCTTTTTGAGGATGGAGAAGGAGAATGAATTCAGGGCAGTTATACAAAGAAGTGTTACATTAAAGCAAACTGGGTGTTCGTCTGCCCTCCCATACGTGGTGAATTAGTCACAGGCCTCTGATGAATCGAAGATCTTTTGATCTGCAAGATATTAGCAAAGCCATAAGGGCGAGAGTGCAGTTGAACAAACATGTAGTTGTCAAGTGTTTATTCTGGTGATTACAACGGATTGACAAGAAGTTCTTTGAGATTCTGCTCTGCTTCCCTTTTGTAAATGTAGAGTATTTCAGGTTGTGGCAAATGTCTATTGCATGAATAAAGTGACAGATGAGGGCAGAGGTTATTGACAGGTGAGGATAGTTATTCTGTGATATAATCTCCTTAGAAATAGTTATTATATTATAGAGCTGATGTTTCAAGTGCTCCAGCAGTATTCATCTCAAATGTAATCTTCTCATGGTCAAAACTGTTTCAGTTAACTGAGATCACGACACAACTATAATAATAAAGTTAAGAATTTTAATGAAATATAATGTCGTGCGTTACTGTCAGTGTAATCTTTCTAAACTAATTTGATGATCCAGGTGCTAAAATGTGAAATTGTGCTTATAGATGAAGAAATGTTTTAACATATTTTTCTTGCCCCAATTCTTTTGTTGGAAATTATCTTCTAGTTTTGCTTCCTTCTCTTTTATCTTTTATTGAAACCACTGCAAACAAACAATCCAAAACAAAACTGAAACAATCAAAACCTGTCAACAATGCATTAATTGTATATCCCCCCTTTTTTTCCTTTTATCATTGGCTTCCAAAGCCCCAGTAGACGTCAAATCCTTGAGACACAGGAACTTTACTTCCAAGATACTTTCACTTCCTTTTTCACAGAAACATATTTTATTCTCATGAATTCAGTTAGTTTAACCTATTCAGTACCATACACATTCATTTTTAAATGTGTCAATTTACAGATCATCATCTTTATATATAGGAAAACCGACTGTCTCTCCCTTACAGCTCACTCCAAGACTTATTTAAATAAGTTCATTCCATACTTATTCCAGGTAACTATTTGTAGTATCAAAGCCAGACATTACTTTCTTATACGCAGCCTCGTTGAGAGACATTACCCATTTAATCTACTGAAGAATTTAGATTTTTCTGAGTTATTCTAGTGCTCCTAGCCACAAATGATTGTTCCAGGAATGAGACATGCCATCAAAAAGTGGGCCTAATACCAAACATATCATTTTTCTGCAAATTTGGTTTGGATATGAAAAGTAAGTTCTATTAAATAACGCTGGGGGCTTAAGCTTTGGTATTAGAGAAACTCAGTGAGTACAGGTTCATGCTGGTCCATATGCAATCCAGAGTAACGTTGGTCTTCACTAGATGGCACAGAGGTAATGGGAAATGGTTCACACGAATCATAAGAAAAATAGTGCAGAGACGATGGTTGTATATAATCCAGCCCTTAGGAAATGTAATTCTACTCTTTGTTTTTTTCTTTTCTTCATATCAGCTGATTTTAATATATTCCTATTTCAAGCATCTCAAAATCCACTAGATAAAACCCTTCTGTGGCTATGCTTACATACTTACACTCTGTCTTTTATTCTTCAACTTCTGAATTTTTGACTACTCCAGTAAATAGCTGATTAGAAATTTCATTTTGTATGGCAATTGTTTTAGTTTTATTGTTAAAAAAAATAAACATTTATTCATTTTTGAGAGACAGAGGGGGGCAGACACAGAATCTGAAGCAGGCTCCAGGCTCTGAGCTGTCAGCACAGAGACCGATGCGGGGCTCAAACCCACAAACCACAAGATCATGACCTGAGCCCAATTCAGATGCTTAACCGACTGAGCCACACAGGTGCCCCTGGTTTTGTTGTTTCAAATGCAGTGTGTTTGCTTTTTTCCTCCCTTCAGATACAGGTTTCATAACAAGAACAATATTCTCTCATTCTCTATTCATTGGATACTTTCACCAGTATAGGATAACATTCTGTACACACCAATTATATATATACAAAATGTTATATGATATCGTATATTATGCATATCATATTCACATGTAATATAATGCTTATAATATTGTATATAATACACATTAACCATACAATATATAAAATATTTGATCAAACAAACATAATAAGAAGGTCAAAACAAGAGTCACGATGTTTTAAAGAACAAAAGAGACAGCTTTTCTTTAAGGCTGTCACTCGCGAATGTGTTGTCATATTTAAGGGTTTGCGTGAAAGCACCATTTCAAATTTAATCTGTTACCGTGCTAAGATAAGAAAGGAGTATTTCACTCTCAGCCATATGCCTAAAATACATTAAAAAATGCAGCCTCATAGAGAAGAAACATCTATTTTCACCTGAATGTATTAGAAAATACATTTAGCCATATGTGAGGAATATAGTCTGTGGTTAACTATGTATTTTTCTTGCAGATGACAGTATCTGTCCTCATAGGACATGATTCAATTTGCAAGAGACACTTAAAATGAGATTACAGAATCACAAATGTACAAGTAGTATCTAGTGAGAGGAAAACTGAGTGATACTTTTCATATTTCCCTCTGAGGCGGCATCCCCGCAGTGGGTCAGGGCAAGCTTGGGATAGAACAGCGCATTGGGTGAGCCTGGAGCATGGGTGCTGTTTTGCATTCTGATATCTCATTCTGATTTTACCGTCCTCACAATTTGTTAGGTGAACTATAATAAAGCCCTCAAATTGCATGTGTCACCTTTGATGCGTGTTACATTTTACCTGATATAGAAATAACTTAGGATCCTACAGGGTATTGGATGGCTCTGCAGGGGAATGCTGATATGCACAGAGGCTCCTAAAATGACGTTGGCTATCCTGTTCGGAAGCGTTGAGTCAGACATCGACTTCTCAAATGTTACCGAGAGAAATGTCAAACTGCACAATGTTCAATTAACAGGCTTATATTGACTAAAACTAAATGAGAAACCAAAGGAAAACTAATAAATTTGGGCTTGAAATAAATTTGTGAAAGGATGAGAAAATTCCTTTTGTTCTAGTGAACTTTTGTGTTTTTATTACGAGAGAGAGAGAGAGGTGAGATCGAATATTGCATCATTGAAAGAAAATCAGGCATTGCAAGAAAATCAGTATTTGGTAAACAGCTCAATATAAAGTAGAATTTTAAAGGACATATGCAAATATTTAAAAATTAATGCTAAGATCATAGGATGATTTGTTATGGATATGCAATTTGTAAAAGCATGTATTTTGGCCCCTTTTTTCTTTAAGTTTTTAAAAAATATTGCCATTTAAAAATATATGGCACCTTTTTTCCTTATGAAAGTGTAGTATGTATTTTAACCAAATACTGCAATTGTGAAAAAAAAAAACTGATAATTATTTGTAACCTAGAAGCATAGAGAAATTCCCATTAATACAGATCAAGAGTTTCTATAGTATTGGGACAATGGTCCTGAAAATTTAATCTCTGAAAATGTTACTAATACTGAATGCTTAGTAAAAACACAAATATCTGCATGCATATCTCAGAGATCAATTTATTTGTTCCTGAGGGTTCATGTAAAATCCAGTAATTTTTTTTTTTAATTTCTATGTCTTTTATCACTGTGAAGCTGCAATGACCCAAGGGACATCTCTTCTGTGGAAGTCAGAAATGAAATTCATCCAGATTATTGCAGGACATTTGTTGGCAACAGCCTTAGAACCTCAAGGGTCTCTCAGAATCTTCCAAGAATCATTTGGCTCTGGAAGATAGTTTTGGAAGGACATTGCTACATTACTTTCCACATAACAAGTGGGAAGTGAAAATTGTCATGTTTTAATCGTCAAAGGGAGATAGATTGAGGGATGCATACTCTCTAGTCTAATATAAAACTTACTCCATTTCTAGGGTTTTTCTAGATACAAATGGAAGAGATGAAGTGGCTATCATATATTCCAGTATTAAAGAAAAGAGGTAAAGATGAGGTTCGATTCAAGGCACAAGGTTGTAAGTATTTAAGGTACTACTGATAGCTTTGAAGATAGAGTGATCCATGTGCCAAGAGATGTGGGCAGACCTGAGCTGAGAGTAGACCACTGGCTGACAATTAACAAGGAAGTGGGGACCTCGGTCTACAATCCCACGGGATTAAATTCCACCAACAGCTTGACTGGAGGAGTTCTTTGTCAGAGTCTCGAGGTAAGTGTCCAGACGGAAAGTTTATTTAGGCCTTGTGTGACCATAAATGGAAAGAGACTAAAGTTACCCAGACTTTGGACTTATAGATCTGAAAGCTAATAAATAGATATTATTTGAAGGTGAAAAACCTGTGTAACTTTTATGCTGTAATAACAAATTAATACATTTTATAATGCATACAGGTCCTATTGAAGACCATGGAATCTTCCTCACTGGACGTCTATGAATTTCCCATTGTGAGGTTACTTTGATCTTTATATACAATGACTATATGAAAATTCCACCAGGAACTTGGCCTACATCTGAATAATGGCACTAGGAAATTAATATAGAAAGAGTACAAAAGTCCAGGATTTGAGGACTGTGCTTTTAATGAGGCAGAATATCTACCTTTTATTTTATTTTGCTTACAAAAATTCTTATTTTTTTTTATTTATTTTGAGGGAGACAGAGACAGAGCATGAGCTGGGGAGGGGCAGAGAGAGAGGGAGACACAGAATCAAGGCAGGCTCCAGGCTCTGAGCTGTCAGCACAGAGCCCGAAGCGAGGCTCGAACTCATGAACCACGAGATCATGACCTGAGCCGATGTCAGACGCTTAACCAGCTGAGCCACCCAGGCGCCCCAGAATATCTACTTTTTAAAGCTCATCTGCTATTAACAACAGCAAAGTCACAAAGAACAGACAATATCTCAATCGACATACCTACCAGCTCCCAGGTCAATCAATCCAAAGAGGAGAGTTTGATATCCTGGGGTAGGGGAGGGAAAGGTTTGAATGCAGATAGTACCATAGGAGCAAAAGTACTTCTCCAACTTCCAACGGCACACATAAGGAATCTATTTCTAAACGGCAACAAATGTTTCATTTTTTTCCTTGACTGTAACCTAAGCCAAATGAAAAGATCCAGAATCTATCTCTCTTCCACCCCCCAAAGGGGAGAATAAAAAAAAAATGTCAATGTTTTATAATTCTATCCATAGTGCAACAGATGAATGCCTATTACGTTATAATTTTTGATAATTTTTATTTTTCCAATGAACTTATAGGACCTACATGAACCAAATGGTATAGCAGTTTCTCTTTTGATAGAGATTGTGGAATGATGGACTATCAATGGTTAAAAGTAACAATAAAAACAACTAGCCTGACTTCCTCTATTAATCAGACAACAACAGCTAAGCCAAAAAGATGTGCCCTTTCCAATTTAGGCATGATGTTCTCTAGACAGTGGGAGTGACTTTGAAGCATAAAAAGTCGTTAACCTTCCTGGCATGATGCTGTAAAAGGTGTCTCCTTGTATCTATCCACTTCCACAATCATTTGGATCAAAGAAAGGTGCCGCTGGTCCGGTTCTCTCTTGTGACTCAGACCTCCGTTTCAGGGGAAGTAGCAATGTGTGGCTTATTTTGAATCAATTAATCGTTTTGCCTGCGACTGTAGAGTTGTGATGTTGTACTCTGAGGAAAAGAAACTTGGACAAGTAGTTTCCGACAGTGTACCTTTTTAGCCTGTGACAATCATTGTCATTCGCTTAGGAACACTTCCAGAGTCTTATTAGTTTATTTTCTCATAAAAATGACAGCATCTCAAAAACATTAGGGAATAGATGTTGTAGGATTATATATTAAATGTGAAACTAATGAGGCAGAGAAGGTAACATTGGTTGATTATCTGACCAGGAACAAAATTAAAATTTGAACAAGCACACTTGAGAACAGCAGATAAAATACTAGAATCAATTTTTTATTCATACTTTAGGGCTTTTGTTGGGATGAATGATGGAATTTCTGTACCAGACTGTTAAGAAACAGATATTTCACAATTGGCTTGCCTGCAAGAAGGGGAAAAGTAATTGGTGAAATTCTAAAAGGTAGCTCGAAAATGGCCTTAAATTGACTTCTTATTGGTAGTTAACTAAGGTCCCTTCGCCACATCTCAGAGTGGATAAATTTATCATATTTCTGGCTATGAATACAAAAGTAGTGGAGGGAGACAGCTCTGGACAATAAACAAGAGAGCAAACTAAACAGAGACTAGCAACGTATGTACTGGCAGCTCGAGTCAATAAGATTATTTTGTTTGATTTGACAGTTTATTTAACTCCAGCTTGAGGTTTTAGAGATTTTATAATTGCTGACTGATATATTGAGATGGAAGAACTAAAAAAAAAAAATAATGCTTTCAATGAATAAAACAAAAATCAATGGTGACATGACTTTCTCACTGCCAGAGTTAGCACGTATCTGCTCTAAAGATTCACAATGACACACGGCAATAAGTGGTCAAGTCAAACCAGGCCCTAGGTTGTAGCGGTTGAACATAGGGCAACAGAAAAGATGTTGAAATAAAACAGGTGATTAAGAGGAAGCTTAGTTAAAGAGAAATTTTAACAGATCTTAGAATGAGGTATTCAGGATTTGTTCAGAAAAAGGCAGGAATCGGGGCGCCTGGGTGGCTCAGTTGGGTGAGATCAGACTCTTGATTTTTGGTTCAGGTCATGATTCCAGGGTCGTGGGACTGAGCCCTCTGTTGAGCTTTGCACTGTACTTGGAGCCTGCTTAAGATTCTCCCTCACTCTCCTTCTGCCATTCTCCCCTGCTTGCACTCTTGCATTCTTTTTTTTTTTTTTTTTTTCCTAAGTCAAGAATCTATTTCTGGCAAAAATAACAAAGTCACACACAAGGCACTCCTTGTCACCTATTAGATTGGTAAAAGTCAAAATGTGTTGTAAATAGAATCTACTAGTGTTGGTAGGATGACACTTTAATACATTATTGGTGGAAATGCAATCTTTTAAACACCACGAAGCCATGCCAATTTAAATGCTTATCAACAATTTAAAATATATACACCATTTGTCTTTTTATTAAGTTGACTTTTATTTACCGAGAACAATACAGAGAGCAAGTGGGAGAGGAGCGGAGATAGAAGGAGTCAGAATCCCAAACAAGTTCCACACTCAGTGAAGAGCCCGATGCAGGGCTGGATATCACAATCATGAGATCATGACCTGAGCCAAAATCAAGAGTCTGACCCTTTACAGATTGAGCCACCCAGGCACCCCTGGACACGCTAGTTTTCAAAACAATACAGATCCTAGGAAATTTTCCCACAAATATCTGTACATATATACAGTAAACACAAGTGCAAATGTAATCATTAAAACATTGTTTGTGTTAGGTAAAGATTGGGAAAAATATAAATGTCGATCAATATAAAGCATGTTAAATAATGCACAGTCATGTCACAGTATGCTTTGCAGCCATTTTAAATAACGGGGCAGGTCTAGGAATATTCACTGAGAACTCCAAAATACAGAGCTAAATGAAAAAAATCTAACCTCAGAAGATATAGATGTGCTATATATAGCTATATATATATATGTGCTATATATATATATATATATATATGTATATGTGTATGTATATGTATTTCTGTCCATATATATATATATTTACAAAGTTTTCTCTTTCTCATATATATAATATATTATATATATATGTAGTATCTCATATATAATATATATATATATGTTATATATATATAACAAAGTTTTGTTTTTTCTCCAGGTCTTCCTGACTGACAAGACATGGTGAGAACAATAGGCATATACCCAAAAAGGCAGAGCAGACAGATAAAAAATTATGAGCTTTCTGATGACATCATTAAATCTCTGTACTTATTACAAAGTTCTCATCAGATGGGAAATATAATTCCAATTGCATATGCTCTTTCATGAGCAAGAATTTTTTTCAAAAAAACCTTCAGTTGATGCATAATATTACTGTATTTTTATTGTTAGTATTAGTGAATTGGAAAGTATAAAATAATGTAGAAACTTAATGCTTTATTATGTTCCTTTAATGGAATATAATAGGAATAATATTAATAACTATATGCATATATTTCCTTAAGAATATGCCAATGTATTTAGTATAGGTTTGTTAAAATATAATATGCATAATTAACATATACTTATATCCCAGTTTATTTCTTTAAGGAATATACATATATATTTACTTAAAGAGAATGGAATATGTTAATATTAGGGAAAACTATTTCTATGAATTATTTTGAAATATTTTAAATTCTATAAAGTTTTACCTAAATCTTATAATTATGGATTATGGAGAATGAAATTTCGATGCTAGTGGTTGCAAGTTTATGCTAGTGATTTTATGCTGTGGAGCAGCGAGAGGTCGTCCACCAGCCCTTGTCTCCTTGATGATCAGAAATGTTCTTACAATATTTGAAAGAAAGCTATTATGTCTTGAGATGGTATGTTGGCTATAATTTTTTTTAAATCTATATTTTATTTAGGATTTTAATTATACTATTCCTGTTTCAGACCCTTTTCATATGCACAGATTTAGTTTCTGGTAGAAGCATATGCCAGTATTATACATGGGTTTACAGGATTAAATACGGAACTGACATAAGAATGTTCTGTAGGGTTTAAGATATTATATAAACATAGATTTGAATCCTTCCACATATATTTTACTAATATAATGGTTGAGATTATAAGGACATATTTCACCATAGTAGGGCTTTAGGAAAATAAATCTTAACAATTGGTGTTGCTACAGCATAATTTCCTTCCAGGCAGGCAGTTTGGTTGTGAGACAAGTAATCCTCTGGGTAATCGGAATTGCAAAAGGCACTGATGATCATTTAGATAAAAGAATATAATACCAGAAATAAATCTGGGTGAGATGTCTGGCCTATATAACACAAACAACACAGACATGAATTAAAAACAGATTTGTTTAGAATCTTCCAGGAAAGGAGAAATATCCCATCAGTAGAATGAGTGCAGAAAATATATCATCTACTCTATCTTTAAACAGAAAATACTTCAAAAGTAAAGTCAGTAATACTAAATACTATGTGAAATGATGTAAAATAGAACTTTAAGCTCTGGCAGGAAAAACATCAATAATGCTGCTTCATAACAACTGTTCAAAAAAGGGGCTTGTAAATTTTTAGCATGAATTTGAGGGAACCAGAACTATAAGGATGGGGCTTTGAGGACACCACCTGACCTCTGCTCTCAACAATAGAAAGGAATATTTAAACCGGGTCAATTTTGCCTTGACCGTGCAGGATTAGAGAAGACTATTATTTCTTGTCATAAACATTGTCAAACATAGCACAGTGTCACAGATAAATAATACATTGATGGCTTAAAAATCACATATTGATAGAATAGTTTGGGGATACAAAAAGATTTGTATCTACATTCTATGTTTCTGTAGGCTGTGGAGAAAGTAAAGAAATTGACCCAGAGGGGCACCTGGGTGGTTCAGCTGGTTAAATGTCCGACTTCAGCTCAGGTCATGATCTCGTGGTTCACGAGTTCTAACCCGGCATCCGGCTCTCTGCTGTCAGCTCAGACCCTAGAGCCTGCTTTGGATTCTGTATCTCTCTCCCTCTCTGCCCCTCCCCTGCTCCTGCTCAGTCTCTCTCTCTCTCTCTCTCTCTCTCTCTTGCTCTCTCGCTCGCTCTCGCTCTCTCTCAAAAATAAATAAAAACATGAAAAAATAAAAAGAAAGAAACAGACCCAAAAATCATCTGAAACCAAGTTCCACAATGCACTGGTAGAAGAGGGTGGAGCAGTAACAGATACTGAAAAGTGGCTGTGAGCATGGCGGCATTAACAATCAAACAAAAGACAGAAACAAAACAAAATTTTAAAAGTAAATACCTGTTTCTGAAATTACTAAAGATCCAAGAACTCTCCCAAAATCTGCCAAATGTTAAATACATTAGTTAAAAAAAACAAAAACAAAAACAAAATAAAAAGTCTTATGTAAGTAATTATTTCAGCATTGAGCTATAAGAAATATGTGAAAAGTATTCCATAGAACAGAGAAGATATGAAAGCATATTATTTCACAGTGTTGGGATAATAAATAAATACGGAAGAATGTTCAAGCATTAATAAATAGTTTAAAAAACGACATCAGAAACAAAGAAGAAAATGAGGTCTTTGGAAAGACTCTATAACTCAACTAAGAAGAAAAACACAGCATTTATTAATTCAAGAGCTTAATCTAAACCAGATATTAAATTTATAAATTTTAAACCTTGTTTCTCTTAGTAAATGATTTTGTATTATTGAAAGCAAAGACTAAAAATAAGAGGTGAAAGATCTGAAGTTGATTGGCAGGTACTTTTGATGTACTGCATTGATATAGATTAAATCAACAATATTAATTGTATTATCCACTTCTCTGTATTATTTTAATAACGTTTTGCTGAATTGGTCTGGGAGGAAATGATTAATATTCCAATGTTAATATGCACTGTCAATTTTTCTTTGTATGTATAACTTGATGTTAAATTTATGGATTTATAAATGTTGATGATTATGTTTCCTTTACTTTGTATGTTATCTTTCATTGATGCAGAAAATATAATCCTTTGCTTTTCAATTATACAAGATCCTTTCTTTAATGACCACCTATTATAATTCTCAAAAAAATTTTAACAGATTTCAAAAACATCATAGATAATATAGGTCATATTCAACAATTCAATAAAGCTGGGCAACAATTCAATAAAGCTGGATATTAAAATGAATATAAATAAAAAGAATCTGACTGCTTAACTTAAAAGATATTATAGTAATATAGCTTGAGTTAAAGAAAATATTAAAATTCCATTTCAGGCCATTTTGAAATTAAAAATTATAAACATAAATTTGATGAAAATAATATTTGCATTAAAATATATGGGTGCAGACAAACCTTTATCTATAGAATAATTAACTTCTTACTTCTGCATGCCAACATATTTGAAGATGTTATTAAATATGTAATTTTCAGAAAATTTGTATAAAATAACACATAAGATTCAAAGATATAGAAAATTTACATGTATCTTCATGAATTTAAGTTTTGATGTTGCCAAAGAATCTTAAAAAAGAAAAATGTCTATAGGTTTGCATGTTTCTTGTTGAAGTTTTAAAATCCTTAAGAATAAAAAAATTAAAATAAAACCCCAAGAAAAATTATTTTTTAAATCTATGTTGAATATTGGACATTGTGAAAAGTTTATAAAAATTGAACATTATTAGAAAATGCCAAAGGTTAATTTAGTTTAAACAAGTACTACCCAAACAATAATAATATAATTATGAGGTATGTGAAAAAAATGTAATAAAATATTAGGTGTTATGTCTGAAATAATAGAGGTGTGGCTCCATAATGTTATCTATTAATGGGTAAAATGTATTTAATTAACATTAATATACAAATTCTATTTTATATTCCCAAATAGCTTCTATTGCTTCAAGAAGCGTTATACAAATATGAATGATATCCGTTTAGTAGAATCTCGACAAAAATAACTCTCTTCCAGTGTTATCTTTTTCCAACAATGAACACTTTTATTTAAAAAAAAAAGAATCAAAATTTCTCTTTCCATTTATATTATCAGAAAGTCCTTTGGATCTTGGCTTTGTGTAACCATGAACAAATCATCTCATTTCCATTTCCTGAGCTGCTAATTACATGCAGCACATTAAATCAAGTCCTCTTGGGGAAAGACCACTTAATTAATTAATTTAATTAGCAGTAAGACAGATGAGAAGATATGGTTATCATATGATAATCACTCCTTTGGGATATTTTTCTGACGCAGTGTGTTCCATATTTGAGTGGTAAAAGAATAGGCACTCTTTATTAGTTTTATTAAGTTGCACCTACATGAACCCCTAAACACAAATCATGCGATAATGTATTTGCACTAAGAATTCAGATGAAAAGAGTTTTTATGGAATCTCAAAATATATAAGAGCCTTTAAATTTTTGTAACCTGATATTTTGGTATTTGCGAGTAGGAGTTTTTGATAAATGCAATGATTTGCTCCCAGGAAATATTTGTATACAGTGAATATACTTTTTATAACTAGTCAGGTTCAAACATAGACTTAATATTACTTGGAATGGGTTTTAGAATCTTCAACAAAATACTGTTGTTTGTTTGTTTGTTTTTTTGTCGGTTTGCTACAAATTCGACTAAGGAGAAACTATTACTTAGACAATGGAAACTATAAATCATGATCATTTAAAATTGAATATAGTCATGACAGTTGGTTAATAAACTAAAGATAAAGTAGTGCCCCCGCCCTCCATGGTGGATATATTCCTACATCCCCAGTAGACCGATCCCTGAAACCACAGACAGTACCAACCATATATATACTGATATTTTTCTATACATGCATATCTGTGATAAAATTTAATTTATAAATAAGGTGCAATAATACATTAAAAAATAACTAATAGTAAAACTATAATTATGACAACATACTCTAATATGTTGTTGTTGAAGTTTTGTGAAGTTTTGTGAAGTTGAATTTTGGAGTGTGGTCTCTCTCTCTCTCTCTCTCTCTCAAAATATTGTATTATACTCTTCTTCTTGTGATGATGTGAGATGATAAAATATCTACGTAATGAGATGAAGTGACGTGAATGATGTAAGCATTATATAAAGTAGTGTTAGGTCTTCTGACAGTGCATTTGTTTCCAGTTTGCAGTTGACCACAAGTAATGGAAACTGTGGAAAGTGAAACTGTGGATACATCTTCTAATATACAGAGAACTACATAGATTGATAGTTATTTTTTTTAAATGTGGCAACTATACATAACCTAAAATATGTCATATTAACCATCATAAGTGTATAGTTTTGTGGAATTAAGTACATTCACATCGTCCTGCAACCATCACTACCATCCATCTCCAAAATGTTTTCATTTACCAAAATTGTAACTGTATACCCATTAAACACTAATTCCCCACACTTTCCTCTCCCTAGTCCCTGCTAGTCACCATTCTGACTACTTTAGGTATGTCACATAAGTAGAATATTGCAGTGAATGTCCTTTTGTGACAGGCTTACTTAACTTAGCATGATGTCTTCAAGGTTTATCTATGTTGCAGCATGTATCAGAATTTTTGTTTTTTTTTTTTTAATGCTGAATAATATTGCATTGTATGTGTAGATCTCATTTTTATCTATCCATTCATTGAGGGACAGTTGTGTGGCTTTCTCCTCGTGGCTATTGTGAACAATGTTGGTATAAACATGGATGTACAAATAGCTGTTTAAATCCCTGCTTTCAATACTTTTGGGTATTTACCCACAAGTGGAATGCAAGGCCTTATGATAATTCTATATTAAGTTTTTGAGGCATTGCCTTGTTTACCATAGCAGCTGTTTCATTTTACATTCTCAACAGCAGTACTCATGCATTCCAACTGCTCTATATCTTCCCCAACACTTATTTTTTGTTTGTTTTATTTTGTTTTGTTTTATAATAGCCCTCTTAATGGGTGTGGAAAGGTATCTCATTGATTTGCATTTCCTTAATGATTGGTAATGTTGAGCATCTTTTCATGAGCCTATTGACCATTTGCATATTTTTTTGAGAAAAGATTATTCAAGTTCTTTGCTTATTTTTGAATCCGATTAATTTGTTGCTGTTGTAGTTATTGAGTTGTAGAAGTTCTTTATACATTCTTGATATGAATCCTTATCGGATATATGATTTACAAATATTTATAAAATTTTTAAAATATATATAATTTATGAATATATATTACAGATATATGATTTAAATATTTCCAATTCCATGAGTTTCCATTAAACTCTGTGCATAGTGTTCTTTGTCACACAAAAGTTCTTAATTTTCATGTAGTCCAATTTATTTATTTATTTCCTTCTATCATCTGTGGTTTTGGTGTTATAAGCAAACAAATCCTTACCAAACTCAATGACACGAAGGTTGTTCCCTATGTTTTCTTCTAAGAGTTTTGTAGTTTTTGCTCTATCTTGGCTTCCGATCCAGAATCAGTTACATTTTGTGAATGATGTATTTGGAAAAATGCTACTTCATTCTTACACATGTGGATATCCAGTTTTCCCAACATTATTTGTTGAAAACATTATATATTCCTATTCCTATTGCATCATCGCAAAAAATAAGTTGGCCATATGCAGGAAAGTTTATTTCTGAGCTTTCTTCCATTCTATTTGTTTATGTATTTATTTTTATGCCAGCATCACATTTTTGATTGCTATAAAGGTGAAATGCATTTCAAAATCAGGAGGTGTAGTCACCCAAACTGGTTCTTTTTCAAAATTGTTTTAGCTAACTGGATTCCCTTGAGATTCCATATTAACTTTAAGAATGGATTTTTATTTTTTGCAAAAAATGTTATTGGTATATTGATGAGAATTGCATTAGATATGTGGAAACTTTGGGTAGTATTGACATCTTAACAATTTTATCATCCTATCTGTGATTATGACATGTTTTTCATTTGTGCATGTGTATGTTTAGGTGTGTTTGTCTTCTTTAATATGTCTCGTATTAATAATACGATTCATAATAATATGAAAAATTTTTAGTTTTCAATGTACAAGTCTTTTGCAACCTCGATAAAATTATTTTATTTTTGATGATATTATAAATATAATTGCTTTCTTACTTTCTCTTTTGGACTGTTCATTGTTAAAATATAAAAACACAAATGGTTTTTCAGTGTTGATTTGGTACCCTGAAACTTTGCTGAATTCTTTTATTCGTTCTAACGGGTGTTTGTGTATGTGCATGGGTAAACTCTTTTGGATTTTATTCATATATGATCTTACTTTCTGTGAACAGACTGCTTCCTTTCCAATTTTAATGAATTTTATTTTTTTTCTTGCCTAATTGCTCTGCCTGGGATTTTAGTATTGTGTTAAATACAAATGAGAAAGTGGGGATCCTTGTCTTGTTTCTGATCTTAAAGAAAAAGTTTTCACTTTTACATTACTGACTATGTGTGGTTTTCATATGTGGCTTTCACTATATTGAGGTTATTTCTTCTATTTGTTAAATATTTTATCATTAAAGGGGCTGAATTTTATCTAGTGGTCTTTCTACATTAATCTATATGATGATGTGTTTTTCTTCATTCCGCTAATAGGTAATAATAAAGGCCACTTTATTATTCTAAAGTGTTATTCAAGTGATATTTTATTTTTTTTTTGTCAAACAAAACAAGGAAAATTGCATACAACAACTTAATATGTCAATAGCTAAAGTAAATTTAAAATTGTTTCTCGCTTGTTATCTTTAAAAAAAGAAAGAAAACGTTTGACCCAATTATTATCCAATTTAAGTGATTCAATCTCGTAATTATTGACAACACCTGTTATCTACAGAATAAGATCAACTTTTCTTCTACCAGCCTTCGAATTGCTTATGCAACCCTTTACCAATGACGACACCATTCCTTTTGTTTTGAATACACATCCCAAGTTTTTCACTAGTTAAGATCTTTCAATTCATCCCTCAAAACAGAGTTTAAATATTACATCTTCTAAGTTGCCTGAGCACATTTTATATTAATGCATAATATACGGTTAATTAATGCACTTAATACGGTTTTCAAAATTTTTATGTTTCACAAGAAACAACAATTTTAAGGTCATCTCCAGCCCTGAGTAAAATGCCTGGCATAAAATTGGCTCTCCATTATTAGTTTAATTGAATGAGTATATGACTAATGACCAGCCAGTATTACTTTTATCAAATCTTAGTATTTCCGTTAAAAAAAAACAAACATTTGATTTCTTTTCTTTTGATTCATATCTATGCTCATATGATTGTCTTTAATATTGAACATACCTATGGGAGTAGACAGTACTTTAATTTTATGACTATAGCATTTAGCATACATACTAATTGAATCTCTTGTAGAAGTTGTATTTTTAGTTTATTTATCTTTAATCATAAACTATTTACTCTTTTTATTTATTTATTTATTATATTATAATGATATAATATAATATAATATAATTAATATAATATATTGTCAAGTTGGCCAACATACAGTGTGTACAGTGTCCTCTTAGTTTTGGGGGTAGTTTATTTATTTGTACAGAGAGAGAGAGAGAGAGAGAGAGAGAGTGCTAGCAGGGGAGAGAAACTAGAGGGGGAAAGAAAGAGTCTCAAGCATGCCCTGCACTGTCAGTGATCCCATGAACTGTGAAATCATGACCTAAGCGGAAACCAAGAGTAAGCCACCCAGGCACCCCAAACACTAACTCTTCTAACTCAAGGCATATGATATATTTGAATCATAAAATGTTTTCCTAAAATAAAATTGCTAACTTAAATTAATCTTAAAACATATTATCTGAAACTTTTGAAATAATAGGAGATATGTAAGACCAGCACATTTGGTCAAAAATGGCTTCAGGAGGCACCTGGGTGGCTCAGTCGGTTGAGAGTCTGACTTCGGCTCAGGTCATGATCTCACAGTCTGTGGGTTCAAGCCCCACGTCGGGCTCTGTGCTGACAGCTCAGAGCCTGGAGCCTGCTTTGGATTCTGTGTCTCCCTCTCTGTCTCTGCCCTTCCCCTGCTCACACGCTCTCTCTGTCTCTCAAAAATAAATAAAACATTTAAAAAAAAATGACTTCAGTATTCAGCAGCAAAATACAATGGGGATACTAGAAAGAACATATGATGTATCTGAGCTGTATATTAAAACTCTGATAAAAACTACTAAATTTTATATGGGAGTATACATGAATATTAATTAATATTAATTCATTTTATATGGGGTTAATCTGTAAATTATCATAAGGATGCTTTGAATTTTTGAGGGTCAAACAGTTTTTATTTTTAGTTGCATTGAAATCTTCTCAATATGCATTTATACACCATAATGGATTTTGTAATCTTCTTACTGTGAAAGGACTTTCAATATGTAAATTACAGTCTAATATAATTCAGCAGTTCAATCAAATGAATAAATAATTGATAAATTAACATGTTTAGTTTGCAGAGTTTTAGTGAAATTTCTGGAACTCTTAGTACAAATTGCCTGTTTCTTTTCCCCTCACAATTCCATTTTATTCTGTTAGTGTTCTTTATTTTAAACATATGTTTGATTAATCTAAGTATAATTTCAGTTTAAGTGTATGCTTCATTATGTATTTAAAATTATAATTCAGAAACCAAAGGTAATTTCTTATAATGGCTGTTAAAATGCGTAGCTGCGTTGTGGCCATTGCAGAAACTCAGTCAAAATCTGTTGGTTGAATGCATGTATAAATGAGTAAATGAGCGAATCTGGAATAGAATAGAAAATTATAAATTATATTTAGTTGATAACTAAAATGATAGAATTCGTAAGTAGATCTGTAATATTAGAAATTATTTATATCTAATTTTTTTCTTGTTCTATATAAACAATTGAAGCCCGGAGATTTAAATGATGTGTTCTGATCACAGTGAGAACAGAGATTTAGGTCTTCAAGTTGAAATCCAGAATTTTTAAAATACATGTCTACACATGAATTGCAGTTTAAATGCTCTCTTCTGGCAGACATCTAGTTCCATATCATGAAAACTACTCCCGTGGTATTTTCCAGGCGGGTAGGGTCAAGAAAACGGGGGCTCTGTCTCCCCACCCACTCCTCACCTTGGCTATAGTTTCACTCATTAATAGCAGGTGAAAAATTTCTAATCGCACACAAGGCCTTTGTTGGAGAAGTTTTATTCTATGCAGGTGCTATTGGGAAGACCCAGGCTCCTTCTCCCATCCCAAAACTGTACACCTAGAATAGAAGCTTTGCTGAGGAGCAGTAGGCTCAGGTACTGGGCCATGTTTGGCCTTGCATCCGCTCCAGCCTCAGCACATTTGTGGAGCAGAATTTTTACACTAAGATGGGCAAGCCAACAAGACCAAAAACTATCCCTCACTCCAGAGCTTGCCAGTAGACCATGTGTGGGTGTCACTGTAGGAGAAGCCAGCTGCTGTTCCTAAGTCCAGTCCAATGAAATGGTGCAGAAATTCTACCTAATGTGGGAAGCAGGCCATAAAGACAAGAAATTTCACAGCTATATTAGAGAAGATTGACTTTATATGGATTACAGCTTGAAGAATTGTATGCCTGAGAGCATTGTCATAAAGAATGGAGACACTGGTGGAGAGCAAATAAAAGCAGAGCATCTAGAAGTTTAACAGAGACAACTAGGGGAAGAGACGTCCAACGAGAACCCTCCTGAGATTACATCCAACCTTCAGTTCGGGAATCCTGTGTTCGCACTAGAGTGAACCTATTCAGGAACAACCCGAGGAGGGCAGAGGCCAACTTGCAAGTTACCCGCACTGCACATACATCCATCAACAAAAGATACAACCTTACTGGCACAAGAAATTTAAGCAAAACCTCTGGCCAAACACTGGCTGGATGATAAGCTACAGTGATCCAGGGATACCTTCTTTAGGAAACCAATTTTAAAAATAAAATCACAAGCTTCCCTGGCTACCTAGGAGACTGTATGCATGGTGAAAGGTATACTTTCTCAGAAGCAATTCGAGAAAGAAGTTCCAACTGCAAGGCCGGACCGAATGTCAGAAAACATAAACATTCTGAATTGCGATAACAATCTATCTTTCACACATATGCACCCAAATAGAAAAGAAAAGGGGGATGCAATGGATACTGTGGAAACAATCTTAACAATTTTGGCCAAAAAGCCATTGATTTACATTTTCCCTTTTAAATAAAAACTTTTTTTTAAGTTTATTCATTTATTTCAAGAGAGAGCAGGGAGGGGCAGAGAGAGAGAGAGAGAGAGAGAGAGAATCCCAAGCCCCAAACTTGATCTTGTGACCCTGAGATCATAATCTGAGCTGAAATCAAGAGTTGGAGGCTTAACCAACTGAGCCACCCAGGCACCCCTAAATAAGCAATTTTACTATATCTCTATGTATAGGAAACTTGCTTTCATCCTTTCCAACATGTGGAAATCCAAAGCTCTTTCCAGTCTTGGAATATGAACCTATATGTCAAATCCTCATTTTGTTGGTGTAAGCAATGTCAGAAGCAATATCTCTGGGTAACGTGCTGTCCTCTTTGTTATGCCTATAATATTAGTTGCAAGACAAATTTATTGCTAATAAATTCATTAATGTTATTAACATTTTATTTATTCCTATTAATTTAATAATAAACACATAGATTCACATTATATATATGTTATTAATTATCATATCTTTTTTCAAATAAATGAATTACCACATGATTTGGCGAGCAGTATGGTGGTAGAGTTAAAACAAATCACATTATAATCTTATTACTTCAGTTAAAGCTTTAGTTCTCACAGCTACTTGCAATGTAAACTTGGGCAAGTTCAATTAACTCCGTGTCATAGTCTTTCCACCAGTAAAACTGAGAAATTACCCCCTTATTTGATTTTTGTATTAAATATCATAATATATGAAAATGCTTGGAAGACTACCTGACATACACTAACTGTTCAAATTTGTTAGCTTTTATTGAAGGTAAAAATGTATCGGTACTTTATTAAGTTGAGTGAAGACGATGAAATAATACTTATATTAAACGCTCACCCTGACCTAAATCTTTGCCTAGAAGTATGAATAGAAAGCTGACACATTTCCACAAGGATTTCTGGATTCAAGATTTAAATGTAAGGTTTTAATTTATTGTATTGCTGAAAGTTAAATAGATTGAAATTTGAGTGCTGCTTATTGAAATAAAAGAAAATGAGGATTTAACATATAGGTTCTTATTCCAAGAATGTTAATCACAAATATATACCTGTTTTTACTAATTGCTCTTTAAATTGTGTTTGATCATTTTCCCTCTTGAATATTTCGACTTGTTAACAAATGCAAGAATCAATGAAAAATCAAATATTATTCAGACCAATAATTCAGATTGTCTAGTGTTATTTCAGGCATTCATTTAAATTGCCTTGATACCATTTCACTTTAACAAGCATACCTATTTGAATATGAATTCATTCTGTAAATTAACACATTAAAATTCGACATCAATCATTTTGAAAAGTTAATGAAAATGAAATATAACACTCATCTTGCATCAGTTCATAAAGTATCCTTATGCCCTTAGAACCAAAAACTTTTTGATTTATATAAATAAACACCGAATCCAATTAGCCCATTGTCACAAACCTGTATGCGACGGCAATTTTCGGCACCAGGACTTTTTTCACATGTCCAAGAGATGTTTCGAAGGTAAGATATCTAGTATAGAATGGTCGAATCACTATATTGTACACCTGAATTGATATAACACTGTATGTTAATACTGGAATTACAATTTTATTTTATTTTTTATTAATTTTTTTAATGTTTATTTATCTTTGAGACAGACAGACAGACAGAGCCCAAGCAGGGGAGGGGCACAGAGAGAGGGAGACTCAGAATCCAAAGCAGGCTTCAGGCTCTGAGCCTGACGTGGGCCTCGGACTCATGAACCATGAGATCATGACCTGAGTCAAGCCTCAACCATCCAGGCACCCTTGGAATTACAATTTTCAAAAAGTAAAAGAAATAAAATAAAATATTCAAAATGAGATAAAGTAACAATATGCCACTGCTTCTCAATCTCTCTGTCTCTCTCCCTCTTTTTTAAAGAACCTATCAGCTTTCATTGGTGTGCTGGAAAGTGTTAACTGGCACGCTGTGAAAACAGTGATGGCTTTTAGGATTTGTCATTTTCATGACATAATGTCTTCCAGGGTGGCTGATTCCTCCCGTTTAGTGATGCCACTAAATGCAGAGCAGAGAAGAAATGTAAGCAATGCCTCTTGTGTAAAGTGGATGGACAGGAGCCAACTCAAGCACACCACTGATGGAAAATATTCAGCAGTCACTTGCCGTATAGAGGTTTTCAGAGAATACTTTTCTGGAAATTAACAGAATGAAAGTCTAGGAGCAGTGAAGCTATTGTTTAACCGATTCTGTATTTGGCATACACAATATATATCTAGTTTAATGAATATCAAGTCTTTGTTTAATTAACATCATATCTCCTTTTATCCTAAAGTAATCACAGCATTTTTATTTGGCTTCCACATAACACTTTTAGGTTTCTAGGAATGCTTTTGGATTGAGTCTTTTAGTAAGATGAGCTCTTATAAGAAAAGAAGTATAACAGGTAGTAGAGTGTTGCTTAGGGATTCCACTGAGGTGTTCCAAAAGTATTAAATGAGCTTTTAACTCTTTTACTCACTTGGTATCTTTTCAATATTTTGCCAGACCCAAAAAAAAAAAAAAAAAAATCAATCAATATGTATCTGTTGCTTAAAAATGGATAAGACCTCGCATATGGTTAATAGACCACAGACCTTGAAAACAGATGGATAAAATTTCAAGTACCAACTGTATAAAATCATATGACCTCAGTCAATAAATTTGACCTCCTTGGGAAGTGACTGGGAAGATTGTAAAAACGGTTAGCAAAGTACCCACCAGTTGTGCAGTAGATTTTAGTTACACATTTTTACTAAGTGTGGTGATTTTCCAGTGGTTTCTAAGCTATCAGAAATTTCACTGTTGTGTTAATATATAACAATCATGAAATAGCTCAAATTTTATTTATTTAACTCCAGAGCAGTAAGTGGAATTTTCATATGTATATTTAATTATTGGAATCCATCATAACTATAACAAACTTCCTTTAGTTATTTTTTTGGGGGGAAACTGCTCTTTTCCTTCGCCAATTCTATATCGCTATACAAGCTACAACAAACAAAAGTCTTCTTAATTTATTATCCTATTTTTTTTTTTTCTTTAAGTTAGATTCCCTATTTCAACAGTGAGTTTCAAAGCCTCTCTTGCTTTCTGGTATACTTCATTCACCTCTTTCAACCTTAACTTTTCCATTGTCTCCCACTAAATAATTTTTTCTCAACTTATTTCATAAACTGAAAAGTTTATCAAACCCGTTGTTGAACCAACAACAGAATTGTAGAGTTTTATGAGTGTTAAAAGAATTTGCATATGTAACACAATTAGAATAGTGTCTGCCCAAATGAAAAGACTCAATAAATGTTAGCTATAATTAATACATACTTACTGAGTTTTTACTAAGTCCTGTGTTCTGCGAAAGGAGCTAGTGATTAAATAGCTTACACAATTGATGTCAATTGCTCTGAAAAAAACACAGATATCTAAGGTGAGATAAAGAAAAGTAAACTGAAAATTACTAAGAGGATACCTGAGGTTGTCCCAGAAAATAGCTTTGAAGACTAAGGAAGAGTCCTTGAAAGAAGTTGAAACTAAGCCGATATTAGAAAATATCAAGATTTTCATCCATTTTAAAAATAAAACTCCTACAAAAATTGTAGTAGCTTTTAAAAAGATAAATTATTTTTTACTATTTAATATAGATGTAAATTGAAGTCTAAGTTTTACTGCACCTATTGCACCAATAGGAAGAATCGGACTCAAAGAAACTAAATAATGTGTTTGTGTTTTCAGATAACATTTTTTAAATTTTTTAACGTTTATTTGTTTTTGAGAGACAGAGCGTGAGCAGGGGAAGAGCAGAGAGAGAGAGAGGCAGACACAGAATCTGAAGCAGGCTCCAGGCTCTGAGCCATCAGCACAGAGCCCGACACGGGGCTTGAACACACAGACCGTGAGGTCATGACCTGAGCTGAAGTCGGCCGCTTAACCGACTGAGCCACTCAGGCGCACCCAGATAACATTTTAAAAGTTTATTTTTGAAACGCAAGAGCAGTTCAACCATTAAAAACCAGAGGAAGTCTATAGAAGATTTATTTATTTATGTTTTTATTTATTTATTTATTCATCTAACTATTTATCTATATCTAAAATAACATAGTCATCTTCTAGTCATTTTATCTTATGAGGTAAATGAGTGGAATCAATGAGTGGAATGAAAATAAAAAAGTATTTTTGAGTACAAATATTATGTTATAGTTTAGTGAAAAAAATATAACCTACTTTACATCTGCCTGTTTTTATTCATATAGAAATTAAGCAATAATATGAACATTATTAAGGATTAATAGTAGGAGTAAGAATAGTAAACCAGATGGTGATAAGGGCTGTAGAGAAAAATCAGTCAGAGAAGAGAGAATGTTGCATAGGGTTATTTTTTAAAAAATAATATTGTCACAGAAAGCCTCACTTTTAAAGTTTATTTACTTTTGATAGAGTGAGTGTGAGCAGGGGGAAAGGAGAAAGAGAGAGAAAGAGAGAGAGAGAGAGAGAGTATCCCAAGCCGGTTCCACATTTCTCAGGAACCATGAGATCAACCCCGAACCGAAATCAAGAGTCGGATGAGGATGCTTAACCTATTGAGCCACCCAGGTGCTCCCTGCCTTTTTAAAGAGTGTATTTAACAGAACGCCTCACTTTTAAAGGTTACATGTGATCGGAGATCTGAAGGAGATGAGTGAGTCAACTAGGAAACCGGTTTCCACACGGAAGAAAGATCAAGGACAAATGCATTGTTTGTAAAATCTTGGGTTCTTCCAGTAAAAGTGATGAAACCATTATTGCTGCAGTGAAGCACAAGGAAAGGAAAGGAGGAGGTGAGGACACTAGGTAGAAAATCTGGTGGGGCTTTAGGTAAAGTAAGGAGTTTGAGAATGTGTGTCAGGAATTATTTCTGATGGATTCTGGAATATAAACTTAAAAAGAAGAGAAGGGAAGACATGTTAGAGTTTAAAATAAACAAATTACATATTAGAATAAGACATTTCAATATGAAGTACAGTGATACATAGGCATATATAGGATGATTCTCAATCCATGAAGTAACTAGAGTGTAGTAGGATGAGATTCCTGAAGTATCAAAAACATCTCTTCTGCTAAATAAATAAGGACCTTGTCAAATTTACCGTGATTATTGAACGATAGTTTTTTTGCTTTTTGTTTTTGATAGTGCATGCATGAGTGAGATAGAGGCAGAAGGAGAGAGAGAGAGAGAGAGAGAGAGAGAGAGAGATTAGCTTAAACAGGCTCTAAGTTCAGTGTGGAGCCTGCTATGTGACTTGATCCCTTGACTCTGGGATAATGACCTGGACAGAAATCAAGAATCAGATGCTTAACTGACTGAGCCACCCAGGCACCCCAAGCAATGAATGTTCTATACCAGATATATTCATAGCAGTTTGAGTTTATAAGGTTAAAATAAAATCCCACTATATCAAAATTATTCTATCCTAAAGAGAAGCACACACATCATAGAATATCAGAATAATGAAACCTATACTCTCAACTATCAAATCTCTTGAAACACTTGGGTGGTCAAAGCATTAAAAACTTCAGTTGTGATTGAATAAGCAGAGAGAGAAAGAAAAACATTACTCAAGAAACAATGAAATTAAATAGGGAATTATACTGAGTTACTGTATTGAATTAATTGGAACAAAAATATTTTCTAGTTTAGAAGATTGATTTTCATGCAAATTCTTAGAATAAATTTAGTATTGGTATTGAATATTCTGTTAAATTATTCCAAAGTATTTTGGTTTTAATGGTGAGGAATACCAAGAGTCAACTTTTCAGTAGCTTTAAAATGTTTTATAATACTTTGTGAGTGTTTAGGTCGGCCTGTTATACGAACATTAGATGGTGAGTTTTATGTTACTTGATGTCCGGAAGGAAATTAAAACAGATTATTTCAATTCCTTGAAATATTTGATTTGAAAGTAGATTTTCTTCAATGAATGAATAAATTTGAGTTTTAAAAAATTATAAGAGAATTTCATTTTCCTATATGTAGTATGATTTTATTTATGCTAATAAAAGAAACTGTCATTAATTAACATTTTAATCACTGTAGATATTTCTGGTAATTGCATGTTTTCAATGCTGTCATATTCTCTTCCAAAAAGATTCTAATTCATAAATATTCAATCACTTGGGTTCATTTTCATCATAAAAGCATCAATCCCTATGTTATTTATAGGAAAAGTAATATAATTACAGCTACTGCTTCAAAACCTAAATGTCTTCAATTGCTATTATTAGTGCATGAAATATGACTAGAAAGTTAACATAGAAAAAAAGGATAGAAAGAGCAAAGAGGTATCAAAATGAAGGATAGATCATTCTATCAGATTTAGGAAATTTCCACTTAAATTTTGTACTTACACAAAACATTGGAAATAAAAAGCTGAATAATAATTGGCGCATGAATTTAATCAGTATAGTCAGTCAAACATGCTATTCTTTATAAAAATCCCTATTTCAAGGCTGCTTCTGTTTTATAATAATAGTTGTGGATTCATGGAGTATTTATTTAGTTTCACAATTTGGTGGCCCTTGAATAGTGGGTGGTTCTTAACACAGTTGAAAAAGAAATGCCCTCGGCTGTTCTGAATCAGTACACTAGTATGGAATCCAGAAATTCTTTCAAATGATTATTCTAGGTGACTCAAATACAGAGATGTTTATATCCATTCCGTGAGTAACACTGTTCTAGAAGATTACTTGTCTCATTACTTGTCGCAATTCTTTCTTATAAGGTGTGTCTTCAAGATTGATATGAAACTGCTTTTAACACCTTGAATTTCATTTCCAAGACTAACACAATTTGCTTTAGTGAAGCAAGTTTCTCTGGAAATATATTTAAAAATAGAGCAAAAAAGACAAGCCACACGGTGCTCCTTTGCTTTCTCAGATTGTCTGTAACTTTAGGTGATCTATTTCAGGTATAATCAGAACTTTTGTATTATTATTATTATTATTATTATTATTATTATTAGTCAGAAACATATCCGTTTTCTCTTTGTCGGAAATATCAACAAAAAAACATATCTAGACTGTAATTAAATCAGTAAAACCAGGAGCATTGGTTCAGAACTAATACCAGAAGGATAAAAGAGACATCACTGGTGAGCCACACTCAATTTCAAATACAAATGGGGATTTATAAACAAGGTACAGGGTGAGTGGGGGTCACTGATAGGAAAATTACTAAGGAGAACTTCAGGGGTAAGCAAGGAGGATTTATGCTGGAAGATGGCCAAGGCGATCAGATACTAAGAGTGGAAAAAAATAAATATGCTCAGATATCCGGGGTGGAGATTCTTGCTAACCTTATTTAGGGGAACTTCTGTTAAAATTGGGTGATAGGAAGATGAACACAGAAGTTCAAAGGTAGAAGAACCTGGTTAAGAAGGCCACTCAGAGAAACCCGACTAAAGTTTGCTCAGGGAAGATGTCTTGTCAGCAACATAGGATTTCTAATTTAATTATTAAAACTTTCAAATTTAATTTAATATGAAGAAAACCTGATTCTTACAAAATGTGTTTTCGATATTTCAATTTCTTGTTCTTTTTTTAATGTTTATTTAGTTTTGAGAGCAAGAGAGAGAGAGAGAGAGCATGATCAGGGCAGAGAGAGAGGGAGATACAGAATCTGAAGCAGGCTCCAGGCTCTGAGCTGTCAGTACAGAGCTCAACCCAGGGCTTGAACTCACGAACCATGAGCTCATGACCTGATCCGTAGTCAGACACGTTACCAATTGACCCATCCAGGGGCCCTGTCTTTATTTATTTATTTATTGTTGTATGAGTGGCTTTGTGAATTTCAAAGTTAGTTTAGTTGTCCTGCACGTTTTGGAAGAAGACATGAGTTTTTATGACTTACTTCAAATAATTACTGTTTGATTATTTAGTGAAAACTAATTTAAGTCAACTAACTATATACTATGCTGCATCACTGTGTATTCACAAAGACTATCAAAAAGACGAAGACATTCTGTCTCTAAAGTTTTCAAAATAATGACTGTATATCCTATCTATCCCCAATAAAGTAGTGCATTTCTTATTTTGTTCTAAATTTATATAATAGCATATTCAAATGGAATAACATCGGCTCTACTAGTTAGTAAATATTATTTTTCCCTTTTTTGTACTTCACTCTTTGGAAGGGAGTCACTGTCAAGATACATTAAAGGAGTGGGTTATTTTGCTTTCCTACAATTAGAGTGGACTCTCCACAAAGGCAGTTTAGAATTCTACGTCGGGGCTCCTGGCTGACTCAGTTGGGTGAGCATCCGACTTCAGTTCAGGTCATGATCTCACAGTTCGTGAACTTGAGCCCCACGTCAGGTGCTGACAGCCCAGAACCTGGAGACTGCTTCTCATTCTGTGTCTCCTTCTGTCTCTGCTCATCCCCCAACCATGCTCTCTCTGTCTCTCAAAAATGAATAAATATTAACAAAATTTAAAAAAAAATAATTCTTCTGCATAGGATATTTGTCTTTTCTCCCTCATTTATTGATTCATTCAATCGTTTATGTATAACAGCATGTACTGAAGGATATATAGTTTATACTTCGGGTTACAATTCAATAATTTGTTATTTATTTTCTCTCCTAAATTCCAACTTTAGACTTTGAAGCCACTTTCATTTGGCTCTTTTACCACCTTGACACACTCCCATGTAAGATTGTTCATTTGTGAGTTAATTTTAAGCACTTCTTTGCTTTCTGGAACTTTAAGATACTCCAGTCTCATCTTGCATATTTCTTGCTTGAGTTCTAGAATCAGTGATTTCTCCAAGGGATCCTCAGTGTTTTGTTGTTATTATTGTTGTTAATTGGAGAATGGTGTTAGAAACCAAAAGCTGAGGAGCAGAAGTGTTTATTGCTACTGGGGGCAGCATTGTTTCAAAAACTTCTTGGCTGACAGAGAAAAATATATGTACTTACCACACTATATATATATGTGTCTTTCTGTTGCTTGATGGGCCTTTTTAAAAAAAAATGTTGAATAATATTTTGTTGTATGTATTTTCCACAGTTTATTTATTCATTTACTAAAAGAGTTCTTGGTTTTTTTCCATTGTTGCTAAATATGAATAAAAATGCTATAAACAATTATGTGAAGGTTTTTATAGACCATATATTTTTCAAACCAATAGTATAAATTCCTTGCTTGGCCACATAGAAAAAATTGAGAGGTATTCACTCTGATTTTATTTTCTGGAAGGAATAATTCATGTGATTTCTTTCTTGAAAGTTTTGTAGAATGCACCAGTGAACTATCTAGGCTACTTTTTTTTAACTGATTAAATTTAACTGATTTATAAATGATTGATGTAATTAATACTTGTAAGTTTATTGAGATAATTTATTTCTCCTTGCTTGAGTTTCAATAGGTTGTGTATTGTATGATATTAGTTTATTTCAGGTAAGTTATCAAATTTGTGTGCACAGAGTTGTTTATAGTATTCCTTTATTATCCTTTTAATGCCTATGGGATCAATAATTATGACCTATCTTTCATTTCTGCTATTGGTAAATTTGTCTTCTCTATTTTTCTTAGTTAGCTTGGCTAGAGATATTTTTTTTATCAATTATGTTCATTTTTTCAAGAAACAAACGTTTTGTTTTCCTTTTTTTCAATTTGATTGATATCTGCTCTAAAATTTATTATTTCTTTTCTTCTGCTTAATTTAGGCACAGATTACTTTTCCTTGTCTACCTTTTTAAGGTAGCTATATTATATTTTAAAATGTCTGGCACCTGGGTGACTTGGTCTATTCAGCTTCAGACTTTTGATTTGGTTCAGGTCATTAACTTAGCATGGTGGCATTGGCTCAGCGCTGAAGGTGGATCTTGCTTAAGATTCTCGTCTCTCTCCCTTTGCCCCTCCCGGGCTTGTGCTCTTTCTAAAATACATACATACATACATACATACATACATGCACATGCACATATATAAAATATTAATATCATAACAAGCACTAGCCTTTTTTTAATTTTTACTTTTAATTTAGAGATTTTGTTTTACTATAGTTCCTCGTCTGGGCCTGATGGGTGGGAGGAGCTGTAGTGGGAAACCACTGCCCTGACTGTCCCTCCCAATGGTTATGAATGTGCCAGGGGGGCCCCACTCTGCATCGTGATTTTCCCACTGCCGCCCATCAGCTCTGGACGCTGTGCTCTGATCCTAGGACAGAAGAAGGTGTGGAAGAGCGTCTTGGCCGCTGTGCCTACAGAGCGGCCCATCACAACGTCATCTTGTCATGAGGTCGAAGCAGCATGGCTGGCACCGTCCATAGTGGCCCACAGCCACCGGCATCTCCTTAGACGCTTTGGTTCCTAGTTCTGACTACATCTTTTTAATTGCGTTAAGTTTCCCTAAGTTGTCTGGAGTTTATACTCTTTACTCTCTAATGTCAAAGGAAGTTTTCTATTGAAGCATCCATAAGGATATCCCTAACAAAACTTCTAGCTCTAAGACTTACCTATTCATTCTATTTGGTGGATATAACAATTTTGTCCAGGGTGTTGAATGGATTTTGGAAGAAGAAAGTGCCAAAATCTGTATTATTAAATTACAAATAGCACAACTAGGCAATTATCATTTTAAATGCATACACACTAATGGGGACTATACATTTCATATTATTTTTCATAAATCCTCATATGTCACATTTCAGGTGAAGGCATAAATGATTATATATGTATCCCAATGATACGCAGTGCCAAATATTCATCATATTTTGTCCATTTCAGTTTTCAGATTTGAAGCAGAATAATTATCTTTATGTATGAATCCTAAAACATAAATAATACTGAACTCATCATGTTACTGATATAGCAGTTTTTAAGTACAAATTTTATTCCATTAATGACATCTGCGGAATTTCACTGTTTGCCAGTTTATCGTAGGAAATCATACCACTAGCTGCAATCCAGATTTGTATTTCATTTAATTTTTAGACAACAGAAACTATTGTGGCCATGAGAATAAAAACTATGTTAATAACTTGATACATTCCTGCTACATAACAAATCATATTGTGGATTATGATTAGAGTGCCCCAAACATTTAACATTTAAAAATGGCATTTCCAAAAATAATTTAAAATATACTATTATGCAACAAAGTAATGGTTAGCGTGTACAAAAATATCTCAGAAATTCGCTTTTCTTACTTTATCAGGTATTTATCTGAAATATTTAGATAATAGTGAAAGTATTTAGTTGTTCTCACTGATTTGAGTTTCTGGCAATTCTTATGCCAGATTACCTAATTTTAAAAAGACTTATATGTATATATATATATATATATATGAAACTTTTTTAAAAATATGTCTTCCAACATGATAAACACAGGAATACAATGCACCTTTTATACTATTGCACTCCAAGTGGGAAATGCAACAATGTGAAAATATATATTCTCTTCAAATTAGTCTAAACATTTAAACCACTTCTCAAAGAATTAGATTATCTCATAACTTAATACAATTTAAAAATTTTTGTTTACCAAAGGGGGTGGAACACTGAGGGATCTTCTAATGAAGACCATAGAATGAAACAAAACTCTCCTTGAGAAAACTATTAGATTTGTTGTGTGTGAGGGGGGATCAACTTTTGCACTTCTGATTTATGACATTAAACAACAATTGCATAGAAGATAAAGAAAACCCAGGGAGGTAAGCCTGACAAATATTTTTTTTTTTTTTTAAGAGAGATTTGATGATAGTATAAGTATTATCAGATAAGATGAACCTGTGGTGAGCCGGAATATTTTAGCTTATCATCGAGGAATAAAGTTGAACAGAAAATGAGCCAGTTCAAATAGGAATCGAAGCCTAGTTCAAATGACCACATTCTCAGAAAAATGCACTGTGTTTATCTAGGATTGCTTGTGCCTATGGCCACTTACATAAAGCCAACATAAGACTTCTGAAGGAAAAGTAATATCATCTCATTCCCCGATACTACATTTTTTTCACATACAATGCCAAGTACAGTAGCATATACATTAGTATATCTATAGATAGACATCTATCTATCTATAATAGGTAGATATTTTAAATCAATGAAATATCTCTAAAAAGCCAGAGAAGTATTACACAACAGAAAAAGACCCAAAAGCAGCCCAGTTAATAGAATTTTTACGCATGGACTTTAAAACAGTGTCCTGGGGCACCTGGGTGGCTCAGTTGGTTGAGTGGCTGACTTCAGCTCAGGTCATGATCTCACATCTGTGAGTTCGAGCCCCGCGTCGGGCTCTGTGCTGATGGCTCAGAGCCTGGAGCCTGCTTCGGATTCTGTGTCTCCCTATCTCTCTCTCTGCCCTTCTCCTGCTTGTGCTCTGTCTCTATGTCTCTCAAAAATAAATAAATCTTTAAAAAAACAAACAAACAAACAAACAAAAAAACAGTGTCCTGAACAAGCTTAGGAAAATGCAAACAACATTAGAAAAAATATAGCAGACAATAGGTACCCATAAGATATGTACTTAAATTTTGAATACTTGGTAGTTACTGAAAGTTTAAAACCATAATATTAGCAAGCAATCGAGTGAAATATGCTGCTACATAAAGCAAAGGCTGAATACATTTAAAATTGACATTAGTGATGCAGTTAATATTTTGTAGTCTAATGTTGTACTTTTAATATTACAATCAAAATAAATTTGTATTATATTGTCTGATACCTAACGTGAATTGAAAAGTAATTCGTTCATGGAATATATATATATATTTTTACTGACCTACTGTGTGGTTAGAATTTAATTAAGTTCCAAATGAATAGTTCATTCTTACACTTACTAATTTAGATAAAGGGCTTTTAAAACCCCACATCACTTTTAACATCACGCAGTATTAAAAAGTCAATTTCCTTCTTGGAGTAAGTGTAGATTTTAAAACGAATGGAAGAGAGAGGCCTAGACAGGGTAAGAAGTTGGTTCCTTTATTATAATTTTTAATTTCCTGATGTCATCAGCAACTTAGTTATTCAGGCACCTACTTAATCCCTTTAGAACTTTTTTCTGATTTTCAAAATTTAGCCTGAAAACTTTATTTTGAATTATTATGTAAATTGCTTTATGAGAGAATATAACCTTATGTCCTCCTGATGGAAACAGAAATTGAAAGAGACAATCCTGAATTAATGATTCTATCCCTGAAGAGTCTCAAGTGTGAAAAGCTCACAAGGGAGCATTATGAATTTTATTCCTTTCACGTCCACTTTTGACTCTCAACTAGGGTAGAGTAAGGGTTATACAAGAATAATTGTATTCTTTGTCTCTGCCAATTTAAAATGAGAACGATTGTTCTTTTCTATGGGAAGTTGCAAAAGGTTTTCAGATTAATCGATTAATGAAAATTACTAATGACAGGAAGAGGAAATATGGATTGTATAATATCTAAATATTTGAATTAAAATTATGTATTTTTACCGTGACATACAAAGAAGAAAATACAGATAGACAAATCTGCAAACTGCAAAGTCCAGTTGTATGATAATATGGAAAGTACACATGCCTTTCGGAGAAAGTTTATGGAAATTATTGAAGACTATATTTAGAGAATGCTCCAAATCATTGTTGGATACTAATGGTAAGAGTTCTATCTGCTAGATAAAGATTATACTTCGTATTAGGAAGAAACCTAGTTTACATTTTCAGGCTTGATACTGTTTTTCCTTTTCCTTATCTTCCTGACCATGTGAGCATTTCTATTAAGACCTACTTAAGTGGCTCAATACAAACCCTAATCACGAGAATACCACTGGAAGTTATGGAAGGGGTTAACTAAGTAAGTCACCGATCCATTTGCTGCATCTTCTTTACCGCAAATCTTTTAATGCGTATCTCTGGGATGCAGACAAAATAGTTTCTTGTTCCATACAAAAGTAAGAGAGCCATGTTGCCTAGTTTTCTGGTTTGAACCATGAAAAATTATATATATATATATATATATATATATATATATATATATATAAAATTTTGTGTAAATTTATATAAAATATATATGTATATTTACATAGAATATATATTTATATAAAGTTTATATATGATTTTAAATTTATATATGATTTTAATTTTAAATTTATATATTTAAATTTATATATAGGAATATATATGTATTTATATAGATACATAGGGATATACATATTTCTATTCATAATGAAATATTACAGTTGATAACCAAATTTACATTAAGATACTGTCTAAACATCTACATGAGGGAAGATTCTTGCATTGATCAAAGAATCAAATTGATACATTCAATGAAATCTTGAGATTGTGTTTGCTTTCATTTGCACAATCTGTGATTGGAAATACTCCTGTATCCTTTTTGTTGCTTTCTGAGGCATAGTAATTCTAGGGCCGACTCAGCTGATAATGTATGTGTCAATTCTACTCTGAAGCACTGCCACCTCTCAGAATACCTCATAAGAAACCACAATTTATCTTTTCACCATTCTCAATGAGCGCCAATGCAAAACTCCAAAAAACTCTCGTTTCCATCTGTCTAATATTGAATAAGCATTCATTCAGAAGCAGCAAGTCCCTGTCTTCTAATTTTTCACTCATTTAATCTATTCCTCCACTCAAAAGAGAAGGATAGTAGTGTCTTGGTTGCAATTAAGTATAAAGTGAGTGGAAGAACAAGGGAGGAAAACTTCCAAATGATCTTCACTTTATTAATATGAAAAAATAACTTACTCTATGAAGAGATATAAATTTGGCACATATATATACATAGACAAAATTGATACATTTATGGGTATCATAATACCAAAAATTGAATACTTCTTCTATGCTGTTTGTCTAGACTATAGTCCTAAAAATGAGTGATATCTTAAAGCATTTTTTTAAATGTTTATTTTTGAGAGAGAGAGACAGACAGAGCATGAGTAGGGGAGGGTCACAGACAGAGAAGGGGACACAGAATCTGAAACAGGCTCCAGGCTCTGAGTCGTCAGCACAGAGCCCGATGCGGGGCTTGAACTCAGGAACGGTGAGATCATGACCTGAGCCGAAGTCAGACGCTTAACCGACTGAGCCACCCAGGCGCCCCTTAAAGCGTTCTTACATTAATTCATGTATTTTATCTCATGACTGGATATATGCACATTTAAATACCAGTTTGATGTAACATCTGAAAATTGTACAAAGGTACTGCTGATATATCTATATCATAATAAAATGGAAAAAGTAAAACAAAATAGAAAATATGTTTTACATTTTATGATTTTAAAAAATATTTTATATGTTAAAATGTGTATTGTCTTCTAAATTTATAATTTTCAGGCCTGTACTCAGTTGACTCATATGATTTTAATTTAAAAGTTAAGAAAATAGCCCCTGAGTCAAATTGGTTGAGTCTAAACCCAAAGCGTAACTAAATAACATAGAAATAGGTATTAAATATTGAAAATTCAAATTCTTTTGTTGAGGATCAAGGTATATTTTTGTTTTTCAAATTTTAAGGAGACATTGATTTTATTTATTATTCACAAAAATAGTTTCACCTTGTAGAATGATATTTTCTCTACTGCTTAAACACAGAAAGATGCATTGTTAGTGAATCTTGTGGGTCACCAATATCCAAAAAATATTTCTAAAAATACTTATTTTGTTGAAGTTTATTGAGGAATTTTTGGGCATGTGATATTGCCAAATAATTGAAATTTGGCTCTTAAAAGACTAAAAATTTCTAAACTCTATTATACATTACAGATGTGTTTCCTAATAACTTATTCATTTTCTTGAAGGGAAGAAACTATGCCGATTCTTATTTGATGCTGCGGAATCATTGTTTAAAATATCGGTAGAATAATAAAAATGGTAACGTTTATTACATACATGGAGGTCACTTTAAGTGCACTTACATTTAATATTTTTTTGTAATTTGGATTCCACGTTGAGGTAGGTACCATTATCATCCTCACTCTACATACGAGGAAACAGAGTTAATAGCACCTCTTTGGCAGTAAAAAGAGCATGCGTCTATGAAGCAAATTTGAGTTTATACTCTGGACTCATCAATAATACACTCTACCAAGAATAATCACCATTAGAATTCTGTGGTTATGTCAGAAAATGTTAAAATATGTCGTATTTTTCTCTCTGCTATCTATATACAAATAGATTTCACTTTTGAAATTTCTTCTTTTCTACATTAGTGTCGTCCATCTTCATGCCAGCTATCAATTTCTTCGTACTGGGCATTCCCAAAGCTGTGTCAGGCTTCCCTGATTTTCTACCTGCTCTTCTGTGCATTATCTAAATCTCACCCCAAATTCTAAGTCAAAGTAAATGTCTTGAGGTTGACCTGATGTTACTTCGAATGCATAGATTTTATGCACATCATTTCATAGTTTAGTGCTTTTTGCATTATTCACATAAATTCAGTCCGAAATGTTGACCTGGCAGAGATCTCTGGATAATAGAATGTTTTAAATTTATCAACAAATATCTCAGGTATAGTTACTTCATTAGAAATGTTCTATTTTAACATATGTTGAAATAATATTTTGTAAGATTTCACATTCATTTTGTGACCACAGAGGCAGAGCGATGTAGTCACAAGCCAGAAATGCTGGCAGCCTCCAGATACTGGAGGAAACAAGACAAAGGCTTTTCCCTAGAGCTCTGGAGGGAGTGTGGCCCTACATTAGTAGGCCTTTATTTCAGCACACCAATACTTATCCGGACTTCCGTTCTCTAGGATTGAAAGAAAATAAATTTCTGAAGATTTTACCACCAGGTATGTGGGAATGTGTTAGAACAACCACTGAAAGCTAATACACACTTTCATTTACCTTCATTATTCTGTCCTGATTATCTTAAAGATTATACAATGTATCTATGATTTATTGTGTCAATAACATATTGGTAGGTTATCCACTTTTAGAAAATGAAATATGGCAATACTGTAATAATTTGTGTCAATTAAGTGCATGTGTAATTCATTTCTATATATTTAGATTCAAAGGAGGCTATGAATTTATATTTGCCTTTATTTTATTTTTTATTTATTTATTTATTTTTTTAATGTTTATTCACTTTTGAGACAGAGAGAGACAGAGCATGAGTTGGGGAGGGGCAGAGAGAGAGGGAGACACAGAATGTGAAGCAGGCTCCAGGCTCTGAGCCGTCAGCACAGAGCCCGACGTGGGGCTCGAACTCACAGAGGGTGAGATCATGACCTGGGCTGATGTCAGCCACTCAACCAACTGAGCCACCCAGGCGCCCCAATTTGCCTTTATTTTAGCATTCTCTTTGTTCTGTAGTACTTCCTGCAATGCCTTGATTTCATCTACACGCAGTTTTCCTTTATTATGAATTTTACTTTAGCACGGGACTTCTGATTATAAATTTTTTCAATCACTATTTTTCAGAAAATGGCTTAATTTCGTCTTGGTTCTTCTTGGTTCTTCTTGGTTCTTTATTGGGATTCACAACCTGGTGTGTCAGTTACTTTCCTCGTGCATTTTGAAGACTTTATTCCATTTGTTTCCTAGTTTCCACCCTTTCTATTAAGAAGTCAACTGTAAATCTCTTACTGTTTCTTCTTTTAAGGCAATGCATGTTCTTCTGCTTCCTTTAAAAATTTTCTCCTTCTCTTTAGTGTGCTGTGGTTTGAAACCATGTGTTGTATTGTACGTACATGTGTTTAATTAGAATGACACATGCATAGTGCTTCTTAATAATGTATACTGATGTCATTTTTTTTAATTTTGAAAATTCTCAGTAATTAATACTACATATTTTACTTTTGCCTCATGTTCTGTTTTGCTTTTATAGGATTCCATTTACCCAGATGAACTTTGGGTCCTAAGTTATCTGTCAGGTGTATAATGCTCTTTTATGTAGTTTCTATCTGCTGTAATCTCTATGTTTCCTGGTGGAATATTTTGTGCCTCTGTTAGGTTGTGATCTGTTATTAAACAACTATTTTGATTTTATAATTTTACTTGTTTTTGGCAAATAGGAAATTTTATTTTTTGTATTTATCTCCTGAAAATCTCTCTTATTTCATTACATTATCTTACTGATCACATGTATTTAAGAATCTCTACTCTGAAAATTCTGTGTTTGGTTCTACTCTTCTCTCTCTTCACTGTTTCTATCACTTATTCTTTTCTCTTGATTTCGAGTTGTGCCAATTGTTAGTATGTCGGATTATTTTATTTGATTTTACAATAAAATACTAGCTATTGTGTGCAGAAAAAATTTGACGCTATTCATGTTATTATTATTATTTTTTAAATATTATTTGGATTTATTTTGGAGATGAGAACTAAAAGAAGATAGCACAATAGATTGTTAATATGTGTAAGACCAGGTTTTGATTTTCATGATGATTGTATTTTTCTGGTTCATTCTTTTTTCAATAGTGGCAACTTCTCTGATGCTTCAGGTAGAAATCTACTGTGTTATAGTGTTCACATTCTTTGGGGAACTCTTAACTCCAGTTGTTACACTTAAGCCTAACACATTGACACAAGCTCAGTTCAGTTCCTCAATATCTCAGAAGGAGTTTTACTCAAGTTTATAGCTTCCTGCGTACTTTCTTTCCTTGAATTAGCACATGATTTAAAGAGAAAGTAGTACCGAATGTCAGACTCACGTTCTGCCTTCTCTTCTTTGTGGGATTTTCTTTTCTCAGGATATTAGTGCCTTGGCAGCTTTTCAATTTCATCAAACTAATTTCCAGACATCGATATCATTAGAGAGGGAGCGAGAGAAAAGGAAACATTTTAAGTTTTCCTTTGCAGGTTAATTAACAATAAAATAGCTTTCCATCACTGGAAATGGAAGTAAAAATGTATTCTGCTAAGCATAAAATCTTTAACTCTACACTTGTAAATGTAAAATTTAAACTTTCCAGTATAAATGTCGCAATAGAATGGATAGTAAGCATCCATGAATTTCAATGTATTTTTCCTCTCTGTAAATAATGCCTGTTGAAAAAAATTGACCTTGGGAAGTAAGCAATCTAAATCATGAATTTATTTATTGGGCATTGCAGTGAGCTAGCCTTTGTACAATGTTCTCATAGCTCAGAATCAAGTACAGAACTTTACATGGTACTGGAGTAGGTATGGGCAGTAACGTACCTTGGAACATACTTAGCCTGCCACCTGATTAAGCTTTAGACGTGAATTAAAAATGGTTACAACATTTTTAAATATTCGAAAACATAATAAAAAAGAATTATGACATGTGAAAATGACATGAAATTCAAATTTCAGTGACTATAAATAAAGTTTTATTGAAATGTAGTCACACTCATTTATTCCCACCTTTTGCTATGGCTGCCTTTACAGTTCACTGGAAGAGCTGAGTGACAGAAATTATCTGACCCTGAAAGCTTAAAATATTTGCAGTCTGGTCCATTACAGAAAATACTTGCTGACCCCTTATTGAGCCATCAATTATTTTTTTAGACCCAAAACAGCATGACAATATAGATTATATTTTCTAAAATCTAAATTTAAATATTTCCTTTTATTTCAGAGAGGTAGAGAGTGTGTAAATGAGGAGAGGGGAGGGGATGAAAGAGTATCTTAAGCAGGCTCCATGCTCAGAGCAGAGTCCGACGTGAGTCTCAGTTTCATGACCCAGGAATCATGACCTGAGCCAAAATCAAGGTCAGAAGCTTAAACAACTGAACCATGCAGACATTCCAACATGGGCTATATTTTAGAACTTGATTTTCCTGTTTGGGATATGAAAACATAATCTTTATTTTACAAAACTTTTGAAGAAGTGTTCTATATTTTGATTTTTCTCTTACCAAACAAAAACTTCAGAAAGCATAACCTTAATTTGATTTTCTTTGTCTATACATTGCAAGGGCACTTTACATATTAGCACTGTGTAAATAGCATCCCTGAAGGCTCACCTCTAATAAATCTTGAGTTTCTAATTTGTAGAAAACATTATCTTCAGAAACTGTGTTGACATGCCAACTCCAGCTCACTGATGTTCTTAGGTTTCTAGTATGTATTTACCTTATATTGCAAGAATATATAACAGATCTTTTAAAATATATTAGGAATTATATTTAAAATATTTAACTACATTTCAGTATAAAATGCCAAGCTTATTTGAGCATGTGTATTTGCTTTTCAGTTACTTAGAAATTAACTTTTAATTAAAAAAATAAGCCATATATAAAAAAATGCCTTGAAAGCCACTTCCAGAAATAGCTGCAGGTAAGTATAGCTTAAAACAGTTCGGCTGGTAGGAAACTAGATAAAAACTCTTTTTATATTTCTTATGGTTTACCTAGTGCACTACAAAAGTTGTTATTTTCTTTTTTAATCTAATTTTCTCTAGCCTGGCATTAAGTTTTACAAAATAAATTTACTGGGCAACTTAGATATTTTCAAGCAAATGATTTGTGAATCAGGTCCAAGTGTTAATCCAAGCTTTAATATTTCTAATTAATTAACCTTGGCTACAGCTGCTGTAAGCTGCAAAGCAAGGGATTACTTGGTGACTTATCTGAGAATAAAACAAATCCATTATTTGAACAAAATATCTTTAAAACGGTTGCCTGAAACCTACGGAAGCTTTGAAGCATGTTGATATAAAAATCACTCTCAAAAGTCACTTAATTCCCTTACGATACTAAAACCCACTCAGCTTAAAAAAAAAAAAAGCCTTAAACTTTAAATACTTGGAGATTAATCCCGTTGTCTTTAAACTCAAATGCAACCATTCTAGTGTTTGAACAGCAATTGAAGTAGAACACTTATGCAAACCAGAGGAGACATTACTTTCTAGAAAAGAAAGTATGTTAATTGTGTTGAGACTCCACTAGATTTTAGCTACCTTTCTAGAAAATCTTGAATTAGACAATGGAATGAGTTTATATTTAAACAAAAGCAAATTAATGCAAAATTCACAGAAGTTTGCTATTTGAATCTATAAATAAATTCATTACTCTTACAATTTTATGTTGACTTGAAGTATAATTGTGCATATTGACTTTACATAAAATGGAAATGAAAATTTAAACTTTGCATAGAATCAATTCTCGAAATATTGATTTTTAATTATTAAGCACATTATTTGGACCCTAAGAAGCATAAATGCAGTGAAAATAATTCTGCATTCCTATTCTGCCTTGTAATATCACTTCAATATAGTTATAATTAATTCAATATATTTATGATATCGTACACTTGTTATAATCTTAAAGTCACAAAAATTCGAGGAATATTAGAAGAAATCATATTCACTTTTAAATTAATGATAGTTTATAGGTGATCACAAACCATGTAATATATACATGGCAAGGTATTTTTTTAAATTTTTAACATTTTTTTATTTATTATTGAGAGACAGAAAAAGACAGAGCATGACGATGGGAGGAGCGGAGAGACAGCGGGCGAGACACAGAATCTGAAGCAGGTTCCAGACTCTGAGCTGTCAGCACAGAGACCAATGTGAGGCTCAAACTGCGAGATCATGACCTGAGCCAAAGTCGATGCTTAACCGACTAAGCCACCCAGGTGCCCCCCAAAGTATTTTTCTTTAACTTTGGTTTAGAGAACATCCACAATAAAATAGAATATTTTGGGTTAAAACGACATACTAAACACACCCATGTTGCTTCCTTCTGAAACCCATACTGAAGAACATTGAGTAGATTTTGAAATCACAAGCCCGTAAAAATGAGACAAAGGAAAAAGTAAGGGCTTAGTAGAGTGTCACTAAAGTAAGGCACGTAACATAGGTTCTCTAGGTGTTCTTTCTAACATTTTGTAGGCAAAAAAATCATCTGTCTCCCATTTCACATTTTTTTTTCCCTCTGAGCCTAAAACAGAGAACTAATGCCTGATTCAGAGCCCTGCAGACTTCTTTTGCTATTGAGATCCCAGTATTCTGGATGATAGGACATTAACATTCAGATGAGATGGAGAAAGTCTTTATTAGAAAATTCAACCATCCTGATAGTTTTGAAAGGAGATGATATCAACATATTTCTCCAAAGAACACTTATCTGGATATTCTAGAATATATTCTACATTTGGCAAACTATATCTCCTAATGTATCTTCCAAGCCTGTAACTCTTAATTATGATCAAGCAACTGAAGATTATCTATGGCAACCCCCTAAGCTGAAAGAAACAAAAATGTAGCATACATAATAAGTTAACTTGGAGAATATAGTGAGTATTCGTGGCAAAGGAAATATTAAATAAGTATCTTGTCCTTTGCATACAATTTTGGATCAATTTGAATGAATTTTATGATTGGGCAGTTAATTCTATTTAAAAAATAGTATTTTGAGAATTGCCAATTTTATGAAAAAAAATAATATATTTACACTTCTCTTTTAGAGATCTTCCAAGAAAAAGAAACAAATATACTTTTTTTTTTTTAAATATTTATTTAGTCTTGAGAAACAGAGCATGAGCAGGGGAGGGGCAGAAAGAGGGAGACACAGAATCTGAAGCAGGCTCCAAGCTCTGAGCTGTGAGCATAGAGCTCTCACAAACTGTGAGATCATGACCTGAGCCGAAGTTGGATGCTTAAGACACTGAGCCACCCGGTTGTGCACAGATATACTTATTTTTTAATGTTTATTTATTTACTTTGAGAGAAAGAGAGAGAATATGAGTATGTGCACATGCAAGCACAGGAGAAACAGACAGAGGGGGAGAGAGTGGATCCCCAAGCAGAGTCCACACTGTCAGTGCAGAACTTGATGCAGGGCTCGAACTTACAAATCATAAGATCATGACCTGAGACAAAATCAAGAGTCAGATACTTAACCAACTGAGCCACCCAGGCACCTTGATGTTCTTATTATTTTTTTTTTAATAATTTAACACTCATTCTATCTTTCAATTACCATACGGATCACTGGGTACTTTTATAAATCTAAGACACATTATAGAATCTTAATAACCTTTTATCTACAAAAATATTGTGCTACTTCATTAATATAGGGATTATTTTATGAGTCATTAATTTTTCCCTAATAAAGGATCAAATAACAAGAAGAGGGAAGAATTCAGGAATCATATAGAATAATGATGAAAAATGAAATAAACCATTACCCTTTAGTTTTTATATTATATAAAGAATATACTGTATTATCATTCACAAAGTAAAACAAAAAAAACGGGAGATCCATCTCTGTAGTGTGCTTTTAAATTTCTTACAACTGAGAAATAAAATTTTTCGTATTTGGCTCTTGATAGAAATGAGAAGAAAATTGACAGAGGATTATATTTCACAATTTTTAGATGACTCCGAAGATGGATTCAATGAGACTGATTATGCCCTAGACTCTGATTATGATGTTAAGTCAATCATAAAAGTGAAATCTCAGACTATTATATTAGTCTTTTTTTTTTTTAATCTTTATTTTTGAGAGAGAGAGAGAGACAGACAGAGCACGAGCAGGGGAAAGGTAGAGAGAGAGAGGAGACACAGAATCCAAAGCAGACTCCAGGCTCTGAGCTGTCAGCACAGAGCCCAATGTAGGGCCTGAACTCATGAACTGTGAGATCGGGCCCCCAGCGGAAGTCAGACACTCAACTGACTGAGCCACCCAGGAGCCCCTAAATTAGACTTTAGATGATGATATTCTACTTGATTTTCCTCAACCTCTCAAATCAATGAGTGAACATTATATTTCTAAAATAAAAATATGTTCTCGTGTAGTTAGTAACTCATTAGGAAGAACTTAATGATACAGTATTTTTGGTAAAAACCTGACCTAAGGCAGTTTTCTGAAAGAATGTGTGATAGCATTTTTTAATCTTTTGTAATGTTTGCATACCAAAAGTTATTAACATAAAAAGATTTACAATGTTTAATTTTTTCTTAAAATTTCTTTAAAAACTAGTAACTCTTAGAATTATTCTTTTATTTTACCTCTTTTTACTTATTATAGTTTATTATTCCTTTATTCTTATGTTTGTAAAGTAATCCTTTTAAACATATAAAGCATCAAAAGGGTTCATTGGAATCAGGTAGTAAATGATGAGGATGTTTTCCGAGGGATAAAATTTTTGGAGAGAAGGCAATGCATCCATGAAGAAATAACAGAACTCTATTAGAAGAAATATCAAAAGTAACCAATTATATATTTCTCTGACTAACTTATTTCACTTTGCCTTATGGTGTCTAGCTCTATCCACATCATTGCAAAAGGGAAGATTTCATTCTTGCAATGACTCAGTAGTATTCCATTGTATATATATAACCACATGTTCTTTTCCACTCATCAGTTGAGGGACATTTTGGCTGTTTCCAGAATTTGGCTATTGTAGATTATACTGCTGTAAACATTGGGGTTTATGTATCCCTTTGAATTAGTATTTTTGTGTTCTTTGGATAAATATCTAGTATTACAATTGCTGGATCATAAGATAGCTCTATTTTTAACTTTTAGAGGAACTTCCATACTGTTTTCCTCCATACCAGTTTGGATTCATTCATATGTGGAGTTTAAGAAACAAAACAAATGAACAAAAAGGAAAAAGAGAAAGGCAAACCAAGAAACAGACTCTTAACTATATAGAACAAACTGATGGTCACCAGAGGGAAATGGGGTAGGGGGATGGACTAAATAGGTGACGGGGATTAAGGAGTGCATTCATTGTGATGAGCACCAAATGTTGTATGAAAGTGTTGAATCACTATGTTGTACACCTAAAACTAACATCACTGCATGTTTACTACTTGGAATTTAATGAAAAACTAAAAAAAAAAAAGTGACAAATGAGTGCTCTCAGAAAATAGAAATGTATAACAGAAATGACCAAAGAAAGCAACAGAAAAGTGGAAATTAAAGATAAATGTCTAACCAAATATTGAAAAAAAGACAATAGTTGGAAAATAGAAGGAAAAAAGAATAAAATCAAAATTATTTCCAGAACACTCAATATGGAATTATGAGGAGTTCTAGAAAAGGAGAAGAGGAAATTGATGAAAAGACATCATTATTGAAATAGTTCAAGAAAACTTTGAAAAAATGAAGGACTTTGACTTTACAAACTGAAAGAGTTCACCTAATTTCTAATACAACCTATGAAAAAATATACCCAGTTGCATTGTCATGGAATTTAATAACTATGGAAACAAAATCACTGCAAGACTTCAGAGTAAATAAAGCTGCACACAGAGGATCAATAATAATATTAGCATTAAACTTCACAACATTAGAAAGTGAAAATAGGTTTTCACAGTTCTAAACAGAAATGGCTTATAAGCTAGACTCTGTACTTAACCCAACTGCCGATCAAATGTAACAGAAAAATTTGTACACAAGTCATACAAATGGCTTGTATGACAAAAATTACTATATATGTAAAGTTTTAAGCAAACTAATGAAAGATGTAGCCACCAGAAGATAGTGACTTGGGAACAAGATAAAATGTGAGATCCTTTCTACCGATGATCCAACAAAAAACCCAATGATGTGAAGAACTCATCCTTGTAATGATGAAGTGAGATCCCAGGTATCCACAGATATAACTTAAAATAGTGGAACTTAGGAAACATATACATTAAAATCCTCATTGCTGAAGTATCTTTTAATTTTTTACTAATTTAAATCTGATTTAAGGAAATTTACATTTACTAAGGAAAGATCATATTTTGCTATACAGACTAGTCCTCCAAAGTATTTAAAGCATCACATTCTATGAATGAAATTGATTCTTGCTCCAGTGGTTTAAAACCAGTTGCACCATTGGGGTGCCTGGGTGGCTCAGTTGGTTGAGCGGCCGACTTCGGCTCAGGTCATGATCTCGCGGTCTGTGGGTTCGAGCCCTGCGTCGAGCTCTGTGCTGACCGCTCAGAGCCTGGAGCCTGCTTCGGATTCTGTGTGTCCCTCTCTCTCTGCCCTTCCCCTGCTCATACTCTGTCTCTATGTCTCTCAAAAAAAAAAAAAAAAAATTAAAAAAAATAAAAAAAAATTTTTAAAACCAGTTGCACCATAATCTTGGTTAAGTTTCCTTGTCCTTAGTTGCAAACCAAGCTCATTTCATGAATAAATAAAGTTTATACAAATAAGGTTTTCCCTTGCAAAATTTTCTCATAATATTAATAAACAATGAATGCTCTAGCACTAATTTAACACAAGTTCACTATATTACAGGTGTTTAGCTAAGAAAAAGCAATCAAATAAGTCCCTTCTTTAGTATTTGCTCTATTTCAATATTTTTGGATGATTTTGAAAAAAAATCCTTGCTATTGTCATTATTTGACAAAATCTAGAAATCTGACTAAATGTGTTATCTTGAGAGGACCTCTATGAGAGACACTGAGAAATTACAGATTTCCTGTGATGTCAGCACATTCACTAATCTTTCTTTCTGAGAATATGCCAGAAAATCTGCATTACCCCCAGGGATTTTGATGAATACATATATTTTAGATTAACTGCCTTAAGAAATTATGGTTAGCATGATTATTTTACATTGTCTATACTTCAACAAAGAATAATTGTATAAAATGTCTTTACGGCGTAGAACATGGTACAATTACAATTCCTCATTTAACGTAAAGTGATGGTATAAATAAAGTAAATAGACTAGGTAGAATACAATTGGGAATTTGTGGACACTGGGGCAAACCGGTGAGTGAATGAAATGCCCCATCAAAAGAGAGTAATGTGTTGCCAGCTGATGGTTGCCATATAGGAAATTGATCTTAGTGATGCCAGATCTGATTTCTCAAGGAATGATGAAAGTAGACATTTTTAAATTTGAAGTCTCTCGACTTAAATCTAGGCAATCACTTCTTTTTTACATACTGATAGGCATCAACATAGAAGCCAAATGCACCAGTTTGCGAGCTGCCTCTCTCTAGCAGGCTGACAATTTGCAACAGCTTACATCTTGCTATTACCGTTTGATGTGTAAGATGCTAATTGAATAATGAAATGTATTTTTTTTTATTTCTCAAACTTTGTAGGATGGAAAATAAGAATACACCAACACTCTTTTTTTTTTTTTTTTTTTTTTTTTTTTTTTTTTTTTAGTGTTTATTTATTTTTGAGAGAGACAGAGGGATACAGACAGCATGAGCAGGGGAGAGGCACAGACAGAGAGGGAGACATAGAATCTGAAACGGGCTCCAGGCTCTGAGCTGTCAGCACAGAGCCCGATGCGGGGCTCGAACTCGGGAACGGTGAGATCATGACCTGAGCCGAAGTCGGACGCCCAACCGACTGAGCCACCCAGGTGCCCCAACACTCTTTTTTCACTTGACAAGTAGTATTTTAATAAATACGTATATATATATATATATATATATATATATATATATATATATACATATATAATTTTCCCCAAAATTATTGAAGCAGCATTCTTGTGAAGAGAGAAGAAAATCGAAGTTCTAGTAGATGGAGGCTCTGATCTCCTCGGTGATTGTGCTGTGAACAAAAGGTCTGACCTAGGTGTGCAAAATGGTTAAGATGCAATTTTTGTAACTAAAGGAGCAAGCTCATTTTCAATAGGTAATATCAGCTCAGGAATTACTAAGATTAGACATTCAAAGTGCTTGAAGTTCACTACAAGATCATACTAGAATCATAGGCCAAGGAATTATGACAGTTTTATACATCTCCTCTCTTACTTTAGACTTACCCAATGCTTTTCTGCACCCTGCCATCCTGCCTCTCAACAAAAATTCCTTATAATTAGATAAGTATGAATATGAAACAAATAAGGCAAAATTTAATATTATATAAGCAAATGTACTAACAAAAATGCTGTAGAGCCCAGATCCAAAATACTTCAACTTCTTCCTCCCATTGAACCTCACTAAAACATAAATTACCTGAAGGAAGTACACAAATTCAACTCTGCATTTCAGGTGTAGGGAACATAGTCTCTCATGTGCTAAATGATCAGTAAATATTTGTTTAATGACAGAATTACAGTACACATAGCAATATACATGCACTGTACACATGGTATAGAAAATATAAATAGATACAAATACAGATAAAGATATAGTCAGATGTTGCTAATATAGATATGATTCTTTGGGATTTTTCAAGATATTTGGATTCGTTTTGTGTAGACATTCCTACACTTCCCTTAAAAGGTTGTATCGGAAATGAAAGCAATAATTATAGTAGAATACTATTTCCTAGCTGTGTCTTTTGTTTCAAAAATATGTAAGAGGCTATAATAGTGAATACATTTTTTAAATCTCTCCCCCTCATAAAATTATCATCACTGTGGGAATACTGATGAATCGAGCAGTCGTTAAACAGTGTTATACCTGCTATAATAAGAACTAGAGAACACAAGGTGGATGGTTTACCTAAACCAGAGTTTAAGGTCAGGGACTTCCTGGAAGAAATCATTTTTAAACTAAGACTTGAAAGATGAGTAATAATTGGCTAAAGGAAAGTTTTCTGTGGCTAAAGTTAACATAGAGGAAAAAAAGTGGAAAGACTTGAAGCTGAAACAATTAGGGACTAGACTTGTTTTAATAATCCTATGATCATGTATGAGCTTGGTTTTCAACCATAAAAAAAAAAAAAAAATGACTGCTAACGCAAATCATTTGGAGACATTGTGTGATACCAGTCTACACTGTAACCCCAGAGCAGTTGCATTGAGACCATTAGAATGGACCATCAATAATACAGGGGAGAAATGTTTTTGGTTACAAATTACCAGGATAGCAGTGATGGGAGGGAGAGAACTAGAGAGATTTGAATGCAATGAAGTTGCTGTGTGCTAGGCGAAGTATGTTTGAATACTAATGATTTCATGGGGCTTAACATGTAGAATTGATAGAACATATTGATTTACTGAGAGAATTAGGGAGATAGAAAGAACTAACTATAATCCTGAAGTTGCTGGCTTGTGAGTTGCTGGCAGTGATATTATTACAGGGGACATTTTAGGATTAATAAAGTCTTAAAAGAAGAATTCTTTGCTATATTAAACTTTCCAATGTCAAAACTAATAAACTGACAAGACACTTAACATTTTTCTTTCTCTGTAAAATATGTGGCTTCTACAGATAGAGTTTCTTCTGGTTCCATGTTTGTGGGGACATATATGGTTGCTAAGAAATGAAATATGGATTGAAGAACTCTCTTATTTTTGTAGATAAGACCTACCTTACTAAGAGTAAATTCAGGAATTATTGCTTCACACACACACAGACGCAGACCTGTAAATGCTACCTTACCACCAGTAATAATACATATTTATTTGTAAAACACTTGTCAATAAGATATTCATTATGAGAGATATTTTTTTCTATGTCACTTGTCATATTTTCAAAGTATTAAGCAAAATTCAGAACAAAAGGAAGAGTACATTACCAGAATAGGCAATAAAATACATTTTCATAGTTTTATATTGATCTATCTGATATTGTTAATTTCTAATTTCTTCAGCCTGGAATGAGTCAGGCTGTTTCATCTATTATTATCATTAGAGCATAAATTAAGTAAAGGTTGGAGCCTGTAGATTTTCATATTTCCATTAATTTGAAAAGATAGGATTAAAATATAGGGCAAAATCCATACAAAAATATTTCAAGCATATACTAATTTTAAGTTTATGTAATGTTTTGCTTAATAGAACTTAGCTCATTATAGGTGATGCAGTCTCCATAGTTCTCTTTAACACAGAACCAAAAATGGTATCATTTATTCATTGAAACTTGTTCAGTGCTATAGTTAAATCTCTATGTATCTGTCAAACTGTCGTTCCCTCACTGGAGAACCTGTCAAAAATAATCATTTTATGGTTTCACATTTATAAAGGTGCAAACCCCCGTTATTCTTACCTTGTGTATGCCAAAAATCGTGAAGACATGAAATGTTTAATAAAACTACTGTGGACACACAAGTAAGCACACCCCTCCCTTTTTGTTTTTCATGTTTCCTTCTGTCATGTTTTATTCAAGAGTAGGTCCTGCAACTTAGATAATCTGCAGGTTTTAAAATATGTATCCAGAACAATTTATTACTTTACTAATAATATATTTATAAAATATGAAATTAAATATGAACTTCTACTCTATCAACGGATATCTTATAAACAGAATCCCTAACATAAAGTTAATGGAATTGTTTACTTATAGAAGCCAACACTTTCAAGTTCTTGATTTTGTTTTGTTTTTCTTTTTCATTGAAGAACAATTGACATATGACATGATATTAATTTCAGAAGTACAGAATGGTGGTGATTTACTGTCTGCATACATTGGGAAATGATCAACACAATAAGCCTAGTTATCATTCACCAATATAGAGAGTTACAGAATTATCTCTCTTATGATGAGAACTATCAAGTTCGGCTTTCTTAGTAACTTTAAAATATGCAACACAGCGTCACGAGAGATCATCGCCAAGTTGTACATTATCACCTTTCTTTGTTTAACTAAGAAATCTAGCATAGGTTTATTAACTTCATACATGTTGTTAAAGAAGAAATAACAATAGTGCTTTTATGATTCAATAAGAAAGCACGAAATATGCATATACTAGAAAAAACAGAACTGTTTTTATATTATTACAGGTCGTAATTTAAGTAAACCATTGAAAGAAATCACAGGGAGTTTAGAGATTAAAACCATTGTATGTTGTCTAAAATCCAGGTATTCTACAAAACTTTTTTTTTTTTTTTACTAAAAATAGCATTTGCAAAAATGTAGAATTGAAATCTGCTTTTTTATTGGTCCGATGAAAGAAATATATATTTCTTCTTTCTTTTCTTATGATATATTTTCTCCCAGCATTGAGTAGGCTTAATTTTGAGGCCAAATATAGTAATTCTCTTTGTTAGAATTGTGGGCCATGATTTTTTAGATGTACAAGATAATTCCCAACATATTAATTCCAAAAAATATTGATAAAACTTCCAGTGGTGCAACATTCACCTCAGTATGGAAATGATATGATTTCATTGAGAAAAATTCTCATTTCTATGCAAATTTCATGAGATTGCACAACAGATGTTCATTTAGGATATAGCCTTAATGGAAACTATAAAGAAATCTATCAGCATTTTATCTCTTCTATTGACTCCTAAAGCATTTGTTAAAAAATATGGATGCATTGCTTTTGCAGGGCTGAAATTTGATTCTGGAGCTTCTGAGTGGGGCCAGAACATCTTTTTTTTTTTTTTTTCCCAATTAATTTATTAAACCTCTTAGTTTTAGCAAGTTTTTGATCATAGTTAAATCTAATGACCACTTGAGTTGCAGAAACACTGTTTGAAAAAGGCAAAGAAATTTCCTAGCTTTACTTCAGAATATCAAATTCTTTACCCCTAGGTAATCTCTTTTATTCTAACCCACTGGAGTGGATAAATGACCAGATAGTTGAAGCTGAAAGGAAAATGCCCGAAGAAGGTTTTATGTAAGAAGTAGAACTTAAGGACTAGTTTGCTCCTGAGTAAGAACTTCATCTGCTAATTAGAGTGCTTAGGTTTCAATATGGACTCCACTCTAGATTAACTATGGGCTTAAATAAGCTCCTCAACCTCATTAAACTTCATTTTCTTTATCAATAAGATAAAAATTATAATGATCTCTGTTAATGGGGAGAGGATTAACAAATCAGTACATATATAATATTTAGAATAGTATGTAGTATATATAGTTTATTTCTTACCATTGCTGTTTACTTTAATTGTTAGTTGCTATCATTTTCATATTGGCATTCCAAATCATACTCGATAACCCAGAAAATTCCCCTGGAGAAGAATGACAATTCATGGGCATACTCAAAACCTGGAACATTAAAAGTAGTGTTAATATATAACCATATAATAAAACATGTGTAAATTACCTTGGTTGGAATAAGTAATAGACATTCTAGTCATTTCATACAAAAGCAAAAACAAACACAAACACAACAAAACAAGAACAAAAGCATGTCTTTCCTTGTTTATATAGTGTTTTCACAATGAGACATACATATGAATAACACAATTCTATCTTTTGATTCTCAGTTACTATCTAAAAATTTCATTGCCAAAAGTAAGTTTTAACTTTGGCACACAACTTTCTCAAAAGCGTTAAGACCTTTAGGCAAAAGTTAATAACAGAGATTTGTTACAGTAAATGAGGATTAGCATGTCCTTTACTGATGGAACAAAGTGACCTGTTTAAGGATTGAGACCTGAAAAGGTAGGATTGCAATCCAAGTCTCTTAGCTCCTAGTCCAAAATTATTTCTACTGCTAAAATCGAGAGAGAGAGAGAGAAAAAAAAAGGATATTCCTTTCAAAAATGTTCTCTTTTCCATGGCTTCAATTACGGAAGCCAATAAATTTTTTTTAACGTAGGCCGTTTGTTTTAATCACTTATAATGTATTCTTCCTATCTATATTTAAAATTTAATATTCCGTTACCTCCCACTTACCAACTGCCAATCTTCCACCCCTTCGTTCATTAATATTCATTCTTACATCTCATTTCTTTCAAAATATGTTTTCGTATACCTAGGAAGATAGATCAAGATGATAAAATTTAAAGCAAATGGTTATTTATATTAAATTTACCAGAGACAGAAGTAATTTACAACAGGTAAAAAAGGTGCTACATGTGTTGAAAGTTCAGTTAAAAGGTTAATGAATACAAAGTGTAAGAAATTTTCTGCCTAGAAGTGTACTTAAAAATTTTAAATAGACATAAGGTAGAAATTATTAATTTTAGAATAATAATAATAGCCAAGCACAAGGAAATGATAGATTATCATATATGTATTAATTTTTTTTACAGTTTTTTAACATTTATTTTTTTTGAGAGACAGAGAGACAGAGTGTGAGCAGGGGAAGGGCAGAGAGAGAGGGAGACACAGAATCCGAAGCAGGCTCCAGGCTCTGAGCTATTAGCACAGAGCCCAATGCGGGGCTCGAACCTGCAGACTGTGAGATCACGACCTGAGCTGAAGTTGGCCACTTAACCGACTGAGCCACCCAGGTGCCCCATATATGTATTAATTGTTTATTACTGCCATAACAATTTACTACAAACAAAAGGCTTAATACATCATAAATTTACTATCTCTGAGTTCTGTAGTTTCGAAGTTTGGTAGATTTGGCTAGTATTTCTGCTTCAAATTTCACAAGTTTGAAATGAAGTCAACAGAAGGGTTGGCCTCTGAGGATGAATCCACGTCCAGATTCAATCATGTTGTTTGAAGAATTTAGTTGGTAAAATGGAGGTCTTCGGTTGCTTTCTGGCTTTTGGCCTATGGTCCTTCTTACTTTTAGAGACTGCGTGCATTCCTTGCCTCCTGGCTGTCTCCATTTTCAAAATAGGCAAGAGTGAAGCAAGTTCCTCTTTTCAAAATATCTTGTTTTTCTTCCTTTCCAACTCTCTGCTACTTCTGCCTCTTTCTTCCACTTTTAAGGACCCATGTGACTATATTGGGCCAACACAGATAATTCAGGATAATTCCTCCATATTAAAGTTTGTAACCTTGACCCTATCTGGAGAGCCCCTTTTGCAATGTAATATAACATATTGTCAGGTTCTAGAGATTAGAACATGGACATTTGTGCAGGGGCATGGGAAGGTGGAAAAGGTAGGCATTAATCTATTTTTATAGTAAATATTTTGTTTGTTCATTATAGTAAATATTTTCATTTCTATTGATTTTCCTGAAAGGGTACAAATCATATTTTGGGGATCCACCCAGTGTAAAGCCCTGAACATGTATTCATCTATTCAATAAGCATTTATGGACACTTACTCGGTAATAGGCTCTATTAAGGATGACAAATAATGTTCCTGCATTCATGGAGTTTACAATCTAGTGAAGGAAACAATCAACAATTTTTTATTATAATCTAAGATTATACCAATTGTAATGAATACATTTAAAAAGCAGATAAGAAGGTAGGTGTTGAGGTAGGACTAAGAGTATACTTTAGGAAATGAATCAATCAGAATCTGGGAAAAGAGAATTCCAGAAAGAGGAAACAGAGTAAACAAGGGTGACTGACATGAAAGAGTTTGACCTTTTCAGGAAAGACCAAAAGAGCCAGAGTGGATACAGCAAAAGAACCAAGGACAAGGGGAGGGAGAAGGCGTTAGAGAAGTAGAACATGGTGAAGAATTTGAATATTAGTCTTGGGATAATAAGAAGTATGTTTTGAACAGTTAATGTTGATGTAGTCCATTTATATTTCACTCTTTTTATTATTTTTGACTTGGGGTTTCCTTTAGACTCTATTTTTATAACATCTCAGCTAAAGAAACTGTAGAATTTTTAGAATGATGTTTTATCATGACATTTTCAAAAAGTATGAATTTCACAGTTTCTTTTTTAACTAAAAAATTTAGCAAATGTTCTAACACAACAAAAACAACCTAAATATACAACGCTTTAGATTTATAAAATTCGAAAGTGATTTTACAATATGGCTCCATGAACAAGAAAATAGATTTTCTTGACATTTTGATTTGGTATAAAAAGAGAAGAGTTAGGTTTGTAAATGTGCAAAAATGATGCATAGAAGAACAACAAAAAGAAGCAAATGACTATGTTGAACATGTTAGTCAAAGTAAATTTTGAGTTATATTTTACCTTTTTAAAAATAATTTATTGTCGAATAGGTTTCCATACAACACCCAGTGCTCATCCCAACACGTGCCCTCCTCTGTGCCCGTCACTCACTCCCCCCCTCCCAAACCCCCTTCACCCCTGAGTTTGTCCTTAGTTTTTCAGAGTTTCTTATGTTTTGTCTCCCTCCCTCTCTGTGTCTTTTTCCCCCCTCTTCCCCTCCTCCATGGTTTTCTGCAGTACTTTCGACAATAGTCAAACCGTGGAAAGAGACTAAATGTCCATCAACTAATGAAAGGATAAAGAAGATGTGGTATATATATATATATATATATATATATATATATATATACAATGGAATACTAGGCAGCAATGAGTAAGAATGAAATCTGGCCATGCATAGCAACATATTTTACCTTTTTATGACTAAATTTCTTCAGACATACCATAAGTGTCACACGGAATAATTTTAATACCAAAGCCCTGGTTCCTAGCCTATATGCAAAATAAACTATTTCAAGAAATTTCCTTTCCATCTCTCTAAAATAATGAGGCAAATGTATAGGTGTACCTTATTAAACATTATATAAAACAAGATATGCACATTTTCCAGGTAGCTTGTAGAAAAGATTAAATCTGTTTCTGTGTCTTCCCTCTGTAGTTAGAAACAAAGTAATTTTAATTGAACGGTGCATTGTCTCAAAGAGAAAAAAGAAGGCACACTTCTGAAAAAGAAGAAAAAATACAAAAACTTTGGGGTTTTGTTTTCTTCTGCATTTACCATAACTCGATGATCCCAATATTAAGATTTTTGCTAATCTCTCATGTCAAAATAGGCAAGCCCTCCCTAATCCATTTAATAGGGTTTTTCAGGAATAGAAGTTTCTAGGCTATTGGGCTTTTTGCTAGATAAGCCCTGAGCAGGCAGTGTGGCCAAAAGTACTGTTGCAAAAGTGAGATGTATTTTTTTTTTTTTCGGAGACATATTTACAGATAACAATGCAGAGTGTGCTGACTTCAAGTAAAGTAATAATTTACTATGGAAATATCAGTTTTAATGCATAGATTACAAAAATGTTTGGGACAATATGCTATTCCTTAGCAATTTAGTCTATTCTATTTTAATAATTTAAGGAGATATTCTGTATCTTTAAAATAACATATACAAAATAATTTTGAACATATTTTTAAGATTTGGAACCATGTGAGAGTGAAGTTGTTCAAAGGATTTCTATTTCTTTATAGAAAATTTTTTGTGTTTATGCTGTTTCATGAGATTTTCTTCATAAGTGAAGCTTGATTACAAGACACATTTAAGGCTGTTAAATTAAAATTACACTTACTAATACGCCAAACTCATGTTCGCCACGATTAATGCTTTTATATTGTGCCCATATTAGAGAAGGTTTTCAGTTGATTTTTTACAAGGAAAAAAATCATTGAAAATGAGAGCATATTAATAGATTATGATCAATTGCTAATCTAGAATCCAGATTATAGAACATTGCTTACAGTAAGAGAAAGAGTTTTGAAATTGTCCAGATTACAAAAGATTGTGCCTTAAAATAAACTGGGCCTGCAATTTTGAGATCTACAACTTTCCCAATGGCATTACCCAACTCATCCGCCAAATATATATAAGCTTATTATTCTATATGATTTTGTAACATTATATTTTATTTGTCCTTATGGAGTTCCAATTTGATATTAGTTATTTCTATACACCACATCATTTAGCAAAATCTAATAATAGTCCAGTAACTATATAACTAGAAAATAGCAAATTAATTTTTATCAGTTATTCCAACTACAGTTTGCTAGAATGGATAAACAGAATACCTTAATGTGTGATTAATAATACGTAGATCACTAATATATTAGTAATATATTTTAATATTATGACCCATAAAACACTATATCTGTATAGATAGTATTTTATCATTAATCCACAAAGGATTTATTTTTGGATACTCCAGTTTTCTATTTAAGATTAAAGGAATAACAAACATAAATTGTATATTATTTCTAGAAAAAATACATTATGTGTTATTATTAAAAAATAGCACTTGAATGGGGTGTCTAGATGGCTCAGACAGTTAAGCGTCTGACTCTTGGTTTAGGCTCAGAACATGATCTCATGTTTCATGGGATTGAGTCTTGCCTTAGGATTCTCTCTCTCCCTCAATGTCTGCCCCCTACCCTGCTCATATTCTCTCTCTCTCTCTCTCTCTCTCTCTTTTTCTTTCTATCCCTAAAAATAAACAAATAACTTAACAAAAATAATTACTATAAACAAAATTAACACTTGAAGTGTACGCTGACCTGAAAATCATAGTCTATGCTTACATAACTAATCATTGAAAAGGAAGTTATTCTTCAATGTACTTTGTTTTTTCTGATTATGTCAAACTATCTTTGGCAGTATTTGCCTTAGAAAACCATGTTATATAATTCAATACTTGTAAATTTTTGCAGAATTAATAGATTTAATTCATCATTTAAAACGGGTCTTAAAATGTTAACATTCTCTATTCAAACATTAGCATATAAATCTGCAATGGTGTTGGACAGATTGATGTAACCCAAGAGTGATGCGAATGGAACAGTATAAAAGTAAATAGGAAACCCATACCAAGTGCCATACTACAATTTGGTGAGATGCTACCTCCATCAGGGAGAAATGCGGGTGGCTCCATATCCTTGCTCCAATTATTTTTAAAAAAGGAGAAAAGTCCTCCTATGTTTCTTTTTAAAATTTTTTTAACATTTTTATTTATTTTTTTGAGAGACATAGAGTGAATAGGGGAAGGGCCGAGAGAGAGGGAGACACAGAAACCGAAGCAAGCTCCAGGCTCTGAGCCATCAGCACAGAGCCCGACGTGGGCTATATATAGAATAATGAACTATAGTTTCGGAGAATTAAATGCATAATGGTAGGGGAGTCCTTGTATAAAAATAAATTTAAATAATATTTATCAATCTGCACTTCAATAGTTTAAACTGTTATAAGGTTCTCATTACAATGATTTAGAAATCCTATCTAAATTACTGTAAAACCATGATAATATGAACGATCGACGTTGAAATATTGAAATAAATGAGGTTTACATCCAGGTCACACATACATATTTCTACATTTGAGAAGCCTTTGCTGATATCTTAAATATGTGAGTTGTTCAATTACAATATGAAAATATATGAACTTACATGCAAATTATATCTTCCATCATTTGCAGCGGCTACTTACATTGATAATGATGTGAGCTGTATGTATCAAGCCTTTCCCCAATTGCTAATGACACACATATATATATATATGTATATATATGTATGTATATGTATAATAGGAATATATTTATTCATCTACATATATATGTACATATATACATATATATATATTTAAGTTCATTTATTTGTTTTTGAGAGAGAGAGAGACAGTGTGAGCAGGGGAGGAACGAGAAAGAAGGAGATAGAGAGAATCCCAAGGAGGCTCCACACTGTCAGCAAGGAGCCCGACGCAGGGCTTGAACCCACAAAACTGTGAGATCCTGACCTGAGCCAAAACCAAGAGTTCAAGGCTTAATTGATCAAGCCACGCAGGCGCCCAGCTAATGCTACATTTTTAACTATGTATTTCTGAATCGATGGCGCAGAAGCTTTCACATTTTTGCATTATGTAGCTTCCTGAAGTAGTCAAATTAATTCAAGATGGATATTACATGTTCCGCAAACTTAATTCATTCTAACTATCCCATCATATCCCATGACATAAATTTTATACTCCATGCACATTGAATTGCTTACTATTACTCTAAAACATTTAATACATTGTTTATTTATTAAGATATTTTTCTCCTTGCCTTTATATGTTTGCCTGTAATAAATATCACTTTAAATACGTCAAATTTTTCAACTTTTATGAAATCTTTTTTAATGTTCACCTTATTCTTCACTAGCATTGAAATTTCTGTTTATACCCAATATTTCCTATTTTAAAATGTTTTTAACCATGCTTTTAAATTGCTCACTTTTTCCACCCTCTTGTCATTGCTCATAATAAATTGCATTTTGCATACGCTCTTCTATATCCTAAGCTTTTTCAGGAAAGGAATTGCAAATTATTTATAAAATAATAAGATAATATCATAAGATATCATTCCCAATATCTTGAATAACATAGACAAAAAACAGAGTGAGCTAGGAATTTGTTCAAAGGATGGTATTTAGTTGATTTTCTCCACACAAATAATCATAAAGGTTTCAGTATATTCAGATATCTATCCATAGAAATGGCAAAGTTCTTTATCTTTCAATACTGGGAACGTGGCATGGAGTTTAAAAGTGAAGACCAAACGCATGTTCCGGAATGAAAGCTGTATATATTCTTGCTGTCTTGTAAATGCAGACCTATTCGTATTCTGTACATTGTAAGTGATGCCTGCTGGAGCTCCGCTGTATATCTTACATGCCCCACTTTGCTAGAACTATTGATTATCAATGAATTCCATTTAAGATGCCTCGTCTTATTTAATTTATTATTGCAGTCATCTGAAATTCTAACTATATCAACTACTTGCTGAAAATATATAATTATTCATTTTGACAAAAGAACTAAAATTAGAAATCTCCTGAATGGTGCATTTGCCACATGCAATTTGTAACACCACAGATCCACATACTTGTCTTATTTTCAGGTAGAGAAATAATCACAAAGCCTTCTCCAATCCTCAGGTCTTGAGGACAGGTCACTTCATTGTCCTGATTGTGTCTATATGAGAAATCCTGCCTGGTTTTCCTATTTGCAAAAAGGAAACTACTAAGTCTATGCACTGTCAGGGTCATAGTAAGATTGGAGCTGGGGGAGTTCTGGTTTTATTGGTTTCTGGGTGACAAATCTGAGGAATTCATGGTCCTCTCGGATACACTTTGATTAATGGGAAACTAAGAAACATAGGTTGTTGAATGAATTTTTACATAGTATGTATGGCTCGTGTGAGGTATGTCGAGAGGCCTCTGTTTGGGTGTGCTGGAGGTAATATTTTATCACTCTGACTGTTCAGAATTGGTAGAACATGATAGTACTAAAAAGGAATCCACCCATACTACCTGGAATGGGGTAAAGGCATGCCCTTCCCATCACTGACAGTCACTACAGAGACCACGCCATCACTTTTGCTTGTTGATCTGTAATCAGCCAGAGGACTTAATCCTATTTTCTCACCTGCTTTTCCTAACTTATGCCCCCTTTACCCTTCCTTCCAGGATCTCACTACCCAGTAAGGAATTATGTACAATATTTTGCTTCAGCTTCTGTTTCCCAGAAATTTGAAGCCAAGCTGACAATAATATCATTTACCCAACCCTGCATTTGCTTAAGATTCACCTTCTACCCTTCTTTTCATGTGTAGCCTCCCATTAATCCTGAATTAACTGCTTTGCTAAGAGTCCAACATTCTTATTTTAATACTTTACATCTTTCTGGAATTCTCTGCTTTGTCTTGCCCACCAGAGAGCCATCTGCTCTGTGCAAATAGTTTGGCTAATGTGCTCTTACAGAGTGTGATGGGAATGGAAGAGTAATAATTAATGTAAATTTCTAAATATAGGATATCAAAAAATAAGCTGATGTGGTCTGACCTACTATAAAGAATAGGGATACAAATATGATTACAGAAAGAATGAGAATGGCCATATACCATTGTGCTGAATTTAACTGATAAATTGTACTTTTCTCTGATGCTCTGCATTTAAAAGATAACCTCCTATTTCTCCAACCTAAAGAAGCAGTTTCCCAAGAAGATTAGCTTAGAGGATAGAAGTGTGATGTCTCCCGACACCAAAGGAATTCTGTCCAAAGGTAAGAAAAATAGGCTAGAATAGTGTCAAGTCCTAGCTTGTTGTCACAAACTGAAGAACAATTTGGGTGTGGTTCTGAAAATGAATTTTGAATCAACATGCTTCTTTGGATTTTTTCACGCCCCACACACCCACCGTGAGAGTTTCTAAGTATTAATGATTTCTTCTATGATGTCTTTGTTGAGCTTCCCTTACTACATGCACAGTAGCAACCAATATGGATCTCATTCTGTTATATTTATTGTTGGTAATAAGAACTTGTTCTTTCTATCATTATTGTCTCAACAAGTGAGCTACTTGAGGGCTTGGCATATAGGAAGTACCTAAGCAAGTATATACTGAACGGAAATATTATTTACATTACTTTTTTTTTTGCGTTTATCTTTATTCACTTATCAATTATACAATCTTATCAAATTCATTTGTTATTAGTGTAAAAATGGACCTAAAGGACCCTAATACTTATCTCATGCTACCTCTCACAATTTATCACAAGGAAACATTTTTCAAAATATGTACTCTGTCTCTGAATCTAGAATATTCCTTTGAAATCCCCAAAACTATACAGTTTCAACCTGTCAAAATTTTCAAAATGAACAAATACTTTGAAATTATTTTTACCATGCATTATTTAATATTAAAAGCATTAAAAGGTATTACAATCCCCACTTAACAGCTGAAAAAGCTAGAGCAAAGTTAAGCAATTTGTAGGTTACACATGTGCTGATTTTCTAAATCAAACCAGACAACAAAGGAGCAGAACTCCTGTGCATCGCACTGTAAGATAACATCTCCGTCAATGCTGTAGAGTCCCTGCCACAAATAGGTAATATCCAAAGGGTAATATTTCAGCAACAAATGAGCAGTTTGGAACCCTGGTTCTTCTATGGGGAAATGTAATTTAGAAAATATAAATCAAGGAAAACATAGTTAGCATTTGAACTTGTAAGTGTTCCAAATGATTTTCTTGTACTATGTTTATAATGTGTCGGCCTTAATAAAAGTTTGTATAGCTTAAATGAGAGCAATTTTTTCATCTTTGTTGTGAAATTTCATTAATCATGTGGTCCTTAATTGACCTTCCCCCTTAATAATAGTCAAGGATTTTGATCGGTAGTGAAGAAGATGACAAAAAACATATAGGAGTGATGATTTAAAAAAAATTGTTTTGATTTTATTGTTCTTAGATTTTTAGGAGGTGAAATCTAAAGAATTTAGTGAAGGAATCAAAACTAGAGTGGAAAACAACTGTCACGAATGATCTCCAGGGGCGCCTGGGTGGCTCAGTCAGTTAAGCATCCGGCTTTGGCTCAGGTCATGATCTTGCAGTTCGTGAGTTCAAGCCCTGCATTGGGCACTATGTTGACAGCTCGGAGCCTGGAGCCTTCTTCAGATTCTGTATCTCTCTCTCTCTCTGCCCCTCCCCTGCTCATGCTCTGTCTCTCTCTCCCTCAAAATAAACATTAAAAAAAAAAAAAAAAAAAAAAAAAAAGAATGATCTCCAGTTTTCTACTTTCATCATGGATACAGAAAGCTACGAAGATCACTCCAATTTTAACAAGAATAAACCAAATAAATTATAAAATTGTAACTTCACTTGTGTCCATCAAGGATCAGAAACCTACCTAGTAACCTGAATTTTGGAAACCAGAAGAGGACAACAAAACCAAACAACCTGAATTCTGAAGAGAGACCAGCCCCAAGATAAAACAGAACATGAAAACTATCTCCCTTATTAAAGGGCATAGGAAGTAAGAGAAACGAGTCACCAGATACAGTTGTTGAGTCTTATATAAAACTAAAGACCAAGTGTGGGTATCATACAAATCTGTAATTGCTGGTGACGCTAGATACAGGACTTTTTTCAGCGGCCCCTACCATTTGCTCACAAGAAAATTTGAGGCATGGGAGGAGAGAGCCAGAGAGACCCACAAAAATGGAGGAAATGACTGCTGCTGTTTGAGGATGAGCAGAAAATAAATATCGCCAGATCTCCTCCTCTCCTGCAAATCAATTTGTAAGCTCCTGGGAGAAGACAGAAAGCATTCTAAACATTTGGTAAAAATTTATTGTGGAGGAAGAATAGAAGAAGAAACTCTCTATCACTGGGGAATAGCCAGGAAATTTCGCTGGTCTTGAATCCTATGTTAATAACAAGCTGAGATCAGCTACTAATGGATGGCTGACAGAAAACTCCTCTCCAAGTACAATCTCCGGCAGAAGGCAATGTTTAGAGCGTTGAAAAGTCCTACCCTCATAAAGCTCAGGAACAGAGGCTATCTACCATTTAGGCAGGAACTGGCCAACTGAGACCATGTCACACATGCTTAATATAAGCCTAGAATGGAGTAATAAAAAGGAGAAGTTGACTACGGGAGGGAGGATAAACCACATGGATATTGACCCATCTGAAGTAGAGCTGTGTAAAGTTGTTTAAAAACTAAGAGTGTGGAGCAGTCACTGAGAAAACCATCTTTTGGGACCTTAGCCCAAACCTTCAATATGAGGCAGCCTCAACCCACCACTATAGAATTGTGAAGTCTGAGGTACACTGATGACAACAATATCAAGAACAAAATGCAAATCCAGATGAACTCATAGACAAATTAATTAAGTTCCTCACATGAATGGCCAACTGGAGGAAGCATTTCCAGGATTAAATAGCACTTATCTCAATTACCATTGCCCACTTATAATGTTTGTCATTTAATGAAAATGTATCAAATGCACCAGAAAAGAAAAGAAGAAAAGACAAAAAACAAATTTTGTTAAAGATAAAGCCATTAAGAAAACCAGACACGAAAATGATGTATATGTTGGAACTATCAGAAAGGGTCTTTAAAATAGCTACCATTAATACATCATGGCATATAGTGAAAGTGGGTGGCATACAAAGAGACACACATAACTTTAGCAGGGAAATGGAAGGCATGTGAAGAAATCACATGAACTGAGAAGAGGTCAATATAAAGTATTCAAATTTATAAAACTAAAAAGAAAGTAAAAAACTGAACAAAATAAACACAGCATCTAAAATCTGTGGTAAACATATAAGAATTTCAAATACCTAAGAAGAATAATACAAGTAAATACTTGAAGATGAAAATATCCCAATTATTTTTTAAAAATATTTAAAAAATCAAATCATCTATTAGTTCTGAGAATGCTACCAAATATAATTTCTAAATTTGAGCCATATATAATAATCATGGACCTGAAGAATCAACATTTGTAAGGTGTTATTTTCCCCAAATTCACCTAGATATACAGTATTATACAAATAAAATCACATTATGCTCTTTTTTGCTGTTGATAGAAATCGACAATGCAATATTAAAATTTATGAAAAAGCAGAGGACCTTGAGTAGCCAAACAACTAAGAAAAAGAATATATTTGATGAATTTTCACTACCCAGTCTAAGACTAGAAAGCAAAACTACAATCCAGCTAAAGTCAGCAGTAAAAACCACAGTGTGGTATTGGCATAAGACAGACATATAGATATATGAAACAGAATAGAAAGTCCATGCAGTAGGGGAATTTCGTGGGAGCACTGCGACCTGAGTTTGTTTTTGTAAATAAAATTGGAAAATAAAAATAATATATAGAGAGAATTCAAATATAGATGCACATAGATATGTGGGTTTTGTTTTTATAAAGATGGGGAGACTACTCAATGCTAAAAGGATACTCTGTAATAAATGGTGTTGGGGAAAGTGGGATATTCGTACATATAACAATAACCTTCAACCCAAAGTTTTAACATATCCAAAAATTAACCCAAAATGAATTATAGACCAAACTGTAAAGCCCGAAATTGTAAAATTCCCATGACAAAGGTTATAGAAAACACATTTTGTGACAGAGGATTGTTCAAAGATTTCTTAGATAAGACATCACATGCACAATCCATTAGGTAAAACAATTCATACATTGGATTTTATCGAAATTAAAAATGTGTGCTATTTGAAAGACAGTCTATTGAAACAAGAAAAAAAGCGACAGGCTGGCAGAAAATGTTTACAAAATAAATAAATGATAAATGCCCGCTATTGAGAGAATACAAAGTACTCTCAAAATGCAGTAATTAGAAAATTAACAACAAAAAATTTGAGAAGACAATTCAGCCAAAGAGATATAAAGATGGCTTAAGCACATGAAAAGATTCTTAACATAATTACTTGGGAAATTCAAATTTAAATCACAAAGGGATACCACTACAAACATAATAGAATGACTAAACTTTAAACAAACAAACAAACAAACAAACAAACAGAAACATCGAAAGTCCCAAGCTCTGGCAAGGAAAGAATTTAGAAACATCTGATACTCTCAGACACTTGATGATTTTGTAAACGGTACTGACACTGAGGAAAATCATTAGGCACTTTTAAAAAAATTAAATAGATACCCTATGACCCCACTATCCTACCCCTATGTCTTTTACTCAAGAGAGATGATTATTACATATATTCACATAATGATCTGTACATGGGTCTAAGAGCTTTATTTATAATTTCAAAACTAAACTAGAAATCATCTATCTGGAGAATGAATATACAAATGGGGCATGTCCATACAATATACCACTCAGTAATAAAAGCAATATCCTACTCATACCTGCAATGACACAGATGAATTTTAAAACATTATGCTAACTAAGGATTACATTCTCTATACATGCATATGATTGTGGTTTTTTTTTTTTTTTTTGGAAAAGGCAAGACTACAGGGACAAATAGCAGGCTGTAGATTATCAGGGTCTGGAGTGAAAGGGGATATGAGTATAAAAGAGTAAAGGGAAATTTCGAGATGATAAATGTTTTCAGTTGACCTAAATTACCATAAAATCCTTGTGGATTTAGTTACTTCCTAACTTTAATATACATATTATTATGATTTTTATGTCTGTTGTTTAGTTATGTATTTCATATCATGTTTTTAACATTCAATGCTGAATCAAGTATTTGTTCCAGAATAGCAGATAATCCTTCCTTTCTAAAATCTGTTAACTAATTCAGATATATATTCTTATAGTATTTCCCTATCCTTGTTTTATATTCTACTTCATTTGCAAACGTAATTACTCATTTCCTTCTTTACACTTAATATGCTTGAGAAGACACACTATGAATGCTTTATTCATTATTGATATTCTTCCCTCAGCCCAAAATCTTCACTTAGATGATGGTTAATTATTTTGTTGGCTGAATGTGTTTCAAGTGGTAACAGGAAATTTAAATTTTACTTATAATAAAAAAAAAAATCTAGTGAAATAGACACTGAATTCTTTGTGTAGTATTTTATATGCCCATTTGTTTACCTAAAGGCAACCTAAATAAAGTGTCAGTGGTTAAATACTTTACCAAAGTCTAGCCATTAAAATACGCTGATCAATAAAATGTATCTAAATCACACTCCATAATCTACTCAACACTGATTTAAAACAATGAAGTGAGCTAAAAGTATAATATGCTAGAGTCTTCAAAAGGAACATCGTTGAGAACACTTAAAAAAAAAGTTATTAAACCTGAAATTTTCTCTATCTTCACTAACAGTTATTTTTATGACTTTAAATTATTTCTAAATGTGTGTGTGTGTGTGTGTGTGTGTGTGTGTGTGTGTGTGTATGTGCACGCAGGCACACACAAATTCTGTATGCATTAATATCCATTATAACGATTTTTTGAGAAAAATTCATAAAATCTTTATAGCTTTATCGTTAAAGATATGGACAATAGAGATAAATGGATTAGAATTGAACCATGACCCTAACATTTGTTAATTAGGTGGTCTTGAATTTTTCATGCCTTTATTTCATCATCTGTCAAATGAGAATAGCATTAATTGACTAGACTTATAAAATTATTTTAAAAGTTAAGTAATCTAGAGGTGCCTGGGTGGTTCAGTCAATTGAGTTGCTGAATGCTCCTATCATGATCCCAGGATCCTGGGATCCAGCCTTGCATTGGGCCTGCACTGAGTGTGGAGCCTGCTTAGGATTCTCCCCTTCCTTCTGTCCCTGTGCCCTGCTCACTTTCGCTCTCTCTAAATAATAATAATAATAATAACAATAAAAATTAAGTAGTTTCATATGTTAATCTTAACTAAATGCTTAATATGTTAGCTAAGACATTAAAACTTGTATATAAACATTGGCTTTTCATATCTCTAATTTTATATTTGTTTACTATGTTCTTTACATTTTTGTATACTTCTCAATTTGTTACAAATAATATAATTAAAAAATTAAAAATAACTATTAGGCTTATAAAGTCCAAACAAATATGCTTGCATATGTTAAATCTAAAACTATAATATTTAAAGAAATATGACCTCCTAGTCAATAAATTAGCAAACTTTTCTAATAGACAACTATTTTTCTTAAGAATAGGACTGTCTTTGAAATATATACTACCTCTATGAATTTGAATTAAAGAATTTTGGGAAAATATTGTAGCATAAACCTAAACTTATCTATGTAATGAGCCAGAGCAAAAGATAAGGCTGTAAAACAAACCAATACGTACAAGGAAAATGTACATTTGTGCATTAAGATATTTCTCTGTGGTCTCAAAAGAATAAAAACAATCTAAATGATAATTGCCTCTATGCACAAGACCCAAAGAAAAACGGGTTGGTGGAAAGGGAAATCAATATTATTTGAAGAAAATATTATTTGGATATTTCGAATGCTCTATTTGAATACAAGTGTTTCATTTGCAGTGCTTATGATTGTTCTCCTATTTCTTTTGATGCTATGTACTCTGATTCTTCTTTGGACCCCATTATTAAAATTTTGTAAGATAATCCACATTCTCTTAAGGAAATTTCAGAGGTGTGAAGTATCAATATCAATCATCCCTCAGCTATGTTAGTATGTATACCTCTGTCATCAGACTTATTTCTTCACTGCATGCCCAGCTATATATACTATGCAAAGTTTGTACTCTTGAAACTGTGACAAATAAGGAAAATTCTTAAAGTTCAAAAAATCTTTACTTGTAACAAGTATGGTAAAATTTAATGATTTCATATCTGACCAGGGAGTTAAAGAATCCGGTCAATACGATGACTCTCAACATCTCATTTTTAGAAATTTTTCACTTTAGTGCTTATATTTCTTTCTAGCATATAAATGACATTTATAAGAGTGTGATTGTGAAATAAATAGAACAACTTTAAGCATTTACAGTAGTAAATGTTTTCGATGCTGATTTACTTATTTTTACCTTATTTTAGAAAGAGAGAAAGAGACAGGGAGTGTGAGCAGGGGAAAGGTGGGCAGAGGGGGAGAGAAAAAGAGACTCTTAATAAGACTCCACTCTCAGGGTGAAATCTGACTCAGGACTTGATCTCAGTTGATCTCAGGTCGAGATTATGACCTGAGCTGAAATCAAGAGTTGGATCCTCAACCACTGAGCCATCTAGGTGCCCCTTAAATGCTGATGTAAAAGACAGAATCTCTGACATTAAATAACATGTTCACTTTGGTTTCTTCTCAGAAATAAATAAAGTTGGAAAGAGCATCACTCTACCCTTATACAAAGAAAAAATTCCAGACAAAATGAAGGACAGTGACTACTTACAATCATCAATTAACTGATATTTCAGAACAACCAAATAAGTTCAAATCTAAGGAGAATAGATTCCTGTAGGAAAGTACAGAATCAACCATCATGTTAGAAAGGCGAAGGATGTTGGATGCTGGGTAAAAAGAAGTAAACTAGAATAGTTGATGCATTGGCAGTGGTCAATAAAGGACTGGCAGAAGTGAATGAAGCCCCTAGTGGCCACAAACGAAGGGAGGGATTGCACCTTCCTGCCACGAACCCCCACAGAAGCTCAGGGAAAAGGGAAATGCATGCTGAGAAAATTGCCTCCTAAAAATGGCTTGATGTATGGAGATAGCAGCCCTTCAGAAAGGGGCAAAACGTTGCACAAGAATCCTTGTCCAGCATCAAATAAGGAGGAAAATACTTTAATCAGTGGGGAGAAGAAAAAAATCCTGTCACCGGTGAAGCACTGGGAACAACCATTATAAATGGGAAATGAGGAGTGTTTTCTACTTCTAAGAAAGGAGAAGAAAAATACCTCTTGGGAGAAGAACAATGGCTGGTGGAAGGAGGGTATAATTTTGAAGGACACTTCCAGACATCTCCGGACACAGTGAGTGAGACTGAAGGTTAATTGGAACATCAGAGAACACTCCTTTCCTGTCCTCCAATCCTAGCTTACCAAGTATGGAAGAAAAGAAATAGTGGAATACTGCTACGAGACTTGGTAGAAACAAACAGCATTAGTCAGGGTTCTCCCAAGAAACAAAACAAATAAGATCTGTATGGTGATCTATGAGGAGATTTATTATAGGAATCGGCTCACACAGTTATTGAGGGTGAAAAATCTCATTGTCTGCCATCTGGAAGTTGGAGAGCCAAGAATGCCAATGATGTAATTCTGTTTGAGTCCAAAGCCCTAAATTCTGTGTTCAGACTTCTCAGAGAAACTAAAACTAAGATCATTTCCCATTAGCAAAATGACATTGAAGAAATGTTAAAGAAAATTCTTCCGACTAAAAGATTATGGTAACAGACAAAGTTATGAATTTATAGCAAGGAATTAAAAGCACTGGGAAGAGAATAAATAAATAAGGATAATAAAATTGTTTCCTTTTTTTATAGTTATTCAATTATCTGTAGCAAAATTGTAACGATGTGTTGATTGTTCATAGCACATATATCAAATACAGCAACAATATTATAAAAGAAAGAATTGAGAAATTGAGACTATACTGTAAATTTTTAAAAATATCCATGAATATGTATGATATTATTTGACTATGGTTAATTAAAAATGGAAATTGAAAACCTCAGGGCAACCACTGAAAACATAACTTAACAGTGAAGTAAAATTGAATGATTAAAATAACCAATTTGCTTCAGGAAATCCAGAAAATGAAGTGAAACAAAACAAAACAAAACAAAACAACAATGACAAAAAACTAACAGATGGAATAAATATAAAATAGCCTGCGAAATGACAGAGTTTAATTCAGACATATCCGTAACCAAACTAAATGTGAATGACTCAAACACGACAACAGCAGCAAAAAGGCAGAGACTGTTGGGGTGCCTGGGTGACTCAGTCAGTTAAGCATCCAACTTTGCCTCAGGTCATGATCTTATGGTTCCTGAGTTCAAGTCCCACATTGGACCCTGTGCTACAGTTCAGAGCCTGGAGCCTGCTTTGAATTCTATGCCTCCTTCTCTCTCTGCCCCTCCCCTGCTCTCAACTCTGTCTCTCTCTCTCCCTCTCAAAATTAAATAAACATTAAAAAAAAGCAGGAACTCTTAAATTGGATAAAAAAGCAAAAATTATCATTATGCTTTCTATAAGAAACGCACTTTAAATATGAGGACATAGATAGGTAAAAATGAAAGGACTGAAATAAGGGACTACACTACCTAAAAGTAAGCTGGAGTATCAAAGCACTTCAGAGAAACGATTATTATTAAAAATGAAAATAAATATTACATAATGAAAAATGGTGAATTTCCCCACAGTCATAACAATCCAAACTATGTATGTTCTCAAAAAGAGAGCTAAAAACATATTAAACAAAAGTTAATAAAATTGAGAAGAAACGGACAAACACATAAATTTGGTTGCAAATGTCAGTGCTACTTCTAATTGATAAAAGAAATCGGAAAATCAGTTAAGAACATAAAGACCAAGGAAGACAGTATTCCTACAATCTCTCAGTTTCTGTGGGAGGGTAAGAGCCTAATGTTTCTCTGTAGGAGCTTAACATTGTTAATGAGCTATGAATGTACATTGTAATTTGATTATTTTCAATTCAATTATTTTCATGTCGATCCTCTTTACAAAAATATGAGGTCTATGAGGAAGGATAGATGGATCTAGAGAGAGGTGATAGTGTTTGATCTTTAAAACCTGGTGCACAGAAGAACCTCAAGCTTTCTAAGACTACACGTAGAAAATCTACAGGTGCTTCATGTGATATATATGGAAAATAAATAAATGTTAATGTGTAAGTTTTCAGTTGTAAGAAGATAAATATTTGTTGTCTGTAAGCATAATCTCCGTTTATTTTCAGAGCGAGTCTTATGATAATTGTAACTGGAAATGTAACATAAATGTGTTCTATTATATTGGATTTGGTTGTTTTCTTGATTTTAATTTAGAATAAATAGTGGTCATTTAATATATATCGAATTATCATATCTCTTCTTTTCCTCCAAACACTCAATTTAATAAATTAAATATGACATTTCCAAATGTATTAATTAAAAATAAGCATAAATATAAAGATAAATGAGATGGTTAACTTCCAAAGATAGATTGTACCAAGGTAATAAATTATTTGCTTAAAATAGAGAGTAAGTGGTATATAAATGATGATTTCTGATGACTGAAACACCATGTATGATGCTACCCTGAGGTTTAACAATAAATGTAGAGCTAGTAGTCATATTTCTTTGCTAATTCTTTAAATATGTTGCTTTTGGGTAGAGACTAAATTTTTTTTAATAAGTAGCATAAAATAGAGTACGTGATGTTGTTTCCCCATTTAGTACTAAAAATTTGGAATTAAAGCAATGGTCTTGTTTTTAATCCATCTCTACATTCAAAATAAAGAGTAATTTTATGAATTATTCGCTTCCATTCAGAATCGCTCATTTTTATCTCTAAATATTCAATTACCTCAGCTCACTAAAGAAATATGCACTAACATCAAAATAAGAACTTTATTATAATATTTAGAAAACATGACTTTTTATGAAATAATACTTTGTTATTCTAATTATAATTATAAAGGAATAAGTACATGTTTATTGAGTTTATGACATTTAAAATCTATTAAAAATATGAATTAAAGCAGAAAAAAATGATCAGTGCCATTATCCATACAGATGTGATTCTCTCTTCTAGAGAGAGAGAGAGTGAGAAATAGAGACAGAGATGATTAGATGTCAACTGCAATAAATGAAACATTTAAAACAGAAATTTTACCAATTCCTTAATCTACTGAAGAATTCTAGAAAGTATGTCATGCAGCTAAAGTGTAAAAATTCCAATTGCAAAAAAATTGAAATACTTTAATTTAATAGGTGTTCTCTGTGCTTCTTGAATTTTGATATCTGTGACTTTCCTCAGATTAGGGAAATTTTCAGCTATAATTTGCTCACATAAACCTTCTGTCCCTGTTTCTGTCTCATCATCTTCTGGGACTTCTGTGATATGAATGCTGTTACTTTTAATAAATTGCTGAATTCCCTAAGTGTGCCCTTGTGGTCCCTGACCTTTGTTTCCCTCTTCCCTTCAGCTTTTTTATTTTCCATAATTTTATCTTCTATGTTGCTAATTCATTCCTCTACCTCATCCATCCTTGTTTTGCAGCCCTCATTTTGGTTTGCATCTCAATTATATCATTTCTAATTTTGGCCTGATTATATTTTAATTCTCTTATCTCTGCAGAAAGGGATTATCTGGTGTCTTCTATGCTTTTTCAGGCCCATCGAGTATCCTTATAATCATTGTTTTAAATTATAGTTTTTGTTACTTATTACTGCATTGATTAAATCCTTGGCCATCATTTTTTTTTTTCCTTTTCTTTCCTTCGAAGCGAATTCCTCCATCTGGTAATTTTGGAGGAAGATACAATAGCAACAGCAACAACAATAATATTAGAATGAAATAAAATTTTTTAAATTTAAAAAATCAAATAATGGAAACTATATCTTAGGTGTGTTTTGATCTACTTGTTAAAAGAAGTTTAATAGATAAAGGAGAAAGACAAAGGAAGAATGAAAAAGTTAAAAAAATAAAAAATGAAATTCTATTAAAAAATAGAATAGGAAAAAAAAATTTACTCTTTCTGTATCCAAGAAACAAAAGAAAAGAATTAAAAGCAGAAGCAACAATAACAACAACAACTAAAAGAAAACACGGGCAAGCAAAAAAGTCCAAATGAAGCTAGATCTAGTTTCCTCTAGAGCTGAAACTTTGTTGTAGCCTTCCTTCAGTAGACTAAGTTTGTGGGAGGGATTTATACTGGTCTTTTGAGGGAGGGTCCTGCTGCTCTTATTCTCAGGCTAACTTGCTGTAGTGGAGATATCTCTGGAGGACACAGTGGGTGGGGCTTCATGCTGTTTAGTTCACTTGGGTTGACCAGTGTTAGTGGGCTAATGATCAAAATAGCATTACTCCACTCTCTAGTCTCCAGAGCAGAAAGTTCCTGCCCTCACAGACATGTGATCAATCATAATCTTGTGTATCCCACTTCCATCAGCTTCCCGCCTTCTCCCTGTCTGCGTCTGAGCTGTCTGCCAAATAGGTAACACTTCCACCCAGAGTTTTATCTCAGGCAGTGGCTGTGTTTCAAAACCCAAACCATGCTGATCCAATCCACACTGATCCTCTGGGGGAGAGTCTTGTCATGCTGTAACTGGGGCTGGTTTGTCCCAGACAACAAGTACACCATGGAGCAGTGGCTCAGAGTTCATGGTAAATTGCAACACACAGCCAGCACCAGAATTTGCTGCCCTCATCCAGCATCTTTGTGCCTATATGGCAGACGTGACGGCTTGATGGTGCCTGCTGGGTCTTTTGCTTGTGGAGAAGCCATATCATCTCTATCAAATGCACTCCAAGCAGGGGAACCACTTCTTCCTGTGCAACCCAGAGGATCTTCAGACCATGATCCCCACTCCTGGGGCTCTACTCTACTTCCTCACTGGAACACCATTAGGGGGCTGACCTCTGAAACTTCAGACTTTGTGCTCTGTTGTTTATAAAAAACTGGCCATATTAAAACCCTCTCCTTATCCCCCACCAATGGTTTTGGGGAACAATTTTCTTGTGTATTTCTCTGTACATGTTTTCATTCTTTTTCTCTAGGTGCTTTCAAAGGGAGTGTTTTCTTGTGCAAACTGAATACCCTGCTCTCTCTCCCCCTCTGTTTTTCTCCTCTCCACCAAGACAGCTCCATCCCCTCTGTGGTGCAGCAGGTCTTCCTGGCCCTCATTTCACCTCTCCACATCATGTAACTTCTGTGTTTTCTCTCTCTCAAATTATGCTGCTTGTTATGTTAATCCTCAGATCAATTTCCTATGTGTTCAAATGGTTTGATGTATATCTAGCTGTGTTCAAGGGATGAGACCAGCCCAAGGTTCCTTTCTACTCTGTCATTTTGACCTCTCCTCAAGAGATGCTCTTTTTTAACTTACTAGTACACATTTTTCTTTTCGTGTTTTTTTTTTTTTTATTGAAGAATAGTTGACATACATTTTATATTAACTTTAGGTGTACGACATAGTGATTCGACAATTCTATATATTACTCAATACTCACCACGATAAGTGTAGTCATAGCACACATTTTAATTTAATTATGGATTTATATTTCCATGACTTTACCCTTACTTATTCTAAGTATGTTTGTCAATTCTTTTAATAAATTCTACCAATACGTCAAATTAAATTGGCAAAACATGGATGGACCTAGAGGTATTATGTTATGTGAAATAAGGTAGAGAAAGAAAAATGTCATATGATTTTGTTGCAGGTATTTTAGCCCAAAACCCAGGATTCATTGTCTTGCCACTTCATAGAATTAAGAGGTGGACACAAAATGTGCAATAAGCAAAAGTTTACTAGAGTATAAGATCAGAAAGGAAGAATAGTATGAAAGAAAAATCTCTTTTCAGGGAAAGGGCATTTGAAAGTGAATGCCCGGGACTATAGGCAAGGGTCATTGTTTTATAAGGTTCTGGTCAGCCATCCCCTCTCTTCCCTCCCCACCCCCCAATTCCCTCTCAGGTTCCTCCTTATTGGCCTGATAACTCTAGATGCTGGGTGGTCCATTCCTGATTGGCTCAATTCCATTGTATGAAGGGTGAATCATGCCTTGTGAATCATACGTTTTATGGTCTACTACTTATTTTTAGTTAAGACTTTTGTCAAATTCCTGAGGGAAACCTGAGGGGGAGTAGGTGATGTCTGTTACATTTTTAAGAGGAAACTTATGCCGAAGGGAGTTTGCTGTGGTCAGACACTCCCAGCGATGTTCCAAAATACGCGTTTTTCCCTACCCAGGGACCTCAGGTCTTATCCTCTCCTTTTCTGTCTGCTGAATTCTATCTTTTCCTATCATAATTTCATTTATATGTGGAATCTAGAAAACAAAACAAATGACTAAACAAACAAAAAGTAAAATCAGACTTAAAAATACACAGAACAAACTGATAATTGCCAGAGGAGAAAGGCTGGAAGGATGGGCAAAATGGGTAAAGGGGAGTGGGACACTGAAGCTTCTAGTTATGGAATGAATAAATAATGGGAATAAAGGGTACAGCATAGGGAATATAGTCAATGGTATTGTAATAGTGTTGCGTGGTGATAAATGGTAGCTACACTTGCAGTAAGCATAGTATAATGTATAGACTTGTCAAATCACTATGTTGTACACCTGAAACTAATGTAACATTGCATGTCAACTATACTCAAATTAAAAAAAATAAATTTATTTTCCTCGAAATTTATAACAATAGAGGGAGAATAGAAACATGCTCAAATCAATTTATTGTGCAAGTTGAACATGCAGGCACTTTTCATGTGGAAAATAGACAAAGGTGAGAAAAATGGCTAACATATTCAAAATTTTTCCACTGAATTCTACAGAGACATCAAACAGCTGTCTCTAGATTTGCATGCCTCATTTCTTGATAAACATCTATGATAAGAACGTTGACTGTCTCAGGCATGATCTTAGGAAAGAAAAATTACATAAACAAGTTTATATAGAAGAGTTCATTTTCTTTTCTAACTTGTAGGGTTTGAAGCCTCATATGGGAGGAGAACTGAATCAAAATACTGTCTAAGATGTAAATAGCTATCAAGGCTCTCATTTTCTCAAAACTTGTGGGGCTCTTTAATTGAATTCACTTTCCATCATTTTATTAATGTCTATAACATATTTTTAATAATAACGAAGTTGATAAAATTGTGCTAATAGCTCAAAATACTATGGATATTAATTTTTTAAAATAATTTACTTATTTTATTCATTAGCTGTGGACATGATGTAATTATAATTTAATCTCTTATTGTATGAGTGTGAAGCCTATATTACAATAAATTATATGTAGTTTCAATTATGTAATTATGTTACAGGATCAGCCATTCTCACTGATTCACCGGAGAATTATCTTCCAGAGAAATAGTAAGTGTATTTTAAAATCACTGTTTTTATAATTTTACTTTTCCATGGAATGCAGGCATGTCTTCTCTAGATTCGGTTAGTATAAAGTTTGATATTTGTTGGGTGTGAAATGCATGATGCAGTTCATTATTGATTTATTATCACCATAAGTAATTTCCTCACCAGAGAGCAGTAAAATGTTTCCTTTTCTATCAATTACATTCAGCCGAGTCGAAAATAAGAATTTCACAGCTACTTTTTACCAATACTAAATCTAGTAAGAGCAAGTAAATGTTCTAAATGTCATGGTAACTGTATATATAGTTTAATCATGTCTTTAAATATTCTTTTAGTTTTCTTTTCAGACTGGTTTATTTCCACTGAAAAAATTGATGTGCTTAGAATTAGTCAATGCAATAAATGAACTGGCCCCTGTTGGTTCATAAAATACTTACCATGTCCCCAAATGTCAAAATAATTTATCCTAGTGTTTTCAAAAACTATAATTTATCATGGTGCCAGAGGTGAAGAATTACGTTCCTTCTTGAAGCAGATAATAAGAACAAACTGATAGTTTAAAATTTACTTATTTTAAAATTCACGAAATCAAATTTCACTTCACGCTTTCTGCTATATTATGCAATGTCATTTGTATTAATAAAAAACTGTATCTGACACACTTTTTTGTTTCCAAAAAATAAACTAAAACATGGTTGAAATGTTAGGCTTTGCCAAAGAAAAGTCATTCTAATTTGTACAAATTCGACATTTCCTTACATTTAATAACAATTCCCTCAACACTCAGAAGGCCATGCGCAGTGATTATAGACCACAGTGGGGAATAAACTTTTCCTTACACTCCACTAGCATTTCATATATATTTTTTTCTTTAACCCACTTATTTATAATAGGCTTAAGGGAAGAATGGCTTTTCAGATATCAAAAGGCAGTGAAGCAGCTAACATAGAATTTCATGAGGTTTTTGCTGGGTGGCAGAGCAGTAATAGTTGCGTACGCGGAGGCATTGCTAGATGCACCTGGCATTTTTCACTAATTCCAGTGCATTGGTCTTTGGTGCATGGCCAGTTTTATAATCAGGAAACAAGAATAAACTGTATAGTAATGACTTTAATGATCATTTTAGGAGACTGAAGTAAGTGTGGTTATTATCTTCATATTTAATAATGAAATATAGGTGAATATGCATACTTCTTTCTGAAATATATTTGAAATTCCAGTTTCAGATCCCTCTAACAAGTAAATTAAGAAATATTTTTTATTACAGAGGAAACATGAGGAATGCTTTTCCGGAGTCATGTTCAAAATGAAAGACATAATTCATGTTAATACTATAAACAAATTTAAATAAATAAATGTATATAATCGTAAATGGATTGGTAAGTATGATATTCACTGCACATGATGTATTTTTTTTGGCTAAAGAAAATAAGTCTTAGAAACTACTCACGTCTTAAATTAAAAAAATAAATACAATAATGTGTTCATATTATATATTAAGATATCTATAATTTTTTAATTATGGTTTTAAGAAAATACTTTATTTCAATGAAAGTAAAATTTGGAAATACTTATTTCAACAAAAAATATATATAGTAAATTTGTATTATACCTTGAAAGTAATTACATAATCTGAAAACACATGCTGAATTCAGAATATAATATTTCTTGAAATATCTATTTTAAGTGGCATATTCATCTTTTTTTAAACTAAATTTTTCCATAAGTAAATTTGTAAAGTTATTTTCACCGAGTCAGCACATGTGTGACAATTCGATGGTCTATCCATATATGATGGAAATTCCATCACCTGACTCTCACGGTTTTCACCCGTAGTTAGACTTATGGTTAGTACTTACAGACCCATGAAAAATTAGCCCAATGATCTTGAGTAAGATATGTTATCTGAGTCTCAGTCTCCTTATCTCTAAGTCAAGAGTGTTGGAATATACGAAATATGTAGACACTGTATGCTCTCCCACTTCCCTGTGATTCTCTACATCTGTGCATGTCATGATGTATTGGAATTAGGAAATATGATGAGGCTAAAAGCATAATCATTTTATCGTCATTTTATTTTGAACCTTCGCATTACTATTTAAACGCTCAAAATAGATCATGTGTCTAAAGCAAAAATGAGAAAATTAGTTAACGATGGCAAATTATTTTGAAAAATATCAACATGAAATATATTATTTAAAAGAGATTCCATGTCTTCTCTTCCTTAACCATATGCACGTGTGGGCGCGCACACACCCACACCCACACACATCCATAACCGTGTGTCCTCAGGGGATACATACTTCTAAGCCTATCTCCCACTGTAAATTGTACTTTGTGACTAGGGCAAGAACTCCAAAGTTTATAAGTGAAAATATATTATCTTTTATTTATTTTGCTTCGTTTTTTTTTCTTTCTTTAATGATGCTTTAAGATTTGAAAATGTTAAGTGACCATGCTCTAAGTGTTGGAGAAAGGGGGAACATTTGTTTTATTAACCTCGGGAAAATTAAGAATTGCCATATTTCTATATATAATTAGACAGGATAAGCACTATCTAGACTCCAAATGTTAATTTTTGTATCATAAACTCTTATAGCACTACGTATTTCCAAATGTACATGTTTTTACCTTGACTCTGTGCCTTTGCTCACTCTCCTTCAACTTTTTCCTCATGTTTCTCAAGACTGTATAGTATTTTGTGGTTTAATTTTTGAAAGATAACCATAATATTCCATGCCACATATTTCTTAAATATCAAAGATTATAAAACAGTTTCATTATGAAAATCAAGAATTCCCTTCACCATTCATCCTATACCTAACCCCATCTCTTTAGAAACTGCTTTTATTGTTTCTGTTTTTAGGTCTTCACTGGCTTTTTCCCTGTGACAGACTTCTAATTTTCCACATTACCTATTCTCCCCTTATTCCGTTTGGCCGTAAGCCTCTATGCATTGCTAGGAACTTCCTTTCCCAATCGGTCATGTTGCTATGTGTGGCCATGTGACTACACTCAAGCCAATGGCATAGGAGTAGCTTCTGGTCATAAATTATAAACATTAATATGATGGTTTTCTATTTCTCTTTTTTCTTTATTCCCCCCCCAAAAAAAGCAAATGTGGTGCTAGTGACCCAGCATGTGAGGGAGAGATACCCTGTAGGTGATCAAAGCAATAGATCAAGGAAAACCGGGTCCCTGGATATCCTCATGGAAATTTACTACTTATGTGACCTAGCTATCTACCTACACTATACTATTCTGGGAGAAGGAAATACACTTCCATCATATTTAAGTGTCATTTATGTATGGTTTTTAAGGTCTTACTGTTACAGCAAATTAGTGCATGTCCTAATTAATGCAGAAACTGGCATTTCATTTCTTTTTAATTTTAAGATATTTTATTTATTCTATCACACAAGAATAGTTCCAATGTAATAAAAATGATGATATAATAAAACAAAATTAATACACCATTGTTTTACTCTGTGGCATAACAAGTGAGATGTTGCCATAAGAAATAACTTGAATTACAAGAAAAGGAAAGAAAAGGAAAAAAGAAGGCAAGGCAAGGCAAGGCAAGGAAAGGAAAGGAAAGGAGAGAAACGGAAAAGAAAATAAAAGAAAAGGAAAGAAAATAAAAGAGAAAAAAAAGAAAGAAAAGAAAGCAAAGCAAAGCAAAACAAAACAAAAAAAAAAAGAAATAACCTGAATGGATTAAATAACCATATATAGACTGTAGCAAAATATTTGGTGAAAATGTTGCCTGTGATGATTGAGATAATTAATTAAGTAGAGGAGACTTGTGAGTTTCTCTTGTTGAAGGGGTATAAATGGTGTGTTTATAGTAAAGAGAATGCATTTAGACCCTACATGGTAGGAGAGTGAATTGTAGAGGACACCATTGACTCTTCCCAGTATGTTTTCTCCCCCTGATTTATAAGGTAATAGAAGCACTCATGGTTTAGAAGATGTGAACCGCCCCAGATAGACACTGCGTTGCCCAGCCCCTCTTATACCCATATTTGTCCATGAAATTAATTTTTATCACTGGAATCTTATTTAAGTTCTCAGGTCATGTTATATAAAAAATAAGTTACCCACCTTCTGCATCCTCTTTCCCCACCCATGTGTGAGTATTCTCTCAAGTTAGCCCTAATTAAGTGAATTAGTAGGATAACACCCCATGATGACTAGAAGAGGAGCTAGGAGGAACTTGGGTTCTTGGAATCCTTTACTGAGTAAAACAACTTACCTGGTTTCAAACATTTTACTACTTTTCAAATGATAAGTGAAACAAAATACATCTCTATTTTATCTGAACACCTTTACATTGTTACAACAGCTTGGCATGCATTCTCGCTAATACATAAATTCTTCGCTAAGTATTATATGCTTAAGCACATTTAAAAAAAAATATCATCTGGTGATATATTCTCTTTCTCTCCTCCTTTAACAGATAGGGCATCATTGACATACCTTTTTTATTCCTCCACCATTTCAATGGTTAACTCCGTATTTCAAATAGCACATTTCTATTTCTAGTTCACATTCCGCTGCCCACAACAGTGTTTCTACTCCAATTTTATCAGATGAAGAGATTAGTCTTCCCCATCTGCTCATCTCCTTCTCTCCAAAATTTCAGTTCTCAAACCTATGAATCATGTCTTTTCTCTCCTCAAAGATGATAATAATTTCATTCTGTTTGTTACATTACTTAAATCTTTTATTTCGATTTGGCTTTCAATTTTGTGACTTCAATGGATTGTAAGAGCTGAAACTAATTGCTAAAATTTAGACTTTTATGAATGTGTAAGTACATTCACTATTGATAAAAATATTGTGCTACCATTGGATTTCTCTTGTGCACGTGGCTAATATCACAACACTGGTGCTTTGCAAACAACGTTCCTAGCAACAGTTTAGGATTTCTTTTTCTTATAGCTCTCTTTACTGGTGAATAGATTTACACGATATATTATTTGATAGGACTTCCTTTATTCCTGTCCTGACTTGAGCCCACATTTTCCTTCAGTCTTTATTCTTGTCTTATTTCCTAGCTGCACTGAAAAAAAAAATCCTGAAGTTGTGATAAAAAAAAAAATAAAGTTAAGTGGGAATAAAGTTATGCATCCAAAATTATTTTCTCTTCAACTTTGAAGCAGTTTTCTCATTGCCTTTAAATAATAGTTGAAAAAGTTTCTTAACAGTTTGACTCTTGTTCCATTAGATTTATTATGTTTTTGTTTGCTTTGTTTTCACCTTGCTGGAATATTTAAGCTTGTATCTTTTTACTTAGTGTACCAATATAATTTTTGATGTATCTAAAAGTTTTCTTTAAAGATAATATTTTTATTGATTTCGTTAAACATTGTTATTCTTTCCATTTTAAATCCTATGCCATTCAGCTCTGAGGTATATTTTAGTATTATATTTCTGACATTTTTCTTCTTCATATTTTCTTTCAATGTCTTTGAAATGTCTCACATCTAATTCAGATCCCATTTGCTACTTGAAGTCACTCCAGACAAGTATAGCCTATCTTAGTTTCTTTTAACCTCTGAACGTCAACAGCACAAAATTGGATATGTGTCTGTATCTCTATGTGAAGAGATGTGGGTGTACATTTCAAATTCTGACTGTAGTTTCCCATAACAGTTTTACCTCCATAACTGAATTACAAGATTCTCGAGATATTTATATCTCACTCCTATTCTTACTTTGAAATTTCCTCTGCTAAATTCCTGATGATATATAGTGATTAAAAAAATATAGATAATAAAAAAATACCGTCTTCACAGTTGATATACATGGTTTCTGGTTCATTCTTCTTATTACATTAGAACTTAGAACTATAAAAAAAATTTTGCTTGGCATATCTCTGATGTAGGAAATGTTAAATGCAGATGTTGTCAATAGTATGCTGATCAACAATCTTTCTCTTATACACCCACTAACCTTTCCTTGGTATATACCTGCTAGTTTCCTACCTACCCTTCAAGATATTTAATCTTTACTTGCTCTCTCAAAGTGAAAGTACAGATTTTCTCTATGGTATGATATGATCTTTGAATAATATACCACTCAATTTATTAGTAAGTCTGCTTTATATAAACCCATCATTTTTAATATGTATGTAGGGTTGTTACTTGGTTTTCTGTTTTGTTCTTTACCCATTAGTATCACTAGTACCAATAGGAACTTAGCAGCAGTTCAAGACACACATTTTGAATAAAATAAATTTGATAAAAAGAAAATAATTTAGCAAAGAGTAAGCAGAAGATGGCTTATTAATCGTGAAAAGATCATATTTTAAATGGTCTGTTATCTCTACATAAAATCTACTGATTATACAAAGCCTGTTTTTCAGGCCACGTGCACCCCTTGTCTCTGCTCTCTCTGTCTTCTGCAGTCAGCATTATCCTACCCAGAGTACAGACTCTAATTTTATTCATGTCAGTGTTGATAAATTCTACCTTTTCTACTGTGCATTAGTTTTCTAAGTCTGTCTTAACAAATTAACGCAAACTTGGTGGAATAAAATACAGAATTTTATTCTCTCATAGTTCTGAAGACAAGACGTTTGCACTCAATATATATTTGAACTCAGTGATATATTTTCTCCAGCTTGTCTGGGGGAAATGTGTTCTTTGCTTTTTCTAGCTTCTGGTGGTTGTCGGCGTTTCCTCCCCTAGTGGCTTCTCCACTCCAATCTCTGCCGCCATGATAGGATGCTTGGCACATTTCTCTTTCTGTGTCCATTACGAAGAAATTTGGCATTGGATTTAAGGTTAATCTGAATAATCCAGGATAATCTCATTATCCTCAATACCCTTAACTATGTTTACAAAGATCCCTTTTCCAAATAAAGTGGCATTCACGTATTCCAGGGATGAGTGTGGATGTGTCTTTCGGAGGCCCACGACTCAACCCACTATGCTCTGATATCACTTACTAAGAACTCTTCGCTTCAATACACAGAGAAGTGTTCACTTCCTTTAGCAAGGATGGAATGGAGATGAACATACAACACATATTTTTAAAGGAACATAAAGGGGATTTTTCAATTTCTTTCTTCACAAATTACTGCACTGTCGGGGTAGAGAGGTATCATTTCTAGCTATTTGTCTAGTCTTCTTTATTTATAGGACAGGAAAATACTAAATAATGTTGCATTACCCTCTGCCCCAAACTTTCTCCAGATGATATTTCACTGTGGGAAACTGTGTCTTTGACAAAATAAGATCCTTTTCAGTTTATTTCTTATTTAGGTCTTCTTTTTCTGTCATATTTTAATCTCCCTTATTTTTCAATTTGACCCAGATAATTCTTATAGCCATTATACCTAACAATTTTAACAATACAGACTCTAGTTTGCATAACAGTTATAAACTCCCTTTGTCCTTTATTTTTGGTCTCTCTCTCTCTCTCTCTTTTTCAGTGGGGGGGCTTTTATGAAATATTATGTTAGAATTGTTACCACCAAAAAAAAAAAAAGAGATAATGAGTGTTGGTAAGAACATGGAGAAAAATAAACCCTTGGAAGATGTTGTTGAGAAAGTAAATAAATTGGTGTAGTCTCTGAAAAAACTGTATGGAGGTTCTTTAAAAAAATAAAAATAGAACTACTCTATGATCTAGCGATTTCACTTCTAGATATATATCCAAAGAAAACAAAATCATTATTTCAAAATAATATCTGCACCTTCATGTTAATAACAGCATTATTTACAATAGCTAAGACTTGAAAAGAAGGGGCCATCAGTGGATGAATGGATAAAGAAATCATGGTAAATATATGCAATGGAAATTTGTTTAGGCATAAAAAAGGAGGAAATCCTGCCATTTGAAACGCATGGGTGGAATTTGAAGGATATACTAAAGAAAATAAGTCCGACGGAGAAAGACAAATGCTCTATGATGTCACTCATGTATGCAATCATAAAAACAACAACAACAGCAACAAAAACAAACAAACAAAAAAACAACTATCGAAGCAGAGATTGGTGATTTCCAGAGAAGGGAGAATGGGGGTGAAGAAAATGAGTAAAGGAATGGTAAAAGTTACAAACTTCCAGTTATAAGATAAATATATTTTGAGAGTGTAATTTGCAGTATGTCATTTATGACATGTTAGCTATAATTAACAAAATTGTGCTGAATATTTGAAAGTTTCTAAGAGAGTCAATCTTAAAAGTTCTCATCACAAGAAAAAAAATTGTATGTGAGGTGATAGATGTTAACCTAACTTAGTGTAGTAATCATTTTGCAATACATACACACACACACACACACACACACATCAAATAATTATTTTGTAAACTTTAAACTAATACATACTGTATGTCAATTATATCTCAATTAAACTGTAAAACAAATAACAAGCATAACAATATTAAGTTTATGTCTCACAACGCAGTGATGAATCTATAGTTTGATGCCAGGTATTGTGAGAGAATTCAACCCAATGTTTACAGGTGTCATGTGACAGCTTTCTCTCCTGTATGAGCATTTTAAATATTTTTTTTCTTTTTTGTTTGAGATGTAATTGACACATAACATTATATGTGTTTCAGGCATACAACATGATTCAATATTTACGTATATTTCAAAATGATCACCTTGACAAGTCTAATATAGTTAAAAGCCATCACATATGTTGTTTTCCATAATGTACATAGTTATAAACTTCTTTTTTCCTGTGATGAGACCATTTAAGATCTACCTTCTCAGAATCTTTCAAATCTGCAATTTAGTAATAACTAGAGTTGCCATGCTGTATATTACATCCCTATGACTTATTTACTTGATAATGGGATCAAAGACGTTTATGTGATAAAAACTTTGGAAGCTAGTAATTCTGTCTCCTTCTAGGTCAGAGGGAAAATATGGCACTTAATCAGAATCATAAAAGATATTTATCTTTATTCTTTACAGAGAAGGATGGAGTGGTTTGCCAGCAGCCGCCTTGTAAGATTGTTTTTTGTTTGTTTGTTTCTTTGTTGTTTGTTTGTTTTTAAGCTCAGTGTTTGTCATCTGTGACACTGACACACTGTGTATACAGCATCCTCCCCCCCCACACAATGGGGGTCCACCCCCACAATGCCGCTTTGAGACTTGAGGAGCAATGGACCAGATGAGAACATGAAGTTCATGCTACTTTCTATACCATAAGTATTATAGTGTCTAAATTGGTCTTGGCTCATTATCTTCTTAATCGCCAAATCTTTAGAAGTATGTCAACCTAGCAGTTACTATCACATTGTTCCTTGAGAGTTATTTAACACCTAAGAAGTGGTTCTTTTTTTTATGTTTTTATTTATTTTTGAGAGCAGGAGAGACAAGGCATGAGTGGGGGTGGGGTCAGAGAGAAAGAGGGACACACAGAATCTGAAGCAGGCTCCAGGTTCTGAGCTTTCAGCAGAGAGCCCAATGCAGGACTCGAACTCACAGACCGTGAGATCAGGACCTGAGCTGAAGTCGGACACTTAACCAACTGAGCCACCCAGGCGCCCCATGGCTCTTCTTTATGCAATTATTCAGATACTCAAAAATCTTCGATATAGTTGCTCTACTATATTCTAGGCCATAACAACCCTTTGACTGATTCTTTTATCCAACTAGCAGGCTAAATAAATACAAGAAAATGGAAAGGAAAGATCTAGAAGAAAATCTTTAAATCAAATACATCACTTTCATCAACATTTTACTGGATGGACTCCAGTCACATAGTTTCTTTGGATACAAGGGAACTGGAATATATTATCTAGTGAGATATATGAGAGAGAGGGAGATAGCTACTTGTAAGTCCAAGCAGTCTGTATCACAGCCACTATTAGATATTATTAGAAATATCCTCTTCCAAGATTTTATACAGCAAAATTTGCCAATCCTATGGTAAAATCTCAATGAATTATGTATAATTGAATTTTTGATAAAATCTCAATACCAAGAATCCACGTGTATTAAACCTCACCTTGAATCTTTGGATCTTTAGTCAACATTAATAGAGATACGATGGCCATATTGTATTAGTTTCAGGTGTACAACATAATTCAATATTTGTATGCATTGCAAAAAGATCATCACCACATAACTCTAGTTAACATTTGTCGTCGTATATAGTTACAAAAATTATTTTCTTGCGATAAGGAAAATTTTTTAAATCTCGACTTTTATTTTTCTAGTTTGTTCTACCTTAGTCCTAAACTACGATAATTCTTAAACTCCAAGGCACCTTCAATCCACTGTTTGTATTACCTTTTCATTTTCTTTTTCCTCTTCTCCCACCCCACACTCTATTTCAGCTCCTGTAATCTTTCTCTCCTCCCCATTAGAATAAAACTATTTTAAAATTTTATTTTTTTTTAAATTCACCACACATATGTACTTTTCTTTTATGACTTCTCTTAATCCATGCCAAAGTAAGACGATTTCACCCCTATGCTTACTCCACCACACGAGACTTTTGTTAATATTATGGATAATTCCATGGTCATTTGTCATTTCTCCTCTTACTCAAGCCTTTATCAACATTTGACATTTTTCTACACTTCTTCCTCCTTGAATCACTGTCTTCTCTTCATTTTCAAGATAGTTAACATGCTCAGCATTGCTCTTTCTTCACAAGCAATTCCTTCTAGCCTACATTTATAACTTTTCTTAATATCACTAATTTCCAAATATTAGAAAGCCTCATATTCAGTTTTCGGCCTTCTTCTGTTTTATCAATACATGTATTTCCTGATCATTTTACTTAATCTCATCGCTACAAATATGCCACATCCATGCCAATGATTTGCAGATTTATATTTCAAGCCTACATCACTGTCATGAGTCACGAATTCATATACACAACATCTACAGATGATTTCTACTCTTGAATGTATAATAGATGCTGAACTCCTGCATTCTTTCTAATCCACATAAATGGCAACTCCACTTTTCCAGGTTTTCAAGCCCTGAATGGTAGAGTTATCCTTGACTTTTTTTTTTTTTTTTTAATATTCAGAAGCAGCTCCAGGCACTGAGCTGTCAGCCCAGAGAACTGATTCGGGACTCAAACTCACAAACTGTGAAATCATGATCTGAGCCAAAGTCAGCACTTAACCGACTGTCGTGGCAGAATCACGGCATACTTTCATTCACCTGGCTCACTTGAACACACCTCTGGTTTCACTAGGAGGCCTCCACTGTTGTATTCAGCTGTTGTTTGGAGGCAGTGGAGACGGTAACTCCTAGAAATGCGGAGGTTTTGATCACTCAGTGGGTTATCTCTGAGCAGTGGTGGATCGGAGGAATGGATAAATTCTCCTCCTTGTCCCCACAACTTAATACTATTTCAAGAAACAAGGATAATACTACCTCTCTGCAGACCTCCAGTGAAAGCAAACACTTTTCTTACAAAGCTATGCACTGTGTTTACCCTTTCCCAGGCTCACTTTTGTTATCCTCCTCCGCTTCCCTGAGGTTACGCCGCCTAATGAAGTGCTAGCATATACAAATTTGGGCTCAGGCTTTGTTTTCTAAGTATACTGAAAAAACTAATTACAATTGATATCACGTTAGTGAACCCGAATGTAAACTATGGACTTTGAGGGATAATAAGGTGTCAATATTGGTTCATCAATTGCTCTAAACCAAAACCTACACAAAAAGTAAATTCTATTTAAAAAATTCACATCACTAAGGTGGTAAACCGAATGGAGATTCACTTTCTATTATTTGTTGCCACTCCATGAGCATTAGATATCTTCTTCACCTTGTGGAATTCGGGAATGTCCATATGATTTGCTTTCACAACAGAAATATATATATGAATTATATATATATACACACATGTATATATATATAATTCAATGGAAATATATATATACACATATATATGTGTGTATATATAATTCAATGGAAATCACATATATAACATATATATCATATATATATCATATATATATATATATATATAATTCAATGGAAAGTCTCCCTTTATTTCATCTAAAGCTATCTGTCAAGATAAATTAAATCTTAATTTACTTAGTTTAAGCAACATATAACTATTAATTCACATGACAACAAGGCTCATGGTGGAACAGTTCTTGGGTTGGTGAATAAATACAATGAGTCAATGACATCACAAAGCAGTCGACATTCTTCCATCTTTTGCTCTAACATATTCATCTCTGTATGCTTTGAATTTTACTACTTTTGCTCGTGTTTGCAAGACTGCTGCAGTTTTCAGCATCCTGTTTAGTAAATAAAGTGCCTAAAAGAATGCCAAACATATGTCTAGACGATACGTATCTCATTTTTAAGAGGAAACTTTTCTCAGAAACATGAGCCATTTTCCCTAACTCATTAACCAGAATGTTGTCAAATGCCCAAGAAAAAAGCAATCATCGATGAGAGTAGTAAGATCCCTATGTTTGGCTTATAATAATTGGATTTACCCCTGACCAGAGTTTAACGACATCCTCTGTGGGGTGTTTATTCAATTAAATTGCCTTTTATTATTTTTAATAAGGCACACAGGGAAAGGGAAGGGATGGAATAACGGTTAGGGTTGGCTAAATTATGTTGTAAAAACAAACAACATAAAAATCTCAAGGATTTCAAATAGCAAAGTATATTTTTCACTTATGCTGCATGTCAGTTTATGGGCCTCTGTTCATCTAGGGCACTTATGGTGACCAAGAAGACTGTACACCATTAAATGCTTCCACAATCACAGAGGCAGAAGAGACAGAAAGAGAGAGAGACAGGGACAGACAGAGAGAGAGAGAGAGAGATTGAGAGAGAGAGAGAATATGGAAAAGTATGTGCTAGAGCTTAAAACTTCTGACTGGAAGTGACATGTGTTACCTTCATGAATAATCTGAGTTTAACATGGTACAGATATGTGATATTCCAATAAGAAGGAGTATCAGATATTTTGAAGAATACAGAGTTTATGAAAGTGCACATCTGTGGTCACCACATATTTTGTTCCTTCCTCCTCCCACAGGCAGATTATCACCTTCACACCCTCATCCCCTGCGACCAGGGTAACATCCAGCCACTGTTTTGGTCTAAAAGCAAAAGATACGTTGGTAGTTCCTCCAGAACTCCTGAGAGAAATTACTGATTCCAAGTCAGGTACATATATATTATATATATAAAATAAAATACTCATATATATAAATGAAATAAACTCATATATATAAATAAAATACTCATATATATATATGTATATATATATACACACATATATATACACACAATATATATATATATATTGTGTATATATATATACACATAATACTTATATATTATGTATATGTATACATAATATATATGTACCTGACAATCATATATATATATATATATATATATTTAATATATAAAATCACATAAGTATACATAAGTATTTTAGTTAGCTTATAGCCTTATCCAATGTAAAAGCATGATTCTTACGGATATATTGAAAAATGCCATACAAATTCAGTTTTTACTATATATTATTCAAAGCAAATTGGTACTTAAATCTAGGAACCATAAATCAATGCTAAGTAGTAACCACATATTTTTAAACTACCAAGTACTTAGATATTTCTAATTATAAATTTCATGAATACAGAGGTTCCCTAGTTTAAAATAAATCAGAAATTTTTAAAAACTACCATAAAAACTTTTTGATATTTAGCAATTACAACAACCTGGATGGGCTCTAGTGTGTTAAATTAAACTTATGTATTTCAGTAGCTTTTTGACGATACAAATATTAAAGATTTTAAATATTAAGAATATGTAGTTAATTGCCCCATGGACTCATCTACAAAGTCAGAAAGTCCTACAGGTCCTTCCCTTGTCACATTGTTCCACTCAGGTTTCTGCTTCCCATTGTAAGAATCTATGTGATTAGCTTGGGTCCACTTAAGAAATCAGCATAATCTCCCTATGCTAAGGTTTTAATTCAGCTGATTATCAATCATAGTTTCATATGCCACCTTTATTTCTTTGTGAATATGTAGGTGTAAAATAGTCACAGGTCTTAAGATTAGAACTTGGACTTCTTTGGAGAGTTATTATTTTGCCTAATACAAAACAAAAAATTTAATTCGGATAACTGTAGAACACAGCATTTTGACTGTTTCTACTTAGTATAATATATTCTGAAAACAAATACTTGGAAATAAACCTTAATTTTCACTCTTTCTTCATATTATTATTAGTGATGCTGTTACTATTATATTCAAACTATTTACACATATATTTTATACATATGTATATTTTATATATACATATAACAAATAAACAATTATTTTATGTTGTAAACTACAAGGAAATTTGTAGAAAAGAAAACTATAAAAATCAAGACGTTCCATTACAAACACTGTGATATTAGAATTAATTAGAAATAAACTTATGATTTTATAATATTAATAATAAAAACTCATAAACTGCTGCTAGTCTAATAAAAAGCAATTAGGCAATAACAAATCCAAGTAGCAATGGTTACCCTTATTCTTTGATTTTATTTCTAAATATCATTTTCCATTAACAAGCAAATATATAAAAACAAGCCAGAACTCCTGAGAGGAATTGCTGATTCCAAGTCAGGTACTGGAATCAATAGGAGCATAAGTTATTTTCTTGTACCAAAAATTTTAAAAAATCATTAAAAATAATTTAGTTTTGTCAGAGGAAATAATATAAAGAGGGCATCATCGAATTCCAAAAAGCAAAATATTTCTCCGATTGAAGTGACTAAGAACCATTTAATATATTTATAAAAATGAGTTATTAGTGTTATGATAGAGAAACATACAATAAAAAGAACCTATTTCTGGGTTCTTTATCCTGTTCCATTGGTACATGTCTGTATTTGTGCCAGTACCGTACTGTCTTGATGATTCGGCTTGGTAACACAGCTTGAAGTCTGGAATTGTGATGTCTCCAGCTTTTAAAATAAAATAATTAATTAAATTTAACATTACTTTGGCTATTTGGGGTCTTTTATGGTTCCATACAGATTTTAGAACTATTTGCTCTACCTCTGTGAAGAACATCAGTGCTTTCTTGATAGGGAATGCCTTGGCTGTGTAAATTGCTTTATAGCATGGACATTTTAACAATGTTTGTTCTTTCAGTCCGTGAGCATGGAATGTTTTTCCACTTCTCTGTGTCGTTTTCAATTTCTTTCATAAGCTTTCTGTAGTTTTGACTGAGGAGATCTTTTACCTCTTTAGTTAGCTTTTTTTTTTTTTAAGTTAATTTATTTTGAGAGAGAGAGAGAGAGAGAGAGAGAGAGAATACAAGTGGGAAGGGGCAGAGAGAGTGAGAGTGAGAGAGAATCTCAAGAAGTTTCTGCACTATCAGTGCAGAGCTTGATGTGAGGCTTGAACCCATGAACCGCGAGATCATGATCTGATCAAAGTCCAATGCTTAACTGACTGAACTACCCAGGTGCTCCTGGTTAAGATTATTCCTAAGTATCTAATGGTTTTTGGTGCAATTGTAAATGGGATCTATTCCTTGATTTCTCTCTCTTTTACTTCATTATTGGTGTATACAAGTGCAACTGATTTCTGTACACTAATTTTATATTCTGCGACTTTGCTGAATTCATGTATCAGGTTCTAGCAGTTTTTTGATGGAGTATTTCAGGTTTTCCATGTAGATTATCAGGTCATCTACAAAGAGTGAGAGTCTGACTCCTTTCTCACTGATTTGTATGCAGTCTATTTCTTTTTGTTTTCTTGTTGCTGATACTAGGACTTCCAGAACTATGTTGAACTGTAGTGGTAACAGCGGACATCCTTGTCATGTTCCTGACCTTAGGGGGAAAGGTTTCAGTTTTTCCTCATTGAAGATGATATTAGCTGTGGGTCTTTCATATATGCCCGTTATGACGAGGAGGTATACTCCCTCTATCCTTAATTTCTTGAAGATTACATCATACACAAAAATAAATTCAAAATGGATGAAAGACCTAAATGTAAGATAAGAAATATTCAAAATCCTAGAGGAGGACACAGGCAGGAACCTCTTGGACATCATCAAACTTCTTACTAGATGCATCTCTGGAGACAAGGGAAACAAAAGCAAAAATGAACTGTTAGGATTTCATCAAGATAAAAAAAAACATCTGCACAGCGAAGGAAACAGTAAACAAAAGTAAAGGAAACAATTGGAATGGGAGAATATATTTGCAAATGACATATCGGATAAAGGGTTAGTATCCCAAATCTATTAAGAACTTATAAAATCAACCCCCAAATCCAAATAACAAATGTGCAGAAGATGTGAATAGACACTTTTCCCAAGAAGACTTCCAGATGGCTAATAGACACATGAAAAGAGCTCAAAATCACTCATCATTCTGGAAAAAAATAATCAAAACTATGATGAGAAACCATCTCACACCAGTCAAATGGCTAAAATAAACAACACAAGAAACAACAGGTGCCAGTGATGATGCAGAGAAAGGGGAACGCTTTTGCACTGTTGGTAGAATGAAAATTGGTGCAGCCACTCTTGAAAACAGTATGGAGGTTCCTCAAAAAATTAAAAATAAAACTACCCTACGACCCAGCAATTGCCCTAAGTATCCAATACAAAAATGCTGATTTGAAGGGGCATATGCACCCCAGTGTTTTAGCAGCCCATCAACAATAGACAAATTATGGAAAGAGTCCAAATATATGTTGCCGATGAATTGATAAGAATATGTGGTGCATATATATTGAGATACAATGGAAATTTACTCAGTGATCAAAAAGAATGGAATCTTATGATTTGGAACAATATGGATGGAACTAGAGTGTATTATGCTAAGCAAAATAAGTTAATCAGAAAAAGACGAATACCATACAATTTTCGCTCATGTATAATTGAAGAAACACAAGAGATGAACACAGGGGAAGGGAAGGAAAATTAAGATAAAAACATAGAGGGAGGCAAACAGTTAGAGACTGTTAAATACAGACAACATACTGGGGGTTGCTGAAGGGAGGTGGATGGGCTAATGGGGTGACGGGCATTAAGGAAGGTATTTGTTGCAATGAGCAGTGGGTATTACATGTAAGTGATAAATCACTGGGTTCTACTGAAACAGATGCTACAGAGGATGTTAACTAACTTGAATTTAAATAAATATATTACAAATGTATTTCAAAGTTAATATATAGTCATATAGTTCATAAGAGGAAACATCGTCATTACAGAATGATTTTAATTTATAATTTAGCACAGAAATACCATATTAGAAAAATTATCATTATTAAACCTCTAAATAATTTATCGATTCAAGACAAGGTTGAACCCTTAATTGTACAATTGTTGAAACAATGCAAGGATGAGCCTGACATCCCCTGGACCACTCGTTAGTCGCAATAAATATTCTGATGTGCTCAATATGAAAATCACAGAACCATGTATGAAAATTCTGGGCAAAAATAAAACACAATTAAATCTCATTAAGCTTTGGAGTTAATATCTTGCTTACTGGGAATACAGAAGCAGGAGAATCAGTCAAGTGACAGCACAAGTGACAGCATAAGACACAGAAGGATCCAGAAAAAGAGAGATTCAACAGGAAAAATGATCTAGCATCTTCAGTAAGTTGACGGCATTATACAGAATACAAATGTTTTAGTTCATATGAGACTTAAGAGACATAAAAAGTAAAAAAGACATAATATGAACTAGATATAAGGTATTAAGAAATTATTATTAATTTGGGTATATCCATGACATTGTACTTAGAAGTAGCAAATATCTAAGTTGTTCAGAGATGCCTACTGAAGTGCCCTGGCAAAAAATGATACAATGTCTGGGCTTGATTTGAAATACCAGGCTAACAGATGAGGTGAGTCTATAAGTAAGTATGTGAAAATATATAAGCATGAGGTGAACTCATGATTCTACAAGTTTTGAGAAAGTGTGTAATAATTTCCTAGAAAAATTCGACTTCTCATATGAGATACATGAATAAATACAAAACCAATATATACTCCACAACAATGTTCTTTCTCACAGAGAAAACAACAAGTTTAGTTCATTTTCCTGGATTGCTTTATTTATTTATTTTTTAACGTTTATTTATTTTTGAGAGACATAGAGACAGAGCGTGAGCAGGGGAAGGGCAGAGAGAGAGATAGGGAGACACAGAATCCGAAGCAGGCTCCAGGCTCTGAGCCATCAGCACAGAGCCCTGACGCGGGGCTTGAACTTGCAGACTGCAAGATCATGACCTGAGCTGAAGTCGGCCGCTTAACCGACTGAGCCACCCAGGCGCCCCTGGATTGCTTTATAAAACATTCAATGAACATATAACTTCACTTTTATACAAAATCTTCTCCAGAAAAGAATAAGCTATAATCCTGCCTACTTTTTAAAGATTATGTTAGCAAAACTTTGAAGGCAAACAAAGCATGACAAATATAAGAAGTGAAACTTAAGGACCTCCTCACTTAAAATGTATATTCAAAAATTATAAATATGTGCAATCATATTTATATGACAATGCATGAAAGAATGTAAAATCATTAGCATGTAAATTTTTCAGGTTTTTATTTAAAAAAAAATCTATGCTAAATTGCTACCCCCCACTATGTATGAAACCGCAAATATATTGTATTAGACTTTATTGTGAATGGAAAAAACTTAAATATGATAAAATCATTATAATATAACTCTGTAATAGTTTGTGATAATTACAGGACTGATTAATATTAACTCATATTAACTTAGCAGAGAAAGCACTTCTTAAACAAGATAAAAAATCAGAAAATATATGGGAAAATATTAACATATCCTATCGACATTTAAATTGCAATGTTCTGATCATCAAAGGATACTGGACAGATAACGAAAACCCATCTAGAAACTTAGAAAATATATCTTAAACACTAATAGGGATAAGTTATTAGCTCCTAGAATCTACAAAGTAAACCTTATAACAAAAAGAGAAAATATAACCAACAGTGGGCAAAGTACCTGAGCAAACACCTCAAATACATAAATATGAAAACACTTTTGGAGTGCCTGACTGGGTGGTTAAGTTAGTTAAGCGTCAGACTCTCATTTTTGGCTGAGGTCATGATCTCACGGTTTGTGAGCCTTGGGTTCTGTCCTGACAGCAGCAGAGACTGCTTTGGGATTCTCCCCTTTCTGCTCTCTGTCCCTCTTCTGCTCTTGCTCTCTCTCTCGCTCTCAAAATAGATAAATAAACATTAAAAAAAAAACATGCTCAGATTCACCAATGTTCATAGAAATTAAATCATTTGCTATTCATCAAGTTAATAAAATTAAATTTTTTGATAATATCAAAAGAGCATATGCAACAACTAAAATGCTTATGCAAAATTGTCAGACATGTATATTTTCACAACTGCTTTGGGAAACACATAAAATTATCTAGACTAGCAAAACATACACAGATCCTAAAAATTTCACACCAAGTTTATGTCTGTAGAAACTTTGCTACATGATGTGAGGAGACACGTAATAGAAGACATAGCTAGGGTTCCATTATTTTTAATTCTGAAAACCTGGAAACATCACGTCTTCCCACAAGAAAATGAATTAAATAAATTGAGGTAAATTTATAAAATTGATTAGTATATGCAGAAGAAATCAGGTGTTAATTGATGAGTTTCCTAAGAGAGTGATCAAAATGGGAAGATTTAAGCTCATGAAATCTGTGAACAATTGAGATGGAGGGAGAAGCTGATAGTAATTTGAGGGGTTATACTAGGTCAGATAAGTTACTTTTATTGAGTTTATTTATGTATTTATTTTTAATTTTAATTTATTTTTGAAATTTATTTTTTGAGAGAGAGAGCGTGTGTGTGAGTTTGCAGGTTGAGGGGAGGGGGAGAAGGAGAGAGAGAATCTTAAGTATGCTCCAAGACCAACCTGGAGCCTGACGTAAGTCTCAGCCCGGGTACCATGATATGACCTGAGCCGAAATCAAGAGTCAGTCGCATAACTGACTGAGCCACTCGGTTGCTCCTTTTTAGCTTATTTTTATTCATGTATCTACTTATTAAAATATATTCTGGAACATATAGTTAAAGAAAATACACTGAAAGAATTTCTAGAAAGTGCATAAGGTATGAGATAATTTCACAGGATTCAAGAGGGTTATGTTTTTCAGAATGTCAACATCTCAAGAACTTGACTGTTCCCTGAGTATTTATTTAAGAGTTCAGTGGTTTTCATGTCAAACACTTAAAAAAAAGATTAGTAACATGAAATAGTTTTACTGTTAAACACAATTGAACATTTTAAATTATCTTCCTTATTGCATAACTGGGTGTTGTTTTGGCATAGTCCAGATCCCAATTCTAAATTGTTTACCTCATGCATACTTGTCAGTTCCAATGTTTGTACTGTAAGGGAGTATCAAATTGTTGGGGTTTGGGCATTTTGGGGAGGAATTGGACTTCGAACAGAGATCCACTCACTGTAGGATAAATCCATAGAACCTTCAGCCAAATTTTGTCCCTGGTGCATTTCTCTGGAAGGTAAACCAATGGGAGTGAGCTGTGTTCCTTCTCACTGCCTTTTCTTTCTTTTTTTTTTTTTTTTAAGTTTATTTATTTTTGAGAGAGAGAGAGAAAGCATGCATGGGCACATTGAGGAGGGGCAGAGAGAGAGGGAAAAAGCGAGAATCCCAGGCAGTCTCTATGTTGTCAGCACAGCACCTGATGCAGGGCTCAAACTCAGGAGATCATGACTTAAGCTTAAATCAAGGGTCCCGCACTTAGCCAACCAAGCTACCCAGCTGCCCCTCACTGCCTTTTTAATAGCAGAACAGGATGACTTTTTCAGCCAAAATTTTAAACAAAGCTTATTTCTTTGATTTTAACAACACAGAAAGTAATTGCATAAGTCAGGGTTCAACCAGAGAGGCAGAACCATTAAGAAAGATGTATTAAGAAATTTGTTGCAAGGAAATGGTTTTCATGATTGCGGTGATAGCTAGGCAAGTCGGAGATCCAGAGAGTGGGCAGTGTGGAAGGAGTCATAAACAATAGTAAGTAAATCAATGAATATGACTATGTTCTAATTCCATTTACTTATGGACACTGAAAGTAGAATTTCATGTAATTTTAACCTGTCTGAAATATTGTCCTTCTGACTTTTTTTCTATTTAAACACATAAAAAACCACTAATCCCTTGGGCCATACAAAAACAAGTGATGTGTCAGATTTGGCCTCTGGGTTAGTTTGCTGTCCTGGGGTCTATCCCAAGAGTTCTCAAACTTGATAGTCTCAGTTTTCACTTACACTCTTAAAAATTGTCAAGAACCTCAGAAGATTTTGTTTATGTGGCTTAGCATCTACTGATGCTTTAATATTAATATTAAAGCAGGAAAAATTAAAATATTTCATCATTAATTTAACTTGCAATAATAAACCTATTCTCTGTTAATATAATTTTAAATTAAATGCTAACTCTATTTTCTGAAACAACACAAAATAATGGGAGTGGCATAGTTTTATATTTTTGTACATTTCTTTGGTGCTAGTTTAATAGAAGAGTCTGGATTATCTTATCTGCTTCTGCATTCTCTTGCACTATCACATTCCATGTGACCTCCGTAAAGCTAAACTGTACTCATGAGAGAATAAGAGTCAAAAAGGTGAATAATGTCTTAACATTATTGTGAAAATAGCTTTGACCTTGTTGTTCCACACAGTATATGTTAGACTGCCTTGCTAAAACAAAGCAGCAAGTGTTAATATTGAAAAATGGTCTTGCCGTGTGAACATTTGCCTTTCATTCTTCCTTCTTCTTATGTTATTCAGGACCAAAATTTTCTGAGAAAATGACACTTTAACACTGATTGCCTGTCGAGGTAGCCCTATTCCCATTTCTGAAAACATTCACCACCATGATTTTTCAGATAATATTCTGTGTTCTGCCTTTTATATCTACAACTTTATTGAGAAATAGATATCATGTAATAGAATATTCCTAATTTTCTTCCCTTTAATTGTGTCCCTACCTCCTCAGAATTTCTGTGGTTAACCATCTTTTCATTTCTCCTCCTCATTTTGAAAAATATGAAGAGTTTTCCTCATTTCCAAGGACAATCCTTTCAGGTTTACATGAAGTTCAAGTTTTGTCATCTATTTCTTTTTCTCTTCAAATTTATCTGTTTTATTTTTGTGAGTGGTGTAAGAAAGTGGTCTAGTTTCATTCTTTTGCATGTTGCTGTCCAATTCTCCCAGCACTCCCCCCTCCATCACTGGTTTTTAACCATTTGTAAGCTAATTTCCTAACATTTTTTTTGTACTACCAGATGTAAAAACAAAACAAACAAAAAAATAGCATGCATTTGTTTAGTATCATAGTTTCACCCTACTCACTTTTTTCTTTTTTATGTTTATTTATTTATAAGAGACAGAAAGAGCATGGGAACAGGAGAAGGGCAGCGAAAGAGAGACACAGTGTCTGAAGCAGGCTCCTGGCTCTGAGCTGTCAGCACAGAGCCCTACATGGGGCTCGAACCCAGTAGCCGCAAGATCATGACCTGAGTTGAAGTCAGACACTCAACCAACTGAGCCACCCAGGTGTCCCTCCTGATAGCTTATTTACTTAATATTGATTAATATCTTTCAACCAATATATCAAAAATCACAAAAGATTGGCTACTATTCACTCATCTTTTAAGACAGATTGTCAATTATGTATTGGGCAATTTCTATTTGGGAAAGATAAAGTATCAGTAAACTCTAATTCTGCTCTTCATACATTTGAGGCCTAGTTGAGACAAAGTAAGTAACACTAATTCATTTGAGGAAGTTCACTCATAGAGATAAAGTACGTATGTGACCCACAGAATCAACTTCTAACTTCTAACTCTTCCACCTACGGCTTTCCCGAGTTAGATGTCCATATTTGTCTTCTATTGCTAGCACAGTGTTTTCTCTGTTTTCTGTCGACTCTTATATTTTCTGTTGCCTCTAAACAGACATTCCTTCAGCCTGTCTCTCTTTTTCACTTCTGCTGTAAATTGACCTAAATGGATTTGGATTTTTAACAATTGCCAGTTCTTTCAATAAATAGCAATAGACTCCAATAAACAGAATTAGATGGAAATTGAAAGAATTTTCCTTTAAAACGTTGCTTACAAGTAGTGAGGATGGTAACAGAAGTAAATTTCAGATTAAAACCTTCCAAATGTATAAAATGTAAATGCTTCTTAGAACAAGTAAAGGTTGCATGGAGTAAAATTGCAAGTATTTATCTCTTCTCCTAGTTAGGAAAGACACCCACTTTCAGGCATGCAAACCTGATACATAAATTCCTACATGCTACAAAGATAAATCTGGGCTAGATCCACCTTTTGGTTCATTCAAAAAATGAGTCCTTGATGAGTGGAAGAGATAGGAGAGCAGAGCTCCAGACTCAAGACAGCAGTACTGCTTTGAGGATGGCGGGAAGCTGGGCAGGCCGAATCCTTTATACTTTATAATGTAGCCACACTTACATGAATTGAACCTCAGTCATTTCATCGCTGCAAATTACATCTATGATCCTTTATGCTAACTCTTTGGTTGAATCTTTGAAATATTATTTAAATTATTTATGTAGCTATTTCTGTAGTATGGATTGTTATTTAGATTATTTAATATAGTAAGTAGGTACTCAGAGGGCTCAGAATGTGAGTTGCTGATTAGGCTATTTCAAATGTTAACTCTCTTTTAAATTTCAAGATTTCAATTTCTCTTAAATCCCTTTTTACCTTTATGAGGATTATATCACTTAATGCTTTACTTATGAGATAGTGGCTAAGAGCTCAGGCCTTAGAATCTAGCATATTGAGTTGAATCCAAACTCATTTAGATTTTTTTTGTGTTACAAATATCTTAAAGTTCATTTCTTATTAAAATAGTTATTTATATGATTACAGAAGGTACTCACTAAATGATACCTCTTATGAGGTATATATTTTAATTGGGTGGACATAAACATTAAAATTCCACATTAACATTTTAATATTGTTTTATATTAATACAAATATTAATAATAGAAGTAATACTATATTGACATTACTTCTGTGTAAGCCAACAAAATGTTTTAATTTGACCAATGAAAATTACTTTTTAATACTTTGGGTTGAGAATAACAAATCCTGAGCCACATTTTAATAAAGCATACATAATTTTTACACCGAATTTTTGTCTTTTTTGTGAAAACAGTGTATTTATAGTTAACCAGTTGCAAGTTTGCAACAATTTTTGGAGATGATTATCTTTTATGTACCTACATGGAACAGCCTCTATTTTGAAAGGAGAAAATATAATTTAATGAAAGGGACTTTGCTCTGGTATTTATAAAACCTACCTGACCTTCTATCTTATTTATAACCTTATGTTAACTTTCATGAGGCAGTTAACGTTTTGACCAATGAAGAAAATACATCATGTTATAAACAGAAATATTATGTGGTGATCCAAAAGAGCAAATGACGTATGAAAGCTATATTTCCTTTTCATATGAAAATCTAGGGCTTATGGGAAGAATCAGAATGCAATATGGTTTGCTCTCCCAAACGTACTGCATGCTATTCATTTTGAGATGAATAATAAACCTTTTCGTCGTTTCAAACAATGCCTTTTGGGATATATTCTATGATGCTTATGTAAAATATCTTGCAGATGCTTTATTCCTTTAACATTTGCAAAATTTGTGTTTCATCCCCTTGAGTCTTCTGTTTTGTTTAAGGCCGGATAGGGTAAATGTTGGTGCAAACTCATTAGCATCAAAAAATACCAAGTTAATCAGATAGTAATTCAAAAGCAAATACACATGGTCGTGTTATAGAGTTACTTAGGTTTTACTTTAATACTCAATAGATGAAAAACATATTCTGCTAGTATGTGTTCAAATTGATTCTCCCAACTCTGTTTAGAAATATATAATTCTTTTATTTTTAAAATAATTATCATATTTTATTAATTTTCTTGACTTATTTCTAGTAACTTTAACTGAATTTGAGAGTGTTCTCTAGTTTCTGTTTTCTGGGAAAAGAATGTGTTTTACTGAAGTACTTGAAATACAAGGAGCTATCAACACATATGTATTTTCAGTATGTCAATTTGAATACTATCAGCCTGATAAAATGAGAAAAATAAAGTAATATTTTCTCTTAAATATCAATATTAGAAAAGCATCCCCATTGATCTTTTGCACCCTTCTAGTGTGTTTTATTTGAAAACAAACACAAATTTCTGATTCTATATTTCACCAAGAAACATTCATTAAAAACCAAACTAAACTATGTGACTGTCTTAGGTGTCTTTAAAACCAGTTCTTTTTACTTGCTCTGCAGATGTATCTTGATGAGAAGCAGAGACTTGAGCTTTTTGAGCAGTGCCGTTGGTGTGTGGAACGAATGGCAAGGGACCATGAAGTCCTGAATTCTGAATTTAAATACTGGTTCTGTCATTGCAAGCTGCCTAAAGTTCAGATATCATCTAATATCCTTAAATCTCAGAGACCTCATCTAAGAAAAGCAGGTCATGTCTACCTAGATGAGTTGTTTTCATGTTAAATTACCAAAGTTTAGGGAATGTATCTAACATATTCCTTAGTAAGTACTTAATATTGTTAGACAGTAGCAATAATAGAATTTACTTGTTCACATTCTTTAGTTCTTATAGAAGAATCAGCAAATAATATCCAGAAAGTTTGAAAGTAGGTAAAACGTGTTTTATTATTCTGGTAGCACTGGCAACATAGACTTCTATTTTTTTATCTGCATATACTAAGTTGTGAATATGGCATATATACAATTTGTAGACTGTTTCAATTTTTAATTTATATCAAAGGCATTTCTCCACTCTTGTACACAGCTGTATTTTTCATAGTCCCATAGTATCTGTTAAGATCATATTCAAGTTGTATGATTTGAAAGGAGTATCTTGTATGTAGGCATTTAATACCATTCATCTTGAAAACATGCAAACACACATACACCCATATAGTTACACTCAAATAAAAGTAAGCAAAGAGATGTAAAAAACAGGACTGAGGATATCCAATAAAAGAAACCTGAATATGCTCTCACACAATATGAAAACTTCCTGTCAGACGTACCTAATACATACTTATTGAGAAGAAAGGTGTGATATATTATGAATGCAAGTATACAATAAAAAACTTGCAACTCCGTAATTCAGAGGGGCAAGAGTTAAAGGAGAAGCTAGAACATCGGAGAAACACAATTACCTCATTTGGAAGTCCTTGTAATGTGATGGTGTCATAGATTTCAAATTGACCTTGTCACTTGGCATCTTATGCCCAAGTAGACACAATGGGCAGAGAAAGCCCGTTGCCAGAAAGCTACATTGACCTGACTCGTTCCTAATACTTTGGACTTCCCTTCAGCTGATAGAGCACCTTGCTGAGTTGGAAGCAGTTTCCAATGACCTGACTGGATCTTGACATATTGTTGCATATCTCCGTAAAGTAACAGAAAGAAACATGCCAGCATTGAGGCTAGAGGTAGTCACATTATGGACTATGCTTAACTGAATTTAGAGATACAGTGCTTAACACAGTAGATTCAACAAATACATAAAAGTAATCAAACAGAAAGGTACTTCCATCAAGTCACTCTCCATATCAATTTCTGTACTGTTAATTTTTGCATCATTAAGCATTTTGGCTGAAAATGTGAGTTTATTTCTTACAGATTAATAATAGGAAGAAGCAATAAGACACATACATAACATATGTAAAAATATCCAACCAAGAAAAATTTCTCCATTCGATGACAAACATAAGGAAACAACACGGTTGCTATGAAAATGTGAATAAAGTGGAATATAAGTTGAATATATATATATATATATATATATATATATATATATATACATATATATATATATATACGTATATATATATGTTAAAGTTCATTAATTTTGACAGAGAAAGAGTGTGTGCCATATGTGTGCTCACATTGTGGAAGATGAACAGAGAGAAAGGGAAAGAGAGAATCCCAAGTAGGCACTGTGCTGTGAAACCAAAACCCAAAGTGGGCTCGATCTCACCAACCATCAGATCATGACCCAAGCCGAGATCAAGAGTTGGAAGCTCAATGAACTGAGCCACCCAGGTGCCCTACACTATATTTTGAAGAAAGAATTTTTACGTAGACTCAAAGAACATCATCACATCTGTCTCCAATTAGAAAATTTGTGATTATTAAATTTTACATTCTCAAAGAAATTTTACAATTTTGATATAATTTCTTAATATTTTGAAGATTTAAACTAAACATATGTGTGTGTAGACACAAGTATTTGTCACATGTTTATATTTGATCCAGGTTTGCAGAAGGCTTTATGAAACCAAGACTGATCTCAGCCAACTTTTCATCAACATCATATGATTAAATGTACTCATAAACAATGTTTGATTTCACGAACTTTTTTGTGCAGTTAATGTACAGTTCAAGATGGCTTCCGAGTTTTCTAGAATATAAGTCCAGAAGTGTGAAGGATAAATTTTCCTCAAAGAAAAAAATTTTACTCTAAAACCTATGGAGACATTCTAGCAAAGACGATATATCCCGCACCTCTCCATAATCCATCCACATGAAACATTCAAAATTAGCATCTTTACTAAGTGTATTAGTTTCCTAGGTCTGCCACAACAAAGTACCATTAACCAGGTGGCTTAAAAGACAGAGGAAATTTATTCTCTCACCGTTTTGTAGATTGAGAAGTCCAAAATCAAAGGTGTCGGCATGGTTAGTTTGTTCTGAGGTCTCTGAGGGAACAAAGACAATGTCACATTTAACTGTATGTAATGAATATGGATAAATTCAAATATTAGAAAAGTGGTGCCAATCTGGGCATTGTATTACAAAAGCCTGAAGTTTAAAATGAACACTGTTTACATGTGCTTCAATTAGAAAGATTTTTAATATGCCATCATAGAAGAAATTACCAAGATATAACGTATCATTTTGCAGATTCCACGTGTTGCTAACTTAAAATCCTATTGAAGAAACATAATTTTCATTACAATAATGTTGACTGAGTTTGACATTGAACATCTTTGTCTTAGGAAATCAAAAAAAGATTTATTTCATGGTGTTTCTAGAATTTTCTGTATATAGGCCAACACCATCACACAAGAAATTGCTGTTAACAGCTTTGTAACCTCTTTCTGTAAATGTTCTCAAGACCACATGCTATGGAAAATTTTTGTTTAATTTATTTTAGCATAACTGTTTGTATCAATTGAAATTCAAATATTTAAGAATATTTTAACTAGAGAAATTTAGAGATTTTCAAACAAAACATTATGAAAATTTATATTTTATAACGAAAAGGCATACCAAAGATCTACTTAACTTTATTGAATTACATATTGTTGAGTGTACTTGATAACTTAATTGACAAAATTTGAAACATTAATGGGCATTAAAAGTAATGAATGAACTACTAAAACCTCTATTAGAGTAAGCTGGTCTAAAAAACACTGTATTGGAGTTCAAAATTATGGAGAACATTTGCCAAATACCAAAATGGAGTAATCGTAAAGATGGCAAAAAATAAGTATGGCCTTAAACTACATGGCATCTAGTGGACACCAACCAACATAAAATGAAGTAAACAAATCAAAGAGTACTTCCACTCGAGATTTAACCTTATTCTATTAGCTTAAAATCATACCTGCATTGGTTGTCGGGACCAGCTAGTTTATTGATTACATGTGATGCACAGCTCTCTTTCAGCACAAAGAACACAAAAGATCATATTTTAATGTAGTTATGAGTAGTCTTTTAAAAAGATAGTGCCATATGCTCATCATTTTTAGATACTAATTTATGTTGACAGTATTTTAGATTTTATTATGGTTATTGGACAGCTTCAGTTTTCTTCCTCTTTTTGTAACAATGAGGATAAACCAGGCACAGTTTAAAAACCAACGATTTTATTCTTATATGTGACTATTTTATTACCATGGAGTTGTGCACAGGAATAGTTAATTATTATCACTTTCCTCTGTGTTTTCAACTCCTTTACCATTTCTAGTTTTGTACTTTATTCCTATCTCCAACTTGCTTTTTATAATTTATATTGAATACTTTACTATTTTATCCCTTTTTTGAAAAGGCAGCTCCTAGATTTATGTCTTTATTTTTGCGTTTGGTGTGAGAACCTGGTCCAGTTTCATTTTTCTGCATGTCGTTGTCCAGTTTTTTCAACACCATTTGTTGAAGAGACTGTTCCCTACCCCTCTTTGGATATCCTTTCCTGCTTCGTCAAAGATTAGTTGAGCATACAGTAATGGGTTCATTTCTGGGTTCTCTATTCTGTTCCATTGATCTCTGTGTCTGTTTTTGTGCCAGTACCATTCTGTCTTGATGACTACAGCTTTGTAATATAGCTTGTAACCTGGTCTTAATTATCTTCAAACTCATTGATTTCTGTCTTTGTCCTTATTTCTTTATTCTTTCTACTTACCTTTCTTTTGTATTGCTATTTTTTTCATATTTCATGAATTAAATGGTGATGCCCTATTTTTCTCCATTAATAGTGAACGTATGTAAATACTACATTATTTCTGATTACCCCTCTTGGCCACAGCCAATTTCAATTCATGTACAATTCACACCATATAGGACAATATTGTAATTTAGGCAACATGATTTGTTTAAGTTGTATTACATAACAGAAAAGTTGAATAATGGAAAGCATTGGCTATTTACACTGGCCTAAGTATATAAGTGTCTTGAATATATAGACAGTTATAGTATTTAGGGTATCCCCATGAGGAAGTTACTGTTCTAAACTTATTTTATTAGTGACATAACTAAGGAATAGGCATATCATATCTTGCTCAAGGTCACCAGTTATGCATGAACAAACCACAATTTGTACCCAGTGTGATGGTAAGTCTTATATGTCAATATAGCTAGGCTATGGTGCCCAATTGTTTGGCCCAACACTGATCTAGATGTCTCTGTGAAGGTACTTTGTAGATGTTATTAATGTTTGTGGTCAGTTTGACATAATTAAAGGTGATTATTCTCTAAAAAATAGATGGGTGTCATTCAGTCAGTTGAAGGCCTTAAGAACAAAAACAAGTTACAAAATGAAGAAAGAATTCTGCATCAAGACTCTTAGACAGAAACCCCGCCTGGGTTTTGCTCTGCTGGCCTGCCCTATAAACTTACCAGCTTCACAGCTGCATGAACCAATTGGTCAAAACAAATATTTCTGTCTCTCTCTTCCTTCATTTACTCTCAATCTCTCTTTCTCTCTCTCCTTCTCTATTCCTTTGTCTCTCTCCTCTCTCTGCTCTATCATGTATATCTATCTATCTGTCTGTCTATCTATCTATCTACCTACCTACCTATCTATCTATTTATAATTATCATCTGTTATTTTACTCTGGAGGTTACTCCCCAATAACTCAACATTTTCTTCAGGTTCCTCAACTGCCTTGTTAGGAAGCTGTGCCATTTATATTACTTAACTAACAAAATCACAAATGCCTTGATGCCAGGCAGCAAGATATCACATGTTGTACTTCACAATCACTCCCAAATGTTCACACTCCTTATCTATTCATCCAGCATTAAGACAGAAATCAACTTGGAATTTCATTTAAAAACTGCCATATAACCTATATGTTAACCCATGATTTTAAAAGAGAGACTTGGCCTCTTTTTATACTTATTACTTTTCAATCTTTCAGGTTTGTAAAAAAAAAAAAAAATCTTACTCAAGTTCTGTATGTATCCCTGAGTCATGTACTAAGATGAGAGGCAGTAGATAACCCACCCTTCCTTAGTCCATCAAATACCACCTGTCTAGGCCTGATATCTCTATAAAGTCTACCTGGGGAAAAGAATATGACAAAAGTCACACTGTTAAAATCTTGTACATTTTTTAGTTTGTCTCTTAATTGACCTCTCTGGGAAATTTGGCATATCTAAGCATTGTTTCCTTATTGAACTTTCTTCTCTTGATCTCTCCTCAGCCACTCAGGCCAGACTATATTAGTTTTTTTAAGATCTTCCTCTGTCCATCTCTAAAATGATCATGTGTTTTCTTCCCTCTCAGGACAATTTTGTGTATAAACATAGCTTCAGATACTACTTATATCCTAATATCTCCAACCAAAATTGGAATACTTGACTCAACATATATGACTTATTGGTTTGTATAATGTCCAACTCAACAATCTGTAGAACTGAACATCTCAGTCATGAATATAAATTCTCACTACTCATTTTCAAAGGATTCAGAGTCACTTTAAGTTATGTAAGAAACTAATTTGTCATCTCTCCATGTCTAGTCCATTTCAATCTTGCTCTCTCTCTCATTTCTATATCTCAGCAACCATCTATTGTCTACAAAATTTGTTATGGTAGAAGTCTAGGAGAGAGAAAACTCCAAAAGAAAAACTCATCTTCCTTCTCTCTTTTTTTTCTTACAGCTACTGAATCACAAAAATCTTACCCATTTTGCATCCTAAATATTTGTAACCTTTTTGATTTCTCTGTATCTGTTAGTCTTAATGTAGACTAAATATTTATCATGTTGTGATTGGGACCTTGAAAATTGTTTGTCAGTTTCACATTCTTTAATCATCCTGTCTATTTTGTCTTCTCTTCCACTGCCCCGAGTGATTATTCTAACTTGATTATATTAACATTCAGCTTAAAATCGTTTAATAGCTCCTCAGTAACTAAAATTAACATTTAAATTCGAGATAAAATCTAAACTCAAAAAGTTACGATACCATCTAAACTTTTCTCATAATTGGATTCCTTACTCCCATTCTTGATATTTAGAGCCAAATTATACTATGTTTTATATTATTTTCCTATCAGGGCACCTGAGTGGCTCAGTAGGTTAAGCGTTCGACTTTGTCTCAGACCATGATCTCACAGTCTGTGAGATTGAGCCCCGCGTCAGGCTCTGTTCCGACAGCTCAGAGCCTGGAGCCTGCTTTGAAATCTGTGTCTCCCTTTCTCTATGGCTCTCCCCTGCTCTCTGTCTCTCTCTCTCTCTCAAAATTAAAAAAAAATATATATTATAAAAATACATTATTTCCCTATTATTGTTCTAACAACTCACCCAAATTAGTTTTCTTAAAACAATATAAAAAAATTATATCACAGCTTATAAGTCAGAAATCAGATTGGCACAGCTATGTCCTCGCTCTGGGTTTCAAAGGTCTCAATTGAGGTGTCAGCCAGCTGACTTCTCATCAGAAGACTCTAGAAAGAATCCACTTCCGAGGTAATTCAAGTTGTTGGCAGAATCAAGTCCCCTGTGTTTGTAGGATGGAGGTCTCCATGTCCTTGCTGGCTGTCAGAGTCTGTCCATTAGATCCTGGAGGCTGTCACTGTTTGTTACCTGAGGCTCCAAAAGAGTATTAAATCCTCTCACCCATGGGATCTCTTTGACTTCCCCGTCTGCCTGCCACTTCTCTCTAACTTCTTGCATCTCTTTCTTCTGATTCTAGCTGAATAAAGTTATCCGATATTAATGGCTCGTATGATTACATTGGACTCTTAAGGCCTTTAGCCTTAATTAATTTCCAAGTTCCCTTTTCTGTTGGCATAACATGCAGCAGAACCTAGCAGCAGTTAGGTCATACACATTTCTGAAAATCATTCCACTTTTTGCAATATTTCTGCTCCTTCATGTTTCTGTTCTTATTCTGGCATCTTTCTATAATATACCTACGTTTCGATCTGTCTGGAAAATGATTATACACCCCTCACATCTCAGCTTAAAGACTGCCACTTTTGACAAAACAGGCCTGTTGAGATGAATCTTCTTCAATGCTACCATTTTGCATTTTCTTCTGTCATAATTATGGTAATCAACTTATTTCAGTGCATTTGTCCATATCTGTATGTTTACTGGACTATAAAACTTGTGAAGATAGGGAGAATGCTGTAGGAAGTTTCCGTAAAATGTGGTAATAATGAGAGAATAAAGTATTAATATGGTACATATACCAGCAAATCTGTTTTTATAGTTTTCATGATTTTTGGTGAAAGTTATTATACATTTTATTTGAGATGTGTTGAAATTTTGTGCCTAAACTTTTCATATTCAAGTAAGGCAAAAACATATGTATCTAGTGCCATGTGCTGCTGAGAAGCTTGTTGGGGGATTACTTACAAACAGAGAAGTAGCAGTGGCAAGTCATGTTCCAAATCTCACTATTACAGAGCTTAAAGTAGACCTAAATGGACAATAATTTGGTAGAGGTACCCATCCCACATCCAGTAATGCTCTACATATTTATAAGGTCAGAGGAAAAGAATATCTGTGTGAGCAGGTAGTGATAGAAACCCCTAGATGTGGAGTGCTTGTTAGAAAAGCAGAAACCTCTGGAGCTTTGCAGTTGGTGTCACCCTGGTCTTCCCTTTAGGTAACCTCAATCTTCTGAATCAACCATCAGCTCAGCTATCAGAGGAGGAAAATCAGCCCCAAAGGCTATCCAAATTCATCATCTTTTGTTTCTAAAAGGCAGTATGGCATACTGGAATTACATTACTATGACTTTAGGGTTTTCTAAATTAAACAGGCATTTGTTGGAGCGCCAGATGTGTTATTTATAAGTTATATGTGTAGAGAAAGGTTGCATATAGCAAGTATGAGATATGTATATATTTATACCTATTTTATATACATAATTATATTAAATATATACTTATATTTATGTATATATTTATATATTAATACAAATATTTATATTTATTATTATTATATCATATACCATATGTTATATATGCATATAAAGACAATGATTGCATGTAACAAGTATGAAATAACATACATAGTAAACCTTTGTATTCAATGATGAGTAACTTTTCAAGCCTCTTCCATTTTTAAAAATTTACTTTAAAAATAATCTTTGTAATCTCTTAAAACCACAAAAAATGAAAAAATTCTATTTATTATTTTATTTCATGATGAATGAAAGTTAACTAGAAACTATATTTTGCTTAATGGGAATTAAATTGTAATCAAAAACAAAGCATTTTGTGATCATTTATTTCACTTGCTCATTATTTGAAAACTTTATTTACATACAATTCTTGACATTTTTATCTTTTTAATGTTCTATTAAAAATTATTGCTATTTAGCCTCTGTTCGAATAATGCAACACTTCTGAGTGTAAAATCAATTTAGCTGCCAGAAGAAATAAGTGGACAAGAACTCAGTTGATAGGTCTAGGAGAGAAAGCTCCCCTAATTTAGAGACTAAAAGGATAAGTAATTGTAATTTTCGAAGCTCTTATTTTAGTTATGATGAAAACTGACAAGAGAGTGGGATTTCTGATCACTTTATTATAGTACTATAGAGGCCTAAAACCTAGGGCAGTTTAGTAGTTTAATTCTTCCACTTAAAGGAAAAAAAAAAAACAAAACTTACAGAGAGTGAACAAAGTTATATTTGGATGGGAACAGGTTTAGTGTAATGGTCTTGGGTTTTCAAAAGAATAAAAATATTAGAGAAATGTCTACTACCCAAATGAAGGTCCAGAATATATGCATTTCATGTTTTTTTTTAATATTTATAAAAATGGCTGGGTAAACATTATTGAAGGCTAATATGTATCAAGGCCAAGATTATCTGATGATCAATATGAGATAAAAGCTGGGGCGCCTGGGTGGCTCTGTCGGTTAGGTGGCCGACTTCAGCTCAGGTCATGATCTCACAGTATGAGTTCGAGCCCGCGTCGGGCTCTGTGCTGATGGCTCAGAGCCTGGAGCCTGCTTCAGATTCTGTGTCTGCCTCTCTTTCTCTCTGCCCTTCCCCTGCTCACATTCTGTCTCTCAAAAATAAATAAATGTTAAGAAAAAAAAATCAAAAACAAATATGATATAAAAGCAATCACCATGATGGACTGTGATTGCTGAAGAACTTCAGGAACATAAAGCCATTCAGGATGCAAAAAGAAAAAAAAACACCCTTAAAAATCACATTATAATTGTAATTTGGAGAAAAAACATACAGAAATTCTTTCTCCCCTTTATGCTTTTCTTTTCTAATTCACTGCCTGACTTATAAACAATAAGTAAAAAAATATGTTACACTGTAAATAACTTTTATATTAAATGTTTTATTTAAAATGAGTAATTTCAAAACTATTATGAAATAGAAGGCAGATGACTTGCTATAAATGTGTTTACAATATATCAAATGTATTTTTATAAAATACAAAGAAATAATATACATGTGTGCCCAGATGTTTAATCTTTTTAATTCACTGAAACTTGAATTAAGAGATGAATTCCCTTAAGTGAGCATGGCACAACAATTAACTTATATATTTATTTTAACAGCTGTGAAGCATTTTGTTGAATAGTTTAGAATCTGTAATGTCATCATGCCGGGTGAGGCTTTGCTTTTCTCTTCTTTTTTTTCCCCCCCATTCTATTTTTTAAAATTCCATCTTAATGGCCTTGGATTCTTGAAGATCTGTAGCAAAAGTATGTAACTCTTCTAACATGTTTGGTAACTACCATCTGTGGTTACCAACTGCAGCTTAAAGTGTGCAAGAATGTTTCCCTTCTCCATTCGTTAAACTATATTCTCTTAAAGATACTATTCAGATATTCTTTGTTTGGTAAATGATTATTCATTCCACAGGACTAAATTACTCTTAACTCTATTATATTTTGTGTACTACTTTTATCATATTTATATGTCCTATCCAGGTTTCCTACACTTAGATATTCAGCAATTATCTAACTGAATGAAATTTCAGGGCTCCCAAAATAGACATTTCTGCTTGAAACTGGGGGTAAAAATTAGCACATAATCCGTGTTCTTATGATAAATGTTATTTAGAAGTTAATATTACAAACTATTTACCTATACATTGGTCTTATTTGATCATAGGTTTACCTGGTAAATTAGGTCATTTGGTTATAAATTGAGTTCATTAAATGCCATAAATCAAGAATTATATATATCAGTGACAGGGACAAATTATACCTTGAGTGTATAGCTTTGAACATTGAAAGTGAATAAGTTAATTACAACCATTTTCGCTATCTAATATAAATCATGGTATAATCTAGGTTTGGATTTTCTTCTTGTGCTTCCTAAAACTCTTACTCTAACGTCCTGAGCCTGCCTATCTTTTCATAGAAATTTATGTGGTAGAAACTTTAAAATCCTTGTATCTCTTTGTCCTCATTTTTTGGGATTTTGATGGCGAGGCTTTCTCACTCTGGTGTAAGGTTTTACTAATGAATCACTTACTCTTATGAAATAGTAACAGTATAATAATACTAAATCTCATTAAGATAATACTGATTAAATGGGCACCTGGGTGGTTCAGTTGGCTAAGTGGCCAACTTAAGCTCAGGTCATGATCTCACGGTTTGTGAGTTCAAGCCTCGTTTTGGACTCTGTCCTAACAGCTCAGAGCCTGGAGCCTGCTACAGATTCTGTGTCTCCCTCTCTCTCCACCCCTTTCCTGCTTGCTTTCTGTGTCTCTCTCTCTCAAAAATAATAAACATTTTAAAAAATCAAAAAAAAAAAAGCGATAATACTGATTTATTACATATATATTATTCGATGTAGCTTCTTGTGTCCTGTTGATATAAAAACTACAACTTAGGAGCACCTGGGTGGCTCAGTCGGTTGAGCGGCCGACTTCGGCCCAGGTCATGATCTTGCAGTCTGTGAGTTCGAGCCCCGTATCGGGCTCGTGCTGACAGCTCAGAGCCTGGAGCCTGCTTCATATTCTGTGTCTCCCTCTCTCTCCGCCCCTCCCCCACTCGTGCTATGTCTCTCTGTCTCAAAAATAAATAAACATTAAAAGAAAAATTTTTAAAAACTACAACTTAATATTTATATCAATGTGGGAAAGGAAAAAATAAATATAGTGTATATAGAAAACAACTGTATAGCAATAGTGTATAAACTACAAGACAAGGAAAACAGTATACAAGCCTTGAATTTCAAAAAAAAAAAAAATGATCCGACTTTTTAGATTCTATTAACTGCTCTAAATGTATATTTTCACTAATCCTGCCTTTGATTTCAGCTTTATAGTCTAGAAATAAAATAGCACAATTGGCGAGAGGTATTCAGTGTTTTTACAGTGAGATCTTTAAAACTATATCTTGATCATTTTTTCTGTTCAGAAATTCCCCTCTCAAATTATGTTTTGTTTCATCACATTACATTTATTCAATAAAAGAAAGTTTAAGAAAAAAATGATAGAAGCTATTAAATCAGGGTTAGTTTCAAATTTCTGGTTTATGAATCAGAATTTAAATTTTGTATAATTTAAATATTTCTATAACTTAATACTGGCACTACCTGGCACTATCCTCTTATATTAGAGTTTTATCATTTTGAAAAAAAAATGGTAAGTAACAAATGCTCTCTGACCTTCTTTCTCTTTTAGGTATAGGCTTAAGTTCCGTAACGATTTACCTTTTGTTCTAAGCATTAGAAATGGAAAAAAAAAATATGGTAAATCTCAGATGCATATCTTTCTCACCAATTTTATAAAATGTCCATTCAGTTTTTATATAATGCTCTTCAATTAATAAATTAAGTAATGTTGTTCTCACTGATGAATTGTTCCATCATGCAATATTGAAAGATAAAAGTAGGCATAAATTTCTGATACCCGTTGGTTCTATTGTAATCTTAATCTATTTTGATTTATCATTTATCATTTTAATTTTAGATTTTGAACCTTGATTTTTTTAGTAAAAATGACTATTCCCTCCCCCAGATAATATTATATGTTCTTTTGTTGTGCTAATATCAAAATGTTCCAATTGTCTGTAAGTAAACAGCGTTGTTGAGGGTTTATTATTTTTTTTGGTGCTGTTATTCATCATTACGTTTGCATTTGTTCTTCCAATGTTTGCCTTTTCTGTTTCTTAGTTAGGGAAGAATTTTAAGGACTTATTCTTTATGCTCATACCATGTGTTTTTAAAGACAAAATAATGCAAATTTGTTTACCATTTGGCTTAGTAATTTAATTCTTCTTTTACCTTTCCAAATTTATTGTGTTCTGTTAATCTGAACTTTGCTTATATCTGCATCTAATATGACCTTTTGATTTGTCTTCATAAGACTGATATTACTATCTTTGTCATAAAAAGATAGTGGGGTTTGCCGCAGATTACTTAAAAATGTCTTCACAACACTTTTAAATGTATTCATTGATCAGAATTTTAACATAAGTAATTTTTATCATCTTCTTAAAAATAGTGAATAGGAAATTTTAATCCTCTGAAAATTATTCTCTAATTTGTCCCTAGTATCTACTTTAAAGACAATTTTGAGTGTCCATCCTGAAAATTCACTTTTTAGAAGATTTCTGAATTGAACCCTAAAGGAATCTTTTCTCTGCAATTACCCTTGTTTATCATCCCTTTGATTTTATTTAACACATTATCTGACAACAGGAGAAGATCCATGACCTTAATCTTACTGATCCTCCTTTATCCATTAGGCAAATGCCTAATTTAACAAATGAGTCTTCTGCTTGCCCTAAAACCAGAAAACTCATTTTTCCTCCAACCAATCAATGAAGCTAGTTTAGAGAATAAGATTTTTTTTGAGGGGAAGAAACATTAAAAAAAAAGACACAGAAAATCATTACTTCAGGGCTATGTTTAAACATGAAAACACATTTTAAAACTATGAATCTAGAGCATATAAATGTTCTAAATGATGTTAGAATATCAGTAAATCAGCACCTGCCGTTGGAGTTTCTAGACTTATTGCTTGAATTTTATTTTTCTTATTTGAAGATTGAAAACCAGTAGATAATATATATACCTACAACCATGTCTGAGATATTATACATTTTGCATTGAGGCATCTTAAGTTAATATTACATAAATCACCTTGATGTTACATGTATGATGTATGCTTGACAAAAACTTTTTTGCACCTACTTTTTCAATTTTATAAACCCAAAGAAAATTTACCCTGGTTATATCTTGGATTAGAAGCATATATCAATTTTTCTTTATATTATCTGAATAAGCACTGACTTCAGTGGCTTACAAAACACACACAGCCCTATTTCACAGTGATTTAAATTCAAACAAATCACTGAAACACTATGCAAAAGATTTCACCTTGGATGTCACTAACACAGGAAGATGATCAAGTCATGATCCCACTTCTTATGAAATTTATAGTTTTGTTAGAGATTGTAAGGATATATATTAATTAATGTGAAATACCAAATTTAGAGTGCCAGTTGAACTTCTAGAAATTCATAGACTAAAATAGCACTTTCTAACAATTTATGTATCCCTTCTATACTCTTTCAATAACCATTTCTAATTCTCATTCTTTCCAAAAGGTCTTATATTCATTAGGTATTTTGGTTGCTCAACTAATAAAGGTTGAGAGGGACATTTATTTTAATGATACATATTGAAAAAATGGAAAACAAGAATTTATCTCCCAAGACTTACCTTTACTGAGTACTGAACACAGGCTTACTGGGGAAAAGGAAGGACAGGAATACACTGATTCTTATGAAGATTGGAACTTATTCATGTCCCCAAACACCTCCGTTAAGTAAGTTATTATTTTAACTATATACTTTCTTGTTAAGCATAATAATATTAAGATGTTACAATAAACTATAATAACAGCACCAAATAGTAATTCATGGATTTCTACTACAGAACTTCATCTTTATAAAGATTTCTCTCTCCATTTCCCCTCCCCCACCCTGCCCCACAAATCAAAGCAAAGGAAGTACAACAACAAAACGCTGCTCACCTTCCGTTGAGTTTTGTGTTGACCCTCTGTAAGAAACTGGGATTGATCTCTTTCTTCTCACTGAAGTTTTCATGTCCTTGCTAAGCAAGGATCTTGTGACACAACAGTAAATCAGTCGTTTACCAACCTATGGATTGGTTGGTCAGATCACTTCTGATGATCGGCTGTGAGTATGATGAACGGCCTGTGTGGTAGAGAAATCTTAGGGCTATGGGCAGAATGGATTTACAGGAGGATTTGAATCAATGTCTGCCTCCCACCAGTGCTCAGGCTTGTAGATATTATGCTACAGTGTGTCTCTGTGCGTGGCAATGTCGTTCACCTTCAAGATTCCGGCCAGTAATTGGAAGAGGTGGTTCCTGAAACTAGCATCTTGATCTCTTTTAAACAGTAGTCTTTATATATATTTAAAAAACTGGGTTTAGGTGCTCCCATAATACACTATTTATAAATGTTTTGAAAGTTTAATTTTTTTAATCATTCCTTCACATTTATATCTTCCAAGAGAATGCTTCCTTAAAGGAAGTAATTTTATAATATATGTGCATTTATATGTATATTTTGTATATTTAAATCTCCAATACTTACCCCAGGTCTGCAATTACTATATAAGTGTTTGGTAAATGACTTAAAATTTAATTTTAAGGGGGAAATTTTTCAAGTAGTTTGTTCAAAATAAGTATTTTATAAACTTATTTTATAATTATAGAGGTTTATTCCTATGTAAACAACTTCCCCACTACTTGAAACATAACATATATTCCATGTGCACTTTTAAGCCAATGTGCTGAGAATGGTGACATCTGTAGACAAGAAAATTTATCAAGTAACTTGAAAGTGGCATGGTAAACACGAATTAAATATTTGCTTTTATAGTTTCCTATATTGAGGAGGCTGGGCACTCACACTGTGTCAGTTAATATAGCAGATACTTCTCCCAAATTAAATGGCAGACATAGTGGTTTTCCATAAGGAATATAATCATATTTTATTCATAAGCATTATTTCTAATATTTGTGCAAATATTTATAAAATTTATTGTCTCTTAATTTGATTGGAAAATATTAAAGATTTATGTACACATTGTTTATTCATTTGTTGTGCTGGATTTATACTCTAATAAATTAAAAAAAGTAATCTGATGAGAAATGATGTTGATATAGAGTCTTAGTTGTTTTATAACTAAACATTATACCTTGAACTTGATGTTTAATGGCCTTTCTTTTGGAAAACAGCGGTTTTTCTAAGACAAACATTGCTATTTTTATTTTCTCACCAAGACATTTTAGTAATTTTGTGTATTTTGTGTATCTGTGCAACTTTTCCAAACAGATCACAAGTTCTTTGAACTCAAAATCAGTATATTTATTGTAATCTATTTTGTGCCAACTCTTCTCTCTATTCTATATTCAACACACAATAAGCATACAACAAATTATTGTTATTCATATGACTTTTAACTGGACACCACTAAGATGAGGAGAAACATATTCTTACAGGATTTTCAGAAAAAAATGGCTGAAAATTCAAATAGTCGATGACACACTCTCTGTTTTATATCTCTTGAAAAAAGTCAACAAAAATAATATTTTAAGAAATGCTTTAGGTAGTGTACAGGTTTATAAATTAAATATTTTACTAATGTATTTTATTTAAGGATTAATCATTAAGTGAAATGTGTAGTTAAAACACATTTTATTTGATAGTGGCATCAAATAAATCATTTTGAACAGAGCCAGAGAATATTGATCAAGAGAAACTTAAGCTAAGTGCTTCTATTTTCCTGTATATTTCCACCAAGTAAGGGAGTGGAAGTAAGCCTGGTTTAGGCATGTGTTAATGGGTATATTGCTGGGAAGTTGCTGACAATGTAAGTTTAGTATTACTTATGTATTAACAAGAATACAGGTTTTTCATTTTTCAACAAATACCTCTTTTCCATCCTCCACTCTTAGCTACTCTGTGGCTAGTGCTTCTTTATTGCTAATTCTCTCTTTTGTTCTTACGTTACACTTTCTTATACTTTCTCATTTTGTTGATATATTGTCTTGATTTTGTAAAAACAAACAAGAATATTATGCTTACTTTACATCCTGTCCTGCATAAAACTCCATGTGGCAGATCCTAGAAAGATGAATCTGAAGGGCCTTTGTTTGTGAATGGAACATAAAGGTTAAAATACGAACCGAGCCCCAGGGACTAGCATGATGATTACAGTGGAACAGGTTGCCACAAAACTCTTCCTGTATGTAATTGGTAAAAACAAACAAACAAACAATCAAAAACACCTTAAAGTGACAAAGTCCAGTGGCATCAGAAGTACTATAAAAAAAGGAGGTCTGTTGTCATAAGGAATATTTCCTCATTAAGAAAAAAAAAAAAAAAGGTGCTTTCAGTTGAACACCTAGATATAACCTATAAATGTATTGGATCATTAGCCAATGGCCCAATAAAATCTTTAAAAACATAGACACCTAACAATATTGACTACATATCTTCGTGCTCAGAAGTCTGTGTATATTTATTTGACACAGACTATAGAAATTATGAGAGCCTGGTGGGCTTGCAAATGACTCCTAATTGAAATGCACCAATGTTGGCCCATCCAGTCTTATGCTTAATAAGAACACTCTTACTGAAATCTAGCCAGTGCTTACTGAGCCTCTGTAGAAAGCATTTCACTGATGATGAAGTTTACAACTCACGATTACAGTTTTGCTTTCAAGAGCAATGAGCATAGTTAACTAACTCATTCTTTGTAACAGCTTTTCCTAAATTTAAAGACCTCTGACTAAAATTCTGATATTTTGTAAAATAAAAAAAAAATGAGGACTTAAAATTTTCACCATATAGTGTCGCCAAAACCTGACAAGAGATATTTTGGTAAAAGATCAAATAAAACCAAACTTTTAGAATGAGAATTAAATATTCATAATGATTTTGTAACCAAATAAGGTTTCAGCATAAATGTGGGTATACAATCTTCTTGGAATTCAGTATCCTTCTTGGAGTGTCACATAATTTGCATTTCTTCTATCAAAATACATACACTTTAATTTAGTATTCGCTATGACTTCAATTATTTTAGGAAAATTTTCTGTATCTCTTTCTAGATTGAAAGATAGTTTCTATCATCTTACAATGTCATTGGATATGACACTGGTTGGCACCACAATTAATGGAATATTGAATAGGTACACCATTGCTAAGAAAAAAGAAAAATACACTGCTAATTGAACTATTACATACCTTCTTTTTCAAAAATGAGGAAGTGCAGAGAACAGGGCTAGGAACTATCAAATAGAGTTGTTTGTTAAATTTGTTAAATGAACTTTTGTGATATAATTTTAGGTTATATTCTTGCAACAATTAATGTATTATATAATAGTATTTTAATAAGATTTTAACAACTTTATTATAGTTTTAGTATTATATATGCATAAGCTACTTTACTTTTCATTCTTGGCTAAAAGCTACTCTGAGGTATCATAATATCAATCAACCGATACAATTGTATAATTGTTCAATAAAATCTGACCCCAAGGAAAGCAATCTAAACATTCATGAATTTCATTCATGCCCAAATATTTTACCTTTCATTCTGAGAAATTAATTTCATAGAAATAACGTTTAAAAGTTCTTCAAGAAAATATTTCAGGGTTATAACCTCAGTTCACTTGTACTGGATGATTTAAAATGCAAAACCCTGGACAAAATATTTCCAATAATAGATACATGTAAGACAATTATTTTATAAAAGACTATGTATGAGCCTCTGAAGTCCCGTAGAGTTTCTACAATTTAAGAGGTACATGTGTATTTTATTTCTATCAAGATTGAAATATCTTCATTAATCAATAACCTTTCTATCATCCATAAGAAAAATATTTGCTCACACCTATATGTGTATCCTACTCTGTTTTTAAGGAAGAATGTTCTGTAGATGTGTCAGAAACTCAACAAGATGCCTAGCTCAAATTTCATGATCTGTATCTCTTTTTAATATTTTAGTGATTATCACTATGCTTCATGCAAAGCAAGACAAATTTCATGTTGGGTTGCATGTGAGTGCAGCCTAGAGGCATAGATCACTCTTCGGGTGAGAAAATACTAATGGTGAAACTAGAGAATTAGCACCAATATCTATTTATAAAAAGAAATGATTAATTCAAGACAATATTATATATTAATTTTCCTTAGCATTTGAATCAATTACTTTAAGATTATTCATTAATTAAAAAAGATTATTCATTAATGATAAGTAACATTAAAATATATTCCTTGAATTTGGGTGATAAAATTAGGCCTCTTATTATTTCTGTTGAGACCTCAGTGGGCTCCGAAGAGTAGTTCCTGACTAAGAAACTAAGAGAAACTCCTCTGAGGGCTCAGAGCTAAACCTAGGGCCTCGACTTGTTTTCTTACTTATGCTTTTCTGTATAGAAACACTTTCAGCTAAAAATTTGAAATACGTTATTTTGAACTGATGCTCCCACGCTATTTATGCATATGTATACATTACTATCCACTTTATATTTTCACATATATGTAAAAAATAAAATACCAGGATTCTACCTAGTTCCCACTCAGCAAATGACTGGAGGAAAATACTGGCAAGTTTTCTTCTCTTGTCCACTTAAGAATGAAAAAAACATAAAACTATTTCATTCTGTTGTCAATATGATAAACATTTAATGTATCAACCAAGGGAGGGATTTCTTTTTTTCTCCTGAATCGAGAGTGGAGAGACCGGGCCAAGGAGAAGGTGTGCGAAGAATGATAGTATAGACAACTTTATGTATTAATGTGCTCCCAAAACTACTTCTTTGTAAACTGGAAGTCATTACCATTTAATCTTCACCAAATCGAAGCTGTGTGATTCTATGAGGATATTTTTGAGAAAAATAACACTACTTCTGCAAGTATCTTGTCAAAACTTCATTAGTTTTCAATAATTTTCCCCTCCTTTTTTAGCAAAAATGCTCATTAACATTTCTAATACGTTAAAGCTACTGGTCAGAAATAAACTGGCAAGGATATGTCTGTTAGTTTTTTAATTTTGCAGTAGTTAGACAGAGTGACTTTTCCTCCACCTATGAACGGTATAGTAGCTATTAGGCGTAAACTGCTATTAGCTATGATCATAAGCTGTTACTCATGTGGTGAGAAGTAATTGCTTTGCCTATGATTGAACATAATGATTCAGGGAACGTAGCTATTTTATTTTTTATAGTCCAGAAATATCATTTCTCTTATGTGAATTATAACATTTTTTTTCACATGAGTAGAGAGACTACTGTTAATGGAAATTTTACAATTAAAGGTTTTATTTTTAGAAGACGCATTTAAGAAAGAATCTTAAGTAAATTTAAAGAAAAATCATTGATACTGAATAACAAACTATGAGCATTTTAAAATTTGAAATAATATCAATAGAAAAAAGATGAGACTAATTAACTAATTAATTAAAATATTGAGTATGTATATATTTCAGACATTAGTCTACTAGTCATTATCTATTCAGTCACAAGGGAACAACATACGCACACAATCTGATATTTTCAAATGTGAATGTTAAAATTCATCTTCCAATTTTTGCATTCCTGAAAAGTACAACGCTTTTTTGGGGGAGGTTATAGCCCCACAAGAGTTGGTACACATAACATGACTGCTAAATATTTGTTAAGTATATTAGTTATCCTTTTACATTTTATGCCAATGCAAAGTGTGACATAAATTAATGATCTGAATCAAAGAAACCACTAACAGCAAATATCCAGCTTTGTTCTGAGTATGCTTACCAGAAACTACTACAATATTAATAAAGCCTTATGAAGCAGAAATAAAACAGTTTGAGGATGGAAAACAATGATTAAGAGAATAAATACGTAATATGTGTATGGGAACAAAGTTTAAGAAATAGTAAAATGTAGGAAAATGAGGTCAATGACTAGATACATGATATCTATTAGTTTCATTATGCTGTCAGTTATGAACTGTTTATCATCATAACCATTAACAGACTGTTAGTAAACTTGAAAATGATATATGACTTCACAAAGCCCACTGGGAACAACTTTCTAGAGCCAAAATGTGTCAGGGAAAGAATAAAATGAAGAACTCCTGAACCCACTGACCTAATGTTCTGTGTCTCCTAAAGCACAAATGACCAAACTCTAAGGAATATAAGCATAACTGAAATAACAATAGTGCTACATAAACACTGGTGGAATAAGCTTCCCAAGAGGGTAGTGTCATTAGCAGTACTGAGCTATTTCCACAGGATTTTTATATAATTGTAAGAATTGCTATGATAATAACTAGTTTATCAGGAATTGTCAGTTTCAATTTTGAGTCGCTTCAATATTTCATATTAAATGTTAGAATTAGTTTGTCAACCAGACAACTTTAACTTAATCCTTACTTTTGCCTAGTAGAATATCCTTAGTAAAATTATGAATTAAGTAGTATTTCTCATTTTTTTGTTTGCATTCTTACCCCTGAGATTTTTTTGTGTAATTTCATGACAGAAGAAAACAAGATGGTGATAATGCGCTCAATATAAGTGATAACATTTTTTATTCATTTTCCAATCATGGTTTTGAACCCACAGCTTAAATGTATGTTTGAATTGTATTTTAGTGACTCAACATAGAAAAAGTTGACTGGTTAGATATGCCTGTCATGAGATTCCAAATGCAAAAATCACTCTGCAAAATGTAAATCCCTTTTTCCAACAGGCGTGGACTAGATTCATATTTCTGTTGAGTTCTTATTTCACTCTGAAACTTATTCTTATCTGTGTGCCTGAGTGGCTCAGTCGGTTGAGCATCCGACTTGACTTTTGACTCCGGACATGGTAACCAGGTAGTGGGATGGAGCCCCATGTTTGGCTTTGCACTGAGAGAAGAGCCTGCTGGGGACCCTCTGTCTCTCCTTCTGCCCATCTCCCCCACCCATGGGCTCTCTCTCTTTCTCTCCCTAAAATAGATAAATAAATGGATAAGTAAATAATGAAATTTTATCCTTCATCATAAAGGATTGTAAATATGCACGTTGTGAAGAGAAAAAATAACTGGTTAGATTTGGAATTTATTATTTTGTTCATTTATAAAATATCTAAATATGTATATATATAGAGAGAGATTTATTTTCTGTAATACTAAGAATTAAGTAATCATAAGGACAAAAAAGTTTATATATACATATACAAATAAGTGCGTATATAAAATCATATATATTAAAAACATAATAGAATATAAAATATGGATGCCTGAGTGGCTCAGTCAGTTAAGTGTCTGACTGTTGGTTTTGTCACAGGCCTTGATCTCACAGTTTGGGGGTTTAAATTCTGCACTGACAGCATGCAGCCTGCTTGTGATTCTTTCTCTCCCACTCTCTCTCTGCCTCTATCTTTTTTTTTTTTTTTTTTTTTCTCTGCCTCTATCTTGCTTGCTCTTTCTGTCTCTCAAAAGAAATAAATTTTTAAAAAATTAAAAAAAAATATACATATATATATATATATATATAACATGCTTATATAAACTGTTTATTTCTTTAAATAATTGAGGTCCTAATAAATTGTTAGTAGAGTCATGCCTGTAATTCCACAATTGCTGAAATATTTTTCTACATTTTATTTGACTTTTTTAATATTTTTAATGTTTACTTATTTTTTTAAAATAATTTATTGTCACATTGGTTTCCATATAACACCCAGTGCTCATCCCAACAAGTGTCTTCCTCTGTGCCCATCACCCACTCTCCTCCCAACACCCCCTCTCTCCTCAGTTTGTTCTTAGTCTTTGTGAGTCTCTTATGTTTTATCCCCCTCCCTCTCTGTTTACTTATTTTTGAGAGAGGAAGAGAGAGAGAGAGAGAGAGAGAGAGAGAGAGTGGGGGAGCGGCAGAAAGAGAAGGATACACAGAATCTGACGCAGGCTCCAGACTCTGAGCTGTCAGCACCGAGCCCAAATCAGAGTTTGAATCCACTAACCACGAGATCATGACCTTAGCCAAGGCTGGATGCTTAACCAACTGAGTTACCCAGCAACCTTAACATTTAAATGCTAATTTAAAAAATAAGTGGAATACAGAGCAATATTAATCTGAGTTTCTAGTTTTTACATTTGAGCAACAGAAAAAATTAAAACAATAATCATATATATTAAAAACGTGATAGAATATAAAATACGGATGCCCGAGTGTATTTACATATACAGTACTTTTGATTAATTTGAATTATATCTCAATTTCTTTGTAGAGCCCAATTCCTACAAATCAATATTTTGAGAGTATGTTCTCTTACAATTATTGCCACAATGTCACTTCCTTACATTCAATATAAATTATAGCACTATAAAAATGATGAAGCCACATAATAAATTAACACCACCATGGCTAATACTTTTAATACTCATTTTCTCAAAATAAATTGTTACAATTATTAACTAGGATACTTTTTACAAGCCCTGCAGCAATGACTTTCCCCCAAATAGGGCTATTGAAGGAAGGAAATGTTTTAATTTTTTTTTTACATTTATTTGTTTTTTAGAGTGAGAGAGAGAGAGAGAGACAGCACAAGTAGGGGAGGGGCTGAGAGAGAATGAGACACAGAATATGAAGCTGCTCCAGGCTCTGAGCTGTCAGCAGAGAGCCCAACGTGGGGCTCGAATTCATAAGCCCTGAGACCATGATCTGAGCTGAAATCAGATGCTCAACCAACTGAGCCACCCAGGCACCCTATTTTTAAACATTTTTTTTTGAACATTTATTTCTTGTTGAGAGACAGAGAATGAGCAGTGGAGGAGCAGAGAGAGAGGGAGACACAGACTCCAAAGCAGGTTCCAGGCTCTGAGCCATCAGCACAGAGCCTGATGTGGGACTTGAACCCAAGAACTGCAGGATCATGACCTGAGCCAAAGTCAGGTGCTTAACTGACTGAGCCACCCAGGCACCCCATAAGGAAGGAAATATTTTAAAAATCAGCTACTCTAATCTAATGTCAACAGAGTGTTAAATTATATCTCTTTATTAGTTTAAAATAATTTTGAAACACTTAAAAACAGGAAGCTGCTTAGATTGTATGATTGGATGTCATGCAGACCATTGTGTTTATGTCAAATACCAACATAAGAAATTTTAAATGATTAAGGGACGCCTGACTGGCTCAGTTAGTTAAGAGACTGACTTTGGCTCAGCTCATGATCTTAGGGTTTGTGAGTTGAAGCCCCGCGTTGGGATCTGCACCGACAGTGCAGAACCTGCATGGGATTCTCTCTCTCCCTCTCCCTCTCTCTCTCTAAAAATAAATAAACTTAAAAAAAGAATTTTTTTATGTTTTTGTTTTCTATTTATTTTTGAAAGAGACACAGAGAGTGAGTGGGAGAAAGGCAGAGAGACCGGGAGACACAGAATCCCAAGCAGGCTCCAGGCTCTGAGCTGCCAGCACAGAGCCCGGGGCAGCGATGAACTCATGAACCACGAGGTCACCATCTGAGCCAAAGTCCACACTTAACCAACTGAGCCACTCAGGCAGCCCCGCCCCCCTTTTTCTTTAAAGAAATTTTAAAGGATGAAATATCTCATCCTGACCATAGGTCATAAATATATATAAAAAAGATTAAATTTAAAAATGCTTCACAGTAGGAAATGTAAATGGAAAATATACATTTTGTAAGACATGTTTATTAAACACAATTTTTCATACATGCAGTACAATCTATTCATTTTACCGATTCCTTTTAATGGATGATGTCATAAATTAATTTTTGAAAAAATATGTATCCAGAACTTTGCAATAGGGTTTTACACGTGTGTCCTCAGTTTCTTGTAAACAGTTTTGCGGAGAATTCCAAGCCTGAGAGCAGTTAAATAGAGCTTAGCACCTGATATCCCATTTTGAGCCTTAGGATACCTATGCAGGACAGGCTACAAAATTATAAAATAAATTCTGCCTGACTTAGGGAACGCCAGTCATCAGCTCTCAAATGACCTTGGCTGAAAAAATTAGGAGAGGGAGCTCCTTTGGAATCTGTTCTAGGTCTCTTTGCATGCGTTAGGGAGAGGGCCAGGGGGGCTTCTTTTATCCCAGGGTCTGACTGCAGGATGACCAGGGCTACTGAGCACTGGGTAGCATAAGCAGTACTGTGGGGAGCTGAAGCGGAGTCAGCCCGAGGTGAGGTGACAGAATACCAGGGCTCAGGGCTGAATTGGGGGCAAGCTTCAAATCCAAACAAAAGTTGCAGTTGAGGAGGAGAGGACCTGAAGGTTTGTTTTCTGTAGGCCAGCTGTAGGCAATGCAAGAGAGAGCTTTCCTGATGCGGAAGTGGCTGAGAGGAAAGCTGGGGAGAAGGCGAGGTGGGGGAGTGCAAGGGGTGGGTGGAGGGGGTAGGTGAGAGGTGGAGGGGGGGTGTCTGCCCAAAAGCTGAGTGTGGCAGCTGCAGAGGGGAATGAGTCCATTGCCCTGGAAATGCATTCGTGAAATTACTGTGTAATTCTTATCTGATATTGAAAAAAGAAAATGAAAACAACAACAACAACAACAAAAAACCACGCAGCACGACAAGCAATATTTATTATTATTTGTTTAGATAAAGCAACAGGTTATCTTTTCTCGTTTCTAAAATTATCTGCATATAAAATTCAAAAGCAAAACACAAATCTGAAAGTTCACTAAAGCGTATTTATACACTCCTTTTATTAAGGGATAGTAAAAAATTTTCAACAAACACGTATCTTTGTCCTAATTTTATTTTATACTGGGGACTCATACCCACGGATACGTGATGAAATGCAATTGTATGAATGTTTGCTTCATGAGTTTAACTAAGCTAGCAGTTAGTTAAACTTTTAAAAATAAATTCCAAATAACTAATAAACCTAGGGAGCATAGATATCATTGCGTATTTGACTCATTCACCCTGGAATGAACTATGCAATTTAAAAGCCTGAAAACATTTGACATTCAGCAACTTTAAAAAAACTCTGTAACTGCTAATGATTTTATTGTCACTAAATTTAATCCACCTAGGGCAATGCCCTTTCCACAGTCACAGTCTTTACAGTTTCCTTCATCAAGCTGAATACATTTTCGTTAATATTATGCTTAATGTACAGCTCCTTACCTTTGTTTGTTTTTATTTGGTTTTATTTTTTTAACAATGGACCAAAGCATGTTTTTATGATTGGGGATTTAAAATTCAAGTATTCTCTAAGTTACTTCCTATTCCAAAGTTCTTTCCTAAATTTCATCTTTGGTAGGCCGGACTGCACTGAAGCTTTTGTAGGTAATTTTCTTTGGTCATACTTTAAAGCTAAAAAAATGTTATTCTTCTACATGTCATAAGCATATCACAACTTTTGCATGGGCAAATTGAGTTACCTATAATTGTATAACTTATTTATGTTTATTATACCATAACAATATGTTTCAAGGGTATTTTCTTCAAATTGAGATAGCTTCTGAATATAAAAAAAGAGTTAAGGAGAATGTATCACCACTGAGATAATAAAAACCATTTTATAATTCAGAGTTAAAGTATACTCTAAAGAGTATGATTATTTTGTCATCAAAATCTTCACTAAATTTTTCTTACCAAGTAGATTGTCACTTTACATAGCAGACTCCTTGTGCTTTTTTCCAAAATTCAGTCCATTTTCTTGGAGAAAACAAAAAAAAAAAGATGTTTTGAAAAACCTGTCAGAGTGAGGCTAGTTAATTTAATTATAACAAAAATGGCATTTATTTGATAAAAAATATTTAAAACTATTTCATATCACAAATATGAGAAATTTATTAAATGTTTATTTACTTTTGAGAGAGAGAGACAGACCGTGATTGGAAGGAAGGGCACAGAGAGAGGAAGACACAGAATCTGAAGCGGCTCCAGGCTCTGAGCTGTCAGTACAGAGCCCAAAGCAGGGCTTGAACCCACAAGCCGTGAGATCATGACCTGAACAGAAGTCTGACGCTTAACTGACTGAGCCACCCAGGAGTCCCTCTTTTTCTTTTTCTTTTTTTGTTTCTTCTTTTCTTTTCTTTTCTTCTTCTTCTTTTTTTTTTTTAATGTTGTTCTTTTTCTTAAAGTTTTTTCTGATTTATTTGCTTTGAGAGAGACAGAGAGAGTATGAGAACATGAGTGGGGGAGGGGCAGAGAGACAAGGGGAGAGAGAAACCCAAGCAGGCTTCATGCTGTCAGCACAGAGCCTTCCTTGGGGTTTGATCTCATTATGGTGAGATCATGACCTGAGCTGATATCCAGAGTCAGATGCTTAACCGACTGAGTCATCCAGGCAGCCCTTGATTCAAATAATTCCCATAATTAGTATAATTACTTATCTAAACCCATGGAATGTATAACACTAAGAGTGAATCTTAATAGGTGATAATAACGTATCAATATAGATTCATTAACTGTAGAAAATGTACCTCACTGGGGAAAGATGTTATGAGTTGGGGGAGGCTCCGCTGTGTGAGAGAAGTCTCTGTATGGGGTCTTATCCAGGGAAGTCTCTGTACCTTTTGCTAAATTTTGCTGTGAATCTGAAACTGTTCGAAAAATCAAAGTCTACTTTCACAAATATAGCATAAATATAGTCTAATATAGTGTAAGTATGAAACGAAGCTAAGCGTATGAAAATAATTATTTTAAGTTTCACATAAGAAGCATAATATCCTGAGATAAATATATACGGGAAGTGGACTCCTACCGATTCCAGTGGATTCATTTTTTTTTAATAAGCCGTAGATTTATTTCCGGTGTTTGTATGTTACCTAAAAGGAGAAGCAAAATGAGGTACGAATTTTGCCTTAAAAACTAAATCCTCTTAATGCGCTCAACGTAGTGTTTTCCAAAGAATGTTGTCGCATATGCTCAAGCGCTCATTATACATTCAAGTACAGCTGAGGTTATCCAGTCAGCATAACAACATCTTGTCGGCAACCTCGCTGATCTGTATAAAAGCCAATAAATACTGAATGTAGTGGTATTATCTGAGAAGAGCAATCTTGCCCAGGACACAGAGGGATCGTTCCTATCTTCCTTCAAGTGCTTTCATGAAATATTTATGGTGCAGATATACCCGAAGTGGATTTCAGTTTAATATCTACTCTCAACTGTAGCTGTGTGGAAGCATGCATTAGTCTTCCCGTGTGGAGTCTGAAAATATGATGTCAACTGGTAATAATAAATCAAGACATACGGCTATTAATTATTTGTAGTGAATGGGAAAAACAAACACTGACATAAATAGTTCCAATTAAATAATTAATAATGTATTTCAAATGCTTTTTTACATGACTCTACATTACTTAAAAGAGAACCCCCCCCCACCTGCCAAATACAGCGGACTCAGGAACAAGTGATCGCAGACCTTGGTGGGGTAATGCAACCCAAGTGTAGACATAGATAGAAAAACAGAGAAAACCTTCATGAAATGTGAAGTTTATCTTTAAAAAAAAAGTATTTAAAAGATAAACTGAACCAGACATCTCTGAAACCTCGTATATAGAACTAAGGGACAAAAACATCTATTAATGAATTATACATTTTAATAAATCAATTAGTTCTAAACTAAAACAAACAAAAATACCCTACAATTTGGCGCTCCACATTTATAGAGTCTAATACCATTTTTAATCTCCCATAGAAACCCTTGAGGTGTTCTAACAACAAATCCAAAAATGATAAAAAAATATAGTTTATACTTATGAATAGGTAATTTCTCTCCATTACATCTATGATTATATTTCCGTATCCCATGACTTTCTAAGGCATTTTGGTCTACTCTGAGGAAACGTGACACATGTCATTCAACTTTTTTTTTCCACTGGGCCGTCTTTTCTGTCAACTTCTTCTGCTAACATTTGTGTGTGTGTGGTGGGGAAGGGGGAAATTGCAAAGCATATAGCACTTTAATTTTAAAATAGGACAGCACGCAAAGCCACATATACTTTGGACCTGCACATCTTTGCTTCCTTTTTTTAATCTAAAGAACATCTGAATTCTAAGCTCTATTGCCTGTTTCACCAGCACCACCCCATTTCTGCCATTCCCTTTGCTATCTATGTATTATGACCCCTTTCAGAAAGATTATATTAAAAAGCCATACACGAAAATGAGCATTGGCTTGAGAGGTGAGATAGCAGCACTTTTGTCTGAAACGAACAAGTAACTGGCAGTGTGACTTGGGGGCAAGACAAGTTACTGTGACTCTGCTTTATCATCTGTAAAAAGAACACAGTGGAACTAGATAATAAGTCAGATGTTCTGGCTATTGGTTTCTGTGAAATATATATTTTTCATTCTTATTCTATCAAGGACGTGTTAAAAACTCCCCTATCACTTATTTCTTGCCACACGCAGACACACTCACGCACAGACACGCTCGTACACCGTGGCCCTCATCACAACTTTTAAAGTACTACCACTACAGCCTTTGGGTCAGTAGTCTACTACGGATATACTTCATTTCTGACTTGTTGGAACTCTGGTGTAATATAAAGATAATTTGTAATATTGTTATGGTTAGAGAGAGGGAAAGAACCAGACATTTTTTTAAAAATTGTAATTATATTTTCTTTACTAATAATCAAAAGATACAGGCAAGAGCACTAAATAAACCAAACATTTTTCTTTTGGATCAAAAGAATCAAAAAATCAAAACATATTGATTCTGTTCTATGTACTCTCTCTCTAGCTTAGGACACATTTTAGTTTGAATTCACACGTAAGGTTTCAGCAGTGCGTATGCAACATAGCTTAAAGAGGAAGAGCATTTATGCTGAGGTAGAATTTCAATTTTTATCTTGTTATTACAAATCTTACCTGATATTCTTCAGCCAGTAATGTTCCCCCAAACCTATAAAATTTAGGTTTATTTATGAATCATTTCCCACACAGACTAGGCACAGGTTTCCAAGTGCACTGAACAGATAAGGACTCCCTGTTATCCTTCTACTAGAAAATACTCTGAATATGTTTACCAGGATACTATTTTTTTTTTCTGATAAAGACAAGGAACAGGTTAAAGGCTTGCTGGATCATTTTCTTTCAGTCACCAATTTATCAGGAAACAAGAGTGATTCTGGGAGAAAAATAGAAGGGTGGACTCTCAGAGTGGAATGGGAATCTGAGATAATTTGTATCCATCATGTTCACCGAGGACACCCTCTACTGGTAGGGATCTTCATCATCAAGTAAACAATACGACATAGTTAGAGGATACCAATCAGTCATCAGAGTGCTTGCTGAACCTCACTGAAACAATGTGGCCATAATGGCAACGATGATGTTTATCACAAAGTCAAAAGCATGGCTGTCTTTTTATTAATGGACACAAATAATCTGATACAGAAAAGTACCCAATCTTCCAGCGGTGGACACAGCACTGACTCCCAATGTGGCACCCAACCATAGAAGAATCGATCATCTAGGAAAAAAGTGAAGTTTACTGAACTGTGTTTATCCTAGTGAGGGATAGAAATTTGCCTTAGTTGGGCTGACAGGGATTCTGACTGTTGGTTTCCTTTCCCTAGACAACATATTTGGAGACCAGAAAAAAAAAAAAAAAAGTTCTTGCCAAATTTTATATCAACACTAGAGATATGCTACTTAATTTTGTTTTTATACAAAGAACTCATTTAAAAGTAAATAGATTTAAAAAATGTGTCATTGGGCTATTATCCATGGGCTTCAGTTACATTGACACATGTGTCTGGTGCATAAATAAATGATACATCTTCCAACTATCTTACAAGCAGCTAGTCCAATAGAATAGTGGAATGGCTTATTGAAGACATGTTTCTGTATTGACTGAGACCACCACTGGCATACTGGAATTAGGGCCTTTATGATGGATATTCTAAACAGGTTGCATTTATAAGATATACTTTCTTCCCTGGTCAGCATATAAGGATCCAAAGACAATGTGTAAAAGTTGCTTTGTTGCAAAATAGCCTGTGTTCCATCCCTGTTACTTTGAGATCTGTTCCTGAGAGATCTTACTATTAGCTTGAAGGAATGGTTCCAAAAGGTGGTGCAATGAATGTCTCATTTAGGCCTGTTCACTTTGCCAGTAGGCAGAAAAAGAGTTAAAACGTTACCAGGGTTATCGATTTCCAGCTGACCAAGTAGAACAAGCATAAGAATATGAACTCTGGAGGCAAACTGCATATATTCAAATTTCAGGTAAGTAACTATTGGCAAAGTTGCTTAAGATATGTGTCACAATTTTCTTGATAAAGTGGGGCTCTTAATAGTTAAGTTTGCAAACTCTTTGAAAAGTGGCCAGCAGAAAATAAATTATACACGCACATTTACTTATGACATTAGCATAAACGTTAAAGTAAAATAATATTGCCTCAGTTGCAGAGGTAAGGAGTCCTCTGGGATCCAACAGAAGGTGGTGGAATTATTGACGTCCTATACAGGGAGGAGCACCGAGTTTCAGACTCTTCAGGAATAAAGGGATTATTTCATAGGGGAGACAAATAATACCTTAACATCAGAGATTTAGAGTGAATTTGAATGGGTAGAGTGAGAATGGAGGAAGAAAACTGTAAATTTTCTTATGAACTTGTGATCAACGGGACAAACATATCAAGCAACTTCCCATACTTTAATCCTTGCTTCTTTCTCTCTCCCTCTACTCTCTCTCTAGTGATCTCTCACTCTCTTTCTGTTTCTCTTTCACAATATCATCATCATAGTCATCATCATCATCATCTTTTTTTTCATCACCTCTACACATTTATTTTCTCCTCTCTCATTTTAACTCACAATTTTATAGAGACTATGTTGGTTATGGCTTCTTTTACAATGTAATACATTTGTTAAATCATATCAAGAGAGCCATCTGACTGCAACAGGAGGAATGGTAGCATTGTTCTTATTGAGGACATCAAGCATAGGTAGAGGAATATGGATACGGCATAGCGCCTTAGCTGCATTTTGAACAGTGAGCTGTGGGGGGAAAACAAAAACAAACAGTGTGTATTTCTATGCAGTAATGTTGAGGCAGGAAAGCAACTAACCTTAAGAGTATCTTCTTTGGCGGTATGCCTAGAGTATTACCTCTTGTAACTCTCAAAATAATTCCTACCAAGAACAGAAAAATATTGTTTTGATATCACTATCAATATTTCTTTATTATCAAGTCAAGCATTGAGCCAAGCATTTATTACCCTACTTAGGAAAACATATAACAGCTTTTTGAAATGTGTTTCCATTCTCATTTATAATGATGAAAAGAAATGGTTCCTAGAGTATGTAACATAATTCGACCAAAGCCATATAGTCACAGACTCTAAGGATTTGTTTTCAAAACAAATTCAGATTATATTCCAGGCCCACCTGTCATTTCCCTATTATTCTGTGCCTCCTTGGAGGATGTGAAATTAGTGTAAACACTGTATGAAAGAAATAGGATAATTATTTTGTAAGTTTCCTTGTAGAAAACTGGAGAAAAGCATCTTAGGGAGGAATAAATATTATGGAGAAAGACAAACAATTTTGAAACGTTCCAAATAATTAAGGAGAGGTGAACAGCTCTTTATGGTTGGAGTTTAGAAACATGAAAGGGAGATGAATCTGGAGAGAGGGTTGGGTAATTGCCATGGTGCAATGGGTTTAGAGTTTATGAATTATTCTGGTATTGATATTCTGGTTGGTATCGGCAAATCAGAGGTTTTAAGCTTAACCCCAACTGTGTAAACATAGTCTTTAATTACACCGTAAGAAAGAGCATGAGCAAGAATATAGCTTGGTAGGTAGAAATCTAGATTGCATATTATGGAAAAGCAGATGGTGTGTCCTATTACACAGGAGAAGAAAAGAATCATCTTATTTCCAAACTGGAGAGGTAATAAAAAGGTATAAAAAATGGTTCATAAGTACATCACATTACTTCCTACAGATAAATCAGTTCATAGACGAAAGCAACAGGCTCACATCTCTTGTTTTTAGTCAAATGAGAGCAATTTCTCTTCTAAATATGTTACCAAACATTTGCATCTATTATTAAACAGGAAGAAATCTGGGCAGATGTCAAAGAATTATAAATATAAAAGAGATTTACTACTATTACTTGTATTTGATTTAATTTCACTTGCTTTATATATCATCAACTCTTTTTCTTCTTTTTCTTATATCAGTAGAAAGAAAAATGAGGGGGGAATAATTCTTTGAATTTTAATTTCAAATGTAGAAGCATTTGCTCATTTAAGTTGTTTTTAATACATTTTTTAATAATATACATGTGGATAATACTAAGAACTTTTACGAAAAAAAAAAAAAAAAACCCGACAAGTTAAATGGATATAATCCTAGCCTGCTCTTTCAAATTAAATTATAAAAGAACTAAACAACAAATTATCTTCTGATGGAGAAGGTGGCCCCTTCACTCAGGTTTGTGCTGACTGAGTAGAATGTGGGATTTCCCTGGGGAGCAAATGGGGTGCATTTGGAGCCTTCAGGGTGCACTATGTCGCTGAAAGTACATGGGAAGAGTCAGTGTGGGTCCTGATGGAGGAGCTGGGAGAGGATGGAAAGGACTGAGTTTCAGGGGCACCTTGGAGAATGGCAGAATCAAGGCCAAGGTCCTGCTGCAACCACCGCTCTTCCCAGGGGAAGCTTGAACTCACAGAATCTCTGGAGTTTATGGGGGCAACAGAGGTGGCTTTGGATGAAAACTACCTGGATGAGCAGGTATCAGAGGCCTCTCATCACAGACTTGTCCTTAAGGAATCTGACTCACTCCACTTATCAAACAAACCCCAATCTTCCTCAACACCTAACTTCCCCCAACTCACCCAAATCAATGTGACGGCACCTATTCCCAGACAAGGGCTGGAACCGCCTGCACTAGGTGAGTGTGTATTGCATGAATAGACCTCAAATCTGTATCTTTCCAGAAGCCTTTCATCCAGTGAGATTCATACTGGACTTCTGACACAGAGCCATGGATGATAAATTTTATGATTTTAAGACACTAAATGTGTAGTAATTTGTTGTAACTGTAATAGAACATCAAATTAACAGTCCAGACTTTATTATGTTTAGGCAACAAGCAGATTTGGAAGTCTTTAGGTCAATAGAACAATAGAATTCAAGCTCTGTTTTAGGAAATGTGAGACGTATTTATTTCTCTAACCAGCATGCACACTGCCCACCAGTCTTCTTAAACAAACCTGACTTCTGTTCATGTGTCCTTTTCCTTCTTCTTACTAGTCCATGAAAATCCAATTAGGGTCATCTGAATAAAATAAGCATAATATTACTAAATTTACTATATAGATTTATTTATTTATTATTTTTTAATGTGCATTTATTTTTGAGATGAGAGACAGTGCAGGAGCAGGGCAGGGGCAAAGAGAGAGGGAGAAAGAATTGGAATCAGGCTCTAGGCTCTGAGCTGTCAGCACAGAGCCGGACGCGGGGCTCGAACCCACAAACCGTGAGATCATGACCTGAGCCGAAGTTGGATGCTTAACCGATGGAGTCACCCAGACGCCCCTACCATAATTGATTTATACAAGTGAGCAGATAACCCAGTTCATTTAGAGAGATAGTAAGACATATGTGGTAGGCTTCTAAGGAGATTCGTCTTGATCTTTGGGGATAGAAGCCTCTTCTATACTGAAAGAGAAAGCGGCAGAAACAACTTAATTTGATGTCCTTTATACCTTTGATTTTTTTCCCTATACGAGTTAAAAAATAAAATATTTTCTTTGTAATTTAGTTTTTTTTGTTTGTTTTTGTTTTTGTTTTTGTTTTGTTTTTTTTAGTGAAACTTCTGTTTCCCAGCTTTAAGTGTCTTAAGGAAAGAATATGCATAAAAGCTACACCGAGCAAACTAAGTAATGACCAAATTAGACAGACATCCCGGTTCGTCTTAGGGAAACACATTACAATGACTCTACTCACATATTTAAAATATTGTCTGTTATGAATATTTGTAATTTTTTATATAAACATACTATTCCCACCAATTTCTCCTCTATAATAAGTACAGTGGTGTTAGTTTAAGTAGTCGTATTCATTGTTATGGATTTCCGATATTATCTTTCTGTGTCCTACAGAGTTAACGCTGTTCTAAAAAACATTTGCTGATAGCTTCCACAATCTTTTCGACAAGGAAAAGATAAGTATTATTTTTTGGTATCTCTGAATACTATTTTCAATTTCGCTACCATGATAATTCTGAGAAATATACATACTTAAAACAGTTTATACATAAATTTGTCTAGTTGTTCTCTAACTCGATATTGGGTAACTTAAGTTTTAATCTGTCCTTGAACTCCAAGTATATTAGCTTTACTAGATCAATCAGTTCCGGAAGACCTGTAACCTCACCATCCTTTAATATCCATAGGTAACTGTACTGAAATACAATTGTAAGCAAATGCATGTTTAAATATTCCCCTATGAAATACTAGTATGGGTGGTGCATTTTTTTCTTTAACATAATTTATTCCTTAAAATCTTCTACAATTAGTTTAAAATATCATTGAGCTTTTTACATTTAATACATTTATATTTATGTAAGATAGTTCTCAAATTATATTTTATTGTATTTAGAATACAGGAGATGTAAGAGGGAAGGAAAATTTATAACATATGTAGAAGATATCTTAAAGATACAGGGTGGGGAGGATTCTGAGAAGTTTTGGACTTCAATTGATGCTAAACTTTAAAAGTTTATACATTTTTTTCAAAATATCTTTGCATCCATAGCCCAATTTTGGGTAAGAGAAGGAAGAAACTTTATAGAACTATAGAAAAAAAAGTGAGTGAAAAAAATACAGATATGAAGAGAGAAAGAAAAGGAGGAAAGGAATAAAAAGGAAAGAAAGAAGAAAAAGAAAAATGCACTTCTTTATCCGATTTCCTGGCTGAAAATTTTAAGTAAAAGAGCATTTTTTCTTTTCCTATTCATCCTGACTTTAACCACCCCTCATACACTTAAAATTATATAATTTATTTTATTGCAGCCTCTTTGTTTATTCTGTTATTTGCATATTAACTTCCAAATTTGTGAAATCATTTTCATTTGTTCTGGTCTCATTGAGTTTCTGTGCTCACAAATTTACTAAATTCTTCAGCTGTCTTATTAAAAAATTAAAGCATATAATTTTTGAAAGCACTTGAATATCTGTGATGTGTGTTTATCTTGTTGGAAATTAATGAGGGATTCATTTCCTCCCCAAATGATAGTCATGTATCCCAGAGCTTGAGAAAATTATCAATATCTTATCTAAATTAAATCTTTTGTTTTTCTCCATGGCCCAACTTCTTCTTAGTGAGTATTCAATTATTGTAGTGAATTTATTGTTGTTCTGAAGATTGTGGGGAAACACTAAAAACATTGAAAGTGCTACTCAAAACAAAGTCATTTAACATCCTATCAAAGAACAAAATTTGTAGGGTTTGTCATGAGAACAGAACAAAAGCAAGAATGAGAATCAGAAACTCATGGAAGTTGCACAGCAAAGGAGACTGTCAATAAAGTGAAAAGGTAACCAGTAGAATGGGAGAAAATATTTGTAAATCATGTATCTGTCAAGGGTTTAATGTCCAAAAATATAGAGAGAAATCATACAACTCAATGGAAAGAAAAACATGTTTAAAGACAATCTGACTTTAAAAATTAGGTGGAAGAACACAATAGACATTTTTTTCCAAAGAAGACATAAAAATAGCCAACAGATTAATGAAAAGGTGCCCAATGTCACTAGTTGTCAAGGAAATGTAAATCAAAGTACAATGAAGATATCACGTCACACCTGTTAGAGTGGCTATCATTGAAAAGACAAGAGATAACTAGTGTTAGCAAGGATATAGAAAAAAAAAAAAGAAAAAGAAAAAGAAAACCCTTATACATTGTTGGTGGGGATATAAATTGATATAGCCACTATAAAAAACAGTATGGAGATTTCTCAACAAATTGAAAATAGAACTACCATATGACCCAGAGATCCTATTTTGGGGTATATATCAAAAGAAATGAAAACAGGATATTGAAAAGTTATCTACATCCCATGCTCATTGCAGCATTATTCACAATAGTGAAGATATGGAAACAAACTGTTCATCAACATGTGAATGGATAAAAAATAAGTTGTGTGGATACACATACACAATAGAAATTATTCTGTCATGAGTAAGTACGGACATTCTGCCCTTAGCAACCACATAAATGGAACTTGAAATCATTGTGCTAAGTGAACTAAGTCAGATGTGGAAACTTAAAAAGCCACACTCATAGAAACGGAGACTAGAATGGTGGTTACCAGGAGTTCAGGGGTGAAGGATACAGGGATATTTGGTCAAAAAGTACAAACTTGCATTTAGCAGATAATTAAGTCTCAGTGATATAATGTACAGTCTGGAGACTATAATTAAGTTGCATTTTATATTTAAAATTTGCTAAGAGAGTAGATATGAAAAGTTCTCATCACACACAAAAAATTGTAATATGTGAGGTGATGGGTGTTAATTAAACTTATTGTAATCAATTCACAATACATACACATCAATTCATTATGCTGTACACTTTCAACTAATCCGTATATGTCCATTATATCTCATTTAAAAAGGCATAATAAAAAAGACATGATAATTCCTGAATAAGTTAAGAGGCCGGACGTGTGTTTTTTCGTGAGTATTTAGAGACTGAAATTTATGATGGCGCTGGTTTGAAATGGATAGCTACATTTCCAACAGCTGTACCAGTATGGAGAATAGCTGGTAACAAAAGGACTTCTTGGCAAACCACTTCTCTTATTAAACGGAGAATGCAATGTGGTTGGCATCTGTACTTTAAGTAATTTGCAAGAAAATGCATTACTTAGCCAGCTGTATTTCTACTATTTCATGATCACGATTACAATCCGTTAATCAATTTATAGACATAAATACACTATTGTTCAAAAATAAGTATTTAAACACACTGCAATCAATAAATATAATTAAAACAATAGTTTACTACATTCATTTATTTGTCTTCCAGCTGTTTGGTGAAATTACTGAAGCATGGAGCCAAACAGCTAATACCATATTTAGTTTTGTTTATTGAAATAATGAAAGTGTGTTAATGACAAAGTGCAAAAATACATAATAGAAATTAATGTACTGTGAAATAAAATTTTGTTTGAAAATCAAGATGAGTACAGTGAAAGCTTGTCTTTAAATGAACATTGCAAAATGTACATTTAACAATTATTAAATCATTTTTATTGAAGTGTATCTGCAAATTATACCCCATGAAAAATGATAGCAATATGCTCAAGACAGACAAAGTCTAGTCTATGGAACTAAATTAATTTTAAACAGTATTCAAAAGTTATTTTGTATTATCATAGAAAACAGGGATATAAAAACATCTTCACCTAATATATTCTTTTCAGTGCTTATATTCACGTTATTTAATTTCATTCTATTATAGTTACTTCTTTGCATAATTCATTCATAAAAGTTTCATTTTGATTCATGTTAAAATGAACCCCGACTATCTCATACAGAGTACATATATCATAGGCATTATATAGTGTATAGATATATAGAGACACTTGAGGTGCCACATAATATTATTACATTTTATATATGCTATTATTAATACAGGATATCAGAGATTACTAATTTTAACGTTTTTTAAATATTGTCTAAGGTATATATAACATTATAAATCTTCAAAAATATGATATCATATACATATACACTACCATTTAAAAATATGTAGTGGCACTTAGGTGGCTCAGTCGGTTAAGTGTCCAACTCTTTTTTTTTTATTAATTTAATGTTTATTTATTTTTGAGAAAGAGAGACACAAAGTGCAAGTGGGGGAGGAGCAGAGGGAGAAGGAGACACAGAATCCAAAGCAGGCTCCAGGCTCTGAGGTATCTGTACAGAGCCCAATGTGGTGCTCAAATGTAGGAAGTACAAATCGTGACCTGAGCCAGGGTCCGACTCTTAACTAACTGAGCCACCCAGGCACCTCAAATGCCCAACTCTTGATTTTAGCTCAGGTCTTGACCACATGGTTCATGAGATTAAGCCCTGCTTCTGACTCAGAGCTGAGAGCAAGGAGCCTACTTGGGATTCTCTCTCCCTCTCTCTCTGCCCTTCCCCGACTTGTGTTCTCTAATCTCCCCCAAAATAAATAAACATTTAAAAAATAAGAATATTGGGGCACCTGGGTGGCTCAGTTCCTTAACCATCCGACTATAGATTTAAACACAGGTCATGATCTCAGGGCTTTGTGGGTTCGAGCCCTACATTGGTCTCTGTATTAACAGAACAGAACCTCCTTGGGATTCTGTGTCTCCCTCTCTCTCTCTGCCCCTCCCTTCTCACTCTCTCTCTCTCTCTCTCTCTCAAAAATAAATAATAAACACTTAATAAAATAAATAAAAAATATGTTAACTTACACCAGATAAATCTAAAACTACACAATTTTATCAGTATTGGTTAAATAATCTTAATAACCTTAATCTTTATTAAATATAAAGACTTTCAAATGAAGTAAGTAATTTATAATTGTAAACATCAAAAATATGCTTTTTAATCTCAACATTTTTTCTAGTGATCAGAGAATTAATAAACATCAACACTGTAAATGGTTTGTTGGTATCAAATTATGGAATATATCCATAGTCACTTTGATTCTATTAAATGTCCAAATAGAATAGAAATAAATGTCCATTATCCTAAAATTTGTACAGAACCACAAAAAACCCCAAATAACTAAAATGACCTTGGAGGGGCACTGGGTGTCTCAGTCAGTTAGGCGTCCAACTTTGGCTCAGGTCATGATCATGCAGCTCACGAGTTTGAGCCCCGCATTGGGCTCTGTGCTGACAGCTGAGAACCTGGAGCCTCCTTCAAATTCTGTGTCTCCCTCTCTCTCTGCCCCTCCTTTGCTCATGCACCCTCTCTCTCTCTCTCTCTCTCACTGTCTCTCTCTCTGAGAAATAAATAAACATTAAAAAAGAAAAGAAAAGAAAAGTAAAGTAAAGTTGGAGGCATCATATTTCTGGACTTCAAGTTATATTACAAAGTTATAGTGATCAAAACAGTATGGCACTGGCACAAAAAATAGACACAGAGATCAATGGAACTAGATAGAAAAGCCAGAAATGAACCCACAAGTATACAGTCAATTAATCTTTGACAAAGCAGGAAAGAATATTTGTCTCTTCAGCAAATGCTGTTGGGAAAACTGGACAACTACATGCAAACGAATGAAACTGGATCACATTCTTATAACATACACAAAAATAAATTTAAAATGAATAAAGACCTATAAGTGAGGCCTGAAACCATACATCCTAGAGGAGAACACAGGAAGTAACTTCTTTGACATTGACCATAGCAACTTCTTACTAGATGTTTCCTGAGACAGAGGAAACAAAAGTTTCTGCACAATGAAGGAAACAAACAAAACTAAAAGGCAACCTATGGAAAGAGAGAAGATATTTGTAACGACATATCAGATAGAAGATTAATATGCAAAATATATAAAACTTATGAAACGCAATACCAAAAATACCCCAAAAAACAAATAATCTGATTAAAAACTGGGCAGAAATCACAAATAGACTTTTTTTTCCAAAGAAGATATAGAGATGGCTAACAGACACTTGAAAAGATCCTCAACATCACTCACCATCAGGGAAATACAAATCAAAACTACAATAAGATACCACCTCATCTGTTAAAATGGCTAAAATTAACAACACAAGAAACTTCAGGTGTTGTTGAGGATTTGGGTAGAGGGAAGCCCCCTACACTGTTGGTGGAAATGGAAACAGGCACAGTCAATCTGGGGAACAGAGGTTCCCCAAACAGTTAAAAATAGAATTACTGGGGCGCCTGGGTGGCTCAGTCGGTTGGGAGGCCAACTTCAGCTCAGGTCATGATCTCACGGTCTGTGAGTTCGAGCCTCGCGTCGGGCTCTGTGCTGACGGCTCAGAGCCTGGAGCCTGCTTCCGATTCTGTGTCTCCCTCTCTCTCTGCCCTTCCCCTGTTCACGCTGTGCCTCTATCTCTCTCAAAAATAAATAAACATTTAAAAAATTAAAAAAAATAGAATTACTGTATAATCCAAAAATTGCACTACTAGGTATTTACCCAAAGACTACAAAAATACTAATTCAAAGGGATACATGTACCTCAAAGTTTATAGCAGCACTATCTACAATAGCTCAACTATGCAAACAGCTCAAATGTCCATTGACTGATGAATGGAAAAGAAAAGGGTGTGTGTGTGTGTGTGTGTGTGTGTGTGTGTGTGTGCAATAGAAGATTACTCAGCCATCCAAAAGAATGAAATCTTGCCATTTGCAATGACATGGATGGAGCTAGAGAGTATTATGCTAAGTGACATAAATAACTCAGAGAAAGGCAAATACCGTGTGATTTCACTCATATGTGGAATTTTTTTTTAATTTTTTTAACGTTTATTTATTTTGAGAAACATAGAGACAGAGTATGAGCAGGGGAAGGGCAGAGAGAGAGGGAGACACAGAATCTGAAGCAGGCTCCAGACTCTGAGCCACCAGCACAGAGCCCGACGCAGGGCTCGAACTCACAGAGGGTGAGATCATGACCTGAGCCGAAGTCGGCTGCCCAACCAACTGAGCCACTCAGGCGCCCCATCATATGTGGAATTTAAGAAACAAAACAATCAAAGGGGAAAAGAGAGAGAGAGAGCGGGAGTGGCAAACCAAGAAACAGACTGTTAACTACAGAGGACAAACTGATGATTTCCAGAGGGGAGGCTAATGGATGATGGGGACTGAGGTATGCTGTGCTGTGATGAGCCCTGTGTGCTGTATGGAGGTATTAAATCACTGTATTGTATACCTATTACACTGTATGTTAACTAACTAGATTTTGAATAAAAACTTTTTGAAAAAAGGCAAAATAAAAATAAACAAGTGAGACTACATCAATTTAAAAAGCTTCTGCACAACAAAGGAATTAATTAACAGAATGAAAAGATGACCTACAGGGAGAAGCTATTTCCAAATCATATATCTGATAAGAGAGTAATATCCTAAAGATATAGAGAAATTATATGGCTCAATAGCAAAAAGCAAGCTATTGAGTTTAAAAAAAATGGACAGAAATTCCAAATAGATATTTTTCCAAATAACACACACAAATGACTGACACTTACATGAAAAGATGCTCAATAGCATTGATTGTCATGGAAATACTGATTAAAACTGTACTTACATACTTCATACCTTTTAGAATGACTATTAAAGACAGAAATAATAAGTGTCGATAAGAACGTGGTGAAAAGGAAACCCTTGTGTACTGTTGCTAGAAATGTAAATTGGTGCAACCACTATGGAAAACAGTAAGCATGTCCCTCAAAAGATTGAAAATAGACTACCACATGATCCAGCAGTTCTAAATCTGGGCATTTATCTAGAGAAACTGAAAATACTAACTTGAAAAGACATGTGTCCCCTCATGTTCACAGCAGCATCATTTACAATAGTCAAGATATACAAACTACGTAGCTGTTCATTGATGGATAAATGGATAAAGAAATTCTGGTATATATATATTTAATGGAATATCCAGTCATGAAAGGAATTAAATCTTGCTGTTTGTGACAATACGGTTGGACTTCAAAGACCTTATGCTAGGTAAAATAAGTCAGACTTACTGAGAAAGACCATATGATCTCTCTCATAATGTGGAATCTCCACTCGCGCACACACGCGCACACACACAGACACTCACACACACACACACACACACACACACACAAACTTATAGATACAGAGAAGAGACTGATGGTTGCCAGAGGGAGGGTGTAAAGAGTTGGAGAAATGCGTGAAGGGAGTAGAGAAATAAAGAAAACACAATACCATCTATACATATTACTCAAAAAAGAATGAGAGATCTTTGTAGTGATGAAAATGTATCTTGACTGTAACTGTAACAAAAGAAGTTGGGAGGCCAGCAGGGAGAAACACCTCTTATTTGTATGCTGTTTTTCTGTACTCTCTTCCCTTGCATTTTATTCCATCAACTTTCCATCTTCTATCAATATTCCCTCCTGGATCTTTCATTCAATATTCAAAAATCTGTGAGCATCTGACTCACCAAAATTATGTTATATGTTTGCTCCTTAGTTTGCGTGTTTGTGTATGTGAATATGTTTGTGTACACATATGTATGTGTGGGGGGGCAGGTACTTATGGGTAGTGAATAGATCCAACTTAAAAACTTTGAAGGCATATCGTTACTTTTAAGAATATCTTCAAAGTCTTGAAATAATTAAACAGGTATCTCATTTGCTGTTTTTTGTCTAACTAATCACTCGTTATGTCTCACTTACCTCAGTTTCCCCATTCTTTACTACAGTCATTTTGAACCTCTTTCAGCAATTTTGAAGTAACACACACTGAAATTAGGCACACACTTGTTACACATCACATGGCTAAATTGTAATTAACTGCTTCTATTTTAATCTTGGTTTTGTATGAGGACACATGGGTTGCTCAGTTGGTTAAGCACCCAACTCTTGACTTTGGCTCAGGTCGTGATCTTACTGTCATGAGATCAAACCCCGCTTTGGGCTCTGCACTGGGCATGAAGCCTGCTTGAGATTCTCTCCCTCCCTCTATCTCTGCCCCTTCCCTACTGTGCTCTCTCTCTTTCTCTAGATTAAAAAAAAAAAAAAAAGTTGTTTTTCTGTGTGTGGAAAGCAAACCTAGTCACTGCCCCCCACCCAGTCTAAGTAGATGTCCTTACATTGACTTTTATGAAAATCTTAATTTTTCCATATGAGAACACTTGATAAGACATAATTACATTGGAATTGCTTATTTTTCTCTCTAAATTCTTGAAGGCTAGACCTTGCTTATTGTATTTACCATTTTACCCTCATAAGAATATTATAGATAATCTTAAACATTTAGCAGATAAATATATAATTTGAAAAGACTAACCTACTCAGTAATATTATGAACTCTTACTTTTAGAATAAATATATCCATGCTTTTAATTAAATGTCTAATTCATCTGTTTATGAACCTTTTGTTTTTCAAGAACAACTATCATTTTGTAATATGGTGAACCAAAGCTTGCCTTTTTGAGCTAGAGAATACATTAATATATTGATATGCATTCTTGACATTTTCATTTTTAAATTCTACTAAGCTGGATGTTTGTTTTTACTGAGGTTTATGAAAAGTCAGTTCATTGCACAATTTTATCAATAATGATAATGATAGCGACAGCAAAATCTTACTGAGTACTGTGTGCCAAAAAATACTTTAATCACTTTAGATTAATTAAATCATGCATCCTCATATACCTTTATTAAATAAAGACTAAATTATTCCCATTTGACAGATGAAGAAACTGAAGTGCAAGGGGGATACGTATTGTGATGCACGTTAGTACGTGTCAGGGTTGATATTTAAATAGAAATCATCTGGTTCCACAGTTCATGGTCATAATCCACCACAGGTTATCAAACTAGTGAATAATAGAGAAAGCTGAGATCAAAAGCAAAGGAACAGCTTTATAAAACTGGATCAGAATAAAAGTATGGCCTGAGGCAAGAGGGGTGACCTACCATAGAATTGCAACTTCCTCACCATTAAGAGCCAGGAAGAGCATCAGAACAATCATAGAGCCCTGCAGACTCTTTCTCTTTCCCACGTTCATTGTGAAAAGGTACAAACTACCCTACTGGGTCAGAGGTAAGAGGAAAAAATGATTAACTGCCTTAAGTTAAACAAAAAATACTCCAGTGATGGTTTGTGCCATCCATTTCACTGTCAGATGTCCTGACTAGATTGGCCAATGATTAAACCTAGTATAGTACTTTCAAACCTCTAGGAGGTTAACTAATTCCACTTTGGGATAGCATTCTTGTCTCTTGTGAAAGTGACAAAGTAATGAACGCTTTATTTTTTTTCAAGTTTTTATTTAAGTTCCAGTTAGTTAACATACAGTGTAATATTAGTTTCAGGTGTAGAATTTAGTGTTTCATCACTTATAACCCCCGGTGTGCACCACAAGTGACCTCCTTAATACCCATCACCCATTTATCCCATCCCCCTGGCCACCTCGCCTCCAGAAACCCTCAGTTTGGTCTCTGTAGTTAAGAGTCTGCTTCTCGGTTTGCCTCTCCATTTCCCCCCCACATATTCATCTGTTTTATTTCTTAAATTCCACATATGAGTGAAATCTTATGATATTTGTCGTTCTCTGGCTGACTTATTTTGCTTAGCATAATACTCCCTGGCTCCACCCATGTTATTGCACACAGCAAGATTTCATTCTTTTTAAATGTTTTTTTTTTTTTAACGTTTATTTATTTTTGAGAGACAGAGAGAGATAGAGCATGAGTGGGGAGGAGCAGAGAGAGAGGGAGACACAGAATCCAAAGCAGGCTCCAGGCTCTCATCTGTCAGCACAGAGCCTGGCGCTGGGCTTGAACTCACGGACCATGAGATCATGACCTGAGCCAAAGACAGACGCTTAACTTACTGAGCCACCCAGGCGCCCTGATTTCATTATCTTTGATGGCTGAATAGTATTCCATTGTGTGTATGTATGTGTGTATGTATGTATATAGACACTATATAGATACATATACATATATCTCAAAGCTTCTTTATCCATTTATCAGTTGATGGCATTTGGGCTCTTTCTATAACTTGGCTAGTTTGATAATGTTGCTATAAACATCAGGGTACGTGTATCTCTTCTAGTCATCAGGTTGGTATCACATAGGTAAATTCCTAATGGTACAATTGCTGGATCTTAGGGTAGTTTTATTTTTTTACTTTTTGTGGAACCTCCGACTGTTTTCCAGATTTGCTACATCAGTTTTCATTCCTACCAACAGTATGGTAGGGTTTTCCTTTCTCTGCATCCTCGCCAAAGTCTGTTGTTTCCTGTGTTGTTAATTTTGGCCATTCTGACAGGTGTCTCATGTAGTTTGACTTGTATTTCTCTGATGATGAGTGATGGTGGGCATCTTTCATGTGTCTCTTAGCCATCTGGATGTCTTCTTCGCAAAAGTGCCTATTCATGTCTGCCGCCCAATTCTTCGCTGGATTATTTGTTTTTTTGGTGTTGATTTTCATAAGTTCTTTATAGATTTTGGATACTATCCCTTTATCAGATATGTCATTTGCAAATATCTTCTCCCATTCCATAGGCTGCCTTTTAGATTTTTTGTTTGTGTGTTTGTTTCCTTTACTGTGCAGAAGCTTTTTATTTTGAAGATGTCCCAATACTTTATTTTTGCTTTTCTATTTCTCTTGCTTCTGGAGCCGTGTTTAGTAAGAAGTTGCTCTGGCCAACGTCAAAGAGGATGCTGCCTGTGTTCTCTTCTAGGATTTTGATGGTCTCCTGTCTCACATTTAGTTATTTCATCCATTTTGAATTCATTTTTGTGTATGAATGTAAGAAAGTGGTACAGTTTCATTCCTTGTCATGTCTCTGTCCAGTTTTCCCAACACAATTTGTTGAAGAGAATGTCTTTTTTTCCGTTGGATACTTGGTCCTGCTTTGTCCAAGATTAGTTGACTGCATGCTGGCTTTTTCTATTCTGTTCCATAGTAATCAACCTTTTATATTCCACTGAATTGCAAATGAATATTGCTACTTTCTGCCAAGTTGATGTTTGTGGAATATCAATAACCACATACCAGTACTTCCCTAATCTAACCATGCACTGGAATCACAATGAAGATTAAAAAAGAAATGCAAATGCCCAAACACCTCCACAGGGCTCCCGGTTCAGAATCTCCAGTTAGATTGTCTGCACCTGCTCCCCAAGCATAGCCAGAGTTGATAATGACTGTCTTAAACAGCTAAGACTGTTGGCATACACTGATAAATTATCTTAGAACAAAGATGATAATTGGTAAAAGTGTTTCTTGTTACTAAGAGAAGTAACAGATTAGATAAATGCAAAAATAAGATGTGTAATCTCTATAGCAGAAAACAGTTTTAATTAATTGGATATGAGAAGGCTTGCCACCTGTGTGAAAAATGAACATAACTAAACTAAAAGTGGATTAAGTAAAAGGAATGAGTCAGAGAAGTTAGCATAATTATATGGTCTACCTAAAAAGAAATTAAAATCCCAAATGTTGCTTTGATTAAGTCAGACTTGAGAGATTGGAAGTGCAAATTCAACGATAAGCTCTCGTGCGAAACATGTTATTTTGATGTGTACACTTGGACTCAAAATATGGAGGACAAAGCATATATTTTAGTTGATCTCTGCTCTTCTTTCTCCCTTGCATTTCCCTCATCAGCTACTGTGGCCCCTAGAGACCCTGATTGAATAGGTTATCATAATAGTTTCCTTCTCAAATATAACATGAAAATAAATTATAAATATAATGTAAAAACATAAATCTTATTTTTGTCTACTTTCCTTTAATATTTTGGGTTTTTATTTAGCTGAGATTTTTAGACTTTTCAACCTCTTAGAGCAAAATCCATTTATTCAATTAAAAAGGCATCCCCACCACTATTTTCCTTTGCTTTACATGTCTTTGGCCTGAAACCCAATGCAATTTTGAGATTATATAATAAGTTTTTATGCTTAGCATCAAGACTTTTAAATTGTATTCATATTATCTCTGACTTGAAACTAAGGTTTTAATCTTTATTACCTTTAAATGATTCAGTCAGTGTTTTACTTACCTTGTGTTTCTGTTAATATATGTACTTTTCATATCTGATGAAGCAAATTTACTTGTAATTACAAATCTAACAAATCTAACTTAATGAAGTACAAATTTCAATTATGAAGGTATATACAGTGAAGATCGCAATACATTAATAATTTTTATTTCTATAATGCTCAGCTTGGATCACATAAAAGTGATCAGTCTTTAATGTGTAGGTATATAACAGTTCATAAGAGATGCAAGACACAGATGTCATCGCTAAAAAAAAAAAAAGATAAATAAATCACACACACAAGCAAAAAAAAAAAAAAACTCATTTTTTCCTTTCAGTACAAAGGATCAGTAAGGTTCTGCCACTTTTTCACACCATGAAATCAGATAAGAGTGGAGATAACTTTGTGTCATCTCATGTCACTGAGTATCAGTTACTTGTAAATCGATGAGTCTATGACATATCCTTCCTTCATCAAAAATTATTTTTGGGACATTGAAGAAGATAAAATACACAATATAGCCTTCTTATTTTAAAATTGCTTTAAGCATTTGTATCAGTAATGAATATTATTCCAAAAAAAAATAAATAAAAGCACTGCTATGTTAGTTGATCTTGTTAAAAATGAGAATAAAATGGACCCCAGTCTTCCTCACCGTTCACCTAATTGGAACTTAAACTATTATTTTAAATCTCCTTGGATCTCCCTACACCACTGGTTAGAATGAAGATCTTGGAAGAATAATGGAGAAAGCTCCTGTGGTCTTCCATTCATAATGGTTACAGCAGTTCCGCTGCTTCTCTGCTAAGAACAATCACAGATGGCCAGGCATCCTTTTTAGGATGATAATCTTAATGTATAAAATCCATACACCTAAAGTGTACCAGGAAATCATTTCTTACCTCTCCTGAATGAATCAAGAGGGCCACCACGGGTATATACCTCACACAGAACCAACTATTTCCTTCCTCGCTCGAGGGAAATTCTTCTCTCCCTAACATATCTGTATTGAAAAGTCAGCATCCACCTTCCTATCCCATGCCCCCCAAACACCCCATTTTTCACAACTTTTAGACAATCTTTTAAGATGTTTAAGATTTCTGAAACAAAAGACAGGAAGGTACGTGCTTAGAATATAAAAAAAGACCTAATAAATTAAAGATCTTTAAAGTTGTTGTTACTCTTACTGACATTGTTATATCAAATCTCCAGTATGAGTTCTAAATGTAAAATGTATAAGGAAACTAATTTCTTGTTCATATTAATGTGATATCAGGTTCAGTTTCCGTATGACATTCATTACCTTTTCTGTGAAAGTAGTATCTTTTCATTTTATAAAGCTCTTTGTTTTTTTTTTTTAAACTCAAGATTATGAGAAAACCGCTTAAACTATCTCAAAGAGGGGGAAATAATGCAAGCAAAGTTAGCCTCGCTTAGAAAAGTGTAAACAAAAAGATTTAGAGTTGCCAGTAAAATCTAGTTCCCTTATGTTAGGTCTTAATCTCTATACTCTTAAATATTGGCTTACTTAGTAAATTATGAATAGTCAAAAGAAAAGAATTGTGTGGGCTCTATTAAACATAAAAGATAATTTGGCATATATTTATAAAAAGCTTTTTTAAATTTTATTTATTTTTGAGAACAGGAGAGACAAAGCATGAGCAGGGGAGGGGCAGAGAGAGAGGGAGACACAGAATCTGAAGCAGTCTCCAGGCTCTGAGTCATCAGCACAGAGCCCAACGTGGGTCTCAAACTCACTGACCGTGAGATCATGACCCGAACCGAAGTCAGACGCTTAACTGACTGAGCCACTCAGGCATCCCTAAAAAAGCTTTTGATTTCTTAGAAAGTTGTTCAACTTTATGCTCAGCATACTGTATGATTGAACTTCTAAAATGATGATATTCGTGTGATGAACCAAGTGAATGCTTGCAGACATATGAAGAGAAGAACAGAATACAGGAACACAGTAGTTCAGACCTGATGACTCGGCTGACCTTATTTTAAAAATATGTCTGCTGTGGAAGCAAATCCATCGGCTCCCTACTTTGTGGTCTTAAAAACAATATTTATCACTCACTGTTTATTTTTGGATTGAATTGTTCATTGTGGGAATTGAAGAACATAAGATTATATTTAGTGTTTATTATTCTTTGAGTCATTTTGCCTGTTGATATGAGCAACATAAGACCACTAGTAGTGACTAGGGCAAGGTTAGCTAAAGACAGGTTTAAAAATTAATAGATTAAATACTTTTTTAAACTACTTATTAATTTATACCGATGTACATGCACATATACACACACCCTCAAATGAAACAGTGCATATATATATTACATATTCATTGATAAGTATGTTTCAAAGGTATTCATTTCTGTATCATATGGTTTTAGCAACCTCATTTCATTTAACCATGCTATTGATCTTACTGTTTTTTTAAATAATTTTCACTTACTTATCACTTGGGAATTTTCAAGCTGGCTTAAATATTTTATTAAGCATGCATTTGAAGTAAGTGCATCCCGTTTCGAGCACTGACTTAATGTCTCACGGGATGGGGATTTTAACAAAAAGATCCATTTAAAATTATCATCTTCAGGCACAGAGAAAGTCTTCAAATGTTTATAAGCATCCGCAGAGCTCACCACACACACAGTGAGATTATCATTTAGAAGTTTAGTTACGGAGTGGAAGCCACAGCAGCGTGTTCCGTAGGTCCTGTCTTATGCTGAACCCGCACAGCCTGATACCCATCAGCAAGCTCCGCATCTAACTCTCTGTTACAGCAGCCCTTCTGTTGTTGTACATTTAAAGAGAATACCAAATAAAGTCCATATGCATACTTAAATATTTAGGATGCTATTTTTCTGGTAAAATTCCCCTTATGACATTACAAATACTTGGATTTTAAAAGATTCTGAATGATATTCTAAAAGCAAGTACTGCTTCACCTTTGAAGCAATAAAATAACTCTGAAACTTTTGATGTTGGATTACTGGGATAAAATATTATGTAATACCTAAGGCCAGTGTGGTGATTTTAAGATGGCATCACATTTATACCGTTTCGACAACAGAAAACATGTTCTTTATTCAAAGTAAGTAGTAAGTATTTGATAGTGGAAATATAATATATCAAAGGAAAGAAAATACAAGGCAAACATAGTTTTATCACAGTAGTATATATAAATGTAAAATCTATTCTTTAATGTATGTAAAATATACTATCTTGGAATTCCACGTTTCAGGAATATAACATGACTGACCATAAGCATTTAAATTATTTGGCTAAACATTAGGACAGAATGGTAAAATTCAAAGGGAGACCTGTGAGTTAGCAAACTCAAAATACTGCGTTGCAAAATAATTATATACATATAATGATACTAATGTATTTACCATATTTTAGATTCAATTTCTATATATTCTAACACAGAGTTTCTTCAACAATGTCATCTTTTATAGAACTTGGATCACACCAAACAGTTCCTATTTCTTATTTCATGTAATGTTGTAGCTACCAAAAAGCAGATCAATTAAATTTCACAAAATAGTCTTTTTGATTTACTTTTCTGACATGAGCAGCTGGTTGATGTTATGTATTTAAAAGTTCCTTTATATTTGTTAGTCTTCTCAGTGTATTAATGGATTGATCAATAGGTTTTATAAGTTCTAAGAGTATAAAATGAAGCAAACATAAAAACAAATTGTTAATATGAGTATTCTAACATATTTTGCTAAAACAGCCATTCCCTTTGTAAGCGGGAATACAAATTGTTCACATTTTTAGGGAAAATACACTTAGTTTCTACCCAATAATTTCACTGCTAGAGATTAAGTCACCAATATATTTGAAAAGCACACCGTTATATGGGTAAGAGAGTGTTCATTGTGTTATTTGTACTAGAGTAGAGGTGGGACTAAACCAACAAGTGCTCATTAATAGACAATCGATTATTAAAATTTGTTACATTCATATAACAGATTACTCTGGAAACATTAAAAATAACAAGGTGGAACAAATTTACAGTTGGCATGGAAACCATCTTATATACACAATTTAAGTAGATGTAAATATTTTACTCAAAAAATAAGCAAGAAAATGTTTTCAGTAATATGGGGGAGAAGTACTAGTGTGGATAAAAACAGCATTTTTATTTCATACCTAACTGGATTGGTTGACTACTCTTACCCTTCCGTGTGTTAAGTCTAATACTATTTGTTTTTAATGTCCAGAATGATTGTCAAGGAAAGTGAGTCAATTTAATATTCTCCTTTATATTATTGTTTTTAAAAATGTATTATTTTTTTAAAACTAACAGATAAGATGCTCATCTAGAGGACAAACTTATTTTATGAAAAAGAAAACAAAATCAGAGTGAAACTGGTTTGCCTCTTATGGGATTTATAATTCAGCTCTAAAGTTTGAACACTTAAATCTCTTATTTCTTCATCTATTAATATTTAACAACCTTACAAAATACGAAAATTTATTTGCTTAACATTCCAGTACTATTGTCTAGGGGAAAATGATAATGAATATTGAAAAAGTCACTATCTTGTAGAACTACAATGATTTTACAGAATAGAACAATAAAAATAACAATTTTCACAGAGTTGATCATCCTTTCAATTCATGAATTTCATCATTTGCATAAGCCTTACAGAATTCTGAATTCAGACTTTTGTTTTACTAATTAAGTACTTTTTAACGTTTATAAAAGAAATTGAGGTTATTTTTGCAATTGGTGACACATAGTAACATAATTATGTGAGACTGAACCTTTTGTCCAACTGTACTTTTACTTTCAGTAATTTCTAAAGGTATCTGTAACATCCTGTTAAAATTTTTCTCTTCCAATTTTCAATTGGAAATGACTGGTGCAGATTATTTTTTGCTTCAATTAATATATTTCTTTATGAAATAAATATTAAAGAAATTACATATAGACTTGATTAAACAACATTTCCCAAACTGCCAACATCTGGTTCCCAATTATTTTTGGCAGCAAATATCCATTATGCAGAACAATGGAAGGTCCCGGATTTTGCCATAATTATAAGCTAAAAAGCTAATTGGTTAACACTCATGGATGCTGGCATAAGACACAACACAGCTGGATCAGAGACAGGTAACCTCACTGTTTACAGCACAAGTTGTAGCACGAACTTCTTATTGGTGCTGTTTCCCACGCTCCCGGTCTCCAAGGGGCAGCGCAGGCGGGCTGAGAAAAATGAATGCACACAGACTGCACCTTATGGGAGAGAAACACTGTGAGCTGAGATAATCTACTTTTATTGTAAACTTACTTTTTGTCTGGAGGCGGGGCGTAACATCAAGATTGCACACGGTAAGCACTTTTCCTGAGAAGTGGCCCATATAAAGAGGGGCCAAGGATTTGCATTATTTTTTTATTGTAGTGAATGCTATAGCGTTTATTCATAATAATAACATGTGGACACAGCCCAGATATTCTTTAACGTGAATAAATACCTCTGGTGCATCCAAATCATGGAATTCCAGTCAGCAATAAATACAAAAGTGCTTTTAAGAGACTGAAAAACTTGTACGAATCTCTGGAGATTCATAAAACAAAGTAAAAAATAAATACTAAAATGTTGCATACAGTATGATTCTATTTCTATAATATTCTCTAGATGACAAAGTTATAGAAGCGGATAACAAGTTAACTGGTGTTAGAAGTTAAGGAGAAGGTGGCGAGAAGGAAGAGGTGTGGCTACAGATGGGCAACAGGAGGAGTCCAGGTGTTGACAGAAATGTTCTGTATCTTGACTTTATCAATGTCAATACCCTACTTGGGATACTGTCCTGCATTTTGCAAACGTCACCTTAGGGAAAATTGATTAACAGCTACATGAGATTTTTCTGTATCATCTTTTACAATGTGAACCTATAACTATCTCAATATAAAAGTTTGATTCCAAAAGCAATGTGTGCCTTCTTTTCCTATTTCGAGTAATCCTTCAAAAATAGAGGCTAATATTTTTATTCACCTGTATGTCTTTCACCGAAGAAACGGTGAAAGAGGAGGAAAGAAAGAGACATGGAAGGCTTTACATTCTATACTCAGCAAAAAAGCAATAACTCACAGGACCTGGAAGATCGTCCCTCACTACAATTGTTAACATTTTTTTAAATTTAAATTAAGAATGTTTTGGGGCACCTCGGTGGCTCAGTCGGTTGAGTGTCTGACTTTGGGTCAGGTCATGGTCTCCCGGTTTGTGGGTTCGAGCCCTCGACGGGCTCTGTGCTAACAGCTCAGAGCCTGGAGCCTGCTCCCTTTCTCTCTGCCTCTCTCCTGCTCATATTCTCTCTCTCTCTCTCTCTCAAAAATAAACATTTAAAAGTTTTTTTAAAAATTAAGAATGCTTTATTATATCACCCACACAATGTTCAGAGTGTCTCTGTCATAAAGCACGACTGACATATGATGAACTTCAGCTTCTGGAATCTCTATTTTAATGTAGGATTATAAAAAAAGGTAGTAGGTTGGAGATAAATGCCATTGATATGGAACTTGATTCTTTTCTACATTCATTAGGAACAGGCTGAAAAAAAGGCCACAAAAGGTAACTATAAACTGGTAAGTGTGGGGAGTAACGTGATTAACCAGGTAGAAAGTAAATGAGAGTAACAGCAAGTTTTTTTAAACAGTAACGACGCCCAGGGCTAAGGAAGGGAATGTTATGCCTAGCCATGTTAGAATATTCACACGTATCGGTTACACCGAGAGTTTGAAATAAATACACAGTTCCGAGGGGAAACTACAAGTCTTAAATCAAATCACCCTAGATTCAACCCAGGAAACTTAATGGCCTCAAGAGCAGTAAAAAATTAGATCTCTAATAGTGGACCGATTGGTTGGATGTCTACAAATGTGTTGAGGATGGAATATAAGACGAAAGGAAGAATGAGATGAAAAAGACGGGGTGAAAGGATGTAAACAGAGATTAAATGAGACAAATATTAATTAAGGACTCATTGATGTGTTTCCCCTGTCTAAGTACATGTGGTTTTCATTTCAATACTTTAGGAAGAGAAGGAAATGTAAAAAAACGAAACAAAACAAAACAAAACAAAAAAAACATATATTCTAATTCAAAATACTACTTGTCTAGCGACTGCCATTGCAACTTCCCAATCTCTTATGAAAAAGCTTATATTAAATGTTAAAAAATATAAAGTGTCACAACACTGAAAAATAAGACTAACAGGAAACAAAATGTGGAAGTCTATATGATATTATTAAGCAAAATGCTTCAAAGGTACTTGATTAATATAAATTTATTGAGAGTTTACTTAGTGAAACAGATACCGATAAAGAGTAGAAAGATCCTTTAAGCTTTCCCCGTGTTTGTCGATACAGAAACCCAATGGATACCACCCTTTGACTGTTCAATCACCTCCCTTTATTTTTTAGTTTTATTTTTATTTTTATTAAAAAACATTTTAATGTTTATTTTAAAGAGAGAGGGAGATCATGAGAAATGGAGGGACAGAGAAAGAGGAGACAGGATCTTGAAGCAGGCTCTGAGCTGACAGCAGAGAGCTCGTTGTGGGACTTGAACTCACAAAAGCCATGAGATGGTGACCTGAGCCACATTCCGATGTTTAACCTGCTGAGCCACCCAGACACCCCCCACTTTACTTTTCTAAGTGCGGTGTTCAGGAGGCACTCCTCTGTTACTTGACTTTGACATTTCTGTTTTCAGATCAAAACATTGGGTTTCGACTGCAATTTAAGAGGATGTAAAAAACACAAATTATTCAGGACATGTGCTGGGCCTGGATCTAGTGAAGCCAAAAACAAATAAAAATGTAAGAATAGTTATTTGCCAAACAGAACAGACTCTTTGGGGCACGGGGAGCAGTTTTCCATTTCAGCAGAGCTTGTGGCATTTTTTTTTTTATCCTAGGCTATCATTTCAAGTATGTTTAGATCACAGAAGTCTGGGAAGATAGAAGAGGTGTATCCTTTGGGAGAAGCAGCAGCTATCTTTCCTCACCAGGATAATAATCTCTCTTTCAGAGGCAAATGCCAGGCGTATTTGCTAGGAGCCTTCTTATAAAACCTGGGATTTTCTAATCTCGAGGTTCTTTGGATTTAACACAAACACATTCACCCGGATTTGCCCTGGGGAAGGGCAATAGAGACCTATACGGACATCAACCAAAGTCTTCCTGCAGCGCTATTAGAAATAAATTACTTCGTCTTCGACCTAGGAGTTTCCTGTGTTTTGTGGGTATTTATAAAATGGTTTCAAGCTTATTTGTTAACTTGAAAGTAGGCAAATATCAGGCCCTTTAGAGTTCTAAACATGAGGCCAACCTCTTCTAAACTCCTGCCCCTTCCTCCATGCTGCCAGGCTCCAAAGCCTCTTTAGGAATCTGAACAAATGCTCAAATGCAAACAAGAGGGAGGCATGTCATCTTACCATGACATCTGTTTCTCTACTAACTTAGGAGAAGGAAGAACATCTTATTTTCTGATTTGAATACCTCTCAGTGCAAAAGAAAAAAAAATGCAACGTATTATGCAATGCCCACCCCCATCCCCAACACCTGGGCCCATTTATGGGAGCTGGGAGAGAAGGAGGTGAATATTCCTGTTGATGGGTGGAATTTACATAGAAAGTAATCCTGGCTCTCTGCCCGAGTCAACTCTGCTGCTCTGATGAATATTTACACCCCACTGCCCCTTCCGCCCTACTTGCTAGCCAGAGGTCTGAGACATTCCTGGGCAGGACTAGCATTTGAGTCCCTTTCTGAGCTTCAACTCATTGTCTTAGGCTCAGGACCTTAGGATCGAAGAGTAAAAGTCTGGAGGAAGCACAGCCCTTACTTCAGCAATCTCCTTTCTGAACCGAGAAGGAGACAAAGCACAGCTGAGAGTGGGGGGACCCTCCTATGACACTACACAAATAGGGAGAGAAGACATGTGTCAAATCTCCAAGGGTGGGAGGGAGCAGGAAGGGAGTCGATTTCTCCAAAGGGGCTGCCTGAACATAGGCTCTACCCTTCCTCCTCTGTCTGAATCCATTTTACCAATGAGGTCAAGTTGGGCACTTCACATTGGACAAGAAACAAGGCATTGTCTAACTTTGGAGTAAAGCTAGAAGTGGTTAGGGAGATGTGGTTACACTGCTGCTACCTTCCCAGTCCCCTTGAGGTTCTCCTGAGTCCAGGAGAAATAGCACTTCTGGTTCCTTGTAGGGTTTTGGACTCACCTTCAGTTGCCCTGGAGTTTCCTAGAAAATTTTCTCAAGAAAAGAAATAACCATTTTTAGGGGCACAGGCGCAGCTCAGTCGGCTAAGCATCCAACTCTTAATTTCGGCTCAGGTCATGATCTCACCATTCATAGGCTTAAGCCCTGAGTCCGGCTCTGGTGCTGACTGCATGAAACCTGCTTAAGATTCTCTGTCTCCCTCTCTGCCCCTCCCCTGCATGTGCACGGTTGCTCTTTCTCTCTAAATAAGCAAATTTTGAAAAAAGAGAATCATTTTTTAAAACTTATATGAGAAATATCTCTTAGAGTTCAAGATACACAAAACCACACAAGCCAGTTTATTCTGAAAACAAGTTATTGATGCACTTTTAAGTAAAACTTTCCTGAACAGTTACATAGAATCTTCTCAGTCTAGGTTATAAAGGTAATGTAACTCTATCAATTAAGCTAATCTGTACAGCACATGTCAATGTAAACTAAAGGACTAGCTCATAGACATTGGGCAAAACTACCAAATGAAAGTTGGCAATCCCTTTCTTACCAGTCCAGCAGAATTTAAAAGTTCATCATGACCAAATAAATTTTAACTCAGATATAATTTACATTAGTAACGATATTGCGATTGTATCTCATATAAATACATAAAAGGGAAATGAAAACAAAATGTTCAGGACTAACTTACTCAGTAAACCACTGGGAAAATCCATATCCCTTCCTTATAAGTACAGGAGTTGAAATAAATATATCAGGAAAAAATACCTTTAACCAAATTATAAAAACTTCCTTTGCATTTTATTGGGGAAAAAAGGGTCCATTCTCTTCAGCACACAAATATTCTGTAATATCTTTCATTTTAAAATGAACAAAGGCCACCCTTATTCCTATTTCCCTTGACAACCATAATTCACTCTCTCCTCTTCTTAATAGTAAAGATCCTCCAAATATTTCAAATCCATTCTCTTGAACTTTCTTTAATTAGCCTTTGTTACTATTCATTCCGGGGATACTTACAAAGTCACGAATGACTAGATTCCGTGGTCTTCATTATTCTTCCTTAGTTTTATGTAACGTTTATTTGTATTTCTTATGATACTCATCATACATGACTTCAGATACAGTATTTCCAACTTTTACTTCGGTTACTACTCCTTATGGTTACTATTCTTTGCTCATAATTCCTCTAATTATGTCTCTTGAATCCAGGATTGCTCCAGGATCTAGTTTTTTAATCTTCTTTTGTATACACTCAGGTTTTTTCTGACATGATTTGATTTTGAGTCTATAACAACTATCTGCTAATATTTCTCAATTTTATATATCCAGACCCAGGCTCTCAATCAGACTAGATTCATGTATCCATCTACCCACCAGATATTTTCATTAAAGGTTTAATGTCTCTCATTCTCCATATGACCAAAACCATAGTCTTGGTCTCCCACCCACAACATCCACCTGTTTTTAAATCCCATTATCTCAGTCTGTGGCACTCAGTTGCTAAAGAAAATTATTTGCAGTTGATGGTGACTACTTTCCCTCACACCCTAAGTCCAATCTAGCGTCAAATCCTGTTTTATTTACCTTCTGCATATGTCCTGAATTGGAGGGTTCTCACCACCTCAACTATTATTACCTTTCTCTAAACCACTGTCATAGGTACAATAATTTCTTAAGCACTATTTCCTTCTCACACCGAATCCTACACACTATAGCCAGAAAGAGCCTTTAAAACTGATGGCCAGAAGATCCGAATCCCTTATCTTGATGTAAGGAGGCCCTGCATGATATGTCCTGGCCCTACGGCCTGACTCATCTCCTACTACTCTCTGCTTTGTCATGTTCCCAGGCTGCCACCTTACTAGTACTCAAATACCCCAGCCCTTTGTATTTGTGATCCTCAATGTTCCCTCAACCTGCACTTCTGCCTAAATATACGACCTTTCCCCAGATCATACCTCAACTCCTGTTACAGCTTTATGATTGCCTCACCACATTTTTACCATACCATTTTTATTAGTAACTTATTTTTATTAGTAACTTATTGCAAGTACAATCGCAAGTAACTTTATTAGTAACTTATAGAACTACTTAGTTTTATGAGTAATAAAACTCATTTATTCATTCATTCATTTCATATATGTCCACATCACTGAAATGCAAACAGTGTGGAGATAAGAAATGATCACTTTTCTTCACTATTCTATTTGTATTATTCAAATAGTGACTAACATGATAATAATCATTCTCAAAAATGTCAAAAAAATAAATGAAGTAGGGAATCTAGGCAGTGGTCACATCATACGGGACCCTGATATGGAGCTTGGATTTGGTTTTGAACTAGTGAAATTTTTGAGGCTTCAGACATGGTTAATTCATAATTTTCCAAGATCGTTCTCACATTCTTTGAGAATTGACTATCTGGAAGAAAAACAATGGAAATAAGGAACCTAGTGAGAAAGTTCATTTAGGGACTTGTAATTTTCTATTACTTGGAAAAATAAGTGTTGATAATATTCTTATATTATACCATGATGATCACTAAATGGATTCAAGAAATAAACATTAAAAATAAAATCATAAAATGTGAGAAAATATGTAAATATTTTTATAAAGTCACAATAAGAATTGACTCTAAGTAAGACATTGAAGATTGGAAAAGTTAAAGAGTTTTGTTATCTATAAATACAAACACTCTAAAATTTCTATATGATTAAGTTATCATAAGGTAAGAAATAAGGTAAATAACAATCTATGTGAAAACAATTTAAATGTGTCGTAAATAAAAGAGTTAATTTTATAAATATTTTAAAGCCTCTTACTAATTACACTATTTATATACCAAAAGCAAATGATTGGGGCAAAAGATATAGGCAATTAAAAAAAGGTTTTAAATTTTTAATGAATATGTACAAAAAACGCTAACCTTACTGCTAATAAATATACATATGAAGATATTGAATTGATGCTATTCCTAACTCGATTTTAATAAAACAAAAAATTATTCAAATTATATCATTTATTGATAAGGGAAAGTGAAATTAAAAGTTCCTTATTTACAATATGAATATAAATTGGTGCAAACTTTCTGGGAAAACCATTAATAATAAAATAATTAGCAAACAAAATTAATCATAAATTTTAAAATTGCAGATAATTTTGCACATCTAGATAAATGTTTCATCTATTTATAAGAAATCTTGCTACAAAAAAATACAGAAGTATGAAAAATATATGTGTAAGAAAACATTTATATGACAATGGGAAAAACTGGAAACATTAATGTATGGCTAAATTAATTAAAATTAAAGTGTGTATTTTATAAATACAGTCTGGTAAATTATAGAAGGTGATTGTATTCAACCAATGATGCTTTAAAGATGAATACATATGTATATGGGGATTATATTCTACTACATCCAACCTTTATTCATTTGCAAATAATAAACTTTGGGTGTCTTAAAGAGAATAAGCTTATGGTCTATACTATGTTTTTTAATTAATTTAATATTTATTTTTGAGAGAGAAAGAGACAGAGTGTGAGCAAGGTAGGGAACAGAGGGAGAAGGAGACACAGAATCCCAAGCAGGCTCCAGGCTCTGAGCTCTCAGCACAGAGCCTGACGTGGGGGCTCGAACTCACAAACCACGACATCATGACCTGAGCTGAAGTCAGGTGATTAATCGACTGAGCCACCCAGGCGCCCCTACTTTTTTTTTTTTTTTTTATTCAAGTGTAATTAACTTAGTGTCATTAGTTTCAGGAGTACCATCTACTGTTTTTGATACTCTGCTGTTCAATTTATTCTACCCTTCTATAGGTAAGAAAGTTCCTTTTTTTAACAGGCTTTATGTTTTAGAACAGTTTCAAGTTTGTGGCAAAATTGAGAGGAAGGTCCAGAGATCAGCCATATGCCTGGTGCACACACACGCGCGCAGCCTTGCCATTGTTAATACTCCCCCTCAGAGTGGTACTTTTGTCCCTGCACAGGTTCGCGTGGAAATAGTTTTCAACCCTTTCGGGAAACGACCAAGGAGCACCAGTGTAGTGGTATCTCATTATTGCTATAATTTGCTTTCCCCTAATGACAAGTGATGTAGAGCCTCTTTTCATATGCTTATTTGCCATCTGTATGTCTTCTTCCGCGTGGCGTCTGTCAAGGTCTGTGGCCCATTTCTAAATCAGGTTGTTTGATTTCTCATTGCTGAGTTTAAAAGTTCTTTTTATGTTTTGAATAGTAGCTCTCTTTTGGATATCTCTTTGCCAATTTTCTTGCAGTCTGTGGCTGTTTTTACATTAATGCATAAGCGATTACAAGCGCATGTTGAAAGTACAGTGGAATATGTCACGATTAGTACGTTAAAGGTAGTGAACAGAACGTGATAGTTACAATACGCTCTAAGTAAATACTACTTACATTTAACTTTGAATAATAGGCTGAGCTTCATTGTTCTTGGTGAAAGGTATTTTATAGATGGATGGGGTTTGAGATAAAATAGAAATATTCTTAAAGTTTATGTATGTGTATATATATGTATATATGCATCTATAATGTGTATAGACACATTTACGTCTCTGAATAATCTTAGTGTTAATAAAATGATATGACTATAACATTCTGATTTACTTTCTAAACATATTTATAAATTATTAAGAAACAACAGACAGAAACCTGTAAAGAATGGTGAAATCGTATGGAAAACTGCATTAAATTTAAGATTCCATTTTGGATTTTTTTTTTTTTTTTGAAACTTTGGTTAGCAAATTGAAGAATATATCAGTAACAGTTATCCATCTTGTAAGTGTCATAGTGGTTAAGAAATTTTGTTAATTCTCTTGTTTAAGATAATTATCTTAAAGCTCTCATAAAGAACAGGATGTCATTTCTTGTGACATTTTGGTGACAGCAGTATTCTATAGGCAGAAACTAAAATTTTGATAAAAGCTGTTGAGGAGTTTAAGAACTACTGTTTTCATCTCTCTGATTTTAATAATAATTCATTTGGACTCACAGCCTGAAATGATAGATAATGCATATTAATCTTTCTTCGGAAATAATACAGCAAATAGAACAAAATGCACACTCCATTAAAGTAAATTTTACTTCCTATCCAAATGTGACCTCATTCCCTCCCCCCCTGACTCACCCTTCTTAATCATCCTGAAGAGCTATTTAATAAAAATTCTGTTTATTCTACGCCCTCAGTATCACATAAATCAGCCTTTTATAGTTTTTCTTCCCAATATTGCCATGCTGTTAGTGGTGCTCATTTTTCTCTTTAAAAAAAAAAAAAAAAAAAAAGGAAAGAACAATCTCCTCTATTCTAGCCTACTTCAAAAGCCCTGTGAGGTGACTTTGTTTTTCCCCTTCAGGATACCATAACATAGACTTCTCAATGTAGCAAAAAATGATTTTAAGTAGAAATTAGTAGAATTTTATGAAAAACAATGATTTGTGTGTTCCAAAACTGGAATTCGAAGTTAAATTTAACATGGAAACATCTTGGAATGAGTTATACTACTCTATTTTGGTAAATTTCCAAGTTAGGTACCTATATTTCTATAGGAGAATATTTTGGATAATTGTTTAATAGGAAGTATGACAGATGATTTACTCAAATATTTTCTGAATAAACTACAAGTGACACTAAGAGGAGAGTATCTTCAACAAATACCCATGCCTGAGAGCTTTCTTTAAGGTTGACAAAATTTATATGGAAACATATTACTAAATAAACATCTGTAATTGCTTAAGTACAAAAAACCTAAGCTTTTTCCCATGCATTTCAAATTTGGTAAAATACAGGAGAATAATTTCAATTTCAATGACTATGTATATAATGGAAATTTGGTGTGGGAAAGGGAGAAATAACACTTGAAAAATATTTCTTTACAATTTGGTAAAATAAGGATATTACTTAAATGGAAATGCTGATGAAATAATACTAGTTCCCTCAAAGTAACCAAAATTCCCGAAGACTGTCAAGCTGGGGAAAGAAAAGTGCTGTTTAAAAAAAACATTTTAATGTTTTATTTACTTTTTAGAGAGAGACAGAGAGAGAGAGGGGAAGAGAGATTGTGAGTGGGGGAGGAGCAGAGAGAGAGGGAGACACAGAACTCGAAAGGGGCTCCAGGATCTGCGCTGTCAGCAGAGCCCGAAGTTGTGCAATTTTTTAATCGAACAATTTAATTTTTCAAAAATATTAACATTATTTAAATTGATTGAACTTGAATGTATGAAATATAGAAGGCCTAATTGTTCATTTACACCTTAAGAATTTTCAATGTAGTAGTATATTAATTTTAAGTAGCTTTTTGTGAATATAGAATAGATATACAGATTGAACATTAATTTATTCTTCTTTTCTATAACAGTTTTAGGTAAATCAGAAAGATGTATTTAAAATGTACACTATTGTTTGTCTTGTTTCTTCCTTTTATTTTTAAAGCAAGAGTTGCATTGCAGCAATTTCCCCCATATAATGTTCCAAATCTCAGGTTGCGGAGTTCATGCTTCTCATTTAAAGGTGTGAATATTACTGCTATAAATGGCTTAGCCATCTGTAGATCATAACACAGCTGTCTGAATTCTACCTATGGTGGTAAGTAGCTGTCTTTCTGAATCAGCTCTTATTACTGACTGTGGTGACCTCATCTTTGTATTGATTTGGCCACCATTAAATGAAGAAGACTTCTATTATCTGCTGTCTCACCCATTACTATGGGTTTTCAAAATATTTTCTACAATATTGGCAGCAAATAATTTCATTCTCTGAAGAATCATTTAACTTGACAGAAAGAATTTCAGACTACAATAGTTCAAGAAAAGGATTTTTAGCTTGCAAATACATTTTAAAAATACCAAGATTTTCTCTAGGTTGACATCTCTTATAGAAGAATAATTAGTGTTTTTTATAAAAGATATTTAACAAAGAAGTTAAGCATTTGTAATTATTAAAATATTTTCCATCGATATTTAACTCCGTTGCTATGTATTATTAAAAATACTGATTACTATTATTTTAATTTACTTATAAAAATAACTTTTTAAATGTACAGTTATTTGTATTTGTATTTGTATACATACATGGATTCCAAAAACCACAAGCACAATAAACAGAACAATTCCAACAACCCCAAAGAATTCTCTCATTCTGATTTCTATAATTTTCCCTTCCTAGAGTGTCAATTACATAGAATTATAGAACCTGTCACCTTTTGAGTCTGAGGTCTTTGACGTCACATAATGTCTTTAAGAATTTTTTATGTTGTGGCTACATAGCATTCCACTGCGTGATATAATAGTTTATTAATTCATTTATCCATTAATGCATATTTAGATTGTTTCCAGATTTTGGCAATTATCAATAATGCCATTCTATGACATTTATGTTCAGGTTTACACATGAGCATAAGTTTTCATTTCTTTAGAATAAATACCTAGAAAAAAATGTAATTCCCAGGTGATTCAGTATTTTTAAGTTAAAACAAAATGAAACAAAACTTCCATACTGCACTTCAGAGAAAAATTTTTTTTTCCCTTATTGTTTTCTTTTCTTTCTCTCTTCTCTGACTCGACACGAGGCCTGGCATATTTGAGTTGCTAAATAAATTATTGTTGATTATAAATAAAATAAATCTGTAAAAGTTTTAATTATCCTATTATGCTGTATTTTTTCTTAATAACAAAACAAGAACAAAGAGACTTGTTTCCAAGAAACCTGTTTAAAGTAAGAACTAAAAATTTTAAAAGAGTCACCACGGTGACCAGACCATGAAGAGAAGGTTGTTAAAATAACATTAACCTGCTAAATGTTGAGAGCCTCAACACAGCCTTTAAAATTTTCAGTCTGAGTAGCTTATCTTGGATTTTATTACACCCTCTAACATTCCACCAATTTGTCATTTTGAAGAAGAAAGGGCCCTATCTCTGAAAATGATTATTTTTTTCTTCCAATTTTAACTAATTATATAGAAGACTTTGGCCTCAGTTTCTCCATCCATAAAATAGGTGATGTGAACTAAAACATTTTAATAGCTCTTTAGTACTCTAAATATGTATAAGGTTTGATGCTTTTTAGTTACATGGCAAATAGATGCCAGCCAATTAATACAATAAATATCGCGATCTTAAAAGGTATATAACAGAATATTAGAGTAATGACTGATGAACAACGAGGCATTGTTATTGAGAAAAAAGAAATTATGGTGAGAAGAAAATGTTCTTTGGAATGAAAAATATGAAATTGAATTACCTGTTTGCTTCTCATTAGCCACAAGGTCTTAGATAAGTTTATTAGGATTTTGAAGATTTAGGTATTCTGTACATAAAATGGAGACAATGGGACATCAATCGCATTGGCTAACACTGAAATTAAACAATATTATTCTTCTTACATTATGTGTGCCTGTTAATTAATGAATGTATTTTTCCGTGCTTGTCAACAGATCCCAATAGCTATTTTAATGGAGCCATAAGACCATGCTTTCCAGATACTTTGCTACCAGTGGTAGTTTCTAAGGGTGCTCAGTTTCTCTTAAGATTTGTCCATGTAGCTCTTGGCCTCTTCAGAGCAGAGGGATGTACTTTCACCCTCACCAACAGGGGTCTACCAGGCTGTTTAAGGTAGTCTTTTCTAGCTCTGTAGGTACAGCCAGGCACAGCACTTTCAGAAAATAGCTTCAAGTTCTCCAGAGAAATATTCTAGGAGCCTGTCTTAGCTACATGGTATTTTGTCACAGGTTGCTTTTCCGCAGTGTATTTCTGCTTGCTTACTCTGAGGCAAAACACAGTGCCGATATTTCCTGTGATCAGACTTAAGCCTCAAACACTCAGGTTTTTTCCTCTCTTGTCTGTCATCTGTTCTAAAATATGTCCCTATAGGCAATTTCCCAACTCAGGTATGCGGAGGACTTAAAAACACCCCCAGATGTCTTTCTGTTTACTAAACAAACTCAGAAGCCATAAGGAGAAGCAGAGTCCGGCTAGACTAGATCTGGGCATCCCGTAGGTCTTTCATGTGAATATTCAGACTAATCTCTAATAATTGCATGTATATTTAAGGTTATTGCACAGATTACATTTAATATACCTGTGCTCGCCATCTGTTATACCTCTTGGGGAATAATACTGAACAGTTGGGAATTCTTTTTTATAAGCAATAATGTTTTATAGCTCATAAAGTACGAATGAAATAAACCCTTTTAATTTTAATTACATCTGAGAAGTTTATATTATACTACTTCTGGAAAAATTATGTGTCTCTGGTTTAGAGGTGACAAATTGTGGAGGTAAATTATGATGCACACAGGTGTGCATGCCCCAAATATACCACCTTTCAATAATTTATTTTATTTTCGCTGATTTTGTGAAAGAACAAAATTTATTTAAAAAAAATACGTAGCATCAACTCAGGCAGAAGAAAGACAGGAATTCCATCTTCCTAAGCAGATGTCAAAAACATTTAAACAGCTGTCAGACCAGTTCAAACTGTCATCAGAAGTGACCTTAAACCAAGTTTAGTTTTTAAATGTTATAAAAAAAAAAAAAGTGAAAAGACAACACAGTGCTGTTATGCAGCTGTCTGAAATATTAAATGAAAGAATGAACATCTGTTCAGTTGCTCTTCAAACTTTAATGGTTTGGAGAGAAATTCTGTTGTCTCAGATCTTTAAGAACATCTGAGGCCCATACAGCTTCAACACCTGTGAAAGATTCTCTCTGAAATCGTACATTCCCACTTCAAAGTCTTTTACTATTATTCTTTGCCAAACTTATGCCAACAAACAACAGAACAAATTGTTAATAATATTTATGATGTTTAAGACCTTCTTGCAGTGTATATTTTAGAGCAAGAATAAAATCCTTTGGACCCTTATTCGTCCTTATATATTCCCTTATATATTCCTAATTATATATTAATATAAATACTACTAAAAGAGCAGTTCGCTAGCAAAAAATTGAGATGTTTTAGCATATCTGAACACAAGATATCTAAAGTTGTTTTCAAAAAATAAAAATAATTTGTTAAATAAAATCATTTTCAGAATTAGCTGTACGCATGGTTTAATAGTTTTAAAATGCAATCCTCCTCAATACGATTATTTTGTTCAGCATTTATATGAAAATTATTCTTTTTACAATTGACACACATCCTGTTCAAAGTAGTATTAGGTTTCTTTGAAATAGTACATGATAAAAGTCACCTTGCTAATATAAATAAAATGCTTCCAGACACTCATTTGCCTAGAAATGTGAACACGTTTTTCCTATTAATATCTTTTTCAAATATATGTGTGTATTTGAGTGAGCATACATACATATATTTCTATGTGTGTATAATAGTTTTTCTATATTCTAGCTGGTGATACTTAAAATGCAAAAGCTGCAATGATTCCTGGTCAAAGAGTTTCCATGTAGAAATTTTTTTTTTTCTACGTGCTTCTACTAACCTTCCGCGTTGCCATTGATCTTTTGCACCTTTGATGAGAAATCATTCAAGTGACTATTTAAAGCCAGAATTGCTTTAAGCTAAATTGGAATTTAGGCCCTTGTAAACCATTTAACATGAGAGGTTTGGAAAGAAAATATAAGTATTTCTCTTGAAGTATATAAATAAGCTTTTAAATGTCTACCGATTGAAAACTACTAGTGAAAATAGGGAAGGTCTTATGGGGACCCATACTTTTACTTCAATGACTGGACACATGAGAAATATTTCCTTACACTGATATGAGACTGCAAAATTAGATTTCATCATGCTCCTGCAGATGCAAATCTGTGCCTTTAACTCTGGCTTTACATTAAAATTAGCAGGGGGCACCTGAGTGGTTCAGTGGGTTAAGTGTCTGACATTGGCTACGGTCATGATCTTGCAGTCTGCGAGTTCAAGCCCCGCATCCAGGTGTCATCACAGAGCCTGGAGCCTGCTTCAGATTCTCTGTCTCCTTCTCCCTTCCCTTCCCCTGCTTGCACTCTGTCTGTCTTTCTCAAAAATAAATAAACATTGAAAAATTTAAAAATAGAGAACATTTCTAAAATACAAGTACCCAGGCTGTTCTTCAGATCGGTTGCATTATAATCTCTAGATTGACAGGTAGCTTCAAGAGTTCTTAAAGCTTCACATGTAGTTAGAATATATATCTAGTTTGGAAACAATCTGTAAACAATGTAAACAAATAATCATTTATCAAGTGTAGTAAAATAATCGTGAGTTTTGAATAAATCGATGTCTATATCTAATTAATCAAAAATTATTAATGTTAAATACTGTTCATACGTATATAGGTATTCAGTATCTTACCATCTCAGAGATAACCAACTAACTAACCAAGCCAAAGTGAAACAAAACATAGTCACCTAAGTGTTGTGACATATTTCTATTAACAAAATCCTGCTTGGGGACGCCCGGGTGGTTCAGTCAGTTGAGTGTCCAACTATGGCTCATGTCATGATCTTGCCGTCTGTGAATTCAAGCCTCGCGTCAGGCTCTGTTCTGACAGCTTAGAGCCTGGAATCTCAGTAAGATACTTGTTCAAATATGTAAGGTTTTTGCAATTTGTTTTTTTTTTTTTCTTTTAATCTGGCAATTAAAAAAATTCAGTCTTGTGTTTGGAGTAAGAGAGATAACCCTTTCCTCGGGCAATAAAATCTGAAATAGCATACTTGCTTGTTTGTTTTATTCTCTTAATTAAATATACATTGGGGACATGCACACTTAACAATTGCTTGTATGAAATTTCAAAATATCTGAATACGAAAGGAAACATATGCACCCACACAATTCACAGTATACATGTAAGTGTATATGTAAATGTCTCTATATATTTACGTATAAATTTAGTCAAACTTAATAAAAATAAATATTATCTATGCCTCTTTATAGCTATAGGTTTATGTATATGTATGTGTGCATATGCACATACCCCCGCGCATACATAGATGTGATTGCATTTTTGCTTTTTGTCCTGCAGTTTGTTGCCATCTAGACACACATTTTTGAAGAAAATTATGTGATTATAGTCATATATTTAAAATCGTTATGTGTGGAAAAAAGAAACCTTCCTTTTTCTTAGCTAGAAACAACACAAGTATATAATAAAGTAGATTCTAAAATGACACTCTCCCTTAATTTCTGTTATGACACATACGTTTGACTTTAATCTTACATTAAACTGGTTTTTTGTTCATATTTTTTCTAGTCAAGTTACTATTTGCCAACATATTTCGGTAGTCCAGAATTTGATCGCTCATTAGCAGACGATCTACTGTGCACAAAGCACAGTATGGATTCATTCTTGGCGCCTGTGACTAACGTGCCATTTGGAGCACATTTCCACAAGGACACCTTGGCGGAAATTGTTTTATGTACACTGAATATGTGTCCTGTTTAAGGAAAATTATGGATTGGGATCATAGAATGCTAATACAAAGCATATTTGATAATTGCTTACTATGTATTTGCAAATACTGTTTTATTGAAACCAGACGTAGTTGGCTCTCTGAGTTGTTGTCAGCTATTCCTGGCACTTCATATGCGTTGGCAGAGTTTAAGGTTTGAATGGGAAAACAATTTAGAAAACTGTCACATCAAATTGGAGATAATCATCTCAACATAATCTAGTTAGAGCAAAAAGTTGAAACAATTTAAAAAATGTGACAACATTGCTCTTGTTTGAGAACCGAATGGTTTAGGGGCGCCTGGGTTGATCATTCGGTTGGACTTCTGGTTCTTGATTTTGACTCCGGTCATGATCTACCTATAGTGGAATAGAGCCCAGCATTGGACTTCCGGCTGAGTGTAGCTCCTGCTTGGGATTATCTCTCTCTGCCCCACTCCTGCTCATTCTCCTCTCTCTCTCTTTTTCTCAAAATAAATAAATGAACATTAAAAAAATGGTCTGTCTCGAATGGACTTTTACGGTAAGGCAAGCCCTGCTCTAATGATCACGGTGTTTTACATAAGGAAGCGGCATTTGATCGCAGTCATTAAAGAGAGAAATGGAGAGCTAGGACAATAAAATGTGTAGAAATAACAATACACTAAGCATATGCATATTAGGCACAATTTGAGATGGTAAACAGATGATAAATTATTAAAGGAAATGTGTCTAATCCAAGAAACTTGAAGCTCTTAACTGCTATACTGTACTATTTATTATATATTATTGTTTTCTCAAGGTTTAGCCTTAATCTCTTAATACCTTAACTTTACATGAGATTAAAAAGTGGATTAAAACGATGGCTCTATAAGGGATAAGTATCGGTTTTCCACTCAGGTCATGATCTCATGGTTTGTGGGTTTCAGCCCTCTGTTGGGCTCTGTGCTGACAGCTCAGAGCCTGCAGCCTGCTTCAGATTCTGTGTCTCCCTCTCTCTCTGCCCCTCACCCACTCACTCTCTGAACCTGTCTCTCAAAAATGAATAAAAATCTTAAAAAAAATAAATAAAATGATGGCTATGTAAAAAAATAAAAATACAACACCTGTATTTGTGATTTATTAAAAACACCAGAATTTTCTTTGGTTTCTTATTTTTTCTTAGTATCATCAGTCATTTACAATTCTTGTAAAATAAATTAGACCCATCTTTTATGATTCAACTTCTTTCAGGCCAAACAAAATGAGCCTTATGCCATCCATTCCTGCTTTTATTAAAATGCAACATAAGGAGTAAAATTTAAATGAGAATTTAGAGGGGTACCTGAGGGGCTCAGTCAAGCACCTAACTTTCAGCTCAGGTCATGATCTCACATTTCGTGACTTCGATCTCCGGGTCGGTCTCTATGCTGACAACTGGGAGCCTGGAGCCTGCTTCAGATTCTGTGTCTTCCTTTCTCTCTGCCTCTCTCCCACTCATGCTCTGCCTCTCTTTGTCTCAAAAATAAACATTAAAATTTTTTTTAATTTAAATTCATAATTAAAAATTGAGAGTTTAGAATTTTATTTCTTTTTAGAATGTATCCATCATTATTATAATTAAATGTAGATCTTAAAAATAAATCTAAAATTAATATCTCTAGAAATTAAAAGTAGCTTAATTTCTACAAATTAGTTTGATATATTGAGAATTGAAATAATAAGCAATAATCAAAAGCAAGTTAAATTAAATTTTAGTTTTTTAGCTAAAATATATGAAACTAAAAATAAAGCAAAACAAATAAAAATCTTATTATAAAAACATATTAATTTTTTGTTTTATCTTTTCCCTAATTGAGTAAAAGTTTGGCTATTGCAGAAGGCAGGTGGCTTTCTATAAATTTAGTAATCTTATACTGAGGAATAATCATGAGAATAATAATAAAGTAACCTATTTTGTCTCTCCGTGTTCTTCTGCATGAATGCAAACTCCAGCAATCCCGTGATTCTTAGTTAACTAATACCAGATATTCCTATGGTCACTCTAAGCTGCAAACCATGATTCATAATCTCTATTTAAAATATGCAGTATGTAGTTTTTGTGATATATAAAACTACCAATTTCTTTGAAAGTTATATGTACCCTGTTCTTCCCTGCTGTCACTAGCTCCAGAGAAATGCCTGAAATATGTGAAGAGAAATGCGGTGAGCTCCCTGTTTCTCGCCCAGTTTTTCTTCCTTCAGCTTTCTCTCCAGTTTTTGATAGAACTTTGACCCATGATCACTTCAAATTTTTGCCTGTTGTCACAACACAGCAGCAGCTTTCTTCAAAGGAATGTTCTTAATATTTTCTCGTCTCAATATAATCTCCATCCCCTTGATGTGAGGAAGGCCTTTCCGTATGTAAAACTGATCCTTGGTCATTTATTTTTTTGCAGAATGTTTTGTCTCGCAATATCGTTTCATATCTGGTTTCTATTTAAAGGTATCAGCTAAAATGTCCATGTTAACACTTTTTTGCCATTGTAATTCATTTGGGGTAAGGAGAAAAGAAGAAACAGAAGTGGCTAACAGTCGAATTTCCCATATTAACAGGCTAGATCACAAGTTGTCTTTGTAGATGCCCTTCCATTGCCATCAGTGTTCTTAGTATTAACCACGTATGTGCAATATTTACTTTAAAAGTGCATTTTTTAAGAAATATGGGCCTTGTGGACATATGTGCATGACCGTTGCATTTCCATGATAACAGCTACACATTTAGGAATTAGGTTTGCCAGGTGTAGTAGAGTAGCTCTTTAAAGTGTTTAAAGAGTACATGACAAATTCAGTTCTGTGATCAGTTAGAGATACGTGTCAGGTTGGGCGACGGCATTGCAGGGCTGGTAAAGCAAAATGCACAATTGTAGAAAGACACAAAGACTTTCACATAGAGTTTCTTTGCCCTATCACCCATTTCTCTTCTTCACTTATTCTATCGTGTTCTGTGGCAGTGACTAAGGACGTCCACCTCAGTAAAATGTGTTTGAAGCAAGTAATGTCAATGTACACTTGACATTTGTTTTAGCTAAAAATATCCTTAAATGGATATCAATTGTTTTTGCTCAAAGTCAAGACTATTTCTCACTTGTAATATATATAACAACAAAGTTAATTTTGTTCATGTCAGAATAATCTCAATGCTTTTTCAAAATACATACTTTGAATTAGTTGTCAATATCACAATAATTATTTACTGATTCTTTTCAAAAAAACAAACAAACAAACAAAAAAAAAAACCCAGAAAATTAGACCTCTCTGTACCCAGTGCGAGATTGCAAGAAAAAACTCACTGGAGTTGGGACCAGGGTAGCAGGAAGTATTCTGGTCAGAAGAAGAGAGTATAAGGGCCCTCTGAACACTAATGGGAAACATCCACAGATATACCATTTGGGAAAGAGAATGGAAGCTGATCTGAGTGATATCCATCTGTAGGCAATGGAAGAGGAGATATATTAAATTTGTAAGGGGGTTGGACTTCGTAGAAGTTTAGACAATTTCTGCATTGTGAGTCAGGAAATCAGAATAGATGGATTCAGATGCTGAGAGATGGATGCTGTGGTTGTGAGAGCTTGTAGAAGTTCTGTCAGATCGATTCTGTTTTCTTCCTGAAATGGAGAAAAAGGGACTCAGTTGAGTGTGAGGAAGAAAGAGGAACTGTTGAGAAATTATATAACAATCATATAAAAAAACATGTTTAAGAATTTATTCAAGGGGCACCTGGGTGGCTCAATCAGTTAAGTGCCCGACTCTTGGTTTTGGCTCATGTCATGACCTCACAGTTTCATGAATTCAAGTCCTGCGTCACACTCTGCACTTGCAGCATGGAGCCTGCTTCGTATTCTTTCTCTCTTCCTCTCTCTCTGCCCCTTCCCCGCTTGCACTGTCTCTGTCTTTCTCAAAATAATTAAACAACTTAAAAAAAGTTTAAAAATAAGAATTTATTCAAACTGTTAATTGAAATGAAACACAAACTGAGAATTAATAATATAATTTTTACTCACAGAATCATAATCATATTACCATAAAATTGAATTTGCCCCAAGAAAATATATTTTTTTAGAAACTGTGCAATAATAATGTACCTATTAATATAAAATTCTCCCTATCACTAAAGATTATAACTTTAAAAAATTATTGAGTTTCTTGTAAGTAATAAAAAAATCAGCAAGGAATAAATTTCACCAGGAAGGATAAAGATTTATACTTTGAAAACTATATGACATTGATAAAAGAAATATAAAATTACAGAAATAAATGGAATGATATACCTTGATCATGGATTGGTTGGAAGAATTACTATTGTTAAAATGTCCATACTACCCAAAATAATTACAGATTGAATGCAGTACCTATCAAAATACTAAAGGTATTTTCATAGAGCTGGAAAAAAGAACCCTAAAATATATATGGAATCATAAAAGACCGCAAATAACTAATCTTGAGAAACAAAAACAAAACAGGGGTTATCACTCTGCTTGATTTCGAACTATCCTACAAAGCTATTTTAAGCAACACAGTATAGTATTAGCATAAATATAAACACATTAATTAATGGAATAAAATAGAGAATTCAGAAATAAACCCACACGTATATAGTCAATTAATCTATGACAAAGGAGGCAAGAATATACATGTGGAAAAGACTGTCTTTTCAATAAGTGATGTTGAAAAAACTGGACAACAAAAGAATGAAAATGGACAACTATCTTATACCATATACAAAAGTAAATTTAACATAAAGTACTGAATATAAGATTTAAACCAGAAAATCCCTAAAAGAAGACATAGTCAGTAATCTCTTCTCCATCAGTCTTAACAATATGTTTTTGGACCAGTCTCCACAGGCAAGGAGAACAAAAGGTAAAATAAATGGGATTATATCAAACCTAAAAGCTTTTACACAGTGAAGAAAACCATCAACAAAACAAAATGCCACCTACTGAATGAGAGGCTTAATGTCCAAATAATAAGGCCTAATATCCAAAATATATAACAAATTGTCACCACTTAATACAAACAACCTAATTTTTACAAATGGGTAGAAAACTTGAATAGATGTTTTTCCAGAGAAAACATGCAGATGACCAGAAGGCACATGGAAAAATGTTCAACATCACTAATCATTAGGGACACATAAATGAAAACTACAGTGAAATTTCACTTTACATCTGTCAGAATGGCTATTCCCAAAAAGCCAAAAAACAACAACTATTAGTGAGAATGAGGAAGAAAAAAAAAAAAAAAAAACCTTCATACACCATTAATGGAAACGTAAATTAGTGCAGCTACAGTAAAAATAGTATGGAGATTCCTCAAAAAATTAAAAATAGAACTACCATACATTCTAGCAATTCTACTTTTGGGCATTTTTCCAAAGAAAATGAAAAAACTGATTTGAGAAGATATGTATATACTTATGTTTCTTGCAGGATTATTTACAATAGCCAAGATATGGAAGCAATCCAACAGATGGATAAAGAAAACATACATATGTATATACATATGCATGCATATATATAAATTCATACAAACCTACAAACAAACATGCATACATACATATATACATACAATGAAATATTATTCAGCTAATAAAAAGTGATGAGATCTTGCCAGTTACAACAACCTGGGTGGACTTAGATGGAATTATGCTAAGGGAAATAAAGTCAGAGAATGATTTCACCTATACGTGGATACTAAAATACCAAACAAATAAACAAAACAGAGAAATAGACTTTTAGATACAGGAACTGTTGGTTATCAGAGGCTTTGGGGAATGGGCAAAATAGGTGAAAGGGATTAAAAGGAATAAACTTTTGGTTATAAATGAAATAAATCAGGGGGTTTAATACATATTACAAGAAATACAGTCGGTAAGATTGTAATAAATTTGTATGGTGATGTATGGTAACCAGACCATCATCTGGTTGGGGTTATTAACCAAAATATAAAAATTTCCAATTACTATGATGTGCACGCATAACTAATAGGTTCTTGTATGTCGATTATAAGTCAATAAAAATAGTAGTTATCTTCAAGGTTTAAAAAAAACTATAACTAGTTGATCTCTAGTTTGTTTTTAAACTATAGGGCTTAAAGAACTTTTCCTGAGATCTATAGCTGAAAATGCCATTTCACATTTAATAGCCATAATGGAAGTCCTGTATGACATTTACTCCACCGTGAATAGCTTCGAGTCATATTTATTCTACTGTCAAAAAATATTTACTTTTATCATGAGCTTGTCATTTTACTGTATTAAAATGAACGAAGTAAATAGTTTAGAAATCATGAAGTCTCTTGTAAATACAATGACCCTTGGTAACTTGTAACTATTTTGTTATTAAAATATATTTAAACCAAATATTCTAAATATTCTAAAATCTGTGAAACGAGCAAAGTAAAAGATGGGAAATCTAAATTTGAAGGTAGCAAGTTTCTCTTGTTCATTGACAAGATAATTCATCCTGACACTAGTCAGGTTTACAACATAGTTTACATAGTTGATATAACTATTTCTTTGACAGGGTAAGAATTAGTCCTATTACATAGAATATTTGTTTTATAAACTGTAAATACAGGAAGAAAAACTCTTTGCAATAGCAATAGCTAGTTTAAAGAATGACCTTGAGAATGTAGAAGGGTAGCAGGCCTAAATGTGTACTCTTGATCTAGGTTTAGTCTATTTTTCAACAATAATTAGGGGAAAACACACAATGAGGAAAGGGAGAGTAGGTTAACCAACCAGACGGGCCAAATGAGCTTAATAATGAAAACATTTGACAAATATTGTCCTTTTTACCCCTTTATCTTGGCTGGACTCAGAAAAAAAATATATATATATACCTGATGTTTTAAACTGTGGTATTTCCCCCCAGTTTTATTGAGAAATAATAGACATGCATCGCTATGTAACCTTAAGGCATACAGCATGATGGTTTGATTTACATATATTGTGAATTGATCATTGTAGTAGATTTAGTTAACATCCATCATCTCATAGATCTAGATAAAATAAAAAGATAAGAAACAAGAAAAGAAAGTAGGCACTCTTAGGAATTTTCTTTTAACTCTCACACATATCATACAGTAGTGCTAACTATAGTCATCATGAAGTATATTACATCCCTAGTATTAATCATCCTATAAATGGACATTTGTGTTTTGGCCACCTTCCTCCAAATGCCCCTATACCACCCTCTGCTATCTTGTGATCACATGTCTGATCTCTTTTTCTATGAGTTTATTTTCTTTTTCTTTTTCTTTCTTTCTTTCTTTTTTTTTTTTTTTTTTTTAGATTCTACATACGAGTGAGATCATATATGTCTTATTCTCTAGGTAATGTACTCAAGGTCCATTCATGTTGTTACAGATGATACGATTCCTTTTTTTTTGTTTTTTAATGGTTGGATAATAGTCCTGTATGTATATAAAACACAACTTCTTTATTCATTCATCCATCAGTGCACATTCATGTTGTTTCCATGTCTTGACTGTTGTAAATAATGCTGCTATGAAGATAGGAGCGCAGCTATGTTTTTCATTTAGTTCTTTCATTTCATTTGGATATATTCCCAGAAGTGCAATTGCTGGATCATTTGGTGGTTTTATCTTTAATATATAGAGGATCCTCCATATTGTTTTCCATAGTAGATATACCAACTTAGAATCCAAAGATGTAAAAAGGTTTCCTTTTCCTCATACCCATGCCAGAATTTGTGACTTCTTGTCTTTATGAGGAATGTTCTAACAGGCATGATGTACTATCTCATCATGACTTAAATTTGTAAACCCTAATAACTAGTAATGCTGAACATCTTTTCGTGTACTTTTTTGCCCTTTTATATTTCTCTTTTGGTGAAATGTCTATTCAGGTCCCTTTTACATTTTATAATTGAGTGTTTTATAGGCTATTTAATTGTATGAGTTCATTCTGTATTTTCTATGAGTTCTTTATATTTTGGTTATTAATCCAATATTAATATTAATATCCAATATTAATGCAATATATAGTTTGCAATTTTTTCCCATTTGTCTATTTATCTTTTCACTTTGTTGATGCTTTATTTTGCTGTACATAGGATTTATTTTTAGTTTGATGTAGTCCCATTTGTTTATTTTTTATTTTGTTTGTGCTTTGTGTGTCATACTCAAAAAATCATTACCAAGGCCCATTTCAAAGAGCTGTATTCCAAAATTTTCCTCCAGGAATTTCAGAGTCTCAGGTCTTATATTTATGTCTTCAATCTATTTTGAGTAAATTTTTTTTTTGAGTGGTGTAAGAGAGTGGTTTGTTTCTTTCTTTCACATGTAAATATCCAATTATTCCAGGCTCTTTTATTAAAGAGACTGTCTTTGCTTCACAAGTATGCTTGGCTTCTTTGTTAAATATTAATTGACCATATACACTTGGGTTTATTACTGGGCTTTCAATTTTGTTTCATTGGTCTACTTGTTTTTATGCCAGTACCATACTGTTTTGATTATCATAGCTCTATAGTATAGATTATAATAAGGGAGTGTGATTCTTCCCAACTTGCTTTTCTCTCAGGATTTTTTGGTTGTTTTGGGTCTTTTGAATTACATATAAACTTTAGGAGTTTTTTCTACATATGTAAAACATGCAGTTGTAATCTTGAGAAGGAGTGCATTGAATCTATAGATGGACTTTTGACAGTATGGACATTTTAACAGTATTAATTCTTCCAATCCATAATCATGGAACACCTTTCCATTTATTTGTCTTCCTCTATTTCTTTCTCAATATCATATAATTGTCATAGTAAAGATATTTCACCTCCTTGTTTAAATGTATTCTAAGTATCTTATTGTTTTTGATACTAATGTAAAAGGGTTTAATTATTTTTTTAAGAAAATTTGTTGGTAATGTATAGAAATGCTACTGACATTTGTATGTTAAACTTTGTGTCCTGCAAGTTACTGAAGTCATTGATGAGATCTAAAACTTTCTTGGTTATACCTTTAGGATTTTCTATATAAAAAATCATGGTGACTGAACAATTTCATTTCTTTCTTACTGTTTCTGATACCTTTTTTTCCTTCCCCCGTCTCTCTCTCACTTCCTTCCTTCCTTTTTGTCTGACTGCTCGAGCTAGAATTTTCAGTACTATGTTGAATTAGAAAGATGAAAGTGGACACACTTGCCTTGTTCCCGATCTTAGAGGAAAAACTTCAAACCTTTGCCATTGAATGTGATGTTAGCTGTGGGCTTTCCATATATGGCTTTTATTATATTGATACACATTCCCTCTATATTCACATTGTCGAAAGGTTTTTTTAATCGTAAATCGATGTTAAAATTTGTCGAGTGCTTTTCCTGCAGCTATTGAAATGATTATGAGATTTTTTTCCTTCATTTTGTTGGTGTCATATCACACTGACTAATTTGCAGATGTTGAACCATCCTTGCATCCCTGGAATAAGTCTCAACTGATTGCGTATGACCTTTATATTGTTGAACTTGGTTTGCTAATATTTTGTTGAGGATCTTTACATCTTTACATCTTATCAGGAATATTGGCCTAGAACTTTCTTTGTGGCATCATTTTCTGGTTTTGGAATCAAGGTAATGCTGACTTCATAAAATGAGTCTCTCTCTCTCTCTCTGTGTGTCTCAAAATAAATAAAATTAAAAATAAGTAAATAAAATATAAGATCATTTGTCTTTTGAAAATTTAATTAGCACATGTATTGGTGTTAGCCCACTCAGATTCAACCTATTGAGAGTTGTTTGGACCTCATGGATATGAATGTCTATTTTCCTTTACAGGTTTGGGAAGTTTTCAGCTATCATTGCTTTGTATATACTTTCTGCCACTTTCTCTTTCTATTCTCCTTCAGAAATGTTCATAATGTGAACATATTTCTTTTCGCTGTGTTCCATAAACCATGTAGGTTTTATTTTTTTCTTTTTGCACCTCTGACTAAATAATTTGTAATGTCTTATTCTGTAGGTCACTGATTTTTTTTTCTTTTTCATAGTTGAATCTGCTTTTGAAACTCTCTACTGAATTTTTTACTTCTATTATTACATTTTTCACCTTGAAAATTTCTAATTTTTTACTAGTTTCTATTGTTTTCTCAGTTTTGTTCTGTTCATGCATTGTTTTCCTGACTTTGTATAGTTACCTGCATGTATTTTCTTAGAGTTGATATAAGAGAATTATTTTAAATTCTTCAGCAGTGCAGAGTTTCAGAGCTTTATCAGTTTCTTTGATGGTGTCATGTTTACCTGATATTTTATGTTCCTTTATTCCTTTCTTTAGCATTTGCGCATTTGAGTAATTAGGTTCCCTTCTAGACTTTTCAAGTTTTGGGGGCAGAGATATTCACCAGACAGTTCAGTTTGGGTTTCTGGGTATGTCTGATGGTAATATTCTTAGGTAGGTGGGGTCTCCTATGATGACTCATTTTGGGTAAATCAACTCTTTGAGCTCTAAGGTTAAGTATGGGGGTGTGCGTTGCTGGCTGAGAACTATTGGCTTTTCCCTACTCAAGTGAAGGCATAGTAAGGGCTTCATGTTTCCCTTGATTCTCTGGTCAGGCTTACTAGATGATTGTTACTAGATACTCAGTTCAATTATAAATGGGGCTGTAAATTAGCTTTCTTGCCCTGTCAGGGCAGCAGAACCCAGGGCCTATAAAACTTGTTGTTTTAGGACTTAAATAAAGCAAGTGTATATACCTAATTCCCTGGTCACCAGTTTTTCTCTCTCTGTTTAAATGACATCATACATAGTCCCGCTGTTGCATGGACTTCTCAGCTTCCTCGTGCTCTGGCTAGGTTTTCTAGCTGGACTGGCTGAAGCACGCATTCAGTGATAAGTGGAGCTATGAATTAAATTCTCTGCCCAAGCATAGTTGGAGAAGCAGCTGTGAAATTGGTGAAACTCCTTGTGTGGTTTGCTGTCTTACTCATATCCAAGTTCTGTGGCCAAACAGGATCACTGGCTCTGTTCTGCAAACCGTTGGCTCTGCCTGTCCTCTCAGTTTGAGCATCCCTGGACTACATAGATTTCAAGTGTCTTTGCCAGATCTTCTGATCAAATGGGATAAGGAACCATAGTGTATGTGGGAGTTCTGTCCCAGGCCTCTTGCCTGAATGGGAAGACAAAGGCTGCTCCCTCATTTCTTAGTCTGTCCAGTTGAAAGGGAATGGAAACTACTTTGAGCCTTGGCAATGAATTAATCTCTCTGCCTGTACATAGCATGGAAGGTCTCCATGCCTGGTACTAGCTTTGCTCTGAGAACTATTACTTCGGTCTCCCCGTTTGCTGGCTGGGGCACTTCTGGGACATACAACTTACAGGAGCTATCGCCAGCCCTTATAATCAGATGGGACTAAGAAGGCACTCTTTACAACCACTTGGGCTAAGACTCAGCACCTTGCCTAGGTGTCGCTATTGAAGAACAAAATTCAACCAGAAAATTTAACATGTTTTTTTTTATTATTATTATTTTTATTTTTTATTTTTGAGAGACAAAGAGGCAGAGTATGAGCAGAGGAAGGGCAGAGAGAGAGGAAGACACAGAATCCGAAGCAGGCTCCAGGCTCTGAGCTGTCAGCACAGAGCCCAATGTGGGGCTTGAATTCACAGACCGTGAGATCATGACCTGAGCCGAAGTCAGCCGCTCAACCAACTGAGCCACCCAGGCATCCCTCAACCAGAAAATTTAAATACCAAATTAGCTTTACTCAATGATTCATTAATCTAGCAGTATCTCAGTTAACAAATAGAAGGTACACTGAAGAATTGTACAAAACAGAAGACTTTTATAGACAGAAATGGTGTGGTACAAGGAAGTTATTAGCAAAAGAAAAGTTTATGGAATGCTCACTTTCCCTTAGAGGGAAGAGATATGCACATTACATCCCTAGTGCTGATCAGGAACTTCTGGAAATATTGGTTTAAAATTCCTCTCCTGGGAGAGGCAGAAACTGCAATTGGATTAAGTATTAAATCTTAACATAAATTACTCTGTTTCAGTTTTGCAGTTTCTTTTTAACATGGACAAACCTGTCTCTAAGGTCAACAAAACTCATTTGAGTTTCCTTATCAGGCCAGCCTGTACTTTGACAAGTTATTTCACTAAAGTGTGCCCTCAACTTGATACTGCAGTTAAGGAGAGCTGCTGGTTGGGATTACTGTATGAACTCAGTCTGCTAAAATCCATGTGCTGGTTATTGCAAGTCCTTCTCCCCTTCTCCATTATAGTCAGATTCTCAGTGATTGAACCCCACAAATTTCCCTGCAATCCTCATAGCATGAGATCAGAGTAGGGGCTCCTACAAAGTAATCAACAGTGCCGGTGTGAGAGTGTGGCTCCTGGTTGAACCTGAGGGTCCTCTTTCCTCCCTGGAAGAATGAAAGGCTCAGAGGGAACATATCCAAGTGCCCCTGCTACACAGCTACACCTTCCTGGGGGAGGGATGATGCAGTCAATATATAGCTGTTTTTGTTACCCTTCTAGAGCAGTTTGCCTTGGTCTCTGCGGTACACGGGGTGCTTCAGTCTCACCCATATATTCTGGGACCTTCTCAGTGGCATCTTGTTCTTAATAAATATTAGTTTTCTTCTTGTGATGGGAAACAAAGTCAAAAAAGACCTATGCTGTCATTTAGGTGATGTCACTTTCTGGGGCCAATTTTCTAGGCTTTGGTGAATTTATATGGCATAAAACAAAGCGAAAATTTGAAGATACAGATAGCCAACAGAGTATTTATCAAAGAAGAGAAATTCCAATTTGAAGGATTTCACTTTTACAGTCACCAACCATTTTTTTTTTTTAATCAAACTAGGTAGATATAGTTTTAGGAAGACTAATGTGAGTTTTTAAACTTATGCACAATATTGTCTAATCTATATACACAGAGTTTTGAAAAAGAAGAAATTATGACTAAGGTGATACTCTGAATCTAAAAAATACTCCTGGTCTACGTATATGGGTCTTAAGGTCTTTCTTTTATCTTTTTTTTTTTTTTTCATGCTATACACTCCTCCCTAGACACAGCCATATTCCACAGTTAATCTGGTGACTCACAAATAATATTAATATCTCCTTCCATGACATTTTCACTGAGTTCTGGTCCTTTTTACTCTTGTGTATTCTTAATATAAATATCCCCAGGCTTCTTTAATTTCACATGCTCAAAATCAGTATTCATTGCCATGGCTTCTTAAGTATAATTTCCACCTTGATTAGTCGTGAGGTCATTCATCCAGTCATATAAACTTACTTCACATAAGACTTCTTCTCCCACCTCAGATTCAATGTTTCAAGAAATATCATTGATTTGACCCCCAAAAAGTTCTCTTCTCCAAGGTAATTTTAATGTTTTAGTTCAAGATCTCTTTGCTTCTCCTTAAAAAGATCACTGCAAAAATCTCAAAGCCTGTGTGTGAATAAAAAAAGTGGTAAACAATTTACAGAAGTGATAGAATACATCACAACATATTTGGCAAAGAGTTCGATTTAACTTGGCATACACACTATGCAGATAAAATATCTTTGAGTAATTGCTTTGCATATGTTCATTTAGAAAAGAATAAAATAAAAATATAAATTTCTTGTACAGATACTGGTACACTTAGACAAGATTAGCACATCATACATTTTTTTTTGATTTACTTCAAATTTTGTGCAGCAACACATTCAAAGAACTATAAAAGTTCAGATCTTTTAATCTAGTGAGCTTGCCTCTTCACTCTTAATAATATATTCCTAGAAAGTGTTCGAGATGTGAAAGAATTATATTCAAAGAGATATTCTCTTACCATTCTTTACAAATGTGAAATAATAAGAGATAAACTGTAAAGAAGATTAAATTTTCAAGAATAAAAGTAACATAATTATTTTTCTACTTGTGTTTATAAATGAGAGATATGAATGTTTACCTATGGGTGAATCATAGGTTCTCTTACAAAAGAGGGTCTCTAACATATGGTGAATCAAGATGCTGGAACCCAAGGTTCATTCAACTAATTAGATTTGTTTCATTTTCTAAAACAGAATGCACAAAATTACATACTTTTCTCCCATATTTTACTTTCCTATGAGCTGAGTACTTATGTTTAAGAAATAATTACTGGTTAAATGCTTTTTTGATAAGTGTAACTCTTTCAGGTATACATTTATTTAATGTTTATTTACTTATTTTGAGAGAGAGAGAGTGAGATCGTTTGCTTATGCTAGCAGGGCAGGGACAGAGAGAGAGGGAGACAGAGAATCCCAAGGAGGCTCCATGCTATCAAGACAGAACCTGACCAGGGGCCAAGATCAAGAGTTAGATGCTTATCCAACTGAGCCACCCAGGAACTCTTCTTTTATATATATTTTGATCATTCATCACTAAAAGCAATTTAACATTATTAAACTTACAGGAAAAGGAGTTTATGTTGATATTACATAAATGTTCCTTATTGTTTAAACTAACAACTCAATTTATAGTAAAAATAATTTCCCCCCACCTGAACTGTTTCTAATTGAAAAATTTTGAAAAGTATATATTCCATAATAGAATATTCATAAAATAGATGCTAGTACACCTATGTAATAGAGTGACGAATACTTACCTACAATCATGTATTATAAGAATATCTAATGACGAGGCACCTGGGTGACTCAGTTTGTTAAGCATCCCACTTTGGCTCAGGTCATGATCTAATGGTTTGTGAGTTTGATCTCTGCATTGGGCTCGCTGCTGTCAGTGAAGAGTCCTCTTCAGATCCTCTGCCCCCCTGACCCCCACTCTCACGCGCTCTTTCTCAAAAATAAAAAAAAATAAAAAAAAACATGAAAAAAACTTTTTAAAGAGTATCTGATGACATCGAAATGATGTTATATTTTCTTAAATAAAAATTAAGTAGTATATTACATTCAATTATGATCAAATTTCTGTTGATAAGAAACATAAGAAACATGACTGTTTAGATGTGACTGCCGATTTTACTACACGGCAGGTTAACAATAATCTCTGACACGTATTCTGAGTTGGAGGACTTTGCTAATCACAGAACTAGCTACCTCATTTGCAGGCTTAGAGCAAAATGAAACCACAGAGCTATTTTTTCAAAAAGTATTAAGAATTTTAAGACAGCAGAGCATAAAACCAAACATGAGTCCCTTTGGCCAGGTCCTTTTGATACAATATTAATATTAATATTAATTTGTATCTTGGAAGCTTGAAAAACATGATAGCCCACACAAATTGACATAAAACTAACAGAACTGCTATGGCAAACCATGTGTGTATAGATCAAAAGTCTTAGAAAAATGGGAATTTGATAATGGATATATTATGCAAGATCAAAAAAACCCTCCTGGTTACTATGTTCCATGAGAACACTCAGGGCTTGCTTCCATTACCATAGTAATAAGGAATGTTCCATTAAGAAAGGTTATAGGCCAGGGCTGATAATAGGAAATTCTATTACAGAACTGTGCTTCCTAATGCAGATGATAAGATTTCAAAATAATAGAGGCTAGATATTGGCCCGTAACCATCAGAGTAAAGTTGGATAAATGTATTTTAATAAATCACAAGGTCAAATTGGTAGTTTGGAGAGTCTGACCTTCAGAGAATTAGGTAGATACTTAAGGAGTACGGTACCTCTAGAGACAAAAAAAAAAAAAAAAAAAAAGTTCAATTTATTAAATCCAAGGAAATAGAGAAGCAGACACCTATCCCAATATAAAGTCTCTATGAATTTATCATAGGAGACGTGTCATGGAGGTGCACTCTACCTCCTTTGCCTTTCTGCTGTGCTTATATTTAAGTTCTGGAACTGATTTTCAAGCCATTTTTCCTTCTATTACAGGAGCTAAGGTGTTCTTAAAATGTCTCCTCAAAGGCCTTTTGCCTTTTACAGCATCATACCGTTGATTAATAATAATAACAACATGATAATAACAATATTAATAGATAATTTAAAATTAAAAATAATAAATATTAAAAAATAGTAAATAAATTTCTTTTTATTCAAGGATTCTGACATCATTAACAAAAGTTAGGTCTAAAATTCTTAAATTACAGTTGAACTATAATTTCAAGTGCTCTTGAAAAACCCAATGTTTCACTTTTTACCTAGAACTAGTTGCAATCCACCATAGATTGGAGTCTTCCTATTTTTGATGCCACAGCCTTCCAGTGGTTATCACCACCCTAACCTATACCAGTAATAAAGTTCCTTCTTCCCTCTAACTAGTGAGTGTTCCAGTCCCAGAATCTCATCTTGGGAGTCTACTTCCTGTATTTCTTATATAAAGCATCAAAGTGTTTCTTCCTAAAGCAGGGGTAAGAAAGGGAATTGGTTGTTAGTTTATTTGTCAGATGATCCCAAGAAGCAAGATTTAAGAAACAGAGTGGGAAAGGAAAAGGCACAGTAAAGGTTCATTGTGAAGGGCATTGCTGTGGATGATGTTAACCATTAGCACCGGAGATTCATCTTTACCTTTCCGGCGTCTATCAAATGCACCCAGAATTGTTGACCTAAAGCGGGCAACCCTGAAGCATTTATGCCATGCATCTCACTGTTTGAAAGTGTCTCTCCTGGGTGATCCCTGCATTTTCTGCCTGTCCATGGCAATGGATTAGACTCCAGCCGCTCTAGAGCTGGCCTTGGATCAGGAGAAGAATCTAGAATCTAGAATCAAGAGCAGAAGTCGTGGTAAGAACTTGAGATGAGAAGCTAGTACCATGTAGTAAATCTGATCTCTCAAAACATCTACCACCACGGCTGAAACTGAAATTAGATTGGGCTGGAAGGCTGTACCACCCACTATAACCAATGGCATTTGCGACAGCTCACTTTCAATATTGCAAGGTGTTCTGCTGTTGTTATTTTACATCTCACTAGTGTGCTAGTAACTCCTCTCTCGTTTTGTTTTTTCTGGGTTAAACCATCTGAGCCCTTTAATTTTGTATTATGTGGTGTTTTGGAATGAAGAGAGATAATTGCTTGTTTAACTAGAGATAACAAAGAAATATACCTTACTATGTTTTGAAAAAGGCCCCTAGAGCAAAACATTCAGGTTTTTAACCCATCTGTACAGCTATATAACACTATGTTCAAATGCAGTTAATTATAAAATACTGGTATTTACAATCTACATTCTGTTGTCCAAAAAACATCAAATGATTCATTTAATTTTCTCTCGTATACAACTTGAACATACATTACATCTCACAATAAAAATACACAAAAAATAGTTTAGCTCTTATATTGATGGATTTATCTATTTGGAAACAAAGTGCCATTTTATAAAAATAAATGTAATTTCAAAATAAAACCCAACCAAATGTATAAAAGTTTTTAATGCTCATTCTAATTTTCTTTTATATAAAAAAGATACTTTATAAGTGTTATGTAAATGCAAAATTATTTAAGATAAGAAGTATATATTTTTTTTGCTTAAAATCAGTATGACCTAGTTCATAGTATTCTAAGAGGAACATTTTTTTCAGAAAAAGAAAATACATTTCAATGAGTTAAAAAGTTAAATTTATGGAAATGATTTGTAATTTATTGAAATACATTTGACGCTGTACATTAGTTAAATATCCAGTGGAAATATTTTTCTTTACATTGTTTTAGAGCAGAGAAAATGCCTCAGGGGAAATGCCAAGCTTTCTTTCTTCAACTGACAAATAATCTTATGGAACTAGTTATTAAATTTCTTAAAAAAACATCGATTTTATATGAGAGCTCTATCTAGTAGACAATTTTAATAGAATGTTTATTATTATTTTAGTTTCTAAAGGCCATAAAACTCAAATAATATGAAGTAAAACAAAAGAATTGCGTTGCTAACAAAACAATGAATAATTTCACTGAACTGTCTTGTTAAATCTCTTGGGCTTGACACGTTCTTGGGTATGATGACAGGTTACATGGAATTACAGTACATGCTCACTTGGCTGATATTACATATGATCAGAATGTTTCAAGCAAGAGAATGTTAAAAATTCATGCTGAACTAAATGTTGAATGGACAGAAATATATTAAGAATAGCACTTCCATTTTTAATAGGCGGTAATGTTGTTCAATATGGAAATTTACATATTGTATAATCCTACTTTGCTAAGGATGTCGAAATACTAAACAAGTACATCAGAAGTAAAACTGTCTGTTTGTATGCCTTACTTATCCTGACCAATTGTGGTAGGTTACGTTCTCCAGGTAGCAAACTCAGAACTGTAGAATAACATATGGGAGTTTCTTTAGGAATATTCCTGAGGTAAAAATCTCTGAAGGTGAACGAAAAGAAGTAGGAGTGGGCAGTAGAGGAAGTTAGATTGTGATGCAGTCTCAACAAAAACCTCAGCCAGTTCAGAGGGTATTGCTGAAACTGGGGTGGCTCATTCATAAGAATTCTAAACAAGGCTAAGAGGGTTGGCCCTTTGTGTATTCATTTAACGTTGTCATTGGTTGGGGCACTGAGTGGCTCAGTCAGTGAAGCATCTGACTTTGGCTCAGGTCATGATCTCATGGTTCCCGAGTTCGAACTTTGCACTGACAGGGTGAAGTCTGTTTGGGATTCTCTCTCTCCCCCTCTCTCTGCCCCTCCTTCTCCTCCTCCTCCTCCCCTCTCCCTCTCTCTCTCTCTCAAAATAAGTGGAAAAAAGTTTAAAGTTGTCATTGATTGCAGGCTGCCTCAGGAAGGCAACATAACATTTACCAAAGCTATTTTCCTGAAGTGAGGCAAATCCAGAATAAGTCTGCCAATTGTCTGTTAGTGATCCAAAGAGCTTAAGTGGGGGGAATGTCATTTTATACCTGTAGGGGAATCTGATAGTACATCACACAATCCACTACAATTTACCCCTTATGCTACACTGGGAGTAGAACACATATGAGCACCAAGATTCTGATATGTTATTTTCTGAAGGAAAGCATGAGACAGCAAGGTTAGTGGGACAAACTGTATCCTGTGCTACTATAGTTGGGCTCTGGGCTTAACAGGCATGCGTCCTTTCTTACTATCTCCTTCCCTATTATCTCTCCTAGGTTCCTGTCAACCTCAAGTAACAATTCTGCTAATATCAGTGGTTAACTGGTGGCATACTCCAGAATCTCACTCATCAGTGGAAGAATATAATATCTGTCGCATGTCCAGCTGGTTCTGGTATTTTCTGGATGATGTTAAGACAGAAGGAAGAATCAACATAGATCCAGGCAAAATTATAAATGAATACTGAGGTCTGTTCCAAGCAAATACAAACTGAATCAGATCCACTTTGCTGATAGAAATGGAAAAGAACCAATTTGCCAGATCAGTGGCTACATACCATGTACCAGAGGCCATGTTCATTTTCTGCAGCAAATATATTACATCTGGCACAACAGCTGCAGTTGGGCTATTACCTGGTCGAGTTTGCAGCTATCTACTGTCATCTTCCATCTGTTTTTTTTTGTTGTTGTTTGTTTATTTTGTTTTGTTTTGTTTTGTTTAGTTTCTGGAGCCAGATGGTAAATTAAATGGCGAAACAATGAATTCTTGGATCTTTTAGGTCTTTAAGAGTTGTACTAATTTTAGCTATTTCTCCTGAGATTCAATATTATTAATTTATTTTATTGGTTGGAAGATAGTATGTTTTTAATATCTATGTTTATTTATCTTGTCCTGAAAACAAACATGAAGTTTCTGAATTAGATATGAGACCAATTATTACTGTAGAAACAATACTAACTATCTGTGTTCCAGTCAGTCCCCCTGAGCTGATTCAATGAGGACAGATGTCACCTGCACATTTATAGGACAGGAACCCTGAAATCATGCATCTGAAAGCTTATACAAGAACTCCTTTATAGCACTCCAAGTGCACTCCTCAAAAAAAAAAATACCCCTGAGAAAAGGAGATTTTCTTTTTAGTGTAAAAACAAAGTCTTCCCTTAGAAAATAAGAGCAAGTCCCCAGTTTTTATGACATTTTGAAATATAAACAAATGGTTCAGAGTTTTATTATCTTTAAGAGGGAATAACATATCTATAGATATAACACCTTTAGAATGTGAAGAACAAATAGTTTTGGGGGAAATGGCACATTCTTTGTCTTAATAGCATTTCAATTGTCTTTCCTCAGAAAGTCCTGACAATGCAGAAATATGAAAATATCTTCTCCACAGAAATTGGCCCTTTTGGTGTTGTACTTGGGCTTTGCTATGAAAGTTCTTCTCCTGCAAGGGAAGGAACAAATGGAAAATCCTTCCAATTACACAGTGTGTCTATTGCAGTTACAGATTTGGTGATTGGAGAGAGCCATGTGAGGGATTTGCAGACCCATTGGACTCATTGTGAGCCTAACCCACGCGATATGCTTACATATCCGTGTGCCTCATAGGTCTCCACTGTCACTGTGGCTCACCATAATACTCTGGTGCCCTGCATATAATTGTAACCTTGAAACTTGACTAAGCAATCATAGATCTCTTTGAGAAAGGAACGGTGGAATTACTACCTTGCACAGGAGTCATAGTACAGTTTTTCCTCCCGATGACCCAGACTCTTCCTCAGTCACTGTGTTCTTTGTATGAATATTAGCTCAAAGTTGAAAATTAGGCAAGAGACCTTGGCCCTTTATTAAATAATTGCTCTCAGTCATCTGATAGCCTGTTTTTCATTATATAAACTGAGCTTTATCCCTGGTGATTGCCCACCTATTTTTTTCCTCATAGGGAAGCCAAGTTCTATTAAGTAATTCCATAACACTCATGGATCAGTCCCCCACGTCGCCCCTCTGCATTGCCACTTATTTTGACAGTTTAGTTCACTTGATTTCTGATGATTAAGCATTGATAGCAATTGGGAGGCACCTGCTCTTACTAAGGAGTGGAACTCTATTGTAAACTCAGAGAGGTTAGGATAATCTAAACATGTAAAAATTAGGCGGAAATCAATGCAAATATTCCAATCCCATGTGGCATAACCTCGTTATTTCTCACCTAGGCTCTTGATCTTGTCGTTGTAGATATATGGAATTAGAAAGAGGAAACCTCTAGGGAGGTCTGCTACTTTAATGATTGAGGTCTGAGGTTTTTCTTCCTTCTGGTCACAGACATTGAGAGCCTTCTTATATACTAACAAGAGGTTCTTCTGACTTTCATGTTAAGGAATTAATTGTTAATTAATCATTTTTCTTCATTTATTTTCTTTTTTTCAAAGCCCTCTTTGTCTTTGGCAATGGCAACTCAATTTCAAAGCTCTCATAGTTACTAATACCTCATTATTTTTCCTAAATATCTTCTCAAGATCTTCCCATTTGTGTCTGCTAGTAAATCCCCAGCAGAATTCCGGTTTACCACCAAAAAAAGTGTTAAAAATATACTGTTAATCACCTACAGGCAGGGCCTACCCTTCATGCCTGTTAACGCTGACGGCGACTTCATCGCCGGTTGAACAGCAGTTGATCCAAAATCTTACCTTAATGTCTACTTTCTCAAACCAGTATTGATACCAGATATCACATGTTGATTTCCACAGGAAGCATATTCTGTAAATCTTATTAAAGCGGAGACTGAAGTGGAGACTAGCATGTAGAAGGCTTATTAAGGAGTGTTATTGGCATTCTCATTACTGAAGGGGAAGTTATGGTGCAGACAGAGAACGAGGACTGTGATGCGGTTTCAGTGAACATACCAGGTAGCCCCAAGGGAAATTCTGCAGATAGGAATTATTCTGAATTGTGGCCAAAAGACTTGGAATCCATATCTTTGTATCATCGATTAACTATTTTGAGTTATTATTTCAAGAGGGCATGATCTTGGGTGAGGCTGCTCTTTTTAGCTGATATTTCTTCAAGAAAGCTGAGAGACAAGGGCTATGTATCGACAACATACCCAGCAGCTAGGGGACTAAGTCCTGAAGACGGATCTGGTTGATGCGGCCTAGCAGCTATTATATCTGCTACTAGATAACGTATTTTTGCTTTTTTAATCTATTTAAAAATACATTTGGTATTTACTCCTTGGGTCAGCTGTTGTCAGCATGGACCTTCTTATGGGTTACAATATGTTCCCTCAGTGTTGAAATCCTAATCCTCAATACCTCAGATTCTGAAATTATTTGAAGATAACATCTTTACAAAGGTAATCAAATTAAAATTATGTCATTAGGGTGGCTTTCCTCCAATATGACGTATGTCTTTATAAAGAGAAGAAATTTGGACATCAAGAAATGCACAAGAGAAGATGATGTGAGGAGAAAGCCATCTGAGGGTTGGAGTGATTCATCTTTAAGCCAAAGAACTCCAAAGGTTCTAGCAAACTCTGAGAAGCTAGGAGGAGGCAAGGAAGGATTCTTCTACAGGTTTCAAAAGATCATTGCCTTGCCAACACTACGATTTGGGGCTTCTAGCCTCTGGAATTAGAACACAATTGTTTTTATTTTAAGACACCTAGTTTGTGTTACTTTATTGTGGCAAGTACATGAGAAACTAATACAGACTCCAAAATAATGAACAATTCACGGAGACTGTTTCTTAGTTTAGTTAATTATATTCTCTATTAAAAGCTAATTCTTTAAATAGATGATATATAATAAAGATATAATTGAAGAAAAAATATGAAACGTTTATGAGGCCACTGAGATTTATAACATTGGAACAGATCTGAAGAAAGTAATTTTATGTATTGATAATTAAACAAGGTGAGAATAGGTTGTGATATTAAGTTAAATGGTCTGGGTAGTCCTCACTGAAAAGGCAATGTTTGAGCAAAAGGTGGCAGATGCCTTAAGTTGAGACCAAGCCAGATGAGCTACAGAAATATTAATGAATCCAAAGTGAGTAGAGTGAGTTACATTACAGGTTGAGTAGCAAGAGAAGAATTCAGAAAGCCAGATCTCAAAGAAACGTAAAGGTCAGTGCAGAACACACGCACCAAGTAAAGTGGAATTCTGTTGCAGGGCTTCGAATAGAGGAGTGACATAATCTGATTATCATCTTGACAGCGTCACCTAAGTTGCTTGTGAATAGACATTAAGAGGGTAAAGGATAGAAGCAGGGCCAAAAGTTAGGACACTGCCAGCATCCAGGTGAGAAATAACAGTTGGATCAGAGTGGTAGCACCATGATAGATTCTGACGGATTCGACCTTACTTAATTGTAGCATTGATTAAGAAGTCTATGGGTGACTGTTGTCTTGAATCTGACGGTGAAATTGAAGTTGCCATAGGTCAGCAAGGGGCAGCAGTTGGGAAGGAAAGATGGGCCTGAATCTAGAGAGAGTGAGAACAAACTGCAACCTCGAGGACAAAGTGGATCCCACAAGAACAAACTGAGAACCACAGGGACAAGCTGAAATCGACATTTGACTTTTATCAACTCCAACTTGATTCATGCTTACTATGTCCAGATGACACAGGCACTTTTCACCCTGCTGCTGTATATTCACTGAAGCCAGAACTTGAAGAAACTTAAGGAAGATATCTCAGGAAGCTAGAAGAGCTGTGGGCCTGGCTGGTGGCCTACACCACGATATGCCAGCATGTCAGTGAGGCTTGTGAGTTGCAATGGCACCTGATGCCCTATAAAAGTAAAATGGCTGCTGCAGCGCCACCTTTCAAAACGTCACTCCTATCAAGCCTGTGTCTAACCCTAGCCATAATAATGCAGAAAGGAAATTCTAAGAAGTTTTGTTTCACATTGCTAAATCGACACCAAAAAAAACAAGCAAAATTTACCCTTTTTCAATGTGGTATCCCCATAAAATTCTTTTAAGAGTGTTTACGTCTTAAAGGTCAAGAGCAAAACCATGCTTTCATTTCACAAGATACAAAAAACGTTCATACAACTTCAAAACACACCGATTTTCTCTGTGTAACACATCTCATGCGTCACCTCCCTCTCCTAAATCACGCTGTCCATTTAGGGTGATGGTCACTATTCCTCTAGCTGAATAATAGCCACTTTTAAATATCCTGCAACTTTAATACTGAGGGATATGTTTTAGCACTTTTGACTTATGTTAGATAGTATGAGAATGGTAGAAGGAAAAACAAGTAATAAATAATTGGTTGACATGAACATATATATTTTATCAAAATAAGGAAATATTATGTTTTTGTTTCTGCCATTGGTCAAATGGTCATAGCTGCTATTTATAACATCTTCCACGACCTCTTCTTTAAACTATCCTTTTTAAATTAGTATAGTATTTCATTGAATTGTATCAAAAAATATGGCCAAACTTAGATACTAATTAGAGGATTCCATGTTGTGTCTTTGGTGACAGATTGAGAACCTCTGTTGGCCTCTAAAACAACAGGGCCCACATTTGGGGTGATTGGAAGCAAAATGTTTACTAAGAAATTATTAGGAATAATAGAAACATAAATTTTTTTCCAATGCACCTATGGCTCCATTTTTTGATTTCCAGACTCATAAATTCTAGATAAAGGAGAAATATCACTGGATATTTATATACGATTTAGAATATACACATATCATTTCTGGAGGGTACGACCTCAGCCTCACAAGATGTTGCTAACTGACTCTCTAAAAAACTTTTTTTTTTAATTTTTTAACGTTTTTATTTTTGAGAGACATAGAGTGTGAACAGGGGAAGGGCAGAGAGAGGGAGACACAGAATCGGAAGCAGGCTCCAGGCTCTGAGCCATCAGCACAGAGCCCGATGCGGGGCTCAAACTCACAGACCACGAGATCATGACCTGAGCTGAAGTAGGTCGCTTAACCAACTGAGCCACCTAGGTTCCCCCCCCCCTTTTTTTTTAAATCAGAGTAGATGCTTCAGTGTGAAGGAAATGCATTAAGACCAGAAAATTTCATAAGCATGAGGTCATTTCCACACTTTATTTGTTATAAAATGAGTTAGTTTATAGAAATCTATGCTATGTAAAAATACCATGATGGGAAGTAAGACATTTTGTAAGTCCAAATATAGTGCTTTTGTTAGAAGCTCTCTGATCAGGAAAGGGAATTTAATACTCAAAACAAATGCCTATTCCTATGAGTAAAAGTGTGACTCCTTTCCATAATGGAAGTGATGTAACTAGCATCTGGTTGTCTAGGCAACGGTGTCAAACCTGGGACTCTGGTTTGATATCAGATGCTGAAAAATGAACGACCCAGTAGTGGTTTTAGTCAAGTATGTCCTGGTGAAAAGAAGTCTGCGCATAATATATATTTTACAGGCAAATGTCACTGCTGCTATTACTTTTCTGCATCCTTGCTAATAAAGACTGTAGCTTCCAAGAAACTTTTGGACTTTAAAGATGTAGGGGTTTTTAGGGCTTGCTAAGATTATTGTTCTAGTTCTTGATATTTTCATGTCAGGTTTTCTCTTTACTAACAGTTTTAAAACATTATTACTTAACCATCTTTCATGTCTCTGCGCTGATCGTCTGCCCATCGCGCATAGTGAGACGCACGCACAGAGATGTGCACACAATCCACATACCCCTAGATCTACTCCTCCCACCCCTAGATCCAATCTAGTTATAGATTCGCTTTTATGACACCACTAATCACTATGTGTATCATAGTGTATAAGTAGCTAAATATTATTTACAACGAATTCACTTACTGTTCTGTGTTTGCTACAGTTGTTCTTATATTTTCATTTTCTCTTGAAATTTTGATTGCACCGTTTTTATACCTGCTAATTTAAAAAATGTGTTTTACTTTATAATGCAGCATTTTGTTTTAGATGTTTTATTATAATGAAACACAAGATAATGAATATTCTATGTAATATAATGAAATATATTCCCAGGAATGATTATTTAAATAACACCGTCACAACTATGATCTCATTTGTCAGAGACAGTTTTTGCTAAGAATGTAGTGTGTATGCTTACATAATTGTCTCCATGCATGCATGCATATGTGAATTATATGTTTCTTGAATTTCAAAATACAATAGTAAATATACACCCAGAAGTACCACAGCATGACTGTGAGTTCAACTTTGGAGCCAAAATGCTTGGTTTTATCATACCTGTCTCTCTTTCTTTACCTGCAAAATGAGATACATAATACTGCATATAGTTTTGAGACATGTATATAACTCTATATAATTAAATAATATATATTAATATATAATATACATAAATGCATGTATATGTATAGCACTAGAGCAGAGCTTAGTACATAATTATACTTTTTGCAAATCTATCATTCTGTACACTTGCTTTCTTAGTATCATGGACAACTTTCTGTGTCAAAATGTATGCATGTACCTGAAAATAAAGAGTTTTGACTCTCTCATCCTGAAAAGCACTCCGAATCAGATAATGTTCACATAAAAATTATCAAGAAATTATATAAAATCAAAGGCGATGTACCTTTGAGACACTTTGGTTTTCTTTGTGACAGTACTCCTGATCCATTGTTAAAGAAGCACTCTTTTCTGATAATGAGTCAACAAAAATAGTGATGGGTTCCAATGATGGGTAACAAATAATTAGTGAGGCAGAATATGAAAAATTTTAAGCATCAACATTAGCCAATCACATTATTTGTTAACACATGGGGGAATGTATCATAGTATAAGTAAATGTATTCTAAAATATAAATAATTGAGATTTGGAGAACTAAGGTAGATTTGTTTTCAAATGAGTGCCTGGTATGGGCCCTTTCTGTGTTTCTAAGACTGGGTGCTGGACCTGCCTTCCTTACTACCTAGCCATAGTCTTGAACCTTGGGGTTAGATAGATAGATAGACAGACAGACAGACAGATATAACTATAGATAAAGGTGATATAGATTAGATATTGATTGAGAACAGAAGATCTGATGGCTTAAGTCACAGCTCAAGAACAGCTGAAGCTGTTGAGCAAAATCGAATTCTCCTTTCTTCCACTTTTTTGTTCTATTCAGTCTCAATGGATTGGAAAATGCTCACCAGCAATCTACTTTACTTGGTCTACTAATTTAAATGTTAATCTCACCCAGAAACACCCTCATAGTCATACCCCAAAGTGATGTTTTATCAAATATCTGGGTATCTCATATCCCACTCAAGTTGACACATCAAATTATTCATGACTGTAGACTTCTGTCAGAGTACACGCTATCTCCAAAATCCAAAGAACTAAACCTCCGCCTCGTCATGGTGAGAGAAGGTACAATGTTCAGTAACTTGTCCTTTAATAGAATTTCCTGACACAACCCAAACCTTTGAACTCTTAAAATGTCAATGTGAGAGGGTTGAATATTTGTAGGATTTACCTTTTACCTCTGAGCGTGCATGTTTCTCATTAGGCCATCCTGTGTACTAGTACTTGTTTCCTGATTGTTAGGGATAATCAGCAAAGATGTCATGCATCAATACAGTGGACCAGTGTGAGTTATGTGAAATGTTAAGATGATCAAAGCCTCTTTGAGCTGTCTACCACAGAGTGGAACAGTAAACGTAACTCAGGTACAAAACAGATCATGTAAAATGCTGGCCTTAGTTTTTTCTTATTATTGATAGGGATTAAAACTAATACATTATCCGGACCAATAACCTCAAAAAAATTTCTAGAGGCTATATTTTTCTTTCAGTGTATATACCATGAAAACTGTGATGAAGACTACTGTTTGATTGAGTGATAACTGGGGTTACTATTTGTTTAAGGTTTCTGGCATCATTTGCCACTTTGGATGGAGGTGGAAACCTAAAATAAGTGTGGACATGTTGGTACCACTACTCATATATCTTTAGGTTTCTAAAGGTGAAGAGGTTGGGAACGGATGGTTTTAGAAGGTTTGAATTTCACACTTCCTTTCAAATGGCTCTTGAATGAAAGGTCCATGAGCCAAAGTGAGAGTTCTATCAACTACTAGTGTATCTTTCCTAATTAGCTAGATAGTAATCAAAGGATGGAAAAACTGAGAGCTTGCGGAAATTTTATTTACAGAAATAAGACAATAGGTAAACTAGGGTTTCATTTATCATTGAGTTTCCATATGGTTACTGTTTACAAAGTTTATTATTTATTCACAGATGTCAGTATCTTCTCAGAGTTTGTGCTCTACAAACATCAAAAGGTCTAGATGTTTCTCTTCCCACTTTGTCATGTAAATTACTCTAATAAATAATCACAAATCCATTGGAAGGATTAGGGAAATACTTGCTGTCCATATTCATTGGTGTGTTTCAGAGTCATTCTCAGAGAAGCTATGCTTCCATTCCAATCTACAAGCTCTGGGCTCAAGAGCTGCTCATATCTGATAGCTGGATGAGGAATTGTAATTCCTCATTTTGACAACTGACATGAGCCTTCTGTTCACCAGATTTTGATTTTATTTCCCTGTTCTCAAAGTCAGTCAACAACCATATCACCTGCTAATTTTCTCACCCTTAGAAAAACCATGATCTGTTAGCCATCACAATGGATCCCTATAGATGTGGTGACTTTGGCTGCCATTTAGTCTTTACCGTATATTACAGTAGTTATTTATGCCTTGCATTGGATATTTAAATGTCACTTTCTGGTCTTCGTTAATTAAGAACCCTCTCATTCCTATTAATGAAAAACAAACAAACAAACAAACAAACAAACAAACAAAAACCAAAAACAAACCAGTTATACAGCTGTCAATGTTAATTCTGGCGTTTTGAGGAAATCACCCACTTAGCTACTCAAATAAGTTGGTGCATACTCACTAGTACTTTCCTTTTGCAATAGTAAAGTGAGTGTCTTCTTAGCCCTTCTGGAGAACATCATCAGTTTGTGTATTCTCCAGTGATTGTCAAAATTAAATTTATTTTATTTTTTTAATTTTATTTTATTAGTTTTTTTTTTTTTAATTTATCTTGAAAGAGAGGGCACCTGAGTGGAGAAGGGAAAGAGAGAGACAGAGAGAGAGAATCCCAAGCAGGATCCACGCTGAGCGTGGAGCACGACACAGAGCTTGCTCTCACAACTGTGAGATCACAAACTGACCTGATATCAAGAGTTAGAAGCTTAACTGACTGAGCCACCCAGGCACCTCATTTAAACATAACACATCCCTGTATATTCTAACGTCTTTCTCATACTCTTTAGGACAGTTTTGGCATCTCCACTTCATTACCTGCAAACCTTCAAAGAACCATTCTACGAGAGTATTACAATATGTAATGTTATTCTTGCCAGTATCTTAAATCTCATGTCATGCTGCCATTTTAATCATCTTTTCTCTATCCAGCCTTGTATTATACTCTCTGGTTCAGTGCCCTCAAGAACCATTCCCATACGTGTTATCACTCAGATGTAAATATTAATGTGTTGAGTAAATTCTCTTTCTCCTAGAGTAATGACTGTCTTCCCCAGCTCTAACTATTCCTCAACCTTGTTAGTGGTATAAAAGCAATTAGGGGAAGAAAAGGAAGATATTGAGGAAGATAACCATTATCATATTATGAAATATCCACGTGAGATGAGTTTGTTTGTTTGTTGTTTTGTGTGATATTCAGACAAAAAGTAAAGACCTTTCTGTCCCAAAGAGATGGGCTGCATATGCTGGCCCAAAGACTTTAGCCCAGTCTGTAAAGTTTCTCATAGGCATATATACAAATGTCTTCATAATTGGTCTCAGAAACTCACACTCCTACTGCCAACCAGGGTTTGACTTTGACATAGAATGTTCTGTGTGTATCTACTAACTCTATCTGGTCCAAACTGCTGTTTAAGGCTGATGTTTCATTATTGATTTCTGTCTGGATGTAAGTGGGGTACTAAAGTTCCCAACTATTATTGTATTGTTGTCTATTTCTCCCTTTAGTTGGTTAATTTTTGTTTTATACACATAGGTGCTCCAAGATGGGCTCATGAATATTTACAAATGTTATATCTTATTGTTGGATTGACCTCTTTATCATTTTGTAAATATTTCTTTGTGTGTTTATCCTCAATCTATCTCAATGCAACATAAATTTCTCAAGAATAGAATCTTGTTACTTCTGTTCACTGCTATCTCCCCAGTTCCTAGGAAAGAACTGGCATATACTCAGCACTCAGTAAACACTAAGCCTAACCTCCAAAACCTAACTGAATCCTATTTAAGAAAAGAATGGATAAATAATTAAATGAGTTGAGGGGTTCCTGGGTGGCTCACTGGGTCAGGTGTCAGACTTAAGCTCTGATCATAATCTCATGGTTTGTGCATTAGGCTCTATGTTGACGGCTCAGAGCCTGGAGCTTGCTTTGGATTCTGTGTCTTCCTCTCTCTCTCTGCTCCTCCCTTTCTCACTCTCTGTCTCAAAAATAAACACTAAAAAATAATTATAATAAATAAAAATTTAAAAATAATTAAATGAGTTGTAATTAAGCAAAGCAAGATACGAAATATTATTATATAGAAATTATTGTCTAGAAAATATATATACACTTAAATATAGAATTTCATATGGAAAATTTTTCCACCAATCTCTTCCCAATATTTCTATTATAGTCATGTATTTAAGGTAACTTTTTTCACTTGGATTATGTTTATAATCTATCCATTCTACATCTGGAATATTCTATTAATTAAAAACATAAAATATATTTTTAAATTAATCTCCAAATCTGATGTTTTTAAAGAATTAACTTAAAAGATAAATTGTGTTAAGCTACACTTGACATATATTTAAACAAGAGCACAAATATGAACGTTAGATGTTCTTATGTATGACTCATTACTTCGATGACCAGGAAAATATTTATGAAACAAACCACATTTGAATCCCATAAAATCAACTTATATATTCAAGACAAAATATAATGGAATATTAGTTACCTTAAAATATTAAATTTTTCACGTTATTTTTGAGAAATGAGTATAATTAACTTCTATAAAAATATTAGGTTGGGTTCCTGGGTGGCTCAGTCCGTTAAGCACCGGACTTCAGCTCAGGTCATGATCTCACGGTTTGTGGGTTCAAGTCCACATCGGGCTCTGTGCTGACAGCTCAGAGCCTGGAGTCTGTTTTGGGTTCTGTGTCTCCATCTCTCTCTGCCCCTCCCCTGCTCTCTCTCTCAAAAATAAAAAAATGTTAAAAAAATAAAAAATACCAGATTAAGGTTTTTTATATTATTTCTCTTTACCTTGTAGTGTTAGATGTTATACATCGAGGAGGACAAAAGGGTAGTGAACATTTTATCCTCAGTTTTGAGGAATATTTTAATAATCAATCACATTTGTAATTTGTTCATTACTATAAATCTAAATATTTTAATATTAGGTATTCTACTTTTTATAGTAAAAATACATTACTTGCCTGAGTGTAAAATATTCTTGGTCTGTTCAGTAGACACCCAACTTCCAGACTTTAAGTGAAAAATAAAATTATTACAAAAGGGGTAATTATTCATATCATCAACACAGCTCACCTTCTTTATGGTAATAATCTAAAGATTGAGTTCATTGTTTTATATATTTTCTTCCTTTTAAAAGATGAATGAAAAGAAACACCCCCTTCATACAATATTCAATTTATATAAAAATAGGGCATATTTAAGAATCTTTAAGTAGTGGCATGAAAAGATTATAAGCTTTCCTCATTATCTCCAATGTCTGTTAAATTATTTTTGATTAATTAAAATTAGGTGTTTTGATTAATTTCTCCTTTTCTGGAAACATGTATTGCATTCAAGATTAAATTGGACTTTTAGAATTTAATTGACTCATTTTAAATGCATATAACTACTAGTAGCACGTAATGATATGTATATACATATATAAGAAAGAGTAGTTCCCTCTGGCTTTTGGAATTTCAATAACTCAAGTTGAGTAAGCACTACTTATCATTCGTGGTACAAATACTTATATCTTTCCCACTTGGGAAATCAAACATTATTACCACGCTAAATATAGTGAGGTTCTATATCTATTAAGTCAAACACTTTAGTAAAGATACCCAAAATGTTAGATTATTTAATTATAAATGTTCATCTCTAAGTGATTTTTTGAAATATTAATAATGTTAATTTAAATAGGTCTGAACTGATAGTGCTCTGGTGGGTAGCGTGTTTCCATTAATAAAAAGTTTAGTAGAATTATACATGATTATTAATGATTTCATATATGAATACAAACTCATATTTTAACTTGTTCAGAAAAAGTAGAGACATTTTAATAATATTTTGGATATGAGATAATTTGATTCTATTTTTTGTAATTCTACTCTTTACAGTTAGAAAAATTACATAGCCATCCGATAGGAAAATTAAACTTGGTGAACCTATAGCACTTAGTTTTCTAAAATAGTCTATTATGACAACAGGCACAGTATATATATAGACCCTAGAAGAGAAACAAGGATAAAAACATCATTAAAGGGATTTCAAGGGAATTCAAGAATGTACTAAAAGTAATGTACAAGCTACTGTTAAAAGACATTTATTCATTCCAGAATTATTTAATGAGGGCTTATCCTGGAGTAGCCAAAGAAGACCCAACAGGGAAAAAAATGTATTGTTTAGATTTTCTCTCTTCATTCTTTGTTATAAGATCTGGTTTGGAAACCAAATGAGAGAAAAGATGAGTACAGTAATTTCAACTATGTTAATGCTTATAAATTTTAAGAACAAGGTGCTGTGGTTATAATTTATGCTGGAAGAGGGAAGGAGAAGCTTCTGTTATCTAGGGACCTTATCGGGCTTTAGTGTGCTCAATTATTTAAAAAACAGAAAACACCAAAAGACGTGGGCAGGGGAAAGGGAAAGAAAGTTATTAGAATTAGAGCTGTTAGTCCATTTCACTTAACATTATATTTTCAACCTATTTAAGTATCTTTGACTTATCTTTGTTCACAAAATTTCACTTTTTTGAAGACAGGTTCTATACCTTCTTCATACTTCACACTTGCATACTATACTTGCACAGTATACTATACTAAGTATACTTCATACTATACTTGCACAGTATCCATATTAAGAATATCCTAAATACATATTTGTTTCAGAGAGTAAAATAATTAGTAAATACCTCTTTGTTTTTGCAGGTAAGAAATTTTGTGCATTTATGCATATTCTTTAAGATGTTTTGATTGCTAATTAAAATGTAATTCTCTTGGATATTAGGTGCCTTGACAATAAATACATATTTTAGGATTTATCTAATTTATTCCATAAATTATAGACTGTATATATACATACCAAGTTTGTACATAAAAATTTTATTTACTCAAAATATATACAAAAGCGATAATTAGTTAGTAACCAGGAAAGTGTATTTCTCAGGGCATACCATTTAAAGTGATGCCTTAAACTGAAATAGTCAATTATCTTTTTACCTGTTGCAATCGATCGACCTCAAAAAAATCCCTGTTTTGGAGTCATCGTTATGAGGACATGGAAGGCTGCTTTTATGTACCGTTTGCGCCCCCTCAAAATTCATTTATTAAAATTCTACTCTTCAGTGTGAGGGTATTGGGAGGTAGGGTATTTGGTAGACAATTAGGATTAATGAGGTCACAAAGATGGAGCCCTCAGAGAATGAAATTCGTGCATTTATAAGAGTCACAAGAGATAAGTGCTTCTTCTCTCTCTCTGCACTATGTCTTGTGAAAACAGAACAAGCAAACGGTCATCTATAAAGTCAGAAGAGGGCTCTCCTCATATTGTCGCCATGCTGGCACACCGATCTCAGACTTTCAGCCTTCAGAACTTTGAGAAATAAATTTTTGTTGTTTGTAAGCCATCCAGTTTTTGGTATTTTGTCATAGCAACCTGAAGTGACCAAGACAGCTGCATTATACACAGAAATATGTGATCTTTTGGTTCTCATTAATGGTCTCTGGAAAAGCAACCCTAAAATGAAATAAAATTCCGTTTTCCATATTGTGAAATCCTAACTATAAATATGAATTTTATGACTCAAAAGCAAATTACCCATGATAATTAAAAATCTATTATATTTGGAGCATTGCATTATTAAATTGAATTATGAACACTTTACAAATAAACTATAGCTTTATATCTCTATAACATGTTTCTCTAATACCCAGTTAATCTTATACCCTAAACTATTCTTTTTTTTTTTTTGATTTTTTTAATGTTTATTTATTTTTGAGACAGAGAGAGACAGAGCATGAGTGGGGGAGGGGCAGAGAGCGAGAAGGAGACACAGAATCTGAAGAGGGCTCCAGAATCTGAGCTGTCAGCACAGAGCCCGATGCGGGGCTCGAACTCACGGACCACGAGATCATGACCTGAGCCGAAGTCTGAGGCTCAACCGACTGAGCCACCCAGGCGCCCCCTAAACTATTCTTAATATTATAAATGAAAATTTTGTTCTCATTTTTACTTTATTTTGTCTTGTTTCTGTCTAAAGTTTCTCATAGTCAAACCTTTGAAAGTTGAACTTGTATCATTTTTTAAATTTGAGACTTTTTTTTTTTTTTTTGCATTTTCTCTCCTCCCAGGACCATGCTATGCCCAATTTAATGAAAGAGAATTTCCCCAAAGATAATATCAAGAAAATGTTAATATATTAACATTTCTATTTAACAAAATCTGTTATCTATTTTTAAAAATCCATGGACCGCCCACATTCATCATTAATGTGAAGAATTATAGAAAGCCTCTCATCAGTTCTACCCTAGTCACCGATAAATGTTTCCCCTCATGCCTGCATGAAACCCTACTAGGTATCCAATTATCCCAGTTGTTTTTCAGGTGATCTGAAAGTGTCCCAAATAGAGAGATGCTTTTATTTAAAAAAAATATACCGTACAATGTCTTGAATGCCTTCGTGATGATTCTTCCCCATGAGACTACCTAGTCTTCGGATAGAACGTTTTCTGCTGCTTCCCACAGACGGAACTCTGTGCATCACATTTTTTTCACTCAAGTACCAGCCATCATCTGTGCTACTTCCTCCCCCTTTCACAACGCCCCTTCATCAAGCCTTTGGGAGAAGATAGGTTCCTTCTTTTTTTTTTTTTTTTCCCTTTTGCATTGGGGTGATTGTTTCCACACTGGTAAAGGAGAGAATAAAAGGAGAAGGGTAAGGAAGAATAGAAATAAAAGGATCATGAAGTGACTACTATTTGGAGCAATGTGACATACAAATAAATAAGAATTTCTGGGGGGCCATAGTATTTAACAATCTATTAAACTCACACTAAATCTTTGAAAATATTCATGTTTTATTATTGATTATTCCAATGTTGGGGCTTGTCTTTTTTGTTCCAGCTGAGTACACTCCACTGGTTGTCCACTTCAAGGAAAGTTTTCTTCATCTGACACACCCATTTAGCTTTCCCTTAAATGAATTTATAACTCATAGGCTCCCCAAAGAGCCTTTCCCATAGGAATCGCTGAGCTTCTATTTCTCTGACCACGCTGCTCAGTCCCCTCTCTGGTCTCATCGATCTCACTTGCCTTGGCAATATATTTTTTTTAACGTTTCCTGATTCCATAGATTAAAATATATTTTCTACTACTAGTATATTTTAAAATATTTTATTTCTATACATTCAGAATTTATCTTTTTTTCTCAGAACACCATTTTTGGTCCCCTGATATGTTTAGGAGAGTGGCTATAAAGATGGAGATGATACATACATTTAATTGATGAGCTCTAATGACACAGGTTTAAGAAGAAAGGAGATCTCAAAATTGCTCTTAATGTGCTTTTAATTGCTTTCACTCTTTCTCTCAGAGATTGTCTTTTTACTATACAATACAGGTCTCAAACTTCCCACATGTATTTGAGATTATGCATCTCAGTGAAACCCTGTATTTCCTAATGTCTTAGGATGCTTCCTTACCTATTATTTGTTATAGCTTGGATATAATTAATTTGTTAGATTTTAAACTAAGCCTCTCTCTATTTTCCCTGAAGGATTTATATAATCTTGCTCTTTGCCTTATGGATGGGAAAGGACATGTATAATTCTCTATTTCAGATGTTATATATGTTATAAATTATCTCAAGCAAGAATCAAGAAAAAAGATCAACTCTAACCTTCCATAAATCTATGTGTTAGACTGATCTTTGTTTTGAGTTACTTTGATTACCCTTAATATATTGAGAAAAGTGTGCAGCTTTTTGACAGTAGGAAATCACTGTTTTCTTTCTGTGTTCTCAGTTCTCCAGGGATCTTTCTCAACAGTCACCAACATACCACATAAAAAACAAAAAAGATTACTAATATTTCTAAGACATATAACACATAAACTGATACCTCCCATAATATACCAACTTTCCTTTTAGAAAGGTACAACTGGGTCATAGATATTTGCATATCTGTACATGTCCTGCCACATAAGTAACCTCTGTGAGATTTTTCCCGGATACACAGTCCATAATAACTGTAGCCAGGGTTCTTGTTAATATGACAATTTCTTATTCTTGTGTATTTTCATTCCTGGTCTACATCTTTTTTGATGTTTCTTTTATATTTATCATTAAAAATGCAAACTTCAATATTTTGACCTCCATTGGTCTCCCAAAGTTTTCCTCCCAAATCACTTAAAGACTATATAATCATTACTTGTATTAAGGAAAAGCCATGATATTGTTAAATCAAGATAAAATATTTTCATTATTATATTGTTAAAATATTGGATTTTAGAAAGCTGGAGTTTTAAAAAATGATTTATTGAGTATTTTTTGCAATTTTCAAGATAAATGTATAAAATTATATACTATACATATATACACACGCATATATACTTTTATGTAAATATATGAGAGTATATATTTTAAGTAAATGTGATACATGGATATGTACATGTATATATAAATGATCTTTTCCCCCATATCTGATGAATAATAACATGTACAATAAAAGTACAGGTCACCGTGTTCAAAATTATTTTCTTATGTCACACTAAAATAGGTATTCTATTGCCTACAAAAAAATAAATAAACACAAAACAACAACACAAGAAAACAAAAGCATTTTAAAAGCTCAAATTATAATTAAACATGGAAAGATCTTATTGCACCAGAAATTCCCACACAGCAGTGTGATATTAAACCTGACATGTGCATTAGTTACACAATATTGGTATTTTATTTTTCCATTTCCTTTCTTTAGGTTTTGAAATAGCGTTGCATCAAAATATAGCCAGCCAGCCTTACATATCCAGACTGATCACATGCTAAAAACCTAACTCATAGTTTATTTTTAAAGTTTGTGAGTGTTCACCTTTAAGACATTGAATTGCTATTCAGAGAGACTTTTATTAGCAACCTGGATGAGGTACTATACTCTGAGAAAAATAGTCAATAAAAACCGCAGCTTTTCTCACATGAAAAAAAATTGAGTTTACACTCTGAATCTATCACATTTGCCCATCTCTGATTTTTTTTTAAATCTTTATTTATTTATTTTGAGAGAGAGAGAGAGTGTGTGTATGTGTGCATGCATGCACACATGAGGGAGAAAGGGGCAGAGAAGGAGAGAGAGAATCGTAAGCAGGCTCCATGCTCAGCAAGGAGTCTATGTGGGGCTTGATCCACAACTCTGGGATATTACCTGAAACCAAATCAAGAGTTGGAGGCTTAATCAACTGAGCCATGCAGGCACCACTTTTTTGATAATTAAACAGATTTTTCACTGTAAACTGTTGATCATAATATGGTTTTAACTTTATTAAGCTTCATTATTTAGAGTTTTCACTCTAGTCCTTTTAAAATAACATCACAGATGTTTCAGAACATAATTTAATGTTTTGCTTTCTTACAAAATATATATTGAAAATATTTCTTTGCACAAATATATGTATACAATATATCCGCTATATATTACATGTGTCAATCTATCTTGGAACAGGAAGGAGTCATATAGCTACTCTAACTTTCAATTTTCCCACCATATCCTTCTATCATTGTAGAATATTCTTGTGTTTTATCAAAGAATGGGCTATATTATAAGAAATTTAATTTAAATATATATATATATTTTTTTTTTTCTTTTTTTTCAGTGCTTTCTCTGGGTCCATCCTTAATTACAGGTTCTTTGGTTTGTAAATGGCCATGGCCTCTTACAAAGTTGAATTGTAGTGAATTGTTGAATACATTCGCTTTTATCTCATCAGCATCTCTTAGCTCTATCCTCAAATAACTGGATTTTGAACTTATTTACAGCAGAACTTTTTCTTTCCTTTTGTTCTGACTCTCTCCACATAGTAGGATAGGGTGTAGTTTAACAGGACATACACGCTGAGTTAGACAGCATAAGCGATCGTGCACAATATATGGTGCATTCATGTAGCCAGTGTTTCCCCCCATTTCCTTATCTCTCCAACGCTCTTCATTCCCCTTAGCTTATGAGCCATTGTTTGTCATTCACGCTCCAAAACAGCAGAAGAAGCTGCAATACAAAACTGGATGGCAAATTTGACCAAAGTTCTAGTCAGAATTACTCTCCAAAGTTATTTTCTAGGATCTCCTATGTAAACTTCTCTCCAAAATGCCAGTGACTCAGTGGAGTCAGATAATTGTTTTATCGTGGAAACAAAACTCACTCATTTTATCATTTCAAATTTTAAAACTAGGCCTGCAGCAAATACTAACCATAACTGAAACTTTACAAAGGATAAAAGAAAAATTGCATTTGATATAATTACTAAGAAATAAAACGAAACACTATAGACTCTGCCAAATTCAAAGTTCAACCCGAATGAGGGGTTGTTTGTAAGATTTTATTAAAAACAATCTAAAGCCTACTGTAAATGCTATTTTCTCTTGATACATATGCAAACTTTATTCTACTAATTCATCATACAGTATGATGGAATAATTATTCTTGTGTAATATGCCGTTTTCTTTAACTATAAAAATAATTCCCTACAGCTATGTCCAGATATAATACTTTCGTTAAAAAACTGCTTTAAAATTTCAATAAACTCAGATAATATTTGCTCTTCTATTACAGAAGTAGAATGCCATTTCTAGCATGTAGCAGTAAGCTATCACCTTAACAACCGTCCTGAGCTCTTCCATGCATGCTTACCTTCTGCTCTTGACATTCATACTGACTCCTGGTGCTTCGTCTCACCAAGAAGAGAAATTATTCCCCAAAGTCAGAGAATTCAGGCTTTTTGTTTCTATTGTCTTATTAAAACTAATACTCTATTAATTTTATGTACTCACATTTATTCCATGTATATATTAGCCTTGATTAAAATCTATTGTTTTTATTAATTCTAAAATTATAAATACATGGGGGCACCTGAGTGGCTCAGTTGGTTGAGTGTCCAACTTTGGCTCAGGTCATGATCTCATGATTCATGAGTTCAAGCCCCACATCACGGTTTTCTGCTTTCAGAACAGAGTCTGCTTCAGATCCTCTGTCTCCCTCTCTCTGCCATTCCCCCACTTGCACTCTCTCAAAAATAAATATAAAATTAAAAGGATATATAAATACTCTTCGAGTAAAATGAATGATTTAAAAAAATGCATTTGCCATGAGTTAAGGATTAAGAGAATAAAGGAAATCAAATGACATTTCTGGAGCGAGCCGTAATCATCTATCGCTAAGGTTTTTCAAGATTAAATGGGGAAAGAGAAAATGAAGTACTACCAGAAATATTTCATTAAATTTGTAGTTATTTATAGACAAAAAATATTTATTTTATTTGTAGATAAGACTAGAATCCACAGATACTGTTTTGTTGTTGTTGTTGGTGGTGGTGGTGGTGATGGTGGTTTTTTCCAGCACAAGATGTGAGTTTATTCAGGAGTAAAGGAGATTTGCAATCTGGGACAAGCAAGCTGTGGCAAAACCATAGGCAAGTCTGGGGGGAGAAAAGAGAGGTAAGCTTTGTTAAGAAAAGGAGTAATTGGGAAGGCAGTTAAATAAAACTTCATTGGAGTAAACTGGGTGATTGAAATATGGGGTATTTTTGGATGAATCAGCAGACACTTTTTACAATGCAATTTCAGACCCTTTTTGATGTACTTGAGTCTAATAAGATTGATTGGTTTAGACATAAAAGGTGTATGTTCCAGTGATTCTTTTTTTTTTATACAAAGATATTCGGTTATATCAGATTTTCTATTTTAATCAAATATGTGTCTACTTATTACCCATTTGAAAGTTTCTACAACTTTAGCATCCCATAAAAATATTATAGATTAAATACATACCCTTTTAAGGGTCAAAATGATACCGCAGGAATCAAATGTTTTAATTAACTTTCTTTACGTGCCCTCATACTTTAAAAAAATAATTACTTAAAAAATAATTCCAGAATTAACTTGGTGTTTTATTAGTTTCTAGTGTACAACATAGTGATTTAAAAATCCATATATTACTCCGTGTTCATCAAAATAAGTGTGCTTTTAATTCCTTTCACCTACTTCACTTATCCTTCCATGCACCTCCCTTCTGGTAACCATCCATTTATTCTCTATAGTTAAGAGTCTGTTTTTTGATATCACTCTTTTTTTTCCTTTGTTTGCTATTTTTCTAAATTTCACATATGAGTGAAATCATATGGTATTTGTCTTTCTTTGTCTGGCTTATTTTGCTTAGCATTATACTCTCTAGATCCATCCATGTTGCAAATGGCAAGATTTCATTCTTTTCTATGGCTAAATAATATCCCATTTGTATATACATATACATACATATAGTGTGTGTGTGTGTGTGTGTGTGTGTGTGTGTATATACATATATATATATATATATATATATATATATATATATACACCACATGACTAAAGAATATCTCATTTATATACATATATATATATATATCCCATATATATATGACTATACCACATCTTCTATCTCCGTTAATCTATCAGTGAATGCTCAGGCTGCTTCCATAACTTGGCTATTGTAAATAATGCTGCAATAAACATAGCAGTGCGTATATCCCTTCATATTAATGGTTTAATATCTTTTGGGTAAATACTTAATAGTATTTACTATTACTGGATCATAGGGTAGTTCTATTTTTAATTTTTTGAGGAAACCCAATACTGTCTTCCAAAGTAGCTACACTATCTTGAATTCCCAGCAACACTGCCCGGGGATTCCTTTTTCTCTTTGCCAACATTTATTGTTTCTTTTGTTTTTAATGTTAGCCATTCTGACAGCTATGAGCTGGTATCTCACTGTGGTTTTGATTTTCATGTTTCTAATGATGAGTGGTGCTGAGATCTTCTCACGTGTCTGTTGCACATGCCCTCATATTTACAACAGTTTTCAGTATAGCTTGTTTTCCATTTCAAAAAATTTATCACAGCCTCTTATTTGACTCTCTTTAAGTCAACATCATATTCTGTAATCAATTTTTATGACTCTATAAAATGCAAAAGAATAAAATAAATTTGTAATAAAAAGAACACATAAATATGTGTAACATGATTGGAAATTTTGTATCAGTTTGTGCTGAGGTCTAAAAATGGGAGATGTCAACCGCACTCACATTTAAACTTCAGTTTAAATCACTTCTTCAGGACTTGCAAAGGAGCTATCCAAAAGTCAAACCAGGGACAATTAGGTAACCAACAACTTTCAGTCCATTAAAAATGAGTTAGAACAGTAAGAGGATCTTTTTGGCACTAGTTACCATTATGTTCTGTGAGTCCATCTTTGCTGTCACGAGGGGCTTTAAATGGATTTTTCTTTTTTTTAAAAAAATTTAATGTTTATTTTTGAGACAGAGAGAGAGCATGAGTGGGGGAGGGGCAGAGAGAGAGGGAGACACAGAATCCGAAGCAGGCTCCAGGCTCTGAGCTGTCAGCACAGAGCCCGACGCGGGGCTCGAACTCACCGAACGCAAGATCATGACCTGAGCTAAAGTCGGATGCTCAACCGACTGAGCCACTCAGGCGCCCCAAATGGATTTTTATTTACTTGAAGGAGACTCTTTAGGAATATAGTATGAGTTTTCTACAGTTTGGGAAACACAGTGGACTATTAGGTAAGTAATGCCTAAGCAGTCTCAAAGTCAGGAGGCTGGGTAAAGTGATCTGTGGGTTGTAGGCTGGAAATAACTACAGACCCAGTTATAAAAGGACAAAGTTCTGTATTATCACCAAACCAGGTGAGAGAATCCCCCTCACATTCTTTTAGATGATGGCTGACTGAAGAGGTAAGGAGAATTCAGCAGAAATAGTTGGGCTTACTCATTTGCATTCCAAGAGAAGAAACAACTGTCCAAAGAGGCCAAAAAAGGGGAGGCTCCATGGCCTCTAACCGCATCCCAGAAGACCATTAGTTTTCAATCCCTGACAAGCTCAAACTAATCGCAGAACTAGTAAGGTAAGACATATCTTGATTCTTTAATCTTTCTTCCTTATCATGCTTTGATATAGGAGATTATGATAAATGTTTAGCATAGGAAAGAAATACAAAGCAGAAAAATGAAGAAGCCAACCATATTATTTATTTCATTAAATCTTCCAGAGTTAACTCTGAAATACTGAAAAAGACATACAAAAAGAGAGAGAGACAGAGAGGGAGAAAAAGAAAAAGACATAAATCATGTTTTTTTACAGATTTTACTTAAATTCAAGTTGTTGACATATAGTGTAGCATTGGTTCAGGAGCAGAATCTAGTGATTCATCAACTTACATATAACACACTGTGTTCATCACAGCACGTCCCCTCCTTCCCTTCTTAATACCCATCATCCATTTAGCCCACCCCCCACATGCACCTCCCCTCCAGCAACCCTCAGTTTGTTCTCTGTAGTTAAAAGTCTGTTATGGTTTGCCGCCCCTGTGTTTTTATCTAATTTATCTTTTTCTTCTATTCCCCTATATTCATCTGTTTTGTTTCTTAACTTCCACATATGAGTGAAATCCTACAGTATTTGTCTTCCTCTGCCCGACTTAATTCAGTTAGCATAATACACCTAGTTCCATCCACGTTGCTGCAAATGGCAAGATTTCACTGTTTTTGATGGCTGAGTGGTTCCTAAGTGGTGTGTAGTAAACGGAGTAGTTAACTCTGTCATAATAAAAGGCAAATTATTGACATTTTGACAGAATTATTTTAATTATATTAGTTTGCAACCAATAACTTAACCAACAAATATTTCAGCTACTTATAAATATGTGGAAACAGAGACCACATCCAGAAGAAAAAGAGGAATAAGGCTGTAGAGATGATTTGTTAGAGTGCTGAGTATTTGAAACGTTTCTTAAAATAATATTTTGTAGCTGTGTAGAAAGCCAGTGAAATTTTGCAAGCAAGAAATTGGCAGAGTCCGTACTCATTATTCTGATTAGTCTATAGGCAAAAATATATATATCCTGCCTATATATATATTATAAATATATAAATATAATTTATATTATATATACTATAAATATATAAATATAATTTATATTATATATACACTATAAATATATAAATATAATTTATATTATATATATACTATAAATATATAAATATAATTTATATATGTAATATAAATATATTCTAATATATTTTACATATATTTACAGAGAAATATTAGAAAAGGAAAGAACACTTACAAGGCCATTGGGTAATATTGGAAGCTAATAATAATATCCAGGTTTAGACTGAAAAGTATTTAAATATTTTAAAAAGAGATTTATTGTGAAGAAGTAATTAGAAAAGTTAATTACTGATTTCAAAATATTAATAAATGCATTCCATTTTTTTGGCTGGAATAATAAATGCTAGATACAGATATACTTACATGGTTATGCTACTAAAAATTCAATATGAGTAAGAGATGATTGTAGAGATAATCTAAAGACTTCCTACTCCGAGAGCAAGCATCATTCTCTTGACATCATTCTCTGAAGCATATTCTGACGGATTTGTCATTCTGTGCAACATTTATGAGATAACTTTTATATCTTTTTTTTTTAAATCTGTGTCTGCCCAAATGTTCTGCCCTGTTGATATCTACCCCTCGCCTTGTCTCATTCCATGTCATTAATCGCTGACTCTGCCACAGAACCTCGTATTAAAGAAATATTCAAAAAACACTAAAGTCTTATCTTTTCATGTCTTTTGATAGGTTAAAAAACAGCAAAGCGACTGAAGACTTACAAATAACAGGGAAAGAAAAGGAGGAGGAGGACGATGTAGAAAAGGATGAGGAGAAGGGAGAGGAGAAGTTGTCCGGGGACTCTCAAACTTGAGAAAAGACCTCACATTATTAAATAAATAAATAAATAAAGAAGGTCAGAAATTAGTACAAAACAACAGAACCCTGATTATTTCAGGTGCACTAAAAACAGTTTTGATAAGAAAAGTATACTACCTGAGGTCCCTGGGAGGTGAAAAACACATATTTTAGAAAAACGCTGGGAGCGCCTGACTACAGCAAACAGCCCCAGGTTTAAGGTTCCATTAAGAATGTAACAGATGCCACCTACTCTCCTCAGGTTTCCCTCAGGAATTTGGCAAGAGACCTAACTGAAAATAAGTAGTAGACCATAAAACGTATGATTTACAGGAATGATATAGCTATAGACCACCCCTCAAACAATGGGAATGAGCCAATCAGGAATGGACAAACCAGGGGCGCCTGGGTGGCTCAGTCGGTTGAGCAGCCAACTTCAGCTCAGGTCATGATCTTACGGTCTGTGAGTTCAAGCCCCGTGTTGGGCTCTGTACTGATGGCTCGGAGCCTGGAGCCTGCTTCAGATTCTGTGTCTGCCTCTCTCTCTCTGCCCTTCCCCTGCTCACATTCTGTCTCTATGTCTCTCAAAAATAAATAAATTAAAAAAAAAAAAAAAAAAAAAGGAATGGACAACCCAGCACCAATAGGGAAAGACCGGAGAAGGAACGAGGGGGAAAGGATGGGGGAACATGGGCCAAAACCTTATAAACATAGTCCCTTGCCCGTTGTCGTGGGCATTCACTTTCGAATGTTCCCTCTCTGTAAAGAGAGCTTTTCTACTCTTCTTCCTTTCTGATTGTCTACTTGAATGAACTTTTGCCTGCTGCTCCTTTTGTGTCCACTTCTTCCTCATTCTTGGAACTGGAACTGGTAAGACAATGAACCCCAGTTATTGGAGTAAAATATCTTGCAACATAGTCTGAATTATTTAGTTAATTAGTTAGTTAGTTATACATAATACATATTTATTAGCAACACTTAAAAGCTGCAGAAAAACAAAATTAAAACTATCCCATCACTCTGAGATACCCTCTTACTGAAAGATAATCACTATTGTTTTGATATTCAGATTTTATTTTTTAATTTATTTTATTATTAATATTTTTCAATTTAAATCCAAGTTAGTTGACATATAATGATTTCAGGAATAGAATTTAGTGATTCATCACTTACATATAATGTCCAGTGTTCAGCCTAACAAATGTCCTCCTTATGCCCCTTTCCCATTTAGCCAACAACACCCCTCCAGCTTGTCTCTGTATTTAAGAGTTGCATGGTTTGTTTCCCTCTTTGTTTTTATATTATTTTTGTGTCCCTTCCTCTATCCCTTATGAATATAAGGTACCTTAAATTTCGTAGCTTAAATTCCATATATGACCGAATCACATATTTGTCTTTCTCTGACTGACTTACTTTGTTTAGGATAATACTCTCATAGTTGTTGCAAATGGCAAGATTTCATTGTTTTTGATCGCCAAGTAATATTTAATTTTATATATATCTTCTTTATCCATTTATCAGTCCATGGATGACATTTGGGCTCTTTCCATAATTTGGCTATTGTTGATATGCTGATACAAACATTGTGGTGCATTTACCCCTTCAAAACAGCAATCCTGTATCCTTAGGATAAATAACCGATAGTGAAATTTCTGGGTCATAGGGTAGTTCTATTTTTAGTTTTTTTGGGGGAACCTCCATACTGTTTTCCACAGTGGCTGCATCAGTTTGCATTTCCACCAGCAGTGCAAAAGGCATCCGTCTTTCTCTGCAGCCTTGCCAACATCTGTTGTTGCCTGAGTTGTTAATTTTAGTCATTCTGACAGGTGTGAGGTGGTAGCTCATTGTGGTTTTGATACGTATTTCCCTGATGAAGAGTGATGTTGAGCATTTTTTCATGTGTCTGTTCGCCATCTGGATGTCTTCTTTGGAGAAGTGTCCATTCATTTCTTCACTGGGTTATTTGAGAAGCTCTTTATAGATTTTGGATACTAACCCTTTATCAGATATATCATCTGCAAATATCTTCTCCCATTCTGTCAGTTGCCTTTTAGTTTTGCTGGTTGTTTCCTTTGCTGTGCAGAAGCTTTTTATCTTGATGAGGTCCCAAGAGTTCATTTTTGCTTTTGTTTCCCTTGCCTCCAGAGATGTCAAGTAAGAAGGTGCTGTGGTGAGGTCAAAGAGGTTGTTCCCTGTGTTCCCCTCTAGGATTTTAATGGCTTCCTGTCTTATGTTTAGGCCATTCATCCATTTTGAGTTTATTTTTGTGTGTGGTGTAAGAAAGTGGTACCAGTTCATTCTTCTGCATGGTGCTGACCAGTTTTCACAACATCATTTGCTGAAGAGATTGTTGTTTTTCCATGGGATATTCTTTCCTGCTTTGTCAAAGATTAGTTGACCATACGTTTGTGGGTCCATTTCTGGATTCTCTACTCTCTTCCACTGATCTATGTGCCTGTTTTGTCCCAGTACCATACTGTCTTGATGATTACAGCTTTGAAGTACAGCTTGAAGTCTGGGCTTGTGATGCCTCCAGCTTTGGTTTTCTTTTTCAGTATTACTTTGGCCATTCGGGTTTTTTTTCTGGTTCCATACAAATTTTAGGATTGTTTATTCTAGCCCTGTGAAGAATGCTGGTGTTATTTTGATGAGGATTGTTTCTCTCTCTCTCTCTCTCTCTCTCTCTCTCTCTCTCTGCAAGAAGCAGAGTTTGGCCTCAGTTGTCTCATTGAAAAAATCTTGCATGCTTTCCTACCTCTCAAAGAAACCATAAATCTCATCCAGATCATCATGAGAAAATCTAATGTCTAAGCTTAATAGTATAATAGAGAAAACTGGCTTTCAGAAAACTTGATTCCAAGTTGAACTTGACTTTAAAAAATAGCAGAATGTAAGACTTTATTTTTACTCACAGCTGGGAGTTATGCTTGGATGGAAATTACTCTTTCACACCTAATAAGAATGTGGCTGTTTGTATCTTATAGGAACCGTGGGTCTAAGGACAAAATTTAGCAATATTTCATTATTCATTCCTATTTTATGATATCCAGGAGTTTTAAATATGTTGCTACAGAAATGAGACATCCCTTTAGTAATACTTCACTCACCCTTTAGATGATATAGAATCGACATTTATGTTTTGGGCTCCATTTGCTATATATCATAATTTATAGTTCCCTATAATTATATTTTTCTAAGAATAGTCTTTCATTTTCGGGACTTGGGAGATCAAATGTTGAACTGTTCTCCTTTTGAGTTTCTAAATGCAATAACCAACATTTTCTTTTCAAATGTGAACTTTACTCACATAGTTTTCTTTGCTTCAACTTACGAAACTAGATGACATGTCCAGGAGCTGTATATAAAATAGAATGGCCTCATTTAAAAATAATATTTTCTTGGGGCCTCTGGTGGCTCAGTCAGTTAAGCCTCCAACTCTTGATTTCAGCATAGGTCATGATCTCACAGTTTGTGGGATCAAGCCCTGTGTCAGATTCTGCACTGTCAGTATGGAGCCTACTTGGGATTCTTTCTCTCTCTGTTTCTCTGTCTCTACACCACTCATGCTCACACTCACTCTCTCTGTCTCTCAAAAATATATAAACAATCATTAAAATTTAAAATATAAAAATAGAAATCATCTTTATAAATTTTATTTGCCGTTATTGCTTTATTAATTGTAGTTATTGTCTTGATCGGTAACTGTTACTTACATTATTTGCTCTTGTCAATTTTCTGAGGTTAAAAGATACTAACACTGACTTGACTTAATTTGTTTAACATTATAAATATCAGAAAACACTTGTTTCTTTTCTGTTGTTGCCTTTTTTACCATTCCTGACACCACCACCACCAACTGTAGACTCTTAAAAACATATTTGAGATTTTATTTGGTCATATTTTTGCATAGCATCAAAGCAACTGCACAAGTTATGTGTTCACATATAAGCTCACATTAGTAAGCTCACAGAAATCATTAAAATATTATTTTCAGCTTTATATATTGAATTTTATTACAAATTGTTGTTTAAACAGACTGCACATTTTTTAGGTGGAAAAATAAATAAACAGATAATTGAAGCCTTTTAGGCATGATTTTACATTCCACATTTTGAAGTAAACTCTTTTTTATGTTCATCATTTTAACGATGGACATATATGAAGAATGAGAAGAAATATTTCTTTTCATGTTAAAGACCATTTAATTCTATGTGCCCACCTGCGTTCGAGATAAGAGTTATAACTTTTTTAGATAGCTATAAAATTAAGATTATATAATGTATATCACTATGAATAATTTTAAATTTTAATTATATTATTCGTGTTAATCAATTATTTTAAAAGGAAAAACACCATGACACAATGAACTGAAAAGAAATCTATGTTTGTCTTGCTGTGTCTTATTTCTTTGCTATTTTCCTGGAGGTAGATTTCTTTCTTTCTTTCTCTTTCTTTCTTCCCTCCTTCCTTCCTTCTTTCCTTCCTTCCTTTTTAAGTTTATTTATTTATTTTGGGAGACAATGTGAGCCAAGGAGGAGCAAAGAGAGAGAGAGAGAGAGAGAGAGAGAGAGAGAGAGAGAGAAGGACAGAGAATACCAAGAAGGCTCTGTACTGCTAGTGCAGAGCCTGTCGTGGGACTCGAACCTGCAAACAGTGAAACCATGACCTGAGTTGAAATCGAGCTGGATGCTTAACCAACTGAGTCATCAAGGTGCCCCCCATTGGTAGGTTTCTAATCTCATATTTCTAGAGTATCTTGTACACAAAGGATATGTGGTGTCATTATACAATTAACATGTTTTGCTATGTTGTATAAGCTTGAGTGAGCATAAAAAATACAAAAAGGAACATTATTTTTTAAGTGATAATGTTATTACATGACTATTAAATTTATTTAATCCATAGTATAAAATAAATATTTGTTTCTGTTGCCATTGTTTTTGATAATTCCATTGTTCTTTAAATTATAATCAAGATTATCAACATTAATAAGGCTTAAAAGACCTTTTAAAAACTTCCTACTAAAATCTACACAAACACAACACACTGCTATAAAAGAATATCCCAAGTATCCTTATTAGACAGAGGATATTTCTGTAACAGGTTAAAATGGTAAACCATTACTCAACTCTTACAGGAATACTTTCACTATAAGATTGTTAGTTACTTAGTATGGATGGCCCCATCCTCCATTAGAAATATTTAACGTCTAGCTAATGCACTATTATTTGAGTAGAGGAATTAGAAACATTTTCACAGGTTACTCTGGGAATCACTTACTACTCACATGGTGCATAAAACTGTATTTAATTGTAGATGTTCATCACTTACCTTTTTGGGAAAACGCTATATGATAATATCCAGGGACACATGCTGCCAAGATTTTTAGAAGCCTGATGATTTTTACAGAATATTATTCTTTATCAGATGAGACACAAAATTGATGGAGACAATCTCATTTCTGATGAAAAGATGACACCATGATTTCCACCTCACCCTCGCCAAAAATTAAGAGATACAAATATATGGCTTTAAATGTGTTCTACCAGTGTCCAGTCTTCCAAATACCACATATTAAGCTGTGAGTGAAGCATTCTGCCTTCAGGAATGTCTTAAGTGCTAAACTGCCTTCGTGTCAATCAGAATGATGAGAACAATTAGATGAGAGCAGTAAAGTGGATATTTTAAACATTCTTCTTAGGTTAAGATTTTAGGAATTAAATTTAGTCATCCTCTTGATGGCTTAATCGCACTGCGTCCCAAATGGATGGTTATTGAGAGGTAGTTTTTTTTTCTTTTATTTATTGAGAATGTGTACACATATAAAAGTAAGTCCTGCAGCTTCTGTAGATGAGTGTAGAGCATCTAGTGATATTACTGTAGGTTTAGAGCACGATGTATGTATATAGTTGATACATTCCTTTTTCATTAATAGTCAACAACAGTGTGAATTCTAATTCTATACAACATAGCAAATAAACATAATAAAAGAGACATAATAAAATTAGCTCACATTTCATCAAGAAATACAATATATATGGATTTAGAGCATGACATAATGCACCATATGAATGGTACAGACAGAACCATTCAAGTAGGTAAGGTAATTCGAAAATGATCAGAAAAAATTAGCCAATTTTATAGTGTGTGTTAGAATCTGTAAGGCTTATGCGATGCGTTATGTCAGGAGTCAGCAAACTACTATCTCCAAGTCCTTTATACCACATCATTTATTTTATAAATCAATTTTATTAGAGAATAGTCATACCCATTTATTTACATATTATCTATGGCTGCTTTAATAGTACAGTGGCAGAGCTGAGTAGTCCAACAGAGACCATATAACTTGCAAAACCTCCAGTATTTACTATCTAGACTTTCATAAAAAAATTTGCTGGATCTTGTTTTATATTATTAGAATAATAATAAGATAGACATTGAATTATTTTACAAAAGAAAAACATAGAAGAAGCTTTATAGTTGGACAAAGTGGTAGTATGAGATGATAATCATTTCGACTATTAATGAGAAATACTGGATAAAATAAAATAATTCAAACTATATAATCAAGCCCTTTTTTTAATAAGCATATATATGGAAGTTACATAATAATTTATAATATTTAAACTGTATATAAAATACAACGATATACAACTGTATATAATGTATAAATCTATGTATATGTAATAAATATATTTCAGTCAATTAAAAATTGAAAAAGGTACTGGAATGAAAGAAGCAATGGCGAGCATGAATATTGGTAAAAACACATACATAAATTCAAAGAAGTATTGCTTGTGATAACGTGGGAGATTTATAAAATGTAAGGAAGAACAGATATTACCACATTTAAACAATATAAAGTCTTAAATTATTTGGCAGATGAGTACATATATTAATAAATACCAAGCATGTTTCATGTAGGTTAAAATAGTTGGGCTACCATGTGAAAGATAAAAAATATATAATATGTAACTTCAAAATCAGAATAAAAATATTAACAGGAAGAAAACTCTATCTATCTATCTATCTATCTATCTAACCATCTACCTATTGAGGGGTTGAGGCATATATATGCCAGAAGCAAACAAAAATTCTTGATGAGTATAAAACACATATAATGCAATAGGACTAAACATAAGTACAACACATGTGCAATAAAGATAAATAAATTACAATAAAACCAAAATCAATTTGGATTTTAAAAATCACACACAACTCAATGCTTACAAAAGGCACAGTGAAGCATAATTATACGAGAAGAATATAAGTAAGAGAACTGCTAAAAGACATGCCAGAGAACAAATCAAGGGAATCTGGTGTGGCTACACTAATTTCAGTCAAATAGGATACAGGGCAATGAGGATATAAGGTTTTTTTCTTCCACACGCATAAATGTAAGTGCAACCCAGGGGTGTTGAGGCATGAGATCAACTATTAAGGAAGAGGGAGTAGAAAGCTAACATCCTCTTTCTTTAAGAACTCTTCCCAAAGTTGCACATAGTGTAATTTTTGTATCCTCTAACCAGATAGTAATGATATGGCCCCACCCACATGTGGGAGAAGCTGGGAAACGTACTCATATTTCAGAAAGCCAATGCCCAGTTGGATGATATTCATGGATTCTTTTACTATGGAGCGTTTTAAGTAAACAGATACTTGAAGAAAACACGGGGATTGTCACAGTCACAACAGCATATTAAAACAGAAACAGTAACATATTAAAAGACTTAAATGACCAGAAATCAAAGTCTTTGAAAACTTATTTCCTTAGTAACAGAATATATATTAAATAGTGCCTCTTGAATTCATTTGCCCTAATGTAACTGCATCTTTTTCGTAGTTTGGTAGATGTATCTCTTCGGGAACCAAACTTACTAGTTTTTATTTGTTTTATTTTTTCTAGTATATTGTATGAACAGCTAATAAAATGCAAGACATACATAGAGAAAGTTGACACAGTTGCAAAACCAGTATTAAAAACAGAAACATTATCTGAATATTCTAAACAAAGAGATGTTGCATCCTGGTCCCCCTTTCCTCCTCATCCCCCTTTAGGAAAGGGAAAGAAAAGTGTTAACTGCTTTTAAACTTACCTTTAAGAGGCCTTAGGATATGTAAGATTATTTTCTACCTTTTTATGTGTAACTTCCTGTTATGAGGAATCAAATATTGGAATATATTTGAACCTGTACTAATGTAAATTAGTACATAAATAGAAAGTAATAATAGAAAGAAATGACCTGACAAATATATAGACAGGTATGCCCATATGTGAATGAATGTGTGTCTGTAGGTGGATATACAATACCATTGAATGTATAATCAGTATGTCTGGAAAACATACCCATATTAGCATGGTTTCCAGAACAATGTGATTAGAAGGCCGTTAATGTGCTCACGACTTCATTTGAAAATATAATATCTCTTGCAAATAATAAAGCCATTCAATTTAAAAATAGCATGTGTGTCATTTCAATAACTCCTAAAATACTTTTTCATTTTCTGGTTTAATAAAAGAGGTATCTCAAAATATTAAAAAATTTAGCTGGAGGGACAAAATGTACTGTGAATATATGTGACAAATTTTATTTTCCTGAGATATGTATTGGCTAGATGCTGTCATTATTAGAATCTCCAAGTATAATATTTTCAGTTATTACTTTTACTGACACATATTATGGAAACTGAGTAGACATAGACTGCAGGAATTTGTAAAATGAGATATACTTCAAAGAAACTGTATTATTAAACTGTTAAAAATCACATATAAGGTTAAAACATAAATGTGCTATTAACAAAGAAATAGTACCTTACTATACAGTGCCTTCCCAAATTTAATATATGGCTGGTTTACTTTATACCATTGAATGAACTTTCTTTGTTTCTTTTTCATGGCTTCATTATTACTCAATTTAACTCAAGTAGCAGAATTATTTATGCTAATGTGTTAGAGCATATAACTCAAATACAGCCCAAGTCTTTCTCACTGAGAACAAGCTCTTAACTCCTTCTATAGAAGCAACATGGGAATCTTTAAGGTTCTTGGCTGTGGACTAGATTTTCTGATTGTTGGGAGTCTGTGACATTAATCGAGTTATTGTAATCCTCTGAGCAAACATTCATTCATCTATAAAATGGGGATAAGAAAATTTTCTTTGTAAGAATAAACGATACTCAAATGTGGTTGTGCATGCTAATCTCCTAGTCAGAGTCTTATAAATAGAAGAGACTTGACAAATACTGAAGTAATATTGATATTAATATTCGAAACCATTAACCAGTCAACTGATTATTTTCTATTTGCAATGTGTCTCCATCAATATTGAAATATATTTGGTTATGGAATCATATATATCGTTTAGGAAGATACAACCAAAAATAAAGTTAGTGCTACCAGGGGGCGCCTGGGAGACTCAGTAGGTTAAGTATCTGACTCTTGATTTCAGCTCAGACATGATTTCAAGGTTCTTTGCCTACAGTGTGGAGCCTGCTTGGGATTCTCTCTCTTCCCCCTCTTTCTCTGTCCCTCCCCCACTCACGTGTGTATGCGGGCACACGCCTGCCAGCTCTTTCGCTCTCTTAAAATAATAAACAATCATTAAAAAAAAGTTAGTGCTGCCAAACGAACTCTTTGATAAATAACAAGATATCTATTTTATAGTAAACCTAATATATAATATTGTATCTATTTTACAACGAACTTTAGGTAGAAATAACATAAACTATTGAAAAATTACTATGGGTTTTATATGTGGTATAAAAGGTTGCTAAATCAAAAGTATGCATTTAAAATGACACCGTGGAGTACAAAATAACTAAAGGTAAGTATTTAATTAGCATTGGCTCAAATAGGTATTTATGCATTAAACATGAATTATAGAAAATATAGAGATTCTATATTTTTCTGTATATGAGAAAATAAAAACATTAGAATAAAAATCACAACTCTGAGTACCTGAGTGGCTCAGGTGGTTAAGTATCTGACTTTGGCTCAGGTCATTATCTCACGGCTTGTGAGTTTGAACCCCGCATCGGACTCTGTGCTGACAATTCAGAGCCTGGAGCCTGCTTCGGATTCTGTGTCTCCCTCTCTCTCTGCCCCTAACTCCACCCCCTCTCTCTCTCAAAAATAAATAAACATTAAAAAACTATTTAAAAATTACAACTCAAAGAGGTAAACCAATAAAACACAAAAATGAACTTAAACAAAATTTCAAAATATGAAAAATAGTTGCACCATAACTGATATCACCTTAACACCTATAGTAGAGTAAAACACTCCTATTAATTAATATAGAAAATGGATAACTCAAAGGAAATAAAGGTCAATGTACGTTCAGAAAATTCACAAAAATCGTTCAAAATTAAGTAAAAATCGACAAAAATTTGTTTCATTCCACTGCAATTTATAGAAATGCAACCTAAATTAACACTACAATTAGGAATTTCATTTTATATGATGATGAAGCACATTAACAGTGACAAAGGTCAGGTTCAACGCACTCTTCTTTAGAATTTGTGAGAACATACAGGTTTCAGAACTGTAACTTTACAACGCAGGACAATGGAGGACGGGTTGAAAAAATGGCCGTATCCTTTGACAAAGTGTCATGGTTAGCATGAAATATCGATACCCTGGTCTTATTCTGTAAATAATTACAGACATCTACACATACTGCCTACACATATCCCCATGCTCAGATATACATTGTAAAAAGATGCACACTAATACAAAGCAGTAATTATTTTATTTAGATATTAGTGATTTTGATCACTTTACACATTTTGCAATGGCAGAAAATTATTTTACACAAAACCACACATTCTTAATTTTATAATTATAATTAAAACATTGTATTTTCATTCCGATGAAAATAAAGTTAAGGGGTCACATATGAGAAATATTTAAGTTTATTAACACGTCCTGCTTTAGAAATCCAAGATTAATGATATATAAAAATCTTGTGATTGTTGGTAAGACTGAGACAAATGCATGAATATTTATATTTTAATAGATTTTAAGTTTGATTTAATGAAGTTATAATGTTATACCTCATAACACACCAGTATTTCCTATACAGTATGATAGATGGTAATTGGAATATATGGTCCAATTCACATTCAATTAGTGATATACTATTTCATACTAAAACTTGTGCTGCTGCTAACTCTTTTAATTTGTGAAGACTGTATTCTAATTAGATTTTATAATGATAATTCAAAGACTTTATCTAGTAAAATCTCTTAGCTGTTTTTATTTCCCTTTAGAGAGAGTTATTAATTATTGAATCCATCAAATTCTAATCTGTACAAAAAGACTAGTTACTTTGGTGACTTAATAATTATAAGAAAAACCTAAAAGTGGTACCATAGTTATAAAACTAAAACATATATTTGATGTATAAATGTAACATAATATGATTAACATTATTGTTGGAAAACTATTTTTTCAAATATAAATTCTTTCTTAAAAGACCTCAATAATACAGGGAGGTGCAAAAAGAACAAAATTTTTAAATACAAACCAAATGTCTAATAAATAAAATATCCGAATAGAAATTAACTAAATTTTAACTTTTTTTAAAATTTTTTTAATGCTTATTTATTTTTGAGAGAGAGAGAGATACGGAGCATGAACAGGGGGAGGAGCAGAGAGAGAGAGGGAGACACAGACTCTGAAGCAGGCTCCAGGCTCTGAGCTGTCAGCACAGAGCCTGACGCGGGGCTCGAACTCACAGACTGTGAGATCATGACCTGAGCTGAAGTCGGCCGCTTAACCCACTGAGCCACCCAGGTGCCCCTAAATTTTCACTTTTTAAACAGTGTCAATTTCTAAAATAGTAATAAATCGATAATACAAAATGACATCAAATATGTGGAAAAACAAGAAATTGATTGTATTACTTGTAAGGGTGCATATCAGAACAGTATTCTAGAAGACCATTTCATAATATATATCAGAAACAGGAAAGTTTGTACTTTTACTTAGATAAATTTATTCCATAAAATTGTAACTAGTTGTAAATTAATTTAGCTTGATGCCTATTTGTCATCACACTGGTTACTATAATGAAAAGATGGACATATCCAAAAATGAAAATTATAACTTAAAAATTAAGTTAATTCTAGGTGATGGTTAGTCATATAATGTTCAATTACTTAAATGTATGCACTCTATACACCCCAATGTTCATTGCAGCATTATTTATAATAGCCAAGATAAGGAAGCAACCTAAGTTTCCATCCATAGATGGATGAGTAAAGAAAATGTGGCATATACATTGAATGAAATATTACTCAAACATAAAAAGAATAAAATTTGTGATAACATGGATGAACTGAGAGGGTATTATACTAACTGGAATAAATCAGTCAAAGAAAGACAAATACCATATCATCCCACTAATAGTGGAATTAAAAATAATGAACAAACAAACAACAAATTCATAAATACAGAGAATAAGCTGGTAATTGTCAGAGGAGAGAGGAGTGGGGAAATGGGCAAAGGGTGAAGGAAATTAAGACTACAAACTTTCAGTTATAAAATATACAAGTCACAGAGATAAAAAGTACACCATAGGGAATCTAATTACTAATGTCATAATGTTGGATGGTGACTGATGGTAAAAAGTATCACGGTGGGCTTCCTGTGGTGTATAGAATTGTTGAATCCCTATGTTGTGCACCTGAAACTAACAGAGCATTGTATTTTAGCTATATTAAATAATATGTTTTTTTAATTCTTAAAAAACCTTTAAAAAATGTTTTAAAAATGAATAAAATAAAATTATGATAATTTGAGATTTTTGTTCAATATTTGTTTTATTTTGTATTTCAAAATTAAAATTTACACTATTGTAAAATAATTTAATACTATAGAAAAAAGTTTACTGCACATTTAATATGTAAATTCCTAGCTTACAAAATAATATAAACTGTTTTTTTTTATGATGTCTATATGGACAGACATGCTTTATATAAAAAATGAAAATATATCCCTTCGTTGGTGTTTATCATAAATAAAAAGCATAAATATAAGAAATAAAAATTAAACATAATAGTTTTGTTACAGTGGAAAGTGATATTTTTTGTTTAGTTCCCTGGATCAAAATATCTGTTTATATTTGAATTCTCTTTGATAGTTTGTTATTCATCCACAAGATTTATTTATGTAGGTTCACAGTTTGCTTATAAATTTTTCAATAGCATGAAAATAAGAAATTATTTTAGGGGTACCTGGGTGGCTCAGTTGGTTGAGTTCTGCCTCTTGATTTCAGCTCAGTTCACGATCTCACAGTTGGTGAGTAGGAGCCCCACAGTAGGCTCTGAGCTGACAGCATGGAGCCTGCTTGGGATTCTCCCTCTCTTTTCTCTTCCCCTCCCCTGCTCACACTCCCTCTCACGATATGTAATAAACTTAAAACAAAAGAGATTGCTTTAATTATTAGGTATTAGTAAACAGTAGCTTATGTAAGATTAAGTTTCATGTGTCATTAAGTTCAACTTTGGCGTGGCGAGTGTGGGCAGAGTTCTAATATTTCTAAATTTTCTTACTAGATTAATCTACATGCTTGCAGTCCATGATGGCCATGATAATAGCACCTGTGGATGGTGGATTAAAACATCTTTTCAAAGCTGAGACATTGCCATAGAATTACATTTTCTCTGTGCAATAGATTTTTGCATAAACAAGACTACTGAACGTAGGAGAAAATCCAAGAAAATACAGTATAGAAATAGTAATCATAATCTTATGTGTCTCCTCTCCATTCCATTACTCCTTTTATTTTCATTTTTCATAAACATTGCATTATCTTCATGTTAACTCTTGCACAAAGTGAATGGTGTGTGTGTGTGTGTGTGTGTGTGTGTGTGTGTGTGTGTGTGTAGTGATGGTTGTAATTTAAGACTCTTTTGGGTAAAGAAATCACTGATCTGTAAAATATGTGACCCAGATGACCGCAGGGAGTCTTGCCTGCAGCCATTAACCCTTACCTCTGTAAAGTAAACCTGTGAGCAAAGAAAGATTCTCACAGCAGGCTGTGACCAACATTGGTGGGAGCAGAAAAGAATTATAAATAGACATAGTAGATAAAATGAAGACAAAAATCTGGATCAGGAAGCCTGGAAACGAAGTATCAAATACTTCACTTTATTTAAATAATAATTGAAATCAAGTTTTGGCTGCACCTTTCAAATTTAGTTGATTCCTGAGTATGGAGAATAATCATTCATCTACACAGTATTAAGGTTCGTAATAAAAAAGCAATTTTAGATCTATAAACATAAACTCATGGAAGTAAATATGATTGTTTAGTGGAGATCTACATGAAATAGTATTATTAAGAAAATACATGAGCATAGTCTATGTGCATTCATATTTACATAGTCCTATAAATCTCATCATTTTTTAACTAGTACAGAAAGGAAATCCTTCCATGATCATTACAGTCCAAATTTCAAGGTAGATTTAATTCCTGGCTTATTCTCTGTTACCATATGTGCTTCTTTTGCATTTTTGAGAATTTAAATCTCAGCAACATACAGAATTTCCTTTGTATTTAAAACAATACTAAAGAACATATATATTTTTATTTGATTAATCTTTTAAAGAAGAATAAAACTTACTGTCATAATTATGGAAGTTTTCTGAGTGTCAGAGACTCTGAGAAAGGAAGTCAACCTTTCTGCAAAGGCCACTGAACCAATTTATAAGTGATCAGTCATCCAAGAAATCTGAAAGTTCTAGTTTTATTTATTCACTGAAAGGGGACAGAGCTTCCCATATTTATTTCATATTCTTAGCACATGACAAGAAATTCTTTTTTCATAATGAGACTAAACCTGCAAACTCCCAAGTTGATATACCAGTTATGCTATCCTTCCTTGTATTACCCATTCAAAGTTTAAATACTTTTACTCAGTCTAATCATGCCTGTAACCAATAGAATCAACATAACCATAGTAGTGGTTTCTATAGTAACTGTTTAATCCTAATGATAGTTCACATTTTTAATGACCTTTATCTCAACTTGTTAAGATGAACAGAAAAATTGTATATAATCACAATGAAGTTGGGCTTGCGAATCCCCAAGGATCATCTTCTAGAATGCCCTTACCTTACAGAAGTGCAAATATGGGGCTGCATACGATTTAGTAACTTAAAGAAGGTCTTAGAACGACTGCCATGTTAAGACTAGTGCCAAGACTGACTTTCAATCATTCAACTAGTATCCATTATTATTATCAGGATCTAATAAAAACAGAATTTTAGAATTCAGTGTTACATTCACAATGCTGTTCAACAACATGATGTGCAATGCAATACTACTTTTTTTCCCCATATTTCTTCATTATTAATTGCAAACATCCTAGTAGATATTAAGTGGTATCTCACTAATTTGAGTGCCCACAATGACAATCATGCTGAGCATCTTTTCAGGTACTTATTGGCCAGTTGTATATATTCTTTGGAAAAATATCTATTCAAGTCCTTTATCTATTTTTAACTGGCTTCTCTTTTTAGCACTGAGTTGCTCCTTATGTATTCTGGATATTAAATCATTATCAGATATTTATTATTTATAAATATTTTCTTTAATCCTGTAGGTTGTGTGTTTTAATTACAGTTTTAATATGTTTTATAAAGTAATTCATGCGAGATTTTTTATTTAAAAATGACATTTTGTAAAAACAAATGACAGTAAAATTTATTTCATAAATAAGTTAATAGAATTACTAATAGGAGCACATGTTATATTTGAAAATTCTTCTTGGATCTCCTTCTGTTAGAAAGGGAGTATTCTAGGGGCATCTGGGTGGCTCAGTTGGTTAAGCCGCCAGCTTCAGCTCAGGTCATGATCTCCCAGTTTGGTTGGTAACTTTGAGTCATTCTTATTTATTTATTTATTTATTTATTTATTTATTAATAATTTATTGTCAAATTGGTTTCAATACAACACCTACTGCTCATCTGTGCCCATCACTCACTCTCCCACCTCCCACACCCTCCTCTCCCCTCAGTTTGTTCTTAGTCTTTGAGAGTCTCTTATGTTTTGACTCCCTCCCTCTCTGTTGCTTTTTTCCTTCCCCTCTTCCCCTCCCCCCTGGTTTTCTGTTAAGTCTCGCAAAGCCCACCTATGCGTGGAAACATATGGCATCTGTCTTTCTCTGACTGACTTATTTCACTCAGCATAATACCCTCCAGTTCCATTCATGTTGTCACACATGGCCAGATTTCATTGTTTCTCATTGCCACGTAGTATTTTCATTGTGTGTGTGTATATATATATATATATCACATCTTCTTTATCCATTCATCAGTTGATGGACACTTAGTCTCTTTCCATGATTTGGCTATTGTTGAATGTGCTGCTATGAATATCAGGGTACACGTGCCCGTATGCATCAGCACACCTGTATCTCCTGGGTAGATTCCTAAAAGTGCTATTCCTAGGTCATAGGGTAGTTCCATTTTCATTTTTTTGATGAACTTCTACAAAGTGGCTGCACCAGTTTGCATTCCCACTAACAGTGCAATAGATTGCGTGTTTCTCCACATCCTCGCCAGCATCTATAGTTTTATGATTTGTTCATTTTAGCCACTCTGGTGTGAGGTGGTATCTCAGTGTGGTTTTGATTTGTATTTCCCTCATGACGAGTGACATTGAGCATCATTTCATGTGTCTGTTTGCCATTTGGATGTCTTCTATGAAGAAGTGTCCATTCATAACTTCTGCCCATTTTGTCACTGGATTATTCGTTTCTTGGGTGTGGAGTTTGGTAAGTTCTTTATAGATTTTAGATACTAGTCCTTTATATGATAATGTCATTTGCAATTATCGTTTCCCATTCCATTGGTTGCCTTTCATCAGGCTATGTGCTTCAGGCTCTGTGCTCACAGCTCAGACACTGGAGCCTGCTTCGGATTCCGTGTTTCCCTCTCTCTGCCCCTCCCCTGTTCATACCCTGTGTGTCTCTCTCTCTCTCAAAACTTAACAAATATTTTTTAAGATTCTTAAAAAAAGACACTATTCTTATTTGCCTGAGACATATTCATATTCAACCATTCCAATAAATGTTATGAGTCATGTTAATTAGCTGTTTTTTATGGAAATTTTTCTTAAAGAGATGCTCAATAAATATACAAACCATGAAAAATTCTTGTACAAGTAGTTAGCAAACTATAAATAAAATTACCTTCCTTAATACGATGATTGATATATTAGAAAATTATACAAAAATATTATGTTGCACGAACAACATCATGTGAAACTTGAAAAGTATTACTGTTAAATACAGAAGAAGAAAGCATGACTATTGGTTACTTCATGGTCAAAATTTAGCATAACATCCTAAGCAAAACCCTAAGGGTAAAAATAAAATGTAAACTACTAAGAAGATAATGTTATGCGTAAGGACTCCCAAGTGGAAAAGTTTGCACAGAAGAGTACCTACCTACAAATGTTCAGAAGGCCGTTTCACTATTGGAGCCACTTCTCTGGCAAAAACAAAATAAAACCAAACATCACGACGTATATGCTGATATTTTCCGAGTCTGCGTTGGGTGGTTTTTCCGTATTTACGTTTTTAAAGCAGAAGTTCTCAAGGTCAGAAAATATTCTTGTTTTAGTTTGAAAGAATTCATCGATTTAATCTGTCCAAGGATAAAACATAATTAAATATTTGCATAATAAGGGTGAGTATTATTTTCAGAGCATTCTGATGATTTAAATATTTTTGCATTGATCTAAATGCTCCTTTGTGATTACATAGAGTAAATATATTCTATCCAAAGGTGCACCCTGTGCCATGAATATATTTTCTAATCTAGAAATACAGAAAATATTTTCAGTAGAAACGACATTCTATAATAGATTAGTTTCCTGAAAACTTTGGGAACAAAGAGAATTTTAAAACAATATTGATAAAACTGACCCAATAGCACAATGAAGAAATTACTATCATTACTGTCATCTCTGTTGTTCAGGTGACTAATCCTGTTGTTCAGGTGCTTCGGAGAGGTTAAGTAATTTGTTTAGACATAAATGGTATAGAGTCAAAATTTAAATGAAAAAAAAAAAACCCTGATTCTCGGCATGGTCAGTGCTTCTATCAATTCCATTGTTTTGAAACAATAAGAAGAAAAACAGGTTTTGAGTGATAATAATAAGAGCCCATTGACAATTTCTTGTGCCGGAATAAAAACAAACGTAGATATGATAGGTGACAGATGATAGATAAATAGATAGATAATCGATAATTCATTGCACATGTGCTTCAAGCCTCAGTTACTGAATTCATTATCTTAAATAGAATATTACCATGCATTTTGGCATTTTTGAAAGTACTTGAAAAAGATATTTAAGAAAGGATAAAATTATACACCACAACTAAGTGGGTTTATCCCAAATATGTAAAGCTGTTTCAATGTTTAGAAAAATTAATATAATGGACCCGATGATCAGGCTAAAAAATACTCCTATGAATAGAATTAGAGAAAACAAACTTATGACAAAATCTAACACCCCCATTCATAATGGAAAGAAAATTAGATCAAGGACAACAAAAACCAACCTCTCAGCAAACTAAAGATACAGGGGAACTTACACACTTCAACCGTGAAGAAATGGAACTCACATTCATCAAGTCTTCCATGGAGTTTCTCAAAGCAGTCCTGTCCTTTGCACTCATGAACAAGAAACGTATTTTCTGTCCTTGTGTGTCCCCTTCAGCCACGGGAAATTTTTTGAAATCTGGGTCCTGATGAAATGGCCAATTTGTTTCAAACAACCCAAAGAGTCAGGGTGGTGAGTGGGGAGCATTTCTTGGTGACTTCTCTCACCTTTTCCAGAAAGGATGGTCCCAAAACGAGAGGGACCAAAAAGCATGTTCACATCCATAGTCTTCTCTAAGGCTAGACATTTTCACAGAAACAATGGCTTCTTTGATGAGCTCCAGCACCGTGATGAAGAGGAGGAAAATCATTCAACTTTGTGGAGACCAGAGGGAGAAATGGAGGCAGAGGTTGCCGCACTGTGGTTTGCTTTCTTTGGGGCCGGCAGGAAAATAACCCCAACAAATCCCAAGGCAGGAAAAAAAAAAAAAAGGCTCTCATTCTCTAAGATTCTGCAGCATTGGAAATGCTAAGCAGACTTTATTACAACTTAAAATTTTGCAACCTATTGTGAACATTTTATTACACTTGTGGAAGGCACAGTGCTTATGTTTCCATCCAGATGACTGACAGACTAACCTAACACAAAGGCGTAGACAGCCCTTTACACTTCCTTGGTTACACACTTTTGGTAAAAGTTTTTCTAAATGCACTTTTCCCTGGATGGATTAAAATATTGTTGTTGTTGTTGTTGTTAATTTTTATCAAAAATTTTGATAAATAAGATCTACAAAAAAACCTATATCATACTTAATGGTGAGAAACTAGATGCCTTCCCCTAAGACTGAGAAACAAATTGATGGTCCCTGTCATTACTTTTATTCGACACCATACTGGAAGTCCTAGCTGATGAAAAAAGTTCAGAAAAGAAAAGATACACATGCTGGGAAGGAAGAAATAAAACTGTCCCTAGTCATGGTTGAGATGATTGTTTATGTAGAACCCTGTAAGAATCAATATAAAAACTCCCGGTACTACTGAATACAGCAAGGTAGCAGCATACAAGGTTAATTTTGAAAAGTCAATTGCTTTTCTTTGTACTAGCAATAAAAAAATTAATTTGAAACTTAAAACACATTATGTACATTACCACAAAAATTAGATTATGTAAGTAAAAAAACTTCATAAGCACGTACAAGGTCTATATGAGGAAAACTACAAACTTTTGATGACAGAAGTCAGAGATCTCACTAAAGAGAGGGATATTATATGATCATGAATAAAAAATTCGGTATTATTAAGGTGTTAGTTCTTCCCAACTTGATCTATAGAGTCTACACAAAACTATACAAAATCCTAGCAAGTTATTTTGTAGATATCAACAAACTGATGCTAAGATTTATATAAAAAGACCCAACAATATTTAACACAATACTGAAAAAGAAGAAAAAGTCAGAGGATTGACATTACCAAGCTTCAAAGCTACCATAACCAGCACAATGTGGTATTGAGAAAGAATAGACAGATCAATGAAATAAAACAGAAAGCACAGAAATAGATCCACACAAATAGACTCAACTGATCTTTGATGAAAGAGCAAAGGCAAATCAATGGGGAAGTCTTTTCAGCGCATGGCACTAGAGCAGCTGGATATTTCCATGCAAAATAATAATAACAATAATCTATACACAGACTTTACATATTTCATAAAAATACCTCAAAATGAATCACAGATCTAAAATGCAAAATGCAAAACTATAAAATGTCTAGGAGATGATAAGAGAAAATCTGACTTTAGATGTGGCAATAACTTTCCAGATACAACATTAAAAGCGTTATCTGTGAATGGCATAAATAAGTGGACTTCATTAAAACAAAAACTGCTCTGCAAAAGACACTGTTAAAAGAATTAATTAAGAGACAGCAGATTAATAGGAGAAAATACATATCTGATAAAAGACTGTTATCCACAGTATGTAATGGACACTTAAAACTCAACAAGAAGGAAACAAAAACATCCAATTAAAACTGGACAAGAGATCTGAACACAAACCTCAGAAAAGAAGATGTACAGATAGCAACTAAGCATAGAAAATGAAGCTCCACATCCTATGCCATCAGGGAATTGCAAGCGCATACTACAATGACTACACACTGCTACACACTTAGAATGGCTAAAATCCAAAAACAAGCAACGCCAAATGCTGACAAGCATGTGAAACAGCAGGAAATCACGTTCTCTGCTGGTGGAATGTAAACAGTACAATGACTTTGGAAGACAGTTTGGTAGTTTCTCACAAAGCTAAAAAGTCATAATCACGTGCCAACTTAAGTGAATATTCATAGCACATTACTAAGTGAAATAAAACAGTCTGAAAAGACTACATACTGTACGATGCCAGGTATATGCCATTCTGGAAGAGCAAAGCAATAAGAGTAAATGATAAGCAGTTGCTGGCAATTCAGGGTTCTGGGAGAGGATGAATGATCTATATGTTAATGGATTAGAGTTGGGACATCACTAAGAACTCAGTTTTAACTTGATGTAATTGCAGATGGCTATATAAAGACCTAGTATTTAGAGATATCTTTATATATACAGAGTTTAGTCAATACACATATTTTTATTTACTCTGTCAGCTGAGAGATCCTGGAGGAAATGACACCCCAGTAGCAAAGAACATGCCTAATGCCCAGATCTTGGTTTTTAATACTCTAAGATACTAAAAGAAATGAAGGCACTGTGGAGAAGCACTGATGTTAGGACTGGGGTACGAAACATACAGGATAAGCCTTGAACATGTTGCAGTGCCAGAAAGTAAGGAAATGCTCAAAACACACCCACACCCACATGTCCCCAACCCCCACCCCAAGCACATATGCACTGTCTAATGGAGTATGTCAAACAGGCACAGGATCCAACTGTAAGAGCACCTAACGACCAAAGCAAGAACAATTTATGCAACAAAATAAATTATTTTGGCATTATTGGATTTTAACCCAAAGTATAAAATAAGCATCCACAAACTCATATAAACAATGATTTATTAACTTAGTAACTGAGAGAGAAGAGAAAATATCACATGCAGAATTCCAAAAATAATTATGTAGGTCCTCTATTCTAAATGAAAAAAAAAAAAAAAAAAAGTATACTCCCTGCTCCTTAGGTGTGGGTGGCACATGGTGAATTTCCTCCAGAATATACTGTAAAAGGAGCCATAAAATTACTTTATAGTGGAGAGATCTGGAAACACTGCTATGTCCAAGTGATCAAGGAACAAATTAACAATATATGCACTTTATTTGATGTAATGAAAATGGTACTTTATCTCTGTGTCCTCCCAATAGCTCATAATCTCAGTCTAATTATGAGAAAAATACTAGGAAAATTCCATAGAAAACCATCCTAAATATACTTAATACTCCTCTAAACTGGTAAAATCAGTCAATGCAATTCGGAGAAACGTTCATAGCCAAGAGAACTTAAGGAGACAAGACAAGTAGTGGTCCGTGGTATCCTAGATGGGATAATAGAACAACAAAATACACAAGCTAAAATCTAAGAAGATCTGAATAAACTATGAACCTTAATTACTAATAATGTACCAATGCTTATGTATTTATTTATTTATTTATTTATTTATTTATTTATTTATTATAGCAAAGGCGCCATTACCTTATACTAATATAAGATCCCAATAACAGGGAAAATTGTGTGTATGTGTATGGGGGGGCATATGTGGGAACTCTCTGTGCTATCTTCTTATAATCTGTAAATAGAGTATTGAGCTAAAAAATAAATCTCTTAATAAAAAACCTACCCTTATTCCACTACCTCCATCGATGTATAGCTTATTTTTTTTGCCAAATAATAATTTATAGTTCAGAAAGATATGGTAGGAATAAAAGTTTTAAAAATACACATAATTTAGTTTTTGATTAATCTCCAAATACTGGCTTCTGATACTACAGGACAGATGTGCACTGGTAAGAGGAAATAGAAACCTTACATTGTAACAGATCAGTTGACAAATGAACAGATAACATGGCAAATACAGCATTGCGTGATTTTTGGGGTGAGGACGCACACCATTATTTGAGGGCCTTAGGGAAATCTGGAAATAGATTTACACATATGTAAATTAAATCATATCACATTATACAAATATATCTATCACACAGATATTCTCTCTCTCTCTATATATATATATATATACATACATACATATATATATATATATATAGTTGGTATCTATTATGAACAAGATGTATGTTTTAATTTATTATTGATTTTCTTTAAAAATAAATTATCAAAGGTGTGCGTTTATTTCTTAAATTATTTTATATTACAAAGATCAATCATCCATTTTAATAAACTTCAGTATATATACCTCTTTACATTTAGTATATGAATTTTTAATATGTGTAAGTAAATCAATGATATGTATTTTTAAAGTCTTATGTTGTAATTTGAAGTTAATAGAAATAACAATTTAATTTTTACTCATAGATAATGTATTGTTCTTTCAAGAACATTTTTCTCACTTATCAGTCTGACAAAAATTCCGTGTAGAATTTCTTAAAAAATCACTTTGATGTTGCATAAGTCAGCAACTTTGCATTATCCTAATTTTTTCTAATGAAAATGACTTAGCCCTTCCTTATTATCAGAGTATTGTGTGAGTTCATATATTAAGAAGTAGGCTTAATAAATCCTCTCTCCTTAAAAACCCTCCTCAGACCAACCGTTAAAAAATTGTTTTTTTTTCCAGTTAAATACAACAATTGTGTATATTATATATTATAGCATATATCATGATACATTTCATATGGAGAGTGCTATTCTGAGGGAAAAGATGATAAATCTTGAATAAAGAACTTTTAAAATAAATTTGCAGTGGTTTATGCTTTATGGTAAAAGTCTCCGTGCTGATAAATATATATATATAAGTATTATATTAATATATTTATAGATATATAATAAGTTTTCTGTGTACTTAAATATTTAATGAAATTATTCTTAGTGATTAGAGATCATGTTTTTATACTTGAAATGACATGTTTTATTCTAAAGAACTATGTTATATGTATTCATCAATCACTTAAATGTGTTATACAAAAATATGTACCATTAATGTGAATCTGTAATGTGTGGTATTAATAGTATTATAATTGGGTACTTTAATTGCATGATTGAGATATTTTAAAAACAAAATTATGTTGGTTATATTTTATATACCTTTGGATATTCAAGATGCATTATATTTAGTAAAATTGATATTTATTGTGGATATTATCTATTTTTTAAACTTCAGAAACTTTTGACTGGATATTTATAAACATACATGCACACTAATACACACATATGTGTAGACACGTATGGATTCAAATAAGTCATTTAGTCCATTTATTTATGAAAACATGAATTATACTCCCTGAAAGAAACTATGGTTGACCCAAGTCCTCAGAAATGAATGAGAAGATGCTTCATTTATCAAACAAGAACACCTTGTTGAGATTTCAGCTCCAAGGACTGTGAAAAAAGCCTGGTAAACAGTCTATTCTGATGAGGACGGGGAGATTGGCAAAGAGACCTCAGACTTTCAGAGACAATAGTGGCAGGAGCCATAGTTCAGGACATATCCTTCCATGACTGTAAGTTGTGAGTTTCAGTGTCCTATGCTAGCACGGTGGTAGGAGCTCTGCTGAGCAGTGGGCAATGAGATACTGGTACCCCTTTTTATGTAGGCTCTTGGTTGTTACTGTAGCTCAGCTAGAGGTTCTATGGTTGCGTAATACCCAGTAATAAATTTATTTCCTCCTGGGGGGAAATAAAGAAATGAGCAAGAAGACAAAATGGAAAAACAAATAGTGTATATTTGAAAATTACACACTTTCTTTTTAAAAAGTATTTTTCCTAGTCCAATGCTTCTCAACAAGGAAAGTGGGGCTCCCTTGGGGGCCAGTTGACAATGTCAGCAGCCATTTTTGGTTGCCCTAACCTGGTGGGTGTTGCAACTGGCACCTAGAGGGTAGGGGGCAGGGATGCTACTAAACACGTTGCAATGCACAGTTACGACCCCTATGCAAGAAAATTATTGAGCCCAAATTTCAATGGAACTATGTTGAGAAAATCTGTTGTTGAGAGAGAGAGAGAGAAAAAAAAAAGAGAGGGATAAAATTTATAGCAGGCAGAGTGTGTCAAATGGCACTTAAACATTTTTAGAATCAATACATCCAACTCAATTTTATGTTTTATGTAATAAGCAGCCTGCTGGCTCCACAAAGCTTAGGCAAAATCTACTATAGGTGTGGTTAATATATGACAGCTTGTTTGAAGCTGAACCAAACAGCAGATGGGCAATGGAGTCTTTAAACTCATAGGTAGAATGTGCTCATGAGACTGTAAAAATCCAGAAATGAGAAGAAGTCTTGGGGACAGCATTAAATTTTCAGCATCTATGAAATGGGCATTTAATTCCTTTATAAATGTAAAGGTCATGTGATCTCTGCAGGCCTATTATAGGTGTGCCTGAAAAATGAGTGGAATCGAAGCAATGAACCAAGAATTATGTGAAGTAAGATGACTTCCATTTGCTACATTAAAACTTTTGATTGTCAGTCTTTCACTTTTCATATGTTTAAATAAGTCAAAATTATAGAATATTAAAATATGATAGTCATAAATTAAAAACATATTTGAATAAGTTTATTTGGTAATACAGTGACATTTGTCTTCAAAATCAGCAAGATGTCAATTAAATTTGGAAAACTATGTTACTAACAGCAATAGGTTTATAAATGTATCAAAAATGAATGTCAGTCGTTTATATGATTTAGATAACATTTGGCACTTTATAGTTATCATACGAATGTAGACCCGGAAAAAATTAGCTTGTTTTTGAAATAGTCAAATTTTTTATAAAGCAAACTATCACAGAGTTTTAAATCCTACAGCCTTCTTATTCTTAAAATGTTCTATTCTTGCCAGTGCCAAAAAAGAGTAATGAGATGGAAAAAGGATAATACTGTATAATGTATATCCATACCAATAATGCAATGAGCTCAGAAAGGTAGTAAAAAAAATCAATTAATTTTTATGGGTGTTTTAAGATTTCAATCTTAAACGGTTATTTTCAGAGCTACGTGTAAATGTTAAGATAACACAATGTAAAAGAGCAGATGGCCTTTTAAAGCTTATAATCTGCATATAGATTCAATACTATTTCGATAATTTTCACATAACAAAACCCTTTGTAACTATCGGAAATCTAAATATACTTTAACTAGAGAGGCACAAAACACCTGTGTCTCAAAGAATTAATCTTAAAATCACCTTTCTTATCTGTGTCCAGTTGCTCCAGCTAACACTACGGATACGCAGCTCAGTGATCACATCCACGATATAAAGTAGAATGCAGGTTAGATTATTTTCACTTTTATCTTTAAAAATAATAATTACCTGCAAGCATTTATTAGTGTAGGACCTAAAATAATGACAAACCAAAACGCATGGTTTTCATCCAAATACTAAAGAAGGCATTTGAATTTTGGGAGTACAGGAACCTAATTTTTGCTTTCCTTTATTCCATACTGAAGAAAAAAAATAAATGAAAATATTATACAGGGTGTCTACATTGTACACTTTGAACCTGTTGTCTAGATATCTGAGAGGGGTCTCAGATTTTATTTCAATCACTTTTATATATTTGAATTGATAATTGTGACTACCAGGAGGCAGTCAAGACACGTCATCAAGATCAGGTGGATTTTTTTTTCTTTGTTAATCTTTGAGGCAATTTTCTCTTCAATCATAAGATTCCATCTGTGTGATCTGAGAAAAGTTCTGTGAGATGTAAGCCAATCTTCTCAAGCTTTAATATGCATACACATCACTTGAGGACTTGGGTCAAGTGCCGATTCTGATTTAGGAGGTCAAGAGAGACGGGGCTGAGATTGTGTATTTCCACACACACCTGATTGGTGATGACTATGCTGGTCCTTCCTGCCGACACTGCACTTCCGTGAGGACAGATTTTAAAATGAATTGACTGTACACTACTTAGCACCACGTCTGAGATACAGGAAAAATAATACATATAAGCTGCTAGCTAGCTATTAAGCTTTCAAGAGAATTATAAATAGAAGATTCTACTTTACTAATTATTAAAAAATTACTACTGAACCTGTTATCATTTTGCAAATGCATCTTCACTTTTTCTCTGTTCTTGTTTGTTTTTCTCCATAGTTATCAGTTTAAGTTTTAACCGAACGATTTTCTTCTTTTTTCATATGTATGACTTATTAAGATAGTCAAGTTAATTTGGGGGAGATTTTATTTTTCTCTGTTCTTAGAACATGTGCTATTCAAAGTACCATCATTCCATGTCTGAAGCTGTGATATAAAAGTATAGATTGCTCCTTCAATAATATATATATATATATACATATATAGAACTAGATACAATAATATATAGAACAATAATATATATAGAACCTAGAACTTAGAACTATATATATATACATACATACATACATATACATATACATATATATATATATATATATATATATATATATATATGTCTTATCTTTAGAGAAGTTCTAGGTTCACAGCGAAATTGAATGGAAAATACAGACAGATCCCATATACCCTGCACCTCCCCCATGCATAACAACCCCCTCCCATTAATATCTCTTACCAGAGTGGCACGTTTGTTACAATACATGGACCTATACTCATCCATCATCATAACCCCCCCGAGTTAATCACTTACGTTAGGATCACTTACGGGAATGTACAGTCTATGCCTTGGACAAATGTATAATGACATATGTTAACCACTGTAGTATCATACAGAATAGCTTCACTGCCTTAAAAATTCTCTGTATTTGGCCTATTCATCCCTCCTTCTCACCAACCCCTAACAGCCACTGATCTTTTACTGTCTCCATAGTTTTGCCTTTTCCAGAATGTCATACAGTTGAATCACACTGTGTATAGCCTTTTCAGATTGGATTTTTGACTTAGTAATACATATTTATGTTTTCTCTGTGTCTTTTCATGGCTTGCTAGCTAATTTCTTTTAGCACTGAATTATATTCCAATGTCTGGATGTGCATAGTACATTGATGTACATGTATGTATTTATTGAAGGACTTCTTGGTTAAAATGTTTCCAGATTTTAGCCATTTAGAATACAGCTGCTATTAACATCACATTCAGATTTTTGTGTGAACATTTTTTCAATACCTTTGAGTAAATACCAAAGAACATGGTTGCTGGATCGTATGGTACGAGTGTATAGTTCTATAAGAAATCATCAAATTATTTTCCAAACCGATTGTATCATTTTGCATTCCGAACAGCAATATATGAGAGTTTCTGCTGCTCTACATTCTTGCAAGCGTTTGGTGTTGTCATTGTTTGGCCATTTTAATAGATGTGCAGTGGTATCTCACTGTTGTTTTAATTTGCATTTCCCTGATAACATATAATGTGAAGCATCTTTTCATATACTTATTTGCTGTCTGTAAATCTTCTTTGATGAGCTATCTGTAGAAGTCTTTGCCTCATTTTTTAATTGTGCTGTTTGTTTTATTATTATTGAGTTTTAAGAGTTATTTGTATCTTTTGAATAAGAGTCTCTTGTCAGATGTGTCTTTTGCTGGGGCGACTGTGTGGCTCAGTTGGTTAAGCTTCTGACTCCTAATTTTCAGCTCAGATCATGATCTCACAGTTCATGATATCCATAGTGCAGAACCTGCTTGAGATTCTCTCTCTTTCCTTCTCTCTGTCCCTCTCCACTTGCACGCACGCTCTCTCTCTTAAAATAAATAAATAAACATTAAAAAATGTGTCTTTTGCAAATATTTTCTCCTACTCTGTGGTTTTTCTTCTCATTTTCTTGACATTGTGTTTTGCAAAGCAGACGATTTCAATTTTAACGAGGTCTAGCTTATCAATTATTTTTTTCATAGATGGAGCCTTTAGTGCTATATCTAGAAAGTCTTTGCCATACTCAAGGTAATTTAGGTTTTTTCTTATGCTATCTTCCAGGAGTTTATATTTTCATGTTTTAGATGAGGTCTGTCATCCATTTTGAGATAGTTTTTGTGAAGAATCAAAGTTTTTTGTCTAGATTTTTTTTTGCATGTGGATATCCAGTTTTCCACACACCATTTGTTGAAAAAACTATCTTTCTTCCATTGCGTTGCCTTTGCTCCTTTGTCAAAGTCCAGTTAACTATATTTATTTGGGTCAATTTCTAGACTCTATTCTTTTTATCTATTATCTTGCCAATACCACACTATCTTTATTATAACTTGTTTTATTATAATCCTATACTTGGGAAATAGGATTTTTATAAAACTGACTCTTACATTTTGTATGATTGCATAAGTTTGTAATATTTTTCTATTGTAGAGTAATAAATTACCAAAAATTTAACATATTAAAATAATATGCACTTATCTCTCAAATTTGTAGGTCAGAAGTCTAGGCAGATGCAGATGAATCCTCTGCTTAAGGTCTCACAAGGCTGAAGACAAAGTGTTGGTAGAGCTGGGTTCTTTGGAAGAAGCTCACAGAGAGAATCAGTTTCTTAGCTCATTCAAGTTGGCGGAATCTAGCTCCTTGGGTTTGTATGTCTCTGTGTCCTTCCTTGCCGTCAGCTGAGGATTGGTCTCGGTTTTTAGAAGCTGCCCACATTTCCTTTTATTTGGCCCCTCGATTTATATGGCCAGCGATGGAATCTCTCTCTCATTTCAAATCTTTCCCATGTTTTGAATCTATATGACTTTCCTTCTACTGCCAACTAGCGAAATCTTTCTGATTTTGAAATGCTAACCTGATGGGCTCACACCAAGATAATCTCCTACCTGGTGGTCAGCTGAGTTGGAACTTCAATTTCATCTGCAAAATTGCATCTTAGCAGTAACTAAAATATAAGGAGATGGAATCTTGTGAAGGTCTTTTTTTTTAGAATTCTACCTACCAAAAACTTTATCTACAACTACCACACACACACACACACACACACACACACACGCATATCTTAGTTTTGTCTTTTGTCTCTACCCCCCTCACCACACACACACCCTTCTCCTCATACTCAGGAAATCTGTGGCACTGTCTCTATCTCTATAGGATTTTTGTATATTCTCTTAACTCTATACTTCTTTCTTAGAAAAAGAGCCAATTAGAAGATATTTCATTTTAGTTTTTTCTATCTAATATACAATATATTTTTTTGTCCTTTTGGCTACTCCTTCACTCTTTGTCTTTGTAACACTTGTGAATTACCTCTTCTCTGTCATTTCTGTTTTGAAGAATGAAGAAATCTTAATCTTTAGAAAATCAACCTTGGTTGCAGGGAAAGAGCTTATAAAATATTGGAAACCTTCAAAGATGCACAATTTCTTCTTAATTTTGTACCGGTACCAGTACTGTACTTTGTACCAGTAACCTCAGACGACCAAGCTTAAGTTCCTTAAGCCTACTAAAACTTTGGATCATAAAATACCATACATATATTTATTTTAAGACTATCAATTAATTAAAGCACTATTAGCACGATTGATTAAAACAAGACTCTTAAGTTTTAATAATTTTCAGAATCATTTTGAAAGCTCATTAGAAATGTAGATTCTTTGGCTCCGTTTCACAAAGATTTCCACTTAATATGTTTAGGGTGAGGACAATACACCTATACTGATGCTAATGCAAGTGATGAACACACATTTAGAAACAACACCCTGGCCTCCATGTGGTCTCTCTCTCTCTCTCTCTCTCTCTCTCTCTCACACACACACACACACACATGATCTCTCTCTCTCTCTCTCTCTCTCTCTCTCTTTCTCTCTCTCTCATACGCGGGTGTGCACACACACACACACACACACACACACACACACAGACCAATGCAACATTGGAACATATACATGCAGTTATATCAAATGGCAACCTTACTTTGATTCTCAAGTGAAATTATAGTTTTGTTCTGTTTTTGTCCTACGTATTTTATGTTACAAATTTCCTCAGCCAGGTGCATGGGACTTTTGTTCTGATCCCTGAAAGCAGGACTGTATGCCACACAATTATTACTAACTCCTATCCAGCCTCCATTTTCCCTCCATTCAGCTAGGCACTATCACTGTTCAAGGAGCAAGGTGTTCAAAAAATAGATGACACTGGGAATTGGAGATAAAATTAAATGTATATTCATGAAAGGCTTATGTACTTCACAGGGAATTTTAGACTTCAAGCCACAAAGAGAAAGAAGCTTCAGTTGGTTGAGGAAAAGCCACTCCCTAAAGGCCTGATATGCAGGATTTAATGTATAACTAATGGCTTGCATATCTCTAGGAAGAGCTGGTGGGCTGGAAGTTAGGGAAACTGCCAACAAAGGCCAGGCCTACTAACAGTAAAATTCCTACTGTGATGTGGTAGCAGGGGGCTCTCAGAATGTGCCACAACTCCTGCAACCTGTGATGAATCTTGTAAACTCCAACCACTTCCTCTGCTGCTGCTAAGCAAGTGTTTTGCAAGAACTGACCTGCAAAACACACTGAGTATCACGTCTGACCACACGTCCAGTCACTGATGGGGCCTGTGTCACGTGAGCTCCAGACCCTTCTTCTCACCTTTTTCTCAGGTTTCCTGGACCATGTATATGTTGTTAATTTCCCTAAATCCTTCCCTCACCATTGTATACAGATTCTAATTATTTTTTCATTAAAAGTTCAATGTTAATGTTCGATCTCCCTCACCACCCATCGCAGGGCCCCAGCTAATGGCCTTACAATTTTAGATTATGCCTTGCATTCTACTTGAACACAAGAAGTGATCTATTAGTAGTGGGATAATTAAGTGTACCTCATTGATATCAATTGAAAAAGTCCACTTAACTCAGCAAATACCAAAATATAATAAACTTAAGTAAACCATTTTACATGGTCCTTATATATTAGAAGCATAGTTCCAAAACTTCAATGGTGTTTTGTTTGTTAATAAATGCTTAAGAATACCCTTTGCATGTTCCTTATAAATAATGAATATATACAAAATCTAATTTTTAAAACTGATGATGAATAAAATTTTGAAATTATGAAATATCCCTTTCACTTTTCAATAACTATATAGTATAATGTTTTGGATAAACTAGAAAACTGTGTGAAAATAGTTATAGAAAAATATATATTAGTGTATTTTTCATTTTTTACATATAGAACGGCCTCTAACATTATAAGAATTTCTCCTGTTTTTGTTAAAAAAATGTAATTGTGACAAGCTTTCTGTAGCAATTTCCTGGGTTTAGATTTTTATATTTGCTTTGTCTATGTGGATAGAAAGGATGAAAAACAAAGAATAGACACTCATAAAAACAAATCCACTTTCCTTTCCCTAATGTATGTATAATGTTAGGAGAATCAAAGACAGAATCTGTACAGCCAGAACTTCACCCATGGTCATTGAAAAGTAGCTGTTTTAAAAAGGTTTTAGTTACGATCTGGTACAAATTTACCCAACCATGAAAAATCTCTAATTCCAAGATCAGTTAGAAAAGGCATCCTAATAAGGTCTAACAAAACAACCACAATTAATCTGTATTTAATTATGCAATGACAAGTTTGAAAGGCAGTCCAATTTTATCAGCTTCCTACGGCTGCTGCAAAAAATCATCACCCATTTGGGAGTTAAAACCACAGAAATATGTTTTATCACGATTCCGAAGGGCAGAAATTTGAAATCAGCATCTTAGGGCTGAAATCAAAGTGTTGACTAGGCCATACTCTCTCTGGTGGCCTTGGCGGACAATCTATTCTTTGACTCCTCCGGCTTTGGTTGGCTGCCAGTGTTCCTTCCTTGAGTCACTCCAACTTCAAGAGCAGCATCTTCAAACCTCTGTCTCCTTCTAATTTACACCACTCTATGCTCTGTGTGGGAAATCTTCCCCTTATAAAAATACATGTGTTTACATTAGGCCCATTCAGATAATCCTAGATAATTTTCCTCTCTTAAGAGTCTCAACTCAATCACATCTGCAAAGTCCTTTGTTGTTTGTTTGGTTGGTTGGTTGGTTTTGTTTCTATCATGTAGAGTAGCTTTCCCAAATTCCAGGGATGAGGATGTGTGCATATACTGGGGAGTCACTGTATAGTTTGTCATCACATACTTTTTTGTCTTCAATGTCCTAATGTCTAGCAGAGAACCTGACGGTAGTAAACAATAGTTGGAGTTTAGCAAACATTACCACACAAATGAATAAATGGAGAGATTTAATAATCTTTAGTAAGAGTTTCAGACATGTATACAAAAAATTTTGACATTTTGCTTTATGAGTCTCTATTTTTAACACTTATATCAAACTATTAAATGTATCCTTTTCCCTGGAAAGTCTACAGGTCAAAAATAAACCATAGAATTCAATGCAGAAATTTATTCTTCTTAAATAGTTACAGCGGTGGTAATTTAAAACATCCTCTCTTATTAGAAACAAGATACTCTATTATTTTTTTCCATGCTACTTTGTATTGCATAAACATCTTGAGGCACTCTATATTTGTTTGTTTCTATGTTTTCTTTGGGGCCAATTGTGTGGTGTGTGTGTGTGTGTATGTGTGTAATTCAATACAATCAAAGGAATCAAGTTACATGGATATGTTAAACTTACCCACATAGTTCTTTGACTTATCTATATCACTCATGTTATAGTTTTCCTCCTATAAAAATATGTGCGGTCTCTTCTCTGCCACCTACTTTCAAATCCTTTGATAACAGTTTTAATAAAGACAGTCATGTGTGGAATAATTATTATTGTGCATTTCTCCAATTTTTAAAAGTACCTATTACTTCACCAAGCTATATTTGAAAGCTTAGGTTTAAATTTATACATTTCTTGTATAACTTTTACATTATAAAACACAAATGTCAATATTTTTCTAAGTGTACACGTAAATGTAAAATTATATGAAAAGTATCTGGTATAGTGCCAAGTTCAAAGAATTTTAATTTCCTTTTCTGCTTCCTTTGTTAGCCACTTAAGGGTATAAGAACCACGTTATAAATTTCCCATTATTAATATATTAGAATGAAATATCTTATTGGAAAGTTTAAATGTTAACTGAAATATTTCAATATAATTCTTCCTCTGAAATATTTAACTACCAGATAAATTTTAATCAAAATAACATATGAAATCTTTTCCTTTGATTGCAGAAGTAGGTGTGCATGTATAGGGAGGGTTATTGAATAAACAGTTTTTGTCTCCCGACCTCCACCCCAATTCCTTGGACCCAACTGAAGCCGCACATTGTCTCTGTGTCATCCACTATTAGCATCGAGAAAGTGTCTTGACATTCATGATTATATTATTGTGGCATTCTCTTCAGGTCCTGCGGCAGAATCGGGAGATGCAAAACCGGACTCACCTTGAACTACTAGTGTTTTCTAAATTACCTATTTTCTAATAAATATGGACAAATAGTAGGAAGTGAAAATAAGTTAAACTCTAAAGCAATCTTTAAAAAGGCATACATAAAGTTATTGAATAAAAGATATTCATATATTTAGGTCCTTCCCAGTGTATCTAAGACATGATATCCTGCAAATAAAATTTAAGAAGTTTTATTACAGTGCAAATAATAGAAAATGACCCTGTGATTCACTTCATATAGTGCCTGAACATCATTCATTGGGAGAAACTTAAAGAAACAGTTCCTCATCGCCCCGCCATATGTGGCACGGAACCTGGAAAGCTGGCAGGCTAGATGGCAGAATGGAGGAGAAGGTCATAGTCTCTAGACTGTGGGAGTTCAAGTTGCCTGACTGAGGAATCATTAGCCTTTCACCTTCTACAATTAGAGACTTACATAAAATAGTAATAAAATATGCTGTCACACTTGTTTTTGTCACCTTACTGTCCATGGTTGGTTAAGCAGTGATTGAAGGACAGGTTTTGAAATGGTCCGTATTGTTTGTTTTAAGCACTGATATTCATGGAGGTGATGTGAATCTAACTGTTGGGTTCCATGGAGTTGGCAGGAAGCTAACATCTTTTCTAAGACACCAACATACAATACTCAGTCCTAAGTGAAGTAAACATTACCTCAGAGCAATATTCCAGAAACACGTAGAATAATGATAACACTGAAAAAGAATAGAAACAAAAACTGTCATTGGGTCCTAAAATGGATTTTATATAAAAGGGAAAATGGTTACAGTGGAAATTTAGTTCAAATAGGTCTATAAAAATAAAGATTCAGGGGTGACTTGGTGGCTCAATGGGTTAAGCATTTGACTCTTGATTTTAGCTCAGGTTGTAGTCTCATGGTTTTTGAGATTGAGACCCATATTGGGGGCTTCCTGGGATTCTCTCTCTCCCCTCTCAGCCTCCTCTCTCCCCACTCATGCTCTCTCTGTTTCAAAACAAATAAGTAAACATTAAAAAATAAAGATTCTATAGGTAATAAGGAGTTATATTGAGGTAAACATGAGAAACATAACAAAATAAATTGTTATAGAAAAAATATAACATATGAATGCTTGAAACTTACTGGTAATAATAAATACATTTTCAAAGTCAAATTCTCTGACATTGCAGGGTGGTGGAGAATTCACTTACAACTCTAGTTTAAAAGTTAAAAAACTAATATATTAAAAATAACTATAACTAAAATATTATTATTGGAAGCATAACATTAAAATAGATGTAAATAAATGTCAATAATGAAAATGTGAGGAGTGAGAAGTAAAGATATAAAGTCTGCATAATATCAAAGTTAAGTTGATGTCAACTTAAAATCAAATGTCATAAATATAACATATTTTATGTAAGTCTTAGGTAACCACAAAGGACAAGCATGTAGTAGATACAAAAAAGAATGTGATAAAGGAATGGAATTAGATCACAGCCCCGTGAGTGAATCCAGTTCAGATCAGTTGAACAAAGCCTACACCAGTAGAACCCCTGCACTGGGGCTGGGCCAAATTGCCAACACACAGAATTAGGAAGTAAAAAATTATATATGTTTTATGCTATTATTCTGAGGATAGTTTGTAGTATTCCAAATACACAAATTGATCTATAAATTCAATGTATTCCCAAAAACAACCTTATGAGAATTTTGAATAGAAAAAGAAGAGTTAATTATGTAATATTTAAGGTAACACACGGGCTAGGAATCATAAAGCATTCTTGAATGCAAGCAAGCAAGCAGAATGCATGGACTTATTCAAATTCAATCAGTTCAACATTTATCAAACAGTAACTGGGACAAACACAGCAAACAGGACAGTGCTATATTGTTATAAAGTAAGAATAATGAAATAATACAGCAGAATAAATTGTCTAGAATTATATATACACATAAATAAACACTTGATTTTAGGAAAGTTTACATTTAGAAAGATCACTTTTCAATAAATGGGGTCAAGTGGATATTGACATGGAAGAGAAATTATTCATGATCATACTGAATGTTATATGCAAAAATTAATATCTATTTATTTATAATGTCTAAATATGAAAGTTGATCAGTAAATATTATAGATTTAAAGATTAAAAAATAAATAGTATGACAGGCTCTGTCCATGTAAGGACACCTTTTTGGTTTATAATCAAAGGCTAGGTAAATTATTTGAAATACATACAACTTGTAGAATTGTATAAACCCAAAATATATAAATATGTATGAAAATACACAAAATAGTAAGAGAATGAATGACGATCTGGTTGAAAATTATAAAATGAATCTTGGAGATAATATCACAAAGAGATATTCAGAGAGTCAATAAAACACAAATAGCTATATTACCTTACTGTTTATCAAAAACGATATAAAATAATACAAGTACTATATACACATGGAAATGACTAATAAGAGAAAGATTGTCAACAAGCTGTGTTGGAAACATTCTCAAGAAATGGAATTCTTATACATTACGTGGACGGTGTAAATTGTTTTTTTTTTAAGTTTATTTATTTTTTAAGCTTTTTTTTTTTAACGTTTATTCATTTTTGAGAGACAGAGAGAGACAGAATGCAAGTGAGAGGGGAGCAGAGAGAGAGGAAGGCACAGAATCGGAAGCAAGCTCCAGGCTCTGAGCTGTCAGCACAGAGCCCAATGTGCAGCTTGAACACATGAACCATGAGATCATAACCTGAGCTGAAGTCGGAGGCTTAACCAACTGAGCCACCCAGGTGCCCCCGTTTATTTATTTTTGAAAGACATAGAGACAGAGCATGAGCAGGGGAAGGGCAGAGAGGAAGGGAGACACAGAATCTGAAGCAGGCTCCAGGCTCCAAGCTGTCAGCACAGATCCCAACGTGAGACTCGAACTCAGACTGTGAGATCATGACCTGAGCTGAAGTCGGCGGCTTAACCTACTGAGCCACCCAGGCACCCAGACTGTGTAAATTTGTACAACCACTTAGAAAAACTGCCAGGATCTAATGAAGCTGAATAAAATATTTCCCGATGACCTAGCAATTCCACTCTAGATTTACCCTATCCTTACCTTATATGAAACTATATATATTTTTTAAGTTAATTTATATTGAGAAAGAAAGAGAGAGAGAGAGAGAGAGAGAGAGAATCCCAAGCAGGCTCTGTGCTTTCAGTGTAAGACCGAACACAGGACTCGAACCCATGAACAGTGAGTTCATGACGGAAACTGAAATCCAGAGTCGGGAGCTCAAATGACTGAGCCATCCAGATACCCAAAACCGTATATATATTTTTTAAAAGACATGTATAACAACATTCATTGATGCTTTATTTGTAATAGCAAAATCTTGTAAGCAAAATGAATTGCCATATATTTATTCAATGAAATATTACATGATGATGAAAATTAATTTCTGTTACACAAAAGAACAGGGATGAACCTTTAATACATAATGCTTAGTTTCTACTAGTATTAGTTTCTACTAACCAGTACAAAAAAGCATACAAACTCTAAGAATTTATACAATTAAAGTTAAAAAATCCTGTTAGATATTTAAGATCATTTCATTATCAAGTATTTTAGTATCAGAAGAATTAATAGTTATATTTAACAGAGATAGTTTATAGAAGAGATTACCTTTGATTGTTTTTTAAATAGAATTGAGAACCATCTGAGTTATGGGAAAGTTAAATTATAGATTTAACTATTATAAGATTATAAGATTTAACTATTATAAGATTAACTATTATAGTTAATTTATTTGAAGTAACTTTTAAACAATATTAAAAGAAACTTTCTTTTTTCCATCTATTGCCTCGGAATATATAGTATAAATTTTATTAAAACAACACAATACTATAAAAATAAAATAAAATGAAGAAAGATGTGCTTGCCAGGTTTCAACTTCTTATTCTTGGTTTTATAGCAGCAATACAAACATATCAAATATAAAAAGGAAGAAATAAGAGTGTTTGTACCAGAATATTTTCAATCATTTGACCAATAATTTGTCCAAGCTCTGAAATAGTTGGTACCATTCATTTTTTTTTCCACTTCTCTATGCTTTGCATGCACGCACCATGCTCTAACTCACCTGCAGTAGCTGCTCATATACTCCTAGTACATTCATCTTTTGAACATGATCAGCCTTGTAGAGCTGGGTTACAGCTAACATGACATCAATGCTGATAGATTGACTGCATTTCACTACTTCACTGCTGTTGATCATGTCTTGCCTTATGATGTAAAGTCTGGTTCATAGATTACTGATGAGACTACTCAGGAAACTGGATGGATGTCTGTGGCAAGTCCAACTATCAGAGTCATAAAGAGGAGGGACAGCACCATTACTCTGAATGCCTGGACGTTGATGACACATCGGTGAAAATCATCTGTTCATGTATTTTTCTAAAGTTGGAAACCTACTTTATTTCAAAGATGGTATTTACCAAATTGTACTAATACGTGTTGTACCTGTTCATTTGCATATATATCCTAGTCCCTTGGTGCATAGAGGGCAGATATTTGTTTTAGGGATGATATTACTATTTTGAAGATCAGTCCATTTATAAGAAAGTTTCTTTTAACTTGTACATTTACAAGACATAGCTGAGCTGAATTCTTTATCAGTGTGCATTCTAATAGAATTCCACTATTGCCTATTTCCCACTGAGTTTGAAAAGAATAGTCTTTTGTTATGATAAAATGCTCTTGATTCTGTGTAGAAAAGGATGGTACAATTTTATGGCAATGCAATTTATGTTAACAACATAGATGAGCCTGTAACTGCTCTCCCATTAACGTTGTTGTTTTTCTCTGTTCACCATTTTCTAAAAAGTCCACCTTTAAGGTTGGAATATTTCATACTTGTCTCCAAACAAAATGTGTCTTTTTTTATAAAAACTCACTTATGTCAGTCGAGCTGTTATTCTGGGTAAGGAGATGGGGAGAAAAAAGTCATTTCTATTTTCCCCTAAAGGCATTTTATTCATGAACAAAGTCTAAATGGCAAAATCTTATTTCTTCTACAAGTTTGTTCATGAGGATAAATGTTACTCCACTTATAAGAAATAGCATATGATAGTGAAAGTGCTGACTAATTTAGTCTGAAATAAAAATGTCCAATTGACATAGGATTCTCTTTTCCTTAATGTATATAATTCAGTCTCTTATTTAAAGTAAATTAACTATAAAACTAAAAAATTTACTTTGCTGTGCCCATGATATTTATGTATGCAGCATCAAAAACAAATGAATTTTAAAAAGGTTTAATAGATTTAGAAAAAACAAGATATGTAGACTGTAAAATCAATATAAATAGAGTCTATATGTGTGTGTATATGTCTGTGCGTGTGTATATATATATGTGTTATATATATATATATATATATATACACGCACAGACATATATATATTTATATATATGTGTATATATATATACACATATATATTTATGTATATGTGTGTGTATATGTCTGTGTGTGTATATATATATGTGTTATATACACATAACATAGGTTAGAAAGAAGATGGCCTGAATGGTTTTTCAAGTGATAGAATTAATGTATAAAGTAATCAGATGAGGCAATTTAGAAAGCAGGTGATGGGGTTAATGAGAAATATTTAGTGCCCAAGATCCTTTTAATATGAACTTCAAGTAGACTAAACATTATGTAAGTTTCTTCCTGACTATAGGCTCCTGACCTACCTTTTATTAGAGCATTTACCTTAGATGACTTGTCATTGCAAAGTTTTTTCTCTGACCTCCTTTGAAATGTATTTAAATCTCTTCTTGCTAGGTTTAGGGCACATGGAATCTTTCTTAAGGACCTGAGGCCTTCCTTTTGATGTAATTATCAAGAAAGTTAGCACCCTATTTCTTCGGCTCTGTGGGAGGCACATGCCTAACTTCCCTGGGCGATGGGTAGCAAACACAGATAGCATAATCATAGAGAGCAGCTTTTGCAAACTCAGAAATAACTCAAAAGTGTTCACCCCATTGATCAACCTCCACCTCCACAGTATGTCCTCAAGTACTTTTATGCTGGCTCACCTCCACACTTAAAACTGCCTGGCTTTGTGTCAGTGCAGTTGAGTTAAATCTGCAACAGCCTTGAATAGTCTTCATTGGTATACCTTTTCTTTGACCTTAGCTATATAGGAGATTCAGAAAGAAGTAGTATTTTTTTTTCTTTCTATAGTAGTGAGGGGATGTGGGGGTGGGGTGTTATTTCATATAATGAATTTAATCTATTCACTCAGTGAGAGGGATTGCGGTAGATTAATTGCAAAATTTCCTACAATTATTTATCCATGAATCAATGTCCTACCCAATGTGCATTTGCAGCTTCCCCCCTTAAGAAGAAAAGTTTAATTCCATACTCTCTGAGTCTGGGTTTGCTTTGTGACTTGCTTTTGCCAATGCAATGTGGTGAAAGCGCTTTTGCAAGTTCTGAGACGAGGCTTCAAGAGACATTCACATTGTCTTAGAATGATAACACTGCCATGGAAAGTAGCCTGAACTACCTGGTGAAAAATAAGACACCATTTGGAAGAAAGCTCATTTTCTCCACTCTTGGCTTCCCGAACAGTCTATAGCAGCCATTTCTTAAAGTGAGAATAACCAGTCAAGACAAACAGAGTGAGACTCACAGCTGACCATGGATGCCTGAGTGAAACCATTTGAAACCAAATGACCATTTTAAAAATTAGCATTAAATATGATTTCTAACTTGAAATATTTGTCCTGAATTTTGTAAAAAATAAGAATGAAATAAATGCGATCTGCTATATGAATGATTTTATCTTTAGAAACCAGTTCAATTTACTATTATTTTCCATATAAATATGCTTGTGAGTTTAGATAGAAGTATGGAGAGAATATTTGAGTTCCCCCTGTCAGAATATCATATAAAATTTATATGTATTCTCTTGGCTAGGCAATGTTTAAATTTTCTTAAATATGAATTTAGAAATTAAGTGTGTATATATGTGTACATGGTTGTTTGTCTCCACATGTCCATGTGTTTGTAAAATAAGTTGTGGGTCAACTGTGCCAAGGATTTAAAATTATGTTTGCAAAATTTTATATATTTTATATATGTCTTTCTTACGTGTATCCAACATCCTTGTTGTAGTGCATACAGATGCTATGTACAGAAAAGTATAGATACCTACTTTCCATGCACTGACTCTAGAAATATTTATTTAGTGCCTAATATGTATCACGTGCAATGTTTTTTACCGAGGATACATATGAAGAAGATATATGTAGGCCGTGCCCGTTTTATGGGTGAGATTGACAATAAACAAACATGTAACAAACTTAAATGATTTAATTGTGATACATATTATGTCAAGTACAACATGTTGTAAGATTACAGAAACTTGCAGATCAAATGGCATAAGAAAAGGGAACTAGAAACAAGATGTATTTGGTAAAGCTATATATATGTCTTATATGTTGTATTATGTCACATATCATATCATATCTTATTTTTAATACATTTTATTAATTATATATGTTATATTTATGTTTATCGAATATAAAAGGCAAGAGCATACTTAAAATTCTGAGAGGGAAAGGACATTTAATGAGCTTAAAGGAAGAATATAATGGGTAGAGAAAGAAGATACATATCACTGATTTATGCTGAGAGGTAGGGCAAGTAGTATCACGTTGGACTGTATATATAATTCAAAGGACCCATGGCTTTACCCTTAAGCCACCTATTTTTCATGCTGGGAAGTTATAGGAGTTTAATATTTTCCAATTCTGTGATATAAAGATGTTAAGGCTTAACTTTTACCTTTCAGAGCTAATAGTCTCAGGGCGCCTGGGTGGCTCAGTTGGTTAAGCGTCCAACTTTGGCTCAGGTCATGATCTCGTGGATTGTGAGTTTGACCTCTTCCCCCGTCTGGCTCTGTGCTGACAGCTCAGAGCCTGGAGCCTGCTTCGGGTTCTGTGTCTCCCTCTCTCTCTGCCCCTCCCTTACTTGTGTTCTCTCTCTCTCTCTCAAAAAATAAATAAAACTTAAAAAAATTTAAAAAAGAGAGCTGATAGTCTCATAGGGAAGATGCGCATATTTGTATTGCATTTATATGTGTGTATATATATATTTATATTTATGCACATATACATGTATTTTTCTTTTTTTTTTAATTTAAAATACTTTATTTTCAAATTGGTTTACATAAAACACCCAGTGTTCATCTCAACATGTGCCCTTTTTAATGCCCGTCCCCCCCTCCCCCCTCCCTCATCCCCCTCACCCTCAGTTTGTTCTTAGTCTTTGAGAGTCTCTTATGTTTTATCTAAATAAAGATGGAAAGTAACAGTTCACTTTAGAAAATTTACCTTTAATACAGAGAAGATTAATAGTCCTACTATCTCTATGGATCTGGATGCATGACTGGATTATTCCTTGCCTGAAAATAAAGATAGGTTTGTTATCAGTGGAAACAAATGCTGAAGTAGAAGTAGCAGCTCACGTTGGCATTTTGCATAGAGACTGGGATGGATTTGCAATTCCATCTCACTGCCAAATATGTAACTACTCCACAAAATAATTCAATAAGCAAACTGGCACGGTATGCCATGTCCGTTTGTGAGTATGCCTGTGAAACCGGGACAGTGCTCTGACTTCACAGGACACATTTTATTTTCTTCATGGGCTTGGAGATAAACTACATTTTCTCAGCTTTACTAACATATGAAATCATGAGACTGAATTTTGACCAAAGGAACATGGGTACAAGTGATGGTTCTAGGCTACATGTCTAAGACCTGTAGTGAGGTCCCATGTTCTTGTTTTTTTTTTTTTTTTTTTTTTTTTTCTGGATGAATGCAGTGTATCCAGTGGAGAACCATGAAGCCCTAGTGGATGAGAAACCCACTGACATACTTGGATTGTGAGATGATAGAGAAAGACGCCATTTATTGTGGCATAGCCCTGATACATTGGGGTTTATTTGCTACCACAGCATAGCCACGCCTAACCTAATTTTCAAGGTAGGGCAAGTAGAATGGCTTGATAAAAATGTTATTTTTTCCTTAAGGAACCTATGTTTTATACAGCTGATGGTCTGTATAAAATGGATGTGTATCCTAGTGCTATTTCTCAGAATTCTCATGAGAAATTTACATTTGGACACTCACAGATTAAAATTTGGGGACTCTTGGGAAAAATGGATAAATTAAAAAGAATTTAGTGGATTTGAAAAATAATGAGTCATTAAGTGTGACTTATATATGCTTATGTTTGACTTTAAATTGCACGTTGTTATTTTTTACACTACAGTTAAAATTATGATGCATGTTGCCGCAATAAGTATTAATATGAAATCTAAAGTTTAACCAAATGTTTTACCAGCTCACAAAATTTTCTCTGCAAGCAACTTTTCCTCAAGAGAATTGTGAAATGTTCATTAGTTAATTAGGCATTCTAGATGGCTAAGTGACATAACATTTCCTTTGATTTTTCTGCTTTAATTAACTTTATATTTGGAAAAAGAATGTTTTTATTTAATTTAAAATTCAGAATCATTCTACCTATATTTTAATATTGAAATAGTACAGGGGGCCGGTATTCAGTTGAGCTGGAATTATTTTATGTGCAATGTTGAATGTATTAAAAGAGGATTTATTGAAATGTTTAATTAAATTGAGAAAAGTATATTATTTTTGCACCCGGCTCCTGGAGTGTATAGCAGCTGTCCTTTAATGGCCTTGTATTATAATTGGTGTTATACTGACTGTTTTTAACATAAAACATTTATTTTGAAAATAACAGATATTTTACTTTTAATAACTGCACTTAATATGAAATAATGATTACTATTAAGAAAATGTTTCATTTAGTATTTATTATACACTATTTTTAAAGAAAACACACGCGTGTGTGTGTGTGTGTGTTATTTAAAATGTGTATTAAAACATGATGAAATTGGGGCGCCTGTGTGGCTCAGTCAATTGCGCATCTGACTTCACTTCAGGTCATGATCCCATGGTTTGTGGATTTGAGCCCCGCGTTGAGCTCTGTACTGACAGCTCTGAGCCTGGAGCCTGCTTCAGATTCTGTGTCTCCCTCTCTCTGCCCCTCCCTTACCTGCTGTCTCTCTCTCTCTCTCTCTCTCTCTCTCAGCAATAAATAAATGTCAAAAATAAATAATAAAATAAAATAAAACACGGTGAAATCATTGAGAAAGTTGAGAAGTAATGAGATTTTCTCTTTCAATCCATGCATTCTTGGTGTGGTACAGTAGTCAGAGGATGCTGTATATATTCAGTAAAGGAGAATTTGATAGGCTTTTTCTATGCAGAAAATAAATTACAATAATACAAAACAACACTGACCAAAAGGTAATAATTAAATCTGACCTTGTTTCTACAATGGCTGAAGATTTATAATAGATGTAAATATCTGAATTATAACAAAAATAATTGTAATCAGAATCAATTCAGTGTCAAATGATTAGCACACGATGGTATACAGCATGAATTTTGAAGTATTTAGAGAAACTGTCAAAGGCAAAAAGTCACATTAATCTCCCCTATTATTTTTAAATATACTTTAGCCAATAGTTACTTACTAAATATACTTTAGCCAGTAGTTACTTAACTACCTCTCAGATACACAACTCGCCTTGTCTCATCAAGCCAGTATACCCAGCATATTAGTGTGAGTCACTACATCCCTTTTGAGAACAGCATATTTGTCCATGACTTCGAGAAATATCCAAAGATTCGGTCCTCAGTACTGGTTTAACAAATCAGAATATTTGGGGTAGAGTAATATCAACTGAGACGCATTTCCATTACACTTTTAAAGGAAACTGAAAACATTAACATTTCGCTAAAGTTAGTTCCAACAACTTAATCTAAAAAGGACTGTCCGCTATAATTACCATCAATGGCCCTGAGGGGATAAAGCATGTATTGCACATAATATTATACCCTCGTCATAGATAGTAATCACTGTTATGTTACAACTTTTTAAAATAATGTGCAACATTGTCCCTTGCTTTCCTATAACTTCGCTATTAGTTATAAGAACTAATTTAAACGCTTAACAAACAAAACTGTATTGTTTTTTAAAAGAGAGTTTTTTCCTCCCTATTATTTACCTTAGGTAACTCTTAAAGCAACAGCACTCTTCTAATCCAGGCGGTTGATTTATTTTCCATTTATGTTTCTGAAGTCGGGAAGAAAAGTAGAAAAGCACTCAGGCTGTTCATTTTCTTTCTTTTTTAATGAATCTAATTTTTTTAAGGGAAGGTATTTAAATCACCAGAGTGTCAAATTCCCTTTGCCAGTGCTTTCTTTCAGTTTTCTTATCAAGTGAAAAAACCACATTGTACTAGATTGGAAACACTTTTCGTAAAAACGGGATATAACATAGTAACTGATTTAAATTTTAGGTAGGTGGAACAGATAACTAAACCAAAAGTCTGGAAATTTGAAACTCCTCATTTAGAATGTAATGGTCTGTCAAGTTGTTGAGTGCAATTGAAGGCAGTTTAAGCTAAAGATAAATAGCACCTTCTAATAATTCTTGTTTCCTAAGGATAATCCATAAGAAACATTTTGTACCTTAGAGCTCATATATCTCATAGCATAACAAAGAATTAACACTCAGAATTAATAATTTAGTGTTTTCTGTCCTAAAATATGTAACTAAATTACTATTGAATTTTTGCATTTAAAATGATTTAATTATATCTTAAGTGGGGAGGGGTTGTTGCGGTGCCTGGGTGGCTAAGTTGGTTAAGTGTCTGACTTTGGCTCAGATCATGATTTCTCAGGTCATGAGTTTGAGCCCGTGTCGCTCTGTGCTGAAAGCTAAGAGCTTGGAGCTTGCTTCAGATTCTGTGTCTCCCTCTCTCTGCCCCTCCCTTGCTCTCACTTTGTCTCTTTCTCTCTTTCTGTCTCAAAAATAAATGAACATTAACAATTTTTTGTATATTAAAAAAAAAAAGTAAGTAGGGATGGGTTGTCAAACAGTACTTATCACTTGGTCTTTATTTATATTTAACAAAAGAAAGACAACAGTGTAATTGTTAGGTAAAGATCCAGAAGGATATTTTAGTTATTAACAGTAGATATGTCCTTTATGGGGAGGGAGTTTGGTGGGATATGGGTATCAATTTCCAATTTTATTTTTATGCTAAGTGAAGAAAAGTTATATGTATTTGTATGTTAATTAAAGAATGATAGTTCTGAGAAAACCTACAGTATTATTCTGTTTTGCCACACTCTGGCTTGGTTTGTCCTTATCTTAAAAAACATTAGAAGTAAATTTCTAATACTCATAAAAATATATGATTACTGCTGTGGTAGCCAGCCTCTAAAATGCCTCCCTCCCCATGATCTCATCTCCTGATATTCACATACTTGTGTAATTCCTTCTTGAGTGTGGGTTGAGCTGAGCAATTCTTTCCTAAGAAACAAATTACAGCAGATGTGCCGGGATAGCTCTTATGCAATTAGGTTATGAAAGACCGTAATTTCTGCCTAGTTGTTTTCTCACTCTCTTTGAGGCTGTCTCTCGCACCGGGGGAAGCCAGGAGCCAACCATGTCATCAAGTGGTCCTGGTCAGATATCCACATGATTAAACTTGGAAGTCTACCTTCTGTAGCTTCCAGTAGGCAAGTGAGTTCAGAAGGAGCTATTCCCTGAGTTAAGCCTTGGGATGATTACTTCCTTGGCTGCCAGCTGAGCCTGAAACACCCAGCTAAGCCATGCCTAGTTTCCTGACCCATTGAAAGAGTGAGATGAAATGTTTATTGTTTTGGCTGCTGAATTTTAGGGTTATTGTTATGCCACAATAGCTAACTAATTCAACAGCCTATATTCCAACTAAAAGAAATGTTAAATATCAGTTGAAGATAATAAAAATAGAGATGTATTTTTTTTTCTCAATCCAAGTTTACAGATCTCTGAATAACCTGAACACATTCCTTTGGATTCCCAATTAAGAATTCCTATTTTAGGCCTGCTCATGAAGAATGAAATAAATTCACCCATTTAAACCTTTGACATATGCCTAATAAAACTATCTTTAAATACTTTAGCTTCTAGAAAACAAGAAATTTGCACAGTATCAGAAGGTAATTTCCATGGATTTTGATGAAGTTGCATCCTAATTTACCATATTTTTGATAAGGCCAATTTCTTTTTAACAGAATTTTTTAATGAAAAATACTCCCTATTGATATAGCAAATGACACTTACATGAGCTACCAACAATGACCAAAATTTTTGAGAGAAAGCATATGTAAGTTAGGGATATGATAATGACTTGTAAGTGTCTTTGAAGTCATGGATGTTGTGATTTGATTGCATGAGCAACTGGGAGCTATTGGCTTAGAGATACAACTCAGGCAAAGAATCCGGGAAGCAGATATATTGCAGAAAAAATATTTATATAACTAAAGATTTCATCATTTTAAAAAATATTTTAGTGAAGCTCAAATTTGGTAGCTTCCTAAGCTGAAGCAAAATAAGAGGAAGTCATAACATTAGTTCTCGTTTCTTTCATGATAAAAATGAAAACCGAAATTTATCAAATAATGATGCAAATGTTGAAATCAATAAAGAAAATTTAAAATTATTTAGATTAATGAAGACAAATATTGAAGACCTGTTTGTAGTAAGTTAAAAATCAATTTGAATTCATTGAAAATAATCAAATCGTTTGTCAAATCGTAATCAAAATAATAATAATAAACAAAATATCTTGATTTCTTACTATTTTCAAAGACTAGTTAACATGATCTAAATAAAGAAAAACTTATAAATTACATACAATTTACACAAAGATTAGTACTTAACTTTGTATCTCAACTCATCCCTGCCCAGTGATGTCCCGAGCAGTACATAAAGTTTAGTCAATTTGTTCATATAATATGACCGGAACCTATTTTATAACTGGTAATTATTTGAGATAAGATGGCTATTAAAAACAACACCTGGCACATTGTTTTCAATACCATGTTTCACTTCAGAAAATCCTGAGGATCTCTGTAAAAATTCCTGTAACCGTGATAAAGATAATACACACCAAACCAAGTAATACAATATGTTAAGCACAAAAGTTAAAACATGTGTTAGAGGCAGTTCATGGTCATTCTCAAAGTAAATTCATGTGTCATACATAATGTGATAGTAAAAAAATGAACCATTAATAAATATCATAAGATTTTTAGATATGAGGATTTTTTTCCAAAATATTTTTATTTCGAGTGTAAAATTTGATCTTTAAAATGTTATCGAATGAATGATTCTAAGGAAAGATTGATTAGATGTGAAATTTATGGTGCTTTTAGAAACAAATAAGAAACATAACATTACTCCTTATAAAATATTTATGTTTAGAAATACTTATAAAATATTTATGTTTAGAAATTCCCTATGTTATACATATTGGTTATCTTTATGAACTTTTTGGTTAATGATAGGCAAAACCAAACCAATAAAAAACTTAGTAGATATACTTATATTGACCATTTTCCTGATACCATCCTAATTTGAAGCATCATTATTAATGTATACAAAGTGTCCACGGTTTTTAAGTTATTCAAATTGATAAAAATATATGGAATATAACTAATCTAATTGTTTAATTTCATATTGAAAGAGAGAAAAATTGCATGCACAGTGTGGTGTGTGAAGTGTCAGCCTGGTAGCAATTATGATTTTGCTTACTTTGACAACAGAAGCCAATATTCAGTTACTATAGAAAAATAAATGTAATAATTATAATTCAAAATATAGAACACAATTGACATATATTCAGAAAGATGTTTACACTGTCATCTATTTTCCACTTCTAAGCTGTTTACATTTATTCACACGTAGACACAGAGACAGGTTCCAACATATATTTAAATTAATTATTTCTGAAACATTGTTAAAATGTACACATACTATCTTTGGAAAAAGATATTAGGGGAGGATTTCAATGGAACTCTCAACTGAGAAAAAGGAAAAGGAATAATGGATAAAAATAATTAGCCAGTGATGAGGTTTCTGCACACACAAAACCTGTTATTATAAAATATACCCCTGATACTTTAGAACTATGATTTTAGATATCATCTTCAGAAAAAAATTAATGTGATAAACAGTGATGATACTTTCTTTCTGAAGAATCTAAACTATTTTTGAAATTAAATCAGAGGGAAGAATATTCTTCATGTGTTTATCAAAAAGAAAGTTTTATATTGCGGTGACTTATGCATTCAATCATGTTCTTATAGTAAATAATCTTCAGGGGATATTTCTTATAGTATTTCTTAATATGAACCAATGGCCCAGTGCCAAAGAATGGTTCAGTTCAAACAATTCTACATAACATCAATACATGCTGATCATGGAACTTGGTGAGGGATTTGCTTAGGTCAGAGACAAATTAAGCATGTCCAGAAAAATGAATGGATTGAATATTCTTCCATTAGATTTCTAAATATTACCTTTCTAAATAAAATTTTATAAAATAGTCATCATGAAATTCCTGTTACATACTTACAATGTGCCTAGAAATCATGCCACGGTTGGTAGTGAATATGAAAGACAAATCTCTTCTTCTAAGAGGCTTATATTAAAATGAAAGTGTGAATGGAAGAGTCAAATAACCAAAGAGATGGATCAATAAGAAAAGAGGCAGGAAATGATTAATGCTAGGCAATGAATTAAAATAGGGAAATACGATTCATAGTGGCCTGCTGGTTTGTCTTTATTTAATAATTAGAGTGGGTCTCTCCGAGTATGAAACCTGTATGAAACTAGAAACTTGAATATATTGGAAGGTATACAACAGCAAACTGAAGACACAGAAGACAACTGGTAGAAAATATATATCAAATGAAATTGTAAAATGAAAAATAAAATCAAAGGGATTAAAAGGATTCAAGAGAAAGTGATATTGAAGTCAGGTGAAGGAGATCCATTATGCATATAATAGAAATAGCTTTCAGGCCAAACAAAATTCATACTACAGAAAATATTTAAAATTGTACTTTACAATACATTTATTTAAGAAATATTTGAATATACAGGGGCTCTTGGGTGGCTCAGCTGGCTAAGCATCCGACTTCAACTCAGATCATTATCTCGTGGTTAGTGGGTTCAAGCCCCGCATCGATTTCTGTGTGACAGCTCAGAGCCTGCGGGCTGCTTCGGATTCCGTGTTTCCCTCACTCTCTGCCCTTCTCCTGTTCGTCTCTCTCTGTGTCTCTCTCAAAAATTGAATACATAAATAAATAAGTACATAAACAAACAAATATTTGAATGTACACGTTGAAGGAGCACACCATCTGTCAATTGGAGAAAACAGAGAGGAAGGGCTCTCCTAGTTAAAAGGACAAGGGATTTAATGAGCAAATATAATGTGTAGATTTGGGATCTTAATGATGAGAAAAAAATAAAGCCTAAAAAGACACCTTTAATAGAGTGGGAGAAATTTGAGTATAAACTAGCTGTAAGAAAATCTACACTTTTATTACTAATTTTATTAAGTATGGTAATATCACTGTAGCTTTTAGAAAACCATGACGTCTATTACAAATATATACTAGACTGCACAGGTATTTAATCACATGCTCTCTGAGTTACATTAAAAATGTAGGTTAAAAAAAGAAAAAAATTATAAAGCATATATATGGTAAATATTTTGGAAATATTTAATACTAAATGTCAGCGTACTAATCTCTCTAATTGTCACAACTGATGAATTAACATTGACACATCGTAGTCACCTTAACATCCATAGCTTACATTAGGATTCACTCTTGGTTTTGTGCATTATAAGTTTGGACAAATGTATGATATGAATTTACTATTATAGTATCATGCAGAATATTTTCACTATCCTACAAATCCTGCATTTTGTCTATTCATCCCATCTATATATATATACACATACACACGTATATATGTATATATATGCATGTGTATATATATGTAAAGAATATGTATATTATTAAAAAAAAGAACCAGGAACAATAACCCTCATGAACATAGACATAGAACACATTGACAAAATCTAGCAAATTTTTTGAAGATAGCCTAAAAATTATCTTACATCCTTTCCAAAAAGGGATATTTTTGAAGCAATAGAAGATTGTTTTAACATTTAAAAAGCAATCAACATAATTCACTATGTTGAGAGGAAAAATTACAAAACAAATGACCATTTCGATAGATGAAGGAAATTATTCAACATAATTGGCTAATACACAAAGGCCAACATACAAAAATCTATTAAGAATTAGGAAATAAAAACAAATAAAAATAACTCCATTTCTAAGAGCATACGCAAAAAACCTTCAGAATAAATTTAGCAGAAGTCTATAATATCTGTGTATTGTAGATGACAAACAGCGGTGAGGAAAATTAACAAAACCAGCATAATTGAAGAAATGTACCTGTACCATGATCGGAAGTCTTAACTGTTAATATAGGAATTTTCCACAAATCTATCCACAGTTTAAAAGCAATCCAATTCAACATCCTATCATATGAGCTTTTGCTTCCAGCCATAATGGGGAAACAGGGACCAGATTCGCCCTCACTTGATTTAAAAAAAAAAAAAAAAAAAAGGCAAAATGTGTGAAGGAATGTTTGCATAACACTGGACATAAAACAACAAAGAACAGTGGCCTTAAGGGTCAGGAAGCAAAGTACATATGCCCTACCATTGCTTCAGCTTACTTCCCCTTACTCTGGTGAGGGTTTCCAGACCATGCGCCAGGAAGGGGGAACCCAGAAGAATGGAGACTGAGCTGGAAACACAGAGACCAGAGCAGCTATTTGCAAAAGAGAGTACCGGAGAGAAGAGAGACACATGCAGGAAAAGAAAAAAATCACAAATATGCAAAGGATCTCTTTAGGTTCTCCTCAGCACGTGCTGTGGGAAGCTCCTTGACCACAGGAAAAGAACTGCCCAAGGCCAGAGACACATACTCACACAAGGCTGAGAATAGTGCCTGCTCTCATTTGCCTGGATGGAAACTCTCATGTTCGTGGGGTGTAGATTAGAGTGGAAGAAGGCTCTTGCCTCAATAATGACAGGTTATTAAGTCCTAGAAAAGTACAAGAAAATACTTCAGGTCAAAGGAACAGGCATCAGATGGAAATCTGGATCCACACAAAGAAAGAGCATTGAGAATAAAGACCACAGGGATAAATATATACAGCTTTTGAATTCGAAACTCATGATAGATACTTGAATATTTAAACAGAAATCGTAACGGTAGAGTGAGTGATTTTACAGTGTATTTCGGTTCTCTGGGCTATTCGTACCTGATCCCATATGTACCATTTCTTTTTTGTTCCATATGTTCTATTTTCATTTTATGACAGATCATCGAAAGGAACACTCAAGTCTATGATCTAATAGATGTGACAATACCCAGCTCACTATAGCTGTTCTGGCTGTCAGATTCCGTGATGTGCCATCATTAGCTTCTCCATCTCTGCGAAAGCTCCGAAGCACATGAGGAGCTGTTTCCCAGTGGTGTACAGATAGCTGTTGTGAGAAGCAGGAGCTAGCCTCAAACTATTGCCGGCATCCCTCTTGGTAAGAATTGCCATTAAATTCACGTGATTTGTGCTACTTTGTTTTCTGCAGTCTAGACATGAGAAAACATTTCTTCTCTAGATCCAAATAAAAGCTACTGGTTTTTTGTTGTATTGTTATTTAGTAAATAGGTTAAGTGTAGAATATACTATCTTCAGACCTCAAAGAAGCAATTTAATATTTTGTTCCTGATGATGGGAGGTGCACGGTGTAATAATTTGTACTTTGTAATGATTGCCCCAGCATTCTCACATTTAATAGGCCATTCCCCCAAAATATGAACTGATGTGGTAGGCACCTACAGCTTTTTTGTTTGTTTGTTTGTTTTTATCTCTACTCTCTGTAGCATATGTATCCTACCAAAGTTTCCAATTGTCCTGACGATTTTTAAAATCCAATACATGAACATGTTGGAGCCATCATAGTGGAATATATAACGTATCATGATATTCTGTTTAAAATCCAAATGTTTTATGCCCTTTCAGAATACATGATGCGAGGGGATGGGGAACTTAAAGGAAAGTCTTGTGGAAAACTGTATATATGTATATAGGTATCCAAATCACATGAATAGGAGCTATTTTTGGTCTTCATTTTTTTTTACAAGATTTATTTCTTTATTTTGAGAGAGAAAATATGAGTGGGGTAGAGCCAGAGAAAGAGGGAGAGAGAGAATACCAAGCAGCCTGACGTGGGGCTCAGTCTCACAAACTGCGAAATCATGACCCGAGCTGAAATCAAGAGTCGGACACTTAATGGACTGAGCCACCCGAGGGCCTCTTGGTCTTCATTTTTGATGGAGATAGAAAACAACACATTTGAGTGTTCACAATGTAACTGAGTTCACATTAATCTAACAAAGATATCACATTTGGCAACAATTTACAAATGTGGCCACATATTTGTTTATAGTACTTTACTGTCATTCTCTGAAATACATTTTTCTTTCTTTCCTTTTTTTGTTTTTTAAGTAAAAGACCAGATGGATGAAATAAATGGGAGTAGCAGGGAGATTCCCATTTGATCATTTACGATTTTAGAAATGGTAGTGAATTCTACCATCCTTCCCAGAATACGGTATTTTATTTACATTCTTGGCCAGAAAGGGCACTTTTTGGGTCTTTCCTTTGGCTTTCCATTATAATAGTATTTAATCCCATAATTTAAGGACTGGATGTAGCTTCTTCCAAGTACTAAGTAAGAGATAAGTAGTATGTATTTTGGTAACGGTAATATGATTACTGGATCCAGTGGAAACCTGTGAGCCATATGAGAGTTAGTGATCCATTTTTTTACATTGTCTGTATATCCTCCTAAAAGCAGAGCCATTGGAATGTTTTCAGCCTGAGCTGTTAATGTGAACTCAGACTCTGTACCTATAGGTCTTCAACATGTTGAGATATTTTATTTTCTCATTTTACATGAGAAACAATGTTGATATCTAAAAGGAAATATATGGTGAGTCATTATTGCATATATTTACCAAAAAAGTCCAGGATTTTTACTCATGGAGACCTATCTTCTCCTTGAGACCATGGAGGCCTAATGTGAAAACTGACTCACATACTGTAGGTAATGAAGAAGACTTTCGATGGGATTATCAATAGACTGGGCACAGTTGATGAAAGAGTCTCTGAGTTTGAGGATATCCTAATAGAAACTGCCAAAACATATAATTAAAGAAAACAAAGATTAAAAAAAAAAGAATAAAATATTCAAGGACTGAACGACAACAAAAAATATGTAACATACATATGCAATACTATTTACATCAGCACCCCCAAAATGAAACACTTAGGGAAAGCTATAACAAAATATATACAAGACCGATAAAAAGGAAATCATAAAAACCATGATGACTGAAAACAAAAAGAACTTAATAAATGTGGAGATACTACGTGTTCACAAATAGGAAGACTCAATATTGTCAATATGTCAGTTCTTTCCAACTTGATCTATACATTCAATGTAATCCTAATCAAAATCTCAGCAAGTTGGGGCACCTGGGTGGTTCAGTTAGTTAGACATCTTACTCTTGGTTTCAGCAGAGGTCATTATCTTGCCGTTTTGTGAACTCAAGTCCTACGTGCTTTAAAAACTTTAAAAAATCCTAGCAAATTATTTTGTGGGTATCAATATGTTCTAAGTCTAGATAGAGAGGCAAAACCCCAGAATAGTCAATGCAGTATTAAAGAGAAAAAAAGTTGGAGGACTAGCACTATCCAACTATAAGACTTACTATAAAGGGATAATAATCTAGACAGTGTGGTATCTATAAAGGAGTAGACAATAGATTAGTGCAACAGAATAGAGAGCCCAGAAGTAATCCCATGCATACATAACCAATTTATTTATGACAAAAGAACCAAGAATACACAATGGGGAAAGGAGAGTCTCCTCAATAAATGGTGTTGGGGGCCCTGGGTGGCTCAGTAGTTAAAGGTCCAACTCTTGATTTCAGCTCAGGTCATGATCTCACAGTTTGTGAGTTGAAGCCCGCATCAGGCTCTGTGCTGACAATGGAGCCTGTTTAGGATTCTCTCTCTCTCTCTCTCTCTCTCTCAGCCCCTCTCCTGCTCATTTTCTCTTTCTCTCAAATAAGTAAATAAACTTAAAAAAAATGATGTTGGGAAAACTGGGCTGCCATATTCAAAAGAATGTACCACTATCTTACATTATTTCCAAAAATCAACTCAAAATGAGTTTTTAGATTTGACATCAAAAGCAAAAGCAATAAAAGCTAAAATAAATACGTGGGATTATATGCAACTAAAAATTTTTGTTTAGCAAAGGAAACTATCAACAAAATGAAAAAAGCAACCTATGAAATGGCAGAAAATATTTGCAAGCTACATATCTGATAGGGAGTTAACATCCAAAATACATAAGAAACTTATGAAACTAAATAACAGAATAATAAATATCCTAATTATAAAATAGGCAGAGGATTTGAATAGACAATTTTCCAGAAAAGACTTTACATGGCCAGAAAGTATGAGAAATTAATTATATTCCTACAAAGTAGCAAGCCAAAGGTAAAAATACTTGGAAATTACTTGCAAAGAGAAAACTCTAATCCACAAACACTTTTTGATTGTGTGCATGTGTATGTGTGTGTGTGTGTGTGTGACAGTACAATTCTAAAGAGTAGAAATATGAGAAAGCATAGAGTAGGAAATCGATCATATATACATTCAGTAATTGCAAAATTTATTGCTGATTCTCATAGTTGCAATTCATTCAAAGAGAGTATCAGGGAGGAAAAGCGGAGTTTCAGCTCTCTGAACTAGTCAGGATTGCCACCTAAAGTGATCTTAATGGGATTAGCCTTGAACCCAAAGACCATATTTCATAGACAATAAATAAAAGAAGAAATAAGGTAGTAGAAGATAGAAAAGTTCCATCGACTGGAAAATTCGAATAAGTTAAAAGAGAACAAGGAACTGAGGTGTTTATAATTCAGAATTTGTGGTTTGAAAGTGGTCTACTATTTTTACTCTAACATTTTATAGATACTGTTTAATCTTCACACATATATTTTTTTTATTTTATTTATTCATTTATTTAAACTTTTTAACATTTTTACTTATTTTAGAGAGACAGAGATAGACAGAATGCTAGTAGGGGAAGGACAGAGATAGAGACGGAGACACAGAATCAGAAGCAGCTCCAGGCTCTAAGCTGTCAGCACAGAGCCCGACACAGGACTAGAACTCCCAAATCATGAGATCATGACCTGGGCTGAGCCACCCGGATGTCCTATATTTTTTAAATATTTATTTATTTATTTTTGAGAGAGAGAGCACACATGAGCAGGTGAGGGGTAGTGAAAGAGGGAGAAAGAAAAAATCCCAAGCCGACTCCATGTTGCTAGCACAGAGCCCAATGTGCGGCTCAATGCCATGAACCCTGAGATCCTGACCTGAGCAGAAATCAAAAGTCAAATGCTCAACTGACTGAGTGCCCCAGGTGCCCCAGACATATTTATATCTTTTATATTCTTTTTTAAATAAGAACCAGTGCTTGTTGGCTATTTGGCTAATTAACTACTTAGCTAGTTTGCATACTGAAGTTGCTAAGAATCTGGTCTTTCTGATTCTAATCACCATTGGATATTATTGCTGTAGTTTTGTTTACTTTGTTTCTCCAGGCTCAATATTTAGGCTTGATTTGCATTCTGAAGCATTTAAAATATTACATCCTATTGGGTGCTTTTTATTATAGAAATTAATATTTATCCACACACCCTACTCTTTTTTTGCCCTTGTTGGTAGTTAACGTATGCATTCTTAATATTAACAGTATGCATATCCATACTTCTAAAGTTGAAAGACACTTTCATAGAAACTTTATACAGTCACATTTATTCATTACTACTCTGGATATTATAGCTTCAGGTTTTATAAAAATGGTTTGTTACAGTACATTGTTATGTTTCTCCATTACAATTATTTCCAGACTTCTATACTAAATAATATTTCATGCATACACATCTCAGATTATTCTGTTGGTTTTTGAATATTTGCTGTTTAAGAGACATAAAAGGAGGGGACCTGGGTGGCTCAGTCAGTCGAGCCCCCGACTTTGGCCTAGGTCATGATCTCATCCTCCAGGAGTTCGAGCCCCACATCAGGCTCTGGGCTGAAGCTTGAAGCCTGGAGCCTGTTTCCGATTCTGTGTCTCCCTCTGTCTCCCTGCCCTTCCCCCACTCACACTGTGTCTCACTCTCTCTCGAAAATAAATTAAAAGACAGAGAGGAACACAAAACATAGATACTTAAAGAAGGCTTCATTTGAAGAAAATGTTACAAGAAACCTTGAGAAAACAAAGCATTTCCTGCTGAGAGATTTGGAGGAGTAGTTTTGTATTGGAGAAGATGAAGATATTTGACAATTTAACAACTTCTAATTATGTTCTTATTCTCATTACATTGTATTAAATGAGTTTCTAGATTTTCAACACTTCCACATCCTGTCAATTCGAGCATTCTCTATGGATGAAAGCAAATTGATTCAGGGTTATTCCTATCTGCTTCCTAACTTCCTAACTGAGAACTAAAATTCTTGTTTTGGAGTTAACATTGCAAGTCATATTTTATAACACTATAAAGTTTTCAGAAGAAATGATTTGTTGACTCAGTTTAGCCATAAATTGGGGATGTAGATGGAGATATGCATAGGAATTTATAACAGAAAATAATTTTTGTTACTTAATTTTAGGAAGAATTAGAATCTGAGACAAAGCACACTCTGAGACATTTACATAGGAAGCCACAGATATTTACCAAGAAGAAATTAATTTTGTAACTCAATTAAAAAAAAAAAAAACATGGGGCGCCTGGGTGGCTCAGTTGGTTAAGCAGCCGACTTCAGCACAGGTCATGATCTCATGGTCTGTGAGTTCGAGCCCCATGTCAGGCTCTGTGCTGATGGCTCAGAGCCTGGAGTCTGCTTTAGATTCTGTGTCTCCCTCTCTCTCTCTCTGACTCTCCTCCACTCATGCTTTGTCTCTCCTGCTCTCAAAAATAATAAATAAAAATAAAAAATAATCCTGATTTTTTGAATATATTAATTAGGATTTATTTAAAGTGAACTTAAAATACATTTATATTTTAATATATATTATAATCAAGGGAGAAATTGTGTTAAAATATATCAATGTGTATATGTGTATATACATGTGATTATATTTGTGTATATAGATACTATGGTACATGCATGTTCATATTTTATATATGTATTTATGTATTTATAATCCTTATCTATCGATCTATTTCTCTATTTGTGCACACACATAGAATATATAAATGCATATAATTTTCTCTTATAAGCTATAATAAAATATAATCTTATGATATGACACAATCTTAAGTACTGCATGATAAGTATGTTTTAAATGACTTTTAATTGGGGATGCCCGGGTGGCTCAGTCACCTGAACATCTGTCTTTGGCTTATGTCATGATCTCAAGGTTTGTGAGTTCGAGCCCCACATCGAACTAGCTGCTGTCAAAGCAGAGCCTGCTTTGAATCCTCTGTCTTCCTCTCTGCCCTTCCCTTGCTCTCTCACTCTCTCTTCTCTCTCAAAAACATTAAAAGAAAAAAAAATTGAAGAGAAATGATTTTATTTGTATTGAAGAGATGCCAAATATAGTAATTATAGTTTATCTTTTAGATGTAAAAAGAAACACCACATTCAAAGATTGAGCATGCTCAGTTATTAAGGATATCATAGTGAAAACAATAGTGGTCCTTACATATTATAACCTTTTAAAGAAAAAAATCAGATTGCAACCTATTTATATAAATAACCATTAAAGGAAAATATTGCCTAGTTTTGTTTTGTTTTTTTTTCATTTTCAAAAACTTTTTTCTTTCCCACATGGCTTGCTTTGGAAAAATGAACAACATATAGTATTAACAAAGCAAGTAAAGATGAAAGATTGTGTTCCATATGCAGGAAATACTCACTATAGTCAAAGGAGATTTTCTATTTAAAGATTATAGGATTGCGTTTAGAAACAGAGCAATTTGGTGTAATATATTCCATGAATACGTAATTTTCACCAGGTCAGCCCCTTCTTTTTTTATTCTCTCCACAATGCCCAAATGAGCTCTTTGCTTTCTATTTTGCATCAAAGACAAATTACTTCCTTGCTGTACTCAGAAATAGAAGAATACAATGAAACTCAATGTCATTTAGCAAGGCATCAGGTTACAAAGATGGGTCACTACAACTACCTTTAAAAAACTTTCAGAGCAGATAAACAGCACCTGTTTTGTTCCTTTCTTGACTTGAAGTGGTAGGAGAGGTGATAAAATTATATGAAAGTGCCAACCAGATAATTTTTCTAGAACATCTAGGAAACTAATTCTCAAACTTTTTTTAATATGCTCCCCATTCATAGAGGACAAAAACCTACTCATCATATTAAGTAATAGAAGTATTTAATTTTCATAAATTAGCTTGTAAAATTATACACTGCAAGTCCCTGAAATGTTAAATTTAGGAATTTAGTCAAATTTCCCTGCAGGATCCCTATGTAGTGCATTTCTTCTAAAAATAGATGGGAGTTCCCAAGATTTTCAGAGAGAATGAGGCCATCTTTAAGCTTACTTTGATTTCAATCACTGTTATATTTGATTTTTTTTCTTAAATATTGATTTATAATTATTGTTATTATCTTCTTGTCAGGTTCAGCAAGTAGTTAAGTCAATTTGTTTCTTAATTATTTTGGCCTCTAGTTTCCTAAACACTTATACATTAAAGTGTGGTCTTTTGACATAAAGAAGCCATATTTTGGTGTCCCATCGTTATAACACATACTTCAGCCTAATTTTTATCAGGCCAACTTATTAGTTATTTGTTGCTTGTCATTTTGTGCCACAGTTCTTTAAATATGTTGCCCATTAATTCAAAAGGAGCTTTTCTTCTAATGATCTCAGTGTAACTCCTGTTGGACCTTCCATGATTTTGTGCAGATTTCTCTCTGATAGTTCTCTGACTCATACTTTGATAAAGAGAGGTAGATATTCATTTTCCATTCGTCAGGCCATTCTTTCCAATTACCTTTGGAAATGGAATAATTTCCATTATTCAGAATATTTCATCTATTTTGTTCACTCTCCCATATTCAAAATAATGATTTTGTATATGATCATTAGTCATTTCACTCACTTGACTTTTTCGTGCAGACTGTTGGGTAAGGATGAGATTCGTAGTTTGTTCTTTTCAAACATCTCACTGTTCTAATTGATAAACTATTTTTTTTCTCTTTGGCACATCCTTTTCTTTCATTATGAAGCCTTTTCTATATATTTTCTTTTTGAAGATGTTATATATATATATATATATATATATATATATATATATACATGTCACATATCATGACTTAAGGTTTCTTGCAGTAAATTAATTTTCAGTAAATAAACTTATAAAAATACCAATATTAATAACATATACAATGTATTGAATGAGTTTATGAATGATTCTTGATTCTGTGAATTGAGCATTGTGATCTCTTTATTACACATAACCACTAATTAAATCTTAATAATAGAGAAAGAAATCAGTGATGTAAACTTTAAAGTTGACAACCTGGAAAGAAATGTTTTTATTGAAGCACATGGTCAAGTTCATTCTATTTATTTAACATTTGTATAGAATCTGTCATGTCTCAGACACTATTTGCTTTATCAACCATTGCAAATATCAACTCATTTATTCCACATGATAATTATAAGAAGCAAACCATTATTATTACTGTACATTTTTTACCAGTAAGGAAAATGCAGCACTGAAACGTCAAATAAATTGTCCAAGATCTCCTAACTAATATGTGGTAAAGCATGGATTCGAACATGGACGGGCTTGCTACTGAGTACACACTCTCACTCATAATGCTGTGAGGGCTCTCTTGGCCTTAGTCCTGACAGAGCATATACTAACACAAATGGCACTGGCTGGTATGTTTCAAAACAAACAATGGCACTCAAAGACACCCAGGAAGCATATTTGGACACTATCATTTTACAAAGATCTAAAAGACTATATTTATATTTACATTTCCTTTTACAAATACTGTCAGTTCCCAAAAGAGAAGAATCTGTGTGAAATGGTGTAAATTAAATTCCTGGGCCATCACTTAAGAAATTGGAATGATAAAGCCAAAGCAAGACTCGAACACATTGTATGGAATAAAAAAGAAGCTGAATTTGCCCTGGAATTAGCTGGGTTTCTCATCTGCCTCTAAACCAGTGAGAACTTGAGCAGATAAATCTATGGACTCAAGTATTACATGCAAAAAAAAAAAAAAAAAAAAAAAAAAAAGCAACAGTTGAAAAAGGATTCATAGAAAATAATAAAAGGCAAGTGGCTCAAACTGAAGTCCCACAGCTCGGTAGGTAAGTGTCATTCACATGGAACTTTCTCCTCCTCCTGGGATCACACACCTCTGTCCACTTGAAAGCTTTTCCTATTAGACATTTATTTCTGCATTTCTCATTTGGACTGCCTTACCCTCTCTATAAAACTTTGTTGGATATTGCCTTATATTTTTCTAATTACTTTTGTTTCCTCTTAACCCCTCTTTACTTAGACTTGAGACCCATTTTGAATCCCTAATTAAATCCTCCCATACTGTTACAGTCTAATTTATGTTTTTTTTTCTGTCTGAACTCTTTACATAAGTAATACATTATAATTTAACTGAATAAAAATGATATTATTTCATATCATCAATTGCTTAGAATAACTACTCAAGTATTTTAATTTTAACAGGTCCTTTGTCTTAAGCTACTTGCATCCTTGGAAAAATGCTAAGTGTATTACCCACAATAGGTTATCAAAAATATATATTTTTATCTGATAGAGTCACTAGACATGCTGAAGATACTCTAAAAAGTATGATAAAATCTACTTCTAAGTGCTTTAACAACATGATTTATTACAACGAAACACTATTTTTGTCAATAAATTCTCAAAATGTCGGTCCTGTTTTGGAGGCAGAATAATAGCTCCCAAAAGATGGTCCCTTCCTAATCCTCAGAACTTATCAATATCTCTTACACGTCTATGATTCTGACACCAATTCCAACATGTGGGTTTTTCTCCCACACCAAGTAATTCTCTGATACCAGCTGGGGACATCCTGCAGTTCAATTCAGTTCTGATACCATCCACCCAAAGATAGCGTCAGATCCCACAGGTTACGGGCTCACTCCTAGGAGACTGCTCTCCTCTTTGCCTCAGATGCTAACCTCTGGTTCAGACTATGCCTGTGCTTCTTATATGGGCTGTAGATCAGAAGTTCCACTGGTCCCATTCTTGAGTTGAGTTAATTTGCCATAGCAGCTTACTAGAACTCAGAGAAACATTTTACTTGCCTTATTATCAGTTTATTATAAAAGAACCTTCGTTGGAGAGGTATGATTGATTAAATCACTGGCAGCTGGTGATTCTCCAAGCCCTCTTGTCTCCCTGGAGGTCCTGGAATGAACCGTAAGTTTCAAACCTCTGATGACATTGTTGGGTCCCTGGCAACCAGCTCCCATCCTTAGGTAACTTGAGGGCTTTCCAAAAGTCACCTCATTAATATAATAAAAAGTACTTACCCCCCAATCCCCTTCACTAAGGAACTTCCAAGAGTTTTAGGAGCTTTGTGCCAGGGACAAGGGCAAATGCATATTTCTTACTATAAATTACAATATCACAATGTCAAAAAAAGACTTTGCAGGGGTGATTAAATGAAGGATCTTGCGATACAGATTTAACCCAGTATTACCTGCATGGGTCCCATCTAATCACATCTGTAAAAGCTGAGAAACTTTTCTTGACTGTAATCAGAAGGAAACAATTGTCTAAAAGATCCATTGTTGTTGACTTTGAAGAAGGAAACAGAGAATATATCCAAGGAATGTGGGGGTGGCCACTAGGAAGTGAACAAGGCAAGGGGACATATTTTTCCTGGGGCCTCCAAAAGAATCACAATCCAGCCTATCCTTTAATTTTAACCCATTGATAACCTCATCAGACTTCTGACCTCCAAGAACTGAGAAATAATAACATGCATTGGGTTAAACCACTAAATTTATTGTGATTTGTTAGTGCAGCAATAAAGATTTAATGCAACCATCATGATGATAAAAACGTTTGCCACATCAAAGAATGTAAAAACTGTGTGGTTTCATTTATATATGTATTATTTTTTTGTACCATATCATTATTTCGGTCTTTTTATGATACTTACCTAATGCAATCTCATAACATTTTATCATCTGTACTCAGCATGGAGTACACTGGGAGCTGGGTGTGAGATTTGAGAAACATTTCTTCCAGATTTTTCCTAAGGAGCAGTAAATTGCATGGCAAGTAATTCTATGAATTTTCATGGGCATGTTCATGAAGTGTATCTCTTTTTCTATCTATCTATCTATCTATCATCTATCTATCTCTTTATCAATCACCTATCTATGTATATACATTTCTATTGACACTATTACAGTTTTGAGGACTTGAATCCATACATGTTTTAACTGAAACAAATTTTGTCCTTTTGTCTAAACATTGAAACTTTTTCTAGTTTTGATACTTTTATTTGTTGCTATTTATACCATTCCCTACATGTTCAGGTAACCAAATCTTTATCTATTCCATTTACTTAACATCCTATCTCTCTCAGAGATTTCACTTTTCTGAAGTAGGTCACTGTAATAAAAGTTTTTATTTTCTTTGTCAGAACTGCAGTCAAATATAACTAAACTCTAGCGTGTACAAAGCTGACAGCATTCTTGCTAATAATCATGTCATATCATGTATCTATTAGAAACGCTAACTCTGACCAAGTAAAAGGGACCAGCTCTCTTTTATGCATGTTGTTCTGGTTTTAAATGTCATCATATGTCTCTCTTCTCTTTTGAAAGTCCCACCCTTCTCTCACCCCTTGCCCTATCCATCATCTATCTATGTATCCTCTGTATATCTTCTTTCTATCTATCTATCATTTATCTAATCATCTAATTTACATGAATTTATTCTCATTTAAAACTATCCAAGAAATAGTCTAGACAGAAAATAATGGAAATAAAAGAAATTATTTTTAATCTAAAAACTATTTGGAACTATTTACTTTTACCTATTCAAAGCAAAAAAAAAATAAACTTGACATTTTTTGTAATGTCATCATACTATTTTAAGCAATACACTACTAATTAAGTGTATTTCATAGACACAAAATAAAATAAGATAAAATAAAAGCCAAAATATATTTAAAGTAAATATTCAAGAATATTTTTAAAATGTTTTAAATAATGAAATTTTAACATGTAGTGTTAGTTTATATATAAACTGCAAATACAATGTTCAGTCACTAAATTCATTACTAAAAATATGTTTGTTTAGAGAGAGTCCATTAGTGATTAGCAACAGGGACACTAGTTCAGTCTACGAGCTTAAAATCTTGGTCCTTATCTCTAATTGCTCTTTGGCCTCGTAGAAGTTTTTATGTATTCTCTCCATAACTTGGTTCCTCATTGAATTACTGGAAGAATTAAGTGAGTGACGTTCAGTCCTTAGTACAAACACACGATAAACACAAAACATCATGAGTTATTCTGTAATAGAAGACCAAAATAATATGAAACAGCAGTTGAAACAGAATTGGATGTACGTAGTGATAAACTGATAAATGAATAACTAAGAAGAATATGAAAATCATGTTTTCTGCACTAGAGTGGCATCTGAAACAAATACGATGTGGCATAATGCATTAATCTGCCTTAGTATCAAAATAAGAATTACTTTGCCATTTACTATCAATAAAGAGCCACCACAAATTCCCTAGAAGGAGTGAAAATTCAAAACCTATTCAGATAAAAATTGCTTTTATACTGATGCTATCTCTGGGGGTGTGTTTGGAATTGAAATTCTTGTTTTTCACCACCATGACATTAATGTTCATTGGAATGAACGTGAGAAATTGCTCATCAATGACATATAAATTTTTTTAAAAGATTGGAATTTAAAACCCATCCCTGGAGCTCGTCTTAATATGGAAGCAATTTCATAGCCAGGGTTTGAATTTAAGTCCTCACGGACTTTAAATGAGAATTGTTCTCACATTGCTTACACAATAAAATAGAAGAACTAAATACATTTATATATTGATATAGAGACTGTGTGAAATTCAGATTTTTCAAAGGAAATAAAAAGAAATATACAATGTCTACATTCTCATATTTTCCTGATAAACTTTATTTTTATTTTAATATTCATGTTTGTGCTAAGAATTAATAATAGAATTAAAAATAAACCTTTATGTTTTGTGAAATATTAGATTTAAAAAAATGTTATATATCTAGTTTCTCTTATTCTCCATTCCCTACTCTTATTTTTGTTTCAATTATAAAAAGCTATATAAAATATCCAAGGAGATACATTAAATCTAAGATGATATTTCACATTAATATTGCACTATTTATATATAGATTATATTCAAATTGAGCATAACAATGAAAAAATGTAACTTGAATCTCTCTGCAGACATGAAAATGATGTTAAGGCAATACTCATGTGTTCCCTTTTAAATATCTTAAGTGTCCTATTTGACGATGCAAAATACATTTATATAGTAGCATAATAGATTCATATATAATGTATAATAACATCATATAATTATAAATATACTACATTAATATATTTTCTAAGATCACTTTCTTTAATCCTAAATTAGTAAGACCGAATAAAACAATCTCAAAACATGGACTAGAAATAGCTATCAATATGTTTGTTTTATTTATATAGCTACCGGCTTTTGTGTGTTCAATGTTTGTCTCTAAGAAAAGAGCTTGAGGCATTAATATGCCAGGCCGTTGAAATGGACCCAAGGAGGTTAATAAACATTAACTTAATAAATATCTTTAAACACATGCCAGACACACGTATTGTCTTGCTTATTTTAAACAGAGCTAAACTCACATAGATAAGATAATGCTATTTCTCAATATATTTTATAACAAATATAAACAGAATGGAAAGAATACAAGCACCATTTATGGAAGCACTTTTCAGGAAGAGATAAGGAGCCACACACTGGCTAAAAAAGGAACAACAAAAAATCAAATCAATGGGTCTGTTTAAACTGAGACAACAAGAGAGAGGAAGAAAGTTCAGAAAGGCAATGTAGATCAGTTTGTCTAGAGTCAGAAAGACATGTTACATTTAGACTCAAAGAACATGGGGCATTGTATTCAAGCTACATGAGAAAGACATGAGAAGAAGGGTTGAAGCAAGTACATTACCTGATTTAATTTACAATTTTGGAACATGTTCATAACTAATCTGTGTGCATAGTCTATTAGGAGTTTGTGGACGGAAGAAGGCTGATTAAAAGGCCATTGAAGTGTCCGGAGGAGAAAGAAAGTAAAATCATGAAAAACAAAATTTACATCTATTGAATTATAACCCAACCGATACACTCTTTGAGAAAATATAAGCCTGGAAAAAGTGGAGTTAAGAACTGAGACGCCAACCTCCAGCATCCAACCCCAAAACACATTTTTTCTGCTATGCTAAAAAATACCTGTCTTTTGTCTTGTTTCTCATTCTGATTTTCCTTCTTCTGAATGACCATTAAAGTTGACTACATGGGCTTCTAAGAGAAACTGTTTCAAAATTCTAGAAGCGTTTTTAGGAAGAGTCGATCAATAATGAATCTCAAGTGTAATTTATCAGAATTCTCTCATGGCAGGAGAGTAAAAAGGTCAACATGTAAATGTTTGGGAAGGCATTTCATATTTGTAAAATATCCAATTCTGACTCTATTAAGTGTTCAGGATTTACTTCCACTTCTGGTTTAGTCCAAATAGTGTTCATGGTAGTACAGGGTACAGTAAATAGAAAAGCACAATGCTTAAATTCAAATACTCACCCCACCATTTGACAACTGTGTTCTCCAGGGAAGTCACTTGGGCAGTTCAGGCTCTCTCAGCCTCTGTTTCCTTACCTATGAAACTGAGAGAATCAGAGTTATCTTCTTCAGAGGGTTGTTGTGATGCCTACACTAGATAATAATTACTTACAACCGAGTAGCACGCACAGGAATGACAGTAAGTATCAGCAATATTATTATTTATAGGTCTTATATTACTTCTACTCCTCTCTTGCCATGTAATTGAACACATTCACAGCTTCTCAGAATTAAAATGTAGACATCTTTGGGGAGTCATTACAACAAATTCCTCCTATCAATGTAGTGTTTTCATGATTCTGATAAACTAATCTCTCTTACGATAGTTAAGTCATTTAAAAATCACTTCAATTCCACTTTTCCTTTTGTGTTTTGAAAGACTATGACAAATATCCTTGTGAAAAACAATGTATGTTATGAACTCTTATATACACAATACAGTTAATGCTAAGAGTTAGTGGCAAAAACCTAAAAGTTTAACTTAAACACAGGTTCTTTCTGACACAGTTCATGATGCTACAATTAATGGAAATTATTTATTTTTCCTCATAATTTACTGTCACTATAAATTGTCTTTTAGTATTCTTTTATTGGGATATTGTGAGGTGTAATTAAAAATGCAATTAGTGGGGCGCCTGGGTGGCTCAGTCAGTTAAGCGTCCGACTTCAGCTCAGGTCATGATCTCATGGTCTGTGGGTTCAAGCCCCACGTCGGGCTCTGTGCTGATGGCTCAGAGCCTGGAGCCTGCTTTGGATTCTGTATCTCCCTCTCTCTCTGCCCTTCCCCTGCTCACGCTCTGTCTCCATGTCTCTCAAAAATAAAAATAAAACATTAAAAAAAATTAAAAAGAAATGCAATTAGTATTTGACCAAAGATAACTAAAATAAAAAGGAAGAAGGATAGATTTGTTTCCCAGTGAATACATGAGAATTCTGCTTTGATCACAGTTCAAATCCCTGTTTAGAATTTCTTACTCATTATCATTTTACCACATTTAAAAAGGAAATGTTTACCTTATTTTTGCTGAATATTGGACTGTGTTCAATAACTGTTCACATTTTAGTCTTCTCAAACTGGTGAATACAGATCCCAATTAGTAGTCAATGGTTTGATGAGTGGAAGTGCGCAGAAGGAAAAAGTAAAAGAAGTTCATTTTCCTGAAATGTCAATTTTAGACAAAATTTTGGCAATGTCTCGATTTTATGTTAAATTTGAAGAGATATTTCATGAAATATGATGCAATATCTATGTGTTTTCATGGTGCAGGGTGTCTTCTAATAAACATATGCTTGTATTATGGCCTATTTATATTGTAATTTTGAGAACTATGCATGGACTTTGGTTATTCTTCCCTACTGATAGTATCTGTGACAAGAAAAGGTCAAAACCAAAACCAAAACTCAAATACATTTAAAAAATATATACAATGCAAAATATTAAAATAAATTATTTATAGGCATCAGAAATTGCTAAATTAGGGGCACCTGGGTGCCTGGATGGTTAAGTTGATTAAGCGTCTGATTTTGCCTTAGGTCATGATCTTTTGTTTCTTGAGTTTGAGCCCTGCCTTAGGCTCTCTGGGCTGACAGCTGGGAGCCTGGAGTCCGCTTCAGATTCTTTGTCTTCCTCTCTGCGCCTCCTCCACTCACACTGTCTCTGTCTCTGTCTCTCTCAAAAATAAGCATTAAAAAAAGTTTTAAAAAAGAAATGGCTAAATCAAAAAGGATGAAAAGGGCTAAGTTTCTGGAGAGAGAACACAAGAATGGTGAGCTAATTATCAGCAACCTCGTGGTCCCTGTTGGCTATTTCAGTTCTGTGTGTTTATAAGGGGCTAAGATTTTAGGTTTTGAATAAACAGAGACCTACTCCTATAGGAAGAGGAAAAAAAAAAAAAAAGACATTTTTGAAGTCATGCAGCATTAAAATGTTTTCCTTTCACAACACTTTTTAATTCTGGGCAGTATGGAGTTCTAAAACCTAAGCTGAGAGGCATTTTGGTCGTCTTGCAGCACTATGGAGACAGAGATTAGAACTCAGATCGCCCAAATGGAAGGGCCCAGGTGAAAGCACTGAGTGAGATCTCAGTGGGAAGACTGAGATCAACTCAACCTTCCCTCACTTTTGTCACTAAGTAGTTTAAAGTAATGTGCTTTCAAGTGACTCTTCTTAGTTAAGAAAATTAAGAATAATTTCTGGAGAAAGATCACTTCACTCAGAACCTATACATTTATACAGAGAAACTGACACAAATAAAAAAAAATTACTCAACATGCTATCAGACTGAGCCATTAGGCCAAAAGTTAAAAGGAAAATCAGAGTTAAAACAAAAAGTTAAAACTAAAAATAAATCCACACATGATCCACTTAGGTAATTTAGCACCAAATATTTTTATTTTTAAATTTTTTTATGTTTATTTATTCTTGAGAGAGAAAGAGAGACAGAGCTTGAGCAGGGGAGGGGCAGACTCCAGGCTCCAAGATGTCAGCCCAGAGCCAGATGTGGGGCTCAAGCTCATGGACTGTGGGATCATGACCCAAGTCAAAGTCCGACACTCAACGGACCGAGTACGCAGGCACCCCTAGCACCAAAGATTTTAAAACACAGTTGGTATGTTAAAGAAAACAGAAGAGGCATTATTTTAAAAACTAATTAAAATATGGAGAAAATTGAATATACGGATGTATGAAAAGTATCAGATGGAAATTCTAGATTTGAAAAATACATCTTTGAAAACCAAACTCACAAAAGAAACTAAGCAGAAGATGAAACAATAAAAACAGAATTTTTGAAACTGAAGATTGAGACATAGACAATATGTACACTGAAAGAGACAGAAAAAAGAATATTAATTTAAATAATGAACATGATATGTAGGAAATAGTCAAAGTTAAAGGCAGGGAGTGATATCCTCAATGTATCAGGAGAAATGGTGATGCTTTGAGGAAAGATATTGGAAATTATCATTATTACTTTGAGGAAAGGTAAATATTAACAATTTTTATTTATAATTTTTAAACATTCTTAAAACTGCTTTGCTATGAGTAAATTAGATGAATTGACAAATATATGTCTATCATGATATATAACCTCCTTTGACAAAATTCAAAGAGGTCCCTGCATTTTATGTGCCAAATGACATAATAATTTGGTTTTAAATCAGTTCGAAGGATCCACAAGAATTCCGATACATATTTGTAAGGAATGTATACAAATGCAGACTGATAGACCTTTATTGTAATTGAGATTGCAACTGACCATAAGTAGCATTTCTGTTGGATGGTATGATTTTTTTCAAAACAGTGAGTAATTCTCAGTAAATATATTTTTAAAAACAAAGTTTTATATTAGGCATAATGCTGGAGATGTCAATGAATATTAAAACGATTCAAAATATGTTCTATTTGGATCTGGGAACAAAGTTAAATTTTAGACTCAAAATTTGCTCAAGACACAGGACAAGTCTTCATTACCTATAATTGTTTCAAATCAGGGCATCTAGTATTTCAAGGATAAACATCCACCAGAATAAATAATGGCTGGGCCCTTTCAATCACCAGGAGAACAAAATACAAACTCACAAATTTCCCCAAATGCTCCACAAAACATGGGAACTCCCTATCTCCCCACACACATACTGAAAATCACTGTCTATAGGTAAATTTTCAAGACGCTGAAGTACTGTAATTTTCCAATCATCATCTTTTAATCTTTTCTTTTCAATAATTTCTGAATAATTGAAAATACGACCTCATTCAAAACAATTATTAATCATCACCACCACCATTAAGATATCTCCCCCGTGGCGACCAAAATAACTACTGATTCCTTACTTCCGCTTTGGCCTAATTCCCCATTGGATCCCCAAATCAATTCTCCATAAACCAAGAAGTAATTTCTTTATGTCACTTTTCTGCTCTCCTCTTTTGAAAGTCTTTCCTTTCACTTAGAATACAATTACAAATTCTTCATTTTGCCTGGAAATGCTGCAAAACCTACGCTGTGTTCACTTCTGCCAAACCTTATATTCTACCCTCCTTCTGCTCATTATCCACGAGCACATTAGCCTTTAAATTCTCCATGCAATCCTGAGGCTCAGAAATCTCGGGATCCTCCGCCCCGTTGATAGATTCCTAAGATGCACTTCCCTAAGTTATGCACATGAGTAGATCCCTAGTTTGAATCAAGTAGGTCAAATAAGTCCTCTCTGTCTTAGCCAGCACTCAATCCACTTGGCCGGCGTAATTATCCTTCACGGAACCTATTAATAAATGACATTATATTATGTGTTTATTTATTCATCTGTTACATTATGTATCCTCCTCTATATGTAATCTTTAAAGCAGAAAACTATCCTGATTTTAATCTGCTATATCCCAGGTACCTAAAATGCTACCAAGAAATAATATGCATTTAATAAATGTTAATTCCTGAAATAATCTAATAGTTTCCTTTCTCTAAATTTTAGAAAAATATTTTAATTCGATGGATATTAAATGTATAGGATACTTTCTTTGAAATGATTTTCAATCTTTCCGTTTAGAGAAAAGTTCTTTCTTTCCTTTTCTCACTTGTTTTATAAGATCATAAAGTAATATATAGTTTTGGTCCCAAGAAGAATTTATCCACCCTGAAACTGTTAGTCTGATAGCTATTGTTTTAATATTTGCTAAAGCAAATCTTCTAAGCCTCTTCTATTGGAATGATTTTTTTAATGCTTTATTTGTATTCTTCTTTAAATGAGCAAAGGGAATAATCTATCCACAAAAGACTTACAGTAACTCTGTTGCCAATGGGAAATTGAATATTTTTAATAAAATATTGAGGTATGTTATTTTACATTTTGTGTTATATGATCTGTTATATGAAAATGCCTGTCTGCATATTAAGAAACAAGAACGCCCTGAAAATATCCTTAGGGTCATCTACAGGTAATGCAAAGTCAATAAAATTGCTTCGCTAATAATTTTGAGACTTCCCAAAGGTTCTCGTAGTGAGTTAAGTTTTTCATAAGATAAAAGAATATGTCCAATGCAGAGAAATTCAATCTATGAAACATAAGCCTGTGGTATCAGAAACTTGTAGTATTCTAATCATGACTTCACCATTTCAGAGAATTGTCACAGATCTATAATAATTTAATCTTTCAATCATTGAACTATATTACCTTTAAATAATATAATTCTGCTTTTCTACAGAGATACACTTATAAATCAAAGAACAAAATTTTATAATTTTTTTCTTTTAAAGACAGAGAAATAATGTGGATGATACAGTCTGTTAATCCATAAATTTTGAGTAGTCTATAAATCAATACTCATTTACCAATGAGATTATTTATTAATTTATTATTTTTATTACTGAAGACCTGTAAAGATATATTTGTATGTGTACTTACATTTAAAAAATGACTTGAAAAGAAATTATCTTAATAATTTTAACATGTATTACAGCATACATTTTATTTCTTCTCTGATTTCTACATAGCTTCCCCGAAGATACCATCTTCCTTTATAGAAGTTGGAAAACTTCATTTATTTAAAACACCACAGGGAACAACAGAAGAGTGGTAATTTAAAATTTTTGTGGTTATTTTAATGTTGGTTTATGGCTTAGAATTAGCATATCTGTGCTCTATGCCAAAAGATGTTTATTCATTTGTTTTTATTTTTGTCAGTGAGTACCTGAAATTTCAGAAATACGTGCATAACATCTACTATAACTCTGTTAAAAGTCTGAGTCCAACCCATACAATTAAACTACTATTTTCTCAAGAAATAAAGACCTACATTGGGTGCTTATACTTTATTCATGATGTGTGTATCTTTGCATCATTACCTACTTTGAGTCATTTTCTCTTTCTTATGTGTCAAATAAAGTTGAAATTATGTACCAAGTCACATTTTAATGTACAATTTCAGTGCACAATAAAGAAAAAGATTACTTTCAAGATACACTCATCAAATATAACTTAATAGTAAAACATGTGTTGTGTTTGTGAATACGCATTTATTAATTATACATTAATTATTTGTTAAACTATGCTCAGGGACTGAAACAAGTATGAATTTATCTTTGAATTGAATTATTTAATATAAGTAATAAATGCTCATATTATACTAAATGTTGCTCGAGTTTATAAATTAATTTAGTAGTTAAATGTCTGCAGGTCTTTAAAAAGAGTTATCAGTAGGAAAAATCCATAATTTTTCCTGAGTTTTTTGTGTATTAACTACATTTATTATTGACTTCCTAGAAATCGACACAATCACAAATATAAAGGTTTGACATACAATTACAATCACTCTAATGAATTTTGGGAAAATAAAATTCAGTCAGTGGTTCAAACACCAAAAAATGTTTGTCTGAATTATTTTTCTTTTAGTTGTCTTTCAAAGTATTTACAATCTAAGTATTTAATAATTGGGAAATATTTGAATTATTTCAGTGTGTAATCAGCAATGAAGAAAAATTATTAAGACTGGATTAAGACCTTCCTAAGATTACTATTAAGTTAGTAAGCCAGAATACAGACTTGAAACAGTTAATGTATTAAAAGTTGCATGAAAAACACATCTAATTAGAAAATGTGCATTGAAAATGGTATCTCAACCTGACACTTTTAGGGACCTTTTAAAAAATTTCTTTGACAATCTAAATTTCTGGGGAGCAAGGATATTTGATAACTACTTTATAATGTTGCTTCTAAAATAATGCTCAGCCTAGGAGCACTTTGTCTGTGGAGAAGGCTTTTATCAGCATCCCTGCCTCCAACTACACCTTCTCTTACAGAAAAAGAGAAACCTGCAAGTTTATATATCAACATATCTCAACCCGTTTCCGCTGCCGAGATGGTAAACCTTTTAATTTCATTCCCCCTCAGGTTTATAGCTTTGTTTTGTTTCAAAGAAGTAACAAGAAGTCTATATTTTATTATCTGAAGTATATAAGGAACTGGTATAATATCTAAACTTCTACCTTATTTACAAGTGTAAGAAACAGAAAGAAAAAAATAAGTAGAGTGAAGGATAGAAAAATCTCATCACAGGCAGGAGTATAACACAAATTGTAGGAAGGACTCAGCCTAAGAAATACTCATACTCTGTCATAAATGCCCGAGTCCTCTTTGTCACTCTTAATTTAGAATTGAACTTCTTATGCTCTTTTATAAAAAAAAAAAATTACTCTTAAACATTGTTTGAAGGCTTTATAAAATGTCAATCTATAGGTTAGAAAATGTGAAAATATAAATATATCCATACTATGTAATATATGTGACTAAATATAATGATAACAATACACTGTTTTAAGAAAATATTTTCTTAGGCACCTGGGTGGCTCAGTTGGTTAAACATTCAACTTCAGCTTAGGTGATGATCTCATGGTTCATGAGTTTGAGCCCACATCAGGTTCTGTGCTGACAGCTCAGAACCTGGAGCCTGCTTTGGAATCTGTGTCTCCTCTCTTTCTGCCCTCACCCACTTTCTCTCTCGCTTCCTCAAAAATAAATAAACATTAAAATTTTGAAAAAAAGAAAAAATTTCTTAAATTATTTTACATATGCCTAAAGATATTTTCTCTATATCATCCACATATGTGTAGAAAATGTTTCAAATTATTATTTAGTTGGTGTAAATTTTGTACAATGTTTTTGAACAGTTTATATTCTAGGACTGTCAAGCAAAATATTGTTAGGCAACGTGACATTTTTGTGAAAGAAATATTTTTAGTATTTGAAGAAGTAATTATTTAATCGTTTGCAAAATTTGTTAAATATTCTAGCTCAAAAATAAGCTTTGAATTTCCTCTCAATTTTGAAAAAAATGAAAAGTGATTTTCTTGAAGTATAATTATAAATAACAAGATATATAAGAAGAGTGTAATTGAAAAGCTTGAAGACCCTTAATTATAGTGGTGCAAATGTAACATATAAAACTTGAATTGCAGCCTAATTATTACTCCTTTATGTCTACTTAAGAAATTGCTGACAAATGGTTTATAGTTTTAACTTAAGAAACAAGAATAAAATTTAGAAGTAAAGATGTGTTGGCTCAAAAAGCATGTTGACATATACTGTAGACTTGGCTCTGAAACATTATGAAATTTAAAAAAATTAAGTAGAGCGTAAATTTGTACTTGAAGTGTATCTGTGGATCACAGTAAGAAAAACACATTTTTATTTATTAAATAGGACATTTGCACATTCTGAATTTGCTTTCTATCAGATGTCATTCTCATGAGTATTTGTATATTGGCATGTGTATAAATGTAAGCTATATTTATGCAATTTCTATATATTACATATATTATGCATATTTATTAACTGTATATATTATGAACAGAATTATATCAGACATACTTAGTACTATATATCAAAGTGGTTTATGCAGATTGAAATACAATGTAATACAATGTAATTTTTCACATGGTATTTATTGACATGTGTATGCACACACACACACACACCACAGATTTGATCATTTTTGTCAAATAGGTAACTATTTTCTTAAAATATACAATCTTCTTATCACCTTGGAGAGTTCTTTCAACAAAAACATGGCGGCTGCATGTTGTGTGACTTTAGATATTTGTCTTTATGATTCTATGATCTCAACTTTTCTGCAGTGAAGTAGTAGACTTCTGCATTTGTATTGATTGACTGGTACTTTACTATCTACTCACATTAGGGTTGCCCTTTACTGTTAATTTTCAGTAAAAGACTAGTCTAACATTTTCTGTAGAGCTGAAAATTCTAGATATTTACTTTCCCGGTCTACCCTATGTTTAGTGCATGTGGACTTGTGATCTAGGCCCGGATAATTGACAGGTTCAGTGCCAGACTTTAAATTGAGAGCCACCGTGGCAAAAAAGCATGATACAGAATCCATGTTGATAGCTGCCGCGACGGCAACAAATCCATTCTCTAGAGACAGCAGTCTAGCCACCAGGACTTAAGTGCTGGTAGCATTGGTGGGCAATCAGGATGACTTTTACTCGAAATGTTTTCTCTCCTACAATTTTGCCTTAGTTCTGGCTTCATGACCTCTCTTTGTTTCTATTTCCCGACAGATTCCTCCATTCTTCTAAGGGATTCTCAAAGCTTACCAAAGTCAACGATATATTTTCGATTCAAATCACCCAGTCATTTTAGTTGTTGGTTTCTAAGGACACTGAATAGTATAAATAAATATTGCTCTGTGGTAAGGGGAAAAAAGGGTGGGAGGAGTCAACATGTCTTCCAGGAAATAGGGAGAAAATATCCGGTCTGTGAATGACAAGCTACTGCAGAAGAAAAAACCTTTATGCGCAGGTATTATAGAGCCATAGGAAAAAGCTAAGGAGAGAAAGAGAGGAACCATAATTGATTGTACAGCATCACTGAAGAGACAAAATAGATTGATTTCCTTGGGGAGAAATAATGTTAAGGGCCAACATATTAGCTTCAGGACCAGTTGGAATCGTGTGTGCATGTAAAAGCCAACTAAGGAGACGCAACGCATGTCTTCACTCTGACGTGGGGGAAAACAGTGCTCCTGGCTAGTCACATATTTTGGGCAGATGTGAGGCATCTGTTGCTTACACCTGAGAAAGCTAATTAGCTAATTAAATTCTTAGGAGGAGCAGGAAAACAAGCCTGAGGTACAAGATTCGCCCCAGCTGAGTTGTATGCTCTACTACCGAAATGAATGTGAATTTTAAGCTCTCTAAGAGGAAGGAAAACAAGTGAGGATTTCATTTCAAGCCAGAAGAATTACAGAAGTTAAGTAAACAAAAGAAAAAGGATACTACATTTGCAACAAGGGAAATAATGCACAATTCCAAAGTTTTCTATTAATTGGCTTTATTATCTTAAATAAAAGTATTTATTCATGGCAAAGTTACTTTTTAATACTACGCAAATTTTATTATATATGTGATTGTATTATTATACATAAATGAGTATATATTGGACAGCTTTATTATATAAGAATAGAATTTCAATTTTACCCATACATAAAATATAACGTTGCCCTGGATTTCCTTACACATAATAGACCACAGGGTCAGCTGTTCTTTCGGGCCACCAAGGTTAGCATCTCTGTGCTATTATGATTAGGCATTGTCTGCTCACTCTGAAGAAGGCATATTTATATGAACCACATTTAACTCAAAATTCACATAATTAGAGTGTACTCAGAATGCTGAAAATTACCTAAGTGACAAAATCAAAATCTATTTTACACTAAAGTTCTTGACTGGACACCTTGTTAAGTGGTTTTCTCTTTGCAGGTTAAATATAAAAACATGTCATTGCCTGTTGATACAATGTCACGGAGACAAAGTTTAGCACTATGCAGAATGCACCAGTTAAAGAAGACTGGACTGTAATTTGAATTAAGGTTTTGAAATGTAGAACACATGAAGGTTATTTCGTGTGTCAACTCGACTGGCCACAGGATGCCAAGGTATTTACTTAAAAATTACTGGGGCGTCTGGGTGGCTCAGTTAGTTGGGCGGCTGACTTCGGCTCAGGTCATGATCTTACAGTCTGTGGGTTCGAGCCCCGTGTCTGGCTCTGTGCTGATGGCTCAGAGCCTGGAGCGTGCTTCGGATTCTGCGTCTGCCTCTCTCTCTCTCTCTCTCTTTCTCTGCCCTTCCCCTACTCATGCACTGTCTTTCTGTCTTTCAAAAATAAATAAACGTTAAAAAATTAAAACAAAATTACTTTTGACTGTGTCTAGGAGGGTGTTTCGGGAAGACATTAACGTTTGAATCTGTAGACTGAGTTTAGAGCAGATTGCTCTTGCCCTTCTCAAGGTAGGGGAGGAATCCAGTGGGGCCCTGAGTAAAACCAAAACTAGAAAGAAAGCTAGAAATCACCCTCTACACCTGAGTTCTGAGCTGGGACATGGGTCTTCTGCTCTTGAACAGACTTCTGCCATCAGGTCTCAAGATTCTCAGGCTTCAGACTCAGACTGGAACCACACCACTGGCTTCCCTGGGTCTCCGGCTTATAGATAACAGATCATGGAACTCTCACCTCCATAATTTTGTGAGTCAATTCCTCATAATCCTTGACAGATAAATATATATGTGTGTATATACACATATATATATGATATATGTATATATATGATATATGTATATGCATGTATGTATATGTATCTCTCATCTATCTGAGATCTTTCTATATCCTATTGTTTTCCCAGAGAAACTTGAATAACATGGAACGTGTACATTTGTTTAAAAAATATAATCTAACATACAGTAGGGTTGTAAAGTACTAGAAAGTATTAGCTTTCTACTAAAACTTCAGCAAGTGAAGTTTTAAAAAGGCACATGTTAATACTTCTGTGTTTCGATTGGAATAGAAGTGTTAGAACTGAAGTAAGCCACATGTATCCAAGGTGAAATTAAGGAATTTTATTTTATATTAGTACTATTTACACACTATAACGTGTGACAGAGTGAGAGATTACATTTGGAAATTTAAAAAATGCCTTAAAGACACCAACATCTTAGGGGAAAGAAATTCATAATTACATCATATATAAAACTTGGAAGTATTTTGTTGTTTACTCCCGTATTTGAATTTTCCATTAACGTTCTTGAAAAGGAAAATATCTGTTCAATATTTTGCTTATAATAAACTGACCTTTCATTCTAATTCTGATCATGGAATTTCCAAGAATCTTCACATAATAAAAGAAAAAGAATACTAGTAATTGAGGATAACTGGGGCGCCTGGGTGGCTCAGTCGGTTAAGCATCCGACTTCAGCTCAGGTCATGATCTCACAGTCTGTGAATTCGAGCCCAGTGTCTGTGCTGACAGCTCAGAGCCTGGAGCCTGTTTCAGATTCTGTGTCTCTCTCTCTGTCTGTGCCCCTCCCCTGCTCATGCTCTGTCTGTCTCTCTCTCTCTCTCTCTCTCTCAAAAATAAATAAACATTAAAAAAATTAAAAAAATTTAATTGAGGATAACTGCTTTTGTCATTAGATAATATGTTCTTGTAAAGCGTATTGTGAAACGACCCACTGTGCCCTTTAAATGCTTAGGCCTAATGCAGTACAGAGCAGTGCATTTCATTTGCAAGGTCAATAAAACGGGTTTAGAAAGAGATACTTTGTTTTTAGTAACCTCTTAAATGTCATAGAAACATTACATTGAAATACAGCATTAAATAGCTATAATTTTATAAGTTTTATAAAATACCCATAAAATACACATATATTTTATTATTTTTTTAAAATTTTTAAATGTTTATTTACTTTTGAGAGAGAGAGAGAGAGAGAGAATCTGAGTCGGGGAGAGCAGAGAGAGGGAGACGTGGAATCCAAAGCAGGCTGCGGGTTCTGCAGATCCCAATGTGAGGCTCAACTCACGAACCATGAGATCGAGACGTGAGCTGAACGCTTAACTGACTGAGCCACCCAGGCGCCCCAAATACACATCTTTTAAAGTGGGCCAGAAATTATTGTTTCTGTGTCTCTTTAACAGGTATCAATTAAGTAATGTGAATATTCTTCAAACTTCAAATACGTATGACAAAGATACTTGAAATACACTTCATGAAAGAGATAATTTTCAAAATGTTTATATTTAATAATGTGAAAATCAGAAAACAATGTGAAAATCAGCAAATGCTATATTTATTTGTGATTTTAAGCAAATCTCAATATCTAGATAAAATCTAAGCTTTAAAGTATAAATACTACAAATTGTATTAACAGCTAGTGCAATCAAAATTGCAATGTAATTTCCAGGATAGTATAATTTGCATAGATATAGAATCATTTGTTCCTGGCAAATGCCACATAGGTTGCTCTTCTATGAAACTGGCTAATCAAACCTTGTTTGTCAGTAATATGGTTAATAGTTACCTTTTTTAGAGTCTGTGTAAGCAACAAAATAGATGTCATTAAAGTAGGGCTGAGAGTTGTATGAAGGGGTGGTTTTCCTGTTTTCCAGTGAGTTCATGGTACAAATGGAAGTGAGAAATTATAGAATATTTTTATGTATTCAAAACCTTGCCTTGCTGGCTCTTTGTTACACATAAATCTACATAATATTCATTATCTTTGATTGTCTAGATGCCATGAAATAGCTTATCTTTCTGCTGATTTTTTAAAATCGCAACCATTTGCAAATATCCAAATATATGATTATATTGAATTACTTTTTAAAAATCTTTTCTACAAATGAAATATGGATTCAACTGTGTTTTCAAGTTAAAATGACCTTGGTAAGTCATTAACTTTCCAGGGTTCAATTTTCCTGTTTCCAAGATGTGATAACAATACCTGCCTCTGTTTACTCTGAAGAAAGTGAAAATAACAGAGATAAGATAGATTCTCCCAGGGCCTAAAATACTTGCTGATAGTATATGAAATACTTTATAGAAACGGAATTAACTTCTCCCAGCCACTAAGTAAACTTCGACTAAGTTGCTGTTTCAAAATTATTATAGAAACTCAAAGAGGAGAAATACAAATACAGCGCAACATAAAATTAAATTAAGCATTAAATTGAGTTGAAAACACTAAACAAGTTCAGTGCTATAAACATAAACCCAAGAACAAAAAGGCAAGGAGGTAGGAATTAGTGCTAATGAAAATATAGTATTAAGGAATATTAGTTATGGAGTGGTTTACAGTTTGCACTGTCTGTATTTTATTGAACGTGATTCTCCTAACAATCAGTTGAAGGAGTGACCTGTAACAAGCTCGTAGCAGATATGTGATGTGCCGTAAGATGCTCCTTCAAGACATTCTCATTTTCCCATTGCGTATAGTGTAGCTATAGTACAGTACATATAGTACAGTATGTGCAGTAGTATAGTATAGTAACCTTCAGTTCTTGGCAGGGTGGCCTCGATGTTTGTTCCAGCAATATCATTTATTTTATTATTTATTTTGGAATAATTTCAAATTCACATGAAGTTGCAATAGTACAAACATTTCCCACATATACTTCACTAAGCCTCTGCGTTGTTAACATTTGACCACATTTGGCTTACCATTTCTCTCTCATTTTTATTTTCCTTTTCTGTAACATTTGAGAGTAAGCTACAGACATGATATCCTACTAACCTTTAATACGTTAAAGTTGCGAAAAAAAGTTCTCTTCATAATGATAACACAATTATCAAAATCAGAAAATTAAAATTGACCTACTTTTATCAAATTGTCTGCCAACAGCATTCTAATTTTATCTATTGTCTCAGTAGTATTTACAAATTCGAGAAACATGTTGTATTTGGTTAACATGTCCCTTTAATTCTTCCCTCTGAAATAGTGCCTCAGCCTTTTCCTATCTTTCATGACTTTGATGTTTTTGAAACACTTTGTTGTATATCATATATGTATATATGTAATATTTTTATGTATTTGATATTTTGAGGAATATATACGTATAAGCTCCTTGCCATACTCCCGTTATTCCCTAAATATTTTCTTACTTTGTGGTAAAAGTTCTTCTGAGCTTGTTTGATATTTTTTATGACTCAGGTTTGGGGTCAGCCATTTTTCCTTTTGGAAGGCTCACTTCCAAAACAATGACATAGATGAGCCAAGGACATACTATTCTCAAGGTAACCCTTAGCCAGTGCATAACAGGATGGTGATTACTGAGAACACTTTCTTCTCAAAATGGCTCTCAGTCAATGATTAAGTAGAAAAATGATATAATGGCTTACTCATTTCCATCCTACTTGGTATACGTCTAATGGGGAATTTTTGCTTCAGGTCTCCACACCGGGCCTGCAGTCATGTCTGTACCACAATTATATGGCTAACCCTGGTGAATCCTCCTCCATCACTTTACTTTCCACGGGTGTTACTCCCAAAATATTTGTATGACTAAAATCCATGTCCTTCTCTCCTTTCCAGAGAACTCAAATTATGGCAAAGGAGTGGGCAAACCCACCATGACTTCTATGGAATATAAATTAAGGATTATTGTTGAAAATCTTATAAGCCAAAAATTAGCAGAGAGTAAATGCCTCCCCAAATTCTATTTCATAGAAAAGTTTGTAGGTGGGCAAGTTATAGCTAGAATTGGCACGCTATGGAAAAAATTCACGGTGATATTCCTTTGAAGCACCACAAACCTCTAGAGAGAAAGAGAATAGGGAAAAAACACTAATAAGAAACAGGATGTGTTTAGCTATAGAAAGAGGAAGAAATAAATATACAGCCCTTTTAGAATCTCCCTCTCTACCATACAGGTGCAAAACCCAAATCCGTTTCCATCAAAGATGGAGCAACTAGTAACATTAGCCTACCCCCAGTGAACTATAAAACTGGTTAAAATATATGAGGTAACTGCTTTAAGGCAGTAATAAAAGACAACCTAAGACTGAAATCTCTGAGAGGAGAGAAATAAATAAGTCAAGTCCCATGATAATGTCAAATCTAGGCCAGAAAGAATGTTCTAATGGCAACACAGAGAACTGGATTCCAAACATGGCAGGGAGGTCCTACTAAACTGAGGAGGCACAGATCAGAGTTTGGGGAAATAGATTGGTTGTCATCTGCAGGAGCACCCCAAAGTAGAGAGCTGCATAGAAAGGTTGCCCAGGGTGCTCATGCGGCGTCCCTTGTGAGGTAGTGGTGGAGGGCTAGGGTTTGCGCGCATGGAGTCTGGCTGGCCAAATTCTGCCCTGGCACAGCTGCTGTGGAGCTGAGAATGGAACACAAGAGGGTGAATTTGTCTCAAGTTAAGGATGTGTACATTTTAAACAGGAGAGTTTTAATGTGTATAAATTAGTCCTCAATAAAATTAATTAAAATTAACTTTATTGTTGATTTAAAAGTAGGACATGCTGGGCGCCTGGGTGGTGCAGTCGGTTAAGCGTTTGGGCTTTTGATTTGGGCTCAAGTCATGACCTCACAGTTCGTGGGTTCAAGTCCAACGTGGACAGTGCAGACCATGCTTGGGACTCTCTCCCTCTTCTCTGCTCTTTCCCCAACTTGTGTCTCCCCTTCCAACAAAATAAATAAATAAACTTAATTTTTTTAAAAAAATTAAAAGTAGGACATGATAGATTAAAGGAATTATGTTACTTTTCCTAAAATCATAAGACATAAGCAAAATGACCAATTGAAAATTAAATTTATTAATCCTTAATCCAAAGCTAAAGGTTCTCTCCCCCAATCTTTTGCCCCACCAGTCTCTATCTCTATATGAATATATATAGAGAGAAACTGATATATATATAGAATATGTATATTTTATATATATAATCATATTATGATTAATTTTATTATATATTAATTATAACAATGTGTTATTTTCTATATGATATTATATCTATCATGATAGATATTTCAGACACACACACACAGAACTGATTCTTGTTACGTATGGTAGTTGTGGTCTATGAAGTCACCAGGAACACTGAATCAGAGATTACTGAAACGTTACTCTTAAGTGAAATATACAGTTTGATTCTTGTGAGCCTCATGTCTAGACATTTTCATCAACTGATCAGTATATTGTCTTGTTTCATGTGTAGTTCTCTTTAAAGACCCTTTAAAGACCAATCTTTATTGCTGGTTCATTAATATTGAATAATATAACCATGCCTGAATAAAGTCAATCTAAGAAATGTATTTTTTTGTAAGACACATCAAAGCTTTATGCCTAGGAAAGCTAGATAGCACTGTAGCACTGCACTTGGGGAACATTTTAAACAATTAAATCACCAATAAAAGGTACAACAATCTGAATAGTTTGTTTTGAACTGAGACTGCTAATAACAAAAGAAAAAAAACACAAAACTCTGAAATCTCAAAAGGGTATTAAAAATACCTGTTTGAAGGTGGAAGGCAAATCACAAGAGACTCTTAAATACATAGAACACACTGAGGGTACATGGGGGTTTGGGGGAGAGGGGAAAATGGATGATGGGTATTGAGGAGGGCACTTGTTGGGGATGAGCACTGAGTGCTGTATGTAAGCCAATTTGACAATAAATTATATTTTAAAAAGTTATCTGTTTGATAGCATTAGAATACTATCAAGCAATGAAGAATTGCAAGGACAAAATGAAAGAAATATAAGTCTAGAAATGTCAGCGCAGTATTTGACACTGCTAGTTCCTTGAGGCATTATTTGATTCAAAAAGTGTAGCCAGAAGCCTGATAAACATACCAGATATCTCTTAATAAGGCTCCAAAGCTATATAAAGTTTTCAACAGTCTCACTAAGTAGGGGGCAAAATTGAAGTTTAGTGTCTTCCAAAGAAAATAAACTTTAAAAAGGAAGGTTTAGAATGAGAAAGAGGGAGAAAATCACTCTAGGATAAAAGTATACTACAATAATAGTACTTCACAAAGAATCTAAGATTCAAAACTGGTTCAGTGCCAGAATAGATCAAGGTGATGTATTCCTACCATATAAATCTAACACTAACCTTAACCATCGTCTATATAGATGACATTATCCCAAACCTCAAGTTACTCTACATTTTAAGGTAAAATATTTGATACTCCAAAAAATAAGCTATGTAAATATATATGAAATGACACTAAACCACATGGAAAAATTGAATCAGTCCAAAGGTAGATCCAGATATAAAATCCAGATACTGAAGGTAAAAATTTTCAGTAGAAAAAGAGAAGTTGGAAAACAGTAATTAAACAGAAAATCCCAAACTTAAGATAGAATAACTGAAATTCAAAATGCAATGGGTAGGTTTTACCACAGATTTTTGAAAGTCCAAGAATCAGTTGACTGGAAGATCTATCAGAAGAAAATGCACACTCTGAGCCTCAGGCAAGCATCCTGATTGATCCAGGCAAATGATTTATGGAAATGGGGAATTCTTATATCTTATGCACAATTATAAGGTTAAAAAAAAAAACAACATACATGATCTATAGGATACAGCGAGTGAAGCATAAATTATATTGGACTCCCAGAGGAAATGAGAGATGAGACAGAGCATTAATGGAAGAAATGCAGTTGGATAACATACAATATGCAAGACAAACTAATACAGTCACAAAAGAATATATTTGCATGGTTTCCATTACAGAAATTTCCAAAGTGAGCAAAACTAATCTATGACTTTATAAGTCAGAATTAAGCTTACCTCTGAGGGGGAGGATTGAGGTAATAAATTGGGGAGAGTAAAACAAAATCTAAGTTGAGAGTAATGTCTTATTTTGTTGAGTCTGTTCACTTTATTATAATTCATTAAACTGGACGCTTATGGTTTAAGTGCTTCATTATGCTCATGTAGTAATTGTGTTCAATCGGGATTAAAATCTTAGGATCTTACCAAAATCTTATCTCCAGAGAAACCCACGTAAGGAAATGTAAATGGGGAAAACTATGTCTCATTTATTTATTGTCCATAAGTGGCTAGCCACCTTTCCAGGTAACCGCTTATCATTTATTTAGCAGCAGCCACTTTTACTTTATTCTCATTGAGGACCATTATTGTTGAGAGTCCATATAGAAAAAGCATCTACAACTTAAGAAAATTTCAGGGACGCCTGGGTGGCTCAGTCAGTTAAGCGTCTGACTCTTGACCTTCACTCGGGTCATGATCTCATGGTACGTGAGTTTGAGCCCGGCATAGGTATTTTACACTGACAGCCTGGAACCTGCTTGGGATTCTCTATCTTCTCTCTCTCTGCTCCTCCTCCACTCATTCTTTCTCTCACTATAAATAAATAAATAAATAAATAAATAAATAAATAAATAAATAGACTTAAAATCAAAGATTTAATAAAATTTCAGAGAATCTTGTATATATGTTGAGATTTAAATCCCCCAAACCATCACATGCCATTTTCCTCCAAACCCCAATTCTTCCCTCCTCCTTCTCAGTTTCACCCTCATGTGACAAGAAAATTCACATGGATAATTTTACTTCTCTTTGAAATATAATAATGCATGCTTAAAAGTACATATACTGGTGTCAAGAAGTTAAATTGTAGGACACATAATGTAATTTCTTCAGATTTCATGTAATACTTAGGTTCATAAAATCTATAAGCTTACTGGATAATCTCAACCATAATACAACAATCTAATCTATAAATTTTGAAATCAAATCTTGACCCTGGCTCTTCAAAGAAAATCAGAAGTTGTTGAGCCAATTAAAATTTATCAGTTGTGGGTTATAGAACAAATCAGAATATAGGCAATATTCATAATAACTTTGTATCCTAACTTTCTTTGTATCATTTTCAAACTGTAATCTCCAATTTAGTTTTATATATTAATGCAATAAATGTTAACTAAATGTAATAAGGACAAAATGTATTTTTTGTTGTTGTTCTTTTTAGTCAGGAGGATGGGGTGTTTAAATGACAAATTGGTTTTCCGGGCGAGGTCAGATTGGAAATCCAAAGAATCTTTTTTGATTCATGCAGAGTCATGTATTAGCCACTTGAGATTTGGATAAAAACAGATTCAAGATTCCTCATTTCTCATTTACAGATAATTGCTGTAATAACTTACTCTCCAGTTTCTCTTCAGAAAATCATCTTTCTAAATTAGTTGTCTATTGAAGGTCCTCAGGTGCACTCATGTCAAATTTAGTATTAACTGAAGTGTATTCTCATCAGAAGAAGGAATTCCATCTGTGCCGATATTCAATGTCTGGCTACTGAAATATACCTAATTTCAATATCTGAATTAGTCATGCAGTGAACAAAACTCACAGGATGACCAGTTAAAGATTTCCCCCTTTTGCCATCAAAAGATGTATAAACTTGCAGTAAATAGTTGGCCAACATTAAAAGCATCCAAAATCATGCCTTTATAATGAAAGATATGTATATTCAAATATGTATATATATATATATATATACAAATATATTTATATATGTGTATATTCAAATATATACACATGAATACATATATTCAAATAATAGAATCTTTTACTAATATTATAATTTAAATCTTATACATTCATTTAGTTATTTTCTAAGGAATATGATCTAGGCCAATATTATTAAATCTACTTCATAAAATATTTGATTTTATTTGAAATATGCTACAGCATGAAACCTATAATTGTAGTGGTAATTTCTCAAGATTCCATTTCATGAGCAATGCCCCAATATAATTAGAATTCAATAGTTAAATATAGTTAAATATCGAGTTGACGGCTCCTGAATGCTTCCACAGAAACTCACTCCTTGTATCTGCATCGAACGTGAATGTTTGAAGTCTCATAGCTGTATGTCCAGAAAAGACAGTCTGACCCTACACCAATCCTTTCAGCCATTGTGTTCTTTGTTTTTCTGTTTCTCGCTCCATTTACCAAAGCCTCTCTTCCTTCTAATTTTTATTTTAATAATGGGTAATAATTTATTCTCCTTTCACAATGTTTGACATTTTATTAAAATACTTAATATTGTAAAGTTGAAAATATGTTAATATAAAATATGTATCATTATTCAAATAAGTGGATAATAGCTTCTCAAATGTGAAGCAATAGCTGATCTTAATTTATTGCTATAATTTTTACAATGCCTTCAGCTGACAGTGCATAAAAAGCACCTGTTGTAATTGGCAAACATTTTGATTAATCTAGGCAGATGATTTATGGAATTGGACAATTCTTATAACCTTATGCACAATTTGAATATCACAGCACACTAAGCACCTAATAAAATCGTTATATTTATATTTTTATATAATTGTTATATATTTATACATCGTTATATTTATACATGTTAGATTTTTTTTATGTAAAAAACCTAGATATTAATCCAGAAAAAGTGGCACTGCTGTAATTTCAATGATCTAAAAATGGTTTTAAAAATTCTATAAACTATCAAAATTATATGTGTGGAAACCCAAATGATATAATTTCTTTGATTTATGGATATGTCACTAAAGAAAAAAGAAAAAGATTTGTTTTTATTTCTCTTAAGATCACGATGCCATTTGTTTGCATATGAATAAAGTTATCACCTAATTTATTCTGTTTTTCGCATTATGATTTAAACAGTGTTAAACTAAATAAAAAATAAGAGTCACTGAATTCTAAAACTTTTGTGTATGTAAAAAGTGTATTAAAATTTTTCTTAATTCTACAATTCTACTTCTGCAAAAATATACCTGAAATAATTTCATATTTTCTGATGAGAATACACATTAACTGTATATACTTAAGTAAATAATAACAAAACAAGTACTCAGATTTTTCCTTTTAATGCGGAAATAGACCGAGGACATTTGGGAAGATGCCAATCAATTCAAGTGATTTATCTTCTAATTCGTTGTAATCCTAGGATGACTAGAAGAGATATAAAAAAGAATAAGATATATAATCTATCTTCAGATCTCAAAACACATTTTCCAATAAGGCACAAGGATATATGAGATGACGAATTAGCATGACAGGATATCATACAACTGATGGCAAAAATGTATTGCTTGCATTATTAATACTGGAAAGGAATTTCTATGTAGTAGATATCTTTCAAGGAAAGAACAGAAGATAATGTGAGAAGACTGACAATAGAATTAGATAATATTATGCAAAAAAAAGTGAATAAGTGTGATATGACTTAGATTATAAAACGACTTGAGAGAAGTCAGTGAGAGGAATGTAGATCTGATAACATACATAATTGACAGACATTCAGTAGAGGAATACTAAGATAAAAATTCATTGCTTAGTAGAATGACTTAGGGTGGTGTTAACCTTCTTTTAGTCCTATCTCTACTGTTTAGAATGCATGCACTTTCCACATGCTATTTTTTATTTCTGCTGGAACCCATAGAAAATTAATATATCAATAATATTCAACCTGAAAATTATTAGTAAAATATTAAATCACTGCTCTCTGACAAAAAGGGAGATGCTACCTTTATCCGAGGCCAGGTATGTCTGGGAGCCGGGCCACCACCTAAACCTATTCTTCTCAGATGTCTTGGATATGTACTGTTTCTGTGACTTCCCTGACACCTTTGAAACTAAAAGGCAAGAGAACTGTCAATGATAATAAATATTATTTGTGTTTAATTACCTTTCCCTTGTCTTTTTCTGGATGGTTTAAATCTTCTGTTGCCATCAAATCTAGTTTGTATTTCTTTTTTTTTAATTTTTTTAACATTTATTTATTCTTAAGAAACATAGAGACAATACGTGAGCAGGAGAAGGGCAGAGAGAGAGGGAGATACAGAATCTAAAAGCAGGCTCTAGCCTCTGATAAGGCATCAGCACAAAGCCCTACGTGGGGCTCGAACTCACAGATCGTGAGATCATGACTTGACCCGAAGTCGGCCACTTAACCAACTGAGCCACCCAGGTGCCCCTAGTTTGTATTTCTTAAGTAGCACTTTTTTATATTGTTTTAAATTTTAATTGCTGTATAGCTAATGCACAGTTTTATATTAGTTTCAGGTATAGAATATAGTGATTCAACATTCCATACGTTACTCAGTGCTCATCATGTTATTTGCAAATACATTCTCCCATTCTGTAGGTAGCCTTTTAGTTTCGTTAAGTGTTTCCCCAAGATGACCAGAGCTTTTTATTTTGATGCGGTCCCAATAGGTTTTATTTGCTTTTGTTTCCCTTGCTGGGGGAACCTATCCTAAAAAATATTGTTATGGCCAATGTCAAAGTTATTGCTGCTTGTACTCTCTTCCAGGACTTTTATGGTTTCTCAGGTCTCACATTTAAGTCTTGCATACATTTTGAGATTTTATTTTTGTTATGGTGTAAGAAAGTGGCTCAGTTTTAGTCCTTTGCACATAGCTGTTCAGTTTTCCCAACACCATTTGTTAAAGAGACTGTCAAGTTCCCATTATATATTGTTCCCTCCTTTGTCAAAGTTTAATTGAAAACCCATTAAGAAGGTTTATTTATGAATTTTCTATTCTATTCCATTTTATGTGTCTATTTTTTGTGCCAGTTGCCATACTGTTTTGATTATTACAGCTTTGTAACATAACTTGAAGTCTGGAACTGTGATACCTACAGTTTTATTTTCATTTTTCAGGTTGCTTCGGCTATTTGGGGTCTTTTGTAGTTCCATACACAGTTTAGAATTGTTTACTCTAGGATTGTGAAAAATGCTGTTGGCTTTTGGCAGAGATTGAATTAAACCTGTGGATTGCTTTGGGTAATATAAATATTTTAACAATATTTGTTCTTCCAATCCATGGGCATGAAATGTCTTTCCATTTCTTTGTGTCGTCTTCAGTTTCTTTCAACAGTGTTTTATAGTTTTCAGAGTACCGATTTTTCACCTCTTCAGTTAAGTTTATTCTTAGGTATTTTATTATTTTTGATGCAATTATAAATGGGATTGTTTCCTTAATTTCTTTTTCTAATGCTCCATTAGTGTATAGAAATGCAATATGTTTCTGCTCATTGATATTGTCTCTTGCGATTTTAGTGAATTTGTTTATCAGTTCTAGTAGTTCTTTTAGGTGGAATGTTTAGAGTTTTCTATATATAGTATCACATCATCTTCAAATAAGGAAAGTTTTACCTCTTTCTTATCAATTTGGATGAGTTTTACTCCTTTTTCTTATATGATTTATGTATCTAGGACTTCCAGTACTATAATATATAAAAGAATGAACATCCTTGTCTTGTTACTGACCATAGGGAAATTTTTTTTCAGTTTTTCCCCATCGAGTATGATGTTCCCTGTAGATTTTTCATATAAGGCCTTTATTATGTTGAAGTATATGATGAAAAATTTTATTACAGCAAACTGGGCAACCTAGGAGGAATGGATAAATTCCTATAAATATATAACCTACCAAAACCAAAGCCAGAAGAAATAGAAAGTTTCAATAGACAGATTACCAGCAATGAAATTGCATCAACAGAGAAAAACTTCCTAACAAAATAGAAAATTTCAACAGACAGATTAAAAGCAATGAAATGGAATCAGTAAACAAAAATTCTTAACAAACGAATAAGTTAAGGACTACAAATGGCTGAACAGGCAAATTCTACCAAACATTTAAAGAAGAGTTAATACCTATTTTCAAACTATTACAAAAAATTGAAGAGGAAGGACAACTTCCAGATTCATTCTATGAAGCCAGCACTGGTCAAATACCAAAAGCAGATAAAGACACCACAAGAAAAGAAAAGAAAAGAAAAAAAAAAAGAGAGAGAGAGAGAGAGAGAGAGAGAGAGAAAACTGCAGGCCAATATTTATGATGAAAAATAGATGCAAAAATCCTCAATAAGATACTAGCAAACCTCTGTAATTGTTGATTGTTGGATATGCATCTTTTGATGACCTAAATTGCCATTGCTGCTGTTATCACTGTTTTAAGACCTACTTATTACTAACTGTTGTAAATTTAACCAGCTAGTCAGCTAATCAGTGTCCACTGAGATATTTTGCCATCATGGTTACAATTTTAAATAGATACTCAGAGAAGTCTATATATAAACAAAGGCCTGATGTAGCCATCTTCCTTTATAGAAGAAATTATTCCAAGCAGAATGAATAGGAAATGCAAAAGTTCCAACTCAGAATTGAACTGTAATTAGAAGTTTGGAGGATTATTAATGGGATACATTTGGGCTGTTTTTTATCATTAAAATAGTTTCTCTTTTCTCAGAAGGATATGAATAGTTATTGGAAGATATTAGAAAGGACAATGTCTTAATCTACTGTTTGAGGAATAGTCTACAAGAGCACAATAATGGATCAGAAACACGAGTTAGTGGACATAGTCTAAATCTAGTTGAAAGAAAATGTCAGTTGCTTGGAACATGGCTGTGACAATGAATAAGGGTGGCCATTTCTTTATGTATTCATTTATTTGTTTTATTTATGTTTATTTCATTATTTTGAGAGAAAGAGGGAAAGACACCATGTGCATGAGTGGGCAAGGCGCAGAGAGAGAATCCTAAGTAGGCTCTGTACTCTGAGCACAGAACCCAATATAGGGCTCCATCCCATGAACCATGAGATCAAGACCTGAGTTGAAATCAAGATTTGGATGCTCAACTGATTGAGCCATCCAGGCACCCCAAGAGTAGCCATATTTAAGAATCTCTTATTTATTTCTGGGTATTATATGTAAACCAATTTGAAAATAAACTATTATAATAAAAAAAAAAAGAATCTCTTAGAACTGTAAAAACAGGTTGTTTTTTCATCTCTACTAGTTTAAAGAGACTAGTTTTCCCATGTAGATTAGCCCAAATATTTGGACCCACTCCTATGATTAATTTAGTAATGAAAGACCTTCAGTAAGTACAAATATTGGTGAAGACCACCAAGTTGTTCAGCTTGCTTATGTTAGAGATAATAAAACTTGTTTTTTGTTTTTTTTTTTTTTTAAAGCACCTTTCTCTGTCTTTTTAACCAACAGAAACTATGGAAGTTTCCCAAAGAAGTACTATAGTTAATTGCTCCACAGTCACTCCATTTGGAGTCTATGATATTTTAATGGTAGCAATTTCTCTTTTGGTAAACTAATTGGCCTAAAAATAGCCATTTCTAATTGTTTGAACGTGATTTGAAAAAAAAAATACTTGAAATGATACTATTTTTCTATGTCTTTATTTCTTTCTGTATTTTCTCTAAATTGAATGGCTAGATTTTCTCCTTGCAAATGTATAAGTGTATTTGAACTCACGTGCATGAAGCATTTTACTAAATAAGAATCTTTTAAATCAAAATTAAATTATTATAGTGGCGAGGAATTACCGAGTACACAGAGCCTACTAACTCCTGCTTCAATTCTTTTCTGGAAGCGTAAAAGTTAGTAAAGTAAAAAAAATAGACCTAAGAGCAGCAAGGCTGTGATAGGAGAACTAAAACTGAAGCATAAATCATAGGTTACAAACACTACTACTGCTTGAAAAAAAAAGTCTATAAGTCTATACCAAAATATAACATAAAAGATTATCTAAGCTCAAATGCAACATTAGTACACATATCCATATTTATCAAGATCACTGGTATACCAAGCAGAATTAATTTTCCAAACATAAAGGAACTGACTCATCCAGTAATTTGACTGGTTAACAAATTCTAACAAATTATGTAAGTGAAGTCCAGCCTTCCATTTGTTTATAAATACCCCTCACTGACTCCCCCATGGGATAGTCCAAGGGTCTCTTTGTTTCCTTTCTCCATTGCTACTACAAACCAAATATGGGACTTTGGTTAACTGCAGGTGTCTTATTGGTTTGTGATTAGTGTGCTTTAACAAGTAGAGATGCTGTAGAAAGTTGTCTGGGACCCTTCCTGTGTAAACTAAGGCACTTGACTTAGTAACATTGTGCAAATGTGACTCTTTTAGTCTTCATCTGTTTGATGCACCAAACTGAAAACTACCTAAATGTACATCAAGAGTAGAATAAATAGCGGTACCTGGGTGGCTTAGTCGGTTAAGACTCTGATTTTGGCTCAGGTCATGATCTCACAGCTAGCGAGTTCGAGTCCCATATCAGGCTCTGTGCTGAGGCTGAGCCTGTGTGTAAGCTCAAAGCCTACAGCCTGCTTTGGATTCTGTGTCTCCTTTCTCTCTGCCCCTCACCCACTTGTGTGATGTCTCTTTCTAAAACTAAAGACATGTTTTAAAAAATTAAAAAAAAATATTTGTTAATAAAAAGAGTAGGATAAATAAATATATTGTAATATATTCACAAGACAACATATTATACAAAAATGTCAATAAAAAACTACAATATACAACAAATAAATCTCACAAACCTAATGGAAAAACAAGTCAGACACAAAAGTATATATACAGCATTATATATATATATTTAAATTATATAATTTATAATTATATATTTTATATAATTAAAAATTATATATATATTTAAGTAAGGTTTCCAAACAAGCAAACATAATCAATACTGTTAGAAGTCAAAATGGTGATTTGAGAAGAGTAACTGAAAGAATATTTTGGAAGGCTTCTGAATTATTGTCCAATTTTATTTATGGATTTGGGTTCTGATTACACAGATATGTAAATTATCTTAAAATGATATTTAATGAATTGTGTAGTTTTATGATATTGTGTATATCTCAATAAATGTATAGCAAAATAAATAAACAAAAACAAAAACCCAAAATATTAATTAATATATTTTCCCATCAAGATCTGCTCTACAAAAGGATTGTATTCTTTTTAAAAAGTAGACAGATCAAATTTTCATTCGATTGTTGTCAAATCTTATACAAAGTTAAAGAGCCAAGCTTTCTAATTTGATAAAATTTTAGATTGCCAAAAAAGGACAATGTTAGATTCAGCAAATTAGAATACGTTGTCTCAAAACATTGAACGGTCATACTTTTTTTTAGAAAAAATTTAAAAACTAACTACAACATATGTATATGGTCAAATATAAATCTATTAATTCGACATTTGTTATTTTCTGATGGTATGTGTATGTTTTGACTGGATTTTTAAAAAATAATTTAGCTTAGCTGAAGAGATGCTTTTTTTTTTCGCCCCTTAGGCCATTCTTTATCATTAAAAGCTCAAATAGGAATGAATATCTGTCAAAGACCTTCTATATACCCATATATCAAATACATGATTACCATTTATGTGGATTTCAGATTCTGAGAAAAGTATTTTCTATCAACAAAAAACAGGCATAGCTTATATTATCTTAAGACCTTAAACATCAGACCTTCTCAGATTAGCAGAACAAGTTATAAACTAAATAAACTTCTTTACCAAATATTTCATTTATAAATGATTTAATTATTTTGAATGTTTTATCTTTTAAATCATCAATGCAATGAAGAACAATCTCTCCAGAATAATCATTTTTAAAAGGTCTGCTCTGTAAAACATAATCAAACCCAGTTCTGATGTATCACCAAAGGCGTCAAAATATAGTTACTATGTGATCACTAAAATGAGTAATTTTTTTTTTTTTACTTTTTTGGTAATGGGCCATATTTATGGCCACTTACAACAGGATTGATAAGTTAACTAAACAAAATGAAATGACAATATGCTGTTAAGGAATGATTGGCAAATATGACATTGATAAGACTCAGAGTCGCAATAAAATAAACTTTAAAGGAAATAATAAATCAGCCTAATTAAATGAGGCAGTATTCATAAATGTGACAATAAAATTTCTCATCTTTCTCACTTACCAGCAGGAACAGGTTTTAAAGTGCAGTTCTTTCAGATCCTGCCTTTAAACATTATCTAATACCAATATATTATAAAAGAACATGGAATCTCATTTATTGTCATAATGCTGTTTAGAAAAATCACTTCTATTAATTGCCTGACTGAAATTCTCCACTTTAAAATTACAAAATTTTTTCCAGTGATGTATTCCACTACTTTTATTCATTTATTTTAAATTATTTTTCTTTAATTAAAATAAAATTGGTATATAGCATTATATTATCTTTTTGTACAATAAAATAATTCAGTATTTGTATACTCTAGAAAGTAATCACCACAAAGTGTAATCACTATTGTCAGCATACATTTGACAGGTCACTCTTCCGGGAGAAGCTCTGGACTCTTGAGATCCCTCCCAATTGTGTGCTGCTCTAACAGGGTGGGATTTTGGTGATACCTTGTCTCTGCCTCTCTTATGCATTTCAGTGTGACATTTTATTCCTTGTGGAGAAAGCTGGGCAGGTAGCTCAAATTCAAAGGTAATTTTCCATATGTATTTGTACATCTGGAGTGTTCATGAAAGGAGGTAAGTTCGAGATCTTCCTACACATCCATCTAGGATGGCCCCAAAGAATCACTAATTTAATCTTTTTAAAATTATTGAAATATTCAATCAATTTGAAATTAATTTTAGTGTGTGCAGTGAGAAAGAGTTCCAGATTTTTATTGTTCACATGATTGGTAGTGCTTATCTTTTCCTCACAAAGCCACCTCAACTATGTATATATTTGATATATATATTTGAAAATATATATTCATATATATTTGATTTGCTCTATGCATTATCCTATTTCCTTAAACAGTTTGCTTATTTGTATGTCAGTAACCAAAAGTATAAGCTTAGTGTCTGAACTTTACTTTCCATTGTCCGATTTTTCTCTCTTGTCCTCTATTTTTATTTTTTATTCGAATTTCATAATATGCTTTCCCAGGTCCAAAAAGAAAAATAAAGCTCATAATTAAAATTACATTAAATTGATTAATATGAGAACTGATATATTTAAAATGTTGAATTTTTCTCTCCAAAACAGCTTTACATTCTGCCATTTATTTATATGTTTTTATTTGATTAAATAAATATAATTCTAAGGCTTTTCTTTTGGTTAAGATTCTTATCCTTAGCAATTTTTAAATAATTAATTTAATAATTTTTATTGTTATTATAATTAGGATTGTTTCTTCTTGTTAAAAATTTGAACCCATTAGTGTTGTTGCCGATTAAAGCCTGTACTGTTTGTATCTAACTTTTATAATAACAAATCCTACATGCACGTGTTATTGAATGCATTTTTTACTTGATTATAGTATCATTTTTTCAAACACTAAATCAAGTTATATAAAATAATGATACATTTTTGTCATTCTATTATTTTAAATTGTCAATTAAATTGACAATTGTGTCAATCCTATTATTTTAATTTTAATATATTTTCTCTTGACAGCTTGAATTTGCTGTAATTTGTAATTCCAGAAAAAAAATATGGTAAATAAAAGTTGTGACTTTAGCTTACTTGTTTTAATTTTATTTAATCCTGATTTATGCTTCACATATTTTAACATTTAGACTTCAGCTTTAGGTCTATCCATAGACAGATGGAGGGATGGAGGCTACAGAACAGAATAGGAAGTCTAAGTGAGGGAAAGTGCAAAGAAAAAAATTAAACAAAATGAATAGAGAGATTTGGTAAGAGGAGAGAGAAAGAAAAACAAGTTTTTTAAAAATCACTCGTCAAATTTCTCAATTAACACTTAAGCTTTTAATGAGCACAACATACTGAGAATTTTAACCTATTACTATGATATTAGTATATTTTATAATAATTGCCTACTTTACTTTTATCTATTGTATGACTATTTATCTGTAATATTTCAAGACATCTGCCTCAGATAGAACAAAGTAGAGATATTAGGGATTTGTTGTTATTAACAGTGCTGTTAATGGTACCACCTTTACTGAGCTAAAAAAAAAAAAAAAGGACAGACATGGATAAGAGCAGGGAGGAAGCTGGTATGATTTACACAGGTAATTGATGCAGAAAAAGATAAATCATAGCAGACGGATAAGGTGATCACAAACGATGTCAATTATAGAGTGGATGTAATCATGCTATTGTCATGCCATCACCTCCGCATGAAGGATAAAACTTAATTTTGTCTCTCAGACAAGGTGTGTGCTGATGACTGGCATTGAAAGAAATCGCCCAACTGATGTTCTCTTAAGGAAAATATTTGGATTCTTGCCGATTTTTAAGTTCTATCTAAGTACTCTTTTTTTAAAAAGAAGTGATTAATACAATCTGATGACTCAATTATTGGGTACTTCAATGCAATGATCGCATAGTTCATGGTTTGTAGGCTTTGCTTACCATTCTGGTTAACTTTAAGATGTTCCAAAGTAAATACTAGAAATCATATCAGCGGGGCAAATGAAGCTGAAGTGTTGATTTCGTACACTTTCTGTATCCATGAGTCAAAATGGTGTGTCGCTAAAATAGCTGCCTGGGCGAGTTAGATAACAGACTGTTGCTGTCTACTTGGTATATCACAGCTTAACATGCTGCTTTGAATATGTCAAATGTATACAGAGATGAAATCATTTAAAGACAATGGGAATGGAATCTTTAAAAAGATAGATTTTGGTGCACTTGGCAATGGGATATTGCAGATTGTTCTGACAAGATACATTTATGGGAATCTTTATGGCATAACCCAATAGAACTTTATTGGATAAAGAACATATTCAGTTGCAGCTGCCTAACATGCAGTACTTTGGATACAGATAATTTTTCCTAAGGGAAACATTTCATCACTCTGCAAAGGCGACAGCATATATGGTTGTTTGATTAGCTCTGGCATAGTCATAGTGAGTCAGGCAGATAAAAATATTTCCTGTACACTCATCATTCTGGTTAAAAAAAAAAAAAAGTTTGCTAACCAAAACAACGTCATTCATACTAATGATCTTCCAGGGGAGTGGTTGTATATAGAAATCAGTATGCAGACAACACAAAGTTTTAATTAAATAGAATAACCAAACAGAGACTCAAAGCAACTTCATACCTATCAACAGTGCTGGAAGCTGACTTACAGCCTTAGCCAGTAAAGAAAATTGGTATTCAAATCATTATAGAATTTGATATCTTTAGGAGCACCTGGGTGGCTCAGTACATTGAGCATCCCACTTCAGCTCAGGTCATGATCTCGCAGTCTGTGAGTTTGAGCCCTGGGCTGGCTCTGTGGGGTAGCTCAGAGCCTGGAACCTGCTTCAGATTCTATGTCTCCCTCTCTCTGCCCCTCTCCCACTCTCTCTCTCTCTCTCTTTCTCTCTTAAAATAATATATAAACATTAAAAAATTAAAAATAAAAAGAATTTAATATCTTTACATTTCAGTGACTTAGTTTGCTACAGAACCAAGTCTTTTGCGGCGTGGAAGCAGAGAGAAAAATTGAGAAATTTTTAGGTGGAGTATTGTGTCAAATATTACTTTTATCTCTGTACTATGAGTATGTAGCGTACAGAGCATTTCAAAGTTCACTGATAAAATTAAGTAAAATTTTTAGGGTGCCTGAGTGTTTCAGTTGCTTGGGTATGCAACTCCTGATTTTGGCTCAGGTCATGATCTTGGAGTTGTCAGATGGAGCCCCTTATCGGTCTTAGCACTGAGTGTGGAGCCTCCTTGGAATTCTCTCTCTCTCTCTCTCTCTCTCTTTCTCTCTCTGGGTCTGCCCCTCTCCTCTGCTCGTGCTCTCTCTCTCAAAAATAATAATAAAAAATTAATATAAACCTTGAAGTATGAAAAACAATGATTCTCAGTATAAAAAATATTTTGCTGAATTGAATTGAGCCTTCCAATTCAAGTGATATTATGGAAACCAATTGGCTAGAAAATAAAATATACTTGGCAGTAGAAAAACTATACACACACTAAATATTTAATCATATTTTAAAAAGTTTTTAATTGTTAGTAATGGATATGAAAGAATACTTAAACTGGTACAAGAAAAACAGAGCTGCAAAAGGACATTAACATGAAGTATACACAATTAACAATTAACATGAATTATAAAATGAATATCTACTCTCCACTAGGTGGTTCAAATCCTATCTGTTTTATGTTAATAGACTTTTCTTTGTATAAGACAGTATTTCAGCAAGACAATAAGGAGATACTCAAGTAATGTAGACATATATAGCTATACAGATATATATATAGATATAGATATAGATACATATATAATATACATATGATATATATGCAACCATTTTAAAATAGAATTTGTTGAATCAGATCTCTTCAAATCAGAAACAAGCATGCTTCTTTAGTAATGTCTTATGTTGATTATAATGAAGCAAATCAAAATTTTCTTTCTAAGAAATTTGGGATTCAGGCACGCCTGGGTGGCTCGCTTGATTAAGTGTCCGATTTCGGCTCAGGTCATGATCTCGCTGTTTGTGAGTTCAAGCCCCGTGTTGGGCTCTGTGATGACAGCTCAGAGCTTAGCGCCTCCTTCAGATTCTGTGTCTCCCCCTCTCTCTGTCCCTCCCATGCTCATGCTCTATCTCTGTCTCTCAATAATAAATAAAAATGTTAAAATAATTAAAAAAGAAAAGAAATTTGGGATTCATTTAGTTCCTTCATAAACTTTGTTAAGAATTCTATAATGGTAGTATATATATCTCAAAGTTTCTTGAGATTAACATGAATTCTTTAAGTATAGAGTTAGAAGATAAGGTGTAATAATTATATTTATATAAATTTAATTATACACTCATTTGTTATAAATGCTTATGAATAACAAGAAAGTGGGCTGCATACAAATACTATTTGAATTATCTTTATTTATATAATCACCGTAGCTGGTGATTTATTGAGATCTATTATTTATTGAAATCTATGTGCGAGGAACTGATACAGAGCTGTAATTGGAGTGTTTAATTTGGCCCTTACTACCATTCCTATGGATGATTGCTTTCTCAATTTCATATATCACAAAACTTAGAAACTAACTTGCACAAGGTCTCACTACTAGAAAAATAAATGCCAGGAGACAGTCCTATGAGCTCAGAAATTTTTAACCACTGCATTATGCTGCCTCCCTTTCAACATCATCTCCTAAGTCCCATATGTGTTTATAAATTATTTCAGAAGCAATCTAATGTTTATTTGTGTTCGTTGAAATTAGGCATGCCAAATTATAATAAAATAATTATTCTTATTTTTATTCCAAAATATATGATTTTTTTTAATGTTTGATTATTTATTTAGAGGCAGAAAGAGAGCAAGTGAGGGAGGGGCAGACAGAAGGGGAGAGAGAGAATTCCATGCAGGTTCCACGGTGTCAGCACAAAAGCCCCACATAGGGTTCCATCTCACAGACTGCAAGATGAGGACCTGAGCTGAAATCAAGAGTCAGATGCTTACCCCACTGAGCCACACAGGCACCCCCTAAAATATATGACTATTTAAATTTTTTAAACCATTACTTTTACACGTTAATATCCCCTATAAAAATAAAACTATACATCTGTCATATACTATGTACATATATTATGTACATATACTATGTACAATTTTCTTTTCTCTAAAAAAATGTTAAATTGAGTCTGTAAATATTTGCCATCATGATTTTCTTTACAAAATTATTGCAACACTGTTTTCAGTTATGTAACTTACAAAGTGACTGTTTACCAAAAGGGACTAAAAAGACAACCAGGGATAGAATAAAGAAGTTAACTCACTGGTTTATTGAAGAGAAGTAGGTGACTATTTGTCTCTTAGTTGATGATGATAGATAGATGATGATAGATGAATAGATAGATAGATAGATGATAGATAATAGATAGATAATAGATCATAGATAATAGATGATAGATGATGATAGACAGATGATAGATAATAGATAATAGAGAGATAATAGATAGATGAGAGATAGATAGATAGATAGATAGATAGATAGATAGATAGATAGATAGATATGAAAAAACTCTCAGTCCATGAGATGCTAAGTATACAAACCATGTTTTCCATTACAAGATTACCACCTCTTTCTCCTATTTGATTACCATCAGGCATCAGATAAAAGAGCTAAGATAGAAATATATTTCTTAAATAACAAACCAACTACTCTGTTTGAGGTTGCCTTATATTTGAATAGGGAAGGTTACCATGCTGTGAACTAATTACCATAATAAAAACAATGCCTAACTAAAAAAGCATTCTGCCTATAAAATATAACAAAGCATGTAGCCTATAATTATGAATAAAATACTATAAGAAAAATGAAGACATGAAAAAATATTTTTAAGGAGGAGACATCAGGCTTCAGCAAAGGTCAGAAATCACACAGCATGAAACTGCAAAAGGAACATTCAACTCTGCCCTTCTATGTCAGGTTTTTTGTTGTGGTCTCTTTCCGAGGTCTTAACCTTAAGTATTAGAAAAAAATGAATGTCTTAGGAGTGCGTATATTACTGAATAAATATTAATTGACCAAAGAGGAAAAAACTTTGAATTATTTTCCCTTCTACAGTAGTTTCTCTAGATGAAGTACTACCTTTCAAAAAGTTGGTAGACAATAAGCTTTGATGTGTTCATTTTAAGTTTGTCAATCAGGATTAATTGCACATCAGATTTTATAAAGTACTAAGTCTAAATGTTTCTATATTTCCAATTTTCCCACCAATTAAATGTAAATTAAAAAAAGACTCTTTTACTTAAGGAAAATTTTGTGTTTAAAAAGTTACATTCGTATGTTGCACTTAAACCTTACTGTAAGAATTGCTCAAATGATATAAATCAGGATGAGATATTTTTATAATGTAGAATTTCCAGATGTAGATTATCTCTAAAAAATTGCTTTTTCTTGAAAATAAATCTATTTTTAGTTCATTTATAGTCCATTCTTAGCATTTATGATTGCAATAATTATCTTTATTCAGAAAATAAAAAGTTAGGCAATCTCAAAGTTTCCATTAGTCAAAAAAAAAAAAAAAGACCACGAAACTTTAAAAGTGTTCTCTTTTTTTTATACTATCTATTTTAAGGATAATTTTATTAAAAACAATATATCCACCTTTTTAAAACTTCTCCACTCAGATAATTAATCAAACATGGGATTTGTGCACAACAAATTTTCTACATTTTGTATTTAAGGTAGTACTCTATCGATCTCATTTTCTAAAAAAAAAAAAAAAATCCTTTATTCTATTGTCAAAAGTCACCATAAAGCCTTAGTTTAACACATTTTATAAAACAAATACAAGAACAAAAGCTTTTTAAGTTGATTTCTAAAACACATTTTTAAATACAATTACAACCTTACATAATGCATTGACCTGAATTCACAATTACACATTCAGATAATGCTTGTGACAATTTTATTAGAGATCACTTGATTTGTATTTTCATAGAGTAACACAGTTGTGCCTGCTGTATTTCAGCAATGGTCCTTCAACCTTAACAAAGAAATACAAAGAGGATACTGAGAATGAAGTAGCAGAATACTCTTTTTTTATGTGTCAATGTCAGGTTTTCTAGGGAAAAAGAAAATCCTGTATATTCATGTACATACAAACCATCCATCGGAAATCAGTTTTATGGCTTTTTCTGTATGTTATGTTTCAGCAAATTCATTTACTAATGTTTAAATATTATGAATATTGACCATCTAACATGCTTTAAGAATTGACAATCACTATGCCCTCATGTGTTTGTTTTATTTTGTTTTTATTTATTTTTAAAGTTTTTTAAGTTTATCTATTTTTGAGAGAGAGAGACAGAGAGAGAGCAGAGGAAGGGCAGAGAGAGAGAGAATACCAAACAAGCTTTGCACTGTCAGCATAGAGCCTGATACAGGGCTCAAATTCATGAACCGTGAGATCATGACCTGAGCTGAAATGAAGAATTGGACAGATAACCAACTGAGCCACCCAGCGTCCCGTTTTTATTTTATTTTTAAGCATAGAAAGTATAAGAAAACAGATTTTAGGAAAATTATGTTTTTATTTTGTTTTGTTTTGATCAACAGGTGTCCAGCAATAATAGTTAATATGGTAATTGATTTAGTCTTAAGCATTATTCACTCTAAACAAATATATCATGCTTTTTATTTCGATACATCAAGCCTGCTTTTAGTTTTATATGTTCCCCCAAAGTATGTGTACAATACTACTGGCAAATATTTTCTTCAGGTTTTGCCATCTAAGTCTTAAATCTCCATTTATTTACACTTACTAAAGTTTCACTAATAGAAATTAAAGTCACAAATCCCATTCAGAAAACTGTCTGACATTAAAGCCTATGAAATTTCCATTTCTATTGCAAATTACTCTCAAAAGAGATTGTGCTAAAGTATTCTTCCATTATTTTTCATACTTCTCATTTGTGTTTCTGGTAATATTTTTAAGCAAAGTGATGAAAATTTTTGCTCGAAGTACCAACTTTCACAAGATATATTGTATTTTTCTCTGGTTCTTCCTCTTGTCTCATTGTCCAACAAACTGAATCAAACTGTTCAGTTGTCCAACAAACTGAATCGGTTTTGTTATCTACACTCTAGGTTATTGTATATTCTTGTTTGTTTTCAAATGTCGCTATCAGTAATTTATGCTTTTCTCCTGAAATTCTATTTTTTCAGAAACCAGAAATTTACATTGATATGTTTTGCAGTTAAAATTTTGCTTGATATCTTATAGATTGAGTATTTTCTTTCCTTTTAAAAATGTATTTTATTTTATTTTAGAACGTTAAAGGCAGCAATATCTCTTTTTAGTATTCAAAGTTTAAATGTCAGATATTGGCAGTGCCTGGGTGGCTCAGTCAGTTTAGCATCCGACTTCGGCTCAGGTCATGATCTCGCAGTTTGTGAGTTCGAACCCCACGTCAGGGCTCTGTGCTGACAGCTCAGAGCCTGGAGCCTCCTTCAGATTCTGTGTCTCTCCGTCTCTCTACCCCTCCCCTGCTCATGCACTGTCTCTCCCTGTCTCTCAATAATAAATTAAAATGTTAAAAAAATAAAAATAAAAAAATAAATGTCAGATATTGGTTTGCAACTCTTTAAAGAAGATATCTAAATTTAATTTTTTAGAATATACTGAATTCTATGGATTCACTTCTGGAGGGAATTTCATAAGCTTTCAGGTATATATAATTTAAAATACTTGTTCAGTATGCTTACATGCTCTTGAATGTCTAGTTTATTATTAAATTTTAAAAGAACATATTAATAATAATTTATATATAGACAGTATGATTTGACAACATCACAGAGTAAAAAAGAAAACAAAATTTACAATTAATAATACACGGCTCACATTAATGAAAATTATGATATATTCCATAATTAAATTCAATGAGATCACTATTACAAAATCTGGTATTACAATAAAAATATTTCAATTTGTTGCTATAACTTCTGTCACAAATTTTATCTATATATTTTGTAATCCTAAATTTCTTTCTCTCTAGAAATAATGTTGCCTAGAAACATCTCTGTTGAATACTCACCTATCCTTAATATAACTCTGTCCCAATGATTTTTAGAATACTCCCAAGTTTTAATCTATTACTTTGACCATCAATCTCCTACTTAGAATCTTAGTAGGTGTGCTAGTAAAGCTATCATCTTTATCCTTTTTCTCAAGGACTTTTGTTAAGAATGTAAAAATTTATAATGACTTTTTTTTTATTCCTTCTATCTGATAATCTAATTTTCCATCCTAAAGTAGGAAAGGGGTTCCTAGGAAAGGTGACTCAGTCAGTTGAGCATCTGATTTCGGCTTAGGTCATGATCTTGTGGTCTGTGAGTTCAAGCTCCATGTCGGGTTCTGTGCTGAAAGCTTGGAGCCTGGAGCCTGCTTTGGATTCTGTCTCCCTCTCTCTCTCTGCCCCTCTCCCACTCACATTCTGTCTGTCTCTCTCTCAAAAACTAAACTAACATTTCCAAAAAAATTTTTTTTAATTTTTTTAATGTTTATTTATCATTGAGAGACAGAGAGGGAAAGAGCACGAGCAGGGGAGGGGCAGAGAGGCAGGGAGACACAGAGCCCGAAGCAGGCTCCAGGCTCTGAGCTGTCAGCACAGAGCTGGACCCGGGACTGGAACTCACAAACCACGAGATTATGACCTGAGCCGAAGTTGGATGCTTAACCAACTGAGCCACCCAGGCTTCCTCCCCACCATATTTTTAATAAAATTGGAAGAATATGGAACGCCTGCATAATTGATTATCTCAGGTTAGCATTCTTCTGAGGGAAGGGAGAATCCATATATTTCCATTACCATTCTCCTCAGAAAATATTTTGTCTGAGTAAAAAGTCCTGTAAGTAAAAATTATGTAATTCTGAGACTGTATTCTCTCAACCCAAGGACTCCATAAACCATTTGGTGTTCTTGAGAGGAACCAGAGTTTTCACATGGAAGAAATAAGCAACAACGCAGAGTTTGTGAATCAGAAGCCACAAGTGTTACTTGTATCAATGGTGAAGGCAGGGATGTATTAGTGGGAAACGCAAATGCTGACTGAAATTAGAAGAGAAATCAACCAATATACGTTAACTAAAAAAAGAAAAAAGAGCAATTGTTTGTCCAAATCCGATGAACAATTGAGAGTAGATCATTGCAACAATATAGGGTTTATGTTATTGACTTGATAAAGTGGATTCAGTCTTCCTCATAAACACTCTTCAAACAATAGCCATGACTAAGAGCAAAGCTGATACAAGAATACATACTGAGCAGTCTGGTTTTTACCCAGTTTCCTCAAAATATTACTTTAGCTGCTGGCACTTCGTATAAACATTTAGGTTAATCCTAACCTCTTTGTTGTGTGTATGTATGTTTATACACAGATTTTCATAATAGTGTTGCTTATGTTAAGCTTTTTTCAGAGGACAAGAATCATGAATATTTCATTTTCTTTATTCAGCCTCCTTGAGAGTGCTATGAGGAGATAAGCACTTATTAAATGCTGTTGTTATTATTTTGCTTAATAATGATGATGAAAAGGAAATATAAACACCAGACACTTGCTGGAGGAACACGTTTCCTGTACATCGAACCATTCTGCTTAGATTCAGTATTCTTCTGCTAATTAAAATAAGAAACATTCTCTTTGAGAGTACTCTTTTATGAGAGCTTTTATGGAAGTCTATTTTGAAACTTAAATTATTGAACATGACTAAAACTCACTCTAATAAAAATCAAAACACAGTCAGAATACTTCACTGAACAATGCAGATATATTTTTACAATTTTGAAAGATACTACATTTTACATGTTTAATGAAAAAGATTAAGAATAAAATTTGACATGATAAATTGAAATGATTAGTAGAAATATATTCTATTACAAAAGAGAAAGGGAGATTGAAGCTTTGAACAAGGGTAATCCATCTTTGAGATTCCTTTGACAAATAATTGTATCTCTAGCTTAATCATCTTTTTTTCAATAATTTTTAAAACTCTTCTCATTTGAATTATTGTTTTGTTGTGCCTTTTTGTTAGCCTAACTATCCTTATCATTGCATGTAAATAAATGAGAACGTGCTAAACTTATGAGTTATAAATCCTTTTAATATAGAGAAAAATAAATATATTAAAACTTAAATACTTAGAATATGTTTAACATATGGATAGGACACAGTTCATACTGTCGTAAAATCTACAATATTAAATATATTTCATAAATTATCTTCTCTACTTGTCTGTCACATTTTGTAACATTTTTGGAAGTACTATAACAGCTTTTTTTTTAATGTCATAAACAAAAATACCTTAAGCATATTAACTTTAACTTTGTATATTCTTTGGAAGTTTCAAGTGTTTTTATGGAAAGAAAGAACCTTTTGTCAACCACATAAATGCTCTTTCTGGCTTTTAAACATTTTCCATAAACAATGCTACTGCTTTTATTTTACAACCTATTAGCATGAGAAAATCATGCAAATGTCCTTGTGACTAAACTGTAAAGTTCGGCATACAGAGAAACTAAAATTCATTCTATTTAAGGAAAAGCTTTTTTTTCTTCTCTAATAGTCATATAATAGGTTTTCAAAATAAATATGCTTACTCTTGTCTTTCTCTCATTCAGAACGAAGAATGTATATATTCTTTAATTCTTAAAAATAAACTTTTAATATTGACATTTCAGGAAACAAATCATTTTAGTCATGTATTTAAGAATTATTTACAGGGGCACCTGGGTGTTCCAGTTGGTTCAGCGTCCAACTCTTGATCTTGGTTCAGGTCATGATCTCAATTTGTGAAATCGAAACACGAGTCAGGCTCTGCACTGGCAGTGAGGAGCCTGCTTGGAATTCTCTCTCTCTGCTTGTCCCTCCCTCCCTCTCTCTCTCTCTCAAAATAAATAAACTTAAAAAAAATTATTTACAGAAGCACAAACTCTTCAGATACCTGTAGGCTGTGTGTTATCTCAATGGTTTATTGTGGTGCCATCAAATGTAATACAACTTAATGCTATAAAAAACAATTGATATCAATGAAATCATTTCCATCTTTTTTATGCTGTGGAAACTGAGTCTTAAAATGCATATTCCCTATATATAATTCACTTTAGTGGTTTTTATGATTAGTATTGCTCTTTATGTTTCTGTGAAAGGCTACGTATTCTTTCATAATAACACTTGCCGATTGTTGACTCTTAGTGTGAATATATTATGAACTGACATAAGCAATGTTGAATTAATGCTATTTATCTTTTGTGTAGTCCGGATGGTCGAAGAGTATGTGTAGAGAAATAAATAAAAGCATATAGATTTTATTGGTCACCTACTTTGTGCTAGGTACTTTGCTAATACTTGGAGAAATCACTCGGAATACACCTCCTCATTAGTTCTTTGGAACTTTTTCAAAAATGTTATGAGTTACCATATTGCTTTTTAATTTCAAATAAGAATACTGGTGGTGTCCTTCAAAATAAGGAATTTAATAAGAACTGGCACGGGGAAAGACAAAATTGTTTATATCATCCTGTATCCTCAAATGCATTTAATTAAAGTTGTTAATAAATTAAATTTTATTTCACAGTTTTCTTGAAAATTATAAAGAGAATCATCAGAATATTTACAATTAATGATAATAAAAGTAACTGAGATTGGAAGGGGGATCATGAATAATAACTACTGGGAAAATGTTGTTCTTTTTCTCATTTTTCTTTCTTTTTCAGATATGAGTTTTTATTAGTACTGTCTGAAATTGACCAATCAAGATATTAAGGGTTAAATATATTACAAAAATATATCGAGTGAGCCTACAGGAAAATTAAAAGATTATAAATACCACAGGTTATAGAATATATGTACATGCATACACATAGTAACGGACAACTAACAAACAAAATTCTCATAATCAAAATAATACATTGAAAATATAATACACATGAAGAGAAAAATTAAATAATAATATAAAAAGCTGTTTATTTCAGTTACCAATGTATAACAAATTACCTCAAATGTCAATGTCAAAAACATAATATTACTCTCAAGGGTTCTGAAGGTCATGAGTTCAGACATGACATAGCCAGGCTGCTTTTTACTCTGCTGCACTACTTCTCTATTTGTGCCAGTCAAAGGTGGCAACTAGAATTATGTGAAGTCTGGATTACTCCCATATCTAGAGGTTGATCCTGAATGGAGCTGAGTGGTTGGGCAGAACACCTACCCATGGCCTCTCCTTGTTGCTGAAGTGTACTCACAACACAGGGAAGATCCCCTGAACGAGCCAGCTGGTCGGTAACTTTCCTCCTACACGCTAGCTTTCCACCACACTCTTGTCAATAGAAATGAGTTACTAAGCCCAGCCCACCCTCAAGAGAGGAGACCAGACCCCACCTTTCAACGAAGTAGCATCACAGTCACATTGTAATAAGGAATAGACAAAACAAGCAAGCAAGCAAACAAACAAACGAAAAAACAAAACAAGTAAAACCTAGGCTCTTAACTATAGAGAATAAATTGGTGGTTACCAGAGGGAAGATAGGAGGGAGGGATGAGTGAAATGGTATAGAGGATTAAGAGTACACTTGTTATGATGAGTACTGAGTGACATATAAAATGTTGAGCACCTGAAACTAATATAATGCATGTATATTACTAACTGGATGTTTACTAACTGGAACTCAAAAATGAATTATACTGGAATGTTCAAAAAAAAAAAGGAAGAATGGCATATGATGGTACGGTTATATTTGTCAAATAAAATCTGCCACTGGTTAAATAAGGAAAAAATATGAGTAAGCCAGGATCAAAAATCAAAAGCACTAAATTAAAAACAGATTTGTGATATCAATCAAAATAAATGAAATCAACTCATTTAAATTTTTTTTAGATTGCTAGAGTGATGAAAACTCTTTGGTGTGTAAAAATATCATCTGAATCAATGTGACTTAGAAAGTTCAAAACCAAAACCAAACAACCAGTAACAACAAAATAAACCTATAATTGCTCTCTGCCTATTTAAAATGATTAGTGTAACAGCAAGTGTATGATTTCTGATTAAGTTCAGTTTTAGCAGGTATTGAGTAATTATAACAATGTATATGGAAACTCAGTACCAAATACAAATGGCTAAGTACCATTTTATACATAATTAAATCTTCTCAACATCCATAGGAAAAAAACATATCATTAGGAATAATATTTTATAGATGTATAAAATGAGACTGACACATTAAGTAATTGAAAAAGCAGAACTTAAATCTTAATCTGTCTCATGAGATTTATAGCTATTATTTTATATAGCTTAGCAGTTATTATAGATAATTTTCAGCTTAATTTTAAAATTTTTGATATAGCAATTCTAAATTAATTTTGACACTCGATGCTTTATCTGGTTCAAGTATTTATGTTTTAACTACGCACATTCATAATATACTTTACCAACAATAAAATTTGACACAAAGATTTACTTAAACTCTAAAAAAATGTCATTTGAAGAATACTTGCAATTTTTAAAATACCTCAGTTCTCACAATTCTAGACTTAAGATGAGCACGGCACTTTGTTTTCCTAATGCTACATAACGGTTTACCAGGTTAAGTTTTATGGACTAAATTTTGAATTCTTCAAGGCCTTTTCACCTCAGGCTTTCTCTTCTGCATTCTGTATGGTGCCAGGAACTCTGTGGGTGTGTAAAAAGGATTAATTGGTGTCAATGGCAATAATGGCTTCTATTATCTCCTTGAATATTGACACCATTAAGAGTGTGATGCTTAAATGGGTCTACCTTTATTTATAATTCCTAACAATGGCCAGGTGATTTCACAGGAAAAAGACTTTTCAAGAGAATAAAAGTAGAAAATTAGCATAGAAGACAGTAATTACTGTATAGTATCATAATCTTAATAAATTGAAGTTACAATCATCCAGACCAATGCCTGGTGAAAGATATCTGGTAGGCATTTACAGACACCCATTAGGTAAATCTATTTATGCAAGGTATAATCACATGTGAGAAAGTCTGTACGGTAAAAAGAACACTGGACTTGAAATCAAACTTGCTGCGTCAGCTCTAGTATATGTAATTGGAACATCTTGATCATATTATTTAGGCTTTCGGTATATTTATGTAGTTAAAATGGAAATAATCACACCAAACTTTGCAAGCTTATCTTCGTTTCTAAACAAATTAAACCACAGATTACCAAATGAATAAAAATATTTAGCCATATTAAAGTATAACTGGAAGTTTTATTAGGATTCTAAAGAAAAACAATGCGGTGTGTGATGCGGAAGAGAGTAAGTGCTTTGAATTGGCAGGTAAGGTCAAGAATCTTGGAGAAATTGACAGCTACTCTAAGAACTGAAGAGTCAGTAAAATCACTCAGTCATGTAAAAACACTGCTCATGGCTTTCCAAGCAGTGCAAACGTCAGGCAGAGGGGACAAAGGGAGGAAGGGCTTTACTTAATTCAGAAACAGAGTATGAAGAGTGTTAGGATAAGAGCTTGAAGGGTAGGACAGGAACCTATCAAAAGGACTTTGCAGAAAAGATAGGGCAAGGAAGGTTGAGATCGCGTGAATGACAAGCTAGGAAGAAAACTTCAAAACTTGACTGAGAGAGAAATTAAGGCAAAGCAGATATACTTCTTTAAAAATGTTGCTATGTAATCAACAGCGACATTGCTAAAAACAATTCCCGGGGAGGATTGCAGATATCTGGCACATTTGAGTCGTTTAAGTAGTGAATGTGGTGTATTTCCTCTGAAGTTATGCAGAAGACATAACCTGAAAGCCTCCTACTCCGTTATAATAAGTAGAAGTTGCAATTAAAATGTAACAAGTTCCTCTTAATGCATAACTGATGGCAAACCTATCATTGCAAGAAAGTAAAGAATCTCCCAGAGCTACTAACTGGAAGCTGGTGCTTGAACTGTTCAGGGACAGACTTGGAGGTTGAATTTGGCTTTTTTAAGTAGCCAAGAGTCCTGGAAGTTTGCAGCCATATGGTCAAACAGATGAAGTTTATCAACGCAGGAAGCAGGAACGAATATTACAAATTAAACCTCACCTTTCCAAGGCCTCATTGTTTACTGGAAGGAGAGACTGACCCCCAGAGACAGGAAAACAGCAAACATTTTGTATCTCTCTTTCAGCCTTTAGAATGTATAAAATATATTAGCATTTGTATGTGAGCACTATTTTAATACCTTCGGCAGGATAGAAAGAGGCCAGGTGCAGATCAAGAGAGAGAAACCAGAACAAGTGTTATAGTTTGTTCTTCAGAGTGCCCCAGGGATGGCACAGAACATAACACAGGACCCGTCAGGGGAGGCCCTGGAATTGACCACTAGGCAGAGGGAGAGAGAACCGTGGCTACATGTCTTTATTGTGGCTTCTTCTTTTCTTTTCTTTTTTTTTTTTTTTTAATTTTATTTATTTATTTATTTATTATTGAGAGACAGAGAGAGACAGAGCATGAGCATGGGAGGGGCAGAGAGAGAGGGAGACACAGAATCTGAAGCAGGCTCCAGGCTCTAAGCTGTCAGCACAGAGCCCGACGCGGGGCTCAAACTCACGGACCGCGAGATCATGACCTGAGCCGAAGTCGGACCCTCAACCGACTGAGCCACCCAGGCACCTCTATTGTGGCTTCTATAAGAAGCAAGAGGCACGGCAGGGCAAGCATGCTGCTGATTGGTTAACTTCGAATAATTTGGAGGGACACCGGGGTACATAGGCTGTCCTTTCTTGTCCATTACTTTGCTCTAAGGCAATGAGGGCAGGATACAGTGGCCAGAGCGTGAGAATCCATTCAGGTGGGTGATTACGAGTGTGGACTTAATTAGCTGCCCAACTTAGAGAATGGCCTGGCCTCACAACTGAGTCAAGGCAGCATCAAAATAAAAACAAACAAAACCTATATTATAAGCACATCGTATAAATAAGAAGATAATGGCACCTCACTGTAATATTATCACATTGCAGAACACTGAGGACAAAAAGAAAATCTCACATGCACTCCAAGAAATAAGAAGAAGTTGCAAGAATGATATCTATTTTACTTGGTACTTTGCAATAGCAATATCATGAGCTGGAAGAAAATGAAACTGAATCTCTAAATTACTAAAAGGAATAACTCTTGTTCTGCAATTCAGCATCTGATGAAACTATGACAAAGGAAATAAGTGTATGTGCTTATGAAAACAACTTTTATGTCAGATATTTTGTTTTAAAATATTACATCTAATAACTCATTTGGTCTTTACAGTAGTCCTATGAAGGAAATTGTATCAAGTATCTGATATTCCAGATTAAAACACTGAAGCATAGAGAGATCAAGTAATTTTGAAAACACAACAAAGCTAGTAGGCCAATTTCTAGATCACAAGTTTCCGATTACTGCACTAAACGGCCAATATATTGAGTGGGATTCTGTCAGTTTTAGATTATCATTGAAGATAATATTTAAAAGTGTAATTCAAAAAAAGAAAGAAAGAAAGAAAGAAAGAAAATTGTTCCAGAAAGAAAGGAGGGAAGGGAGAATGAGAAAGAAAGAAAGAAAGAAAGAAAGAAAGAAAGAAAGAAAGAAAGAAAGAAAGAAAGAAAGAAAGAAAGAGGGAGAAAGGAAAAGAGAGGGAAGAAAAAGGAAAGGAAAGAAAAGGAAAGATGAGAGGAGGGGAGGGGAGGGGAAAGGGAGGGGAGGGGAAGGGAAGGGAAGGGAAGGGAAGGGAAGGGAAGGGGGCATAAAAAGCAAATAATAGTGTACTGAAACTTGCTAAAAAAATCTCACAAGAGCTGATCATTATATTCAGTATTTTTGCAAGGTCGTTGTTAGAGCATTGGTAGGTTGAAACTAGCCACGATGAGAGTATTTGTACCGAAGATATTAGCAAATCTTACAGTTCAGAGGTTTCTCTCCACTCACACTTCAAGCTATAGATACACCACAATGAGTGAGGAAACTGGTTGATTCATATAAATTACTGTGGATTGTTGAAAAATATATCAAAAATAATGACTACTTCACATGATATAAAAATAAGATAAAGTTCAAACCTAGACCAAAAAAAAAAAAAAAAAAAACAAGGTAAAACATTGTCAGAGGTAAGACATCATTATTTCCCTGATTAGTTAAGAAGATGGAGGTATAGTGATGAATGAAAAATAATTTAAAAGAAATAATAAAACATCATAACACAATTGAGGGAAAGAACAAAATGATAGTTTATCTAACAACTAATAAGACAGATCAACTTATTGCAAAAGACCAAGAAAAAAAAAAAAGAAAAAGGAAAATATGCAAATAAATAATATCAGGAGTAGGGGCATCTGGGTGGCTCAGTCGGTTAAGTATCCAACTCTTGATTTCAGCTCCGGTCATGAACCCACAGTTTGTAAGTGTGCGCACTAGGTCGGTCTCTGTGCTTGACATTGTGGAGCCTGCTTAAGATTCTCTCTCTCCCTCTATCTGCCCCCCCCCTCTCAAAATATATCAATAAATAATGGGTGCCTGAGTGACTCAGTCTGTGGAGCATCTGACTCCGGCTCAGGTCATGATCTCATGGTTTGTGAGTTCAAGCCCTGCACTGGGGTCTGTGCTAACCGCTCAGAACATGGAGCCTGCTTCAAATTCTGTGTCTCCCTCTCTTTCTGCCCTTCCTCTGCTATGCTCTCTCTCTTCTCTCTCTCAAAATTTATTAAACATTACAAATTTTTTAATAAAAAAATAAAATAAATTTTTAAAACAGAATAAAAATGGGTACAAAAACATAGATGACTTTAAAATAAATGTAAAACTATATCCAATATTTGGGAATAAATAGTAAATAATAGAAATTCAAGATTTTGAAGAAAAATAGGTTAACAAATAATATAATAATAAGCTTATCAAAGCTGAAATAATTTGTAGGAAACTATAATAGAATATAACTATTAATGTAACTAAATGATTTGTAAAACTCATCCAAACAAACAAACAAACGAAACAACTGGCCAAAATATTTTATTTTTTAAATTTTTTTAACGTTTATTTATTTTTGAGAGACATAGAGACAGAATGTGAGCAGGGGAGAGGCAGAGAGAGAGGGAGACACAGAATCGGAAGCAGGCTCCAGGCTCTCTGAGCCCAAGTCGGCTGCTTAACCAACTGAGCCAGCCAGGTGCCCCTGGCCAAAATATTTTATAGGGATGTTTGTCAAATCTTTAAGGAACTCCTATTTAAAAATTAAATCTGTGAAACAAAGATAAAATTCTCCCCAATATTTTTTTCTGATGATGTAAAACATTGAGACCAAAACCAGATATGAAAGATAGGAAATTGGGGGCCTGGGTGGATCAGTGTGTTGGGAGTCAGAGCTTGGCTCAGGTCATGATCTCACTGCTGGTGAGTTTGACCCCTCCTGGGGCTCTGTGCTGACAGCTTAGAGCCTGGAGCCTGCTTCAGATTCTTTGCCTCCCTCTATCTCTGCCCCGTCCTCTGGTCACATTCAGCCTCTCTCTCTCTCTCTCAAAAATAAATGAACTTTAAAAAAAAAGAAAAAGAAAAAGAAAGAAAGATACAAATGTTAAGCTAATCTCACAGATGATTATCTATTTCTTTGCTTAATGTATATTGCAAAGCAATTCCAGGAAACATATCCCATATATTTCTGAAAGACTTTTAGTAAACTAGAAGTAGAAGAAAATTCTTTAATCTGATGAATCTTTAAAGTTCCATTGTGTCCAAACAACAAAGGATTATTATATAAACCACGTGTTAAAAAATCCTGTGAGTAAAAAATTTCCTGTGAGCCAAAAGTTGATTGCATCCAAAAGGCTAGTACATATAATTATCAGATAAATACAAATTTCAATTATGATGAAATATAATTTGTACATATCTAGTTGAACAAAAATGTTGAAAATCTGACAAATCAATTTCACTCCTAGGGATAAATTTACATTCTCACACAAAGAAAATCGTATCTATGTTCATTAAAGCTTTATTTTATTTTTTTATGAGTAAACAAGAAAATAACCAACCAAGTAAAAGAGGGATGGATTTATAGTTCTATCAATAAAATGAAGCACTATATAAGAATGAGAACAAATGGAACAAATGTTTCAAGGGAGATTCATACGTCCGTGTATCAATGGAATATAAATTTTACTTTTTATAAGTTAAATTACAATAATAATAAAAGCAAATATCTGACATGGTTTATTTACTAAAAAGTAATGTCCAATAAGTCAAATATTAAAATAAGAAAACATTGTCATCTTTAAATACTAAAACCACTCCCTTCAATGCAAACAAGTTTTTCAAAAAAATATGTAACACCAGAATTTTCCTTTCATAATGAAAACATGGCTCAGTTTTTCCTTAATTTTTCTAGGGCAAAAATGTGTTTCATGTGTTCATGCCTAAGAAGGTCACTTAAGTAAACACATGCCTCTATCATTTAACTTTTCTGCTTAAAAAAAAAGAAAGAGCTACAAATCAATGGACTATCATGAGGAAGCTTAAATGCATATTGTTAAGTGAAAGAAACTAATCATAGAAAAGGCTATGTACTGTATTATTCAGCACATAGGGTTCCAGGAAAGGCAAAACCATAGAAACAGTAAAAAATCTATAGTTTCCAGGAGTTCCTGAGCAGTTGGGGCAGGATGAATAGACTGGACATGGGATGTTTTAGGGCAGTGAACTATTCTCTGTGATGTAGTAATGGTCGATTCGTTATGTCCTCGTCAAACCCATAGAGCCCACACTACAAAGAAAAATCCTAATGTAAACTATGGGCTTGAGTTAATAACCTATCGCTATTGTTTTCTCAGTTATAATAAATGTATCACACAAATGCAAGAGCTTAATGAAGAGGGAAAAACCTATGTGAGGAAGGTCAAGGATAAATACTGGTAAGAGTGCCTGGGTGGCTCAGTGGGTTAAGCATCACCTTCAGTTCAGGTCCTAATCTCACAGGTCGTGAGTTCAAGCCCAGCATTGGGCTCTGTGCTGACAGTGTGGAGCCTGCTTCAGATTCTCTGTTCCCCTCTCTCTTGGCCCCTCCCTCCCCATATCTTTCTCTCTTCTCTCTCAAAAATAAATAAACATTAAAAAAGGATCAATATGGGAATTTTCACTTCTTCAATTTTCTAAAAGCTAAAACTACACTAAAATTATCTTAATTAAAAAATAACACACATATTCTACAAGTAGATAAACGAACTCCTTTTATGTATTAGAATCACATGAAAGAGATACAGATATACTCACTAGGGCAAATAATGCAGATTTTTATCATGTCATTAGCAAATGTGAGTAAATATGTGTTGTCATAAATATTCTGGGTATTCTTTAAATAATTTCCCATTGGGATGTGTTTAATCTTCGATTTCAACATTTGATATGCCTTCACTACATTGAAGATGGACCTATACTTATTATTTATGCCCACCTGAAACTAATAAGAAAAAGAAAAAAAAATGAGGAAGATACATGGGGATATTTTTTTAATTTTTTAAATGTTTATTTATTTTTGAGACAGAGAGAGACAGAGCATGAGTGGGGGAGGGGCAGAGAGAGAGGGAGACACAAAATCCGAAGCAGGCTCCAGGCTCTGAGCTGTCAGCACAGAGCTCGATGCGGGGCTCGAACTCACAGACCTACAAGATCATGACCTGAGCCTAAGTCTGATGCTCAATGGACTGAGCCACCCAGGCGCCCCGGGGATATTTTTATATACAGGCGGATGGCGCTCACATTCATTTTAAGCTCATTTTACTCAATGTGATCACTTTCTACCTTGTACTGCTGAAAGTTGTTAGACTTGCTCTCTTGGCCCTAAGTATCTGTGTCCATCTTTTCACAGTGGAGTTCTTCCTTTATCTACTCTCCAGCCTGAACTAATTTTTATTTTGTATTCATTTGTGGAGACAGAGTATACATGTATAATCCATATGATTACTTTCTAAGCCCTTTTTTCATTCATTCTAAAATTTGAGATTTTCATACTTCTTTTTTTTTTTCTTTTTTTCTTTTGCAGAGATCTTGAGAGAGTCAGAGAGGGCAGAGTGAGAGAATCTTAAGCAGACTCCACACCCAGCGCAGAGCCCAACTCAAGCTCAATTTCAAGACCTTGAGATCATGACCTGAGCCAAAATCAAAAGTGGGACGCTTAAGTGACCGATTCACCCAGGTGCCCCCTGGATTTTCTGACTTCTTAAAAATACAGAATTGGCTAGAAGTTTCCAAGGCCCTGCCCTCATTCTGTCACGTGTTGCCGATAGTGCCATCCACTTCTGATTTTTTATTAATCTCTTTCCATCCACATGCAGTGTATTTCTAGTCCTCAGAGAGTGTTCTAAAAATGACTTCCTTTAATCATTCACTTACTATTATATAAGTTAACGGATTGCATTACATATATATTTTCGTTGTTTCTCACTAATGAACTAAAAGCTTCTATCGGCTTTTTGTTGTAGGCTGCTTTTAAAATAGAGTAGAAGCAACATATTTATTTATTTTGCAGACTTTCGGTGACAAAGGGTTTGAATTAGGTTAACAAACAATACGAAACTGGCATTTTATTTCCATTTCAGTCATTTACCTTAGCTCTTCCTGAGAAAATCTCTCTGAAGTTGCTTTATATGCTGATCAAATAATTGACTCTGTTATTTATACAAGTATCATATTTGGAGGCAATGGGCAGTTGGATAGTGGTTAAGAATGACAGCAATGAAGCCAAACTATTTAAGTTAATGCCTGGCTCTGCTATTTTCTAGTGTTTCCCCAGGCAACTTGTCTTCCTGTGCTTCGGTTTCTTATAAAAGGGATAACAGCCTTTACCTTTTAAAGCAGAAACAAAATTGAGTTTATATAATTAAAGTCTGTAGGCACATTATCTAGCATTGAAAATTGAGGGGGACACTTGTTGGGATGACCTCTGGGTGTTGTATGGAAACCAATGTGACAATAAATTTTATAGTTAGATTTAAAAAAAGAGAAAATCGGTTAATACCTGTGGTCTATTTGTAAGTCTATGTCTATATTATTTGAATGCATATTTTATGTAACATGCAATATTACTTTCTATAATATATGCTTGGCATCATTCAGTCCAGGAGTTTAGATGATTTGTCTGCACCTCTTTAAACCATATGTAGTTTGAATAGCACTAGTGGATACACACTGAAAACTACTAAAGGATTATGACTTCTGGGCAAGTGGTCGAGTCTTCATTATATAATGTTAACTGATAATGAGCATGGAACTGATATTTATGGGACATCTGCAAAATTCTAAAACCTGTAAAGCTTATCTAGTTTAATCTTCAAGAGCACTATATGAATTATATGTTATTAGCTCTTAATCATCAGACAGAAAATGAATATTTTGGTTAAGGAGCCAGATTGGAGCCTTGATTTTCAATCCTATGTTCTGTCTGTGACACACACAAATAGTCATGCAAAATCCTCAAATTCTAAATCCCTGGAATACATTCATGCCTTGAAAGAACAGCTACTTCTATTGTATCTTACTTTATAAAATATTTTCTATTTTATTGACCTTAACCGTCAAAAGCTTCATTCCGAGTTTTCACTTAGAAGCAAAGTAATGACATTTGTCCTCTCCTGGTCTAGAATTTAGAAGTGCATCACCCACCTCTACTGAGCAACGGGTTCTTGATTATTTAGCAGGCCAGCATTTAGGGATTCTCCTCTGCAGTAGAGTTATGTAGCTAAATGATGTAGATAATGGTGTTTTCAAAAATGTATTGTCCGTGTTATGATATTTGATTTTCATATTATATGAAATCATATTGATAATATCGATCCATATTAATAGTTTAAGTTTTAAAGTCAGTTGCTGCCACAATGCTGCGCTTCCGCAGCCTCATTTCTTCTTCTGTGGTTTGTTTTTAATGAGTTATTAAGTTAGTCTAGTAAAAAATTTTTGAATTATGTTCTACTTCTGATATTTCCCAAAAATTAACCATGAAACTATTGAAGGTATCTATGTAATTTCTCTGTTCATCATTTTCATAGGGCTATATCTCTGGTATGAGATACCTACACCCTACATTTATGTTTTTCCAATTTTTTTTAATGTATATATATATTTTAGAGAGACAGACAGAGTGTGAGCGGGGAAGGAGCAGAGAGAGGAGACACAGAATCTGAAGAAGGCTCCAGTCTCTGAACTGTCAGCACAGAGCCAAATGTGGGGCTCAAACCCACAAACCATGAGATCATGACCTGAGCCAAAGTCAGACGCTTAGCCGACTGAGCCATCCGGGTGCCCCCCTATAGGACTTTTATTTTCCATTCTACTAACTTTCACATTCTTCTTCCTTATCACCAAGAGATCTTAGCACGCCACCGCTGAAGCACATTGGTGGCTGATGTGCTAAAAAAATTGTTTCATGTCTTCTTACTTCTTGTAACTTTAACATTTCACCCAACTTAGTTTTATGTCATTACCTTTTATCGGTTTTTCAAAAACATTTTGCTAGCACTACTAGACTAAATACAGTCTCCATTCAATGCTTTTAGCCAAAGTTATTCATATGGCCAATCCCAAAGTCAGTAGGTGGTGAAGAGCATTCCAACCATGCTAAAAACGTCAAGGGTGTGGATATATAATCTTACTACAGAGAAATAAGAATTTGGGCAAGTAATTCAGTCTGTACGTACTTAATCCTATGTATCAATAGGTATTTCCTATTTCCTCAAGACCATATTTTGAAGGCTTAAGCCCCAAAGAAACAGGAATGTAATATGGGGCCTTCGGGAGGTAATTTCATTTGGATAGATCACGAGTGTGGTGCCCTCAACGGAATTAGTGCCCTTATAAGGAGAGACATCAGAAATCTTAAGATCCCTCCCCACCTCTGCCAGGTGAGGACACAGTGAGAATGAGGCTCTCTACAAACCAGGAATAGAACTCTCATGAGAACCCAACCACGCCGACATTCTAATCTTGGATTTCTAGCCTCCAGACCTGTGGGAAAATACACCTCTTTTGTTTGAGCCATTCGACTATGGTATTTTCTCATAGCTACTTGAGCTAAGATAATGGTAAAGAAGCATTAGAAGGCAAAATCAGTCTGAAAAAACTGGATATATATTTTCCATAAAATGATAAAATATAGAGAATAAGAATGTATCTGAGTTCCTACTGCCTTCATAGTGCTATTGGTGACCTGGTATTAGAAATCATTCACCTTTATTTACTTGTTACTCCATGCCTTGTGCTAACCATTGTATGGGTATGAACCTTCTTATTCTTCACAGCCTTCTGAAATACAGTTCTCTTTTTAATGCTACTTTACAGACTTGGGAACTGGACATAGAGGATAAGTAACTTGCCTAAGGAGGTCAAACAATAGTAAATAGTAGAGTCAAAATTCAGACTCAGATATTGCTACCCATACTAATTCTCCACACCTTACTTCATTTTAAATAAAGCCTCAAATCCATCCCATTACACAGAAGAATTCCAATGTCCACACAATATTTCAATGACCTTGTTAAAACACAGACTCCATCACTTCATGCTACTTTAAAACATCTCGAGTCTCCTGATAGTTTGAGGAAAGAAGTGATGTTACGTTGTTTTAGAAATGTGGTTATGTTGGTATAATTGTCATACCAATTCAGAAATATGACTTAACAATTTCTTGTTTGCTACTCCAGAATTTGATTTTACTCTTCTATTTACCATATACTTAATATATTTTCTTTATAAAATAATACTCTAAATAAGAAATACACTTTGGATTTTGTCAGGTGGAAAAATACATATATATATTTTTTTTTCTAAATTTAGGTCAGTGTGGAGCAGAGCAGTGGGTCTTCTCATGCTCATGGGTTTTAGCATCCACAAATGATAGTATCTGAGGCTAGGACCCCCAATAGAACAAATACTTCACGCCTTAAGGTGTGTGACCTCGTAAGTAAAACTTTTATTCTAAATGATAAATACGACTAATGTTCCAGATAGTTTCTCCCACCGTTTAGGGTGTCTTTATGCTTATTTTATTCTCTCTGAGTTTCTCAAAACATACAGAACCTTTCTTCACTTCTTTGGGCCATGATGTAAAGTTTCTAATGGGCTTGAGATATCTCAAATGTCTTTGAATGAGACCAAAATGGTAGTGGTTATTTTTTGTATATCTATCTTCTAAGAGGCCAAGTATGAACTATGGTATTAAGCTAGTAAGAAAAAAAAACCTATAAACCATAATTTGCTATGTCCTCACATGTATATACAATCTACAAATTGTCTATAAATAAATCAAATCCTTAAGTTGCCTGATAGTATGCTCCAAAGTAATGCCAAGAATAAATGCTAAAGGGTATCAGGAAAGGAAGAGATTATTTCAGAAGGGTTGATCAAATAAAGACTCATCAAAGACCACATTTCAGCTGTGATTTATAGCATTTCAGAATTGAAACAGAAGTACAAAGTATAATCTACTAAATTTAAAAAGACCCACAATATTCCCTATACATCAATATACATCAATATATATATATATATATATATATATATATATATATATATGCTATGCATTGATGCACTTTGATCCTCTATTATCCAGATTTGAAGCAAGAGTAGCTTAAGATCAAGCATTATCATGTTTTGGAAACACTGATATGAGGAACCAAAGGCAGCACACTGTCCCAAGGAATAAGAATAAGAAATATGCCACACTCATGTCATACTATTTATGTCCTATATAAGAAAGACATTGGTATGTAGACTAAAACCTATGTTTAACATAGACAGGTTCAAGTCTATCAATTGAGTACAGTTGTTTGGGGTTTAATTATATGGTATTGCTATTATTTTTGAAAACATGGTAAAATAATTAAGGTGGGATACATGGTTGGGTTCTGCTACAAACTTAAGACTAAGAGGAAAAATATTAAATCTACTCTTATGCAAACACAGACAATTTTTGTTTCTGAATACTCTTATCATCACATTGTTTATGTTCAGCCTTTGAAAAATAATTGATTACCTGGACAATATTTTGAACCTTTGCCAGGAAAAGTGTTTTCTCATAATATTAAAAAGTAATTCAGAGATAGGGATATTAATCATAATAAGTTTCTATATAACCTCATGAACACGAGTAATGGCCACAGTCAAGAAATATGTACTCAGAAATAATTCCTTGTATACAGTAGTCATTTAAGTTCAATGAAAGATCAATATGTAGAAATTAACATAAGTAGCCTATTTTAAAGTTCCAATTAAAAACCTAGTTTACATTTGCTTATAATTTATGTAACTTATGCTATTTCAAATTGGAAAAGAAGTATTTTTGTCACAAAAGTAATTTTACATACTTTATGAAAATGATAAATTATTCAAATGTAACTTCAGTGGAACAGTATAAATACCTGTGACTTATCAATAAATTACATGCCGCTATATATATTTTCATATTGAGCTCAATTGCTTATAATTAATCTCAGACAATGCTGAGAGTTTAGCTTACCAATTACTTGACGAAAGGAACACTGGAGGCTTCAGTAAACATACACTGGCATTCAACTTTCTGGGACTCCTTTCTTTAGACTGCGTTGATTGTTACTACCAGACTGTATTTATTAACAAGATTTCAGATTCTGTCACACATAAGACCTACGTTTTTATCTGTACCATTTTTCTTGTGTTGTAAACCATACATATTTCAACATCACACAAGAAAGGGATGATTCAGTTGCTAACAAGCCAAATTGTCATCACATATGTGTCATGTTCATGTAAATACTTGAAAAGAAATCCATCCCAAAATAATGGTCTACTATTTTAAAATTATTTTTACTTTGTCTCTACTAAATTCATTTTCATTTTGTGTTATATCCAATTAATTTATAATAAGAAATGCATTTCAAAATTGATTTGCAAATATACTTCTGGCATGTCCATGAGATTGTTTTATTGTAATTCATCTCAGTTCCTTGAGTAAAAGGAATTAAGCAGAATTACAATATTAACTTGATATTTGATAGATCACTTATTTCTCAAAATGAAAATGTTGAACAGAATGAGAAACAACTAACTGATAGAAAGAATATTCAGAAGAGACAAAGAACAAATATTCTTTATTTGACGGAATAATTTATGATAATACTCTGTATCTTTTCTTTCTTTCTCCTCTAATTATTTAACATAGATTTTATAAGCCTAAATAACCTTAGATATAACTTAACTAGCCCCTTATAAAGCCTAGAATGTGTAAATGTTCTCCAGACTGTACCTCTAACAGAGGTGCTAAGAGTAAGGATATCTGGTTAATTCCTTTTTATGTGATTTCACCTGCAGTGAACTTAGTCCCCAGTTGCATTCCTTATGTGGCTTGGTAAAATAATTTCATCATTTAATAAATTCATCCTTGATGCTAATCATTTTGGGAAACAATACACAGAGTTGTCCGTCAGCACTTATGCTGGAAACCGCCATCTGTTTCCTCTGCCAGTGGGTCATAGAGGGGCTGATAACATGATTTTTGTGTTTTTTTATTTTTATACAGTGTTATGGTCTATGGAGGAGTTGACGTTCATATCCATCAACTCTGCAATTCGTTTAGCATTAATAATAAATCATTTGTAAATAGTATTCCTTCATTTTTCTTCAAAGAATGACTGAACATGAATTGAAATTTTATTTTGACAAAGCCAAATGATGAGACTACATTTGTGTGAATACTAAACAACATTTATATGAATTAGGAAAAAAGTACTTCTTAAACAAATAAATTTATATGCTGTTTAGTTCTCAATAAAAATAACTAAAACAACCAACTCATTATAGATTATACAGATCTTTTTGTGTATTCTAGAATATACCATAACAGATAATAATTTTAATTAAATTATTCAGATTCTCAAATTCATTACCAAATACTTTGTTATAAACCCATTCTATGTCACACATTCATGAAAATTATATTTTATGAGTACTTGTTCTATTTGCCTTTTTTAATGGAAATAATTGCTCTTGTTACACTTTAATGATACTATAAAGATTATAGATATTAAACAATGTTAATTTGAAAATAAACTCAGAATAAAATCAGTAAATATTTTTTATATTTACACATTGATATCTATCCCTTGTGTTCTCCAATATCAACTTTAAATATGTTATATGGTTGCTGAAATTAACATATATTTCAAGTTTTACAATTGCATCTCATTTATAACAATATTTTTTTATTTTGTGAACCTGTCTTTAAAGATGACTTTGATTCATGTAATAATAGAAAAATATAGAAATACAATTTTATTCATAAATAGACTGATAGGTGAAAATGGGTAAGGAGAACAATGCATTCTTTGTTACTATCCTCAAGGAAAGAGGATTTATATCTGTCTCACATAAGACAGTTTCTCTTGTACTATATTGATGGCAGTGGATCTTTGACAGTTTTAACCAACAGTATACAAGAAGAGCAGCACTTCCCTTGACTGGCACTTATGGGTATGCCTACCCTTTATTAGACCTAGATCCCCTGCTTTTCTTTATTGAAATACTTACTCTGAGGCATCTTTTTCAAAATTGTGTTGCTAAGCCATGGGAAGCTCAGGACACCTGTGTGATTCAGCTGACAGCCTTGGCTAAGCCCAGTCCTCAAACATGAACCATCACCACTGTGAGTAGGTCATCTTGGAAGTGAGTTCTAAGCTCCAACAGAGCTATTCTAACTGGCAGTATGTCTGCTCAAGTCCTACCCAACGATTAAAGTGTAAAAACATAAAAGCTTGTTTTTGCTTTAAACCGTAAGTTTCATTTTTGTTATAATGGATTTCTTAGTATTTTAAAACAATTTTTCTGGATTTTTTTGAATTTTATTATAGTTGACATAAACTAAACATTATCTGTAAGAAGCTCATATAAATCTTAGTTATAGGATCTTTTCCTTTCCACTTATCCAGCAACCTTTTTTGTTCTGCCCAAAATATTTATTCAGCGATGCAAATATTATCCTTTAATTTTCTTCTCTAATGTCTTTTTCTGCTTCTTTATTGTTCTGATTAAAAAGTTTACCTTTTCTAACTTACAGGGAGAAATAATAAATCATTTTAATATTCAACTTTGTGTTTTATAACATATAAAAATAATATTATGAAACCATGTACTAAATTCTAATAGCAGTTAAGTTTTGTACTGTCTAAATTTTTATAGCAGCAAATAAATCATTGTTTTGATCAGTAGTTCATTACACAGTAATCTCTAATTAGATTTTTATAATACTTTTTTGCCTTTAAATGGAGAACGAATATTACTTATGCTTTTGTGAGTCATATCATAGTAAAATTATTTGTACCTTTAAACCAAAAATTTAGCCATATTCTACTGAGACTTTAAACACAGCAGATGAAAAGAAATGCCTTATAAATATCTAATTAAAATGGAAAACTAATAAAAATCATTTAAAATATTTTCAAATATGTCTCTGTTGGGGCGCCTGGGTGGCTCAGTAGATTACATGTTCAACTCCTGATTTTAGCCTTGGTCATGATCTCACAGTAGTTTCTGCGATCGAGCCCTGCATTGAGCTCTGTGCTGACAACAGTGCAGAGCCTGCTTGAGATTCTCTCTCTCCTTCTCTCTGTGTCCCTTTCCCACTCATGCACACACCCTCTCTTTCTTGAAATAAATACATATACTTAAAAAAAGTGCTTTCAAATATTTCCCCGTCAATGTAGTAGTTGAGAAAGCAAAGCATGTTATTATTTGGCATATTTTTAGATCGATTGGTATTCTTGATTTTTATATTTGTTCCTCCTTTGTAGAACAAAGCAGTAAAATAATATATTAGCCAGTGAGGACAATATGCTTGCTTTTCATCTGGAATAAAATTATTGCAAAATATTGATTTTGGTTAGAATGACATCATAATAATATCTGCTGAGAATGTATTATAATGTCTATTTAACTCATCCATATTTATAGTTACCTAAAATATATAAGGAAAACAATTTCAAAATAAGTAAGATATTATTTTAATATATAAAAAAAATCTTAGCAGAATCACCTTTGTATACTTTACTACCTACATAACAACACAAGGAAGACCTGGGGAGAAGTATGAGGTAAAAGATCAGATTTTCAAAGGCAAGATAAGAAGTGGAATGTGCTCAGGGCATCTGGGTGGCTCAGTCAGTTAAGTGCCCGACTCTTGACTTTGGCTCAGTTCATGATCTCACAGATCATGGGTTCAAGCCCTGCAACGGACTCTGCAGTGAAGGTGCGGAGCCTGCTTAGGATTCTCTCTCTCCCTCTCTGTCTCTGCCCCCACCCCCATTGGTGCTCATCCTCTCTCTCTCTCTCTCTCAAAATAAATAAATAAACTTTTAAAAAATGGGGAAAAAGGAAGTGGAATGTGCTCTTGTTCTAACATTGACTACTAAGCAGCAAGACAATAAGATATTTGAGTTCAGTTTAACTGAGGCAAACGTTATTTCATAAAAGAATCAAAACTGTAAGGAATTCAGCAGATGGAGAAAACAACAGGGCAAGGTTTTGATGTAAAAAGGAGATTCTGATTGTCTAATGATAAAAGTAGAAAATAATATAATAAAATTAGATACTTGGGCTCATGAGATGATGATTCTTAGTTATTAAAAAAAATAGGTGACTTAGTGATAAGTACTTGGTTTCATTTTTCAAACTTACACTTAAACTGAGAGTGAATCCTGAAGCTAACATAAGAGCTGATTTCCAAGTAGTAATCATATTACCTTAGTTTTAGGAGAAAAAATTGTAGAATCAGAGATGTAAGTAATAATAATCAGATAGATATGACACAAAATCCAATTAGGTGTGACAAATATTTTGTTTTCATACCAAACACATATGATAATCAGTTTCTTAAAGTCAGATGTTGTGTGCTACACACATGAATTAAATATTTTTTCCAGTCACTAGTTTTAAATGTTTTGACCCAAATGATTTTGGTCAAATAGCCTTTCTGTGCCTTTAGCGTCATCTTGTATAGCGAAATCCATGACCTTAAGACACTGTCAAACATTAAAAATAACGACAAAAAACTTACTGAAATTTAAAATCATTTTCAATAAAAACTCTCCCTCCTTTAATTTCAGTCTGTTGTCCTAAAGAAATTTTGAGGAGAGATGTAATATAGCTGTGTCTCCTTCCTTCAGTAGGCTCTCTTCTCTAGTTTGCTGGGAGCCAAAGGAGAGAAAGGGAGCATCCTCTGGTTAACAGATATTCTCCTAATGGAAGTCTCTGGGAATCGCGGTAAGGTTTGCTGCCCTCTACCAGGTGCTTGATATATAGAAGATGCCCAACAGCAAATGACTTTAAATATCATGAGTGTAAATTTTCCAAAGGATCGTGGAGAGGACCTCCCTGGGGCAAAGTTTTAGTGAGGAATACCTGCTTAGATTCAGTGTCTTTTAGTCTTTCCTCTCCTCTCTTAGTTACACTTACAGAAACACACCTCACAATTTTCCTTGGTAGTTTCTGTTGGAGGGAAGGGAGATGGGGAATATCTAAGGCACGTCAAACACCATTGAATTCCATGGCATTCCTAGGAAACTTAGTCATCCTGGCCAAACCAAATGGCAATACTACATGTCCTTCCCCACTCCGAAGCATTTTCCTTCTCTAACCTCTCTCCTCAGCTCTCTCTCTCTCTCTCTCTCTCTCTCTCTCTCTCTCTCTCTCTCTGTGTGTGTGTGTGTGTGTGTGTGTGTGTGTGTGTGTGTGTGATCACATAAACATTGGCATCAGTCTACCTGGCCTTTACTTAAGCAATCTTCAAACCTGAGGGTGTGATATCAGGGTCTCCTTTGTTCAGGCACCAGGTATCTAATGATTAATTTTCTTTGAGCCTCTTCACTTTGTTCATATATTTTCCTCAAATTGTCCTCTACTTTTATCCCTGTCTTTTCTGCTAGTTGTGTGTGAGTAAATAGGGGAGTTGGAATGATGGTTGGGGGATCTGCTTACCAATTGTTTTCAAGTTCCTTTAGAAAATGTGGCCTTTGGTATCATTTTTAGTTTAGAGTCCTAGTAGCCAATATTGGAGCATCTAGAAGAGTCTCTAAGTGCATCCCATTTTATATTATAATTACATAATCAAAAATACTTAATTTCCAACACACTTATTCTATGCTTTAAAACCATAGTTATTGATTTGCTAGTGCAGTTCAAGAGGAATGAAATAATTCCTTCCTTCATGAGGTCAGATGTTCCAGATTTAGAAAAACCACCGCCACAATAAAAAACAAATAGAAATTGGCTTTTAATTTGAATACACGTTTCAAAGATAATGAAAGTGATATGGTAGAGAATGAGTGACTGTGATAAAATAGAACACTAGGTAGGGTGACCTGGAAAGTCCGTTTGAAAGAAATATCTAAGTTGAAATCCAATCTGGTCATACAAACACAAGAAGATAGAACCTAAATGCAAATGTCAACAAGAGAAGCCATGTTGATATGTGTCAGGAAAGAAAAGAAGAACCAGAAGGATCATGAAGCTAGAACTTATGGCTTAAGGTAGAAGGAAGAGAAGGACTTGAGAAAAGATCAGGTCGGAGGCTGATATAGAACTTAGATGACCCTGATAAGGAGTTTACATCTTATTCTAAGTGCAGGGGAAAGTTACTGAATGATTTTTGGCAGAGGTTTTGATTTATGTTTCTAACAACAGAATGGATTTTAACAGATGAAGATCAAAGCAAGGAGGATTTTGGAAGAGAGAGAGAATGAATTGTCATTGGAACTAGGAAAGCAAAATAAAGGAAGATGAATTGATAACTAGGAGAGCAAAATAGAGAAAGAAGGGAGGTGGATTAGAAATATACTCACTAACGTATTAGAAAGCAAAAAGAAATACACACATCTTTCTGTGAGTTTGCATATGAGATTAAGGGGGAATAATGAGTATAATGTTTGAACCTCAGGTCCAGGGTGGTGCCATTTATGTAGATAATGATGAGCAGTCAAAAAAAAAAAAAAGATTTGTGAAAATATAAAGGAAAAAATAACAGTGTCATTGTGGACATATTACATTTGAAGTGTCCTCAAAATATTCAAGTGGAGAAACAGGACATGAACAATTGCTTAACTGGAAAGACACTGCCAAATGCCATAAACGCCAGTAAGAAGATGAAGATAGGTTATACATGAATTACTAACAGCAGATAGTAGGCCGGCTTGGGAGTGTGATGTCACTAGAGACTTCAGACATTGAGTACTCACACACTCTTACAGACTCTTCCTCCAAGAACCTCACAGGACAATTATGGGAACATGCTAGAAGCCGCCTCCCTGAGCCGGCTGAGAAAAAAGAAACCACAGAAACTCCACCCACACGCATCTTGCCTACTGCCAATATAGACTAGAAGCCTAAATACACAGGGGAAATGTAATAGTCAAGGTTCTCCAAAGCAGCAGAAGCTACATGATGTATCCTTATGGGATTGACTCATTCAATTATAGAGGCTGAGAAGTCTCAGAGTCTGCAGCTCGTAAACTAGAGATCCAGGAGAGAGGGTGGTACTGTTCCAGACTGTATCGAAGGCCTGAGAACAAACAGAGCTGATCTGTCAGTTCCAGGCCAAAAGATGGTAAGGTTACGACCAAGAAGATCCAGTGTTTTAGTTTAGGTCCAAAGGCAGGAAAACACTCATGCCCCGGCTTGAGCCGTCAGGAAGAAAGAATTCCCTCTCATTTATGGAAAGGTCAGCCTTTTTGTTCCATTCAGACTTTTCACTGATTGGTTAAGTGCCACCCACAGTAGAGAAAACAATCTACTCATTCCACCAATTCAGAGCGCGCGCGTGCGTGTGTGTGTGTGTGTGTGTGTTCACTCCGAAACAACCTCATAGATATACTCAGAATAAAGTTTAACTGAATATCTGTGCACTCCCTGGACTAGGAAAATTGACACAAAAAAATCAACCATCACAGGGAAGAAGAACAAAATTCTAGCCTTAGAAAGCTAAGAACTAGGAATCCCTGAGTGGCTCAGTCAAATGAGTGTCTGACTCCTGATTTCAGCTCAGGTCATGATCCCAAGATAGTGAGATAGAGCCCTAAAACAGTTTCTTTGCTGAGTGTAGACTTTGCTTAAAGTTCTCTCTCTCTCTCTCTCTCTCTCTCTCTCTCTCTGCTCCTCCTCTGCTCTCTTTCTCTCTCTCTAAAATAAACAAAAAATAAAAGAATTAACAAAGAAATAAGAAAGAAATAAAACAAAAAGAAAGAAAGAAAAGAAAGAAGAAAGAAAAAAGGAAAGAAAGAAGGAAAGAAAGAAAAAGAAAGCTAAGAACTAGAAGGCTAGAAAGCCTGATAGCATCAGTGCAAAACCTCTGTAGTTGGGAGAGGAAACAAGAGAGAACAAGAGCACAATAACTATCCTTGATGTAGGAATGGAAATACATCCTAAAGCAATCCCTTTACTTGAAGGAATCATGAGATACCTTTGAAAGATATACCTCTAAATTACAGTTCATAGTGTCTGCCTAAAACAGAGATAGAATCACAATCTCGAAAACATAAACACGCACACATACAAACACCCACACCATCCCCAGCACCTTAACACTGTAATAATAATTTAGTAAAAACAGGAATGCAGCTGTGACAGCTGGAAAATGCAGATTGTCTACGGAGAGCTGTGCCTAAAAAAAGATCCAAGTCAAGAGAAAAGGCAAAAATTAAGTACCAGTATGTCTTTTCTCCCCTCTCCTAGATTGTGCAGCATTTTTATAAAATATTTTATAAAATATTTAATATATTTATTTTATAAAATATTTTAACCATACAGCAAGTTCAGCACTTTCTGCCAAGCTAACACCTTTCTTTTATTCATTAACTTTATATATGTAATTTTAAAGATAATTTTAATATGGAAATGACTTTAGCAAATAAATCACATTGGAACAGATGTAAAATATAAACTCTGTTTATCTATCTTTGTAAAATATATTCAATTAAAGAATGTTTCATCTTATTTTTGTGTTCTAGAACACTAAAAGTATATACATATGAGAGATACCTTATGATGTAAGTTTATGTTAACGTGTGTTACTTGTGCATTTCTTCTTGCTTACTTCTAAATTTTATTTTGACATTGAGAAATGCTGCCCTTTGGAAAAACCTGAAAAAAAATGGACAAAAAAGTCAAGCAACCCACGGAGGGAAAAAAACACAATAAAAATGCTATACCTCTCCCACTTATTTAAGATTACATAAGATTTTATAGGGTTTACATATATCTACATCTAAATTCTTCAGTCTTCGCAAGAGCCTACCCTCAAAACTTCAACTAGTGACAAGAAATAAGATAAAAGACTAATAGATGTATTTAATATAGTCAAGAAATAGAGTTCTTCGGTTTGTAATTTTGTGTGTGCATAATGCTTATTTAAAACGGCCTAGTATAACTTCTACTGAAAGTTGATTAACAAACGCAAACTGGCAAGGGATATTTCACATATTTATGGAAAGACAGTGTATTCCATTATTTTATTCATCCTCAATCCACCTCTGCACAGGGTAAAGATATAAAGAAGAGAAAATCACTGTTGAACTTATACTCCTTTAGAAATAGAAGATATAGTTAGGCATGTAAATAACTTAATGAAATTATGTATTTTTTCTATGTAAGTTATCCTCTATTGCCCTCAAGTGTTTAGTCTATTAAAATGTGTATCCTGATTTTGGCATTTCTTAACCGGAGGATAAAATATTGAGTTTGAGTAGTTTGGGTTTATTTTTATGTTTTAGCTTTTGTAGAGACATTATGTAACATATTTATTGAGGACATATATTTAAAATATAAATATATAAATTAAATAAAAACGAAGAATTATTGGTCTACATAAAAACTATGATACATCAAACCATTTCCATTAGCGAAACGTATGACAAAGATGAAGAGCTACAGGAGTGGCCGTAACTGGAGAGCTGATATGCAAAGTACTATCAGAGTGTATGTTGCACAGATATGTCATTGACTCTCTAAAAAGAACTTTTATAAATGATACTAAAACATTCTTTTTAAAACTTTCCATGATTAGGCCTTAGATAGATTAAATTGAAAAAAAAATAGAGAACAATCGTCAACTTTTCCTATTAGACAGCAATATTGTTTTTCTACTGAAATGCCTTGTAGACAAATATCCATTACAACGAACATTACTCATTTCTCCCTGGTTACTATCAGAGCTCTAACTGGTCATGAAATAAAGTTTTGAAATTCTCTCAGTTTTTTATTAATATGTAAATACTTATTTTCTTAATATTATAGTCAAATTCTATTTTACCATTATATCATTGTCATCTTATATGTGAATAATACGGATTCTGAAACTATCTAATATTTTCTCTTTAAGTTTTCGTATCATAGATTATGAAAAAGTATAAATAATGTCTTTCTTTATATCTAATTAAGAAATTTGGAGATAACTTTCTCCATATTGAATTGAGCTCTCTGAACACTTAACCCATATTGCGATGTATCACCGTGTATTTCTTGAAGAGTTCACATGAAAAAGGATTGATAGACTTTCAAAGTACTAGTTTACTATCTTCTTCGCTGTAGAAAAACAGAGAAAAGTGCTAGAAAAACACTAAAAAACCATGATGATGCCTCAGTCCAGTTTCAGTAAGAACTAGAAGAGACAAAATTTTTACCTTATTTTGTACAGAGTACATACCGTCACAATATGCATGCAATAAATATATTGAACCATATCTATACAAGTAAGCATTCAAACAAGAAAAAGATATTTCATGATTGTCAAACACTTGGCATTCCAAAGCCATTTAAAGAAAATATCCATCTATTAAAATAATAGATAAGACTAAAAAAAATGTTCTTCTTATCTATGGAATCCCAGAGAACCCATTACAATCTTTACTTTTAATCATTATTTTTATTTTTGGCTGGTCAGATGCTTCTAAGCTTTTATCCAAGTGCCCATAATTCTCTTCAGACTAAGAACAAATAGAAGATGACAATCCAGCTTTAAGAATGTGGATAGAAATATAAAATAATAATAAGCAGATAGTAAATTTTGCACATCACATGGTAGGATTCACTAGTAAGAAACTGGTAGTAAAAGCTGAATGAGGTTCAGAATCTGAGTGATTTTACTAACTCATGATTTCTACTCTTAAGTGGCAAAGCAAAAAAAATAAATAAGTAAATTAGATATGGAAGAAAGGTTTCTATGTTCTAATTACTTTGAAGTTTATATATTTTTAAAATTATGAAATTAATACAAATATATATTATACAGATTTATAAATAAAGTTAAATCTGATTAAAATTAACTTATAAAAGTTATATAAAGAGTTAATATTAAAACAAACACTGTTTAAGTCCTTACTAGGTATTACATAAGATTTAGCACTACAAATGAATTAATTCATTCAATCCTAATGATACATTAATGTATTAGTTTCTATTACTTTCCTCACTTTTCATATTAGAAAACTGAAATTAAGTAGTTAGCAACGTTGCCAAAGATGCCAACACTGGGACGTGCAAATGCTTAAATTCTAATACGATCAGTCAGATTCCTGCTAACTCTGTTAATCTCAATCTTTTTTTCCTCCTCTAAATAAATAGTTTGGTAGGTATATTCTAATTGAATTCTATTTGTGCCATATAAACAGTTACTCATTTATTGGTTCAACAAACAGTTTTTGAATTAATTATATGAAAGGCCATGTACTAATTACTGGATTTATATCGCTGAACTACAATGTCATTGTAACTACTCCCACAAAACTTATAAGTTAGCCAGACAATAGATAAATATATAGTCAATTCAATTAAAAAAGAAAAGACTTATTTTTTGTTAAAAGTAAATTAAGTACTATCCTGAAAAACAGTGAACAGGGAACAGGACATCTCTGTCATGTTCCTGACCTTATGGAAAAAGCTCTCAGTTTTAACCCATCAAGAATGATATTATCTGTGGATCTTTTGTACATGACCTTTTTGATATTGAGACATGTTCCTTCTATCCCCACTTTCTTGAGGTTTTTTTTTTTTTTTTAATCAAAAAAGGAGTCTGTATTTCCTCAAATGCTTGTTCTGCCTCTATTGAGAGAATCATGACTCTTATCCTTTCTTGTATTAATGTGGTGTATCACATTAATTGATTTGGGTATATGGAACTACCCCTGCAGCCCAGGAGTAAACCCCCCTTGATTATGGTGAATAATTCTTTTAATGTCCTGGTGGATTTGATTTGCTAGTATCTTGTTGAAAACTTTTGAAGCCATGTTCATCAGGGATATTGGTCTGTAATTCTTTTATGTGGAATCTTTGTCTGGTTTTGGAATCAAGGTCATGATGCTCATAAAATGAGTATGGAAGTTTTCCTTCCATTTCTAAGCTGGAATTCTTAGCTTTAGCAATCAGACAACATAAAGAAATATAAGGCATCCAAATTGTCAAGGAAGATGTCAAACTTTCACTATTAGCAGATAACATGATACTCTATGTGGGAAAAATCCAAAAGACTCCACTAAAAAATGGCTAGAACTGATACATGAATTCAGCAGTCATAGGATATAAAATCAACGTTCAGAAATCTTGCATATCTATAAACCAATAATGAAGCAACAGAGAGAAATCAAGGAATCCATCCCATTTACAATTGCACCAAAACCCATAAGATACCTAGGAATAATCAATAAAGAAGTAAAACAACTATACTCCGAAAACCATAGAACACTTAAAAAAGAAATCGAAGAAATGAAAAGAAAAATCCATGCTCATGGATTGAAAGAACAAATATTGTTAAAAATTCTATACTACCCAAAGCAATCTCCGCATTCAATGCAATCTCTATTAAAATACCACCAGCATTTTTCACAGAGATAGAACAAACAATCTAAAATTTATATAGAACAAGAAAAATCTTCAATAGTCTAATGTTGAAAAAGAAAAGCAAAGCTGGAGGCGTCAAAATTCCAGATTTCATACTGTATTACAAAGTTGTAATCATCAACAGTATGGTACTGGCACAAAAACAGACACATAGGTCAATGGAACAAAATAAAGAATCCAAAAATGGACCCACAACTACATGCTCAACTAATCTTCAGCAAAACAGAAAGAACGACCAATGGAAAAAAGACAGTCTCTTCAGCAAATGGTGTTGTAAAAGCTGATAGTGACATGCAACTGGCCCTTTTCTTACATTATACACTAAAGTAAATTCACAATGAATAAACGACCTAAGTGTAAGACAAAGAACCATCAAAATCGTAAAGAAGAACACAGGCAGCAAATTCTTTGGCCTCGGCTGTAGCAACTTCTTACTAGACGTCTCCAGAAGCAAGGAAAACAAAATAAAAAATGATCTATTGGGACTTCATTAATTAAAAAGGAAACAAACAAACAAACAACAACAAGAACACATCTGTACAGCAAAAGAAACAATCAGCAAAACTAAAAGGCGGCCTACATACTGCGAAGAAGATATTTGCAAATGACATATCAGATAACGAGCTAGTATCCAAACCATAAAAAACTTATCAAGCTCAACACACAAAAAATAAATAATCCAGTGAAGAAATAGGCAGAAGACACGAACAGACACCTCCAAAAAGTTCAAACAAATGGCTAAAAGACACATGAAAAGATAAAGTGATGCTCAACGTAACTCATCATCAGGGAAATAAAAAACAAAATCATGATATGATGAGCTATCAGCTCACACCAGTCGAAGAACCAAAGTCAACAACACAGGAAACAGCATGTGTTGACAAGGATGACGAGAAAGGGGAACGCTCTTACACTGTTGGTGAGAAAGCAAACTGGTGCAGCCACTCTGGAAAACAGCATGGAGGTTCATCAGAAAGTTAAAGATAGAACTACCCTATGACCCAGCAATTCCGCTACTAGGTATTCATCCAAAAATACAATAATACTGATTTGAAGGAGCACATGCACCTCAATGCTTTAGTAGCACTATCGACAGTAGTCAAATTATGAAAAGAGCCCAAATATCCACCTACTGATGAATGGATAAAGAACAGCCATATTTATGTACAATGGAATATTACTCATCTATCAAAAAAATGAAATTTCGCCATTCGCAACAATGTGGATGAAACTAGAGCGTATTATGCTAAGCGAAATAATACACAGAAAGAAAGAATACACAGAAGCGAAATAATACACAGAAAGAAAAAGGCAAATGCTGTATGATTTCACTCATAGGTGGAATTTAAGAAACAAACCAGATGAACATAGGGGAAGGGAAGGAAAAATAAAATTAGAAAAAAAAAAAAAAACAGAGAGGGAGACAAACCATAAGAGATTCTTAAGTATAGAGAAGAAACTGAGAGTTGCTGGAGGGGAGGTTGGATGGGGAGATGAGCAAGGCAGGTGATGGGCATTAAGGAGGGACTTGTTGTGATGAGCACTGGGTGTTATATGTAAGCAATGAATCACTGGGTTCTACTCCTGAAACCAATAATACTCTGTAAGTTAACTAACTTGAATTTAAATAAATTAAAAAATATTCTTGGAGAAATTTATACTTTTTTTGGTAAATTGATGAGTAGTTGACTGTTGGAAGAGAATTCCCCATTGGTCTCTTAAGTTTCTGCATGTCTTAAGAAACATTGAACACCTAATTCTAGACAATTTTTTCAAAGATGTAGGTATTTTTTTAGCATTTGTAATCTTATTCCAAGATTCAACAGAAATTTTCTTGCGTCTTTGGACACGCGATCATTTAATGTACCTGTAAATAAAATCTTTGTTTTATCATCTTAATGCAACTATAATATGTGAAACACTGCTACACATTTCCATAGGAATAACAGAAATAGCTACTACAATCGTTTGTAAACTACAGTTTTTAATTTCATTTTATATATATAAAATCTTTTTAAAAGTATTTATAATCTTAAAACCTTGTTATTGTTTAAAACTGAAGTAATATTATAGACTTGAGTGAAAGGAGTTAATAGTATAATTTGAAACTTCCATGAATATAACAAATAAAACATAATTGCAATCTTCTGCATGATTAATAGGCTAGAATTACATTTTTAATTTCATCATGCAGTATGTTAACTATGGTCTTTTGGTTAAATAAATTTAATTTCCTAGGAGATCAAGCTACTACTACATGAATACAGTTTCTGAATACCTCATATTATTATTTTTTAATTTAATATCTACTGAATTTGATTAGTGGTTTACTTGGATTAATTTTATTTTCAAAAGATCCTCACTGAAAAACTTTATTTTATTAATTACCACTGCTTGAACAGAACAAGGTTGTGATGAGCTTCTATCTTAATGGTGCTTTGACGTATACATTACAAAAGTAAGGACATAATTTGATGTGTTTCATATTATAGCCCATAATTTTAGGATTTTTTCTAAAGATATAATATGAAATTGATTTTAAATTAAAAGAAAAAAAAAGATCTGAAAATAAGGTTTACGTAGACATTTCAACCAAAGACCTAAAGTACAATTCTGGAGAAAACTTTGACAGAAGCTATAAGACTCAAAATGTTAAAGCTAATTCAATCTATTTCAACCCATCTTTAGGAAAATCCTGGCAGAGTGGATCTGTACATTCTAGTTGTATGCATTATTTCATTTTGGAAAAGCTACTGTTAAACTAGTTGTATTTGAGTCATAGTCAATTTCTCCATAATTCTCTATATATTTCAACACAGTCTGAAATAAAGTGGAAACTAATAACACATTATATAAATAGTATGAAAGTTAGTAGTAATCACATGTCTACTATGTGATTATTTGTATAAATATACATATACACCTACTAGACATATAGCTATTATGGTTATATGTATTATACATATATTCACACATTCATATGTTTGTGGAGTAAAGTTCTTCATTAGTTCATCCTCATTGCTACAGCAGTGAGCAAAAGACAAAAACCCTTGCACTGATTAAGCTTCTATTTAATTATATAGATAAGCAGGTAAGTTTTCCCAGAACCAAAGGAATGATCAAAAATATAATTATGATTAGCTCCAATTAACAACTATAAATCATGGAATTACAATATCTTTGTTCTTGCTTTGGCAGAACATATACCAAAATTGAAATGATACAGAGAAAATAAGCAAGGCCCTATACAAGGCTGATAAGCAAATTCATGTTGTTCCATATTAAAAATTAAAAAAAAAAGAAAAAGAAAGAAAGAAAATAACTATAAAAGGTGATGGATATTTTCATTAGTTCGATCGTGCCAGTTATTTCACAATGCATGTGTATATCAAAACAAATTGTACACCTAAAAGGTATACAATTTTTATTTGTTAACTATACCTCAACAAAGATGAGAAAAAAATACTGTATTGATGCTTCTGCCACTCTTCATTCTGTCATGACAAAGATGGCGCACCAACATTTACATTTTTCCATTTACTATGCTCCTTTACATGTGGTATCATGTCTCATATTACCAACAACCTGATTCGGTATATATTGCTATTGCCATTTTATTGATCAGAAAAGAAAGGCTCAGAGTTCGTCAGTGTCCGATACCATGAAGGAGGTAACAGGAATAGCGATAAATATAAAGAAAGAGCAATGTCTGTGTATAAGACAATTAGTTCAAAAGGCATTCTGTATTTGGATATGTTAGGTGCTAAAAATATAAATATAGATATGATTTTAAGACCTATCTTCTAGATATATATGAAAACAATAATTATGATGTAACATAATATATGGTAAGTTATGCATATTTGAAGGTAAGTGGAAATGAGGCTAATTACCAAATCCTAAAATATACTTAAAATTTTTTTAGTGTTTGTTTATTTTTGAGAGAGAGAGTGGGGAGTAAGGGCAGAGAGAGAGGGAGACACAGAATCCAAAGCAGGCTCCAAGCTCCAAGCTGTCAGCACAGAGCCTGTCAGGGGGCTTGAACCCACGAGGCGAGATCGTGACCTGAGCTGGAATAGGGCGCTTAACCGGCTGAGCCACGCCGCTGCCTCTATCTTAAAATATACTCTAAAAAATAAAGATGACATTAGTTATTTTAACATTGGTAACAGTACATACTTACATTTTATTTTTTCATTTGAGAGAGAGAGAGATTGAGAGATTGAGAGAGAGAATCCTGAGCAGCCTCCAAGCTCAGTGTGGAGCCGGAATGGGTCTTGATCTCATGACCATGGAATCAGGACCTGAGCTGAAATTAGTTGAACGCTCAACCGACTGAGCCGCCCAGGCACGCCTGTAACTGTACATATTTATATATAGGTGAGGAGATAGATATAGACCAACCATCAGAGCGATAGAGAAAGAAAAGAGGTAAGAAAAGAAAAAAAAAGAGAGAAAATATATTACTACTTCTAAATTCAAGTATTACAAATCATTAAATTTAATAAAGACTAAAACTTTTTATAAAATAATGATATAAAAAATAATTCAGCTCCCTTTTTTTCCTGAAATTGGGGGTTGTAATGTAATCTTCTGTAATAATTACAAAAGAGAAGAGCCACAATTCCTACCAAAATCTGATGGACAGCTGTGGAGTACACTGGTATCTCGGTTACATTATTTTCCTCTTTGCTTTTTTTTTTTTTTTACATTCTTTTAATTTCCTTATAATGATAACACTTTCAGTGATCAATAATTAGAATAACAGGATTAAATAACCAAACACTTGGGTAGCTGACAACAGAGAATAGAAATACCCACTACAATGAAATAACTAGCATTGGAGAAAGTAAAATTATAAAAGATTAAAAATTATAGAATAGATATAATTAATATCAGAAGGGAGACATAAAACTTTTTGACTAAAACAAGAGTCTAAAAAATTGTTTTTGAGAAAATGTGATCGATTAATATAACCTTCAAGTTGAAAAAATTTTGTCCGTGTTTTAGTTAACTGGACAAGGTGAGAATGTCTTGATGCAAACATAAAAAGGTATAGATTCATATAATGAATATATAGATGATAGATAGATAGATAGACAGCAAGGAAAGAGATAGGAAATGTGAGAAGACACTCAACTTTGTGAAACATAGACATAGAAAGAAAAATACTCACATACTTGGAGTTGTAAAAGTCAGAAGCATTGGGTTTACCTTAAGAACTTAGAAAAAGAAACAAAAAAAAAAAAAAAGGAAGAAAATCGCTATACATATATGCATAGTGATTAGGAGTATATTCCAAAAATAAAGTCCAGAAATAAAGCCAAGAGGTGGTTAGTTCTTTGAAAGGATTGATAAAATTGACAAACTTGTGATGGATGTCAACTAAACTTTTGTAATTATTCCAATATACACATCTGTCAACTCATTATGTTGTATAGCTTAAACAAACACAATGTTATATAACGAGTAAATCTCAATAAAACTGGACAGAACATATAAAATTGACAAATCCTGGAAAATTGTTTTAAAAAATAAGAGAAGGAACAAATACCAAAAATCAAGAATGAAAATGAGAAGTAATTACACACCAGATGCCAACAATCCTTTTTATCTTAAAGACCAGTTGGTAAATATTTTAGGCTTCCTGTCACTACTCAGCCTCTTGCTCTAACTACTCAAACCGTTTCTGCCATTGTGGCATAGAAATAGTTATAGACAGTAACTAAATGAATGACCACGACTATGTTCCATGGCCCTTTATTTATAACAACTGGCTGACTCACAGGCCACAGTTGGCTGACCACGTTTTTTTTTTTAAAGAGGATTCAAGAGTAATTAATATTGCATGTCAACTATATTATATTAGCAATTTTTAAAAATTAAAATAAAAGGAAATCAAGGTTTATTTTTAAGAGATGTACAATTCAAGAAATGTATAGATAAACTACTTTTGTAGATAATATAAATATTAAAAGATAAATCTGAGTATATTAAAACTTTCAGCTCAAGAAATCTGAAATGTACATAAAATACACAATGGTCTAGAAAATGTATATTTTTCCAAAAGTAACCTAAAATTAAGTAGAAAAGTAGAATTGTCTATAGCAAATCTATTTATTCAGTATTCAAAAATCACCTCTTAAAGATCATTTCAAACCTCGATGGCTTTAACCAGTATATCGTTCTAAACATGAGACAAAATAACAATTCCACTATTACATATAAGTTTTTGAGCATAATTTTTTAAGACAGATAGAGAGCAGTCAGGGGAGGTGCAGAGAGAAAGAGGGAGACAGAATCCCAAGCGGGCTCCGCACCGTCAGCGCAGAGCCCAACGCAGGGCTCAAACTCACTGTGAGATCAATGACCTGAGCCAAAATCAAGAGTCAGACACTCAACCAACTGAGCCACCCAGGGACCCCTATTCCAATTCTTTTTATGAAGCTATACTAAACTTGATATCAAAGCCTTTCCAAGATAGTAAAGGAAAAGTATGTTAAAGTCAATCTGATTTATTTAAAAACAAGAAAATCTTAAAGATTATCAAGCAGAAATCAACAATATATTAAACAAATATATGGCATTATGGACAAGAAGGTTTATTACAAGAAACCCCGGAAAGCCATGACGGCTTCATATGAAATCATCAATTAATGTAATGCACCGAAACAAAAGACTTAACAAAATTATAAGCTTATTTTATGCCATAGCCTTAAATAAAATAGATCTTATATTATTCAAGCTACAGATAAAAGAGAATGTGCTGAACTTAATTAAGTTCATTTCAAAAATCCTTAGAATAAACATCGTACTTAATGATGAAATGCTAAAATCTTGCCTTTAAGATTGGGAATAAGAAAACCATCAATATCATAAATAATTCTAAATTCATTATATTGGAGACCTTAGACATGGCGGCAAGATTTTTTAAATTAAAAAAAAATGATTAGAAAAGGGAAAACCAATGGTCAACCAAAGATAATCCAAACACATTGAGAGTTTTGCCATTGTTAGATTGGAAAAGAAGTTAAGGAAATTAAGAAATCATTTCTCCTCTAAATTCATCTTTATCATCGATGCATCCCAGATAAAAGCTGGGCAAGATTTTATTTAAGTATTATCAAGCTAATTCAATAATGAATGTTAAATATAAAAATGTCCAAAGTTAGTATATACTTTCTTAAAGAATATAATAAATTGGGGAATGTATTATAAAATATAAAAATACAGTGCGGTATAAGAAGAACAGGTAAATAGGTCAATGGAATGGAATATATAGACCATACTAAGAAAATTTTTTATATGGGCAAAGATTATTTAGGAGAGCTGATATCATAGAACAAAGATTAAAGATGGATTTATCAATAAGGGTGCTGGGAAAACTGATTGTGCCAATGAAAAACAATTAAAATGACCTCTTAATTCACACCATATTATAAGGAGTTCTCCTTCAGGGAATAGATATTTAAATGTAAGAGCTAGGCAAGAATTGCATAAAAATAAAGAAAAAAATGGCTTGTCCATGTGCTTTATGAAACGTGAAATCCAACTGTCCATAATATACACTTAGAAGTGCTCGACTTGTATATAATCAGAAAATGCACATGAAAATGTTATTGCATATTATATACACAACAGCATGTGAAAAATGAAAGTCTTACAACAGCAACTTTTGGCAAAGATATAGAATAATGAGAATTTTGAATGTTTTCCTAAGAATGAAAATTGTTATTTCCATTTTTGAAAAGAATTTTGCAATACCTAGTAATATCAGAGATAATTAGGTGTTCTCATCGGGAAGTGAATTCTAATCCTAGGTTTGCATGGACATGTTCATTAAGAAACATAAAACAGAACATTTATAGAATCAATTATATACTCAAAACAGTGCAAATATTCGTCACCAGTATAATGTGGTACACTAATACAGCAAATACTCATTATAGAAAATATTAAGTGCTTTATTTAGATGAGTCAATATAGTATCCTCTTACAACATAATATTGAGTGACACAATGTCACAAAAAAATGCACGCAGTGAGATTCAGTTTAAATAAAGTTTACAAACACAAAACAGTAATTTAAATTGTTGGTAAAAATTTACTAGATACTAAATCTATAAAGATAATCATGGAAATTATTTTAATAAAATTCAGGATGGCAATTGCCTTTGGAATGTAGGAAAAGGATTATTCTCATGAAAGGGCTTCTAAAGCATCAGCCACATTCAATATTTTTTAAATGTTTTTATTTATTATTTTTGAGAAAGAGCAAATAGGGGAGAAGCAGAGAGAGAGAAGAGAGACAGAGCATGAGAACCTAGCTCTGCGCTGATAGCAGAGAACCCCCTGCAGGACTGGAACTCAAGAACAGTGAGATCATGCCCTGAGTTGAAGTCCGATGTTCAATGAACTGAGCCACTCGGGTGCTCCCACATTCAATATTTTAAAGTAGTGCTGGTAGGGGCACCTGGATGGCTCAGTCAGTTAAGCGTCTGACTTCAGTTCAGGTCATGATCTTGCGGTTTGTGAGTTCGAGCCCCACATTGGGCCCTGTGTTGACAGCTCAGAGCCTGGAACCTGCTTGAGATTCTGTGTCTCCCTCTCTGTCTGTGCCCCTCCCTTGCTCACACTCTATGTGTCTCTCTTTCTAAAATAAAATAAAATAAACTAGTGTTGGTCACGTGGGCATTGGCTTTAATGATATTATAGTCATAGAATATAATATGTATTACATGATCATAGTATTATTTCATATATATATGCTTATATATACAGTAAAACCTTGGTTTACAAGCGTAATCCATTCCAGAAACATGCTTGTAATTCAAACCACTTGCAAATCAAAGCGAATTTTAAGAACTGTTGGCTCAGTTGTTATCATGTGAAGTTCAGCATCACATACTATTTGTATTGTAAGACATCACTTGTTTATTATGTTAAAATTTATTAGAAACGTTTGCTAGTCTTGCATAACACTTGCAGAACAAGTTACTCACAATCCAAGATTTTACTGTATATGAAAGTAAAATATACTAAGCAAATTGTATCTAAAGGAAAGTATATATCAACAGGCATATAAGAAAAAAAAACCTAAAATTTGTGGCAAGAAAATAAAGAATTATAAAGGAAAAATAGTTTTTCATATTTATTAAAGTGCTTTGATTAAACAAGATAGACACTAGAAACATGCATCTAAATGGATATAAATTAAGCAGAGTATATAGGAAAAAGAGGGTCTTAAATTTCAATTTCACTAAGCATAAATGACTTCTATGGATGCTTTTAATACACACACACACACACACACACACACACACACACACACACACAAATATTATGTTATGGTTTTTGTTCTCTTTTTCCCCCATCAAACAAATAATGTGTCCTCATCATATCTCCATTATTCGTGTTAAGAACTGCACAGATTCAGTTCAGGAGGTCTCCTCCGAGGCCATTTTACCTGACACTCAGCTGTCTCATACACCAGGGCTCTGCCCAGCTGTTTCCTGACAATTTTATTCTTTTCTTCCTGGGTTAGATCTGATGTTTTCTGAATGCTGTACATCCTTTTTAAAATATTACTCTCATGTTTATGGAATATAGTGCCAAGTAAGTCCCTCCAAGAAAGGTGCACAGAAGGAAAATAGTTTATCAAAAAAAGTTTTGTTTTGTTTTTTTAACTCTTGAAAACAAAGTGTTAATGATAAAAATTGCTCCCTAAACTACTGTCCACAATGCCCTTAAGGGGACATATTTTTGTTTTCCAGTCTTTCAGACATAATGTTACATTTGGCAACATATATTGATTAAGTAGTTTTTTTGTGGAAGGTTTTTTCTTCTTTTCTTTTTTTTTTTTTTTTTTCCCCTGATGCCCAAATCTACTAGAGAATCACCAGGTCATTCCAGATAGTGTTCAAGTTATTTAACAAATTTTCCCTGGGTCTTTGTCACTGCTATTGTTCACTACTGGCTGCTTTTCATGATTTATGGGGTTCTGCTTTTATCGTTTGTTGTCAAGGATGCTGGGGTATTGGTTTCTTTGCACCCGATACACTGGGTATTGATATCCAGCTTAAGCAATATTTTCTACATGGAACTTTCATTAAAATTTGTGGTTTTGCTTCATTTTCCACTCTACTTTTTTGAGGTTTTTTTTGTTTTGTTTTGTTTTTTTTGTTTTTGTTTTTTCTTTTTTGCTCACAGCATCCCAAGCAATTTGGATTCCTCTTTCACTAGGAACCCATATGTGTATGTTCTTTGTGTCTGCTTCCTACCCTCCCTTATATATCCTGATATTCTTTAATTGCCTTTCCTACTTCCAGAAATTTGATGAAACCTCTTGAACACTTAAGACCTTTCTCATTTACTATGGTGTTATATTTAATTTCTTTTGTACTTCATTTACAATCTTGCATAACTATATCGCAAAAATATGTAGTCATATTTTTCAAACTAAATGTGAATATATGATGTTTTAAAATGTGAATAGTGGTCAAATTTCTAATAATTGAGCAATAGTTGGGGCCATAAATTTAATTTTCATTGACATTTCTCACTCCACAAGAAAAATTTGTGCTCTCTTTCCATAAGACAGTACTAAGAGATAATACCTAGTTGTTCAGATATAGAAATATAATTTTCCAGGAAAATGGAGATCATCTTATTCTCAGGATAGACCTCCTCCATGAAAACTCATAATAAACAGCTATATAAATAAGAGTTACCACTTTTATTTTGCAGCTTGAAAAATAAATTTCAAATATCTATTCCAATTGGATGTATTATTAATGAAACACCCTTTCTATGATCAAAATTATTAGAAAGCAGATCATATTGAATTTCAAAGTTTGCTTACAAAACACGGATTCTACTAAGGAAGAAAGGCTATTGGCCTTCAGTGATCATTCATTCTGATAAGGGTGTGATCAGATGTCTCTACAGATGTCTTTATGGCTAGTCTATACAGTGCCCATTTTCTCTTGATAACTCTTTATAATCATTGCCTACTTTATTCTTTCCATAGACCAGTTCTCTCTGGTCTGATTCTCTTTAGAAACATTTATAATTGTGAAAACTTTTAGTAAAAAAAGAAAAAAAAATAAAATTGGTCTCTTTACTTAATTTTATTAGAGAAATTTACATAAGACTTTGTGCAAGCAATACATCTGTGCAGATGTAGTCCAGGTGTATTCTAGTCCCACCTTACTGAAATTCAGTCCTAGTTCCAAGATTATTCTTGAGTGACTAACAATTGTTTCCCTCCATCTTTGTGTGAAATAGTTTTGGATTCCTCTAAAATGTCAGTTGCCATGATGATGTGTGGGTTTCACTTTTGATTTCTTAGAAATTAACTACATAGCTGACTCATGGACAACATGGGTCTGAACTTCACGGGTCCACTTATACACAGATTTTGTTGTTATTATTAAATACAGTAACTGTATTTTTCCTTACAATTTTTTTAAATTTTTTTTAGCGTTTTTATTTTAGTTTTGAGAGACAGAGAGACAGAGAGTGAGCAAGGGAATGGCAGAGAGAGAGGGAGATTCAGAATCTGAAGCAGGCTCCAGGCTCTGAGCCGTCAGCACAGAGCCTGACACGGGGCTCGAACTCATAGACCGTAAGATCATGACCCAAGCTGAAGTCCGCCGCCTAACCGACTGAGCCACCCAGGCGCCCCTCCTTACAATTTTCTTAATGACATTTCGTTTTCTCTGGCTTACTTTATTGTAAGAATATAGCATATAATACATATAATATACAAAATATGTGTTTATCTACTATTTATATTATTGGTAAGGCTTCAGTCAACAGTAAGCTATTAGCAGTTAAGTTTTTGGGGAATCAAAAGTTATATGGACTTTTTACTATGGGGGTTGGTTTCAGGACCCCTCGCCCCCATATTATTCAAAGGTCAACAGTATTTTCATATTTGGTGATATCTTAGTTTTTCATTCAATATTCTAAGTAGAATCCATCTAGTCACTACCATATTCTCCTTTTTTTTGTAGAGGTGAAAGAGTGAAATTTGTGGCTTTTCTAATTTGTAGCATGCTTTCTAATAAAAATCACTCAATTATTTTTATTTTTTTTTCTGTTAAAGTCCCTTCTCTGTTTTTTTTTTTTTTTATATAATCTACTGTTACTTCAAAACTGATTTAAGTGGTGAAAACAGTCATCTTAGCTATTTCTCTATTTCTCACAATAAATGTAACATCTGAGTCCCACTTCTGGGAAATATATCACCCTTCAAAATAGCGTTTATCATTTCTATAACACACCAAAACATTGCATTCTAAAATAGTAAAACATTCTTAATAGCTCTAAATAGTCATATGATCAGAAACAGGAGACCCGGCTGAATTTCAGTGTGAGCAGTGGAGCTGCAGATACTGTAAAACAATTCTTCTAGAGACCCAACAATGCACCATAAGGTCATTCTATCAAGGATGGAAGATCAATTCTAAGATGAGGTGAACATGGATTTCCATTCTAAGGGCTTTCATTTTTTTTTTTATAGAAGTTGTAGAATGCTAATTCCTGGATTTAGACTACAGTTTTGCTACAGAAGTGTTGCAGACCGGATGTTTGTATCTCCAAACATTCATACATGGAAGACCCAATCACCAACGTGATGGCATTTGGAGTTGGAACATTTAAAGGGTAATTAGGTCATTTATGGTGAAATCCTCATGAATAGAATTAGTGCCCTTAACAGAAAAGACACAAGAGTGATGATCTATCTCCACCATGTAAACACATAGCTGTCTGCAATCTAGAAGTGAGGTCTTATCAACAATTGAATCTGCTGCACCCTTAATCTTGGACTTCCCAGGCTCCGGAACTGTAAGGAATAAATTTCTGTTGTTTAAGCTACTCAGTCTGTATTTTTTAAAGCAGCCTGAGCTAAGACTGTAAGTCTTTGGAATTTATATATATTTTTTAATCTTAAAAAATAATTTGTAAGAACATTTGACCGCAGGAAAGCTGCTGTCCATTTCTTTTTTTTTTTTTTAATTTTTTTAATGTTTATTTATTTGTGAGACAGAGAGACAGAGCATGAGTGGGGGAGGGGCAGAGAGAGAGGGAGACACAGAATGCGAAGCAGGCTCCAGGCTCTGAGCTGTCAGCACAGAGCCCGATGCGTGGCTTGAACTCACAGACTGTGAGATATGACCTGAGCCAAAGTCGGCCGCTCAACCGACTGAGCCACCCAGGCGGCCCTGCTGTCCATTTCAAATGACACATGTTTTACATTTAAAGCCATTTACTTCTTAAACCCGAAATTTACATAATTGCTTCTATAAATATTTAGTCTCTACTTGGGCATAAATAAAATGTACAATATAAAACTTATGGGCTCATGTTTAACAACTCAAACACTTCTGAGAAAAAGGTATAATTCCCTTTTTTTTCTATTTTATCTTTTCTTTAATGGTTCTATATAGTCGTCCAAATTTGATAATTTTTTTGGTCTATTTGTTACACTATTTTACTTAGGGCTAGAGTATAAATTTGGCAAATAATATACACAAGTTTACCCTCTACCTTGATTACATTCTGACTTTATTCCAGTTTCTGTAAAATATATTACGTAAAATAGATTTGAAAATATATATTTTACAGTCAACATTTATTTGATTGTAAAAATAGAAACATCAGAATAAAATATAAATAGATAATAAGATTTCCTTGTGAGCCTCTCCATCTTTTCAAGTGGATCAGGTAGACGGATGGCACTTTAAATAACATGTTAAATTTGGAGAGGGAATACATTAAATAGAAAAGAAAGTCGTGGAAAATAGGAAAGCCTTTCCATTAAGGGTTTCAGATATGAAACGTTCTATTCAGACACAAACTAAGCTTAAAATGAGAGATATTTTTTAACTGAAAGAGCTAGAGAGTAATTAAAGGTAATTGGCATGTTATTATTCTTAAAAGGTTCCCTTTTCTGTTCTAAGAATACCAGGGAACAATTGATAGATAAAAAGCGAACTATAAATTGCCAAATAGATCTTTTGTGTAACAATACATCTCTCTAGACAAAAGATATTTCAAAAACCATAAAAAATCGGGAGGTGTACTTGCCTGACTGGCCCCACATCCCGCCTGATCACGGTGAAGTGGTCTCAGAATTTTAAACTCACAGCCTTAGGAGCCATCTTAGTAGGTTAGGAGGGACTCAGAAGTGAATGAGATGAACTTAAAGGGAGACCAGTTGGTTGCCAGAATATAACATTAGGTAAGTAGAAAATCACTTGATAAATGAAATTGAAAGCTGAATAAATACTTTTATTTAAGAATACCTATGGCAGATTGAGGCTGTTAACATTATTGATCCAATCTGGAAAGCCCTCCCTCTTGCCCTTTCTCTATCCGAACCTGCATATTTTTTCTCAGAATTGGATCAATACAAATTCTCATTATGAAGCCATTTATTTACTACCCTACCCTTCAATGAACTCTTCTGTAAAGACTTCTATCCCACCCACAGTCGATACGGTGGCACACTATTCCTCTCTTTAGTTTCTTAGACCAACCAAAACTCCCTCAGGTGCTTACTTTAATTAATCTAATCTGAATCTAATTAAAATATAGCCCCTTACTCATGTAGTCTCTCTAAAACAACATATTTTTTTTTCCAATTCATAAATCAACCATATTCATTTAAAGAGAAGTTTGTATGTACCTTCACTATTTCTTCTGTTCTGGAGGCAAAAATTGTGTTTTTCCGTGTTTTGTTCGTTTGCAGCATCTTTTGTTTATGGTTTATCTCTTAAGGCTCCAAATATATTTTATTTACAGGCATCACAACTTGTTAAATAAAAGCTGTATTGAAAAACGTGAGTGAAAAGGTTTTTTTTCAGGGGCGCCGGGGTGGCTCAGATTGTTAAGGGTCCGACTCTTGGTTGCTGTCATTATCTCATGTTTGTGAGCTGGAGCCTTGGTTACGCAAAGCCTGCCTTGGATTCTGTCTCTCCCTCTTTCACTGCCCCTCACTGTCTCTGTCTCTCTCAAATAATACATAAATAAACTTTTTAAAAAGTTTTTTTTTTTTTCATGCTGTACATGCCATGAGCTTTTCTCAAAATCAAAGGGTTCTTCATAGCAACTACCCTACTTATACCGCTTTTGTACTACTTAGTTATGACACTGTTTTACTCTGTTTTATTACATGCACCTTGAAATCATTTTTACAGAATTCTTGAGATACAATCGATATACAGAAAAATGGCACATATTTAATGTATACAATTTGATGAGTTTGGGTACACACAGACACTTGTACTTTCACCACAATTAAGGTTATAAACATATCCACAACCTCCAGAAATTCCCTTGTGCCCTTTTGATCTTTCGTGTGGTAAGAACAGTTGACATCTACCCTCTTAATATACTTTATTAGTGCACAACACTATACCGTGAACTATAGACTCTACACTGTACAGCAGATATCCAGAATTTATTCACCTCGTGTAACTGTAATTTTATATTCATTGAAGAATGTAAACCTAAAACATAGCTCTTGAAACAACTCACATCCAGGATCAAAAGTTAAAGTTATGTATGAATGAAAAACTGAATTTATATGTGGTTATTTTGCACTTAACCTTAAACTTGATGAGGACAAAGTTAATATATTTATTATCAGCCACATTATAAGACATAATCATAAGGGACGTTTCTTTCCTTGTTCTAGGATTGTGTTGTAGCTCACTGTGCGAAAACACACAACTATAATCTAGTATTCTATATATTATTGAGCCCAAACACTGTATCTGAAATTCAGCTGCAGGGGTTCAGAATATGTCACCCCAAAAGTCCTCTCTTTGGCATATCGACTACTTTAAATTAAAGGTACTTGAGAACCAGCTGATGTAGAAAAATTTGTCCCTTCCTTTGTCTACCTAAAAGCAGGAGATAAATCTCCCATATAAAAGCTACCTTCCCTGTGCCAGGAAGGGAGAAGGCATCCTTACCACCAGAAATGGAATTTAGGACCAAAAAGTCTGTATAAATAAAACTGGTTACTTCTTCACAACTTCACTACTCTAAGCCCAAATCACATTGTGGTGTTAATTCTTCATAAATCTCTTGTTTCTTTGTCTAAACTGTATAAAACTTTCCTGCTTCAGTCACTTCTAAGAGTCTTCTATGGGAGGGGGGGGAGATGTCCATATGTATGAAATTAATTTTATTTTTCTCCTGATAATATATTTTATGGCTATTCAATGATTAGATCTGCCAAAGAGCCTAGAAGGAGGAAGAGAAAATGTTTCTGCACCTACAGTTTGGGGCCCAATATGGGGTTGTCCACTGGCTAGTCGTGAGCACTGGGGCTCCTGCAGCTGGGTGATCTGGGAATCTCTGGCAAGAGCTGGCACAGGTAAACATTCCCACCACATCAGTTTTCCATATCTGTGCCTGCAGAGTCCAGTGGAAGTATAAGTAATGAGCCTTTTTCCTTTTCTAAATGTAGATTAGCAGAAAAAAAGTATTTGCATGAACTCGATCCCTGGGTATGGGTACCCTGATCAATATTTTGTTATGATTATTCTTGTTTCCTGTTGATCCCTTTCTTCCCAGAGATGGTGATTGTTTTCTTCTGTCTCTGTCTCTTATATCTTTTGTCACAAGGCTGGAGAGGGGGGTGATGACAAGAATCATAGTGTAGAATGCAGGCATAGATCCTATAAGGCTGTGTTCAAGCTGGCCTCCCAGACTGATGAGTTCATGGTTCTTACAAGTGTCTATTTCAATATACTTCACGGTGGGTTCCTTGTATAAAAATGAGATGAAATTTTCCTTTTGTCTGGTTCTATGACCTGAGAGTTTGGCTTTGTGACAACCGAGAATACCCTTTCTGGCCTCCACCAGCCAGAAGGTGCAACTGTCACTATGTATTTGGCAGCCAACCAAACAGGCTGAGGATCCAAGACAAACAGACAAATAGCATTCTCTTGGTTTGCCCATGCTAAGTGTCAGAGTTGTCTTAAGGGATCCCAGTTTGTAAGGGGTTTTTATCGTCTCAACCTTCATTGTCTCATTACTGCTGGAAAAGTCCTGTTCGAGGAGAGGATGCCCAATGTCACCATTAGCAGGTCTGTGACTAAAGACATCTCATATTCTCGTGGGAAACGGGAGACACCATGTCCCTAACACCACTCCAACTGCTAGTGACAATGAAGGTCTTTGCTTTGTTAGGTTCCTCTGGGAATGAACTTTCTGGGTTTTGTGGCTGAATAGTTTGTACCAGTTTTGGAGATGTCTCTTGCTTCCACGTTGAAGACATAAAAAGGCTTACTGGTTTGAATCACTATTAAGTTAATGACCTTTGAAGATCTTACTCATCAATAGCCAGGCAATGGGCTCCTTGAGTTGGAAAAACTTCTATATCTGAAAATAAAGTTTTTTAATATTATTTATTTTTGAGAGAGACAGAGAGACAGCGAGAAAGGGAGCAGGAATGATGGGGGGGGGGCGGGGCATAGAGAGAGAGCGTGCGCCACAGAATCCGAAGCAGGCTCTAGGCTCTGAGCTGTCAGCACAGACCCCGACACGGGGCTTGAACCCAAGAACTGGGAGATGATCTCCTGAGCCAAAGTTGGACACTAAAGCAACTGAGTCACCCAGGTGCCCTCTTCTGGAAAATATTTTAGAGAGCTCTTATCTTTAATAATAAACTTATTGGTATCTACGGAAAGACCAAATTAAAAAGAGATGCAAAGGAGTTTAATGTTTAGCCTTAGGGATTTCCTCAACAAAATGGAAAACAAAACACACAAAAAAAAACAGAAATTATAACAAAAATTAAAAACCACTTACAGTGTTAGGTCTTTTTCTCATAATTTAGCCGCATCTCGTCAGCAAATTCACTTAGCTCCCCAATCTCTTCCAATTTCCCCAGAAATTCCTGAAGCATCCAGCTGACTGAATTTCCCATTCCCTAGAAGATTTACAGAGGACATTCCAGCCTGATGTCCAGGGCTAGGATACAGGTTATTCATGTAACGTTGAGAAGCAGAAAGTGACTTTAGCAGAAGTATCCGGGACAGACTGTAGGGTTCATTTTGCTATCCCATATGACTCCTCCTTCTTTCTAGGGCCCTGGAATCAGGCTCTACCAACTTCGGGCCTTCCTATGCAATAACCTTTGTGTATGTATCCTGCGCCCCCCTCCCCCCACTGTAAAGAATACAAGTCCCTTGGAGAGCAGCAGATGTATTACATTTTAAAGCCCTTTTAACTCTGCTTTCAGAAGATCCTACCAAATTTAGAGAAGAGGTAGAAAAATTAGTCACTACTCACATCCCTACTCATAAGAATTTTGGCTACTGAGGGATGTTCTTCTCATATACGATTATACTGTAGTTAACAGAGCAAGCCAGCTAGCCTCTGGGGAAAACTTCCCTCACAGAGGAAACAGATGACCAGAATTTCCCCTGGCCTTACTACAAACTGTCAGGGAATGGATCACCTGGGGGTGTATATTCAAAGGCTGAAAGAAGTAATATTAGAGGTTTTCCTTGCTAAGACAAATTCGTCCAATATTGAACTGTAAATTCAGGAAAAAAAAGAGAGAGAGAGAGAACAATTTAAAGGTGTTCATTCAATGCCTTATACAGAATTTTTAAAGGAATACTGCATTAAGCCCTAAAGCTCCAGAACATAGAAATCTTTTGGTATCCACCTTAGCTGAAATCTTCTCCTTGATAAAAAGACACAAATGCTCTACCCTTGTCTTCGAACACAGTCTTCACAAAACTAGAAACGCAGCTCTAGAAACAACTCAAAGTCCACTTATCTTTAATAACCTCGAAACCTCCTCTATTAATCTCAAAATGCTTATAGATATTATAAAAGATCAGGACATTGAAACAGAATTACTTTGATAAAGAAGGAAATATTTATATAGTAATTACTCTAGACTTCTAATAATAGACTAATAATCCTCAGCACTCCTAGGGGAAAACTTATATTGTTTCTCTGTTTCTTGAAGATATAAAATTGACCATATATTTGAATTACAAACATCTAGGGGATAATTAAAATACCACTTCAAATCCCCTAAGACTGAAGAAAGAAAGAAAGAAAGTAAGAAAGAAAGAAAGAAAGAAAGAAAGAAAGAAAGAAAGAAAGAAAGAAAGAAAAAGAAAGGAAGGAAGGAAAGAAGGAAGGAAGGAAGGAAGGAAGGAAGGAAGGAAGGAAGGAAGGAAGGAAGGAAGGAAGGAAGGAAGGAAGAAAGAGAAAGAGAAAGAGAGAGAAAAAGAAAGAGAGAAAGAAATAAACTGAATTTAAAACAAACTGTTGGAGCCCTTAGGTGGTTCAGCCAGTTAATCGTCCCACTCCTGGTTTGGCTCCAGTTATGTTCTCCTAGTTTGTTAGATGGAGCCCTGCATTTGGCTCCACGCTGACATCATGACACCTGCTTGGGATTCTCCCTCTCTCTCTCTCTCTCTCTCTCTCTCAATCAATTTTTAAAAATGTTTAAAATACAAACTATTATAAAGCTTCTTTGCCCAAAATCTAGTCCACAGCCTCCATAATATATTTACCAAGGCCAAATAGAAATCTTAAAAGTCTTCCCTACACTTATATTTATTTTTTAATGTTTATTTATTTATAAAATTTTGAGCTAGAGAGAGAACACATGAGTGGGGAAAGTGCAGAGAGAAAGGGAGACAGAATCCGAAGCAGTCTCTTTCTGTCAGCTCACAGCCCAATTTGGGGTTTGAACTCATAGACCTTGAGGTCATGACCTGAGCCAAAGTCAGACACTTAATGAACCGAGCCACCCAGAAACCCTGTCTTCTCTGCAATTTTAGTAAAATGCTTTAGTCTCTGAACAGGTGAATCTAACTTATTCCAATCGCCAGAAACATAACTTAGATTCAACCATTATTTACAAACCAGTGATTTGTATTCTTGTACTGATTCATGGCTAAAATTTTAGAACAAAAGTCATAAGGTCTGTTTTAATCTGAGTATTTATATATGTCTACAAATGTATGTTATATATGTGTAATATTTTTCTACCTCCAGATGGTATTGACAAAATTAACTTGTTAAAAAAACTCTATTTAATTAGCTTACGGAAAAGTAAACCCTTAGCATATTAAATATTTCTAACTTTTCATAAATATAATTGAAACTAACCCAAATGCTTTTCAAGTTCTCATGATCTGGGATGCTCTTTGGTAAATAAAAGTTTAAGTTTGTTGGCTTTATTGAAGCAGGCATGTCTTTAGAGTTATCAGCATTAAATATAGTACAGATGTACAACTTTAATTCCGTCTGGGTCTATTCGTCAAATAAGTTCATGTCATCTCTGTTAAAAATGCTATTATTAATTTCATTTATTTTAATGTTTTCAATTTTGCCTTGCATCTTTCTGAAGATACACTCCTAAAAATTGTTATTTTCTCTATTAATTCTGATTCGTTTGATATTACTTTCTCTGCTAAGTTTTGTTTCGCTCTTTCGCTTTTCTTAAAGTGTGAAGACTTTTCACTTTTTTTTAAGTTTATTTATTTATTTTGAGAGAGACACAGTGAGGAAGGAGTGGAGGGAGAGACTTCCAAGCAGGCTTTCCGCTGCCAGCGCAGAGCCCAAGGCAGGACTCGAACTCAGGAACCGTGAGAACTTAAGCTGTCCTGCAATAAAGAGTTGGAGGCCTAAACAAGTTAACCACTCAGATGCCCAGATGAGTTTTAACTTTTTACTTAAATTGTTTTCTGTTACCCAGAGTTCACCTCCAGGGATGAGGAGTTGTGAAGTCCTTCAGAGGTTGGAGGGAATGTTCTTCTTGTCCTTCAGCAATGCTGCACCCTGTTCCTCACGGCTTCACCCATTACGGGGACTCTGCCCTGCTGATCTTACTAACATTCCAAGGCTCTTCTTGCCAATTGTAAACGGTTTTAGCATGTCAAAGGGATGTCTCTTCATATATTCGTCCAATGCTTTCATATAACGTTTCTTCCTTCACCAACTCTTTTTTGTTTCTAGGATTTTTCCTTTCTCAAAAACAAAACAAACACGATCCACAGCAACAAATACTGGAGTCAAAGAGCTTCATTGATCAATTCCTACAACTCCTTATTTTTTTCATGTTTATTTATTTATTTCTGAGAGAGAGAGGAAGAGAGCAGGGAGACACAAAGAGAGACAGGGAGAGAGAGAATCTGCTGTCTGCACAGAGTGGGAGGTGCAGCTGGATGTCATGAATCTGTGAAATCACCACCTGAACTGAAATTAAGAATCTGAAACTCAGTTGACTGAGCCGCCCAGGTGCCCCCTATCAGCTATTTAAGACAGAATAGTATGATTATCAGATAAACACAAACAATATAGATGGGGAAAAAACATCTATGCCACACAACACACTCTGAACTCAGAATAACCATGAGAACCATGAGACCATAAATCTGACAAGGAAGGAAATTACAAATCAACTCATTCATGAGTATAAATTTCACATTGAAGAAAATATTAGAAAATGAAAAGCAACAATATATATAAGTGATGAATATACAATCACTAATTGTTGGGTTTCTAATACGATTCTTTGCTGATTATTCTGAGTATCATGCAAGGTGTTCTGCATCGGGGTCAGATGCCTTAATAAGTACATAGATTCCCTATTTAGTCCTTACCCCTGAGAATATCACAAAATACAGACCGATGGAGCTAAGTGACTAATGAGACACCCATATATGAGGGATGAGGAAAACGGATTTTCCTTTGCTAATGAGAGAGAGGAGATAGGTGTACCTTTTCCATTTTGAAAGGATCTCCTTACTCCAACCTTTAAGTACATAAATAAAATCTCTCCAAGAGCAAAGTGTTAGAGATTTCTAGCACAATGCTTCATCTTTTCTTGAAAGATAAATACCTTATAACAATAAGAAGCAAATAAATATTTTTGGATAAAAATTTGGATATAATTATTTGGATACAAAAAATCTGAAAACAGTCCCACTTCCTTGAATATTCCCAGCACAGTGATATTTTACTTTTTCCTATAGAATAAATAGGAAAAGATAAACTCAAGGAGATATTTCCAGAGAAATGAGTTAGTAATACTTACATAAGTGAATTATTTTGCTTTATGTATTTTATACTCCAGAAAAAAATTATTCTTTAAAAAACATTTTTAATGTTCATTTATTTTTGAGAGAGAGAGAGAGAAGAGAGAGAGAGAGTGTGGGTGCTACATAGATAGTATGGGCTGGGGAGGGAAGAGAGAGAGGAAGACACAGAATCTAAAACAGGTTCCTGGCTCCAATATGTCAGGACAGAGCCCGATGCAGGGCTCGAACCCACAATATGTGAGATCATGACCTGAACTGGAATTGTACTTTTTACCTACTGAGCCATACAGGTGCCCCTGGAAAAAATATATTCTAAGCAGATTTTGTTTGTCTAGCACTAATTACTTCCTTTTATAATAATTAGACTCGTTGACTCCTAGGTATATCAGTTTTATTCATTTAATTTTGAGCATAACGTCTCCATTTTAGTTAATTTTCAGAAAAAAAGTTTCTGAAACCAAAATTGTGATATCTGTGGGTATTTATGTCATCTTGTTACATTTAGCATTTTTCCATTAATACAGCTATAAAAATAATAGTTAACAACAACAGATTTGTGAAGCCAATTGAGAAAATATTTATGCTATATTAGACAACTTAATGAAAATGCATTAAACTCATGAGTTTCTAAAGATTTATTAGTGTCTAGAATTCATGTGTAGGGACATCCAGGAAAAAATCTTACAGTATAAAGTATGTAATTTAGGGAAAAATCAATAAAGCATACTAATATTTTCACAGGATGACACAACCTGGCCATGTTAATTTTTACTAAGCAAATAATCTCAAATGAAGCAGCATTTACCCAAACCAATATTTGTTTTTATATCAAATTCATTTAAGTTCAATGAACATTTAATCACCAGATAAGTACCAGATAAGGGTGCCTAGGTGGCTCAGTTGGTTGAGTGATTCTTAATCTTGGGTCAGGTCTTGATCTCAGGGTGGTGAGTTCGAGCCCTGCATGGGGCTCCATGCCGGAAGTGGAGCCTACTAAAAAGAAATGAAATAAATAAAGATATCCTTTGGGGCGCCTGGGTGGTCAGTCGGTTAAGCGTCCGACTTCGGCTCAGGTCAGGATCTCACGATTCGTAAGTTTGAGCCCCATGTTGGGCTCTGTGCTGAGAGCTCAGAGCCTGGAGCCTGCTTTGGATTCTGTGTCTCTCTCACTCTCTGCCCCTCCCCGCTTCGTGCTCTATCTCTCTCTTGAAAATAAACACCAAAAAAAAAAAAAAAAAAAAAAGTACCACATATTGTGATTGGACCCAGAAATGCTAAGAATTTCTCCCTAATTACTGTAAACAGTGTGGTGGAGGAGAGAGCTTAGACATGTACTTTCAATGAAATATGATAAATAATGCAATAATAGTAATTTTTTTTAGTGTTCAGTTATCGAATACAGTAAAACCTTGGATTGTGAGTAACTTGTCCTGCGAGTGTTCTGCAAAAGAAGCAAATGTTTCTAATAAATTTTAACTTGATAAATCAGTGACGCCCTGCAATAAGAGTAGAATGTGACCCCGAATGTCACATGATCACAATTGAGCCAATGGTTCTTGAAATTTGCTTTGGATTTCCAATTGCTTTGGATTTCCAAAACAAAATATGCTCACAAACCACGGTTTCACTGCATTATTTATAAACAGTTCTTCAGGTTCTTCAGAGAAGACTGAGTTTGGAATAAGCATACCTTTGATTTGGATAAAAGAATATTGTTGATATTCAAAAGGATCATAAAGTACAAAATTAGGACCAATGCTATTTCTTAAAACCTGATAATGAGTAAAAACATATTTTCAAGGTAACACTCTGTGAGAGGGAGAGATAGTTTTATCATGAAGAGGAGGGTCACACAAAAGAAGAAGCTTCTTTATTCAATAACTCAAACTAAAAATGCTCTCTCAAAAACAAAATACATATTCAAATTCTCAGAAATTTATTTTAATATAAATAAATAATTTATTTTAATATGTGTCCTCTAATATGAAAAATATTTCCTGGCTAATTATTTAATGGAAAGTCTTACATCTTAACTTTGCATATAGATCTACTGAACTTTGTTTCTTTTCTCTTTGGTGATATCTATAAGTTCTATTATCTTGGCAAGTTTCAATTATATAATATTATATTATATATAATATATAATATGGTGTTATCAACTACCATCACTATGCTTTATATATTATATAAATATATATTATGTAAACTATCATTATAAAATATATAAATATATATATTTATTATCTTTATCCTGTATTCCAGTGATGGATAGTTGTTTCCATATCTTGGCTCTTGTAAACAATGCTTCAGTGAACATGGTGGTTCCGATATGTCTTCAATATACTGTTTTCATTTTCTTTGGATTTTACACCCGGGAGTGAAATTGCTGAATCATATGGTAGATAGTTCAATTTTTACTTTTAGAAGCCCATCTATACTGATTCCCATAGTAGCTGCACCAGTTGCTCTGACAGTGTATAATGGCTCCCTTTATTCCAAATTCTTGCCAACACTTGTATTTTTGATGATAGCCATTCTAGCATGTATAAAGTGATTTTTTTAAAGAAGGATTTTTTTAAATTTTTTAATGTGTATTTTTGAGAGACAGTGGGGCAGAGCACGAATGGTGGGAGGTGCAGTGAGAGAGAGGGAGACACAGAATCTGAAGCAGGCCCCATGATCTGTGCTATCAGCACAAGAGTCCGATGTGGCACTCGAACTCATGAACTGTGAGATCGTGACCTGAGCCGAAGTCAGACGCTCAAGCTTAATTGACTAAGCCACCCAGGCGCCCTATAAAGTGATTGTTAACTGTGGTTTTGATTTTCATTTGCCTGATGATTAGTGATGTCGAGCACAATTTCATGTGCCATTTACATATACAGTGGCCATTTATACGTCATTTTTGGGAAAATGTATATTCAGTTCAGCCCATTTTTAAGTCAGAATTTTTGTTGTTGTTGTCATTGAGTTGTAAGCACTCTTTACAAATTTTTGGATATCAACCTCTTATCAGACACATGATTTTGCAAGTCTTTCAATCCATGGGTTGCCTTTCCATTTTGATGATGGTTTACTTTGCTGCACAAACTGAAGATTGAGAATTTTTATCATGAAAATATGTTGACTGTTGTCAGATGTGTTTACTACACCTATTGAGATGATTATATGATTTTTCTGCCATCTTGTTAACGTGGTGTATCACATTGTGATTTGTGGATGGCAAACCATTCTTGCACCCCTGGAATGAATCCCACGTGACCATGTTGTATGATTCAGTGTACTGCTGAATACGGTTTGTTAGCATTGTTTCTTTTTGCAATAGGTATGGTCCGCAGTTTTCAGTGCTACTTTTCTGAAGTGGACCAATTAGTTGAAAATACATAAAAAATAATCTGCAGACATTTACTCTTTCCATAAAAATAACAAAAAAACCCACAAAAACCAAAAAACAAAAAAAACAAAAAAACAAAACAGAGTACTCCTATAGGTATCTGACTCATAAATCCAATTTGTCAGCATTTTTAGTAGCTTATGTTTGTCAATTTTTTGCCTAGCCATTCTGTTTTTTTATATATACATTTATATATTTTACCTTCATGCTTGTCACTGTTTCACATAATAGTTATTTAAATTATCTGGCCACGGTCATAATTATACCTGATAGAAATGAACTTGGGAACAAAACAACCAATATTTGGCATAAAAATAAGCAGTGGAAGAAGAAATGTGTGGGCAAGTGAGAAAGGGGTGACCCAAAACATGTGCCCTGTCAGGGGCCAGTGATCCAGGGCAGTTGTTGAAGAGGAATTGGGAAGACATTCAAAAATAATTCCTGCATTGGGTGCAAACATGAAGGAAATAAACAGTAGTATTATAAATAAGACTGAATTTTTGGGGGGCCATGCAGTTATCCCAATTTTATTTTATTTTTATTTTCTTTTAATAATTTATTGTCAAATTGGTTTCCATACAACACCCAGCGCTCATCCCAACAAGTGCCCTCCTCTGTGCCCATCACCCACTCTTCCCCCTCCCATACCTCCCTCTCCCTTTGGTTTGTTCTTAGTCTTTGAGAGCCTCTTATGTTATGTCTTCCTTCCTCCCTCTCTGTGGCTTTTACCAGTCAAAAAACAAAAACAAAAACAAAAAACAAAAAAGCAGAGAGAAATACAATGAAGTGGGAAAATGAAAGACTGGTAGGACAGGATCTGCTTTGTTTGTCAGGTGCCCAAAGGAGGCAATTATACCAGAGTGTACTTATTTACAATGGTTTTATTTGGCTAAATTACACGTTCAAAGATGTGGAAAAGTCTGACTTAATTTAGTAAAGTAACACTTTCTCTCCACAAATTTTGGCACTAGAGAGTATATGCAGATAAAAACAAGCAACGTATGAAACGGTTTTCTTTTTTGAAAAGCCACTTATATTTACTGAGTCAAACATTAGAAATGGACACGCATTCATTTGTTAAAGTACCTAACAGAGATGATCTCTGATTTTCCCATTCTTCTGTAACCGACAGTCTTTACTTTAACATAGCAGGTTAACTGATGGAAGAATCACACTTAGACATCAATAACGACAGAAATTTTTTACGTGAAACTTTTAAGAAAAGAAGTGAAAATAAAAATTAAAAAAATGTCTGTTATTTTTAGGCCCTATTTTCAATTAAATATTTCTTCAGGCCTAGTAAAAATCCTCACAATTAAAACAAGTGTTATTTTGTTTCCATGAACTTGAAACGAGTTTGCCACTATTTCAAATCCTACTTAATTTAGTTCTTCAAGGCTGAAGAAATTAAAGAGGCATATGAAAAGAGAAAAATTAAATAGAAAATAAAACGACCATCGAAGTAATAGGCAAGAATTTGTTGAGTAGTGCCTGTATAGTTGGTCATACATTTTTTTGTTTTTGGTTATACAAATTTCACTCTCCTAAACTTCACTTGCAATGAACTCAGCTATAAAACTGGTCAGACTGTGAATGATAATTGTAGACATGTATGGTAGTGCCCGTTGCTTTATTTACGGGAGTTAGAGCTGAGACTCTCTCAATACATCAGCACATATGTTTGTCACTTATTTAGGAAGTCGATCCTACATATCACACATACCCACTTGTTATTTTTTACACTATTATCTGTTTCTCTATTTTATGGAAATCATTTATTTTTAGTAGAAATAGTAAGTACAAATATTATATAGCAGAGGAATTATCTCATCTGCAGATCATGTTACATGACTAATGCACAGAAAAATAAGTGATTTATAATGAGACAACACAACTCTACAGTTTTGGAAGTGCAAATGGTCACCTTATTTTGAAACATAGTAGGTAAACTGTTTTTCAGTAAAACATTTACCACATATATCAAAATGAAAAATTCAGGGGAAATGTTCTGGCGACAAAGAACCATAATTTGCTTTAGAGACTATGTTTGTCGTTTATTATTTCACACAAGAATCTGTTCTTACAGCAAAGAGGAAAGGAAAAGATGTTTTTTTAAAAAGGAAAAGAGCTACTTTTAAAAGCCAAAATTTTAAGTATTTTTAAGTAATCATAGTTAGCAAGAAAGTGGAAATCAGTGTGTGATTTCAGGATTGCATATTTTTATAAACTATTAGAAAGAAAACGTATCTGAGCTTCCGGTTTTCAGTTGCTGAGAGGTTTAGAATCAAAGGTAGCAACTGTGCAAAGAGACACTGTCATTGTTATGGTGAATCTCTTTTAAAATTTGACTAGAAAGTAAATAGTCACACATTTTTTAATTATGAATTTAAAAGGTCTTTGAACACCTATAAGAACCTGACTTACATATGAAGTAAAAGAGATCAAAAATATTTTAAAAATTGCAAAAATTAATTTTGTAACAGTAAATTCCTTATAATGAACATAAAGGCAATTTGAGATGTAGTACACTTTAAGAAATATCTTCGTAAGTAATGTTTACTAAGACGGTAAATGTAAATCTAATTAATATGGCATCTAGTGAATATAAATTATTGAGAACATCATGGAGATTACATATTTTTGAAATTATTCTATCACAGGACGGTCTATACAAGTAAACAAGATATTTTAACAAAGGCAGATTCGAGTCTTCAAATATTACCTTGAGGGGGTTAATAGTCAATTGATAGGTGATTCATTACAGGTGCTGGTGAGTAAAAGGTATACTTACAATCAATATTTGGTATGATTAATATCTCACGCTTACGCACATGGAAATCTGCTATATTTCTGAAAGGAACACGTGAGATTTCTTCCTTTTTCCATTTTCCGTTTATTCTTCCGTCATATTGGCATATTTGTGTGATAGTTTCTTATTTCATCTTTAATCTTTTTAAACTGAATGCAGACCTTAAGTGTGTAAAAGTTCCCATTGGCCTTTGAGATTGAAGTATGATAGAAAGCATGCTTTTTCTACCACTATTAAAGATCCAAGCTACTGACTAATTTTACACCGCACTAACTTAGAGAATCAGAGAAAATGAATGGAAAGCAGCTTTTGTGGTTGGAAGACTTTGGATTAAATCTATCACAGCTATTAATAAATGTGCTTCATTAGACATATTACATAGCATATCCTAGTTTCGGCTAATCCTTCTTCATTTAACCCTTCATTCGATTTAATGTAATCTTTCTTTCCTTTCTGCCTACCTCCCCGCCCGCTTTCATTAATGAGTAGCTCTTCTAGTCAGGCATTTGTGAAATTTGCGAGGGATAACGTAATACACAATTTTAAGAAAATCTTACCCTCATGAAACTACATTTGTTCAGAAACTAATTAAATGTTAGTGCCATTTTATGAAGAATGGGAAGAAATAGATTAAGGAGTCAAAAATCATGATGAGATGTTTATTAGACATTGAATTTCTAATATTCAATAGACTTTCCAAAAATGAGAATGTGGACCCCATGAGAGAAGGCATACATTTGAGTCTTTGGATAATCAACGATATTAAAGATTAATGACACTCAAATTCACCTAGGTTGAATGCATGAGGGGAAGAGAAGCTACCTAAGAATTTATTTCCCGGCCATCTCAGTGTACAGAGATGGTTCACAGAAAGGATAAAGTTGATACTCAGAAGGAGGAGGCATTAACATAACAGAAAATGAGAACAGTGTGGAATCTGGGAAGTCCGGTAAAGCAATAATTATATAGAGAGTGGTATATTCTGCCAAATATCATGTAAAGATTGAAAACAATAAAAATAAAAATTGACTAGGAAGTGTGGTAAATGGAAAGTATTTGTAATCTTAACAATGTTAGTTTTAGTGAAGGAGCAGAAGTTAAAAACTGTGTAGAATGTGTTAAGAGAAATTAGAAAAGTGGAGACAGTAATATAGAAAATATAGAAAACAGTAATATAGGCAGTAAATATAGAAAACTCTTCAGAAAAAAGACGAGAGCAAAGAATGAGGTTAATGCTGGAAGTTTCCAGGGTACCATGGGGTCTAGGGAGAGTAAAATTTTCATTCAGCATAAAAAGAGAATTATTTATGGACAAAGTTCTTGAATGGAGCAAGAGATTATTGTATCCAATATACGAGTGGGAGACTAGGTCTTAGAGTTGAGCAAGGAGAGCTAATCTATCGTAACAAGAAGAAAAGCAATGTTTGGGGGTGGGTGGGAGATATAGATGTAAAGAGGGCAGTAGATATGTGAGTAGGAATATTAAGGAGGGCCTTTTAAATGCTTTCACTTCATCAGTGAATCACAGGGAATATCTATAGGAAAGGTGGACAATATTGGTGGTTTAATCTAAAAGCAAATGTTAGGGGTGGTTTTCACCTCCTCAGTCTGTAGGGGAGGAAATTCTAAGAGGCATTATCAGAATAATAGATGTGGATGATCAGACAGTTCCTGGCATTCACGTAGCATTATTTGATGAGCAAAAGTTTCTGAGAGAATGAAACAGGATTTCTCAGTCATTTGACAGATACACGGTATCCTCTCCCTTGAGAGAGTCTTAGTCACGGTTATAATTAACTCAGACTTCGTCTGGGCTGGTTAAAAGTGGATTCTTCTAGCGTAGAATTTTGGGTTAAATTTGCCCAAATTCAAGTCGTCAGAAAGATTGATTTGTAATCTAAATGTGCATAATCTATAATCTAAATATGCCGTTATAAACCAGTAACCCTTAATGAAGTCAGACTAAGCCACAAAGAAACCAATCAGCGTAAGTGAAAAAACTATACTGTAAACTTTATTTTAAACAAATCCCGTTTTAAGTGTCTTTTGAAACTAGAACCAGCCCAGGAATGATACTTAATAACAGTCATTTGTTTGTAGATGAATATTGCCAAGGACTTCATACAGACTGTTTATAATCCACTCATAGATTTTAAAAAGGAGTCAATATCATTACTACTTCATAAGAATGGAATCTGAAATTCAAATTAGGTAATTTAATTAAGTTTATATAGCTGGCAAGTTACCATGCCAGAATTAAACATAATTCTGTCTGAAACTAATAACTATGCATTTTTACTACATGCATTAAGCTACCAAGCTTAATAGACAATGAATTGTCTATTAAAATAAAAAGAAATTATTTGTGAACATGTATTAATAGGTTAAAATATGACACAAACGTAATGTGTTTTTATTTATAGTGATCACACAAGTGATGTATCATCTTTAATCCTGTGCCCTTGCAAGCAGTTTATCCTCTAAAGATATTTTTCTTACTTCTCCAACCTGCTTATGCTTTTAATGTAATGCTAATATGATACGTTTTAACCTAAACAACCTTAAATACTTTATGAGTGGGGTCTCGATTGATAAAATTTTGTTACTCAATAGATACTATATTGAGATCCCTGTTTTGCCCCCACAAACCAAACTCTAATAGGTTAACATAAAATTGTTGTTCTGCATCAAATTTCTTCAAGTTTCCTCAGTGAAGTAGCCATTACAAAAGTTATATTTAAATCTAACACTGTGAACTTAAGTGTCAGTGGCAAAGAGAAACTATTGTATTTGCTTTGAGCATTTCACATTGTAATAAAAGATATTGGATGCAATTCAAATCTAACTTCATTTGAGGATAACCCCAGGCACTCTGTGCCTGTATTTCTTGTAATTTGGACTGGCTATTGGAAACTCATTCGGTTCTGCCTCAAAGCACCCACTAACGTCAGACCAAAAAGCACAAAAACTATTATGTGACGATTAGCCTCTTTAGACCAGACACAACAGGTATGGACAATTGCATAGTGCTGACTACCCACCAAAAGAAAAAAAAAAAAATTCCCTTTCAGAAGGAGTGACATGTGAAAATAATACTTAAACTAAAAATAATTTTCATAGTTTAGCAAATAGAGTTGAAGACAATCAAAATGGATTACATTTCACATAACCTTTTGTATGTATATTTTTCTTTATAATAGGGCTTCTTTTCCTGTATTTGACTGCAAATATTTTGAGTAGTCACTCAGACATACACTTGATTTTGTATCCCTCACAGAATGTGCTGTGGTGCTTGGCACGTTAATAATCATTTCTTAAATATTATTGAGTCGAATTACATTTAGTAGAAGTTAAAATGTATTTTGAATGGATAAGTGAACATAATGCTACTAGACAAATTACTACTGAAACAGTTCTTGGTAATATCATGAAACATCTTTAGCCAAGGTAAGAAATACAATGTAGGAGTAAACTATAAGGAGGTGAAATTAAATTTGAATTTGATAGACAATAGAGATTACTTTATAGGTCTAGGTATTGAAGGATGGATTTTCATAAAATTTTGAGGTCTGAAGTTATTTGTAGAAATGTTTATTAGATACTCTAATCAAGAGAGTACAATGTTTGACATTTGTAGAAAATGTGCAAGTGAGAGATTTGTTGAACTTTGCCTGAAAACATAGAAATAACCATATGTCTTAGCCTAATGCATCGAATCATATGGTAAATATAGGCAGAGAATTTCTATTTTTATCAAGATATTTTGGTTTTCAATGAAAAGGTGTAGTCATTTTTTGCTACTTATTTGTTATTGTTCAATATATAAGTTAATGAATGAAGCACATTTATTTGTTGCAATTAAAGGGAATATATCTTGTCCCAGGTAAAATAGTAATTTGGGTGAATTTTATCTCAAGTGTCTCTTAATTAGTGTACTTGTTAACATGTTTTTATGTGGCCCAAATAAAGTCTTATTTCCACAAATCACTCTTTAGGCATGATTTTTTGGTGAGGCCAAAGTTTCAGGGATATAGTACATTTAGAACAGGTCTACTCTGTTATTAAGGAATAAGGCTAGAAATATCCCTCAAATTGAAAGTTTCTTCTTAAGGCACCTGGGTTAGTGGTGTCTTTTTCAGGTTTCTCTGGCATGGTACCATGTTTATGATCACAAAGAAGCATTAATAAAATAAGTAAGCAAATCTTCTAATAACTGGATAGAATTGTTCTCTGAACAATTTCCCAGGTGTTACTGCTATGTTTTGTTATTAAATATTTAATGCCACCTTTTAAATCCTACACAAAGTCAAACAATTATCTCACATAAACTAATATTTAATATAGCACTAATAAACATAAGAATACATAAAGCAAAAAAAAAAATACATTTCAGAATAAACAGACTTTGAAGTTTCCCTGCATTACTTGAGAAAATTTAGGATACAGTCTCAAGAAAACATTTTTTTTCCCTTCTTCTGCATCAGCTCATCTACGAACCAATTTATTTCTGAAATAGGCCCCTGGGGCAGACTGGTTGGTGACTGTAATGGGGATATCTGGCTGGCCACTCAAGGAAATTGCTATGGACTTTTAATCTTATTTTGATTAAGTTCTGTGTAGATTGTGTCTGCCAGGCTAACACTAACATTACTGTTTCTGAGCTCCTTTGGCTGCTGTGAAACTGAGTCTCATTTATTTTTTGTACTTTTCAAGGTTATGTTGAAACAATATTACCTATTTCTTAAAAATAATCTACATTTATGTTTTAAATTGTGACAGAAACTGTAATGTTAATAAAGACACCGTATAAGAGTCACAAGTTTATAAAAGTCACTTTTTAAGGGAAAAATTGGTTTAGGTTAACAGAAGAGAAGAAAAGAAAATCCCTTTAGGAAAAGAAAAAACAGTATCTTCAAGTGTTTGAAGTTGCAAATGATAATATCTTAAGGAAAATAAACACAGTTTAAAAATAACTAATCAAAGAGATGTTAGGTGAACAGAAACGTGGCTATGGACAAACTGAAGATTTAATTTTTTAATCTGCTTTCAGCAAATATGTAACAAAATAAAGACAACTTGATGTGCTCTATTGCAGAGCCATCACAACAGAAACAATAAACTGTTCCCTTTCATCTCCTGGCAGATAAGCACTAATTAGTTGCCCCCCCCCCAATCCATCCATTCCTCTTTATTTCTTCTAAATAGAATCCCAGTATTATGCAAGCATCTTCTCCCTCTTCAACCAGCAACAAGGAATCACGGGAATCTCATTTCACACCAAAGGGAAGAATGGGTAAGCCCTTTCCCTTTGTTACTTCAAAGATCCAACAGGAAATCAGATTTCATCATATAGTTTGTGATGTTGCTCCCAGATTAATAATGATTCATGGGAGCGGGGGTGGTAGATAACGTAATTTGGCCTACTCAGATCAAGATATGGGCTTGTGTTCCAATAATGGAACATAAATTTCCTGTCTCCTTTTCACATATGAATAACAAAGCATGCTGTACCAATATTTATCAGAAAAAAAAGACAATATGAAATACTTCCTTCTTTAGTATATGAATCTATAATTTATTTATTGTTAAACTAGGTAAGGATTTCTGTTATTTGCCTTGAAAGCATTTCGACATTTCTAGTCTTACATAATCACTTGTCAGATTTACCTGTGGTTTAAGAGCAAAACTCTTAAAAACTCTTTCCAAGCTGATTTCAAGGTCAATTATTCCTAAGAAGGTGTACTAGTTAATATGAGATTAACTGGTTATTAGTTACTGACATTTTCATCAAAACTATACGCAAAACCATCTGAAGGCATACAGGAGTGTTCTGTTTTCAAATTGGTGGGTGGCTGTGGAACTCAAAAGGTTTTTGTCTTTTGTTTTTTTTGTTTGTTTGACTGTTTTTCTGCAGAGCTATTCATATTACTTCTAATCAGCTCCATTGACTTTATTCCTAGTTTTGGGGTTGTCTCATTTTCTCATTGCATAATAGACCCAAAGAGTCCATTACTATCTTTTGTTTCTCATTTCTTTAATTTTATAGTGTTATTTATGTTTTCAATTTATTTTAAAATTTCAACTTAATTAAATATATCAGAAGTGACACTCTCTATACACACACATATCATTACCTTTGGGATACCAGCACTTTAGACAGACGTGATTGCTTGAGAACTCAGATTCCTGAGGATTCTCCTGACCGTGAAGTGTCCATATTCACACTGTAAACCCTGCGAAGTCAACACACTCATGTGTTATTCATTCTGTACATGCTTTAACATAGACATAGATAAAACCTTTCCTTTGGTGTCCATCAACTTAGCTGGGATGGGTTGTAACTTTTAAGTAATTTACTAGAGATCTACATACTAAGAGAGAACAAAAGGGAAATAAATTAAGGAAATAATCTGTAAGTGCTTGCATGAGCACATGTGTGTTTTTTCTGTTCCATACACAGGAATTTAAAGACTCATACAACTTTCAAGTTGTATTATCTGTGTTCCTCCCCTATATCTTCTGGTATTTATTATTATGAAAGCCACCTATTGTCCCACTGTGAGAAAGTTTGTACTTGTTTATTCTCCTATACCCAGGTAATGGTGTCTACGCAAACATTAAGATAGACATTCTCCCTACTTCCCACGTATAGTTTCTCTAAGGGGGATGGGAAGGCAGTGGATTACAATTTCTATAAATTATAGTAGGTATTATTCAAATGTTAAAGGTTAATAGAAAAAAAAGATTCCTAGAAAAATTCCGGTATTTCAAAAATAAAAGTATGTTTTCATTGCCAAAATAATAAAAAATGTTGTCTGTCAAAGCAAACATGAAATGGTTAGTAGATGTAAGTAGTGGGGGAAACAAGAAATGAAGCAATAACTTATTAATTTTTATGTTTATTTATTTATTTTTCAGAGAGAGAGACAGAGAAACAGGCAGGTAAGGGAGAGAGGGAGACAGAGGATCCCAAGCAGGCTCTGAGCTGTCAGTGCAGAGCCTGAGGCAAGGCTCAATCTCATGATCCATGAGATTATGACCTGAGCCAAAATTGAGTCTGTTCGCTAACTATCTTAGCCACCCAAGCACCTCTAAAGCAATACTTATATCTCTTCATTTGCCTGTAGAGATATTTGCATGTTTTCCTTTTCTCTTTCTTTTACTAATATCCATAAAATGTAGAATGTATTTGAGGTATTTACAATTTAACCCACAGTTTATATAATACAGAAATAAAAACATGAAGTTGAATAGTAATCTACACATTACTACTGGTCCTGGACTTGACGCTGAATACAGGACTAACGTGATTTGACATTTTCCTTTTCAGAAAATGGATGACTGTAATCTTGGTTTTATAAGGAATAGTTTGTTTCAGTGACCGGATTTTTTTTTTTTTTTTTTTTTTTTTTTTTTTTTTTTTTTTGGTCTGAAAGAGAATATATTTTCTTCTAGGACAAATGGGCATTTGTCAAGCTTCAAATACTTTCTTTTTCTTTTATTTTTTTCAAGTTTATTGGAAAAAAGAAACTGAGATATAACCAGCCTAACAAATAAGTAAATCCTGCCATTCAACATAACATAGATGGACCTTCAAGTCATTATTGCCAAGCCTCCCAATAAAGGGCCTTCCAATTTTGAAACTCTTTGTGATTAGATTTTATTCTTTCCATCACCTAGAGGTTAAATTGTGGAACAGACTTAAATATGATGGGTTAGGCCTTCACTTCTGCGACTTTTTCAGAGGTAAAAAATAGGCGCTAGATCTGAACTTATTCATGATGACCGGATAGATATTATAGCTTGGCAAATATAATTTCAGACTCTGACCCTAGTCATCTCTTCAAATACAGTAATTTCATTGATTGTCTACATTCGAAGAATCTAATATTGATCCTGTATACACTTATTCTGAATTTGGTGAGGTCCAAAAATAGTGTATAGCTCTACTAAAAAGTGTGAATTCTTCTTATAAACCTCTAAAGACAATGTTTTGCTTGATTTCTCTATGTATCTACTAACTTTCTAAAGAATTAATGACATTTTATAGTATATTTAAAATTTAACGAAATATTAAAATAGTCCCACAAATTAAAATAACAGCCATTATAAGTTTTCTTATAGTTTAATCTCTAAGAATGAGTTTTAAATCACTGCTGAACTACATATTTGCTTCTTAAAAAACTCTTTCCAAACTGGTTTCAAGGTCAATTATCCCTAAGGAGATGTACTAGTTAATATGAAATTAACTTGTTATTTGTTACTGACATTTTCATCAAAACACTATGCAAAACTATTAAGGGCGTACAGGAAAGTTCTATTTTCAAATTGGTGGGTAGTTGTGGAACTGAAAGTTTCCAATAAACTTGAAAAAAATAAATAGAAAACAAAAGTGTTAGAAGCTTGACAACTGAACCAACTTTCACAAAATTGTGCATTTTAATTTTTTATATAGTAATTAAAGAACTCAAAGGTAAATTGTTGCTAAGAAATGAAAGGTTATTTTCCTTCCATTTGAATTATATCCTTTAGACTTCATTTAGTGACGTTTTAATGATGCCAAATTACCAGTCTTGGGTTGTTTATATTCAATAGCTATTTCACTTTTATTATTGGAATATATTTTTATGAACATAAAATTCTGAATTTTAAAAGATTACACCAGTTACAATTCCGCCTTATTGGAATTTCTTTCTTTTTTTTTTTTTTTTTTTTACTATTGAGACATTAATTCCAGTCTAATTGTTGTTTCTTCTTCTGTTTTGGTTTTTTTTTTTAATTAACTTTTTTAAATTAAAGTTAGTTAACATACAGTGTAGTATTGGTTTTAGGAGTAGAACCCAGTTAATCTCTTACATATAACACTCTGTGCTCATTCCAACGAGTGCCCTTCTTAATGTCCATCACCCATGTAATACATCCCCTCACCAACCTCCCTTCCAGCACCTCTCAGCTTGTTCTCTGTATTCAAGAGTCTCTTATGGTTTGCCTCCCTCTCTGTTTTTATCTTATTTTTCCTTCATTTCCCCTACATTCATCTGTTGTGTTTCTTAAATTCCATATATGAGTGAAATCCTATGATTTTTGTCTTTCTCTGCCTGACTTGTTTTACTTAGCATAATACACTCTAGTTCCATTCACATTGTTGCAAATATCAATATCCCATTCCTTTTGATTACTGAGCAGTATTACATTATATATATTGGTATATACACACACATATATATTATTCTGAATTTGGTGAGAATACACACACATATATATTGTGTGTATACCAATATATATTTATACCACATCTTAATTCAACCAGCAGTCGTTGGAAATTTGTGCTCTTTCCATGGGAGAGCATGTGCCACTTCAAATCAGAATTTTTGTATCTTTTGGATAAATGCCTAATAGTGTGATTGCTGGGTCATAGGGTAGTTCTACTTTTAATTTATTGAGAAACCTCCATACTGTTTTCCAGAATGGCTGCACCAGTGTGTATTCCCACCAACAGTCTAAAAGGGTTCCCCTTTCTCCACAGTCTCGCAGACATCTATGGTTTCCTGTGTTGTAGATTTTGGCCATTCTGACATTTGTGAGGTGGTATCTCATTGTGGTTTGATTTGTATTTCCCTGATGCTGAGCAATACTGAGCATCTTTTCTTGTGTCTGTTAGCCATCTGCCTGACTTTTTTGGAAAAGTGTCTATTCTAGTCTCCTTCCCATTTCTTAACTATGTTGTTTGTTTGTTGGTGTTGAGTTTTATAAGTTCTTTGTAAGTTTTGGATACTAACCCTTTATCTGATATGTCATTTGCAAATATCTTCTCCCATTTTGTTGGTTGCATTTTAGTTTTGCAGATAATTTCCTTCGCCGTGCAGGAGTTTTTATCTTGATGATGTCCCAATAGTTCATTTTTGCTTTTGTTTCCATTGCATGAGGAGACATGTCAAGTAAGATGTTTCTGTGTCCATGATTAAAGAAGTTGTTGCCTGTGTTATCCTCTCAAATTTTGATGATTTCCTGTCTCACATTTAGGTCTTTCATCCACTTTGAATTATTTCTGTGTATGGTGTAAGAAAATGGTCCAGTTTCATGCTTCTGCATGTCACTGTCCATTTTCCCAACACCATCTGTTAAAGAGACTTGTCTTTTTTTTTTCCATTGCATACTCTTTCTTGCTTTGTTGAAGATGAGTTGGCCATACATTCGTGGATCCATTTCTGGGTTCTCTATTCTGTTCCATCGATCTATGTGTCCGTTTTTGTGCCAGTACAATGCCGTCTTGATGATTACAGCTTTGTAATACAACTTACAGTCTAGAATTGTGATGCCTACAGTTTTTGTTTTATCATTACTTTAACTATGCAGGATCTTTTCTAATTTCATACAAATTTTAGGATTGTTTGTTCTAGCTCTGTGAAGAATGCTGGTGTTATTTTGATAGGGATTGCATTGAATGTGTAGATTGCTTGGGGTAATGTGGATATTTTAACAGTATTTGTTCTTCTAGTCCATGAGCATGGAATATTTTTCCATTTCTTTGTGTCTTCTTCAACTGCTGCTTCTTTAGAGTTAGTGTGTCGTTTATTTACAAGCTGCTTTTAAGACTTTTCTCTTGTCTTGTTCTCTGCTTTTCACTTTTCTTGAGAAATTTTCAAATAGTTCTCACCTTGTTGGGAATCTGTCAATCTGCTTAAATCTGTTAATATTTGTGTTTCATCAGTAGTTAAAAGTATTGACCATGATCTGTTTCAGTATTGCATTTGTCCTTTAGCTCTATCTTCTAGGAAGGTTTAGATAACTTTTAATTTTATTCTCTGTATCTTTTAACTTTTCCTCAATATCTTCTTTCATTTTATTCTCCTTTTTAAACTTGGGTTATTTCCTACAGTCTTCCATAATTTTTAGGTGTTATTTTTAAAAAACCTGCCATATTTACTTTTGTATTTCTCTACATGCGTCTTCCAGCTTGTATTTTGTTCCTTTAATATCGTAAGCATAATTATTCTTTAAGTTCTGCCTGATAATTCTTAGATTAAGCTATATTATATTTCTCTTATCTTTTGATTTGTTTCCAGATTTTCTATTATCTTTGACAATATACTGATTCTTCTGTGTCTCTCTTTCTCTCTCTCTCGCTTTCTCTCTCTTTCATGCACACTCATGCACACATACATACACACAAACACAAATACGATATTTCATACACTTGCGCCAGGCACACTACTAAATGACTTATGAGATTAATTAATTTAATTGTCAATGTGAACCTACAAGTTAATTACTGTTTTACTCACTTTACAGTTGAGGAAACTGAAAATACAGATAATAAATGACTCGGCTAAGTTCACAAAGTTAATTCATGTAAATAATTTTTAAATACACCTTGAGGTCTAAAATGAAGGTGGTTTCCTCCAAACACTTTGCTTTTGCATGTATTACCATTTCCCAGCCCACCTTAAATTGAGGTCAAAATTTGTGTCCCTGGACACAATTCTACAAGTATGTTCAAAGGCTTTTTATCCCATTTTACAAGTATGTTCAAAGACTGGTTCATTTTTGTTTATACCCTGCAATGAATTTTGTTGGCTTTTCATAATCTAGCTTAGTAGGTCTCTGGTCAGACTCTCCATTTTATAGCAGTCACAGGTTTTAGTTTCTGTCTGTTTTAGCTGAGGATTCCATTAAAACAGAAAGTTCACCTGGACTGGATGGAAACATGACTTAATTATGTGTTAACTATCCGTCTTCAGATTTCATCTTCTCTAAGTGTTAAGATGTGTTTCTTTATAACGTTGTACTTCTTCCTTTGGCTTTCATTGGATTGATTGAATGATTTCTTTTTTGCCCTGCATACACTCTTGACCTAAAGTAGATCACTATCACTAATTTATTCCCTGTGACACAAATGCCTTATAATGTTTAAACACTGATTTCCTGTTTCATTTTACAGGTATTTCAGTGTTTTGTAGTATTTGTTTTGCTGTGTTATTTTCGTTTACTTCAATGTAGCAAATGCTTTCTTGGGGCTTACCCACCTGTTCACATATAGTATTATCTTGCCCCTATTAATCACGCATTCTACTCCTCTATTCCTCATTGTTTCCAAAGTTTCTCATACTTTTAAAAAACATGATTTTAAAATTATTCCTGTTTTTTGTATCATTACAAGGGGATTATGAGTTTTATCCACTTTATCTTTCTCATAAGTAGAAGCAAGCGATTATTATTTCATCGTTTTCACTATCTCTATTTTCTCTTTCCAGGGCTCCTCCTAGATGTTCCTTGGATCTGCCTATTGTCTTCTCCGTGTCTTTTGACTTCTTGTATTTTCTATCTTTTTAATATTCTGCATTCTGAATAACCTCCTATATTTGCTCTCTAGATTATGGATAGACTCTTCCGCTAGCTATAAGCTACTCTTTAAACTGGTCAACAAAGCCTAAAATGTTTACTATTGGGCCCTTTCAAAAAAAAGTTTTCCAAATCTTGTTCTCGAATGATTTTGTACTTTCTCTGAAAGCCCCGGTGTTTCAATGACTAGAAAATGATGTATCTGTTCATTTTTTGTTTGATGACTCAAGACCATTTAAAAATAAATTTGAAGCCAAGGAATCCCTGATGTTAAAAATTCTCAAGAGAAAATACACATTTGTTTCCCAACCCATTGCTACAGTACTGACAGACAAAATTTTCCTTCATTTCTTTGTGTGGATTAATGAATATTTTTCTTACCTACCAATTCAGTATAGTTATAGTTATTAATCATCCTTTCATTAAGGAGTGATAAACCCCACATGTTGTAAGTTCCTGTATCTTTCTCTCCTGCCATCCAGAAAAGTCAAAACTATTGGCCATGCTGATATTAAGTGTTACTGGTATTTCTAGAGGAGGTCATTTTCTTTGTTTTCCTGCATTTTTAACTGTATGTATGTATAAAAATTCCTAATATTTTTAATATTAGCATTTGTTATTGAGATTTGCAGGTAAACCAGCTTGCCATATAGACTACATATAAGTCTAAAGTCCAAGTTGTACTGTTTTTAGATATGAACTTACATTTCCTAATAAGCACTATAAAGATGTTTTGAAAGAAAAGTGTTTAGTAAATATGATTATGTAATATTCACTGATGTATATAACATCTGTAAATTCAATCTGAGTTTCATTCAAATATAGATCATGAGATAAACACAAATGATACTTATTTTTAACAAAATAGATTGTAAATAATACACTGTACAAATTATCCACTGCAATAATAGGTACTCCTTTAATAGGTGCAATGTCAGGGTGCCTGAGTGGCTCAGTCGGTTAAGCGTCCGACTTCGGCTCAGGTCATGATCTCACGGTCTGTGGGTTCGAGCCCTGCGTCGGGCTCTGTGCTGACAGCTCAGAGCCTGGAGCCTGCTTCAGATTCTGTGTCTCCCTCTCTCTCTGCCCCTCCTCTGCTCATGCTTTGTCTCTCCTGCTCTCAAAAATAAATAAAACATTAAAAAAAAAATAGGTGCAATGTCATAATCATTAGAAAAATATGTTTAATATACATGTTTGCGTATATATATATTTAAGTCTACAAGAACTTAATTTGATTGGTTTTTGAAATAGTAATTTCCCAACACAGTGTCTCGGCATGTTTCATTTACACAAGAGAAATCTCCTTAATTATAAGAGTTTTAATTTATCCTGGTAACTTCATAAGAAAAAAATGATTACTACTTAGGAGCAATCAGTTTTACAGATAATCATAATTCTTTATTTAATCCACAAAAAGAGAGAAAGAGAGAGAAAAATGAAAGAAAGAAAGGAAAGGCTTATGCATATAATATATAGAAAAAAACAGTCTTTTAATTAAACTTAAATCAGTTTTGAAATATTTCTTTAGAGACAATTGACTAAAATTTTCCTATTTTTTGCTGAGTAGCTAATAATTATTTTTTAAAATTCAATTGACTCAACATAGCGATGGAGTTTTAAGCAAGCATATTATTTTAGAAACTGAATGATACATTTAGAGTGCTGACATTTAACAAATTAAAGTTTTATGAAAAGCGTAATCTGTTTTAAAATCATAAACATTAAGATTAAATAAATGGCAGATTATATTTAATTAAACAAAAACAGAAGAATAGTTTAAATACTTACTTAAAGGCTTCAGGCAAAGTTCTATTGTAAGTACTCCTTTTTCAACTTAGATCACATTTACCTAAATTTAAATTGCTTTCACTAATAATGTGTACTTGCCTTAGATATCTAGCTCAAACTCTGAGCCCTGGATTCATAGTATGATTACATTGGACTTTTAGAGTGCTCATTCCCTGGTCTTATTCTAGCTCAATTAAAACAGAATTTCAGTTTTTAAGAAGAGCATGGGTATTTGATATGTCTCACTACATATATATATATATTTAATTTAGTTTTTGGGAACAGACAGCATGAGTGAGGGAGGGAGCAGAGGGAGAGAGAGAGAATCTTAAGCAGACTCTATGCTCAGCATGGAGCAAAATGCAGGGTTTATTCCCAGGATCCTGGGATTATGACTTGAGCCAAAATCAAGACTCAGACATGCAACCGACTGAGCCACCCCCAGTGTCCCAAAATGTCTCACATTATTCTAATATGTGCGTGAGATTAAGAAACAATAAACATAGCTAGTCTTCTTGTAAATATTCAACCTGCCTGAAATTATTATAAAGAGAGAAAATATTCATGAAGATGACATATGCAAGAATTCAGACCTGGCAGAATATTTTTCCTTTTTTAGAAATAAATTTAAAATTCTGAAATATACTTGAAAAAACTTATGACAGAAAATGCTACATGATTACTTTTTGTATAAAATATTTAGTTGTTTTAATTTACACCTTTTAATTTGACTTTCAGAAATAAGCAAAACTTTTGGTAGCTGCTATAAAGACTATCTTCACGGTGCTTCAGGAAAGATCAGTAATAATCATGTTTTTTAAGTTCCTACTTACATGATAAAATGTTATTTTTCTTAACTTTGCGTAAAATAAATTTAAGGAAACTGATTGGATGTCCAATTAAAGACATATTTTTTTCCACAAAAATATAGCATTGTTGTGATTTTACTTACTTTGGTTTCATTTGCAAAGGGTCACTGAATAGCCTGTATCTTTTGCAATAATATCTTACTATGATTGAAAAGATGGGACTTTTTCATCTTCCTTATTTTATTATTTATCTTCTTATTTAAAATATCTTCCTCTACCTTTTGTTTCCAATGTTTAACATTTTCAGCTAGAGAGAGATAAATAGTATTCCTGATTTTTAAGAGAGATTTTTATTATCCTCCTATTAAAACAAGCAAACAAACAAACAAAAACAAAAACAAAAACAACAAGCAGTAATATGTTTTCAAAATATCGAAGCATATTTCTAATAATTCTACTGAAAATAGAATTACAGATAAGCAATATAAACTGTGGCAGCCTTTAAAAATAATAAAGGATGACATAAACAGACTGGAAAATTTATGTTTTCAAATAGATGAACATATTGTATTCAGGTGATGGATAAACTAATCGCTTTCTGTTACTGAACTGAGGTCGCAAAGCCAAATACCTGCTAACTGGCAGGTAGGCATGTTTCTCTAAGAGTAGCCCAGAGGATAGATCATTGGCAGCAAGAGCATTTGTTTGCTACTACGAAAGGAAAAAAAAACAAATAATATTAGTCTAGAGATTTAACACTATTCTATTTGGCAGGCAACGGCCATCCTGGTTGAAATTCAGGTTTAGTGTGCTAGAAATTACCTGGTAAGCAAAGTGAGAAATACGCTGCTACAGACCACCAAGGGACAACAAAGCATGGAGGGAGGAGGAATTTAAAGGAAGGAGTACTTTAAAGGAAAATGAAAAGAAAATAACTGTACAGAAGAAAAATTCCTTTAAAAAATTCAACTTTCTCTAAGCTTTTCTAGTATAAGGTTTAAATACTATAACTATATATACTAGTTTCATAATTATAACTGTTTGATTAGTCTGCTAGGAAAGCCATAACAAAAACCTACTGAACGGATGGTGTTAACAGAAATTTCTTTCTCAGTTCTGCAGGCTGGACGTCCAAGGTCAAAGTGCGAGCGGGGTCCCTGTCTGGTGAGGGCCCTCTTCAGGGCGTCATATAGGCTCCTTATGCTCTGTACACACATGGCCTTTCCTCTGCGCTTGTGAGGAGGGTGAGCTGTCTCTGGTGTCTCTTCCCTTCCTATTCTTAAAAAAGACACCTGTCCTATCAGATTAGGGCCCCACTTCTATGACCTTATTTAACCTTAATTACTCCCATAGAGGCCCTCTCTCCAACTATGGTCACACTAGGAATTAGGCTTCCATATACGAATTTTGAAAGGGCACCGTTCAGTTCATAGCAACAATATACACAAGTTTTATAATGACAACTATACATGCTATGTAAGGGCAATGGAAGATATGAACACTTCTTGAAATTAAAAATATTGTAGCAATAAAACCAAAAAGGAACACGATTGAAAGTAATAGACATAATATTGAATAACACTGTACTTTAAGCAAAATTTTGGGAAATTTTCCAGAATTCAAACAAAGGAGGTAAAAGGAAGTGGATGCTAAGCCAAAGTTGGACGCTTATCCAGCTGAGCCACTCAGGAGCCCCTCCACACTCTTAAAAAAATGTTTTGTTTACCCTTTAGAAATCGCCTCTTGTTATTTTTCATTATAAGCTTTGACCATATTTAGGATACTGCAATTGCTAGATGAACAGGAATCCACGTGCTCGAGAAACCCATGACTGCTGATTCTGGGTAACATAGTCATTTCTTTACAACAAGAAAGGATATCAAAGAACTATATGGTATGTAAGGAAGGCAAACAGTAGAACAGAGCAATCATATTAAGCATGGGAAATAACTAACAGATAACAGAAGTTAGGCAAAAAGCAGACACAATATTTTACTAGTAACTTCTTAAATATTCAAAGGTATTGCTCCATAAAAAATGAATACATTGTTATGATAAAGTGAAACTTGCAATTAACTGAGACTTTGGAAATTAAGACTGCGATATCTAAAATAATTTTTAAAATTTACTCAAAGGAGTAAAGCATAATTGCAGCATGCCTAAACACTAAGATAACTGGAAATAGCTGAGAGAATATACTAGAAGAAATAGAGAGGGGCTTGTAGAAAAAAGTTTGGGAAATAAAGGAATTTAGTTAGAAACAAAACTTGTACTCTTAAGCATTAACTATTAAATTACCAGAATATACATACAATACATTTATGCATAGTTATTAAGCTTTAAACTTAAACTTCTGTGACCTAATATATGCCAAAATGAATTACATTAGAGTTAATTTTTAAAGAAATATATATAGGGGCTCATGGATGGCTCTGTCAGTTAAGTGTCCGACTCTTGATTTCAGGTCAGTTCATGATACCGGGGTCCATGCTAAGCATGGAGCCTGTTTAAGATTCTGTCTCTTTCTCCCTCAGTCCCTCTCCCCTTCTCATGCTCTCTTTCTCACATATCTACATATCAACATACAGAAATATCAGAAACTAAGGAAATATTTTTCATTCATATTTATTTATTCACTTGAAAATATTTATTTTATAAGTAATTTAAAGTTTTAAATGCATCACATGTGAAAATATTCTTGGGATTATTCACTTCAGATCTTGTGACTGATTCCACTTTGATCATGAGACTGAGGATATTCACTAAGAAATGAAAAAACAAGATTTCCATTCGGCCAGAAGAAGGGCTTTGAACCTATGAACTGCTGGGTTAGTACCTGAGCTAAAATCAAGAGTCAGATGTTTAACCCACTGAGCTACCCAGGCACCCCATTTCTTTCTTTCTTTCTTTCTTTTTTTCTGTAAATATTTTTTAATGTCTATTTATGACAGAGAGAACAAGGAGGGGCAGAGAGAGAGGGAGACACAGAATACGAAGCAGGCTCTAAGATCTGAGCTGTCACCTCAGAGCCCAACGTGGGGCTCAAACTCACAAACCATGAAACGATGACCTAAGCCAAAGTTGGACACACACTGACTGAGCCACTAAGGTGCCCCGATTACTTTCCTTCTTTTTATTTTTTATTTTTATTTTTTAAATGTTTATTTATTTCTTTTGAGAGAGAGAGAGAGAGAGAGATCGAGTGAGCGCATGAGCTGGCATGCAGGGGACAAGGGTAGAGAGAGGGAGACACAGAATCGAAAGCAGGTTCTGAGCTCTGAGCTGTCAGCACAGAGCCTGACACAGGGCTCAAATTCACGAACTGCAAGATCATGACCTGAGCTGAAGTCAAATGCTTAACACTTAACCGACTGAGTCGCCCATTCTGAGAGCCCCTCTTTCTTTCTTTTTAAATAAAATCCCTTTCAGTAGCTCTCGGCAGATATACCTTCATATTTTCTTGACCAAAACTGGTCATAGAAAACTAACAAATCAATCAAAAGCTAACAAATTAAAACTGTCACATTTTACTTCACATGTTTACTTAGCATGTTTAGACCCGGAGGTAAGGATAGGGTTACCTTCCTGAATTACAGATATGTGGAAATGATCGGGATTCTGTTGATAATGTAAAGCGAAAAATGGTATAGTGACTGACATGAAATAAATTAAATACAAATGTTCTGACAACTATAAATTTAGTGATATGTTAGGTGTTCCCAAGATCACCTCAGGCTCAGTAACATACTACAAAAACTTACAGGACTCAGAAGCTGTTATTCTCAATTACAGTTTATTATGCTTAAAGGATACAGATCAACACTGCAAAGGCGAAACACAGGTGAAGTGAAGTCCAAGACACCCCAGATGCAAACTTTCATGTATCCCTCCTAGCGGAGTGGCAGGAGGGCACATTTAGTTCTCCCAGTAGTGATTTGTAACTACGTGTGCAGAGTATTGCCAACCAGGGAAGCTTACGAAACCGAGTCGTCAGGGTGGTTTTTGGGGTGGGTCCGTCACATAGATATGCAGTGTCCACTTGACCGACCTCAGCTCCAGCACACACAGCCCACCCCCAGAGTAAAAAACATGTTTGCCATAAATGATATCTTCGTTATAACCTTATCTGATCAAACCCGTGAAGTTTTGCATGCCCCGCATCTCAGGCATACACTTACCAAGGAGAGTATTCCAAGGACTCCTAGATTGTCTCCTGAGCTAAAGTCCAATCCTGCAGACAGCCCTTTCTTTGGAAAGAGCAATTCAAGTCAGTCAAATTAATCCATTTCTGCTCTTCCTACATGCTATGTAAGAAATGAAAACAAAGCATTGTAAGATATTTTAGTAAGGTTTGAAAAAAATATGTAGCATAGAATAGTATATAGCTCAGTTAATTTTTAACAAAGTGACAATCACACATTCTTTACAACCAAATTACCTTCAATTTATAGTCCCCATCCAGTAAACTGTTATCCAGATTGCTAACACAATAGATGATTTTACCTGCTTTCGACCTTTTATATTTTATTTTTAAATTATTTTATTTTATTTTTATTAATTTTTAAATGTTTATTTATTTTTGAGAGAGAGACAGATGGAGTGTGAGCAAGGAAGAGGTGGAGAGAGAGGGAGACAGAGGATCAAAAGCAGGCTCTGTGCTCTCAGCATGAAGCCCAACACAGGGCTCACACCCAAGAACTGTGAGAACATAACCTGAGCCGAAATCAAGAGTCACTTAACCAACTGAGCCACCCAAGCGCTCCTGTTTTTGAACTTTTAAAATAGAATAATGTGATGCCCACTCCTGCGGCTGGCTTGTTTTTTTTCAATAGTGTGATTGTTTGATTCGCCAGAGCTCTTCTGTGTCTATAATTTCTTCTCATTGCTGGATATTATTCTATTATATGCATACACCACAATATATCCACCCATGGTATTCTTTTTTAAAAAAATGTTTATATATTTTGAGAAAGAGAAAGAATACGAATGTGGGAAGGGCAGGAGACAGGGAGAGAGAAAATCTCAAGCAGGATCGATGCTCTAAGCATGGAACCAGCAAGGGGAGGGAGAGCTCAAATCCATGAACCCCAAGGTTCATGAGGTTACCTGAGCTTTAATCACGAGTCAGTTACCTAACAGACTGAGCCACCCAAGGACCCCTCATCTATTTTACTCTTGATGGACACTGGGAAGCCTCTAATTTGGGACCGTTACGAATAATTATCTAACATGAAATCTTGTGAAGAGGTTATGCATTGCTATTGGGTTATAGTAGTGTAATTACAGCATCATAAAGTATGCATTTACTGTGGTTGGAATGTTGATGTTCCCTCAAAACCTAGAATTGAGAGTACTGCTGTAAGAATACCTAAATATATGGAAGCAGCTATGGAACTGGGGAATGGGCAGAGACTGAGAGAGTTTGGAGGTGTATTGTAGAAGCCTTTACTGAAATGAATGGGCTGTTACAGGTGATTGTCATGAGGCCTCAGAAGGAGAGGAGAGCTATAGGGAAAACCTCAACCAACTTAGAGAACATCTAAGTGGTTGTGAACAGAATGTTAGTAGAAATAGGCCTTTTTGATAAAGTCTCACAGGGAGATAAGGAATGTGCTATTGGTAACAAAAAGAAAAAAAATGATTCATATTATGAAGTGACAAAGAACTTGGTCTGGTTCTGGTACAGTGTTCCTTGGCTGTCCCAGGTGCGACTTCTGTGGGTCCTCATGTGGCCAGCACTCCATCCAACAAGTACAGGAGACATGGCCACACCCACCTAGGCTGCAAAGGGTGGAGCATCAGGCAATGACCTAGTCAAGAGACATCACGGCACTGGAGCCACTGCATAAAGCCCCCATTGAGGCAAAGCCATGGGCTGTCCCTAGACTACAAATCTGTAGAACTACCTTCAAGTAATTTCTGCTCAGGAGACCTGTGCTCTGGGCTGCACCCAACAGAGCAAAGGGACTGAGGCTGCCCAGAGCTTTGGGGCCTAAGCCTGCCTCAGTGGGTCTTAGCATTGACTTCCTCAGGAACTGTGACCCCTTTTTCCTTTCCTATTTCTCCCTTTTAGAATGGAAATGTTTATCTGATGACTGTCCCGGAATTACATTGCATGTATGGTTTCATAGATTCATAGATTCATAGCTGGAGACTAATTTGCCTAAGGATGAATCATCTCATCAAGTGTGATTTAGATGTCTTTTAGATGAGACTTTGTAGTTAAGACTTTTCAGTTGACATTAGAACCAGTTAAGACCTCGGGAGCTATTGGATTGGAGTTAATGTATTTCAGAAGTGATAAGGACATGGATTTAGAGGGATCAGAAGCACAGTGCTATGGTCTGAATATTTGTGCCCTCCCCCAATTCATACATTGAAATTCTAAAGCCCGACATGATGTTATTAGGAGGTATGGCCTTTGAGATGTGGATCATAGGGTGGAGCCCTCAGTGTTCTTGTAATGAGAAGACAATAGCTTCCCAGCCCCCTCTATCATGTGGGAACACAGCAAGAAGGCATCATCTGTGAATCAAGAAGTGGGTTCTTACCAGCTACCACATGGAATCTGTTGGTGCCATGATCTTGGCCTTCCCAACATCCAGAACCATGGGAAATAAATGTGTTTATAAGCTATCTACTTGATAATATTTTGTTATGGCAGCTTGAATGTGGTAAGGTAGCATATGGTTAGCTATAATAGACAGGATCAAATATTTTTCAAATTAATAGTCAATCAGCATCCTTTGAGGACTCCAGTTGCAAGGTCATTTTGGAATAGTCTTCCTTTCTTTTAATGATTTATATGGATATTTGGGGTTGTGGATACGTGTTTGTTTATGTACACACTAGGATTTTGTTAAGCTAATTTTACCAAAACTTTTGATCTGGGCTAAAAGAACAAGCCCTGAAGTTAATTCTGACCGATAAGATTATTAGAGATCATCCTCTGAGATTTAATCCCCAGGGATGTATGTTTACATTTCAAGAGAGAATGAGACCCTGTAGAGACATCCCAGGGGGTTGCACAGCTGGAGACTCTAGTTTTAGTTTTCCTTGGAGAGATTTATTTGCATTCCAAAGAACTAGAGTAAGAACTCAAAATTCTTCCCATTAGTGTTACCATGGAGACACTCTCAGGAGGTGTCAGAGCAGCTGGTCACTCTTTTACATAAATGCCCAAATTCTTTTTTCCAGGGTTCCTTGCCTCTAGTAGACCCGCTTATATGTGAGATGATATTTCATTCGCTTTGCATTGCTGCAGGCTAAGAATTGAGGCAGCCAGAAGCCAGGCAGAAGGCAGCCATTTCTCTCTATTCTCCATACCCTTCTGGTGCCAAACACCATGGGGTCTGGTTATATCTGAGAACAAACCATAATTCTGCACCTTTGTGTTCTGACACGAACCACATCAATGAAATTGAACAGTAGACAGACACTTGACTGCTAGAAACAACTTAATTTTCATGGAAGACGCTAAATCAAATGCATTGACTTCAATGAAGACAAATTAAATCATTCCATTATATAACCGTACTAAATTCATGTCAAAAATTATGTTTAGCAACATATAGTAATATTGTGTCTAATATTATTTTATGCTTATATTATGATAAGCAAAGTTATAATTGAAATTCTTATTACTGTACCCTTGTGTATATGTATACTCGTGGGTAACATTAATTTTATTTATACCCAAAAGTGCTGAGACATGATTATATATGTTACTTTATTCCGAGATATAAAATAGAGACGGTAAATTATGCAAGACATTGACAAATAGTAGTGTTTGAAAGTTTTATTTTTTCCCTTACAATTCTTGCCAACATTTGCCAATTTCCCCAAATCCTGGGCTACCTAGCATTTGACATTACTTTAATTCTCAACTACCTTGCTTGATGCCAGGGTTTTTTATCAGTCTGTATAAATTCTTGTTTCTCCTAAATACTTTTGAAAAGTCACTCTATGCAAGAGATAAAGTTGACTTCCTTCATATTCAAATTATAACAAACTGTTTTACTAAAGTAAGTAACAAAATAGAAACAAAAGTGGCTTAGTGTTTTGCTTAATGATTCCAGATTGATTACATGTACAAATTAAAAAGATTGAGAGACAAGAACAAAGCATTTTATACTGTCAGGAAAATAGAGACATGGTAAATATACAAAATTGTTTTCAGATTCAATCATATAACCATGTATACATGCAAATAAGCTAATTATCATAATTTCCATATAGAAAAATGTTATTTTAAAATTCATGAAAAGCAAATGTTGCATAAAAATAGTATTTGAAAAAAAGTGAATTCAGAAGCGGTAATCTTACAGGTCCCTGAAAATCTTTGGTGAAAATTCAGATTATGAAAACTTGGCCTTAAAAAATAAAAAAGGAAATGGGTAATAACACATAAAATTTTAAGACTGTAAAGATTATTTTCAATAGTTCTAGAATCAGCATACTCAATTTTAAATAATCATTCTGAGAATTTACCCTTAATTTTTTTCAAGAGATTTAATCCATTACCAGATCCAGAACATTTTACAAATGAGCTATTTTCAAAAAAAAACATTGTTTTTAATAACTGATGCCACCAAAACCATAGTTCTCTTCTGAGTATTTCAAGAAATGTTATCTTAAATATGTCTAACTGAGGCATAGAATATATGACAAATTTTACCATGTTCACGAATAAATGAATTAGTTACTCAATTTTGCAGGAAATTCAAAGTGGCTTAATTTCCTCATCTTCAAAACGTTCACATGGTAAATAACTGAACGAGAATATAAAATTGGTTTAACCTTATGGTTTGTCTTTTTTAACAGTATGGAATATTGAAAAGTCTTTGACAAAATTCCTCCTCGTGTATAATGTCTTTACCTATGGTTAGGGTTATAATCATAATAAAATGTTTAGAAAACTCTTTTGAAAGCTCTAAATATTTTAAGAGTCTCATGCTCTACCAACTGAGCTAGCCAGGCACCCCCTGAAAGCTCTAAATATTTGAATAAATTATAGCATGAACACTGAGATATGATAAAATTATCTTTGATCTTTAAGATAAAAGCAGTTAGGTCCTGAAATCAAGACTGATAGGAAAATATAATGCTTATTTGATGTTATGTTGGAGTCTAGAAATCAAATCTCATCAGGAAAAGGAAATGAGTATAAAGAATCTCTATATCTTCTTAGTCATCCCACCTCATTTTCAAAGGGAATACCTTTATATACTTTTCTTCTTTTATTGTTATGTATCACTATTCTTTCTTGTTCTTGACTTGCCTCTACTCTTTGCTACTTTCCCACCAGAGTGTAGTAAGATATAAACAATCTTAAAAGCCCTATGTGTATATTTTGATATTTTTGTCTATACTGATGACCTGATATGCATGTCTGAAAGTAGGATATGAATTACTTTATATTTTTGACATAGTTATATGTACATATTTTTTATCATTCTCTCATTATAATCTGAAAGTGAATAAAATACGTCAGTTGCAGGGGTACCTGGGTGGCTCAGTCAGTTATGCGTCCGACTTTGGCTCAGGTGATGATCTCGTGGTCCGTGAGTTTGAGCCCTTCATCTGGCTCTGTACTGACAGCTTAAAGCCAGGAGCCTGCTTCAGATTCTGTGTCCCTCTCTCTCTTTTCTCTCTCCCACTCTCTCAGATTTCTCCCACTTGCACTGTGTTTCTCTTTCTCAAAAATAAACAATCATTAAAATTTTTTTAAATACTTCAGTTGCAGAATATAAACATTGAGAAAAATGTATTAAGTGAACACTATTACATAATGTTACACAGCAGAAGTTGTGAAGTAACAAAATATTTTTCCTAGTCTTATAATTAATTCACATCAGAATGGCTTTGGGCTGTATTCAAATCCATTCCATAGCAGAGTTAATAGTTAAACAAACAAACAAACAAACAAACAAAGACCTTTGGGGAAAGAGTGAAGTTCAAATACAAGCATTTGCACACAGGCGTGCGTGCAGGCACACGCACAACACACAAAGACACACACACACACACACACACACACACAATCACACAACCACTACAAGTAGGATTACAAATTTATAGCCAAAGGATCTCACAAAGTAGGTATTTCAACATCTATTAAAATAAATGGAATCTACTCTAAATGCTTCCAACAAGACAAACAAATGAATACTGAATACATAGTCTTCTCTTTTGTCTCTTTCTCTTTATGAAAATGCCCATGAATTGGATTTGTGAGCAGGAATACCTAGGGCTTATGTGAAAAAGCAAAGAAAATAACATTTGATTCCAAAATGGCAATAGTGGTGACCATATATAAACCTGACCTTTAAAAGATCATTCAGCCAATGATATACTTAGTCAGACTTGTTTTTAAAAACTAGAAGCTTAAAGAAATAAATCAATAATGTTCCTAGTAAACAGAAATGCTATTACATCTGTTTGAAGACTTTTGAACTTATTCATGATTCTGTCAAACATTTGTTTTTGTGTGTTTTCTTTTGCAGAGCCTCTTATATGATTAAACAACTTGGTATTTTCTGATATATCAAATTAAATCCTCTGTGATATTATGAAAATATATCAATAACCCCTAATATTCTTTTCTTGATTCTTAACATTTTTAATTATCTAGTTTATGAATCAGTAGCAGGAATATCTTTACTAATATATGAAAAAATTAGAAAAACAAACCATTCTTGATTTAACATATTTTTAGAAAATCTTTCTTTTCTTAAGAGTTTGCATGGTATGGAACACCTGGGTGGTTAATCATCTAACTTAGGCTCAGGTCATGATCTCACGACTCTGCTCACATTGGGCTCTGTACTGACTGCTCAGAGTCTGGAGCCTGCTTTGGGTTCTGTGTCTCCCTCTCTCTCTGCCCCTCCCCTACTTGTGCTCTGTTTCTCTCTCTCTCTCTCTCTCTAAAATATAAGTAAACACTAAAACTTAAAAAAAAAGATCATCACGTATTTTTCTAAATAAATGATATAGTTGTTAAATACAGTGAGGGGAATCTGTAAAAACTATAAGAGACAAAATATACAAATCTTAACAGAAAGCCAACGATGAAAATGGCCATCGCCAAAGAAACATCTGCTTGAACTTGAACATGACAAAGTCTAGAGAGAATATGAAAAGGGTATAAGGGCAGAAACCCCCACCTAAAGTTTATGTGCCAACTAGATATACTTAAAACACACACTAGCAGACACACACATTCACACTCTATGTACGTAGATATTGGTATAATCTGTCACAGCCTTGTCCCTAGTCAAGGAGAAGGAAGAAAGAAAGAAAGAAAGAAAGAAAGAAAGAAAGAAAGAAAGAAAGAAAGAAAGAAAGAAAGAAAGGAAGGAAGGAAGGAAGGAAGGAAGGAAGGAAGGAAGGAAGGAAGGAAGGAAGGAAGGAAGAAAGTAAGAAGAAAGAAAGGAAGAAAGAAAGAAAGAAAGAAAGAAAGAAAGAAAGAAAGAAAGAAAGAAAGAAAGAAAGGAAAGGAAGGAAGGAAGAAACAGAATGAGGGAGTGAAAGATAAGGTTAAAAAATGAAAACAAAAGAGTAAGGGCAAGGCGGGTGGGAGAGGCATAATTACAAATGAAGCAGTGATAGAAAAGGGAATAGGTACATTAATATCTTTTTCCCAAGCAAATTTTTTTAAAAATTTGATGAAATAAATTTCCATAGAAAAATTCACAAAACTAACCAACTCTGGTTAAAGACGGGACAGAATATTCTTAAAACCATTGAAGCAATCAAGGAAACAGATTATGAATCTCTGTAAAGAAACCCACATGAGAATGGCAAGAAGTATTCAAGGAAACGTAATTCAAATCCTTCTGATCTCATACAGTGAAAGTGCAAGAGATTAGAACACTCTTAACACCTAGCCCAGACAAGGACAACATAAAAAAAGGGAATTATAATCTGATCTCGCCAAGGAACGGAAATGTAAAAAACTTAACCAAATGATTAAACAATCAATGCCACTGTGTATACATATTATTTTTAAGGAAAGAAAAAATAATCATACAAATGTTTGCATGCTGAAATAGATGTGTTTTAAATTGTGGCAAGTGGTTTCTGTATTTTATGTGAGTGCCACAAACTGTTTTAGATTTTAAGGCTATATGTGTATGCATTATTGCTTTTATAAGTAAGTTTTATGCTGAGACAAAGCTTTGAAGTGGTATAATGTAATTAATGACAAATTTTCTCTTAGAAACATAAGCTAGCACTTGTATTTTTCACACATTCATAAGACAACATAAAAGTGGTTGCACTGAGTTACCAAATTAAACATTCAAATCATCCTAATTCTCTAGTAATATCTCATAAATAAAAGGGATTTCATGTTGAAATAGTTGAAACTCATTAGCCAATTCATTAAATGTTATCTTTGAATTATATCAGTTAGAGAATAGGAAAGCATACTTAAAAGGAGCTTAATTAAAAGTGAAAGCAAAGTATATATTGCAGATATTTCAAAAAATCCTAATGCGATCTTTGTGTCAGTCAATAGAATTGAAATATGTCAGTAGCATAAGTTATAAAAATAATATAATTTTTTACTTTATAGAATATTTGATGATTATAAAATTAATGAATTCTACTATTAAAAAGCTGAAAAAGGGCACTATATCAATAGGATCACAACCAAGCCCACAGTCTAACTACAACGATTGTGGTCTTGATATATTTTCACTTCATTTTATTAATATCTGTGGTGAAAACAAAAATAAGCCAGTAATTATTTTTATTTTATAATTATTTTTATAATTACTAATTTACTAAAAATATTTCATTCATTTACATGTCCCATTCATACTAAGCATCTAAAAACTGAAACCATTGGTCTTCCCTACCCTCCATCCCCAAATATACCCCTCCCCAAATTATAACTATGTTAGTAATTCCAGCTAACTCCCTTTGTTCAGGCCAAAACATTGGCAGAATCATTGACTTTTTTCTCTAGTATATGAGGGTCAAATATACGTGGTTTGTACAGAACAGCTCTGGTGTGCAGTTTTTGCCTCATATAATCACGTCGCCTACCACAACACCCTTAAGTTTGTTCTCCAATTTGGACAATAAATTGTACCATCACCTTATTCATAATGCACATGCAAACCACGGGAGAGCCTTTCGAGACTGCTTTCAAGATTCAGTCTGAACCCGGCCACGTCCCCTCCCCATCTGCACACCCCGGTCCAAGCCTCAGTCATCTCACCTTATGAACAGTTAAACATACTAGCCTTGTCACTAATCCGGTTTTCTCTGTTGCCACTTTGTAGTCTGTTTTTACAAAACGGTCATAGATGACACTGCTAAATCTTTAAAGAGGTTATTACTTTTCTCTTCTTACTCTCTGTTGACTACCAACCAAATAAGAAAACAAAATCTGTACAATCCCTAGGCATCGCTATGCGCCCTTAGCCCTATTGGGTCTCTGACCTCATCTCCTCTGCTCTACCATTTTGGCATCCTTTCAGGAGCATCACAAGTGTGTTCTGACCCCTAGGTCTAGATTCTTTCACTCTGATAAGAATCTTCCCTCAATTATATGTCTGGTTCACTGTCTCAGAAACCTATCATTGTACTCAAATGGTACCACACAGTGACCTCCTCCCCTCAGAATGCCCAATTTCTCTTTCAAGCTCTATTGTTGGTGGTAGAATTTAGCCCCATCTGGCATAAAACTCATTATACTTTGTGATACTGTTTACTGTCGTTCGTACAATACAAGACTATAAACTCTATGAAGCCAATACAATTTGAATATTTTATTAATTGCTTTTACCTTATCCTACAACCTAGGGTATAGAAGATGTTCAATAAACCTTTATAGAATGAATGAAAAATGATCCTATATTTTATAATAAACTTGTATGCATTTTATGAACAAGCCATTATTTATGTAGCCATCTGCCTAAATTTTCACGCATTTGCAAGTAAGAAAATCATTGCCATTAAAATAACGATGTGTTTGTGTGTGTGTGTGAAAACGTGCGCACATGTGTGTGTGTGTGTGTGTGTATAGGTGGGTGTTTTCATGAGAATAGTATACACATAAACACAGAATATTTTATCTAAGAATATTTATAAATGCTTTTGTTTTGTTTATATTATATGATATATATGATTTCATAGTCAATATTCTGATGCTCATAAAGCTGTAATAAAAAAAAACTAATATTATTAAATAGCTGTCTGGTTAAAATAGTAGCAAAATACCATTTCCTGATATAAAGTTCATAGCATTTTGAAGAACTCTTGAAATTTATGAAACAATGGCTCAATTTTTTCTATATTATTTTACAAACAGTTTCAACCTTAAAATTAAAGGTTCATGAATGCATATTAAATCATTGTCCCACTCATATGTGAGCCTAGAATCTTAATTAATTAATTAATTAATCTATTTATTTTGGGGGAACTAGAGAGAGATTTACATGCGAATGTGCAGGTGAGAAAAGCACAGAAGGAGAGAGAAAGAGAATCTTAAGCAGGCTCCATACTGAATGTGGAGTCTGCCTTGAGGCCTAAGAGGCCCAGTCTCACTACGGTGAGATCACGACCTGAGTCAAAATCAAGAGTCGGATCCTCGACTGACTAAGCCATCCATGTGCCCCAATATGTTTATATTGTAGTCTATGTGATAGGTGACATACATGAACAGAAAATGTATAATTAGTTTTATTCTCCATTAATAAAGTAGAACTAGAATTGCTATTAGTCTGTCTCTTTTGCTGTAATAAAGCTTAACTATTGAATAATCTGATAACTGAGTCTTGTGAGTTCTTTTGACGAATCATCAAAATTAGGTGGGCATCCCTAGAAGCTTCAAACCAGTTTATAACAGAAGTGAGGTGTTATCTTTGATGCCTATTATTGTATATATGGTATGATTACATGCAACGATTTGTTAACCTTTTATCTCACTAAGTATATTTTAGTATTTATTGCCAATAATTCAAGCACATAAAAATAATTATTTATCAAAGAAGAACTTTAAATAAAAAGTTCTGTCCTCTTGTGAGTGGTATCAGAATTCCCTTTGGCAAGAAGATATTTTCAACCTGCACATGTGCATTTTAGGAATTTTATATAACTGTAGAGATCTATGATTTTCCCTTCCCCTTAATTAATAATTTCCACTGTAGTAAACCCCTGCCACTTACAAAAGTATGTATTATCATTATAATATTTGAACGACAAACTAAAATTTGAAATATTAGAAGCATTGTTCTGAACTCATTAAACTTACTGGAATCATGTCGTAAGGAAAAACACAATTTTAAAAGACTTAAAATTCCTTTACAAATACAAATAAATTAATACCCGTTAAGTTTTATACTTATTTGCATTTTATCATAAAGACTTTCTATGTGTTTTTTGAATTTGTGTGACCTTAGTAAGATTGCTAAACCCATTTCCATATGCAGAAATGAGAGAATAGGATTAGACAATCTCTAAGGATCCTCCTTGCTCTAAGATTATATGATTCTAATTAACTGCACTGCATATCTTGAGCAGGGAAATTAAATTGCAACTATAGCTGAAGTTTCCTTCCCATTGAATTAATACTTAGGGGCCTGGGAAAGTAGAACCCAGAAAGGCAAAAGAGTTTTCTTACGATAGATCCATAATACATTTGCTTATATTATTCAAAGCAAGAAACAAACAAGCAAGAGTTTGTTTTACTGCTTTGTTCTGAATCCTTTCCTCTCTTACTACCAGGTACATACAAACTTATGGATTCTGTTGTTCAAACAAGATTTAAGTTAAATCACGTCTTTACTTTCTCTACATAAGCTTAAACAGAGTACAATTTTCTAACCTTGATTGAGGGAGAATTCAGTTTTTTAAAAATTTCACCAAAATATGGAAAGATTGTTTATTTTTGCTAAGATCCAATTATTTTGTCTTTAAAAATATTTTAGTGACAAGGATGTCTGGGTGGTGCAGTAGATTAAGTGTCCAACTCTTGGTTTCCCCTCAAGGTCATGACCTTGCAGTTTGTGAGTTCAAGACCCACATGGAGCTCTGCGCTGATGGTGCAAATCCTGCTTGGGATTCTGTTTCTCCTTCGCTCAGACACTCTCCCACTTGTGCGTGCTCTCTTTCTCTCTCTCACACACACACAAAATAGTAAATAAACTTAAAAGAAATTAAAAAAATAGTGACATAATTTGTATAAATCCATGTAACTGACAGTAATCAAATTTGATTTTTCTCTAGTTCATTTATTTCCCAGGAAGGGCAACATAGAGCAATAATCAGATTCCAAGCATAAATGCCTTTAATGTCTCTTATGAGACATCTTGTTATTATTGTTATTCATACCATTATTATTATTATTTGTATGCCTATATAGATCTTTCCAAATTGAAGGTGCATAGAAATAAACATTTTTTTACTTTCCTAATTGAAGATGGCTTCATAGTTTATTTGTAATTGAGACAATTAATTGTCCTTACTATGCATTCTTCCATTATCTATTTAGTGATAGAAACATAAGGACATATGACCATGAGCAAATTATATTTCATAGCCTCCTATTTATCAAGTGTGATATGAATATCATGAACATATATTTCAGTTCATCTCATGAAGACAAAACTTGTATTAGATTGCATTAGTTTTATTTATTTATCTATTTATTTATTTATGTTTAGTTTCATGTTTTTATTTAAATTTGGTTAGTTAACATATATTGCAATACTAGTTTCAACAGTAGAATTTAGCGATTTATCACTTACATATAATACCCAGTGCTCTTCACAGCAAGTGTCCTCCTAATGCCCATCACCCGTTTAGCCCATCCTCCACCTACCTCCCTCTATCAAACTTCAGTTTATTCTCAATAGTTAAGAGTCCCTTATGGCTTGCAGGGCTTGCCTCCCTCTTTTTTTTTCCTTCCCCTATGTTCATTTGTTTCATTCGTAACTTTCACATATGAGTGAAATCATATCATATTTGTTGTAGATTTCTTTTTACATGTTCCCCTGGATGGAATGCAGGAGAGTTACAAAGCTACCTTTAACCATAGGGTGAAACTGAGATAAAATTATAGGGAACATCAAAAGGGAAGTCAGCTAGGGCCAAGAATGAACTCATGGACTGTTGAAAAGACACACAACACTGTATTAAGGGTTACTTTTTATAATTTTTTTTTCTTTAGTTTTGAGAAACAGGGAGAGACTGAACGTGAGCAGGGGATGGGCAGAATGAAAGAGAGACACAGTATCCGAAGCAGGCTCCAGGCTCTGAGCCATCAGCACAGAGCCCAACTAGGGGCTCGAACTCCCAGACTGCGAGATCATGACCTGAGCTGAAGTTGGACACTAACCGACTGAGCCACCCAGATGCCCCTATAATAATCATTCTTGGGTAAGAAATATTGGCAAGTATGTCAAACAATCAAACTACACATTTTTTCTCCTACAAGATATAGATGGACAGATTTACCTACCAAAGGATGCAGAAAAATAAATCTGAATTATCTACTTTCTAGACTGAGAGGGCTATTGCAGCTTTTTCAAAGACATGCTCTTTCATTTTCTTAACTTACTGCAACATTTGTAATTTATCTCACACACTCATCATCAGAAATAGGGGATACGATCTTTATTATGCCGGATAATAGACAAAGCTATTTTCTGGTCTATAAATAAACACTATCTTGGTCTTCCAAGGCTTTTCGCTGTACAGACATCTTTGAAAAGATAGTTTGAACCAAAAGTGCAGTTAGTGCTTCTACTCCACAAGAGTCGCATAAATACAAGAAGTCAATTGAGAGTTATCTCTCAAGAAATATATTTCTAGGTTGCTAGCTTGCTCTTTCCAAATACCAGAAGACCTGGGAGAGTGCTTGTACTCTAAAATTCCTGCTACTTCTCCTTTCTAACTTGCTTTTTTTCACTCCCCTTTTCCCACACAATCAAATAAAGCACTTCTCTCACCTATGCAAATTCACTATGGTATTAAAATCTCAAGGGTACTAAAAATAGATTCTCTTAAGAGAAACATATTTACAAGCTTTTGACACCATGTTATAGGATAGAATAAATCTTGGGCACATTTTTCTTTTTCCCTGTCATTAGCAACCTCTTCTGTGCTTGCTTATTTTTTTCTATCATGTATTATTGAATAGCCATATTAATTCAGAACACACCACAGCTCCTGTTCTGAGCATTTATATGTACAGTTCACTTAATCCTCACAAGAAGACCAAGAGGTAATTACTACTATTATTTCCTTCTTAAAATAAGAAAGCTAAGGGACAGAAACTCAGTGATTTTACTCAAGACTTCAGAGCTAGTCTGTGGCAAAGCAGAGATTGGAACTAAATTAGTTGGCCTCCAGTTCCTGGAACTTAAACACATCATTATGTCACCTTTTAGTATATGTAAATAATGATGTACATGCCATATAATTATGTTATTTAGGTTACATCAAACACAGATAAAATAGCTTGGTGTTTTTATCTTAAAATACTAGAAATAGAAGGTATATACAAGCATACTCTGTGGAACATATTTCTAGTAAATCTTTTTCTATTCTAATTCCTCTTTTTTAAAAAAGAAATACAGCAGCATTTTAGAACTTACATCTGTATTAATAAAAATCTGGCAACATTTATGTAAGAAAAGTCTAGGGGCATCTGGGTGGCTCAGTTGGTTAAGCGTCAGATTTTGTCTCAAGTAACAATCTTGTGGTTTATAAGTTCAGGTCCCATGTCAGATTCTGCACTGGTGGCACAGAGCCTACTTAGGATTCTGTCTCCCTCTCTCTCTGCCCCTCCCCAGCTTGCTCTGTATCTCTCTCTCTAAAAAAAATAAAGAAATAAGCATTAAAATAAGAAGTCTATGTTATTCCAGAGGGTAGGAAAAGAGATATAGGACACTTGAGGTAAAAAAAAAAAAAAAAATGTATTTCCCAGAGAAAAAAATGAGGTCTGTGAGAATTTTTTCACTTTCAGGTTAGGGTTCTTTACAATATCTTCCTAAAATATTTTCCAAAAGTCAAGAACAAATGACTGTGATGATATAAAAATCTTTATTACTGTCTCTTTGGTTCCTTTCCACCATTGCATGTTTGCATTTATGATAAATATTAATATTTTCAATTCAGATTTGAAAAATGAGGACCTTCTCTGGACTTGATTGCCAAGACAGTGAATGACTAGAGATACTGGATTTTGGCTTGGACCCAGGGCTTTGGGAGGGTTCTGTGTTGTTTCTTTCGAAAAGAGAGGTCAGTGTCTTCTAGGATGGGAGGAAGAATAAAGTGAATATTTTGTAATCAGGGATAGCTTCGGGAAAGACTGATGAGATAATGACCATATTATTTGCCCCTTCTGGATCATATAGACTTACTACATTTCCCAAACTAAAGTGCAGGTACATTGCAATCCACCTAAAGGGTCGAGAAGTTATGTGTTATACTTCAATCTGGGCTCTGAAGCCCTATGCAATCCATGCTTTCCTTCCTTCCTTCCTTCCTTCCTTCCTTCCTTCCTTCCTTCCTTCCTTCCTTCCTTCCTTCCTTCCTTCCTTCTTTCTTTCTTTCTTTCTTTCTTTCTTTCTTTCTTTCTTTCTTTCTTTCTTTCTTTCTTTCTTTCTTATAAAATTCAGAGAGAGGATACAGTGGAAGCCTCCAAGATTCCAGATAATGAAATCTTCCATTGAACTATGATATGAATGCAAAGAGTAAAAAAAAAAAAAAAATGTGTTAAGCCACTGCAATTTGTACTTTTCCTGATTCAGGAACTAGCACTAATTTCTTCGACTAATATAGTGAGAGCTTAGTGAATTTTTCAGTGACTACTTTTATAAAGAACGTGACCTCAATAGCAGAAATAAGAATAAGATTATAGAGTTTAAGGTTGTTTATGACTTGTCTCGCCTGTCCTTATACATGATAGAATATGCCTTCCTGTCCCGTTGAGCTCAGGTCTAGCATGTGACTTACTTTGGTCATTGAATGTGAATAGAACTGAATTGTGTATTTCCTTCTGGAAATGCAGATCCAGAGTGTGCTACACATAACAGTCTCTTTTTCCTCGACTGCAGTAACTTTCAGTGTTCTATAGTGGCTGCTTTGTCTGCCTGGAGCTTGGTATAAGGATGGCAATGGCCCATGAGCAGAGCCGTAAGCAACAACTGACGGACATGTAAAAGGAATGATATAAAAATCTGAGTAGATTCAAGCCGCTGATATTTAAAGTCTGTTTGTTATCACTCTGCTTACTTTTTTCTGATATAATTCCACTGCTGTTAAGGAAATATTCTTTGCTCTGATATGTTGCATTATTTTTGCAAAACCAAAAGTTCTAGGCATGCCAGTAACCTGAGAGCTGGGTAAAGTTTAGCCAAGCAATTGGTGTAAATTAGAATCCTACTGCCTATTACTCAAAGCTGAATATATTTATAAGTGCTACCTTCTATTTTGGCCATCAGATAAAGGTCTCTTTGCTTTTCTTTTGTAGTGTTTCCCCAAAAGATCTGAGCACATGGCTGTAACCCATTGCTGCCTTTTGGAAACAAAGAATAATAACAAAATAAAACAACCCAAATATACTTTAATTACACGTGCAGTTTTTGTTGCTTGTCATCTATGGCCCAAACTGCTTTTACTGAGTAATGCGACACTTCACTACATCCAAACTTATGTGAACAAGCAAGATTTAGAAAGTATGCAAAACTCCCTTTATCAGCTGTTAAGTGATAATGACAAATAAACCTGGATGTGTAATTCAAATACATTAAAATAATACTTGAGACCTTACATTTTAGGATCTTTATGATCCAGAGTTTTTCACCTGTTTTACTATCCTATCCCAAGTTGGAATTTTTGTTAATAAGATATGGTAAGAGTTTAGAGGCTAAACTTTAGGGAAATGATGCTTAAAATGACATCAACCTATGAAAACTGTGTTTTCATCTATTTCATTCAGAGGTATAAGATCAATCGTATGATAGATTTATATGGATGTTGACAGTTAAAACTATTTTTATTTGCTAAAATTACAACATAACTTAGTAAATGAAAATATGGATTTGACTTTTCCATCACCCTCTCAGGTACATTTCCATGACTCTGCCTTAATCACCGTTTAATCCTGTCGAACTGTTATACTCAAAAGAAAATATCAACAACATAAATAATGTGCTACATGGGAGCTACATCATATGAGCTAGATGATGTGAGGTGTAATTAATAATAAACGGACTCTATCCTCAAATTTTATAAAGCCATGAGCATTTAAATCATAACTATGCTACAGAGCAGTAGTCTATCTGCCTATTAATTATATCCCATAAAAGCAATATACCTGAACTAATTAATTATACTAGAAGTAACAACTATCACTTAATTAAGTGTACCATTTCTAATAATGAAATTTTAAAATAATTGGAATCTTCTATCTAGAGGCAGTTAACAGTTATCGTCATTAGAAAGGAAATCAAACATGGCTACACTAAGCAAACACGGACTCACAAATGACGCTGAACTTGAGATTAAGTAGGACAGTAGTTTGCAAACCTCTCTGTGAAGGGTCAGCTACCAAATATTCTAGACTGTGTGTGCTATACGGTCTGCGTTACAACTACTCAGGTCTGTCATTATTGATCACAAGTAGCCATAGACAATACGTAAAAATAATCACGGTTGCTATATTCCAATAAAGTTTATTTGCGAAAACAGGTCACAGTCCTGATTAGTCTTGTGGTGTGTAGTTTGATGATCTGCAAACAAAGAGCAAACTTTTGAACTCATCTTCACTATATTTGTAGATTTTTTAACACTATACTCTAGGTACCTGTCCTTCCCATCCCTCCCTGAGCCTTGATGCTTAAGTTTTAAATACCCTTATCATATATAAAAATATAATACATTAAAATGTATTTAGCAAAAGCTTTCCCTTTCTCATTATTACTTAGTATTTTTACAATATTATGCTTTAGGTTACAAGAAAGAAGTAGACATTATGGAAGGTATGACTGCTTTATAAATATCAACAAAAGATAACAGTGACCATATTAAAACTATGTACTATGACCCACCAAAAACAAGGAAAGAAGATATTAAGTACATAAATAATAGAGTATACAAGTTATTTCCTTAATGTGGGCCCTTCTGTCATTTTATTAACATGTCATTCCTTTAGGATGGAAATTTGTTTAGTATGATATGTAAATTTTATAATTTCCTGTCTGATACGTGATACGCATTAAATGCGTCTTTTTACCACGCATTGTGTGCCTGGTCTCATTCAATGTGTACTGATTATAGTATTCCACTTATATCATGGAGAATTCCCTGTTCTCTTTTTTCTTTTCCATTTTGCTTTATCTCAGTCAATAATTTTCTCTCAAAATTAATATCTATTGACAGTAAAGCAATTGAGATCAATCCAGCAATCACTATAAAATATGGGGTAAAACATAGCCACTAAAAGACAACCCTGCTATTTTTATTTAGTATCTCATCTGATCATACTTTCCTCCTGCAGGGTTTACCTGGTTGCTCTAAGTCACTCCTTCCCTCTTCAATACTTCTCTCTTGTGCATCATTTCCATTTTTCTTCTACATCATTTTTATCTTCATATGAATGTGTTTTTGTATGCCAAATTCAAAAAATAAAAATTCTTCTCATTTCACATATTCTACAAATACTGTTCATCTTCTTTGTTCTCCTTGAGACTAAGCCTTCTTTTCTGAAAGTTATCCAGAGAGTACAGTGCCTAATAGAAGCTCCAAGAGAGGGTATCTGTGTTTTGCGGAACTGTGGCTTCCAAAGATAATCACGTTCTAATCCCTGGAATCTCTAAATGTTACATGATATGGTAACATCAGATTAAGTATTTTGAGAGGGCATTAAATTAAGGAGATTAAATTAAGCATTTTGAGAGGGGAGATTATTATAGATTATCTTGGTGGGCCTTAAGTGCAATCACAGATCTCTTAAGAGTGAAGGGAAAAATATTTAACACAGAAGATGGAAGGTTATGTGATGATGGAAGTGGAGAGAAATTTGAAGATACTACACTACTAGCTTTGAAGATGAAAGAAAGTCATAAACCAAGAAATACACTTCTTGAGGTTGGGAAAAGGCAGAAGAAACACATTCTGGAGTCTCTGGAGGAAGCGTACCCCTATTGAAACCTGAGTTTTGTCCCATTTAAAGAGAGATCTTTTAATATTTCCACATTAAATCACAAGCCAATTTATTATAGGATTTATAAGGATGTGTTTTATCAGGTTACCAAAGTACTTTTTAAATCCTTGTTTATTAAGTTTGTATATATAAGGCAAATTATGCAAAAAGCACAAATGTCCTTTGACTGATGAATGGATAAAGAAGATGTGGTATATATACAGTGGGATATTACTCAGCCATCAAAAAGAATAGAATCTTGCCATTTGCAATGATGTGGATCGCGCTAGAGAGTATAATGTGTTGCCCTGTGGATGCACACGTTTGAGGTGACCACTCTTAAGGGGTCTTGTAAGTAACTATGTGGTCTTCTCTCTTTTCTTCTTCCTGAGAAATGTAGCCCATGAGTCCCACACACACTGGGTGCCTCTAACTCTGATCCCTGTCTCCTCAACATGGAGACACTTCATTCTCTGCTCATGCTCTCTTTTTATTCACGGCAGAATTTGGGAAGCACGGTCCAAGAAACAAAAACAAAGACATGGAATACAATTTATTTTGTGGCCTGAACCTGAGCTCCTCTAATATGTATTTAAATGGATAGTTGTTATAGTTTATGTTGCATTTCTTGTGTTCCTAATGAGAGCTTTTAGGTTTTCTATTTTGCCATAATTCTGGAATTAAAGACCCATTCATCTCATTCTAATCTAGTTTTTTATCCATAATTTTAATGAAAGTGTTATTTTAATGACCACCACTAACTTCTATATAGGCACTGTTCCCATTTTCCAAAGCCTCAGCAGCATTTCAGATAAGCGACAATTTTCTCCTTCTCAAAACGTTCTCCTTTGTACTTTTCCTTAAATTAAACTGACCCGAATTTATTCTTACCTCTCAACTGTGTATTCTCAGCTCCCTTTTGACAGGTTTGCTTTCTTGACTCATGTTGTATTAATTTGTATGGTCTATGGTCTTTCTAAACCCTTGCTTGGATGATTTAGCTAGTATATGTATATATATATATATATATATATATATATATATATATATATATACACACACACACACACACACACACACACACACACACACACATATATATATATATATATATATATATATATATATATATATTAGCTAAATCATCCAAGCAAGGATGATATATATACACACACACATACACACACACACACACACACACACACATATATATACTATTTTAAAAGCTTCATATATGTTGATAATGCCTACAGTTTTATTTCTACCTCTGACTGTTCTCTAAGCTTCAAACTTATATGATGTTGTTTAATCACCATCTTCCATTTCTCTCACGTGAAAAACTGATACTCCTGTTATTTCTTTCTCTGAATTATGTCCCTGGTGTATTCACTTCTTCATCACCATTGCCACTATTACTATCAGAGGCATGGCCGCCCTCATTATATCCATTCCAGATTGGGAGAATAAACTCCTGCATCTATTTTTTTTCCCTAAAATAAATTATTCAAAGAGTAATGTCAGACAGAACCAGAGCCAGACAGTTGTTAAAGTGGTAAAGACAGATGATTTTCAGAAACTGTGGCAATAGGGTAATAGATATTTTAGTATAAAAATGAGCAATACTCCAAATACAACAAAGTTGGAATTTATAGACAAAGAGCAGAGGGCGGAGGAGGGGCGGGTATCAGTGGATAGAAAATTAAGAGGAGACATTACTGGTAGGGAAATTCTTGCCAAACCAAATTAGCAGAATTATTGCTGACAGTAGGTCAGGAAGATCAGCTATCAAAGGTGATCAGTTATCAAGGGCAGGGAAGTCCCTCTACACTGGATTGTTTCTCCTTAAACTGAATTATTGTTAAAACTGGACTATGCAGGCCTGTCAGGGAAGGTGCCAAAATCCAGGCTTCATCCAGAAGAAGGCTAAAACGTTTGGTCAAGGAAAAAGTCTTCGTCAGTAGCTATAGTAAGTTTTTAATTGAAAGTGATGCGTATATGCATTCTTCAATGATTATTCAGTGGATAAGCTATGTGAAAACCCCCAGTTTTTATTTACATCTTTCTTCTTTCATTTCCTGCCATTTCTGCTTCCTGAAAGCTGTAATTTGGTATATTTTATTGGTATGTATTATTTCTTTATGTAGAATGAAGTTTAATAAATTTCCTCTCCTTACCTTGCTGCATGATTTTGTCCTAAATTCCACCATGTCTCAGGCTGTGACACTTGCTTCACAATCTTGCTATCAGACAAGAGCAATATTTGATCTTCCTCTTATTTGAAACTTTTCTGAGTTGCTTTGTTTAGGTATGTGTCTTGCACACAAAATGGATTAGATTCATTAGCCAATAAGAAAATATTTTACTTAATGATCAGTTAAACCCATTTATATCTTTGATATACTTAATGTGTTGCTTTTCAGTTCTGTCATATTTATTTTTTACAATATAAGATATATCTATATATAGATAGAGATATAATCAGACACTGTATTAACACTTTGTTGGTGGGATTTGTTTGGTATTTATGAATGTTTCTGTGTCTAATCTTGCCTTTGTCTCGTATAACCTCATAATAAATATTCATTATCTTTTGAATGGAAGATACTGCTGAGACATTCATTATTCTTCTTTCGTTATCTCCCCCTTTTCAATTTGTTGTGAGTTGTGCTAATTCTATCTATTTAGCACATTTAATAGCAGCATAATGTTCTGTTACCTTGATCCCCACTACTTAGTCTTAATTCTGAATTTAACATATTTAATCATTGTCTGCAAACTTTATGTTTGTCTGAATTTTTCTTTGTTGTCAGTAACTAAGAGGTTTCTAGGAAAGTGACTATAGGAAGTATATTTCCAAAGTTTCCAAATGTCCATAATGATGTGTTCTTTAGACATGATGCACGATTTGAAAAATGAAATAGGTTTTGGTTATCATGCTCTTCCTTTCATAATAACTCAAACAATTCTTTATTACCTTCCTGTATAAAATGTTTTGCCCAAGAAGTCTGTTGCCAATATGAATTTCCTACCAGTTCAACTGATTTATATTATGTCTTTATTTCAATTTTCTTCTTTAGAAAGAAGAACCCACCATATATATATATGACTAACAATATATATATTGTTCTCCTTTGCCTGTGTTCTAAATTTAGAATGTTCTTGTCCAAAGTTTTCATTTCTGGCTTGCGTTTTCACTCTTATTTTTCTTCTCTATCTCTCTCATTGTATTTTGTATCATTTCTCTTTGAGTTTATGTTCCTCTTAATTGCCTTTATTTCTGACAATAATTTTATAAAAAGTACCTTTTTGTGTGTCTTCTCTTCTCACCTTCTGCCAGTTTATTTTCTGTTTCTCTCTCTGTCTTGGATTCTGTAATTAATTTTGATTTTGTTCTCAGTATTTGTATATTAGAGTAGATGCCCTTTTCTTAAGGACGTAATTGGTAATTGGTAATCAAAATTGGTAATTTTTGGATATAGTCTGTTGATTGTGGGACCTTTCAACACTTCCTTTTATGTTCATATTACCTTTGCCATTAACCCTGACCTGTGTTGTTGCATGCTATTAACAATTTGTCTAGTCCTCCTGTATTCTGAATGTCATGTTGATTACTTATGTTCTGTGTGTGATGTTTTCTTTTGGTTTTGATTTTGTTTGTTGGTTTGTTTTGTTTTATTTTTTTTTTTTTTAGTGTTAACTTGAGTTTCTGCATTACCTCTTCTAACTACTCTTCATGTTCCAGTGTTTTTAGCAGAACCAGGTATATGTTAAAGCAGAGGATAATTATAAATATTGATGCCACAGACTACTATTGAAAGTCTCTCCGGTTTATCTTATTTAATTTTCTCATAAATATAAAGCTTTGCAAGAATATAAAAATCACACTTTAATACAGTAGTCAACAAAATATAGGTAACTAAGATCTCCATGTACTTGATATTATATTTTATATGAAAGTGAAACTGTTTTGCTTGGTCTCTGACTTAGTATACTGTTACTCTTTAGACAATGTAATAAAAATTAAATAAAAAGCGGCCTTTCTCAGAGAAGATATTAATTTCTAATGTGGTAGCAAAATAAATATCTAAAGGTTGAATGAATTTATCTCCCTCTTGCTTTAAATAAGGAATGGGTTTTATTTCTCATTGGCACGTTTATATCCTTGGCCATATAATTATCCACTTTTATCTACTCACATATTATATCTTACTTTGTTAGCCTAAGAAGAAAAATATTCTTTCAGTCCCTAGTCAGCTTTTGTTGGGCTTTCTTATAATAATATTCACTTAGCACAAACTCAATGCTAATTCCACTTCTTATTAGCCATGACAAAAAAAGCAGAGCTAAAAATCTCTGGGAATCATCTATATGATATGATTAAATGACACTATATGAAACTTGTGTCATTCATCTATAGTAAAATTAGCAAGCCTTCCATTGAAAAAAATTACAAGTCTTATGAGTATTCCTTGGAGTATCTTGTACAGAAAACATACGTGGGCATTTTTTATTTTCACATCCTTTATTTTCACATCTTTTGGTACACAGTTTCCACAATAAAATAGTTCACATAATAAAATAGTATACATGTATTAGTTACCACATAATCCTTTGTTTACTTCTACCTAATACTGTTATTTTTCATATTGTGAAGTGTATTTTCAAAACCTAATATAATCCTGGCTTGTAGAAAAGAAAAACAAGGGAAATTTTCTTTCTTCAGAAATTTAAAGTATACATATCTATACCAAAGGATGGTAGAAAGCAAGATTATAATAAGGTATTTCATAGAAAATCATTTTTTCAAAACACTTTGTTAAGTTGAATAAAAATCCTTTCATATTTTCCCCATATGCTTAATTTAACATTTTTTCAGTAACACTGGAGATAACCAGTATTATCAAAGACAATAAAACACTTTCTTGTTTTTTTTTAATGTTCATTTTATTTTTGAGAGAGAGACAGAGACACAGACAGAGACAGAGCGTGAGTGGGGAAGGGACAGAGAGAGAGACACTGGGTCAGAAGTAGGTTCCAGGCTCTGAGCTGTCAGCACAGAGCCGACATGGGACGTGAACTCACGAACTGTGAGATCACACCTGAACCAAAGTCTGCACCTAACCAACTGAGCCACCCAGGCACCCCTAAACCACTTTCTTTTGTAACCAATATGTTATAATGACAAAGGGAGGTATCACTTGAAAGTGGGAATTTTATAATATTTGGAATTGGTAATATCTCAGCTACTCACTAACAAATAATTTGGAAAAAGATGCTTACTTTTTCACAGGCCGTTTCTTTACCTATGAAAGTTATAATGTTATTTTCCCCATTACTTTTGTGACAAAATTTACAAAGGAAATTATATCTTCTACATAAATGCTATAAAATTACATGCACAATGTATTTTTGTTACTATTACTATATCCTAATAAAAATTTGATTGACTTCTTTAATAATTGCCTGTTTATTTTAGTGTTTATAAATGCAATAATTTTAAAGTTAAGACTTGATTATTATCTTGATTATGGAAAAAGCTTTGAACACACAAAAATAAAAACTTTTATTTCATTTTATATAGGGAAGAGGATTAGTAAAAGACAACACATCAAAAAGTTAAGAGACAGAAATAGCTTTTCTTGTTGCTGGTAAATTTAATGAAATCTTATGTTATTCGACTGGCAAGTCTCATTTCTTTGAGTGTCTCAGTGAAGACTGTCAAAAATCATCAAAATTCAACACAACAGAGTAAAAGCTAATAGCCTTTTTGTTATACCAAAACTAAAAGGATTGGTAAGTCTCAAAATGAAATGCTATTACTGAAAATCTTCTTTTATCTAATGCTTTGTGCAGTGAGTGAAAATTGAACAAATACATACTCTTTTCATGGTGTTAAAATGAATTCTGACACCATTAAACAAATACGCTTTGGTCCTAAAATCTCTTCAATTCTTTTCAACAAATAGTATTATTAGAATATTTTATGTGGTTCTATCCCATAATATTCTGATTATGATAATAAAATTATTTTGTATGGAATAAAATTGAAGCACTCTTAAAATACATATTGTGATGAAGAGGGAATTCTTTGGGTGGTTACCACCTTAAATAAATTTATATTGTAATCATCTTTTGATAATCTCTAATGTAATTAATAATTCTCTTCTCCCCCTTCTTATAAGTTCTTACCAAAATCACAAATAAAGCAATAAAGATAAAATACATATCAGCCAAAGATCTCAAATCCGTTCATATCTCTTAAGAACTGAAAGCAGTCAAAAAGCTATTATAGGATACATATTTTTGTTTATTAATAACCATAGCAAAATTCCAAAAAATAATGACTTAATTATGGTCTCAGGAGAAATAGTAAATCAGAAAGATCAGGCAAGTTAGCATTATTGCATAAAGGATTTTTCCTTTGGAATTATATTATATGTGATGTATAATTAATAACATTCATTCATTCATTTGCTCATTGATTTACTTAACACATATTCTTTGGAAACCAAATATATATCAGTCATTATTATACCTTACCTGTCAGAGAGTGGAAAGAGCCGTAAAAAATTAAAAAGCAAATATTTAAATACACTGACTATATTGAGTACAACAAAAGCTAAGTGTCTTTTAGGGTGAGAAGTTACAATAAGAATGAAGATAAACTAAAGTAAATCCTATTGCATTGTATTGGAATCAGATATATTAGTTTATACTTAAGTTTATTTTTTTTTCTAAGATAGATGGAGGGGTGCCTGGGTGGCTCAGTTGGTTAAGTGTCCGACTTCAGCTCAGGTCATGATCTCACTGTCTGTGAGTTCGAGCCCATTGTCGGACTCTGCTGATGACTCAGAACCTGGAGCCTGCTTCAGATTCTGTGTCTCCCTCTCTCTCTGCCCTTCCCCTGCTCACACACTGTCTCTATGTCTCTCAAAAATAAGTAAACACGTTAAAAAAAATTAAAGATAGATGGAAAGGTAGAATGGATATATATAGATATATAGGTAAATAGAAACCTATATTTATCTATCTACATTTAGATAGTAATAACACCCTAATAGTGATAAACATACCCAGAACCAATCTATGGCTATTAAAACAAACAAACAAACAAACAAACAAACAAAACACACACACACACACACAAAACAAAAAAGGTCTCCTTGCAACAAAGCCTGTTTTCAGGGTTGTCATAGGGAAAGATAAGATGAGTCTGGAACAACTTTTGGTGTAAGAAAATAAGAAAGTCTCAATACATGATGAAGACATATCATTAAACATTGGACTTAACTCGAAGTGGCTCTCAGTAGCCAAAACTAAGATAATTTGAGCAGGAAAGAAACAATGATGACAATGGATTACTAAGATTAAATAAACCAAATACACAAGAATCCATACTGATATACATTAATAATTGAATGAATAAATGAAATGGAGAGAAATAAAAGATCTACCATATAGTAGAATTGTAATCAGTAAACACAGTGGAAATCATGGAAATAGAAACTCAGTACTTGGCAAATACCATATAACTGTTTAAGGCAAGAATGCTAAAATTGTGGGTGCAATTATGACGAGAAAAAGAATATTTACATAGTAGCTCAAGTATATCCCAACATAATACTCATTTTAAAGATAGTAACTGTAAATGGAAAAGTCTGGTGGAGGATACCTTAACCAAACTGAAAGGGGAATCTGGTACGATGCACCGACAAAAGCAAGCTCATTCTGGTAATGTGGTCAATATGTTATTTAAATTTAGTCATCAGGAAATATCAGAAAAACTCAAATTTCAGAAGTTTACAAAATAACTTGCTAATACTCTTCAAAAGTATCAAGGTCATGAAAGTCAAAGAAAAATTGGGAGACTGTCCTAAAAATATAAAATAACTAAAGAAATGTAACAACTAAATGTAATATGTGACTTTATTTTGGACCTGGTCAAAGACCATTGGTGAAAACATTAAGAAACCGTGAATAAGATCTGTAAGTTAATGACTAATAACATCAATTTCAATAATTATATTGCTATGTATGATGTTAATATTTGGGGAAACTAAGTAAAGAGTATGTAGGAATTCTTTGTAGTAGTTTTACAAATATTTACAAGTCTGAAATTATTTTGAAATGAAAATTTCAAGATAATATTGAAAGTAACCAGCACTATTTAGTTATTAAGCATTGTGCTAAATTAGAAAATTCACCATCTAGCCCTGAACAATTTTATATTGCAGTGTCTAAGATACAAAATAAATGTAAACAAATAAATAAAGGAGTGATAGAAATGTGCTGAAAACTAGGAAGAAATAATAACATATAACTAGTGACATGTATGTGATAGCATGCACTAGTGATATCATGGAGGAAGCACAGGTCTCTATGAAAATATGAAAGCAAAATGGTAACTCTAAAATGGAAAAGAAACAATTTGATTGAAGAACCAAGAGATGAGTCTTCCAAGACTACACAAGTCTTCAAGACAAGACAATCAGGCAATGAGTCTATGCAAAATCCCTGGCATAGAAAAAAAAGGTGTTGTACAAATTGAAAGGGGTCTAACACTTTCAGTAGAGAAGAAAGAAAGAAGTCGATTATGATTAAACACCAGTATATACTGAAGGATTTCCTAAATAATTATTTTGTTGTGTTTTTTTCTTTTTCTTCTCCCTCTCTCACTTCCTGCCCTCCCCTTCCTCTCCCTTGACTTCTCTTTCTTCTTCTTCTAAAGAGAAGATAAGAAACTGAAATGGTAATTAAGGAAATACTCATTAATGAAGAGAATGATCTAGTAGTATAAGAGATAAAGTTGAGGAACTGCTATTTGTTTGATAGAAGAAACAGTTCTTTTACAAAAATGAGAAAAGGAGAAGGGAGCACAGGTAGACAAGTTGCAAAATTTGTTATGGGAAGATGAGGTTGGTCTTTTCTGATGAATTCTATGATCTTAACAGGGGGAAAGGCCAACAACATAGCATTACGTTTGTGATAACTTTGGAGAAAATTGTCTATATGAATAGTGTGAAAATGAACACATGGATAGCTTGGCACTATTAAGCTTCCTTCCAAGATTTTTAATTCTGAATTAAAGTAAGATAATCCAGTTTAATTATGTGATTCCTCCCTCCCACCCCAGAATTCTTGAGCTCTTTGGATGCTAGTACATCCAAATATGGAATAAATTGATTTGTCCAGTAACTTCTCTAGAAAGAAGTGGTAAAGACCTGGATTATCCTTATATTAAAGACTTTTCCTCTGAAGAGGAAAATACCAGACCACATAAAGATAAAAGTAGTCAAAAAGAGATAAAGGAAGAGACAAAAACATGCTTTTGCAAATTTAATCGACTAAATATAATTTAAGAAGAAGGAAGTAGATATATATTTTTTCACCCAGGACTTGGTGTTAAAATTTTGAATGCTAAACTTTATACTAAGTATAAAGAAGAAATAAAACACTTATTATATTTAATATTTGGCATTGTAAGAACATATCTAGTAAGTGCATATAAATGTATATAAATAAAAATTCATCATATTTATATTGAATGATTATTACTTGTTATCTCATTTATCCTCACACTATTCCTATAGGATAAATTTTACTAATTAGATTAGTTAGTTACAAAAAGCATAGTGTAATGAAAAGAAAATGGATATCCTAATTAAAATTTGATATTCATTAAGTAACAAATCTATAACTGGAACCTAGTCTGTCTCATAATATCAAACTACTTTCTAAGCAACAAAAGATGGGGCTCCTGGGGTCTTAGTCAGTTAAGTGTCTGACTTCAGCCCAAGTCATGATCTCATCATTCGTGAGTTTGAGCCCCACATCAGGCTCTTTGATGAAAGCTCAGAGCCTGAAGCCTGCTTTAGATTCTGTGACTCCCTCTCTCTCTGTCCCGCAATTGCTCACACTCTGTTTCTCTCTCTCTCCCTCAAAAATAAACATTAAAAATATTAAACACACACATAGATGTATATATATATGTGTGTGTGTGTGTGTGTATATATATATACACATTTATATACATTTACTTAATTCTCAAAGTAGATTAACATGGAGAGGGTAATGAGGGAGATTTATTGTTGCTTAATAGTTTAGAATTAAGAATTTGAAACTGATATCATTTTATTAACTAAAATATGATAGACTGTCTAATGCATGTCTAAATCTGGTGCCATTTTTGGAAAGTTCTATATTTCCCCTGAATTTCTCTCCATTCTACCTTACTAATTATCGTGCTTTTTTTTAAATATCTATAGATTGAACCTAATATTTAGTTCTTACATATGATTTTTCAGATGTGAGCTTTACTTAAAAGATATCAAAATACATGTGATAATAATCGCATAGTAAATAAAATTTTAAAAGAAAGAAATGTCTTTCAAATGCATCCCTATAATGATAATATGAAGAAGAAAAAATATATACCCTTGATATTTTTTCCATTAGTCTATCAAAATTCTCCTAACCGTTAAAAAGAGATTGGTATTCTACTGAAATCTCGGGAGAAAAACTCTTAGAATTGATAGCTCCATTTCCAACACCACACACACAGAAAACAGCTCAGATTTTGTATACATTGGAATTGTAACCATTCTATTACTTCGAAGAGGTGGTGATGTGCAGGCGAAGGACTTTTCGTTAACCTTTCTTAGGATGTCAGCTATTTATTTCTTCTTGAATCATTTTATAAAAAGGAAGAAAAAAAAAAAACCAAGAAATCCTCAGAGAATAAAAACAAAGATATAAAAATTATTGGTTAAAGACATTTAAATTGGAAATTTATTTTTTAACACAAATTTACACTTTCAAAATTTAAGAAGTGTGCAAACTATTGAACAATAGTCATGAAAATATAAACTACAGTTCTGATAATATTCCTCTGACTTTCATCAAATATGTTTAGATTATATGTTTAGATAAATGGACAACTTATTTCACAAATCTCCTGGGTTCATAGTAAAAAAAAGATTATCTTCCTTAGAAAAAGAAGTAAAATATATTGGATACAAAAAAAAACCACTGAGATATATTCAACTATAGCATTCTAACATAGGAATGAGCTTCAAAGGGTTATTAAAACTGTTTTTGGGGAAAAATAGACCAAAAGTATTGGAGTTTAGAAAAGACATAAAAACAAAACTAGAAAATTACATTTTTCAAGCCATACTTGAATGAATAAATTACAAGAGGAGTATAACAGTGGAATTTCTATCAACTGAAATTGTTTGCTGTTTAGGTTGTAGCTCATTGTTTCAAGTTGCCCTCTTGAATTTGCCAACTGCATGGCATTTAAATTAATCTTACTCTTCACACTGATATTCCTCTAAGTTTCTTTCTTTTTCAATTTATCCCTCAATAACATTCTATATTTTCTTCAATAGGTCTCAATGAATGTATGGTGTGTGTGTAGAACTGAACTAATCATTACTTAGAATCTATGAACTATTAAAGAATATATTATCTGCCTTCTTAAAGTTTAAGATCTAATTATCTCGATATTTATAACCTGCATTCTCCTGTATTTTCACCATTTTCTTTCTATTATTCTAAAAAACTTAATATACATAATTTAATCATATTTGTATTAGCTAGGCTTGCTTCCATTGGCCCTGTCGCTCAGTTTATCACCTGGATAATGACTTTCAATTATGTTCCCAATTCGAAAACATGAACTAAGAATATGATATTTATTATCTTCAAATAAATTAAATTTTAGTCTAAATGATAAACAGAGTCTGTACAGCTGAATTCATCATAAGTTGAAAAAGAATATTGGAATGAAAATGTTGGAAAATGCTGTCATACAGGAGTGTACAACAAAACAAAAGGAAACATCCTACCTGATGTTGCAGAATAATATGGGCCTCATTTTTACTCAAATAATTCTTAGAACTTCTCCAAACCTTGACCCGACTGTAGCATTGCATTCCTGCTTTTATTTGATTCCATCATGTATTTTGCATTTTATGCAGTCTTCTCCCCCGCTCCCCGTTCAAGTAATTATTTCCTAGTGACAGATTCCCTCATAAGATTTTATGACTGCATCAACACCAAAAGTTACTATATAATACAAGCAAGATTACCTCAGCTAGCAATTTATCAGTTGCAAAAAGTTTCCCCAACTACAATTTAGAAAATATGTCAAATCACATGAAAAGTTGAAAGAATATACTTGTAAATCAATCTCAGTGTGTGTGCATGTGTGTGTGTGTAAATTTTGTTGATCTGATTCAAAAAATACTTGTAAACATGATGATTCACCAAGGGTCAGCAAATTATTCATTACTTCCACAAAGGGCAAGATAGCATATATGCTAGACTTGGTGAGTCTTATTGTAGAGTTCGTCACAACTACTAAATTCTTTTAATGTGGCACAAAAGCAGCCACAGACAATAAATAAGTAGATGAATGGGCTTGGCTAGGCTATACTAAAACTAGTTTCATAAAATTTTTATGTGTCATAAAATATCATCTTTCAATTGACATTCGAACCACTTAAAAATGTAAAAAGCATTCTTAGCTTAGTTGTACAAAATAGGCAATGGGACCGATTCGGGGGGTGGGCAGCAGTTTGCTGCCCCCTTTGTTTCACCTGTACATACTATTGGGTATGTCTCCTAAAAGCAAGAGCAATGTCCTACAGATACACAAAAAATTATTATGTGTGGACATTGTATTAAATACATTTTAATTATACAAGTAATACAGGCAAGTATTTTCCTTGAAAACAACCAAAGAATTCTAAGTGGCGCTATTATGTGTTAGTACAACGCAATTGCTGTTATTTGTGTGGTTTCCCTACTTCTAGACACTTTCCAAAGCAATCACATAAGTTTATGAAACAAGTGGTATCACGTGTTTTGCTTATAAAGCATCTGGAGAGTAAATGCATAAACAATAGGTCTGCAGTTAATTTACTCACTTTAAGAGGGAACATGCTGGAGACAAAGGGAGAAGGCAGGTTTCTATGCAAATATGCTAGGAACCTCCTGGCAAACAAACTCCTGATTTTCCTCGAGGGGATTGCTCTACCCCACGGACTGCTTTCAGTTTACATTTACTTTTAGAATTACTTAGGGTAAGCAAACCTAAAATCCTTTGATATGGCACATAGATTCATGGATCATCCAAAGACAAAAAGATATTTCACGATCTGAATATCTCCCCTGTGTAAGTGAGGTAACTGCATGCTTTACTTGGAAATGTCATGGTGCCTTGGGCTAACGCACATCCGATGTGGGAATCAGTGGCCAACGGGGCCTCCCAGTAGACCTGACTGCATCCAGCTTTACATGTCCCTTGCAATAATTTTTATCCTTGAGATGACTGTTTGCATAAAATCTCTGTTGCATGTCAGTCTGATTGATAATGCGATACTTTGTGTGTGTGTTTAAACCACAGAGTAGATTTTAATTCTCAATTTAATATGTTTTCTAGAACTTGTTGATCCCATACAGGTTAATCCACATCATCCTGTTAACCCTTCAATGTCTTCAGTATGCTGTAGTTTACTTTACCTCTTCTCTATTGACGGGCGTTTAAGATATTTATAAGGATTTGACTACCACCAAAAAAAGCTCCATTAGACATCCTTGTACACCATTTTCTGGATACATATATAATATTTAACCAAGACAGATGATGACTTAAAAGAAGTTGCATTTATAAGGTATGCATGTTGTAAAATTAAATAGATGTTAAAAATTGTCACCTAAAGTGGTTTTACATTACAGATGGCAATTTGATATTATTAAACTGTCATTTTTTTTCTCAACTGATGGATGAAAAATATGATTTCTTGAGATCTCATGTACCACAGGAAGAAGTTAAAATTGATACAACTGATTTAGAAAAATTCATTTGTCAGTTTCTACTTAAATAAATATCCACATTTCTTTGCCTCTAAAATTCCTTAGTTATATGCCTTAGATAAATTTATGTGTATATTCTTCATAGCATATGCCCAAGTATTTCATATCAATTTTGTTCCCAAGCACCCAAAATTGCAGGCAACCTAAATGTGTGCAACAAATAAAACAAACAAACAAACAAAAAAATAATCACTGTATAAATAATGAAATACTATAAAGTAGCAAAAATTAAAAAACAGGTAACAATAAGGATGTGTCCCATAAATACATGCTGAACAAAAAAACGTGTCACAGAAAATACAAAGAAAATGATTTCATATAAATCGTCAGAACTGGGAAAACTTAGCTAAGTTATTGTGTGATGCATACATAATGTAACTTTCTGAAGCACCGTAACAAAATTATACCAAAAAGTATGGTAATGAGTGTTTCCCACATGGAAGATTCTGGAGTACTGACAATATTCGAATTCATGGTCTAATTTGTTTTACACAGATAGGTTTTATATGTATTTAAGTTTTACAAATGTACTTGATTCATTCTTTTGCATCTCAAATAGAATGTGCTTTAATTATTAGAGTTTTCTGAATCTACTGCTTTGCTCTCACAGTAAATGTCTAATTATTCAGCTTTATCATTCTTCTATTCAGATATTTTTATTTTCCTAAATGGTTTCTAGGAGTCCTACTATAATCCTTTGAATACATGCTTTAAATATTTTCTCCTAGTCTGTCAACTATCTTTGAAATCTGTTTATGATGTCTTTACTAGTGGGGAAAACTAAATTTAATGTGGTAAGATTAACCAACTTTTTCTCATGGTTATTGAATTTTGTCTTCTTTAAGAAAGTAAGAGAGGGTCATATCTTATATAAGTGTATTGAGGGTGGGAATTCAGGTAAGAAAGCATGGATAGTGATCAGCTGGCAGTAGGTGGATGAACATCTCCTACTGGGAATGTTCTCCCTTCCTGTCAAAAAAAAAAACATTCTGACTGCAAACAGAGCAAGGTTACAATAGTAGGAAACTCTGTCCTTCCTCCAAGCAAGTTGTTCAGTAAAAATATAGAGCGTAGCAGAGACTTAACTACCTTTCCAAAGGTGAATGCAAGTTCAGAAAAAAAAACAAAAACCATCAGTCATTTAGGGAAAAGAGAAACAACAGCATTACAAGTACAGAGAACAAAAGCTAAAATAAAGTAAAATAAAATAAAACAAAATAAAATAAATTAAAAAATGGAGGATCTATACAATAGCAAAGGAAAGACAGTAGAAAGCAATAAGAAAAAGATTTCCAAATGAGTATAATTAATATCCTTCAAGGTCCACAAGAAGTTACTCTGTCTATAGAAAAATAAAAAAGGAAAGCTAAAAATGAGATCATTGAAATAAATAATATAGATGTGATCATTCTCAATAAATTATGACTAATTAAATATACGTAGAAGCAAAAGCATGAAATATTCTTAAACATAAGCTAACACACTAAAATAAATGAGGTCAAATGAATAGCACAAATATCCTTCTTTTTGGACACCTTCTGTCTGCTCTTCCAGTTTTGTTGCTCACTTCTCTCTCCTATACTTTCTGTCCTGGAAGCTGGTTGGTATGGACTCCGCCTACAAGGAGTCCCCTTTCCTTCAGCTGCTGGGTGAATTCAGATGGAGAGAGAGAATGATTTGGATTTGAAGGAAACCAGAGAGCAAGAGCAGAGTATTTAAATTTTAGCTTCTGACCAGGGACTGACTTTGTCCCTAATATATAGATTATTGCTCTCTAAAGATGGCTCTACTCTTGTCTTCTATAGTTCAACCAAGTTCTCTGCCAGTGGTCCTTTAAACCAATCTCTGCTCTCACTAACCAAGGGTTACTGCTTCTCCCTTGTGTTTTTTCTCCCCCCCTCCACATCTTTGTAAAGTCTCCAAACCCTCCCTGCATTATACTTCTTTAATTGTACCATCATTATTTTTATGACCCTGACTCATACATGAATTTCCTAGTTATGGAAATCAATAAAACGTAGAGGTTTTTTTCTTTTTCTTTTTCTTTTTTTTTTTCATGTTCAAAGCTAGAAGGTAAATATTTTCTATTAAGAATTTGAAGCAACCGAAGTGACAGTTTGGTTTAAAGCTGAGTTATAGAACTACAGTTATTAGAAAATATGGTTTCATTTTTCTGACAGTTTGTTCTCTGCTGTCTAGGGGATTTACATTTTCTTTTCCTATGGAGAAGGTCAGAGCATGATGGATTAAACATTAAGAATAACTTTAAAAAATTGTTTAAAGCAAAGCATGCGCTAAATGATACTATTTCTAAAGGTTTCTATTTTTAAATTCCTCATATAAGTCAGTGATTTGGAAATCCAATCAAAATCTTGTTACCCAATTAAAGCATTTATTGCTATCAATAAAATATTAAGTAATCTAGATGTTCATCTAGGCCAAGTTTTGACAGAATGCCTAGGGTCTTGTCAACCAAGGAATGACAAGGTGCTAAAATGTAAGCAAAGCGTTTATTATGGGGTCTTAGACTTAGAATTTGGGGAGCAGAGATTGAAGTAGAAACCCAGGAAGTACCCTGTTGAGGAAAAGTCATGAAGGATTTTTTTTTAATAGAAATTCAGAAGTTGCAATGAATTACAAAAGTTGTTTTTCAATTATTCTGATTAGGGGGTAAAATTGAATTTATAATCTATTACCTTACTTAGGTCATCTCATCAATTTTTAAGAAAAAAAATCACACTTTTATTGTCCTCAGAAAGTCCTTTCTCAACAGTTTTCCCATTTTGGTTTCTCCTGACATCAGGTTTCTACTGAACTTCTGGCAAAATCTCAGCAGTTCAACAAAATGGAGTAAAGACAAGATGGAGCCACTCAGGCTGCCTTGTCAGTTAGGCCTATAGCTTTACCTTAACCCACTTTGAGTAACCAACTTTTGGCAATTCCTGACTTTCCCTTTTCATTTTTGAATTTGAAAACAGAGAAAAAAGAGTAAACGCGTAGATGTCTTGCTCATGAAAACAGGTACAAACAAGATGAAAAATAGTCAGAACATAATGGTAACAGAGAAAAGATAGTAACAGTTGATTAAGAAATAAAGTTCTCAGCCTTTGGTGTACCTAGAAGAAGATCCATAATTGTGAAGAGAAAGATACTTGAATAAAATCCAGGTTAGTCTTTACACAGGGAAGAATAATTTAGGATGGGAGAGATCAAAGAGTCACCAAATGGCCTTTTCTCCTTTACTAGGCATCTTATGTAGAAAAGTCTCTCTTTTCTCTGGACATCATGGTAAGATAGACCAAAGTCTCTGGCTATCTATACATTCATAGTTCTAGGTCAAGTAGAAAACAAATTTGGTACTATTTCACTTTAAGACCATGCCAAATGGGATCCCCGCATCACCAAAGTTGGGCTTTAAGGGTATTGAGCCAAATTGCAATTTGGGGGCTTAAATGTGGGGTTTCTTCTTGACTTTTCTCTTTTGATAAATAGCAAATATAAGTCTACCATGTGCAGACTTCTCTTTAAAATAACAACATTAGAAATATTAGCGTATCACTAAGTCAAATTAAAGAAAATTAAAGTATCAGAATGACTGTGTCTCTAATATTATAGCAGGAGTAACATTCGTTATTTAATATGCATACTAAAGATACATGTTTAGAAAATATCATGTACAATTTTAAATAATGCAGAAAATGTAAAAATATTAATATTAAAAAATCTTTTATCTTCTCATTATAATGGCCTTCTCAAGATTAATCTTATTATACAAAATAATTATTTAAACATGAAAATATACCAAAAAATTTAGAAACTACACTAAGCATAGTACATTAAGATAGGTATACTTTTCCCAGTAGAAATAAGAGAAATATGAAAATTGTTTCTCAGTGACTAATTTAAACATCCAATATAGAGATAATTAATCTGTTATTAGTATGCATTTAAAAATTACTTAAAATATATTAAGAGAAATTGAGTTCTGACAATCTAGGTTATTATTCAGAAGCTTCTATTATTAATTAAAATTATGTTTTAATTATTCAAATATTTATCACTTTCAAAATAATATTTATATTTAACTCATATTTATAGTTTACTAAGTTTATTCCACTGGGAAAAGAAAATATAATTACAAATATGAAACTATATGATTATATAGATGATTGAATGTATATCACTAATTAGACAAACATTTCTTCTGATGTATGTTGCTTTCAGAGCAAAATAAAAGAAGTAGCCTCCTCTTACAAAGTGGGCGTTTATTTATTATTCTGTCCATTGCTATAATTCTGAATTGATATTTTGCTGACTTATAGTCCCAAAATTTGGACATAATATTCGCAGTGCAGCAGAGATTTTCAAGAAGCATTCTGTGCAAGTGAATTAAAGTACTGATTTAATATGTCCGTATATTGTTAGAGACTCATTATCAATATATAGAATGTTGGAGATATAATGGCTCAAAGAAACTATAACAAAACAATATACAAAAACTTTAAGTTGACAATGACCCAATTTAAAAAAAAAAACGGGAAGAGAAAGTAAAATCTCTATAGAGAAGACCGTTAGAATAAAAATATACAAAATATATAGTCAACATGAAAATATAGGGAAATAAATACAACAAAAATAGTAATACTCAAGAAATAATAGAAGAAAATGTTCATGAAGCAATGAAAAGTAAAATTATTGAATCTAGAAGCATTTAATAAAAATAATAAAAATACCAAGACACCGTTATATAAAATTACTAAGCTTTAAGTTGATGAAGAACAAATAACAGAGGAAAACCTAAGTGGTCTTTTTGCTTAGTTTTTCTATAGCAGAACATTATCTAGTAACTCTATGGAAAGGCATAACTCAAGAGTTTTACACAAAGTCAAATGCCCTTGTCACATGAAACAACCATCGTTAAGTATTGAATTTAGGGAAATAAAGCATGCAGGTTTGTTTTCTGTTTTGTTTTGTTTTTGTTTTGTTTTGTTTTAACAGACTATTACAAGGTAAAATTATACCAATGAAAGTATAAAATATTAAAAATTATATCCTCAGAAGCTGATAAAAATGACTGAAATATATCCGTGTAGGTATTGTTGAGCTTAGAATAGCAATGTAATTTAATGAACTTTTAGGATATGGACTTGATTTACCTAATAACGATTTGTTGAGAGAGGAGAGAAAAGATTATAAAAATTAGTTTTACGAATCCTAAGGTTAAATATCTTTTAAAAACAAGTGATTCTGCTCTTCCTTTTAGTTGAGAAAACTCCCATTTAAAATTTGTATATGGTGTGAAGTAAGAATGTAAAATTTTTGGCTTTCATAAGTTTATCTAATTTTTCCAGCTTTATTGTAAAGATATTTCTTTTCTGTTTAATTTCACTTTGACATTTTAGAAAATCTATTCATCCTAAAGATGTGAACATATTTATAGATGCTCCATCAATTTATTTGCCATTCATTATGCCAATACAGCAGTCTTTTGAATAATGCAGCTTTATAATAAGTCTCAAAATAACAATGTGAGTCCTTTGGCTTTGCTATTTTCCAAGATTGTTTTGGTTATCATGTTTCTTTGTATTTCCACATAAAATTCATTTACACCTTATCATGAAATTGGTTGTTTCTATTTTGTATTAAAAGCTGCTGTAAGTTTTACTGACATTGAAATGAATTTGTAGATCAATTTAAGAAGAATAGACATTTTATTGATAACATTTCATATGAATCTGTATTGCTCCCCATTTTTTTTTCTTTTTTAAAAAATTTTCTTTAAAGGTTATTTATTTTGAGAGAGAGAAAGCATGAGCTGGGGAAGGGCAGAGACAGAGAGAGAGAGAGAGAGAGAGAGAGAGAGAGAGAATCCAAAGCAGGCTTCAGACTCTGAGTTGTCAGCACAGAGCCTGATGCGGAGCTCAAAATCACACACCATGAGAGCGTAACCTGAGCCGAAGTCGGATGCTCAACCGACTGAGCCACCCATGTGCCCCCCCTTTTTTTATTTTTAACCCATTTTTTCTTAAATTTCCTCCGTAATTTATGTAATTTTCAATATAAAAGTCTTGCATATATTTTGTCACATTTATTTCTAGATACTATATACTTTTTATTATTTTATTAAAAATAGAATTTTAATATATTCTAATTGTTTATTGCTAGCATGTAAAATACATTACACTTTTATATATTAATCTTATATTTTACAAAGTTGATACAATTATATATTAGTTCTAGTAGCTTTTCAAGTAGCTTCTTTAACTTTTTTTTGCATAAACTATCTTGTCATTTGTAAATAAAGCAATTTTGTTTTTCCTATTCAGTTTTTAGGCTGATTTTTCTTGTCTTTTTTGTTATAGTTTGAGCCTATGGTAATATGTTGATGATAAGTAGTAACTTTCAGGGAAATTATCCAATATTGTACCATTAAATATTATTATAAATGTAAATGTCTTCGTGTATTGTAGAAATACATAACACCTAAATAAGACCAAACTGAAGATATTTTTTCATAATTAGTTATAAAAAGTGTCAGCTACCATAATTTTTGTTTTGCAAAGACTCAAAGTCAGGCAGGAGAATGAGAAAGCAGTCTAGCTAAAAATAAAGGGAAAGCTTCAGAATATTATAATTATAGGGAAGCTGGAGGTGAGCTAAGTAGAAGTGAGGTAGCTGACGTGATTGGTTTAGGGAGATATTTAACTTTCTCTGGTGGATCCCAAGTTGTCAGCAACAACAAAAGTAGAGAAGTTGATAGTTACTGCCAACATCATGTCTATTCTGGGTGGATTAATACAGAAGTTGTGGTTTGATTTCCTGGGCTGTTTCTGCGGAGATTGTGGGTTAGAGTTTTATTCTTATACATGCTTTGTCCCTCCCCTCGGCCCCCATTTGGTCATCATCTTGCCTGCAAGAGACTGACCAATTTGAGGAAGGCTAGAGATTCGGATATTCACTATTTGAGAATCCTTCAATTGTGTCCATGTTGGAGAATCACATTATGAAATCTTCTTGGATTTTTTATAGTTTTATAGTAATGTCAATATTCTCATGAGAAAGTGACTATAAAAAGACAGTTAAGACTTTGGATGGAATGCAATTCGTTAGCTTCATGATCATTATAACAAAAACAAGAACAATCAATAGTTCCTGTAAAATGCTTCAGAACCAGGAATCCCAATTGCCCAACTCACTCCAAAAGGATAAATCCTACATGCTTTTAGGATCAGCCTTAGAGACTTATGTAACTTATTCCTTAAGGCAGTGAGAACTTGTTCTATCTCGCTTTAGTAATAATATATATTTTTTATATTTTATAATGCCTTGACATCTTGGGATTGTGACTCCCTGTCTTAAGGTTAGGTGATTCCTAGAGATAGTAAACAAATTGCTTGTGATTAAGCCTTCTATATGAAAACCAACCAATCTGGAGTACTAGATAACTAGAGACCACCCCTATAGCTCAGAGTTCCCAAATCCTTCAATCCTTTAGGTCCTATCCTAAACCTACTTAGCTGCTTACCTAGCCTCATCCATTCCTTCCCAAGGAAAACCATACTAAAGGCTCTGGCCCATGCTTTCCTCTTGTTCCTTCTTCCTCCTGACTGCCTGGTGCTTCCCTATGTCCCCCTGCCCTGCTCTGCGTGGGGTACCATGACTCATGTTTCTGGAGATCTGAGTATGAAAACCTTCTTCCTTTATGACAGTCTTTTCCTTGCCTCCATGTGCTACTATACCCTCATGAAAACAAAATCTTGGGTACATTTTAAGGAACTTGTCTGGTTCATTAATTGAAATATAGAATTATTAGCCATAACAGATACCACCATGACTGGCTAACAAGAAATCTAGAGCAAAGAATTTATCCATCATAACTCATGCCGGTGAATTGAGAATCAGCAGAGTTCTGTCTAGGGAAGAAGTAAGTTCTTTGATCACTTCTGCCAAAGTTAGTGATAAGTGTCTTACAGGTTTTTTTTTTTTTTTTTTTTCTATTTTTATGATATCCCACCCCACTAGTGGGAATCCTGCTGTGATTATTCACAGAAACTTTGAGTCAGCAATTCTTCCATGTAGAATACTCAATAATCAAGGAAACTTTAAGTTTAGGGCTTGCATCTGAGTCAAAATTTCTAGCCATAATGATTTATAACATTAGGGTCACCCTGTACAGACAAGTCTTGGAATGCCGCTTCTAAAATGCATGAGGTATTAATCTGAGGCAAAAAGACAGGCATCTTGAATGCAAAGGAAGTAGTATAAGAGAAAGCCACATGAAGTCTCAGAAACAAAGGAATTGTTCAAGACATGAGGGGGAGAGCACCTGGGTAGCCAGTTGGTTGAGCATCCCACTCTTGATTTTGGCTCAGTTCATGATCTCACGGTTCCTGAGTTCCAGCCCCACGTCAGGCTCCACACTGTTGATGAGGGCAGGATTCTCTCTCCCTGCCCTCCCCTACTTTCCCTATCTCCCTCTCCCTCTCTTTCTCTCTGTCTCAAAATAAATAAATAAACTAAAAACAAAAACAAAAACAAAAAAACAAAACAAGAAAACAAACAAAAAACAGACATGCAGTGGAAACCAATGCCTTACATTTGCTGGATTCCTTATTTAGACCTCAATTAGTCAGCTCCCACTGGCAAGGATTCAAGCCAATCCCCAATGAATCTGATTGAATTTAAATTGAGAATCACCCAGAATCGCCTGGGTTTCAATCAGAGATTGCGATATTTTGTTTTTGTTTTTGTTTTTCTGGAAGAGAGAGATACTAGTAATGTCACTTTTAATTGTTTTAATTATTAAGGTCCTTTGTCCATGTGAGTGCAGGTGGAATGCTATCAGCTAAAATTCCCTACACTCTTGTTCAATGAAACAAAAGTTGTTCAGATTTTGTCACGAGAATCTGATGATGGATGCTGCATAGCCAGCAGTCAGTAAGACTGAAGGCAGTTTCTAATGTTGAGGATAATCTAGGAATAGAATTAGAGTGAAAATATTCTGACTTAATGGTGACAATAAAGGAGGAAAGAAGAGAGAAAAGGGGCAACTATGGGTAGATAAAAAGAAAAGGTTTGTGAAAAAATGTGAGAAGAATTTTAATAACTTTAATATTTCTTATATCTAAGTCTATCTATACAGAGAGAAAATGCACACAAAAGCAAGCCCTCTGGTGGGTCTCCTTATAAATTGCTTCTTCATGATCCACCTTGGGCATAAGCTGTTTACTATCAGGGATCATTAACTTGTTCCAAAGATCATGTATCAACTACTTACTTCCAAAGATCAGATGCTTCTAGAGGATGTCTGAGAAACTACAGTTTGAGGTCCCCAGCTAGAATTGCCTTCTATTTTTTTGGATTTCTGAGTTACTTCTGTCGTGAAAAATGAATCCAAGTATTGATTCCCAGGAGTATCGATTCCCAGGAGTCTCACTGCCATATTTGTAAATAACGGTACTTATCAAGGCCCTATGAGAGCAACTATTAATACATATTGGAAAGTGCTTACAAAACATTGCAAAATAGTAAAAAGCTTCCTGAAGAATATGCACTAATCTAGGTTTAATCTGTCGATGATAGCACTGGGTATAGTACAGGAGTCCTTGGTATATTGTTATACCTGAATGCAGCAGAGTATAGTCTAATATTAGAGATAAAATCCCTAAAATCTCTAAATGCATGGGTGTTCCACTTACCAATTTCTAGAAAGTAAAGGAAGTATAAATGATATGTTCCCCAGGGAATGAACTGTATGGTCATTAGGGCTAGTGAGAGTATCTTTGGTGAAGGAAACGGAAAGGTTTTCCAAATGAAAATTTTGTTAATTTTTATTTAATAATGCCATTGGTTCTTTAATCTTCTCCAGAAGATTATAGATGATAAGAAGAGTGTACTTTTTGAGAGATTGTTGCTACAATGGTTAAGCCCAATAGACTAACAACATCAACAACAACAAAATGTTGGTTATGGAATGCTTCTTCCTAGTCCAGATGTGGCCTTCCCTTTGAAGTGAACCCTTTACTATAATGCTGTTGGCTCACTTGTCCCCATTTACTCACTCTGCTCCAGGACAGTGAAGCGAAGTACCGATTGACAGAGTCTGACATGAACGCTTAGAAATGCATATCTCAGAATAATTTCTGTGTTTTGCCGCTTGGAGGTTGGCAGAAAGCACCCACTCTCTTTTTCGAGGAAGTTGTGCATCACCTGTGAAATGAGTCTTGTTCTGGCTCAGTGTTGCTTCTCGCCGGGTGGATCCATCTGTGGAACACCAAGATCAAGGTTAGGAAGCTGACTCACATCAACAAGATGATAATGTGTTCTGTAAGATCTGTTTTAGCCATATAAAAGTTATTTTACTTTCTCCCTCCTTGTAAGGAAAGTATAATAGCTCTAACAGTTTTATCCTAATGTGTTCTTTTTAAAACTAGTTTAGGAACTGAGGTGCCTGGCTTAGTCGGTTAAGCATCCAACTCTTGATTTTGGCTCAGGTCGTGATCTCACAGTTCATGAGATCAAGCCTTTTATCTGGCTCCATGCTGACAGCGCAGAGCAGATCCTGTTTGTGATTCTCTCTCCATCTCTCTCGGCTCCTCCCCTGCTCATGCTTTCTCTCTCTCTTTCGCAAAGTAAATAAATAAGCAAGCTTTAAAAAATTATTTTAGGAACTAGTCCACACAAACAATAATTAGTCTTTCTGCACAAAATTGTATTTATCTTTTTTTATAATTAAATACAATTATTTTTAATGTTCGATTTTATAAAATGTTCCTCTCTGTGTTTTTTATTTATCTCTCTACTTTAAATAAATACCTGAAATGCTGTTTAACAAATTTTTTTAAATGTTTATTTATTTTGAAAGTGGGAGAGAATGAGTGCACGAGCAAGGGAGGAGCAGAGGGGGGGGTGGAGAAAGAGACTCCAGGCAGGTTCTGTGCTGTCAGCATGGAGCCTGCAAGTGGGGCTCAATCCCATGACTACAAGATCATGACTTGAGCCGAAATTAAGAGTGGAACACTCAACCGACTGAGTCACCCAGACGCCCCAATGGAGTACTGTTCAACGAATTTTGACAATGGTTGCTTCTTGATGGCAGGATTTGGGGTGATTAATTTAGTTTCTAGTTCATTCTTTATATGTTTTATTGCTTGATGTTTTAGTCCATTCAGGATGCCATAATAAAATACCATAAACTGATTTGAACAACAGAAAAATTGTTTGTTACAGTCTGGAGGCTGCCAAGTCCAAGTCAGGGTGTTAGCACAGTAATTATATGAAGACTCGTTTCTTGGAATCCAGATGCTGCCTTCTGACCATGTAAACATATGGCTAGGAAGGTACAAGGGAGGGAGGTCGAGAGATGGAAGAGACAGAGTGTGTGAAAGCCAGCTCTCTAGTGTCTCTTCTTACAAGTGTCTTCTTCATGATGAGCACTGGTCCTATCATAAGGGCCTCACTCTTATTACTGCATCTAAACCTAATTATCTCCCAAAGGGTCCATCTTCCAATGCTATGACGTTGAGGATTAGGGCTTCCACATATGAAATCTGTGATAACACAATTATTCAGCCCATAATATTTGCATTTGAAATTAATGAGAATTTATTAAAACTAAAAAATAATAGGGTCATCATTATTGATAAGAAAATAATTTGGAGAAACAAAAAAGGCTCCAGTCTTTGCTTTACCATCTGAAGAAGTGCTCACATGTAGTTGAAAGTAATAGTTTACAATTTCCTTTTGAGGATAAAGAGTTTGCCATTTTAAAGCCAAGAAATCTCAATAATCTACAGCCTAATGTCATTAAGTACCAATAAAAAGTGTCATTCTACGGAATGCATAATATATCTGACAATGCATTGTGGAGAATATTTAGAATGACTAAAGAGTTTAGCAAAGTTGATGGATAGAAGATAAAATATCCAAATCAATTGCATTTCCATAATCAGAAAATATTTAGGAAATATATTTTCATAAATATAGTTCATTAGCTGCTAAAGTAAGATGATTTATAATAAAAAAGACAATGTAGTCTTACCACACTTATACATGTATTCAAGAACATGAATATGAAAGACAACACTTTAAAGTATGATATCAAATGATCAGAATTAAAGTTAAGGGCATCTGCCCTTCCTGAATAGGCAACAGTAAAGGGAAAATAATACAAGCAGAATGAGGTATTTGTGAAAATATAGCAAACAGCTGAAATGCATAATATAATAAGCTTCTATTAATTATTTAGAAAGGAATTCTAATTAATTAATTCTAGGAATTATTTAGAATAGGAAAATACATATGCAAGCATTTGATGCAATAAAAATATTAATGAAATGAAAATATAAGAAAAGGTGCCCAATCTTGTTCATTCAAAGAAAAATTATAACTTGAGATATAACTTCACCATATATCAGGTTACGAGTGGCTAGACGAGGTTCATCCTTGTGTGAATTAAGATTGAAGCAATGAAATGTCTATATACTACTTATTAACATGAAATTGGTACAATCACATTGTATAACAATTTAACATTATTTAGCATGGTAAATGTTATCACTTCACAAAGTTAAGCATGCACAAACCTTGTAATCCATGAATTCCATTTCTAGACAAATCTTTTTTCAAGTGCCTGGGTCACAAGTACATGAATGAACACAAGAGCCTTACTGATTTTTAAATTTTTTTAATGTTTATTTTTGAGACAGAGAGAGACAGAGCATGAGTGGGGGAGGGGCAGAAAGAGAGGGAGACACAGAATCTGAAGCAGGCTCCAGGCTCTGAGCTGTCAGCACAGAGCCTGATGTGGGGCTCAAACTCACAGACCACAAGATCATGACCTGACCGAAGTCAGACGCTCAACCGACTGAGTCACCCAGGCGCCCCTGATTTTTAAAAAATGGGAAAAATAGGGTACCAGTAAGCTAAGCACCTGACTTAATTTCAGCTAAGGGTCAAGTTCTCACAGTTCAGCTCGTGGGATTGAGCCTCTCATCAGGCTCTATGCAGACATTGCAGAACCTGCTTGGGATTCTCTCTCTCTCTGCCTCTGTATTTCTCCGCTCTCTCTCTCTCTCAAAATAAATAAATAAACCGTTTTTTAAGTGTAAAAAAATAATGTTTATTAGTGACAGGAAAGTCAAGCATGATCTACTCATTCATTTGAATACTAACTCATACATCAAATTGGATTATTTCGAGAGCATTAATTAGAGAGAAAAAAAAGTAAATCTTGAAGATGAACAAGTGGGTGGAAGGATTTGCTCTGTCAGATATTCAAACATTATCAGATACAATGATTCAGACAGAATTACATTTATGAAAGTATATACAAATCAATCAATTCGAGGGTCCATATGCAGACATATGCAAATGTAGATACTTAGCTTTGGTCAAAATTCCATGGACTTATGTATCTAAACTGATAAAGGATAGAAATGGCAGTCAATTAAATAATTATTACAGTACTGATTGTATGCTTACATTAAAAACAAAAACAAAGAAATAAGAATCTTGGCTTCTAAAACATAGCCACATCAAATCAAATTCACGTTAATTGTGGATCTAAAAATCAAGACAGCAGCTTATAGATACAACATAAGAGGTTGCGTTCATGGTCTTAGAGTACAGGCAAATCACTTTTTCTTTAAAAAGTCCATCGAAGCATTTATTAGAGACTCGAAAACACATAAAACAATTTAAAAGGCTAATAAACATAAGAAAACATGCCCAATGGCTTTAGTAATTAGAGGACTATAAAGTCAAATCACGGTATGCCCACCCAAAAGACTGGCAATCCTTGAAAAGATCTAGTGTTGAAACGGAGGTAGTTAAGTGGGAATAATCACATCTGGCTGGTAGGGTTACCTCCCTTGTCAACACCCCTCATCCCTCTGACTCCTCCTGGGAGCTCACTTTTCAAATACAAACCAATAGGTCTCCAATCATGTCCCTTATTAGGCTCTCACTTTCTGGCCTACTGTACCCTTGCCTTAATCACCCCAGGACCAGGTACCAAACCACCAGAAAAACTAACCAATTCTAAGCCTAATTACTCTTCCATGCTTGTTCCTTCCCACAGAAACCACAATAAAGGCTGTTGCCCCAAATTCCTCCCTCTCCCTTGCCTTGTGTATGATCCTGGCGCTTCCCTATGTGGCTTTCCTTGGCATGACATCCTCCCTCCTCTAGGGAACTGTGAATAATAAGCAGATATCTTCATGACAGCACTTGTCTCCTGATCTGCTGGTCTTGCTTACCTCAGACTATAGTAGAAATACATTTATTGGGTGACTGTGTGGCTCAGTCAGTTAAGCATCTGACTTTGGCTCAGGTCATGATCTTGAGGTTCATAGGTTCAAGCCCTGTGTTGGGCTCTGTGTTGACAGCTTGGAGCCTGGAGCCTGTTACTGATTCTGTGTGTGTTTTCTCTCTGCCCCTCACTCGCTTGTGCTTGCTCTCTCTCTCTCAAAAATAAATAAACATTAAAAAAATTGTAACATTTATTTATGATAGGTAAAAGTTTAAGAAAAATTATTCTAAAAAATGACAAAACACAATCATGCACAGATATCTGAAAAAGCATGAGACATTCGGAGGATCACAGGTGCAATGACATGGCTAGTGTGTGGTTGGTGGGTAATGGGGGGGGATAAGGCTGAGTTCTGAATTTGAGGTTAGAAAATTAGGGTAATATTGAGAGAAGAGCTGAAAGTTCTAATCACTTAATCTAGTGAAATCAACAATGGACAATCCCTGCAGAATAACACCTGATTCTCTTTTTATTCTTGTTTTTTTAAAATAAATTAGAAGCAGAGATAATTTGGTTATTATTGTGGTTGTTACTGTTTTGTTTTGTTTTGGTGACTTCTTGTTTTTGATTTGGGAATGTTTTTATTTTTAATTTATTTTTCTTTTTGTGATACCCTAAAGACAACCTCTTTCATATATGTTAAAATGTGATTGTACTATTTCTTTTATATATATATATATATACTTTTTCTTTTATATATATATATATATATATGTATATACTGTTAATATATCTGAGTTATTAACCATTGTATCTGGGTCTAAGTACCATGTTTTTCCTAATAAACAATAATTCAATTTTTCTACGTAATGATTGACCTTGAAAATTCAGAAATGTGCACATAATACTCATTCTGAATGTAATTATTTAACTGTTGTTTAATTCATTTATTTAATCATTATTTTTAGAGCTATATATTGAACAATTAGGTAAAAATTCATCAGATAAACCATATTTATTGGATGATTTTGTATGCAAGATAGCATGCCATAGTCTTAAAGAAATATATTTCCTTATTAGAATAACCACTAACTCAAATTGTGTATAATTTCAACAATAAAAACTTAAAATACATATTTGGATAAAAGGAGAATGTTGAATTTGTGAATGCTTGCTTTTAATCTGATGTAAAAAAGAAAAAATAATGAATGCTTTATGTTATAAAAGACAACTTATCTGATGAAATCTGAAGAATTTTTGTAAAAGTATATTAACATACTCTCTGTTTTGATTGGTTAAAATTAATTTTCAGTGATCTAGACATTAATATACTACATGTTTATTTAAGATATTTTATGACAGTGTTTCTGATGTATCTATCCATATCTATATCTAGACAATATCCACATGAACACATAAGTAGGGAGCTTGATCATGTTCCAAGGAGTTTAAGTTACTGAAATACAGTTTCTTCATGTAGTTGTTCATATCTGACTTTCTTCACACTAGAAATTTGTGATTGTTTGGTTTTCAGAAAAGTTCTATCAATTTGATACACAAAGTGTATCACAAATAGTATATAATGAATATTTATAAAGTGAAATTTTTATTTTGCTTTTGGTTAATTTATAGAGTCTTCTTTTTTTTCTTTCTTTCTTTTTTTAAAGTAGGCTTTGAGCTCAGTGCAGAATCTGAACTCAGAACGCTGAGATCAAGACCTGAACTGACATCAAAAGTGGAATGATTAATCGACTGAGCCACCCCGGAGCCCCCTTAGAAAATCTATGTATGAAGCTATATAAAATGAATTACTATTTAAATATATTCCAAATAAGTATTACAATAGCTTATATTTAAAAACCTGAAATAAGTGAACTAATTTGAATAACATGGTTTGTATTTAGGTAGTTAAAAACAAAGAACAAATTTCCATCATCTGTATTTAAATACACTTTATGCATTATAATTAAATGCTGTTAGATTCTAGAATCTCTAAATTGTATAGTATTACTTGAGAGAAAATAGATGTATATTTTCCCAGAAGTTATCACATAAACATAATATTAAGTAAAGTTCAAAATTGGGAGTAAAAGTAAAAATCAAGTAATCATTTAATTCAGAGCAAATACTGACACAAATTTTTCATTATAAATGCACGGTAAACAGAATAGTCAAGTCTACTGGTTGCATCATGAATTATTTATCAACACTTAGAGGTGCATAATCAGAACAAGATATGTGAACTTGCTCTAGATTTTCAAGGGTAAAAAATTATATATTTAATAGCATTGCAAAATAAGAAAAAGGAATGATCTGTTAAAATAATTTTTGAATACATATCTACTAAAATCATGTCAAATACATATACACACTGGAATTCTATTGAAAAGGTCTATAGAAAAACTAAAACAAAATTCTTAAAATTTCCTAAAATTTTTGTATGTGAATTATATCTCAATGAAGACCCCTAAGTGTTCAAATTATAATACTAATATGCAATATGTATTAACTTTAAATTTAAACTAAAAATATATAAAAGTATATGACCTCAAATGATGTCAATAGATGCCTGAGCAGCTCAGTCGGTAGAGCATGTAACTCTTAATCTTGAGGTCATGAGTTCAAGCCCCATGCTGGGTGTAGAATTTACTTGAAAAAGAAAAAAAGACTAAACTGGAATTAGAATTAAATTGTTTTTTTAATTTGTAGGTAATTTTTTTTAGCTTTCAAATGTTCAAGGTTTGTTTTATGCATTCAGCATTGATATATTTATTTGAGGAAGTGTACAGTACAAAAGTTAAAAATATTTAATGACATTAATTACGGTTTAATTGTATATAAATATATTAAAATATATAATACTTAAAGAATATATATAATTTATAAATATTGATTAACTGACAAGTTGTATCACAGTTGCTCACAATATTATAACCAAAACTGAGATAGAAACTGGACTATATATACTTGACTAATAGAGAAAAAAATCTAAAATGACAAAAAAAAGCAATAAATGGTGAATTCAATTGTGAAATAACTTATATAATTGACTTAAAAATAAAATCAAATTTAGAAGTAAAATGAATTCTAGTATAAATATATTTAAGAAACATAAAGCAATTTTCAGCAGTATGAACCCTCCTTAAAATTTGCAAAATGGATATTCTCATTAAGAAAACAATTAGATGTTTTAGTCATTTTCCTTATGCCTTATTCATAGTAAATTCTTCATCATCTTTCTTTTGGGATGAATACACCAATTTAATATTTTCAATATCTCTAGAGATTTGTTATTTCATGGGGATTTTTGGTCTGTTTTTAATAATAAGCAGAAGGAATGAGTTCAGGCTTATAAGTTCTTCTTTAGGCTACAGCAGATCAATATCCAGACTCGCACATACTTTTCCAAGGCATTCTTGCTGCAGGTATAGGCACACAGAGACCACACGTGGACACTTATTAGCTAATATTCATATGACTCATCATAATTTTTTAAATTACAATCTGCCTTTATGCTAGTACTTGACTCAACAGCCTAAACATCCACGTGACCTGGGGTTGATATTAAATCCCGGGCTTCCGCCAGCTGCTCAGCTTTGTTAGGAATCCTACTGTGAAAGGTTTACTCAGTATAACAAGGTTGACATACCTAGACTCTTAGACACTTCTCCTTACAGTTTTTGAACTCATGTTGCAAATTTTTTCTACTTTATGTCTTCTATCAACTCAAAATAAAAGACTTTTGCTAAAGATCACACAAAGTTTATTTTTACACCCTAATTGAAATGTTGCAGGATTTTCTTTTATACCACAATACCGGGAATCCTAGTCTCGCCACTTTGAAGAATGAAGAGGTGAACACAAAATAAGCAGCAGAAAAAAGTATTAGAGTGTAAGATTAGAAAGGAAGAATCGAAGGAAAGCTCACTTTACAGAGAGGGAGCATTCGAAAATGAATGTCCACTAACAATAGGCAAGGGTCCTTCTTTTATAAAGTTCTGGTAGCTCTTCCCTTCCCTTCCCCCTTGTTCCTTTTTCAGATTCTACCCTTATTGGCTGGGTAACTCTAGGTGCTGGGTTGTCCATTCCTTACTGACTTGTTTCCATTGTTATGAGGTGTGGTCTGTGGCCATATCCATCCTTGGGAGTAGGTGGTATTACGTTTTAAGAACTTACTCCTGAGGGGGTTGCTGTGATCAGATGCTCTCAGCATTGTTCCAAAATATGTCTTTTCCCACACAGGGACTTCAGGTCCTAATCCTTTCCCTCTCTGCCTATTTTATCCTTTTTTATTTCCCTCACTTATCATACATTTTAGGAGGGTTAGCGCCTACCTTCCTTATCTTCACTTAAAAAAACAAACAAACAAAAAACACCTGGGGAAGACATAAAATATAAGCATAACTCAAAACACAGAAGTACAACAAGAAAAAATTACACTAGGTAATATTTTCTATTGCAAAAATAAAATTATAATTCTTTGGAAATATTTTAAAACTGATTTAGGATATTATATGATGAAGGAAACTTGGTATTGTATTTAATATCATAAGATTATAGAAGTTAAGATTTCTACCTGGGAAACTCCGTATGTTTTCATAATAGTAAACCATATGAATTTTTGCAGAAAATCACATTAGACTATAATGGCTCTTAACACACAACATCATAAAATCAAATCTATGCTAATTATGGATGTAAAAAGCCAAAGCAATAGCTTACAGACTATAAAATAAGTGGTTGTGTATGGCCTTGGTGTAAAGAAAAGTCAATTTTTTAAAAAGTCCAAAGAAACATGTAAGAAACTTGAAAAGACATATAAACAATACTAGATTTAGGAATAGGATACTCTTTTAAACTTCAGGTTGTTTTCTTTTTTTTTTCTCTAATACTGTCATTTTGTCATGAACCTCTAAAAATGATCTTGAAAACCTCCAATACAAATCAAAGTCACTTATCATGTTCAGAACAGAAGAATTAAATGTTACCTAAGAGGATCCTTTACAACTGAGCTTAGATGAAATTTTAATTACTATTTTCAAGACACTTAGAAAGTTAACAAGCAAAGCCAACTCAAAACAACCTTTTGTTTCTACTGTCTACATGTCTTGAGAATGGCCTTGAATATATCCTCAAAAAGATGATTATAATTTGATTCGTTTCAACTTATTGGATTCAAATAATCTTATGTAAAATCCCTCCCAACCTGGATTAAAAATATCTTCTGGTTAAATCAATCTTGTAGAGATTTATGGAATGATAGAAACATTAAAATAGGAATTTTAATTAATTAATTTTCTTTGAATTAATTATAAGTAGAATGCAGATAACAATCATTTGCAATTAAAGGTTTGAAATTGAAAAGAAAACTACAATTTTATCTATCTGAACATATTGTGGCAGTGTTTCAAATAATAGAAATAAGGTTTCATGCTTCCTAAAGATTTTGAACATTTCTTTGATCATATTGTAAAATGTACTTAAAATATTAAATGATTTTCTACTACAAAAAGGAAGCTTTCAACTTGAAAGTCACACATGTTTAGCAGTGTCTAGATATTGTTCACAGAGAATGATGCAGCGGATAGATATGTATTCCAGGTGTAACTAACATGTCAGGAATAAATATTACAAATGGCAAAATCTACAACCTAGAAAAATGAAAAAAATCACTACAGTATAGATGGATAATAGTAGGAATGAATTGAACTGAAATGACTAAGCAATTCATATCTGTTCCACTGTATCTGAAAGAAAACTACATGTATGCAAAAGAAAACTACACTGTATTTGAAAGAAATAACATGAAAATGACTAAAATAAACTATTGGTTTTAGCAACATTATCTCACAAGACACCTACGTCTTACAAAATTTTGCTTTGTAAAAGCCCTATCATTAAGGTAATTATAATAGAACACACATTTTTCCTGAACAAAGAGGGGAAAGAAGTAATAAAAAGGCCTAGGACGAGGGACAAGATACTGGAGTCCATAGACGGTCAATCTTCAAGATGTCAAAACCTGTACTAGTGCAGGTCTTAAAAAGGTGGGTGATGAATGAAAGGGGTGGTAGAGATGATAGAAGGGTAGATGTTTTAAATTATTTTTCAAATATCGAAATACTTTTAAATATCAAGAAACAATTATACTCTAAAACAAGAAAGAAGAAAAGTTATTATAGATATGGTGGGTCAAGAAACCTAAGGGTAAGATTTCAGGGAATTATCGATTCGTGATAAAGGCCATAGTGAATGACAGGGGCTTCAGTGGAATGTCTTTGAAAGCCAAGAGCAAAGTTTTTCATAATGGAAAGAAACCAAATTATTTGAAAGAGCAATCAGAAGTGGAAAGCTTGGTGTGGATAGATAAATGTCATAAGCGATAAATGGGCAAGATTTATTTGCAATGTTTACTTGTTTGTGCAAGGAAAGAACAAAGATAGCCTGGTATCTGTAAATGAATACCAAACGCATACATAGCTAACCTCTTGCTTGTTAGGTGTGTGAAGCTGGCGTGGACAAAAGGCAGCACCTCACTGAAAAAACTATATTTTCCGGGCACACTGGGTCCCAGTTTTAATTGGAAATATGGAAAATTTTGTCGATCAAAGCATATGTATCCAAGAAGACCTATCAAGATATGGGATTGACGATGGGAGACTGGTTCTGGTGACGATTCAGAGCCATGTGCTGATAAAAGTCATTTAGTAATGACTTAAAAGTGAGAGATAAACCATAATATGAGACATAGAGTTTCATTCCCCGTAGGCTCTTTGGGGAGGAAAATAAATTGTGACTTTTAAAATAATGACTCAGGAATTGTTCTGATGACTTAAGGAATTGCCACCTTTCTGGAACATCATTCTAGGTAAAATGCTTATAAGAACTTGACTTAATGAAAAGTTCCGTATGCTTGGACACTCAAAAAATGCCCAGTATTATGTAAACTCTAATTGGTGTACTTAGAAGTTACACCTACGGGTATATTTCTTTTTCTTGTTTTCTTTTTCTTTTTCTTTTTTAAAGTATATTTATTTTGGGAGAGACAGAGACAGCATGAGTGTGGGAGGGGAGGGAGACAGAGAATCTCAAGCAGGCTCTGCACTGTCAGCACAGAACCCGACCCAAGGATCGAACCCTTGAAACTGTGAGACCTGAGCTGAAACCAAAAGGCAGACACTTAACCGACTGAGCCACCCAAGCACCCCTGTTAGTATTTTCCTGATGTTTTTGCTATGTTTATAACTTTTTGTTTCTAAAAGGTATTACTTTCTTAGTTTTTAACAAAGTTAGATATTATTAAATGAAAAGAATTTACAGTATTTTTAGATTTTGTCTACTGTATGGAAAATTATAGGAATTTTGCACATGTTCAGCTTAATGTAATCATTTCTTGTCTTCTGTAGAGTCCATCCAGAAAAAAAAAAAATAACTCTAATTTTGTGTCTTTTTATTTGTTTCTTCTTTTAGGTTAAATACAGTTTAGAAAAAATGTGTTAGAAAATCTGAAAAATGTGAAAATCACTGGCTTATTAGAACAAGTGTTCTATTCAAAGACAGAGTCCTGTCTTTAGCTTACACTAAACACTTGTTTAATTCCTGTTTCCTGGATTTCTCATCTGTAAAATATGTCCATTATATGTTTCACTACTTTTGTAGGAATTAAGATTAGTTTTTAACTTTGGAAATTATTTGAGATATTCGTTTTTTGTGTTTATTTCTTCTGGCTTTGAATTACTTTTCTATCAATATCTTATCATTGCTCTGATTTCAACTGAGTAATGTTATTCATGGATTGGTTTATTTATATGAAGTTGTCTTTGTAAAATTACCTTCATATGCTTATGAAATGGGTGGAGTCTAAGTAATATATAATAGTAAAACAATCAGTTCCTAAGAAACCTCTTTTTAGTAATTGTGCTAATCATTTATGGTATTTATTTATTTTTAATTCCGTAATGCCACACATTACGGAATTTTCTTTTACTTTCTTCATTTTCAAATATTCTTGGTTGTTATAATGGAAATTTTAGATTTTTTTTACAGAATTTCATGAGTCCCAATAGCGAGCTATAAAAGGAATATTTTGTGTGGCACTTTGGTTGTTTCCTGAGTCTAGTCAGTTATTCAGGTCAATATAAAAATCCTGAAGAGTGTAGAACTACTTTGATATTTTTACAAATCAAAGAAAAATATTCCTTCCAGATAGCTGTAAGAGAACTAATTAATTTTACTATTCACGAATTTATTAAATACCTCTCTGAAATGGATCATCGCCTGTGTTGCAGTGGCAAAGTCAATGGACAGTACATCTCTGTGCAAGTATAATTTAAATGAGCTGCTATATTTCCAAAATTGATAGTATCAAATGACGTTAAATATGGTTGTCTAATCTTTTAATTTTTTAAGTTTGTATTACCTCTGCAAAGTAAAATGCTTTTGAAACTTCACCTTTTGAGTTTACAAACATCGGTATTCTTTATCTTCAGTAGATTACAATGTCTAATTGTAAGAAAACCCTGGACCGGCTCTCCACTTTTTGGGGGCTGAGTGCTGTGCCATGTGCAAAACCTAAGAATTTCAAGATGCTGACAGTAGAACATTAAACCAAACATGAGGTCATTATACATACATACATTATTATATGTGTACGTATAATGTACATATACATTATACACACACACAGTCCTGTGTGCCTGCACAGATCACACAAACATGAAGTCGGCTATAAGCCCATATCCAAATAGGTAAATCTTACAGATTCTTCAAACTAAGTAAAGGAGAAAATGTATTTCATTTGTGTACTCAGTAATTTGAACGATTGTCCAGTAAACTGGCAATGATATTGGAATGTGTGATCAGAATCTCATTTTAATTCTAAATAAATAGTCCTGTACGAATTATTTTTCAAAATAAAGAAAACATTTTTCCAAGAAAAGGATTTGTGAAATAAATTAAATTAACTTACGATTTAGTTCTGTGAATAAGTCCATATCTTTTAATTATAGAAATATATATTCCATTACTGATTTCAGTGGGAAGATAAAAATAAAATGTGTAATCAAAATTACTCAACTTATTCTTGAATTATATATATCACACTGAACAAATAAGATTTGAGAGCAGAAATAAGTGAGCGTTTTGGAACATGTAAAAATATTTTCTTGTTGTAATTTTGAGCCTGTTAGCAGAGCAGGAGCTCACCACCTGATCTACGTCCTGCTTTAACGACTCTAATGCGATTTGCAAGCCAGTTGTAGTTTCATCCAAAACATTTTGCAAAAGGGGATGTATTTACTCTCACAGTGTTTGCCCTACGTAATAATTTGTAAGAGAGAAAAGCATTGTTCTTCTTGAACTTTCTGGCTGTTCCTTTTGAAGTTGCATACATATTTACCTGACCGATCCTTCTTACTCTCTATTTCAAATTATCTAGTGAAATTAATTTGCAATATAATTGATGGGATGTCTGATCTGAATAAATGTGCATGTTACAAATGCAAATGCATTTATGTATTTTACAGCTACGCCATTTCAAGAACTGACTTATTTCTATCTGCTTTTTATTCACTTTTTAAAATTAGGCTACTGATGCATATTAGAATTTAATTACACCAATTAGTACTGCCACATCAGACATATGATGTGCCTTCAATTAAGAAGTACCTAATGGGTATTAGTACAATTTGGCTTCATAATTAAAGTTCTAAGAACAGCACAAATTAAACATTATGATTACAAAACATTAAAAATCTACTGGTGAAATTAAAGCTGAATATTTTAGCTTCTCCCTTTAAACTGATTTTTAAAAAGGAAATCAGGATTCTGTAAAAAAAACAATGTTAATACTATTGAAGCATTCTTAATTAAAGTGAGAAAATTATGCATGCATGCAGATATATGTACGCATAGATAATGATTAAGTGTTTAAGAAAGTATCAAACAAAACATTCCTGTCATCTAATAGGTGTTAAAAGGTATTATTTCGGGGTTTTGCTTTGTTTCTTCTTTTTTTCTTAAGAAAATATTTCATATCTGTGGTGGCCACTTAGAACTACTGCTTCAGGGAGCATAGATGACAGGCAGCCTCAGGAGCCGCCCCACTGGCTGTGTGACTGTGTTTGCACTGGGGTCACATTTCCTCAGACTGCTTCTGGCCGATAACTGAGCATGGGGGTCCTGGGATAGGACCTTTCTGAGGAATTGCGGGGCTCTTCTTACAGAAGACATTGAAATGAGAACTCTTCATTGGTCTGGTGGAAATTTACTACCACTCTGCTGACGGCTGAGAATCTCGTGTCCCAATTCTTCCTTCTTTCCTTCCACAGAGATCAGAATATCATTTGATTCCCTGCACTTATACCTCTTTGCTCTCCTTAATGCTTAAGAAGAAATTCTCCCAGGAGCTTTGGGTGACTCCGTTGGTTAAATGTCAAATTTTGGTTCAGATCATGATCTCAGAGCTCATGAGTCTGAGCCCCTTGTCCCAGACTCTGTGCTGAGAGTCAGAGCTTGGAGGCTGCTTCAGATTCTGTGTCTCCCTCTCTTTCTGCCACTCCCCAGCTTGCACTTCTTGTGTCTTTCTCTTTCTCTCGAAAATAAATGAATATTAAAAAAAATTTAAAAAGCAAACAAGAAATCTTCCATAAGTCTTTTGCATAACTAAAAACTTCCTTATGTTAACTTCTTGCAAAACCTATTAAATACCATATATGGAAAATATACATATATGTGTTTAATAACTTTTGGCATTATTGGAACACTGGTTTTTAAAGATTATCTGATGAGAGATATTTAAAAAATTAATAATAAACCCAAATTGTAAGAATTTCTTCTAATCTTGGTTAGTTGGAATTTTCTTCAGAAGAAATGGAATGTTATGAAAAATTTCAAATTGTCTACAAATATATAATAAGAATTCAGATAAACCCTACTACTATATACAAAACAAGGATTATGACATTTATATTCCCCTATTTGCTAGGAGTTACATTTAAGTAAATATACATCCCACAATTTAAATATCAAAAACAAAGTAAGACATTCAAAACTCACTATTCTGATTGTTTTCATCGATTTATGTGAAAAAATTACATCAAAATTATATTAATTATATTAACTGATATATATAATCTATTATTTTAAGCACCTTGTGAATTATCTTAATCATGTAAAATATCCTACGAGATCATTAGTCTTTTTTTAGATAAGAAACTCAGTCGGGGCACCTGGGTGGCTCAGTTGGTTGAGTAACCAACTCTTGACTTCAGGTCAGATCATGATCTCAAGGTTTTTGGGTTTGAGCCCTGCATCAGGCTCCATGCTGACAGTGGAAACCTGTTTGGGATTCTCTCTCTCTCTCTCTCTATCCTGCCCCTTTTCATACACACTCTTTCTCTCTCTTTCTCTCTTTTCTCTCTCTCTCTCTCTCTCTCTCTCTCTCTCTCTCTCAAAATAAATAAACATAAATAATGTTAAAAGAAAAAGAAACTAAGTCCAAGACAGGTTTAAATGAGTGCCAAGAATTACATTGAAATAGTGTTTACCTGAGTCCACGTGCACATATATATTTCCTTATATCATAACAGACACATAACACATAAATCATGGAAATTGTCTACAGAATTTTGATGGTTTGGGTAGCAAAAAAGGTATACAAAGTCCCTTTCATTTACAAAGCTCCCATTCAGAGCTCGCATCTGAAAAGAAGAATGACTCTAAAAATGCATTCGTTTGCCTATTTATTCATTAATTTGTTAAGCAAAATATATGAATCACATAATTTAAGCTCTTCTCAGTGTTCTTATGAATAACACAGAGATTCTGTGGCTTACAGGTTGAGGAAAAACTAATCTAATTGTACTAATATTCATTTAAATGGCAATAGATGGTAGATGATGCTAGGAAGGCAGTTCAGGGGAGTAATCAGGGACACCCTGCTTAGAGTAGAAACCTTTCCCAAAATGAAATAAAGTGGAAGGATTTGCAACACAAATTTGTTTACAGTTTCCCTTCCAGTGTATTTTGATCTCAATATATTCTTATTGATGAAGGATACAAATGTATTTATAAGATCTTTAAAATCATCTCATTCTGTAATCACATAATTTGTGAAATGCAATCTGCTTTTTTGGTGAAGGCCATCCTATTAAGCTTTGGAACTAACTTTGACATAACTCTTTAGGTTTACAGCACAGTGGTCCACATAGGATTTTTCTTTTCATTTTCGGATCAGTTTTATGTTTCTTGGGTGACATATATGAACTTTTTATGTTTATTTGAACATTCACCAAATGTTCAATGATGAGCATGAAAACTTTTACTTGATCGCTTATACATTTATTTAGTGTAGGAAATTTCTTTTTTTTCTTTCTTTTTTATTTTGCATTTCCATCCCTATACCATCTCATTTGTTTGTGTTTCTGGAGCTCATATTAAATGAAGATCGAACCACATTATTCCTCAATTGGTCTAATGTGGCTCAGTCAGTTAAGCGTCTGACTTTGGCTCAGGTCATGATCTCTCTGTTTGTGGGTTCGAGCCCCACGTCAGGTTCTGTGCTGATATCTCAGAACCTGGAGCCTGCTTCAGATTCTGTGTCTCCCTCTCTCTCTGCTCTTCACTCACTTTCACTCTCTCTCTCCCAAAAATAAATAAACGTTATTTTTTTAAACATAGGGTTTGAAGAGAATATAGATGAAAGGTAATATAAGCAAATAAAGTGTAGAAATTACTTTTAAATTAAATATAGAGTGAGCAATGAGAGAACATAGCAAAAGTATGTAGACTTTACCAGTAAGGGAGTGAATATAAGCCAAGCTAAGTAGGTTTATGCTGCACGAGGTAGGAACTATAGTAAATGAGGATAAGGACATAGAGCAGATAGGAGGCTAGATCATATAAAATGTTACCGTTAAAGGGATTTCAACTTTTGGCTGGAGCAGTAGAAGCTCTTGATAGTTTTAAGCAGAGGATTGATGTGATGAGATTGGCAATTTTCAAGAAATAATTTGTGCAACATTAAAGTGCAGGATCAAAGATGTTTGACCCTGAGGTAAGGAAATAAGATAGAAGTCTTCAGCTATAATCTAAGTGAAAATTGGATAGAAGTAAAAGCTATTTACCCAGGTAGGCTGAGTCAAAACTCATGACAAACAAGGTGGTATGTTAAGGAGAGTGAAAAGTCCTAGATTGTGGCTTTGGTGTCTGGCTTGGGTAATGTGGAATGATATATATGCGGTTATTTCTAGGTTCTGTGAGCAAGTTCTAGCCAGTGAAATGTGACTAGAAGTCATGCAAGCCATGTTCAAGCTTTCCCCTTAGATTTCGTAGGACATACATGGATATTTTCATAGTTAGTTGTTACCATTGCCCATCTTGACTCATACGATGTTGTTAGAAGGGATGAGTGTTAGTGGAAAGCTAAAGTACGCGATATTCTCTTACAGTCTGAAAGGAGATGGTGAGGAAACTTAAACAAGATATCATAGAAGATGATGGGAGGTACTTTTCCACTCTTTCTTCACAGAGGAAAGTGTTAGGTACCCAAAACCTGTTGATACGGGTGCTTTCTCCAGAAAACAACGAACACTTCAGAACACTTCAGGACCTGACATAGGCTATCTTACGTCATAGAAGTCCAAGGTTTTGTGCCGGAAAGGGAATGGATGAACATCTGGGTTGTGCTCCTTGGTGAAGGGATGATGGCGCTCCAAGTGAGAGGTGAAGAATGAAGCATCTAAATTCCATCCAGTTAAACTGGACAGAAGATTTGTAATCCATTTAAAGCCTGGGTCTCTAAAATATCCTGTATAATCCCTTGTATTTCTCTTCCTTTGCACTATGGACTTTGACGGAGGAGTTCCCTGGTCCAGACTTTAGATGTGAATTAATCAAAATTTACTGTGAGATTTGGAGGAAACTTATTACTAAGGACAGTTTATTCTATTCTAACTATTATATGGGCTATAAATCGAGATATTGGAGGAAGGAGCAGCAAATTGGTAATGGTTAGGGGTAAGTAAGATGATAACTTAAACTTGGAATATGTCCAACTTGAGAGGACTGTGGGACATACACATCGAGATGAGTTTTTAGTAAAATTGAACAGAAGTCTAAGGAGATGAACTTTCACTGATGATAGAGAATATGGGACTTATCAGTAAGTGGGGGCCATGTGGACATGTTGAAATAGCTGAGGTTGCAAAGTGGCTCTGGTTAGAGTGCAAAGGTAAAGAAATCCATAGCAGAATGCTGAAGAGGTTTAAGAATGAGATCTTGCTATTAATTAAAAAAGAAAATATTGAGTATGTGGCTGTAGACTATAAATGGTCTCATTCTAAATATAAAACAGAAGCTTTTTTAAGATCAGATACTTTTTAGAGAGTGACATCACTTATTGAATCATATTGAGTAGTTCCAAATTAAACTTTAAAGTATTCATATTTTTTTTCGTTTAGGAAGACATGAAGATAATTCAACATTAATTTGTTTTTTATTTATTCTCCCTGTAGATCATTACTACTCTTAGGGCAGGGGCGTATCTATCACATGCATCTGTCGATACCAGTTTCTAATACGAGTCCAGGGAGCACGTTGCATTGTTAAATGGAAGGACCATAGTAAACATCACTGAAAAGGTCGTGTTTAAGCAAAAACTTAAAAGTAATAAGGGATGAAGCATATAGGTAGCGGAGGGAAGAGACCCCAGTTAGAGGGAATGGTCAGCACCAAGGCCTAAAAGAACCATGTGCCTGGTTTGTTTGAAGAAGTGCAAGGAATCCAGTGAGGCCTGAGACATGGAGTGATGATGAGCTCAAAGACGTAACAGGGATCTTGTTAGTTTAAGCATCACACTGCCTTTGACAATTGCTGTGAATGACATGGGGAGCTGCCATCAGTTCTAAGGAGAGAAATATCATAATCTGGCCTTTATGTTGGAAGGATCACTGTGGATATTGTGTTCTTAATAACTGACTACAAGGGGCTGTTTTCAAAGGCAGACTCCAATGCGTACTGAATTTATTTGGAAAGTGGATAGCAGTAATTCAAATTCCAGTAGAGATAGTTTGAAGTAGTTGGATTCTGGATGTTGTCAAGCTTTTGTGTTTAAGCAACAAGAAGGGTGGCTTTTCCATCAAATGGGATGAGAAACATAAGCAGGTATGACAGGGACAGGGAGCTGGAGATGAGCAATTTATTTTGAGGCATGTTTACTGTGAAATGTCTATTAGGGATCTGCAGTAGTGAGAGCCCAAACGAGAGAATACAAATCATTAAGAGATTACAACAAAGAGAATTTGTGTAGAAATTGATGGTGAAAATAGCTTTTTAAAAAAGGCCATCAGAAAATATGAAAATTAGTAAAATAAAAAGGCAATCAGGAGATTGTGAGGCAACCCAGATTTTAGCAGCAACGACAAGACGTTTTTGCCATCTATAGATGGAGGGATAGGGGACTTTGTTAGTGGAGCTGAGGAGAAGAGTTGTGGTGGAAACACACACTCGAAACCAGTGTAAAAAATACGCCTGTGTCAAAGGAGCCGGAGCCATGGAAGAAATGCAGCTGTTACCAGAGACGAACGCTATGACAGAGAGGGATTGAGAGAATACTTGGATTTCTCTTTCCCTGCTTTGCATTGAATGTCTCTATTGTTTGACCCCACCTGGGGGCCAGATTTCAGAAAATCCTGAGATACACGACCCACACCAGTCAGGGCCTCTGTGTTATGAACCACACAGGGAAAAGTGAGAAATGGATTTGAGGAAAAATAGACTCATTATGATCATGACATTCAAGTAGAAATGTAAAAGATGCAACATAATTTATGAGTATGGAATTCAGGATAGAGATAAGGCTTGGAAATATAAATTTGGGAGTCATTAGCATTTAGATTGCACATAAAGCCATGAGATTGAGTGAGAGCACCGAGGAAGCAAGTGCAAAGAAAGACGAGAGAGGAAAAAAATCAAGTACTGAGAAATGGGGCATTCCAACATTAAGAGTTCTAGGGAAAAATGGGGAAACCAGTGAAAGAGACCAAGAGAGAAAGAAAAAAAAAGGACTAGAGAAGTAATAGGAAACCCAGGATGCAAGTGAAAGAGAATGTAGTGATAAGCTATATCAAATGCTGCCAATATAGATCAAGTAAGAGAAAAAAAGAGAGAAAGAGCCATTGAGAATGGAGTAGAAGCTTCAGTAGAGAGTGGGAAGAGATTTAAGAAAGGATGAAATGAGCAAATATGGAGACGGTAGTATAAAGAATTCTTTTGAGAAGTTTTAATAAAGAAGGGATTAAGTTCCCTGGTGGTATCTGGTAGGGAAAATGCGACAGACAGGATTTTAGTGGTTTATTTGTTTTTGTTTTCTAAGAAGAAAGAAATAATAGCATATTTTTTATCATTGTGTAATGGCCCAGTAAGGAGGAAACATTTGATTACCTAAAAGATAGGAAAGCATTCCTGGAAAAGGTGTGTGTGGGTTCACAAAGAGTTGATGAGAAAGCAAAGGGGTTGGCCTCAGGTAGAAGCATCGATATTTCCCTTCTGGCAATGGTTCTCCATAGGGGGCAATTTTCTCTTGGGGAGGTGGGGGTGCATTCGGTAATGTTTAGAGAGAGTTTTAGTTGTCGTAACTCAAAAAAGAAAGGCCAGAAATGCTGCTATACATCCTACAGTGCACAGGGCAGCTGCCACCTTCCATCCCAATGAAGCATTATCTGGCTCATTATGTCAATAGAAACTGTGTTTAGCAACACGGTTCTATGGTAATATGCTAGATAAGTAGTATGTAAGTTCAGATACTGGTATTAGGTATTAGGTATTAGGTATTAGGTGGTGGGAGCCTGTGTATTTTTCCTTATTGCTTTATTTTTTTTTTTTTCAGTGATGTAAGAAACAAGATCATCGACCTGCAGTGAGATCGGGGAAGAGGATTAATTTATAAATTAATCTTATATGAGAGAGAGAAAGAGATGCATTATGGAAGAATAATGGGCTTCTTCGGCAACATTAAGGACACACTTGATATTCAAGGTCATAGTTTTAAAGAAATAACAATCAGCATGATTTAGTTGTATGTTTTTCTCCAACTGCAATCAGGTACTCGAAAGCAATTCCAGAATTAGTGGAGATGTGCATGAAACCAAGTCTGTAGTTCTTTACAAAGTGAATTGTAGTTAGTAGATTTAAATTTATCTGACGCCTAAGGATACAGCAAAATATTTGAAGGACTGAATGTATACAATAATGAAGCCTATTCATGAAACAGCAGATAATCTTTCATAGAGATGATCATTTAATCCATATGCGAGAAGAAATGAGAACTGTGAGTTAAAGTAGTACTTATGGGCAGACAGGAAATGCTGTTGAATCTGGACTCAGTGATCAGATCATTATTTTAGAATACTCAGAATTGCACTACAGCGAAGAAAAGATGGAAGAAGTGAAGTCTAAAATCAAGGAGGCTAATTTTTAAATTAATGCATTAGTCAGGTGTGAATTCATGAAATCTTTACCTGTAACAGTGACAATAATATAAATGAGGACAAGGATTGAGGAGTAACATTGGGTGGAATCAGCTGGGTTTTGAGCTTCATTATATCATATGTTTAATAAGGAGTATGTGATTTCTAGTCAATATATAAGAAATTAACATGTCAGAAATAGGAGTAGAAATAAAATATTCGACCTTCAACATTTTGCTACACCATGTAGAAGAGTTCTGTACAGAAAAAAGAGATTCCAGAATGGCAAGAAAATGGTGACACCTCTTAATCAATCCTCTTCCCTGATGGGGACAGGTGTGGGAGTGACACTCCTGAGAAACAAAAGTCGGTGATTGATCTAATCTGTTAGTAATGATACTGATGTAATCTCCTGGAAAATAAAGTAAATAGGTTTTGGTAACAGGAGAGGGTCTGACTATAAAGTGTGTTCTAAACACAACTGGGTTGTCTAGGATTGCTTATATTAACCAAACCAGGTATTAAAAAATTTACAGCCATAATTCTAGGAAAGTGTCATGTAAACTAGGCCACTATCAAAGCATAAAAGGAGATATTTTGTAAATAGCAAAGCACCTCTGTGTAAATAAGACAATTTTACTTAGAAACTAAATCTTGAAACTTGTGGCAGAGCACAAGAAAGGACTTGAGCTCTATACCAGGGGACTGGACCTTTCCCTACTTCACTAACTTCTCACTATTTTAGTCTTGAAATTATTAGGAAAGTTTTACATTGAGCAAGATCTCTGATTTGTGAACCTTATTAGAGGATCCAGTACTTCGTGTGAGCTTAGACTGGGAGGGCAGGGTTGTCTTTCAGATCCCCAAAGCGTAAAGCCTAAAGAATTATTTTGTATGCTAAAGGAGGCAATAAAAAAGTACAATAAGGGTTTGATTCTAGAATGGTGGCTATCCAATGCTGGTGTGAGTGGTGAAAACTTTGAGACATATTAAGGTAGGTAAGTCTTAGCATTGAAAAGTATATGACATAGACTGGGATCTGGTAGCAAAGAAAAGAGTACAAGGACAAAAGAAAGGTAGAAGATTCTATCACCTGGCATTGCTAACCCATCTGTAAAAGTCCAACATCTAAGAGTGAAAAGGATGGTAGCAGAAGAAAAGTCTGTCAAATCGGATTTTTCTATACTGGAAGGCCTTATCTTTCTGTGGCTTCTTGGAGAAATCTTATGCCTTCTTGGAAATGACTCTAGCCATAGATTACTCGAAAAACAATTCATGTAATTGGAAGCCGCGATCAGGTAATGATCGAATATTGAGGGAATTTTATTAAAGAACTGCGCATTCATCAACAAATGATCGGTATGTTGTTATTGGCATGGATTCTTCAAATTCATGGTCAGGGAATTGTTAGAATTCCATTATTATCACATAGAAAGGATTATTCAGGTGAATCAGTAATCATTAAGTAGTCAAAAACTTTCAAAAAAATGTTTCCAGATATTATGACAGCCCCTCTGCTGTCATGGTTAAGACATTAAGACAGGGTTTGGCAGGCCTATGTTGAAAAGGTTAAAAACACCTCCCCAATATCCCCAGGGGACATTCCTTTTCTTATGAGAAGAATGTTACAAGTCAAGTGATCTTAGACAGAGTTTCTATTATCCAGAGAAAAGCCTTATTTAATGCTATTGACATAGATGAAAGGTTCAGTGAGAGGGGCCACGTGAGACTCTCCTATCTTAGAAACCTATGTATCCTGGGAAGCACCCCCAATGCCACCCTTTTCCCTCAAAAAACAAAACAAAACAAAACAAAACAAAAAAAACACATTTAAAGGGTATTGACAGACTTTCAAGTTTAGCTGCTATCCATGAGATTATATGAAGGAAAAACTGTTATAAGCATAGTGGGAAGGAATTAAAAATAAGAGGAAGAAGGAGGAACCAGTTCACTTGAAAGAATTTTCTTTTGAACAACAACAACAAAAGGTAAATAAGGTTTAAAAAGTAGTGGACTTTAGTGGATTTCCCAATAAGCAAATGATAGTGCTTTATCAACTCTTGAATGGGGTGGGAGAAGTACTAAGACCCACATCCATCCCTTACGGTATACCTGAACAGGGTGCTGATTCACCCCCCCTAGTTAAAACCTGAAGGAATTTGAAAAAGACTGAATCAAGAGCTAAAATCTGTTCACTCAACCCAAGCCCCCTGTAGGGCATCTAAGAGCACACGTAATAATTTGAGTCAAGTTGCCTGGGATGGTATACAAACTATTTGAGGATTGACAGGATAGAGTCAAAATAGAATAGAGTCAAAAGCGCATTAACCCTTGTGGAAGATAAGGATGATACACATATCTAAAGTGAAACCTGGATTGTATGGAAGAACGAGAGGGAGGAAAACTAGATGAGTTACAAATTGAAATGTATGATTGGAGAGACTATTATGTGGGTACACTGTCTTCATATGAACACAAAATTGGAATCGATATTGTATGAGAACTGAGCATTGTCATCTTTGCCCTTTTCACAGGGCATAGTAACTAAGGCTAGTCTTCATCAAGTTTTAATTAGCCATGAAAAATTGGATTCTTTGGAATTGTCCAAACTCTCCTCGGTGGTAAACATTAAGCAATGCAACATTCCAGGGGGCAATAAGAGACTACTGTTTTAATTAAGTAAATGGTTGAGAAAGAAGCTTTTTTTTTCCCCTATTTATTCTCTTTTAATAGTTCTGACTGGTCAGTAAGTAAGGGAGACAGTTCCTGGGTATCAACAGGAGGCTATTAAGGTGGCTCATTTGCATTCTTCAGCTACCTAATGTGATGAAAATTGCGTGGGAAATAAAGTAGGCTAAGAGATAGATGCGTCATCAGGCCTGGCTACATAATCCATGGGCTGAGTGTGAAATGAAAATACAAGGACTCTTACTGGAAAATTGTTAAGAATTTCAGGACAGTTCTAGATGAGAATTAAACCATTTTCAGCACACTCCTAAGCACAGGTTTCTTCTGATGTTCTCTACAGGTTGTATAACCATGAACCTGGCCCTGTACATAGTTATAGACTGGCTAATGTCTTCTCTCCTATCCTCATTTTGTATTTCAGTTAGTCACCATTGAAATCTTGTGAAATGAAAACAAATGCATGTGTACTATCTTATCATAAATTTTCTTTAATTCAATGGCATATTGCTATAATCTAGTAAGGAGGGAGTGATAACCAATAGCAAGAAAGTTTATACCCTACATGGATGCTATCATGATCATTTCTTCTCAGAGGAGGAAGTGGGAGAGGAGTGAAGGATGATAGTCGCCTATACTGCAAATAGAAGCTGGCTAATAAACCCAGCTAAAACTCAAGGCGTAGCTCAAAGTGTAAAATTCCTGGTAATTATTATGGAGCAACCACGAACATTGACTATAAGAAGTAATTTGTGTCTGACAGAACCTGCTATTGAGCAATAAACTCAGATGCAGACAAAACTATTCCTCATCTTGGAATCTTGTTTACCCCTATTTACAAAGTCACTAGAAATAATTTTCAACGTGATTACAACACTGTATTAGTTTCCTAGGGATGCTGTAACAAATTACTACAAATCAGGTAGCTTAAAACAATAGAAATGTACTCTTACAATTCTGGAGCCTAGAAATCTGAAATGAAGATGCTGGCAGGGACATATCCCTCTGAAAGCTTCAGAAAAGAATACCTCCTGCTTCCTCCTAGATACCGGTACTCCCAGCCAATCCTTGCCATTCCTTACCTTAAAGACACATGGCTCCAGTCTCTGCTTCCACTTTCTTTCTTAAGGACATCAGGAGTCATCGGATGTAGTACTCTCCCTAATCTAATCTAACCTCATTTTAACTAACTACATCTGCAAAAATCTTATTTCCAATTAAGGTCACATTCTGAGGTTCTGAGTAGGCATAAAATCTAATGAAACACTATTTAACCCAGTATAGATAGGTACTGAGCAAAAACAAGCATTAAAAGGAGTATAGTAGGTGATAGCACAGACAGTAACATTAGGTCCTTATGATCTAAGGCAATTTGTCAGATATTAGAAAATACTCAAACTAGAGTACTTTTGAAGAAATTAAGCAAGGCCACTAGGTCAAAATCCTGAGAATTTTGGCTCAAAATTTGCCTCTGGCACCTGTTTATTATGATCTGTTTGAAAGACACATGCCATCTCACAAGATGAAGCAACCAATGTCAAAAGGCAGGGCAAAATATGTAATTTATGTGACCCCTAGTGAAAAATGTAAATGCAAGGCCTCTTCATGAAAAATTATTAAGAGTTAATTTGGTTAAGTCATTGTGTCCTGAGATTAATGAGAAATAAGTTACACAATCCACTGGGTCATGAGCTAGTAATGAAGGAATGAAGAATACCGTAACATATCTTTCCCACCTCTAAAACCTTCTTTGGTTTTGCTTCTTATTGTGGTCCCAAATACAAATTTAAGTTTATGTATACTAAAGGAAGTGACCTAGGCATGATATTCTTTATCAGTGACCAAGATTCAGATTCTTTATCAGTGCCCAAGGCATGACATTCATGACATTGATTTTGACCGTCTGTGTTGCACAAGGTAATTTACGGAGGGTCTTTACTTCCTCCCATGTAGCCAGTCAGGGCTAGGGGTGAATTGTGCAGCCTCACAAACAAGCATGGAAAACATGCCCTGTGGTCTGTCAAACCCTAAAACATTTGTTCGCGTGTGCAACCAAGGCTCTTTTTATTGGCTGTATGTGTAAACATTATGTGTTGGAGTTACAAAACCTGATAGTGGGAGGAAGTGTTTGAAAATAGGGTGAAATTATAGCAGATGGGAAAGATATTTATAAATAGATTACATTATCATAGAGGGAAGCCACCACAGTATTTCATTGGAGGCAGCTCAGAGAGAGAGTATATTTAACTATCTTTTGCTATTCTCCTCCAAATGGCCAATGTTGGTAGAAGTCTTATAGACTGTTTTCTGCAGAAGAGGAAATTGGCCTTATATGGATTGGAATGTTCTTTCTGTAAAATTTAGATAAAATAAATCACAAAGTGCTCTATGATGACACAGTTTATAGGTAGGTGAGTACAGTTACCATTTAATTACAAGGCTTTGTTTACCAACTTAGGATTTTTTTTCCAGAAAATACTACCTATCCTATGAATTGGATAGAGCAGAAGATGCCCTATAGCAGAGATTCTGTACCCCATGTGGCCATAAATCAAGATGATACATTGCTAAGACAGCTCCCTGGGTATGACAGAAAGCAGACAGTGGTAACCTACTCGATATATCACAGCTCGATCTCATCTGTTCCTTTAAACCTATAAGTGTGAGTATGGATGGAATTAATTTAAATAATGCAAAAAAGGGGCTCAGAAAACCTCAGGGAATGTGCATTTGGGTGTGATTAGTTGGTCTGAAATTACAAATGATTCTTAGCCAGAGGTATGAAGAGAAATTTATGGGAAGCCTTATGACACAACTATATAGCATTTGTTGGTAGAATAAACTCAATTGGGAGTCTCATGACTCAAAATATTTTGGGGTACAGACAAAACTTTACACATTTAACTAACATGCAATCCCAACAACATATGTGGCAGATTCATCAGCACAGGTCTCCCGGTGCCAGGCATTTTGCAAGAATTACAAGAGTTGTTCATGGGGTATTGAATCTCCCTGAAATATTGTTCCAGGAGCCCCATCATTATGATACAAAAAACAAACAAACAAACAAAAAACAATCAAGAAAAAAAAAACCTTGGTACTTCAAATGATGACACTGGAGAGAGTTTGTGTATAGAGGACTAGCTGTTGAAGGAAATCAGCTTGGGTAGAAGACAAAACTAATTGAATGCACTGACTGAATAATGACTCTTCCATACTCATTAACAAAGCTGGAAGTAAGTTTGTACCTTGACTCAGGAAGAACTATTGGATATTGTAATCACTATGAAATACACTGTCTTTACATTTTAATGGCAGGAGTTCACAAAGAACTGAGAAGATTTAAAGAAGTAAGAAACCAAGCTAAGAAATAAAATCATGGAAAAACTGTGTTTAGCGCATGTTGTGGCTGGTGGTCACTAAACATTGTGAGCTTTAGCATTGCTTTTTAACATCCAGGTCCATAAAAAAAAAAAAAAAAAGTTTGCTTCTGTGCTATGGAATTTGTGGAACTGGATGGATAAGGAATAATTCTGATATCCATGAGATGGGAATGAGGAATCCATAGGCTCTATTATATAATGACACATGAAAACCAGTAAACCAGTGTCTATAAGAACCTGGGATGTATCCAGGGTATGATTATGTCTATGATCATATAAAATACAGAGTTTAATGAATATGGACTTTTAATCACCACCTTGCTCACTGGAAATATATGATATGCAAGAAAAAGTTACTTTTGCTGGAAGGAATATTATTTTAACTTATGTAAGGTGTGTCGATCACAATATTTTTGTCACAGTTAAATAGTGGCTTAAAACTTCACTGACAGAACTAAACTCATATTTGCTTAGGGGATGATTTCCAAATGAGAAAATGTTGTGGGAGCTGATATGAAGACCCCCAATTAAAGTGAAATCAATAGAAACTACTTTCCAGATAAAATTGATCTAAGAAAATTATGTATTTAATTAAACGCTCCCACAGACACACAGAAAACAATTCAAATAATTGAGGCTAATAGAGGAAAAAAAGTAATCGAGTTATAAATGGACTTCAAAAGACTTGTAAAAAGAGATGTTAGCAAATAACATATTTTGTAGAAGGAAATCTTACTCTGTATTGGATGGTTCAAATCAAAGTCAGGGTGTTAGGCTGCTTAAGCAAAATATTGCAGAAAATCTTATAAGACATATAATGAAAATATAGTAGAAATATTTGGCCTTAAGATGTTGACCCAGGTCAGAGGGTGGATTAAAAAAGCAGGGATCTAGGCCATCCCCTGCCAACCTCCCTTCATCAACCCTCTGTTCTCTATTGTTATGAGTCTCTTAATGGTTTGTTTCCCACTCTTTTTTCCCTGCTTTCTCATATGTTCAGCTGATAGATGGGTAGGTATTATTGTTATCATGAGCACTGGGGATTGGATGTAATGATGAATCGCTGGATTCTACTTCTAAATGAAAAAAAAAATTAAACTAAATAAATGTAAGGGATCCAACAGTTAATCTATGATTTTCTCCTATTACTGAGGAGAGACCCTCCCAGGACACAAAGAAGACATGTGGCCCAATGTGATTGTGTAAACATACCAATAACAGAGCTCCTGGCAATTAATCCAAATGTTTTTCTACCAGTAGAAGAGTGATTAATAGGAATTCATGTAGTAGAATGTGACCCAGTTGTTTAGGATTGCTTACGGTTAGCAAAGCAGGGACCCGTGTATTTACGGGAATTGATACCTTGGATAATGCTACATTTGCTATGTAACTCTCTGGTAAAAGAATACAAATATTTTATGACTGAGAAGGTCTCTCCATATAAGTGAAGTGTCAACACACCTCCCTAAAAATTCCTTCATGTTCCCTGGGCAAAGGAATGTCTGATTAAAGAGCCAAAAGCCTGGGGATCAGAAGCAGATATCTGAACTCATGTCTGTGTTGCCAGTGCCAAATGATTACCCGAGTTCTTAAAATTGCTAGCAAGGCTTGATATTCCATAAGATCTTAGATTCTTATAAATCTAACTTCACAATTCAATCATTTTGTATTATCTCAAGGAATCATGTCAATGTAAAGGAAAGAGTCCAGAAACCTCAAAAGGTTTCAATATTTAGAGTCATAGTAGGTAAGAAAGAGAACCTATATGATTTACAAATGCCTGAGGAGAGCTTGGAAATAAAAAGGTAAAATTAAAAGAAGGACATGATTTCTTGAATTGTGCTAGAGTGAGTTAGGTAAAAAACAATAAATTAACAGTCTCTCTCAGTGGTCAAATAGAGCATGGGGAGCTAAAGAGTGCTATCTGTGTTGTAATACTCAATTCTGCCTTTGTAGTGCTTAAGCCACCAGAGGCACTATGTAAACAGGTGAGTGTGGCTGTGTTACAATAAAAACTCATTTACAAAACAAGTGGCAACCAGGATTTGGCCCATTGGCTGCAATTTGCCTATATTCGGCTTAATAAACCCACTTTTGGTCATAAGAAGGATTTTACTTTAGTTTTAAACTTGCCCATGTGATCAAGGAAGAGAAGTAAAATTGAAAGATCTAAGAGAGGAAAATATAAAAACTGCAATGACATCCTAATGGCAACATAAGGAGAAGTATTTATGAACCTGGGAGAAAAGATATCCCTGTGTCATTTCTTCCTATAAGATGGGAAGGAAAAAGCCAAGAACTGATACAATTTAGAGTCAGCACCTTTAAAATGAGGGAATTAATATTACTGCGGGAAACAGAAGACAGAGGTCATCTACTAAGAATCAAGTGTGGGCTGGGTAATATGAAAAGTTGGTGAATGCTGAATTTTCTATTGTGCAAAAAGAAATGAGAAAAACAATTGATCAGAAAGTCAAATAATTTAAAGTGATAATATGGAAAAGTAATCCAGACAGAGAGTTTGTGTCACTCACTAAAGTATCTAACCCTGGAGAGTAAACTATGCCTCCTGAAAGAAAAAGTCACCATTTGAACTTCATTGCTCAGACTCTGTTATTTGTAGGAAGTTCTATAAAGTTTCTAAGTGTTTTTTTTTTTTCTTAGAAGGTTCAGGAGCATATGCAAATGTAACATGAAATAAATAAATAGCAGAATAGAATACATTAGCAGAAACTCGTTTTTTTTTTAATTTTCTAATAAATCTTACCAAAACAAACAATTTGCTTTAACGTAGCTTAATAATACAACATACATACATACATTAATTTTAACCTATGACCACATCCATTTACATGTGAAGAGTAAATATTTCTTTAAGCTTTTAAAAAAAAAACTAAACAGATGTAGAATATTTAGCTCCAAATTAATTGGGAGAACTTCATAGTATCTTATAATTAAGTTGCCTTTAAATATGCCTGAACCTTCAGGCAAACATCTGTGGTATTTGTCTCCACATGTTCCAGCACGATGAGGTGATTTGAATTCAGCAAAAATTTTAATAGCTTAAGTTGAAACAGGAATTATCCTAAGGGAATCTGGCAGAAATGCATTCAAGAATATAAGTACCATATCTATTTCTTTCATGAATATTGGCTATGCTTTGATGTGGTAATTGTTCCTAGCCAAATACTTTATGAAGACAAATGATTGATATAATGTATGACCGAAAGATGCCCCAAAGCACATGAAAACAGAAATACCTTTGTCTTGAGGAAGCATGTATATAGTTTGAATATAAAGTTTGAATGTAAAAATTGTGGTTGAAAATCTTCTACAAATCACAAGGAACTGCATTCAACCTAGTGCAGTGGCATCCATTCAAAACATCTGAAGCCATTTGTCTTTCTGAATTGCACCCAATGTAAAGCTTTTTCACACAGAACTAAACAGAAGTGCACATCAGTAACACTTCCAACACGCATACATTTTGTTCTAAAGGAACAGCTGTTACTTGATGAAAAGTTGATGAAAGATGCCCAGCATTTGTTTTTAAAAAAGTTATCACCCAAATAAGAATCGTTGGGAACCAGATGTTAAAATTGAGAGTGGTCTGTTTATTTCAGTTGAGAGTGTTATAAAAATGTTAATAAGGTGTTTTTATATCTATTACATGGTGATGTTTGACTCTTTAATGTGCTTTTTGTTATATTTGACTGCCGTTTCTATAGACTGGTGTTGTTGGCGTTAGATCACTGAAGAGTAAATAAAGTGAGAGAGATGCTCTCTTGGAACCAGAATAATGAACTGGAATGAAAATAGGTGACATGATTTTGCAGACACCTTACAGTGAAAGCTTTGAAACACTAATATATTTCCTGTGCTGAGAAATAACCTCTCATTATTTAACCTGATAATTATCAGAGCGAACGAAGGAAATGTACTCTCTGAAACTGCCTAGACATCTGAAAGAGACCATGATTTCTCATGGCCTGAATACCTTACTAGCCATGTGCAACCCATCCCCATCAGTTTTAATGGATTTCAATCAGCCAGTTACTAATTCTTTTAATTACATACATAATACATTCTCCTTATAGACAACTAACACATTTCAAGAACAGTTAAAGCCTCATTGAATAGTACTGAAACCCAATTTCTTCTTCAGATGATTATTGTTTCAGTTTGGTGTGTATTTTTTCCTAATATATTTGATGCATTTACAAATACATGTATATTTGCCTATTGAAAATGTGCATGGGGGCGTCTGGGTGGCTCAGTCAGTTAGGCATCTGACTCTGGATTTTAGCTTGGGTCATGATCTCATGATTTGTGGGATTGAGCCCCACATAGGGCTCTGCAATGACAGCATGAGGCATGTTTGGGACTGTCTCTCTCTACCTCTTTCTCTCTGCCCCTACTCTGTTCTCTCTGTCTCTCAAAATAAATAAATAAATTTAAAAAAAAACAAACAAAAATATGTACTGTTGGCTTTTGTGAGTATGCTCTCTTTAATAAAGTGCTTATTTTGGGTCAGTTTGAGGTGCGTCTTTTTATTCTGTCAAACAATATACCTTAAAGATCTTACCATTAAAGGTAATCATATTAATAATATTAGACATATTTAACTGAGAACTTACTGTACACTGGGCATTAAGTGTGGCGCATGGATTATCTCATCTAATCATCATGACAAACAAATGAAATTGATAATGTTCTTACTGCTTTTTAAAAAGCAGGGGGGGAGTACTTTTTTCAACATCAATACAGGGAACAAATGATTTAACCCAGATGGCTCTGTTTTTCAGAGATTATTTATGGATACATAAGAATTATACTTCAAAGCAACTCCCAGTTACACAATATACCAGCATAGTTCTAGCTTTCTCATGTCCCTACATCCTCAAAAACCTTCTTAAAGTTTTACCATTTCTGGGGCACCTGGGTGACTCACTTGGTTAAACTTCCAACTTCAACTCAGGTCATAATCTCATGGTTCATGGGTTTGAACCCCACGTAGGGCTCAGTGCTGACGACTCAGAGCCTGGAGCCTACTTCAGATTCTGTGTCTTCTTTTCTCTCTGCCTCTCCCCTATTCGCAATTGGTCTCTCTGTCTCTCTCTCAAAAATAAATAAACATCAAAAAAGGTTAACAACAACAAAAATGTTTTTCATATTGCCAAACTGTTGGAGGGAAAAAATGGTACTTAGTTTTAATTCATTTAACTGATTAGTGTTATTAGGCTAATTTCATATGTTCATCATTATTTGTATGTACTGTAATTCAGAAAGTCTGTTCAGAAATTTTGCTTGTGTTTCCTTTGTGTTAAGTCTCTCCAAGAACCAATTTGAAAGTTAGCTCTGCCAAAGAAACTTTCCTGTGTCCTCAATTTGAAACACTCTCTTCCTCATTTATACTCTACAGTGATTTATCTACAAATTCTCCTATGGATCACATCCTTCTTGTTTCCATAATTGTTATTTCCATATTATCTGATCTCCCCTCTAATCTCTTTTAGGTAACAGTGCTGATCACTGTTTACGATTCACATTAAAATTAACAAAAATTAAAATAATGAAAAATTTAATTAATTTAGTTTTTAGTTTATTTCAATTACTATTTATACCACCTACTGACAGACTTGATGTAGTATATCTTATTTTGAAACAGTAAAAGCAAACCGAATAAAACAAATATCCTTTTACGATCATTTGGATTCAGAAAAGTGATCTGCTCTAAGTACTGAGATAAATGAGATTTACTCCATCTGTATATATTCTAAGGACAATTCATCATAAGTCTAGAAACTTCTCTGATATTTGTCTCCAAGAGAATTAAAAAAAAAATTCTGTCTTTCTTTAAGTTATAATGAATAAGGAACCCCTGGGTGGCTCAGTCAGTTCAGCATCCAACCCTTGATTTTGGCTCAGGGCATGATCTCACAGTTCATGGTTCAAGCCCCACATTGGGCGTGGCACTGACAGTGTGGGCCTGCTTAGGATTCTCTGTTTCCCTTTCTCTCTGCCCCACTTTGCCCTCAAAAATAAATAAACATTGGGGCCATTTAGGTGATTCAGTCAGTGAAGCATTGCACTCTTTATCTTGGCTCAGGGCATGATCTCACAGTTCGCAGGATCGAGCCTCACATCGGGCTCTGAACTGACATCGTGGAGCCTGCTTGGGATTTTCTTTCTCCCTCTCTCTTTGTCCCTCCCCTGCTCATGCTCTCTCTCTCTAAATAAATAAATAAACTTTAAAAAATGTACAAATAAATATTTTAAAATAATGATAAATTTAAAAAAGTATTTAAAAACTCAAAGAAAACATTTAAGCTGTTTTCCATTATTAAAAACTGATAATTATGAAATTCTCATGTGATTTTTATTTAGCTTGTTTATTTAAGGTTTTTTTTTTTTTACATAATGTGATATTATGATTTAATACAATAATAAAGAGAGAAAGACAATGCAGGACTTTAAACGGAATTCAGCATATAAATGAGGCTGGCTTGAAATTTTGTACCAAATAATAACAGATTTCTTTCTTTGGCGGGGTCTTCAGTCTTCCTCGGGTTTCTCAGGTTTTAAACATTTCCCCAAGTGATCTCAAACTAGTGAGCGCAGTTTACTTTGGACTTTTGAATTCTGTGGGTGACAAGAAGTCATGAGCATTCCTTTGGAAGCCCCATAAGTAAAGGTATGTATCTTTTGAGTTAGTGTTTTCTTTATTAGAATCCACATATATACAGGAGGAAATTCAAGGATATGAGCATAGAGTTGGTAATTGGATACTTTATATTCTATGATGGTCACTGGAAAATACAGAGAAGCAGTTTATATCTGTGCCCCGGGTCCCTAGGTCAAGTTCTCCGAGCGTTTACTGTTTGCTCCTAGAAGGGATTCTGCCCATTTATGCTTAGAAGCATTGTGTTTTAAAAGTCTGTAAAATATTATTACCAAAAATAACTACTGAAAAGTCAAGAACATGTTGTCCACAATCCCAAAAGACAGTTCTCCCGTAGTGTGTCTTTGGGACATAAGTCTCTTGAGGTAGAATGAAAGAAAAAACGGAAATCCACATTTAGTAAATTTGGGGTATTTATATACTTTAGCTTCCCCTCGAATATTTGTAAAGAGCAGATTAAGAATTGTAAGGCAAAACTGTGTTTAAGCTATTGTAAAAATAAAACATGTTTAGGGGCACCTGGGTGGCTCAGTTGGTTAAGTGTCCAACTTTAGCTCAGATCATGATCTCACAGTTCTGTGAGTTTGAGCTCCATGTCGGGCTCTGTGCTGACAGCTCAGAGACTGGAGCCTGCTTTGGATTCTGTATCTCTCTCTCCCTCTCTCTCTCACTGCCCCACCCTTGCTCATGCACGCTCTCTTTCTCTCTCTCAAATAAATAAACATTTAAAAAACTTTAAAAAATAAAAATAAAACATGCTTAATAGCAGAAATCTTCCCGCTCCACAGGATTACATTTTCAGAATATAAAAGGTTTATCCATGTGATTTCTTAGGTATGGCAAATACCGCAAAGATATTTTTTTTTGTAAAATGGGGTATGCCTGCATGTGATTTCTTAGATGAGTTGAAAAAAAAAAAAAAAGCACTCGTTTGGTAATATTCGTTCCTCATAGAATCTTTGCTATTCACTTTGGTATTTCACTGAAAATACCTCAGTACCTTGCTTGTTCTCGCTGGTGTTCTTTTCTCATTGCAATCAGCCAAGGTGTACACCTCTTTCGTTTGGTCAAGGTTTACATTTAACATGAAAGGCTTTGCCATTCCATAAATCTAGAATCAAATTCCAGCTGTGTGGCTGATTAGCTGTGTAAAATAAGAGCCAGATTTTTTAACCTCTCATTTGATTTCTTCATTTGTAAAGTAGAGATATTAATATAGACTCTAAGGGAGTAGATTAAATGACATATTGAACAGAAAATAATTTTATGTAGTAATTGCTACCGAGGAAAAACTCTGTCAACGATGGTTATTATTATCATTATTAACATTTCTAGGAAATGAAAGCTGACTTGGTTTTTATAACCCAGTCAGAGGAAAGGGTTAATTTTACACACACACACACACACACACACACACACACACACACACACACCACATTCTTTGTCACTTCAAATGTACCACCTTGTATGCCCATTTTCTGATACGTAAAACAGTGGCAGTATATTGGTAGACAATATTGGTAGGATGTGATGGGCTAAACAAAAACTATATATAAACTTTTCTCTCATATATTTTTTCATCTAATAAGCTAAAATATTCATGTATTGGTGGATGTGGCCATGTAATGCAGGTGACATGTCAGTGAATGTCACAAAACAAAGTTTCCAGGAAAACCTTAAACAGCACAAACTTGGTTTGTATGTCTTTGGTCCTTTGTCCTCTGCTGCTTCAGCTTTTCCTCATTTTCTTGCCTAGAATGTAGACATCATGCCTCAAAGAGGTACAGAGATCATGCAACTGTATATGACACCTGAGTCTAAGGACATGCTAATAGTTTCATTGCATATGTGTAACTTGAATCTTCAATGTCATGGTTCCACTGCTTTTCTCCCATTCCTAAACTACTTTCTCTTGCTTCTTTCATTGGAGAAAATAAAACCCTTGTATGTGAAGGCTACTTTATTTGCATTCTGTGTTACCTACATGTAGCTAAAACTGATTCTAAACGAAACTAATATTAATATTTAGGTTACAGATTCAGCTGAAGATTATAACAGATTAAGTACTGAGTTCTGATCGTTCAATAAATAATTTAAGAGACTAGTTATGAACAAGGTGATGTTGAAGCCACTAGAATAATATGGCAAACTGAAGGACCTGGAACTCCTTGATTATGTGAAAGTAACCGGAGACAGCTGAAAGCAGGAAAATAAATGGATAATTGCAGATTTTGTCCACTTCTCTAAATATGATCAATGTGGCAGAATGGACTAAGTGTAGGAGTAGAGGAAGAAGTGATTATGAAGAGGTGATCAATGAAATGTAATCTAATGGGTGATATTCAAATATAGGGATATTTGGGGAAAAAAGAATTAGAAGCATTTAGCTTTGTAAAACCTCTCGAAAACAGCATTCTTCTTTTAAATTAACAACTCAATTTATCTAATGTGTAAAAAAAGCAATGATTTGTTTGTGGGTAAAAGAAAACTTGATTTGTATAAAGAGTGAGAATGCTATTGGAGGAAGTATTAAAGAGATAAGCAGATAACAGATTATGTAGAGGCTTGTAGAAAATAATAAAAAGATGTTCTACTCCAGTAGTATTGCTGAGTACGAAATCCATCTCAAGCTGATTAGAATAAGCCAGTAACCTTTTATCATAGCCACACATTCTATGGGTCAAGAATTCAGAAATGGCACAATGGGGATGGCTTTTGTCTGTCTCGATGATGGGGTCTCATCGGGGAAGACACACATACCTGGTAGTGACTCAGATCGCTGGGGGCTGGGACAGCCAGATCTGAGAGGTCCATTTCCAAGACTGCTTCCTTATTCACAGATTTGGCACATGGCCTGGAATATTTGAAGTCAGACATGATCTAGGTCTTTCAGTCCGACACATATGCAAGGTCTCCCCAGACAGCTTGGATTTATCTTAGCATCAGAGAGGACCTCCTGAGAGAGTGTTCTGATAGGACTGAGGAGAAGTCACATGGCCCATTCTGACCAAATCTCAAAGTCACGTAATATTGCTTCTCTGGTATTGTAGTAGTTTAAAGAATCATAGTTCCTCCCAGATCAAGGTCAGAGACCTTAGACTCCATTTCTTTGTGAAATCAAAGTTGAAAAACTCTGAAGCTATATTTCATAACCATGACACTATAGTAAATGGGGGAAAATACAATATATGTATATGTTTTACTGTCTCCAATCTTCTTAGAAGTACTGGATTTTCACTCTCCTCTGTATTCTACTCCTCATAATCTTTCTCATTTTTCTCCATTAAGTTCTATCTCTCAGAAACAATCCTAATCAGCTATTTTACATTAAGTTGTAAAACAAAGATAATTTTGAAGTATTGTCGCTTGCAGGGGGAGACATATTTAATTCACAAAATTATAGATTTGGATAATTTATTAAACTCCTCTTCCTAGGAAAGCCAGAGTAGAAAGGTAGTCTGACAAAGTATAATGAATATGCATGTATTATATTAGTATAGAAATGGTGCTTCATTAAGGTGTATTTCTCCTATCTACAAAGAATGCCTATTATTAATATTTTGTCTTGCTATATGAGACTGTGGACACATATAGCCCATTTTTATTTTTCCTAAATAAGCCAAAATTAGAATTTTTATCTGAATTCTTTTAAATATAACATTTTATCTTCACATTAAAAAAGTTCTCATCTCTAAACACTATTTTTTTTTTATCCAGAGACTTCTAGGTCATAAACTGCCCTTAATTAAAATAAGATACTAGTCATAAAATTGAGGCAGCAGGGGAGAGAGTTATTGCTTTGATGATGATAATCATTGCCACCATTCATAAAAATATAAAATAGTTGCTTTGTCCAATGATTTTATATTACTATAGAATTTTTTCTTCAAATTCTTCCAATAAGATAAAAAATAAGCATTTCTAAATACATCTTTATTTATAATCAGTTAACTTTACAACATTGAATCTTTTACCTAACTGTAGAACTTAATTTAGTGAGTTATATCCACTAAATCAAATAATCAGTCTATATTTGCAGGATTTCACAGTGTTTTTTTTTCTATTATAATTCTTTTTTGTTCTATGCATGAGGAAAAAGTATTTTTCACATGTTAATTGAAGATATTAGAGCTTCTAAGAAAGAATTGAAGCTAGGACAGAATAATCCTTATTTCAATTACACTCCATGATATCCATTATACAGACCGTTTTTACAAATCCCCCAAATTTTGTACATATATAAGAAATTGAGTGTTAGAGTATCAAACAGAACCACTGGAACCAACCATGAAAGATATAGAGAGGGAACATAGTAATGTAATTCTTGAAAAATTATAGTATGATAGAGTCACAGAATTTGTTCCTTCTAATTTTCAGAAATAATCTTGGAGTTTCAAAAGAGAGAATACTCTCAGGAAAGAGGCAATTGTATGGTCTAAAAGTTCTTTCTAGCCACTTTCATTTTCATACTTAAACTCTCATTTTTATGTTAACAATTCCATAGTAACTATATTTATATTTTTTATGTATAAATTTTATTTGAAAATTTAAATTCCTTTTAAAGATATCAAAAGCAGAGAGCCTGGGTGCCTCAGTGGGTTAAGTGTCCTACTTTGGCTCAGGTCATGATCTTGCGGTTTGTGATTTGGAGCCCTGAATCAGGCTGTGTGCTGACCGCTCAGAGCCTGGAGCCTACTTCAGATTCTGTCTCTCCCTTTCTCTGCCCCACCCCCGCTCATGCTCTGTCTGTCTGTTTCTCAAGAATAAACATTAAAAAACATTTTAAAAATATATCAAAAGCAGAACTTACTGAATTTGTATTCAAAAAGGACTGTTTCTCTGTCTTTCCTATTTAAGTCGTTGTTACTACCATTGTTTCCATATCTCAGATGCAATGAGTCAATTGATGAATCATCTAAGCCTCTTTTATACATTATTTTTTATGAAATTCCCCTGTCTTCCAATATCACTGTGTGTCACCTCACATATCAAAATCACATTTTTTTTCTCTCCTTCCCTCCATGCATAACTGTTCCACTTAATTTTGCACAATTCTCTCAATGACACAACAAATTATGATTCTGTTCACAAACCTTCAAAGACTTCCCACTGAATTTTATAAGAATTAGAATAAATGGTTAATTCAGTCATTTATTAATGCATAACAAAATACCCTATAATCTATTCTTCCTTTTAAAAAAAAAAACAACAAAAAAGTTTGTTTCTTCATTTGTTTAGAGAGCATATGTGCCTGTGTATTAGCGGGAGGGCGGGGCAGAAAGAGAAAGAGAGAATCCCGAGCACGCGCCCTACTGTCAGAGTAGTGTCCATTGTGGAACTTGATCCCAGGGATTGTGAGATCACGATCTGATCTGAAACCAAGAGTTGGGTATGCCCCTCTCCTTCCTTTTATAAAACCAATAGAGAATTAAAATTCTCTACTTCCAATTATGAAACACTTCAACTGTGCCCCCAAAATAGAAAACAAACAAACAAAAACACAAAAATACCTTAGGTACATTGATATAACCATAAGCATGCTTTTACTACAAGAAATATTACTAGAGATAACTAGTGGCTTAAATTTGAAGTTTATGTGTGTGTTTCTGTACCTTTAACAGTACAGTATTTACAAAGATACAGCTCTAGAAAATATTTATATATAACATACTGTGTTGTTTATATCTTCAACATTTAAATAAATCTCATAATTTTCTATGTGTTACATAAAATGGACTTTCTAATCTCACTATTGTATTTTTGAGAGCCAGTCCTGATTATACTTCGCTATTTACTTCTGTTAAATTTCTATGAAGGATTCCATTAAATAAATAATAAAAAACATTTTCATATAAAGAAATACTTAAGAACTATTTTATTTTATTTATTATTTTAAATATTTTATACATTTTAAATGATTTCAATAAAAATTTAATAATCCTATTTTAAATAAATTTATTAAAGTTTTTAATAAAATTAATAAATTTTAATATTTTAACAATTTGTTTTTAATGTTTATGTTTCTGAGAGAGAGAGCGCCAGTGGGGGAGGGGTAGACAGAGGGGGGGACACAGGATCTGAAGCAGGCTCCAGGCTCCCAGCTGTCAGCACAGAGCCCGATGGATGTGGGGCTGGAACCAATGAACTGTGAGATCTTTGAACCTGATTGGAAGTCAGATGCTTAGCCTAGCTGACTGAGCCACCCAGGAGCCCCTTAAGAACTATTTTAAATTTTAAAAACAGTGCTGTAATGAATATTCATGGTCTCGACATTTCACACATGTTAGAATTTCTGTAGGATAGACCAAGAGTAGGCACAGAGATTTTGAAACTTTGAGTACGTGCATCTTCAGTCCTTCTAGGTATTGCCAAGTAGCTGTCCAAAATAGTTGTATAAATTTATCTTCCCACCATACAAACATTAGAGTTCCTATTTTCTCATAGCTTCACCCACCAGGGGAGACTTACTCCAGTGCTAAATGGTAAAGTAAGAATGATAAATGTGATCACCTTAAAAACTCATTTTGATTAAATAAAATATACTCTATATGTGTTTTTCAAATTTGGAATTAGTATGATGCTGGGATACAATTTATAACTTTCTAATCATATTAAGCAACCACAGCATTGCTATTGTTTGAATAGTTACTAATATTCCTGGCTGATATGAAATACATACATAAGATATCAAAAGTCTTCTACCTATTTATAATGTCCCTGCTATGCTCCAATGGTCAAATTCTTAATCCCTGACTCAATGTCACACTGTATAATTATTATAGATTTATAATCAATGCTTATTGGCTACCTACTCAGTGCCAGCATGTGAGCTAGCCAGCGCTGCCAGCTAGTTACCACACACTGCATGGCTTAAAGCAACAGAAACTTATTCGCTCACAGTTCTGGAGGTCTGAAGTCTGAAGTTAAGGTGTAGTTAGGTCATTATCTTTCCAAAGATTTTAGAGGTGAATCTTTCTTTGTTTCTTGTAACTTCAGGTGACTTCAAGGTGTTCTTTGGATTGGGACTGTTTAACCCCTGTCTCTTCTGCCCTCACGTGGCTTCTTCTCTTCTCTGTGTACAATGTGAAACGACGTTTTGAATTGATTACAGCAATCAAGCTAATTACCATATCTATCCCTTCATAGATTTACCTTTTTCTTTTTGGTAATGAGAACACTTAAGATATACTGTCCAAGCAAATTTTAAATACATAATACCTTATTATTAACTATAGCCACCATACTTTTCTAGTTAGTTAGTTTCACTATGACATATTTTATCCTTATGAGTTGCTGCTATTACTATTAGTGTTATAGTTTCTAATAGTCAATGGTCCATTTAGATTTGCTGTGATACTTCACAGTTTTTGTATTTACCATTACTGCTTGCTTCCCGTACTTTCCTTTTCAGCTCCTTTTCATTCTTCCAGTATTATTTTTTATAATGATCCAAGTGTCCTGATGATTGCCCGGATGTGCAGAGTAGTGATATAGTAACCTGAAAGTATGTACATATACACACACATTTTTTAAACACGGTATATTTTATTTTATTATTTTTTAAGTTTTATTTATTTATTTATGAAAGAGAAAGAGAGCATGAGTGGGGGAGGGACAGAGGCTCTGTCAGTGCAGAGCCTGACATGGAGCTCTATCTCATGAACAGTGCAATCATGACCTGAGCTAAAATCAAGAGTCAGATGCTTAACTGACTGAGCCACCCAGACACCCTTGTTTATTATCCCTTTTTAATATATTTACCATTATAAATATATGTGTATGTTACATATATTTCATAGTTTATTTTATATTTTTTATTTATTATGAATCCTTTTAATCCTGCTATTTTTCTCCTAATTTTCATTGATAGTAAAATCTTTTTAATTTTATATTTTGCAATTTTTGTTTGTAAATTTATTTTTGATAGAGTTTTAAATGTAAAAATTTTCCCTTGTGGCAATTCCTTGTATTTGTGGCAATGGATCATTTCTCCAAAAAAATATGTTTATATTTATATTTCTCATGCTAGGAACTCATGGGAAATATTGATTTTGGACCAATATTTATTTCAGGTTCTCGTGTTTAAGAGTCCTAGACTACATGAGTTTTATAAATTCCCATTTCAGTCTTGAGTAAGGCATAGGGAACTAATGGTAAATTCTTAGCTGTTTTCTTAAGGAGTGAAAACAGTAGAAAATGTTTCATGCCCTTTGACGTTGGGCAGACATTTTTGTCTGGACAATTTACTTCAGGGCCCTTAGTGTGTGGACTCTCCAGGAGGTCAAAGATACCTAATCCTTGATTTCCATTAAATTACAATTCTTATAAAGTTAAAACCATAACTCTAAAGCAAATATAAATGCATACACTTTAAAGATGTTACTTTACTAATTACTTAAGGAAGCAACCAGTACAATGTTTGTAAATGGTACAAAGCACATCTGAGAAGCTGATACATTTAGACGTGGTTAACAAAAGAATGTTAGATATGACTGCTGAGTCAGACATAAAACTGATTGATATACAAGTATTTATTCATATTCATAAATCCGTGAGGTTATTAGTTTCCACTAGAAGTAAATATTTGTATCTCTACAGAAAAAAACAAAAAGTTAACAAGTCTTTTTACCAAGTTTGTGATCTTTTTTTTTTTTTTTGAATTTTTAACATTTATTTATTAATTTTTGAGAGACAGAGAGACAGAGCATGAGCAGGGGAAGGGCAGAGAGAGAGGCAGACACAGAACCTGAAACAGGTTGCAGGTTCTGAGCCATCAGCACAGAGCCTGATGCGGGGCTCGAACTCACAGTCTGTAAGATCATGACCTGAGCTAGAGTTGGCTGCTTAACCGACTGAGCCACCCAGGTGCCCCTAAGTTTGTGATCTTTAATCACTAGAAGCAGTGTAATGAACCAAGCGCATTCCCCTAGAAAAACCTCGGATAGCCTTTATACCCAAATGACATTGAAGCATATGTTGCTCAACCATTTTTTCCTTTTCATTTAACCTCATTTCTGTGTTGGGGATCATTTTCCTGACACTTGCCCCATCACCCACCACCAACCTACTCAAGGCACGTGTGTACACCTCAAAACCAATCCCTTCTCTTTGCTTACCTCTATCCCATGCCTGCTCAGAGGATTAACACCTCACTTCTCTTTGGGTGTTCCTGTTCCTACGCTATGCTATTGATCTCAGCTACTCGTTTTAAACAATGATTAATATATTTTACACAGTATTCCTGGCATTTATAGTGCAAAGGATTTCAAGTTATCTTTCTTACACTTCTGTTTGAACCTAGAGTGCCCTTATTATGGTCCTTCTCAAACAACTGTAATTTCATGTAAACTTTATTCAGCGCTCAATAATACATCTTTTCTCTTCCCTGAATCTAAATAATGATAATTTTCTGTCTCTTTCACATATCTACTCATCCAATTTTCTTCTTTTGGACACACACACACACGCACACACACACACACACACACACGGAGTCACATCTTGTAAGAGAGAAACTAAATCTTCATTACAGCCAATATGTTCCTAAAAAACTCCAAAATCGCCTTAAAAATAAACCTTTTTTTTTTTTTTGTACAGAATTTTACTACTTCCATAAATTAGTTAGTCATGGTTTGGTTTGGTTTTACTTTTTTCTTTATCACCTCCTCTCCTGCCCATGACATTCATTACCTTTCTTTTATTTTTTTCCCAAGAAGCATCTTGCCACTAAATGTAATGGTAGGCTGAATAACGCACCACTTTTAAATATTGTTTTTTTGTTATTTTTTTCCTTTCTTTCCTTCCTTCCTTCCTTGGCTCCTTCCTTCCTTCTTTCCTTCCTTTCTTCCGTTATCCTTCCCTCCCTCCTTTTGCTCCCTCCCACCTTCCTTTCCTCCCTTCCTTCCCTGTTCCTTTTCTTGATAAGCTTATGTAGTTTAATTCATATAACTGCTATATAAAGAAACTTCATTGTGTTTGTATTTACTATTCAATTAAATCATAAATGTCTTGGTGGAAATGAATATACGTAGTTTTCATTGCATTCTAAGCAGTATTATTTAGGCTTTGAATAAATAAAGGATTGACAAATATTTGCTTTATGAAATTGAAATAAACATGAATAACTACATATCCTTGTTTCCAGATATCTTCTTGTTGATTCTTTTTAGAAATGCTAGATAATCCCCTAGCCGCAATCTTTCCTATGTAAAACCTCATATATCCTCTTAATTATTATATATGCTTTCATCTATCAGTCTACTTCCAATACTGCAGAAAAAAATGGAATTATAATAAATGGAAAGCATCTACAATTATAAGAAAATCTTGAGGCAAGCCACTTCATAAGACTTTAAAGAGTAGATCAATAAAAATAATTCGTGATAGAAGAAGCATGGATTCATCAGCTTGACTACTGTTTTAGGTAGTAAAACAGCATTTATAAAAGAGACCTCAGTAATAAGGCCTGATGTTTCATTCTTATAGGATAACTTAGTAATTCAAGTGCTTCAGGGTTCTTGGTTTTCTGCTATTTTTTTTCCTCCAGTTCTTTTATATATACGAGTGCAGTGGTCCTTAAATGACAAATAGTTTTCTTTTTCATTATGGCAATAAATCCAGAAAGTTCTAACGAAAACTGCCTTTTAAAATTATACTTGAACTCTGTGAAAGAGCTTATTGTATTTTATTTTAGCTATTTAGCTATTAGACTGTCAATCACTAAGGAAGTAGAATCAATTAACAAGGTATCAACCACTGTGCTAAGACTTGCTCACATTTTCTCATCTACCTAGCAGAATCTTCACAGCACCTGAACGGATGCTAATTCACAGGTATTTGATTAATTGAATAACAAATGTCTTTTCATCTGATTTCATGTTTTTAACATTTGCAAGCTCTATGTGGTTTCTAGCAATGGGATTTAGTAAGAATAACATTCATAAAATTTAATCATTATACTGCACAGCTTCAAGTTATTATCAGTGAAGAGATTTTGTATATTTTCCAAATAACAAAAAGTGGATTTTTTGGTTCAAGGTGAATTTTTGCAAAGAATATATTTCAGAAATATTAACCTATTTACAGAACAAAAAGGAAATCAGCAAGTGAAAATAGTTTTAAACTGAAAAACTTTATAATTATAAAGACTAGATGTTCATTTTCAGAGATTAATGCCAAGTGTTAGATGTTTAAGAGCAACTAAATCAAACTACCCTAAATATTGAATTCTTCTTACAATTTTGCTTATAAACAGCAAGACATTCTTGCCAACATATAAATGAGAGATTTAAGACAACGTTGATGTTTTTAAAAATAGCTTTTAGAAAACTAGCAAAGTGATTTTATGTCCTGAAGTGAAGACCCTTAGAGGCATTTGTTCACATGGCCTGTCAAAATGTATACCCAAACCATAAGTGGATGTCTGAGTAATAATTTATCCACCTTTATATGATTTGTCAGGTTTTATTTTTCAGAACAAGAGTTAGTTGACATCAGTAATATCTTCAGTTGAAAGTTTTTTCTGTTATTTACTCAATGTATACGTAGAGTGCTTCAGCAGAATATAAAAATATTATCAAGTCATTATTAATCAAACCAGGCACATGAGGCTAGATAATCAAATAATGACACATAAATAAAAGTATAATTAGTTCATGAGTTTATAAAAATTTCCAAAGGTACAAGTTAAATCAAGGTACCATGATAGTGTTGGAGTGCAGGTCATAATGAAAGCTCAACATAGGCCACTTTATTTTGAAAAAAAAAATTACTGAAGACATCCAGGATAAATATTTTGCTGCTTTAAAAGGTTTTGCAAAGCCATAGATATTTAAAACGTATTACCATTTTAATTTCCCATTCTGCCTCCACTCTGCTATACAAACAACAGTGTGGAGAAGTAAAACTTCCCTGGGTTTCTCGATGCCTCTTGAGACTCTCCACGCACCTAGAGAATTAGGTCTATAGCTCTTTGCTCAGTTAATTGTTCGGATATGAAGGCAATAAATCTCTGACCTCCTTCCTAAGAGTCAATTTGTTGCAATCCTTAGATTACTAAATCTCAGTTATAGGGTCCCACATTTGAGCCACAGAATGTAAGAAAAATTAGAACTTTTATTTCTCTGTATATTTACATGTCAAAGAGATGAACCTTCAGAATTGGGAGACTAGTAAAAGACATCAAAGCCTTTGAAGGTGGGCCCATCAATTTCTTGGAAAGATTTACTTACACTCCAAAAGCCTGGAATAAAGAGGAGGACTTTTTAGTTGAATGGGAGGACGGCTGCGTGTCCCCTTTACTATAAGCAAAATAAACAAACAAAGGAAATATTTTCTTCATTTTTATCTGTAGAAAATCTGACTATTCACTAGGACAATTGACCTGACTCTCTACACGTTTTCTCAGGAGTAAAGCCCCATGGAAAGGAGCAGCCAACACACATTATTACGAGATCTGTCAGCCTGAGATTACTTGTGTGCATTTCCAAAATAAAAAGAATAAATACGAATAGTAAAAGACCAACAGAGTCTCAAACTCTGTTCAATAGAGGAGTGGATGAATGAATACGCAATAGAAATTGTAAAGATTGGGAAGATGTTCACTTCCATTGAAAAAATTCAGAGACTCAAATTGTGAATAACTAATTTGCAGAATGTTTGGAGTAAAAAGAGAATTGATGTTCTTCAGAAAAAATTAAGTCAAAGCAATTTAAACTCAAACTACAGCCAAAGAGAGGAAGATTACTATCCATCTAGGAGTGCTTAAAAATGAGGGACTCATCAACAAGGAAGTCCAAGACAAAATGGAAGCTGAGTGCAGTATGAAATAGCTTTTGATGCCAGAAACTGTTGAGTCATTGTGAGAAATGAACCCACCGACCAATCAAAGGAGGGACGTTGAAATTCGAAGCACAATGAAGCGAGGCTTTAGTCAACATTCTTGCAAGAGCAGGTGTCTGATGGACAGGCACATTCGGGATAGTTACAGCAGGCGATTTATTTCCTAAAAGGCAAGTAGGCAAGTCCCCCCACCCCCAACACCTGATTCCTCATTGGCTAAGTATGACAGAGGTTACCGCCTTAGCCGGACATTGCTTATGCCCATGTAAGGCAAAAAAGTAGTCCGATTGAAGAAACGAACATTTCCTGAGGTGACACAGAGACTTTCAGTCCCTCCTCCCTTTGTTCTTTCGTGCATGCTCCTTGCAAAGCCCATGAAAGTAAAATAAGTCACAAAACATAGAGGAGAAGAAGAACCAGGAAGTGCAGTGCCTAAGGGTTTGAGACTCCATTGTTGGTGACGGAATGAGGGGTGTGGGGGGATTCATACATATTTCCAGTGGGTTATAAACCTACTGTTAACTAGACAGCACAGCTTTTATGAGGTATTTCTGAAAATGAAACATCTCCCTTACTTCTCACAGTCATGAAGACTGTCTGTAGGACTTAAGTAAAATTAAGTTTCTGGGACTGCCCTTTCATGAGGAAATAAATTGTTCCTGAAAATCACTGCTATTTTGAGAAAACAATTCCCATTCTACCTTAAACTCTAATACTTCCAAAAAAGGTAAGATTCTGATAAACACTAATAGAGTTGACATAAACAGGAGCATGATAGCCTTGGTAAAGCCCTTTCAGATGTGAAGGCACAACAGGATGGAGAAGAGCAACTCTACCCTCCTCTAAAAGCCCAAATTCTTCACTTCAGGAGAGAGTAGGAGATTTCAGTACTATGCTGTAGGCCTATTCCGGGAGAGGAAGCTTGAAACAGACTTACAGAAACAATGGTTCTATTTACATTGAGCATGCTAAGTCAGAAAATTATCTTCATATATTTTCCTCAAGTGTCTTGAAAAACATAATTTCAGGTGCAAATATTTGAAATAAATGTGCAATCTCAAAGCAAATTCTTTAGCCCTTACTTTTTTTTTTATTTTTTTATTTTTTTATTTTTTTTTGTTGTAATAGTTTATTTTCAAATTGGTTTACATATAACACCCAGTGTTCATCCCAACATGTGCCCTTTTTAATGCCCATCACCCCCTCTCCCCCCTCCCTCATCCCCCTTACCCTCAGTTTTTTCTTAGTCTTTGAGAGTCTCTTATGTTTTATCTCCCTCCCTCTCTGTGTCTTTTTTTTCTTTCCCCTCTTCCCCTCCCCCTGGTTTTTGCTTAGTTTCACAAAGTCCACCTATTCGTGGAAACATATGGTATCTGTCTTTTTCTGACTGACTTATTTCACTTAACATAATACCCTCCAGTTCCATCCATGTTGCTACACATGGCCAGATTTCATTTTTTCTCATTGCCACGTAGTAGTCCATTGTATATAAGTACCATAACTTCTTTATCCATTCGTCAGTTGATGGGCACTAGGTCTCTTTCCATGATTTGGCTATTGTCGAAAGTGCTGCTATGAACATTGGGGTAGACGTGCTCCTATGCATCAGCATTCCTGTGTCTCTTGGGTAGATTCCTAGCAGGGCTATTGCTGGGTCATAGGGTAGCTCTATTTTCATTTTTTTGAGGAACCTCCACACCGTTTTCCAGAGTGGCTGCACCAGTTTGCATTCCCACCAACAGTGTAGGAGGGTGCCTACTTCTCCACATCCTCGCCAGCATCTATAGTTTCCTGATTTGTTCATTTTAGCCACTCTGACTGGTGTGAGGTGGTATCTCAGTGTAGTTTTGATTTGTATTTCCCTGATGATGAGTGACATTGAGCATCGTTTCATGTGTCTGTTGTCCATCTGAATGTCCCCTTTGGAGAAGTGTCTATTCATATCTTCCGCCCATTTCTTCACTGGGTTGTTTGTTTTTCGGGTTTGGAGTTTGGTAAGTTCTTTATAAATTTTAGATATTAGTCCTTTATCCGATATGTCATTTGCGATGATCTTTTCCCATTCCGTTGGTTGCCTATTCGTTTTGTTGGTTGTTTCTTTTGCCGTGCAGAAGCTTTTTATCTTGATGAGGTCCCAATAGTTCATCTTTGCTTTTAATTCTCTTGCCTTTGGAGACGTGTCGAGTAAGAAATTTGTGCATCTTAGGTCAAAGAGGCTTTTACCTGTTTTCTCCTCTAGGATTTTGACGGTTTCCTGCCTCACATTCAGATCTTTTATCCATTTAGAATTTATTTTTGTGAGTGGTGTAAGGAAGTGGTCTAGTTTCATTCTTCTGCATGTTGCTGTCCAGTTCTCCCAGCACCATTTGTTAAAGAGGCTGTCTTTTTTCCATTGGCTACATTTTCCCGCTTTGTCAAAGATTAGTTGGCCATATACTTGCGGGTCCATTTCTGAGTTTTCTATTCTATTCCATTGGTCTATGTGTCTGTTTTTGTGCCAATACCATACAGTCTTGATGACCACCGCTTTGTAGTAGAGGTTAAAGTCTGGGATTGTGATGCCTCCCGCCTTGGTTTTATTCTTCAGTATTATTTTGGCTATTCGAGGTCTTTTGTGGTTCCATACAAATTTTAGGATTGTTTGCTCTAGCTTTGAGAAGAATGCTTGTGCAATTTTGATTGGGATTGCATTGAATGTGTAGATTGCTTTGGGTAGTATTGCCATTTTGACGATATTTATTCTTCCAATCCATGAGCATGGGATGTTTTTCCATTTCCTTGTGTCTTCCTCAATTTCCTTCATAAGTTTTTTATAGTTTTCAGTGTAGAGGTCTTTCACATCTTTGGTTAGGTTTATTCCTAAGTATTTTATGGTTTTTGGTGCAATTGTGAAAGGGATTAGCTTCTTTATTTCTCTTTCTGCTGCTTCATTGTTGGTGTATAGAAATGCCACCGATTTCTGTACATTGATTTTGTATCCTGCAACTTTGCTGAAATCATGAATCAGTTCTAGTAGGCTTTTGGTGGATTCTGTCGGGTTTTCCATACCAAAACTCAAACGGGAAGAAATAGAAAATTTGAACAGACCCATAACTAGTGAAGAAATAGAATCCGTTATTAAAAACCTCCCAGCAAATAAAAGCCCTGGACCAGATGGCTTTCCTGCGGAATTTTACCAGACATTTAAAACAGAGTTAATTCCTATCCTCTCAAGCTGTTCCAAAAAATTGAAACGGAAGGAAAACTCCCGGACTCATTCTATGAAGCCAGCATCACTTTGATTCCCAAACCAGATAGAGACCCAGCAAAGAAAGAAAATTACAGGCCAATATCCCTGATGAATATGGATGCAAAAATTCTCAACAAGATACTAGCAAATCGAATCCAACAGCATATAAAGAGAATTATCCACCATGATCAAGTAGGATTCATCCCTGGGTTGCAGGGCTGGTTCAATATTCGCAAATCAATCAACGTGATACATCACATCAACAAAAGAAAAGATAAGAACCATATGATCCTGTCAATAGATGCAGAAAAAGCATTTGACAAAATACAGCATCCTTTCTTAATAAAAACTCTCGAGAAAGTCGGGATAGAAGGAACATACTTAAACATCATAAAAGCCATATATGAAAAACCCACAGCTAATATCATCCTCAATGGGGAAAAATTGAAAGCCTTCCCCCTGAGATCAGGAACACGACAGGGGTGTCCACTCTCGCCACTGCTATTTAACATAGTGCTGGAAGTCTTAGCATCAGCAATCAGACAACAAAACAAAATAAAAGGCATCAAGATTGGCAAGGAGGAAGTCAAACTTTCACTTTTAGCCCTTACTTTTAATAAATGTTCTGAGTATATACAGTCACATTTCATGGTCACATTTCAAATTGTTAATCTTCCAGATCAAAGTGCATAGGGAACAGAATCCTGTGTTTTTTTTTTTTTTTTAAGTTTGAGTCTATCTTCAATTTATGTCCCTATTTTTTGTGCCCAATTTTATTTTACTTTATTTTTGTATTTTTATTTATTTTTTTTGAGAGAGAGATAGAAAACAAGCAGGGAAGGACAGAGACAGACTGAGACAGAAACCCAAGCAGGATCCACACTTTCAGCACAGAGTCCCATGTGGGGCCCGAACCTATGAACTGTGAGATCATGACTCGAGCCAAAGCCATGAGAGGGACGTTCAACCCACTGAGCCACGCAGGCGCCCTCAATTTTAATTTTTAACACCTTTAATTAACAGTAGTCATTTTGTAATATATTACTTTTTGGCTAGAATGGCATTGGGATACTTGTTTCAACTGAATTATCTTGTAGACTTAGACCTCGTTGGTAGCTACTTCACTTCACTGTCTCCCTTTCTTAACCTCAACTTTAAATATTTGTCTTGACAAACTTTGTAACATTTTTACAATGGTTTAAAACTGTCTCAATGACTTTTTCAAAGTTAGTTTTGTAATTCTGACCATAACGCTTTTTAAAAATTCTGATTTGGGGCACCTGGGTGGCTTAGTTGTTTAAGCATTCAACTCTTGACTTCAGTTCAGGTCATGATCTCACGGTTTATGAGATTAAGCCCTGTGTTGGGCTCTGTGCCAACAGCTTGGGATTCTCTCTCTCTCTCTCTCTCTCTCTCTCTCTCTCTCTGCCCCTACCCTATTTGTGCTGTCTCTCTCAAAATAAATAAATAAGCATTTTTTAAAAAGACAAAATGCTTTCAAATAATTTCGAATATCTGTTTGAGCTTTGATTTTTGTTTTGTTTTTTTTACCAAAACGTATGAATCCTGTATTTAACCTAGATTTACATTCACCAATTTAATAAATGTTTCTGAGTCACTGGTATTTGATTGACTCATTGGAAATTAACAAAACAAGAAGTAATGAATGTGTGATTCGACTAATGTAGGAAATGTTTGGTAATGAAGGCAACTCTTATGGATAAGCTTGCATAAGGATGGCCATGGGATTTCTACTAGTCTGCTCATGCATAGGACTTGAAGGAAGGAATATATTTTTGGCATTAGGCAACAATGCCTCTTGTTTGTGTGTTTTTTAGACTTCTAGTAAAAATTTGGGAGGACTGCAGAATGGAGGGGAAGATATTATTTATTCTTATACTAGAATACTCATTTCTCAAATGGGAGAAAATCTCAGCATTTCGAAATGCTGAACAGTAAAAACTCCATATGTATAACAGTTGGAAATTATTTTCGCTATTTACTTTTCATAGAATATAATAATGTTGGCAAATGAACAAGGCAATTCCTAGATGAATTATATAATTATTTGCAGTACTTTCAAAGATATTGATCTCTCTTCTTTATAAGTAATTCATAGGACACAATATTAAACAATAGATAAAATACCAAGTAAATAGGCTTCAGGGCATCACTCGCAGCATAATTAAAAACTAACTTATTTTTTTATTTCAACAGCCTCAATTCCCATTCAACACAACTGTGCATGACAAATTTATTGTCAAATTACTTGCAAACATAAGGCTGAAAAAGACTTTTACATTAACTTTACAAAACTTTCTCTTTGGAAATGATCAATATCTTATTTTATTAATTTAGCATTGTCTGGCTGCTTATAATTTGAACTGAGATGTTTGGAAAAAGGTGCAATTTTTCAATTATCTATACGTATAAAAATGAATGTTCTTAGCCAGTATGCCAATCCTACCAAGAAATGTTACAAATATATAAGCAAACTCTAAAGAAAATAAATATCACTGTCTGCCTAGGCGCATTCCACATGCTTCTTCCACCAAATCTCTCCCTAAGATTGACTGCTTTTTCAGTGTTTTTTGACATTAGACATATTCTATCCATGCATTGTCCGCCTTCACTTAATCTTTATTGGTAGTACTTCAGTGTCTTATCAACTTCATTGTTCCATTAAGAATTCTGGGTACTGCTGCTTTTCTACTTTCATTTTTATTTGATGTGAACAGAAGTCACTTTCCTTGTAATAAAATGACACAATATGATCATTTGATGTATTGTCCAAACTGATGCAGTGTTGTGACTGTTTCAGGAAAATCAGGACATACAAATGCCCTTCTATTGAATACAAAATTTTACTTTATTTTTTAAAATTATTTTTAATATTTATTTTATTTATCTTTGAGAGATATTATGAAACTGACAGAGACAGAGTGCAATCAGGAGAGGGGCAGAATCTGAAGCAGGCTCCAGACTCTGAGCTTTTAATACAGAGCCCGACATGGGGCTTGAACTCACTAACCACAAGACCATGACCTGAGCTGAACCTGGATGCTTAACTGACTGAGCCACCCAGGTGCCCTACCAATTTTTATTTTTATTTTTATTTTGTTAAAAAAAGAATTTCCTAGAAATTATATAAACACATTAAATCCTTAATTTTGCCTTTGTATTTACTCATTTATACGATTTCAAATTGAACATATTTCTATGATTAACACTTTTATTATATTTATAAAAAGGTTTTAATAAAAACTTTTCAAAATGACAGCTAATTTCTGTTTAAAGGAAATGAGAGCTTTAACATGTTATTTGTAACTTGTTCCACAGTATTCCAATAATACATAACATTTTGTATACTAATTAAAATATTTTGGATACTAAGTAAAACTATTTTGATTAAGATACTTTGCTCTCTGAGCAGACTTTGAGCGAATTCTGAGCATGTCATAGATAGAAGAGCAGTTTAAAAAACAGGAATTTTTGCAGAGAATGGATATTAAAAAGCAATAAAATAAGAACAAATGAATGAGATCTGCTTGAGTAAATCTAAGGATTCTGAACAAGCCTGGGCTTGTCCCAGTTAGCTGTAGAAAAGATTGCAGGGACAGAGCAAGAATGGAAGCCTCTCATAAAAATTGAGTCAGATCCTAGGAGGAAGTGACTATTTGATGTATATATTGAAAAAGATTCCTATTTGACAGGCATTATTAAAAATTAAAAAGAAGACAAGACAGAAAGAGAAAGAGAGGGAAGAACTGCTGTAGGAGATAAGCCACTTGCTCTAGGGGAACGGGCCTCTTAGATCACAAAGATGGATATGGCGATGAGAGTGGGCAGTGGGAGTAGGGAGTTATCCTTAATACTGGTGCTGCCTGTTGGACCTCGTGATGAGATCAGGTGGATGCTCACTTATCAGAGCTATAACTCTGACAAGGGACACATTAAACAGACTCAGAAAACATGGAGTTAATGATGGAGATACAGAAAATAGAGATACTAGAACGTTTTCTACATGTAAGGCCTTGTAATTGATGTGCATATATGTTATAATATATAAAATATATTCCTATATAATATGGATACAGTTATATACTGTAATATGCATTATATATGAATTCACATATACTCACATATATAATATAACAATGGAGAAAATGATGGTTGAAAGGAAATATTATTGAGAAGAATAGTCTTAGAAGAGGGATTTGAATTTTTATGTGAATGAAAAATGACCCATTAGTTTTGTTCCAGGGATTGGAAAATAGATTATATGCCAGTCAAAAACACAGAGACTTCTTGAAGTTTTCACAGGGTAGACAGTGCGATATGGGGGGTAGTTCCAAAACTGCTGGGAAGGCTGAAAAAGTAAAAGTAGCCTGTGGAATTACTCCAGATGATGACTCACTGAAGGAAGCCACCATTATCCCTGGAAGAACAAGCAGTGAAAGGGATATAGTCTATTCTTTACAATTCCACACCAATAATTGGACAAACAGCAGTGCAGGTGCTGTTAAGCAGTAACTCTGGACTCTCAATGAAGCTTCTGAAGACACTGGTGTTACTACTGCTGCTGTCACCATTGCTGTTGCTGAGAATACGTCCAGGAGCACCCAATTCCACCCATACTGGTGATCATGTCTTTAAAAGTAGACTGAAACTATTATCTATTGTATGATTCCAATTCCATGAAGTTCAATATCAGGCAAACTTGACTCATGAAGGTAAAATTCAGAGCAGCGGTTGCCTCTATCAATGACTAGGAAGGTTCACAACGGAGACTTCAGCATTTTAGTAACACTAATATATACTTAGCTGGATTGTAATAATACTGGCATCTTATGTTGTAGAAATGTATCACGTTGTATCCTGAAGACCTGTTCCCTTACATGTGCATTATATACACCATATTTTCATATAAAAATCAGTAACAGTAGTTTAAATTCAGTTTTAGACAATTTTTGGAAGAGGCCATTGGGAGGACATAATTACTGGTTGACCCATGAGCTGGACCCAGGAAATCAGAGACTCCTCATCTCCTTTTCAGTTCTTAGAATGTGTTTTCCACTGCTTTCTTTGCATTGGAAGCTACCCTAGGATGCAGTCTTGAGATAGTAAGGTGTTGCTGAGACCATCTGGACAGTATATGTGACTGAACCCAGTTAAGGCAGCTATATGAACTTTTAAGATTTGGCAGGCCAGGGCAGAGATCTATTATGAAAGCCATCCAAGACAAGCCTTGTAAGTAAGTTCCCTTGCTTATTAAGCCTGTCACCTGCTAAACTGCAGTGGCCTGACTGTTTCTTCAGTGTCTCCTGATCCTTTGCATATGTGAGCCTATTTCAGATTACAGCTGGGAAGCTCCCAGGATTGCAAAGGAAAAATAATGCTTTAAAATATTCAACTCCAAAAGATCTTTGAACTATTAGAATAAATATAGAACATTTTGTTAAACTAATATGGCAAGTCTAAATAGAAAGAATATTAAATTAAGGCAGGACTTTGAATAAGCGATTTCGTATATAGTTACAGGAAATATGAAATTAGTAAATGCGCATGTGTATACAAAACATTATTCCGGAATCATAAAATCCTGTTTGATGCATCTGGGAAATATTTACCAGTTTCCTATAGATTAATTGGAAACACTTTAAATGTTTCTTAATGGTACATAAAGCCATAGCTAAAGACATCTTAGATACCATGAAAAATGGGAAGATCGGCTCGGGAGAATTTATCTCTCTTTTATGTAAAATTTGAAAAGTCCAGGGATGATATAATAAACCATTTTGTTGGTTTCTTTTGTTGTTTGTATATCGCTAGATCTGTCTCTTCCTCTTCATGTATGACATATCTCAAAACAGTCTATATATTATTTACAGTAGTAACAAGGATAAAGGACATACATATTCCTTTTAAGAACACCAACTGGAAGCAGCATGTACTCCTTCTGCTCACATGCCACTGTCCAGGAACTAGTTGCATCGCTCCTAGATGCATTCACCAAAGCGAAAGGAGGCTGGTAAATGTAGATTTTGGTTTGCAATGTTTCCTGAAAAATGCGTATTAAGATGAAAGAGGAAGATGAAAATTAGAAGTGTCTGTCACTTTAACTCTGATATATCCACGTTCATTCCCAAAGAAAGACTATCCCTAATTGTTGTCTGATTACTGCTTTCAGCTCCCTTTCCATGATATCTGCTTAATGGAAGTACTTCTGGCAGAGACTGTTTAGAGTCCATACTCCATGGACTAAATTGCTTGGGAGATTTCAGAATATGCATTTTATATTATAATGTTTCTGTCTCACATACCGTTGCTGGACCTTTCCCCACCTGTTCACTGATAGAATATATTCTAAAATGGAAATATTATTTTGTCTGTATTTTTCACCTCGATTGAAATGTGCATATTCTATAGTTATTAGTTGCTATAAATGAATTTTTAAAAGGAAGAAATCATCAACTACTTGAATAACACAATTCAATTTTGTACGTCTATAACATAGACTCAAGCCTAAGTAATTACATCGAAATATACATGACTCATTTTGGAGTAAGTCAATACGCAATAATTTCATCAGATACCAAATGTAATATCATTTCTAAATCATAAAAATGTGGGAAATGTATTAGAATAAGAGGCAGCGTACATGACAATAAAGAAGAGTAGTAATTCAGAGGTGTAAACAGAAATTGCCTCTTGGTCAGATGAGTAAATAGTTATTTTAAAGTTAGCCAATGATAAGACCTCTTAACTCTTTTTGATGGATAGATTATCCATGGATACCTGTTATCTTACCATATCCTATTTTTAGATATTGCATTTTAAAACTTCTAAGAACATAAATATCATTTTAATTGATCTATTATATTTAGTGTTTGGTTTTTAATTCTGAAAAAATCATTATTTTATATTATATTAACAAGATTGATTATGATAATGTAGGATTTTTTTAATTTTGGTGGGTTGATGAGAAAGAAGATTGTTCATAACCATAAATCATGTTAGGTTTTAGAGCAATAAAAATTGTGGGATTTCCTTAATGGCTTCCTTGACTTTGCTTCTGAAATATTTATCAGTCTCAAAAATATCACATTTTATGTTGAACAATGACTATTAATAGTGTCTGATAGAAGACTTAACAACCGATTATGGATCATCACCTCAGAGTTGGGCTCATACAAATGTAAATATCAATATTTTGATTATAATGTACTAATGTCTTTCAATTTGTAACTCAATTAAATATACTTTGCTTATTTCCTGTTAAGTGTCTAAAAATTGTGCCTGGTAACATTATGCAAGGTACTCTGAAAATACTTATGCGTTATGTATGTCCACTTCTCAAGAGAGTATTAATCTTTAGGGAGGCAAACATAACCTACAAGGAACACTGAGGGTATGAAACGGGTGAGTTTTAATTTTGTAAATATATTTAATACTGATAAAATCTATGTGGAATCACCTATAAGAGAGTTGAAACAGGTCTCTAAGAAGATAATGCAAAGAAAATAGAAATATTAGAGACAAATAAAGATGGAGAACTATTGCGAAGAACACATTAGTAATTCGATGATACATTTAACAAAAACAAGATTACAAATGCAAAAGCCAATCTAAAGTTGTGTTCATCCATCAAGAATCTATTTTTTAGGGGCGCCTGGGTGGCTCAGTCGGTTAAGCGTCCGACTTCGGCTCAGGTCATGATCTCACGGTCTGTGAGTTCGAGCCCCGCGTCGGGCTCTGTGCTGACGGCTCAGAGCTTGGAGCCTGCTTGGGATTCTGTGTCTCCCTCTCTCTCTGCCCTTCCCCTGCTCATACTCTGTCTCTCTGTCTCTCAAAAATAAATAAATGTTAAAAAAATAAATATTTAAAGAATCTATTTTTAAAAAACAATAAAATTATATATATTTAAAGTATATAACGTGATTAATGACACACAGCAGTGAACAGATTACTATAGTTGAGCTATTCAGTGACACTCTGTGTGTGTGTGTGTGTGTGTGTGTGTGTGTGGTCAAAGCACGGTATTCACTACCATATTATTAACTAGAGTCATCATGACATAAATTAGATGTCTAGACTTATGTATCTTATATAACTGTAACTTTGTGCCAACATTTTCTAATGTGCTCCACTTCCCCACTCCTGGTACAAACATTTTACTCCTAGACTTGACTTTTTTTAGATTCCACTCTAAGTGAGCTCGTGCAATGTTTTTATTTCTATGTCTGGTTTATTTTACTCAGGATAATATCCTCCGTGCTCATTTATGTTGCAGCAGTAGCAATGTGTCCTTTTTTAAGGCTGAATGATATTCCATTATTTTCATACTGCAATTTCTTAATCCTTTTATCCATTAACAGATACTTATGTTGTCTCCATATCATGGCTGTTGTGAGTAAATCTCTAAGGAGCATTGGAGTTCCAGTATATCTTTGAGGTTTTCATTTTATTTCCTTTGGGTATATACCCAGAGGAGAGATGCCTGGATCATATGGTAGTTCTATTTTTATTTTTTTTTAATTTTTTTAATGTTTATTTATTTTTGAGACAGAGAGAGACAGAGCATGAGTGGGGTAGGGGCAGAGAGAGAGAGGGAGACACAGAATCCGAAGCAGGCTCCAGGCTCCAAGCTGTCAGTACAGAGTCCGACGTGGGGCTTAAACTCAAGGACCGCGAGATCATGACCTGAGCCGAAGTCGGACGCTCAACCAACTGAGCCACCCAGGCACCCCTATTTTTAATTTTTAAAGAAACTTCCTATGCTTTCCATAATGGCTTTAAATATTACATTCCCATCTACTAGGATTTCCTCTTCTCCACCTTTGCCATCACTTGTTTTCTCTTGTCTTTCATCATAGCCACGCTGCGTGAGAGGATATCACACTGCGGTTTGGATTCGCATTTCCCTGATGACTAGTGATAATGGAGCACCTCTTCATATACTTTCTGGCCATTCATATTGGAAAAGTGTCTTTTTGAGTCCCTTGCCCATTTTTTAATTTGTATTATTATTATTATTATTATTATTATTTTTTTTTTTTTTTTTTTTTTTTTTTTTTTGCTGTAGAGTTCTATAGTTCCTTATGTACCTTGAGCTAACCACCTCATCAGAAGCATAGTTTGCAAGGATTTTCTCCCATTCTGCAGGCTTGTCTTTTTATTTTGTTGATTGTTTTCTTTGCTATGCAGGAACTTTTTAGTTTGATATAGTCCCATTTGTTTATTTTTGCTTTTGTTTGCCTGTGTTTTCAGTGTCATATCCAAAAATCATTGTAAGAGCCAATGTCAAGGGGTTTCTCTCTATGTTTTCTTCTAGAAGCTTTGTGGCTTCAGGTTTTAATAAGTGTTTAATCCATTCGGAGTTGATTTTTGCACATGGCGTGAGACAATGGTTCAATTTTATTCTTTTGCATATAGATATTCAGTTTTCTCAGCACCATTTGTCGAAGTGACTATACCTTCCCCATTGCATATTCATGCTTTCCTTGCAAAAATACTTGTCATTTGCAACAACATGGATGGAACTAGAGGGTATTATGCTAAGTGAAATAAGTCAGTCAGAGAAAGACAGATATCATATGATTTCATTCATAGGTGGAATTTATGAAACAAAACATAAATATAGGGGAAGGAAAAATAAAATAAGATAAAAACAGAGAGAGAGGAGTCACCTGGGTGGCTCAGTCGGTTAAACGGCTGACTTCAGCTCAGGTCATGATCTCACGGTTCCTGGGTTCGAGCCCCACATCGGGCTCTGGGCTGATGGCTCAGAGTCTGGAGCCTGCTTCAGATTTTGTGTCTCCCTTTCTCTCTCTACCCCTCCCCCACTAATGCTCTGTCTCTCTCTCTCTCAAAAAAAAAAAAAAAAAAAGATAAACATTAAAAGAAATTAAAAAAAAAAAAAACAGAGAGGGAGGCAAACCATAAGAGACTTGAATATAGAGAACAAACTGAGGATTGATAGAGGAAGTTGGATGGGAGATGGGCTAAATGGATGATGGACATTAAAGAGGGCACTTGTCAGGATGAGCACTGAGTGTTACATGTAAGAGATGAATCACTAAATTTTACTCCTGAAAACAATACCACACTATATGATAACTAACAAGAATTTAAAATAAAATAAAAATGATTGTATATGCTTGGATTTATTTCTAGTCTTTTAACTCAGTTCCATGTTCAAATGTATCTGTGTTTATGCCAATAGTATACTGTTTGATGACTATAGCTTTGTAATGTAGTTTGAAATCAGGAAGTATGGCATTTCCAATTCTATTCTTCTTCAAGCATGCTTTGGCTATTTGGGGTCTTTCGTGGTTCCGTATCAATTTCATGATTTTTTACAGTTTCTTTGAAAAATGCCATTGGAATTTTGAGAGGGACTGTCCTGACTCTGTATATTGCTTGGGTGGTATAGACATTTTAACAACAATTCCTTTAATCCATGTACATGAGATATATTTATGTTTACTTATGTCTTCTTCAACTTCTTTTATCACCATTTTGTATTTTTCAGTGTACATGTCTTTCATCTATGTCTCCTTTGTTAAATTTATTACTAAGTATTTATTCTTTTTTTATAATAGTTTACTAAGTATTTTATCCTTTTTGATGCAATTGTAAGTAAGATTATTTTCTTGATTTCCTTTTCAGAATTGTTGGTGAAAAAATTCAACTGATTTTTATATGTTTATTCTGTAAAACTTTACAAAAGTTACAAAACTTCCTGAATCTTTACTGAATTTATTCATTTTATTTTTTTTTGAAGGTGGAAATTTTAGAGTTTTCTACATTTAATACCATGTCAACTACAAATTGAAACAATTTTACTTCTTCCATTGGATGTCTTTCTAATTTGGCTAGAACTTTTAGTACTATGTTAAATAAAAGTGGTGAGTGTCAATATCCTTGTCTTGTAGAATGAAAGATAAAAACTTCAGTCATCTTAAAAGATGCAAAAAAATCATTTGATAAAACTCACACCATTCATCATTAAAACTCTCAACAAATAAACATAAAAAACTTTCTTGAACATGATAAATGTCTTTTAGTTAAAGCCTATAACTAACATCATAATCAACAATGAAAATTTTTCCTCTAATATCTGTAACAAAACTTTATTTAATGTATAATGTTCAAAGTATAGTTCAGATCTATGGGGAGTATAAATAAGAATAACACACAGTTCTTTATGACACGTGTGGAGAATGATCATTTATTGTACAGAAATAAAATAATGGGAATGTGATATTTGGGGAAAAATGCTTCATTGTTGTCAGTAAACCTTGCTCCTTCTATGTTTTACCATGTTCTCATTTCCTGTAATAATTAAGGTAACACAAGTGCAGGAGTAGCACACCCTCCAAATCTTAAAGCAAAATGAAACAAATAAACAAAAGAATGTTATCTTTTGACTACATTATATGACTGAGAGTTGTGGTTTCCCAAAAGGAATTTAAAGACCCATTTTCTTTCCACATATCGCTTTACTACATTTATAGCTCTGGTGGTTGCTCTATGGACTGTTTTGATTCTAGCTAACTAGGAAGTGAGGAAAGAGATGAAAAATTATGAACTGGAAATTTGAGTGAGGTCTAAAAGTAGCCCACATTATTCTTACACATATTCCATAGTGTATAACTTAAATTTCTGCACCCAAATGTAGGAGAGTCTAACAAAGGTAGTCCAGATTTATTATGCAAAAAAAGAGAAGCTGGAGTTTTGTCCAGCTGTTTTTAAATAAAATGTCTAACCTTGACCTTAATTTGTTCATTAGTAGCTATTCTATTTGTTGGCTGTCATCATCTATTTCCTTTTGATACGGAACATTTTCAGTATATCTAAGCCTTCTAATAGATCATTATTCCTCAAGGTTGGCTGTCCCATCCTCACACTCAAGTTTGATGTGATAAACTCAGTACAGCCTGATTCTTTCTCTTGGTCAGTGATTAAAACAAAAATAGAAATATGACTTGATTCAGGAGAAAGCAAACGAGGGGAAATCATACTGGATCCTAAGAGAGATGCAAGAAAATACACTCTATTTTAGTCTTCTGGGTACTACTGAATCTGGAAACGATATCTCTCAACTTCTGCAGTTATGTTTGAAGCAATATTGAGGATGAAGGTGAAAACAGACAACAGCAGAGAATAGTGTTAGAACGAACCAGAAAATTGAGGATATAATTTATTAAGTGAATACACAAAGTCTAAGACCTCTTTCACCTCTTGACTTATGTTAGATTAATACTCTTTATCTTGAGAATTTGAAATAGTATTTGGCAGACAAGTGGGTGGTCCTCTTAGATTTTCATTCAAGAAAAACTTTTGCGAAGAGAGTAGTTGGTGGGCTACCTCCAGCAGTTCCACCTCAGAACAACAAACACATCGTTAATGCACAAGCCATGATACGCCCACCCTGTGACCTGTCAGTGGCTGAGCAAGTCAGATTTGCTGGGACTGGTCCAACTTGAGACTTTCTAAATCACAGTGTGTGTTCTGGGGCTTTTCCAGTCGGCTGAAATTTATCAGACTTGCACTGCTGTCTGAGGTTTCTCCTTCCCAATCATCCTTACTGGTCTCTCTCCTATTATCGGCACCAAACTTGCATCATTAATCTAGAGATTCTTCTAGCTTCCTCTTGCTTCCTCTTCTCTTTTACCTTCAAACATATTTCCCCCAATTAACCTCTTGTGTGTGGAATTACATCTTGGCATCTGACTCTCAGAAGACTCAAAGTGACAATTTTTCTTACACTCAGTAAAAAGCTTCCTAATTGAAACATCATTTGTTAGTTCAATCAATATGTATTAAACACGAAGCATCGTGCTATGTATTAGAGAAAAATTGATGCCAAGGAATGTATAGTAATACAGTCTCATACGTGCCATTTTAAGAATATGGAAAACATACTAATGATTCATACACATGAGATTTAAGAGGTTAGAGAAATTGAGAGTGAAAACTGAATAGCAATAAGAATTAAAATAAGATAAATACAAGAGGGAAAGTTTATAAAATATGTTAATAATTACAATAATAGTTGTGTCTGGGTGGCTTACTTGGCTAAATGTCCAACTTGGTTTCGGCTCACATGATCTCGCAGTTTTGAGGGATGGAGCCTCGCTTTGGTCTCTGCACTGGGAGCACGGAGCCTGCTTGGGATTCTCTCTCTCCCTCTCCCGCTGCCCCTCCTCTGCTTGCATGGGTGCATGCTCTCCTTGTCTCTCTCTCTCAAAATAAAGAAATGTATTTTAAAATAACAACAACAACAACAACAATAATAATAATAATAAAAGGTATATTCCCAGATCTTTGACTATAATGGTCCAGACAAGCAAGTGTCTAATCAAAGAGGTAAACATGCAAGAAATATCAATTTCCTTGCATGTCAAAAGCTAAGGTGTATGCAATTTGCCAATGATGATTATGTAAGTTTCATGATGGCAAGGGCCACATGTATTATCACTGCATCCCCCCAAAGCTAATACAGTGTAGTACCTTTAATAAATTATTTTGAGAAGGAATTAACTAATTTTTTAAAAGCCTAGCCTTTTTTTTCTTGGAAAAGTTTCAACATAATATTTGTAATTCATACAATAGGTTAGAAGAGGAAAAAAAGGTGAAAGGAGTGCCCCATATAAGAAGATATTTCAGAAAATTATACAAATTCATTCCAACAAGAAAGAAATGGATGGATGAAAATTGGTTGTTAGAGTTCTATTTCAAATTTAGACTAAAGTGTGAATGAGTTTCTATTTAATAACAGAGAAAACCAGAAATAAAAAGGTATTGTACTTGTGAGATGATTCTGTTTGAATTGCCTATAGAATATCAAATGTGAGATACATATTAAGCACTCGAATATGTAGAAATATAAGTGGAGAATGCAAAACCACCTACCTGTAGTTCTTGATAACTGAATCAATAAAATTAAAAAGATATTTTGAGGCTTCAAAGAATATAGAGGTAATGTCCATTCCATATTTTATTGAGGAAAGAAGAAAAACAAGGTCATAACTACTTGAACTGTCACCACTAGTATGATTCTTACAAAGATGCAAAGTTAGTGAGTGTATTCAGATGTAAAATAATAAAGAACTATAAGAAAGCTTGACATCTATTTGGGGAAAAATTTCTTAATTGTATACATACATTAAACTGACCCCAAATGTATACTTAGAGCATATAATACATTTTCTTTTAACTTGTTTAAGGGAATCATAACCAAGAACATAAGAACACCTGATGAAACTCAACTGGATTAATCCAACTGTGAAAATAAAATGTCTAGTAGTCATCTCTTTATTCCTATTAAAAGAATAAACTACCAGGAAAGAAACTCAGTTTTGTGAAAACAGCTGTATATGTTTATTTTATTTATATTATGTGCATTGCACTTCAAAATTAAGTTGCTGCTTTAAGAAATGATGTAAAATTACATATTTTGATATACTTTCTAGAGGGTTAATTGAAAATTGCTTACGAAGGCTTCACAAGCCACAAATTGAAACTGTTTTCAGTAACTTGTTTTCGCTGTGACACTCAATGTACAGATTTGCTGATAATGCAGTTTCACCGAGAGGCAATGCTGACTCTGGAGAGCTTAAGGAGTGGCCATTTTTGGAAGAAAAAACCCACATCGAGTAAGTTTTGTTGAATCAAATAGGCTTTATTTAAGAAAAGTATTTGGAATTCTCTTTTTAAAAAGGCATTTATTCTAAATTCTAAGACAAAGCCAAATAGAAACATTTGATACTTGATAGAAAACTACTTTTTTAGGTGGTCATGGGATAACCTTCCATAAGGTACTCTAATTTACTAAAAACAAAAACAAAAACAAAAAGTCAGAAATTCAAAATAAAAACAGTACTGGAAAATGACAAAGTGCTAGTTTATAGAATCGAGAACTAATTTCCACTAATTATGGCATGGATGAAACTAATTAATTAAATATGAAAACATATTAAAGAAAGTAGTATTGGAACAATTTCCCTGGTGATTCCTAGAATAGAAATTAGGTTCCTCTAATTCCTATGCTTGTTGTAAACTCCATTTTTTCTTTTGATGTTTGTATGAAACCATACCAACTAAAATAAAAGTTGCTAAAGGCAATACAAAAAAATGCCATGTAACTTTCACTCAGAGAACGCTTTTATGTTCACAAACTGTCCCAATACTTTTTAAGGAAAGCAATCCTCCACAGAACATTGTGTTTCTCCTGATGCTGTGACTCTTTAGTTCTTCGATCAAGATGAGTTCCATAGTCCTTCCTTGACTTTCACAACATCCCAAATATTTTTGAAGATTACAGGGTACATTAATGTGTATTTCATAACTTTCCTCAGTTTCTTTGTCTGATGTTTCTCAGATTAGTTTTTAGGATCTGCACTTTCGGCAATAACATCATCAACACGAAGCAGTTCAATCCTTATCACGTCCCATCAGACGGCATACAATATCCATTTGTGTCATCAGTGGAGTTTTTAAGTTTCAGTTGATAGGTGATGCCTTCCAGGCTTCTCCATCATAAAGTATCTCTTCATTTCCTTTATAATGAAGTATATTTAAATAATATATAATATGACATGACAAAACATATAATTGTATAATTAAGTAATGGATAACTATTTAAAGAGACAATAATTTAAGATAATGAAAATATCTTGTTCTTATCCAACATTTACGTATTAGGTTTAGCATCCAAGGGTTTCTTATTTCAATTAAATGCTACCCTGAAGTTTGACAGATAATGAGTTTTTAAAATACCTTGTAATCCCTTCTCCATTTATTGATTGACATTATATGGGGAAAATAGTTCTTTCTTTTCCTGTTTATTTATTTTAATATGTATTTACTTATATTAATAATTTATCATTAATTAAATAATTATTTATGTAATAGCAAAAAGAGCTATTTATATAACACATAATTATATAATTAATAAATACAATGATCTAAATTATCCCAAAACAAGGATTCAAAACACATAAAGCAAAAATTATGTAATTAAAATGAGCAGTTATATCTAAAAATATAGTATGAGATTTCAATATACCTTTCTTAGGTACCAGTAAACGATACACAGAAAATTAGTAAAGAAGACTTGAAAGAACAAAAACAAAAAAGAAGTCTTGAAAAACACTGCCTATTCGACCAATTTGACATTTAAAGAATCATTGAAGAAATAACAGTAAAATATGCATTTTTTCCAAGTTTACAGAAACCATGGCATGATGGGCCATATTTTCCTTTATAAAATAAGCCTCAATAAGTTGGTAAGAATTTGTGACATGGAAAGAATATTCTCTTTCCACAAAAAATTAAAATATAAATTGATAATACAATAATAATTGGAGAATATTCAGACTTCTGGAATTGTATTGTATACTTCAAATTAAGTTTTTTTATTTGTTTTATGTTTTGTTTAATTTTGAGAGCCAGGAGACAGAGTGGGAGTGGGGAGGGGCAGAGAGAGAGGGAGACACAGAATCCGAAGCAGTTTCCAGGCTCTGAGCTGTCAGACATGGGGCTCAAACTCACAGACTGCAAGATCGTGACCTGAGCCGAAGTCGGGCGCTTGACTGACTGAGCCACCCGGGTGCCCCCAAAATAAATTTTAAGAAAGAATAACATGAAATTATTTGGAAATGAATAAAAATGAACATATGATGTATTAAAAATTCATGAATGCAACTAAAGCAATGTTTCGAAATAAATTTTATAGTAATATTTGCTTAAAGAAAGAAATATAATTCTCTGGATTGTATGGTAAAAGTATTTTAGTTTTATTATCATTCCACCAAACTATTTTCTAAAGTGTCTGTATCATATTGCATTCCCCCTAGGAAATGAGCATTCCCGTTGCTCTCAATCCTTGTCGGCATTTGGTGGGGTCAGTGTTCTGAATTTTGACCATTCTAACAGGTGTTTAGTGGTAGCTCATTGTTTTAATTTGTATTTCCCTGATGATATATGAAGTGTAGTATCTTTTTGTATGCTTATTGGCTATATGTATTTCTTCTTTCGTGAAGTATCTGTTAAGTTTTTTAGCCCATTTTTAAATCACATAGTTTGTTTTAATATTGTTGAATTTTAAGTGTTCTTTGTGTGTTTTGGAAAACTGTCCTTTGTCAGACATGTCTTTTGCAAATATTTTCTTCCAGTTCTGTTTTGTTGCCTCAGTCTCTTGACGTTGTCCTTTGCAGAGCAGAAATTTCTTAATCTTAATGAAGTCCAGCTTATTAATTATTTCTTTCATGGACTGTGTCTCTAGCATTATATTTAAAAAGTCATCTAGAATTTCTCCTATGGTATGATTTATGAAATTTTAAAATTTTGCATTTTACGTTAGGCTGTGACCTATTTTGAGCTAAGTTTTGTGAGGAGTATAAGGTCTGTGTCTAGGTTTATTTTGTTACATATGGATGTCCACTTGTTCCAGCACTGTGGGGAATAAGCTTCTGGGCTTACACCAATGGATTAACAAGGCATAAAGAAATACAAAGCCATGGAATGCTCACACCTGAGCTTGGGTAAACAAGATTGGCACCCCAAGAGTAGGAAGGTGCAAAGGCACCCCAAAATAGGAAGGGGGTGCAGAGCCCCCAGGATAGAGAGGGGCAAAACCCCCAGAGTTGGGAGCAAAGGCTCCCAATACATAGGTATTATGAGGTAAGAAAGATTAGGCATTCAGGGCAAAGCACCCCCCACTTTAGTTTGTTAGCAGAAAGCTGCTTTCACAGGAAGGAAGGACCAACTTAGGGAAGCAGGTAATTAGAGCTCTAGACCTCTGCACTCTGCTGCTGTGGGTGATACTGCCTGGTATGAGCTAATTTACAAGAAAAAAGGTGACTTGTTAACCTTGAAGTGTTTTGGCCTACCTGTCTTATCCCTTAGGCTAGCTAAGATAAGCAGACACAGCACCTCCTTTCTGCCATTAACAACCATCTGCCCATCTGCCCATCTGCCAGGTGCCAGGATTTTGTTTTATATTGACCCAAACCCCAGACACTGTATAACTTCAAAAACCCCCTTTCCCTCATGCCCATGAGTTGATGTTCACAGCTTCTTTGTCTCGTCCTGCGGCCCATCATGTTTGTAAGTTTATTAGGACCTCCTCGTGTCTCCATCCTTCCAACTACATATTGGCTCCTATTATTCCCTTTCTAAATCCTGCACGGCAGTCACACTGTAAATTTAATATTTTCCAATTTTCCCCTATATTTCTACTTCTCTCAATAACGTTACTCTTCTTTATCTTCTAATGTCCACTTATTTTTGTCTAACAAAATATTAAACAGTCAAATAATTCACAAAGCCTTTCAAAATTCAAAGTTACAGATTTCTCTCAGCCTCAAATTTATCATCTATAATAAATCAGAATTGCTTCTCATTAGAATTAAATATTAAAACATGTTTAAGATATCTTAAAGAGTACTTGACATGTGTCATATACATACATATATATATATGTGTGTGTATATATATATATATATATATATGTTTCCCCTCATTTTGTGATTTACTTTAGTCCTTAAGCATTGATAGCTTTATGGCATCTATAACTAACCATCACATATTTTTCTTGTTCATTGGTTGCGTTTTATGTACCTCACGAGCATATAAACTCCTTGGAATCTGTAAACTTGTCTTGCTCATGTTAATATCCTACTCATCTTCTTATAAACACAGTTTCTTTTTTTTAATTTTTTTTAACGTTTATTTATTTTTTGAGAGACATAGAGACAGAGTATGAGCAGGGGAAGGGCAGAGAGAGAGGGAGACACAGAATCTGAAGCAGGCTCCAGGCTCTGAGCCGTCAGCACAGAGCCCGACGCAGGGCTCAAACTCACAGAGCGAGAGATCATGACCTGAGCCGAAGTCGGCCGCCCAACCGACTGAGCCACTCAGGCGCCCCTAAACACAGTTTCTTATACATAAATGTTCCCTAAATGTTTATTAAATAAATTAATGTTAAATAGATACACATTTTATTAATTAAACTTTCAAAAGATTGATCTGTTTTAAGGCTAAGGCTTCTTTGTTAAACCGTAGTATTTTCACATTTTTGTAAACGTTAAATATTTAAAAAACAATACATCTTTAAAAAATAATTAAAAATCAATATTTAGACTTATACAATTATGGATTATAGAAGTATTGTAGGATAACCACATACATTTTGAAATAACCAATAAAGTTAATTCTTAAAGTCTTCAAATATCATCTTAATTATTCTCATCTTCTTTAGATTAAATTTTTATCTTGAATTTTATTTTTAAGTAAAACTCTTAGAATCTTTAACTATAATAGGGATGTAAAAGGGATGTGTGCATGAAAATGTTTAAATCAATTTAATTTATGGAAGTGTTATTAACTAAGTTCAAGTAAAATTACCTAAAGAGCAATAATGCATTTTATTTTCTTTTTCACATTTTCCTAATGAGTCTTGGAAGTTTACATAATTATTTTAATTAGGGTTATAAACTTCTACCTGGGCAGGTGAGAGGCTAATTACCTAATTTATATGCAAACTGAGCAATTTTCTCTAGGCTCTTTAGCACTTCATCTTTCCATTTAATTTTCTCTGTTTCAATCAATTAATACTTATTCTGTTTTTGTCCCATTTAAATGAATGATTAAAAATTACCCTTAGTGTAAACTCTATGTTGATAGTTCAAATGAAGAGTGTTTTATCCCCAATGTGTTTTAGGTGAAAGTACCTATCATATTTTGTGTTTACTTACTTTTATACAGGCATGTTTTATGTTTGGAAAAACCATAGTGTCAATTTGCGTAAAGTGCATGCTAGCCTCAAACTTTAAGCCATAATAATAAAATAATAATAATATAATGATGTTCATGCTTCTTTTTTTTTTAATGTTTATTTATTTTTGAGAGATAGAGCGTGAGTAGGGGAAGGGCAGAGAGAGAGGCAGACGCAGAATCTGAAGCAGTCTCCAGGCTCTGAGCCATCAGCACAGAGCCTGATACCGGGCTTGAACTCACAGACGGCGAGATCATGACCTGAGCTGAAGTTGGCCGCTGAACCAACGGAACCACCCAGGCACCAGGCGCCCCTGTTCATACTTCTTAAACAATTACTTAAGTGGAAAGACTTACGGTAAATACTCATGTTTTCTTCAATGTTTTCTTTTAGTACTGAGAGCAGAGGTGGGTAACAGGAGAGCAAAAGATAAGTCTATTTTTATCACTTTAACAGGTCATAGACCATATCACAAAAAGAATCTATTTTGATTTATTCCAAAATTAGCTCCATACCCAAAACACTACGATCAATTGGTTATATTTATGTATCTCTCTTTCTGGGATCTCTATTCTATTACATTGATCTATCTGTCTGTTCTTTTATCAATATAACACTGTCTTGATTCCTGTAATGTTATAGTAAGTCTTAAAGTTGGGTAGTATCAGTCTTAATTATTTTGAATAAATAAACAACAACAACAAAAAACCCTGCATTTGGATCTGACAAGATATGTGTTTGCAAGGAGTCATCATAGCCATTTTCAATGCCATTATCATTACTTTTGGAAAAATTCAAACAATATGTGGGTTTCAAATTAAATTTATACATAGGTCCTGGGATTTAAAGTGTTAACTCTATTTCAACTATCTGAAAATGTAATATGCACAACAGTTTTGCTAGAATAATTCCATTTTTTTCTTCTAAAAGATAAAATTTCTACTTATTTTAATCTAGTTGGAAAAAATTACACACACACACACACACATGCACAATCAAATCACTGATAACTGTATTGCTGCTATCTTCTGTAGTATATTTTCATTAGCATTTTGAGTAGAATTAAGAAAATTTTTGCATAAAGTTTTTCCTTCTCCCTCCCTCCCTCTCCCTCTCTCTCTCTCTCTCTCTCTCTCTCTCTCTCTCTCTCTCTCTTTCTTTCTTTCTTTCTTTCTTTCTTTCTTTCTTTCTTTCTTTCTTTCTTTCTTTCTTTCTTCGTTCAAACCAAGAATGATGGTCTGAGGACATAATATAATACAAAACTGTTGTATTCCTTGGTAGGAGAAAACACCTAAGACAGTTAATTGCACTAGAAAGAGATTAGCTGATTATACTTGGGGAAAAAAAATCATACAAGCACTATATAAAGCATTGTCCTTTTCCTCTGTTGGAGGGCATTTATTCATAGACATCATGTGTGTTTTCTTCCCGAGGGGTGAGGTTGACCTAGAACCCTATGGGCAGCTCTTCACTGTTAAGCTTGCCAACTATTTGTCAGGAATGATTAGTGAGAAAGAAAGAAAGAAAATTTCCCCTGTTGATAATAAGGGGCAAATAGAAGAGACTCAGAAATTATCATAGGGAATCACATATGTTCAGTAAGAATACTTTGCATTTGATAACATATATCACTGAACAATCATTATTTTTACATATTTTAGTGATGAGTCATTTGAAATCGACAGGTGTGCAATAATAATAAAAAACTCTGTGCCAACTCACGAATTGATGTGTACATTGTAATTATTTTTTCTACAAATAATAATTTTATTTTTTTGTTATCTAGGTGAGAGGAAGGAATAATTAATTGTGGTTTACTTTTAATCATACTTTTTCGAAACCTACTTTAACTGTCTGGATTTATATATAATAATCGAAAACATATTTTATGTAAAAAATTAAATGAAAGAATTTACTACAACTCTATTTTGAAATATATTCTGAATATATTGCAACATAAAACTGAAGAAAACTATAAATTTTCCTTAACAGTTTCATAAAAGCCTTACATTCCTCATGAAATCAATAATAATGTTGCAGTAATATTTTGATCTCCTATATTTGTATGATTAATGGGAATTTTTTAACTATCCTTTTGACGCTTCTCTTAATGGGATAACCAAGATGTAGCACGCAGAATTTTTCTAATGAGTTTGAGCAAAACGTGCTTAATTTTGGACATATATCAACTTATACTAGGTCTGTATGTTGTATGAGACAAAATATCCTAAATAATTGAGATTGATATTGAGTTATTAGTTTCAATAAAGTTCATTTTAAAGATTGAAGAAATTTGCCCTATTCATTTGAAATTCAGACAGATATTAAATCAACTCCCAAGAGAAATTTAAATTTCATGGCTCCTTATGCTAATAACCTCAAAGTTCAAATGCTAACATTTTATCTCCATTTTATTTAGAATGTATCACAAATCCATAATGCAAAAGAATGGACTCCTATTTCTGAAAGTGATCTTTGCCTTTTTCTTCTGCAGTAGTTCAGATGAGAAACTGTAAGCAATTCCACAACTAAGATAATCCTTAAAGTTGGCTAAAACATAAAAATATATTACTTTAATGCTGCAATGAGCAGGCAAGATATAAAAATTACTTAGAAATGAGGCCATTCCCTTGAGAGCATACACTGGCCTTGCTAAAGCTGAGATGAGATTCTTTGGGATCCTGAATGACTGAGGACCAGAAACAAAGCTCAAGGGCCAACCTGCTTGGAAATTTAGTTAGGAGAACCCAGTGAAGCAAGGACTGTAAAAAGCAATATATTTTGCATGAGAATGAACTAGGATTAGGCATCTTTTTCTTAAAAAATGGTAAACGAAATTGCCTGTGTTGAACTATGATTCTCTAGAAGTTTCTATTTTGTATCTTTTCAGAGAACGTATTCCTCCATAAGCAACCCCCCTTTTTGGTTTGCACAAATATAACCTGTGTCACCTGAAAAACGTCAAGACAGAAATGTACTTTAAAGTGATTCCGGTCTGATTATAACCCCAGATACTAGGCAAAAGCAAGTTTCTATTACCTTTCGGGAACCTACTTTCCACTTTGTTTTAAAGTTATTTACACATATATACTTTCACAAGATACAAGTTGACAGAAAACAAAACATAATAAAACACATAGAAATAAGATATACAAGAAGGAACTAATATGGAAAAAATTAGACAACAGAATCAGATAGAGAAAGATTCCAGATATTGGAATTATCATCAGACTATAAAAACAAGCAGGTTTAATCTAAGCGTTAATTAAATCGAGTAGTTGAAATGTTAATTCAAACAAGAGTAAACACATAACTGAGTTAATCATAACCTATTAGAGACAGTTAAAATGAGAACAAATGTAGTATATGTAAAAGCTACAAAAGTGGGGCGCTCGGGGTGGCTCAGTCGGTTAAGGGTCCAACTCTTGGTTTCAGTTCAGGGCTCATGGGTTTGAGCCCCACAGTGGGTTCTGGGCTGGCAGCCGGGGCCTGCTTGAGATTTTCTCTCTCTCCTCTCTGCCCCCCACTCTGTCTCTCTCAAAATAAATAAATTAATTAAAAAAAAAAACTTAGAAAAGTAACTTACTTAAAAGTAACTTACAAAAGTAAACACATAAGTGAGTCATTTATAATATATTAGAGATAGCTAAAATTAGGAAAAAATGTAGTGGATTTAAAACTTGAGAGAATTAACTCTAATGGTTAAAAGTATAAAAATGAACACTAAGGACGAAAGATTAAGTGACATGTAAGACAGGGAAAAATGACTGTCATATGTTAGAGTCTCAAATATTTATTAGTGAAATTTACTGACAAATTACAGACCTAATGAAGGACAAATCTCAGATTCTCAGATTCAGGAGAAATCACAAACAGGATACATAAAAATGAAATCATACCTAGATAATTCTCAGTTTTTACCATAACCCACACCTTCAAGTCTCTCCATTTTTCTTTAAGGTTTATTTATTTTTGAGAGAGTGAGCACGTGCTTGGGAGGGGCAGAGAGAGAAGGGAGGAAGACACAGAATCCCAAGCAGGCCCTGCACTGTGTCACAGAAGCTGCTGTGTGGCTGGAACTCACCAACCATGAGAACGTGACCTGAGACCTTAATCAACTGAGCCACTCAGATGTCCCATCACTATTCTTTTGGACTTGACCTGGTTTTTTTTTTTTTTTTTTATTTTGTTTTTGTTTTTGTTTTTTTTCCCACAGAATTTATCACCTTCGATCATGTATTAGACATCTTATGTATTTTTGGCCTCAGTATATTAGAATCATGTCAAAAAAGATTTTTAATTTGTTCACAGATGCATTTTGTTTTTATTTTTTCTATATGTATTTTCTTTTTATTTTTCTCCAGCTGCCTTTAATTTCTTCTTTCTGTTGAGTGTACATGTGTGTTATTAATATTTGTCTTCATTTGTGTTTTCAGAAATTCTTGAATCTGTGGTTTAATTTTTACTATAATTTGAGGAAACATCTTGGCCTTTATTTTTCCAAGTGTTTTCCCTGCCTCTTTCTTTGTTTTTCTAGAATTCCAATGACTTGTACTGATTTCATTTGCTATGTTCCCACACCTGCTTCCCCTTTCCCTGCTCCAGGCCTGCACCACTGAAAGTGAATTTTTTTCTGATATCCCTCTCTGTCCTCAGTTTTGTTTGCTTGTTCTTTTCATTTGTTTGTTTGTTTCATTTTACTTTAATATGTAAGGTCCATAATGAAACCCTGTTAGTGGGAATGAATTTCCCTGTGTCTGTGGCTCTCAGGGAACCTATCTGCTCATAGTAGCCTTCACTAGGCCTTTAGAAAATTGTCAAACATCTCTGCAGAATTCTTACACATGTTTATGGAAACCTGGTCTTACTTTCACAACCAGTGGTCATGTCTCCTCTCTTTTTGGAGTCGCCTTCTTGATGACACCTGTATTTCCTTAGATTCCAGGCTAGGTGGTTGTCTGCCGAGTAAGATATAAACTCAAGATAATTATACTTTTGTAGATTAAATCCTAAGCAGAAAACTTATGAGTATGGATTTTAGATGTTAAATTTTAAATTAATGTCATGTAGGTTTGCTTTATATGAATTGAATGTGTATTATTAGGTGTTTACAGACTTGGAATTACTACATAATTTCTGATAAGTGAGATGCCCCTTTATAACATGTTGTCCATCTTTTTATATCCAATGGGTTTTGACTTAAACAACTTTTATCTAATTGGTTTATCTGTTTATCTATTATCTATCTATCTATCTACCTATCATCTAATATAATTTGATCTTTCTCTATTTTCATGGTTTGTCTTTTGCTGTATAACCAATCTTGAAAATATGTGTCTTTCAGGGTTCCTGGGTGGCTCCGTGGGTTAAGCATCCAAGTCTTGGTTTCAGCTCAGGTCATGATCTCATGGTTTCATGAGTTCAAGTCCCACAAGGACCCCACAAGGTCCCTATGCTGACAGCTCTGAGCCTGCTTGCTTTCTCTGGCCTTCCCTGTCTCACACTCTCTCTGTTTTCTCTCAAAAGAAATAAAGTTAATATATATATATATATATATATATATGTGTCTTTTAAATGGAGTGTTTACCTGAATTATCTTTGTTTGATGCTCATATAGTTTCTCTTAACTCTTTTATTTTATAATATACCTTTTCCCAATATGCTTTAAAATCAAGCACTTTCCCCACTCTTACTGGTTTTAAAAATATGCATTCTAGAGTAGAAGTGTTGAATCACTATATCGTACTCCCGGAACTAACATTACACTATATATTAACTGACTGGAATTTAAATAAAAACTAAAAACTAAAAAAAATGCATTCTATTTCTGTTCTTGGGTTTGTCTTTAAAGTTTACTACTGGAGTCGATCATTGTTATTTGCAGTAGTTCCGTAATGCCGCTGCAGACACTGGATTAGCAAATACCGAAAAAGACTAGGTTCTTGTGAGCCTCTGGTCACAACTTTTTCAACTGAAATTCTTTGCATCATATAGGTTCATTCTGTTCTTAAACAATAAGCCGTTCCCATAAGCAATGAAAGCCTGCTCTTCTACATAACCTTTTTTCTTAGCAGGTATTTTTAAAATTCTCGCAGCCTCCTGACCTGCAGAACCTGCCTCACCTGCAAGTTTAACATTGTTCACACCGTATTGCCCTCGGAAGCCATCAGTACTCATCAAGAAAGGCTTAACATTTTCCTGATGCCGAGTAAGGTGACTGTAAATTTCTATGGTTTTCAGCCTTACAAAAATGCTGTCTACTATGCCTTTTTTGAGAAAATTGGTCATCATCTCAAGAATCCATAAATTTTGCCATTTTTCCACAGATTCATGATGCACTGTGGATGTTAATTTAGCACTTTAAAAATTTAGCACTACTTAAAAGTAGCCTTCACAGTTCAGCGAATTTATTTTTTCTTTTCTGTAGGTCCATATTATTGATTCATTAACATTGAACTCATGGCCAACAGTACTGTAACTCACGCTTGAACAAAGCTTATCTAACAGGTATCCTCTCTGTAAGTCACATCGCATCCTTTTTGTACCAGGAACACTAGACAGCGTTTTAGCCCTCTCCGTAGGACCCATTTTAAAGCGAAACCACCAACAAAACTTGCAAACATGTGGGAAGAAAAAGTTGCACTAAATAGCCTGTAATAAGACTCTCGTTTGCATCATGAGAGTTGAAACAAGAAGACAAAGTAATACTTTGTTCAGTCTAGCTGGAAATGCGCACTTTAGATGACTCCGTTTTTTTAGTTGTTCGGCCACCTCTGAATAACCACGGAAGTGCCACAAGTATTGATTCTGGGTTATAAATGAATTATAGTGGGGATGAGAATTCACAAATAAGGAAGATCGACTGTGTATTCTTTTTCACATCTTAGGATTTTCTCTGAAAATTTTTCTTGCTATTGGCCAGTTTCATGTTGCAAGTTAACATATACAGTGGAATATTTCCTCTTGAGTTATAAACATTTAGTAGTAAAAAGATAAAAAATATATATATTTTATTTTGGAAAAGTTTTGTCCAATTCAATGCATCTTAGTCTTTATTTAGTTGTGTATATATATTAAATATAATATACTAAGGAAAAACATTCATATTTGCCTGTAAGTTTGAATTCTAACAAAATGCACGAATATGCACTTGCATAACTATTATAGTGTTCTTCTATTTACATTATTTTTCCTTTGGTGCTATATATTCTACTCAGAGGACAGCGAATCATATTTTATTGTGGCAAAGCCAAATAAAGTAGGAAAAACCCAATCGACTCGAAACACCTCAAATTCATGTGAATTTCAAAAATATTCTTCATGTAAGTTAAATTCTAAATAAAATATTACAAGTATAATATATAATACATACATATATTTTACATATAATTTCAGAAATGTCTCCTTGCTTTTTGAAATTTAAAACAATTTATTGTCATCTTTAGTTAACCAATTTCTAACTTAACTTCTATCTTGACCTAGGAGGAAATTGGCATACAATTTGGAAATAAAGAAAACATTTACAAAAAGTGTCCATATGGACACATTTTAGACAGATGATTTGATTAGCATAATAGCCACCAAACTGTTGAATGAATAATCTCTTTTATTTGCTATTTAATATGCATCTATTCTAAACTTTATTATGGTATTCAGTAAAATAGTTTATTTGAATCCATAAATCCTTTGTTAATAACTTGCCAGCTAAACCATGGATGTTATTTCTGTTTTTTGAAAGTGATTCTTGTTTCAAGCTGTTTTTGATAATGAATTGATGAAGGTTAATGAAGATTAACTAATTCTGTAATAAAAGCCAATGTAGGGATGCTGACATAGGACCTCTATAGTTCAAAAAATATTCATGTATTAGTCTTAGATTTTTAATAGTAGTTCTAGGTGCTCTTTCCATACTTCTAATATTTAAACAATTTATTAATATTTTAAAAATATGTACTTATTATACTGTGAATGATATACCAGCCATAGGTACAAAATTCCTTAAATAAATGTCCAATACAATGACTTTTTTAAATAAAAGTTTCAAAAATAGAATCAAAGTTTCACAGAGTTATTTTCAAGTACTATAAATTTCAAAGAGTTTTGATTTCTATTGCTTCAAATATCTTTAGCCTACAGAAAATATTGACTTCTCTGAAACAAAATGAAATTAACATTTGGTACTGGTTTATAAGCCAAAAGATATCTGCCATTGTTGGGAAATGTTACATTCAATATATCCAGAGGAGTTTGGGAAACAGTTCAGTTTATGCTAACGATGGAAAAAAGGAAATAAACTGAAGGGATGGTGAGAAGGGATTAAATAACAGAAAATAAAACCTGAAAATGCTAGATTGTTATTTAATGTTTATGAGTAAATATATATTGTGCCATTGATTAAAGCATTTACTTTTCCAAATGAAAAATAATTCTTTATGTTTTGAAACCCCATTTTCTGTTCCTGCACAATACTGAATTTTTTTTTTCCTTTCAAATTAAATATAGCAAGCAAATGAAAATCAACGTCGAATACTATGGATAAAATAAATTTTTGACAATTTGTTGAAACTCTCTTCCTTTACATTAGGTTACAAATTATATAATAAAAAAAGAAATATGAAATGCCTAGATATCCATAAAGGTGTTGAAGATTATCTTTTCCACATTTTCCTTCTTTCGATAAACTTTGCAGATATAGCCATTCTAAATTACTCTTTTACAAACTAAGATGATTCTCAGTGGGGAAGCCACACCTCATGTTGTTTTCATCAAAGGGAGATAGTCTATATTTGCCTGTCTGAATATTGTCATTATATTACTAATTTACACATTGGGAAAAGGGTCAAGAGTACTCCAAATTTTTGATGACTTGATATTAACCTGAAAGGAGAATGTTAATAACTGATGAAATATATCCACAGTAGTTCAACATCAAGATAGTTTAAAATTGTGTGTTTTAAAATAAAATATTCTACCCCATATTGATGAATTATGTTTTATATATATTAATATAGTTTTGGGGGATTAGTATTCTTTATTTGAGACAGACAAATATATTTTATATTAGACCCTATAAGTAAGATAAAATTATGAAAATAGTGCATATTAAAATATATCATTCAGTAAGATGTATTTCAATATAATAAATGTATCGATAAATAATTAAAATAATGTAGTGTTTTTATATTTTAACAAAAACATAATGAAATCATTTTGATAGTCATTATTACTCAAACTTCATACATATCACAATACATACATATTATTATCTTATTATTTTATTGAAATGAATACTTTTCTATAATCTTTTCTTCGGTTTCTTTGTCTCAAAAATATAGTATCTTTTTGATTCAAATTGTTAAATAGAAGTATTTTGGGGGGCACCTGGGTGGGGCTCAGTGTGTTAAGTGACAGACCCTCGATTTTAGCTTAGGTCATGATCAGACAATTCGTGAGATGGACGCCCAAGACTGGCTGTGGGCTGAGCAGGGAGCCTGCTTCGGATTCTCTTTTTCTTTCTCTGCCCCTCCCTTACCTGTTTGTGCACACACGCGTTCTAAATTAATTAATTAATTAATTAATTAATAAACTTAAAAATAGTTTGAGAAGAAGTATATTTTTGTGTATTTCTGAAATATCTATCTACCTTTCTGATTCAAAGCCATGCAATTGTGTATATAATATGTTTTTTGAATTGCAATTTATTAAAAGCAAATAGGATCAGGATATAGTTATTTTCTATTGTTTAATGCACTGGAACTTATTAAGTGGTATGCATTATTTAAAAATCAAAAGTTTGAAGTATGTAGAGTAAATCTCACAATCTAATATAGAGATATTTGAGAATATTTTTTTTATATCTTGAAAAATAAACATTTTCACATATTAATTTTAAGGTCATTGGGAATTGTGAAAATAAATAATATTTTCCAACAAAATAGCATATTTTCTGGAATTCTTCAGTTATGAAATAAAAGTGTAGTTGTATGGTATTGAATAAAGTAAAAGTTTTAGTTCATTTTAAAAGATATGAAGTTATGTTGGCTCGTCAATATAGTCATTGTTTTGGACCTCTTTGATGACACAGAGTTAGCATTTTGAGAATGACAGAGACAATGGGAGCTCAGTACAGAGTAGAGTTATGAATAAAGGAAATCAGTAGAGCAGAGATGAAAATTAGACAGAGGCAGAACTGGAACAATCCTGAGAACAAATGATGGGACTGCAGAAAACACGGGCAGATCACCCATTTCTTTGAATGGTGAAAGTAATTACTAGTGTATTTTGACAACTGAAATGGAAAACCTGACCCAGATGGAGAAGCACACCAGTCAAGTTGCCTACCCCTATTATTTTACTCAATCATAGGAAATAGATGAAAAAGAAATTGCTTGTTCATTAGAAATCCTTTTTCCTTCAATGCATCTTTTCATCTTCTTCCTCAAATGTTTGTTGTTTTCCTCACAGGATTTAAATTGAATTTGTTTTTCAATACAAGTTTTCCCCATACCGTCCAGTCAGGTTCATAGATGCAGCGTCTCAAGCAAGCACATTTTTCTCAACCACACCACACATGCCGCTAACTTCAGGTGTGCTACTGGAAAGTATTTGTATGGCTCCACAGAAACACATCTTTGCAGCTAGAAACATTACTCTGGGAAATTGTTGCAATATGAACATCTGTGACTTAAAAAAATAAATACAAAAGGATTAACAAATAAATGAGTTACAAATCGGAATCAATGAAGGGTGGAGGTACAGCTCACTCTGTCAAATATTTTGTAAATGAAGGGGAGAGTGCTTGATCACACGGCTGTGTTATGTACCAAAAAAAAAAATTCTTCTGTTACTTTGTCATCTAATTTCCAATTAACTTAGAGATCATTTGTTTTCCAACTGTCCCATGAATGTGTCTGGAGGCTGAGGTGGTAGCCAATTGTTTAGTTCTTCTCATGAAGAATTTTTTTCTTTGTTATTTTCTCTAAAAGTGGTGCACACTTTCACATCTAGTTGCCCCTTTTTCTACTCCTTCCCAAACAAATCTGTTCTTACAACTCCCCGTTATTGATTAGCGATCCCCTCTATCTTCCGCCTTTCCTCTAAACATTCTCTCCATTCCCTTGCTTTAATTTGCTCTCCCTTATTCACTTTAACCCATGACATTCTTTTTTCCTTCAACATTGCTTTTTTTTTTCTTTCTGCTAAAAATGCTTTCCTCAGATTTCACCTTTTTTGTCCCTCTCAATATTTATGTCTGAAGTAAATTTTTTCTTATATTTCTCTGTAAGGTTGTTTCTCCATTTGCAACTTTTTTTTTATTATTTTTTGTGAGAGGGAGAGAAACTGCAAGTGAGTGGAGGGAGGAGGAGGAGGGAGAGGGAGAGAGAGAATCTTTAGTAGGCTCCATGCCTGGTGAGAAGCCCCGCACAGGGTCCATCTCATGATAGTGGGATCATAACTTGAGCCAAAATCTAGAGTTGGATGCTCAACCAACCGAGTGAGCCGGCCAGGCACTCCAAAAGTTTCCATTTTAAACAATAGTTTTTATTTCTTAAAAATGGCTTCCTAAGAGGTACTGCCACATGAAAGAACATTAGTATGGTATTTGCATATTAATAGTTGTCACTTTTATAAATAATATTCTAGCATTTGGATACATAGTACAAGATACATTTTAGACTTTAAAATAACTCATAAACTCAAGTTTTAAAAAAACTAACTTGCCATAAATGATAAAATAAAATCAAGTAAATGTGTTTCTCCTAATAAGGAACAAAAGTGCCTTGTTACGGAGTTATTGAAATCTTAGCCAGGTATATCTAAATCTATTATCTATTTATAATTTTAACTCCTTTTGTATTGAACACCTAATGATATTATTTTCTTGAATCATGCTATTTATAACCCAAATGTCTGGGTAGGAGTGGCTATCTTTATTTTACTGGTGGTTTTATGCCAGTTAAAGATTCTTAGCCTTTTAATCAATATTGTTTAAAGCCTATACAAAGCCTCTACTAACTAATCCAACCAGTCCAGATTCTGACACTCACACATGAAATTAGTTTTGTTTACTTTTTTAAAGTTTTTTTAATGCTTATTTATTTTTAAGAGAGAGAGAGAAAGAGAGAGAGAGAGAGAGGCAGAGACAGAGCGAGAGACAGAGCATGAACAGGGGACGGGCAGAGAGGGTGGACACAGATTCCAAAGCAGGGTCCAGGCTCTGAGCTGTCAGCTCAATGCAGGGCTCAAATTCACGAACTGTGAGATCATAACCCGCCCCTAAGTTGGACGCTTAACCAACTGAGCCGCCCAGATGCCCCGCATTAGTGTTGAGAAATACCTTCCATATAGCCAGCTACCACCCACCACGACTGCATTTTTTTTTTTAATTTTTAATGTATATTTATTTTTGAGAGAGAGAGACAGAGCAGGAGCAGGAAAGGGGAAGAGAGAGAGGAGACACAGATTCCAAAGCAGGCTCCAGGCTATGAGCTGTCAGCACAGAGCCCCACATAGAGCTCGAACCCACAAACCGTGAGATCATCACCTGAGCTGAAGTTGGATGCTTAACCAACAGAGCCACCCAGGCACCCCAGAAATAACATTTAAAAATTACTTTACATTGAGTTTCAAATTTTCGTGCCCCTCAACTAAGTGAATTAACTCTTAAATGCTAAATGATTACTTGATGTAGTGTTACTATTTTCAGTAAATTAGGTGTCATAATATTTCTAAATATATTTCTAAATATATCTAAATATCAATCCAAATATTTTCTAAATATAATTCCAATTGTGAGATATTCAGATATTTTGTAGTTTGTTATATCAATGACTAAGTGTATTCTATGTGTTATCAGAAATATAGAAAAGGCATCTTGAAATATTGTAATTCTAAAACTTTAATGAAAGAAAGCAACTTAGCAATTCCTTTCTTCCAGTTTTCATGATGACTTTATGCACACACATATTTTCAGATTCAAATTTAGATAACTATTCAGGTTCTAGTCAAATGTATTCACCTCATGATCAAATTTTGAATAAAAAGTGTTTTTAAAATCTTCATCCTTTCTTCCATTGCATTTACTAATTGAACTATTTTACTTATTCGGTGGTCAAAATATTCTAAGATTTTTTTTTTTATTATAATAGTTTATTTTCAAATTGGCTTACATATAACACCCAGTGTTCATCCCAACACGTGCTAAGATTTTAAGGCGACTCCAGGTTAAGCTTTGAAAGTTTTTCCACCTTTTACTATAGAAAGCTTATCTTTTTCTTAGATTTAAAATATTTTCAGATACACTAGGGACAGGTATATACGCCTTATTTGTTATAATAAGTTAAATCACCTTCTAACAGTTAATTAACATTTAAATTTTTGCCTAAAATAAATGGCTGTCCTTATCTTTAGGTACATGGTTTCAGTTGATAGTTTTGTGTTATGTATTCTAAATAGTTATGATAAATATGACAATTCAGACAAATAAAGTGATTACTATTTCTTTTGTGTTAATTTTAATTTCTCATGTTTCTCTAGGCTTTCTCGATGGTCGCAGTGAATGCTGAAAGTCAACTTTGCATGGGATGTTTAAAATATTTGAAAAATATTCTTCTCGTTTGTAAGGCTTTTCTACTGTTAGCGCGATTTAGGAAATGCCACGTAGTTCTCCCTTAGTGATCTGAAGCATATGATTTCTCTGATCCAAATTTTCTATGCCTTAGAAGTCAAGTTACAAAACAACAAACGTTGGAAAGATGTGATATTTAGAATACCAGTTATATAATAATGGAGGATAATTTAGCTTTTAAAACAACTACATTAGACATGACATATTTAAATCTAATTTGCAAATTTTTTATGCTTGGGAAATTTTTACAGCCATTAAAGTTAATGAATAAAACAAGTGGATTTCCATCTAATTAAAATTTGGAAAAATTGATTATAATTTTATGAAAAAATGGAACGGAGAAGATTATCATCAATTGATTATATATCACTTCCAGAACCTAGTCCAAGAGAATATTTTAACCAATAAAAAAGTAAAGAAAAGCAAAAACTAAATATACATATATATTTTTTTCTAAATGCAACTTGCATTTTTTGCATCTTTTGAGAAAGAGAACTCAAAATCTTATTAAGGAAAAATTAAATATAACTTTAATATTGATATGTTTGTGTGCTTATAAATTGTATACTTCTATAAAATATATATTTCTGTGAATGAAGTAATCACAATACGGAAAGTATCTTTTCATTTTAAATTGTCAAAATTTCCTTATTAGTCTTTCCACACCTTCTGATTCCTAGGAGATAATCTCAATGATAAAAGAATAAGTAGAGTTCATCAACCAAAAGATAAATTTTTGGTATTTGATTCTATTAGATAGAAAATTATAAGTTTTGACATGTTGTCAATTGCAAAATTTATCTTTGTTATTCTAACCAAGTGCTTAGTCGGGTGTATCTGGATAGTCTGCTAGTGATAATTTTAGTCAGAGACTTAGAGACATAGCCTGGAAAAAATGTTTATGCACATGATAATAAATGAAAGAATTTTTAAAATCTGCATTTAAGTTTATTACAATTCAAAGCTATAAAAATATTCATAGTTAAGTAAACGAATAAACTAATTAAATTGTCCCTGTTCTCCTTCGCAATGTAGAGTGTATTATTTCAGCTTGCTTACAAGGAAGGTTTCTCATTTTTCTACTTATTTTGACCTGACTTCTATGTAACGATATTAAGGAAAGAAAAACGGAAGAAAAATATGCAATTTCCCCAGTATCCATATCTCTCTAAGAAGGGCTCTGGACTCAGGGAGCTAAATCTTCAATGTTCTTGTCTCAAATGGATTTGGCCCCTATATAATAGTTCTAAAGCTGAGGACCAGAACAGAGGTGACCAAGAAAATTGGATGGTTCTATGCCAATTACAGAATTAAACCAAGCCACCAGGTAAGCAACAAATATCCATCAGTCCGGCATCAGAGTTTAATATTTAAATATCAAATATTAAATAAATATCAAATATTTCAATTTGTGTAAAATCTTGTTGGTTGGGGATGGTATTTTTGGAAAGTTTATTAAAAATACTTTTCAAAATGTCAGACTTGTGGTCAAATTACATCACTAATTGAATTTGCAATTGATCAAATTGAATCATGTGTAAAGCAATGTATTGTAACCTTATGAGCATTTTTAATTAACTAATTAATGATGGATTAATAATTAATAATATAATTATTAGTAGTATTAATGGTGTTAATTACAATATCAATATGTTTATTTATTTATAACATTCTACTGTTTCTTTTCTTCTTTTATATTCTACATATAAGTGATATACAACGTTGTCTTTCTCTGACTTATTTCACTTAGCGTAATGCCCTTCATATTATCTCAAGTCTCAGGATTTCCTTCTTTTTTTAATGGCCAAATAATATTCCTATGTGAGTGCCTGCGTGTGAGTGTGTGTCTCTATGTGTATTTTCTTTATCTATTCATCATTGATAGATGCTTAGATTGTTGTCATGTCCTGGCTATTGTGAATAATGTCTCAATCAACATAAGAGTACACACAGCTCTTTGAGAGAGTAATTTCAATACCTTTGAATACATTGCTGGATCATATAATAGTTGTCTTTTTAAATCTTTTATGAAACTCCATACTGTTTTTTATAATCTTTGTACCAATTTACATTCCCACGAAAGGTGCACCATTTTTCCCTTTACTCCACGCCCTTGTCCTTATCAGCATTTGTTATCTCTTATATTTTTGAAAATAGCCATTCTAACAGGTGGGAGTGACACCACATTGCAGTTTTAATTTGCATCCCCTTGATGATTAAAGATGTTGAGAAACCTTTCATGTACCCAGTGTTTGGCCCACTTTTAAGTTGAGCAGTTTGTGTTTCTAGTATGGAGTTTTCAGAACTCTTTTTAAATTTTGAGTAAGAGTTCTTTATCAGGCCTCTCTCAGGTTCTCCCAGGTGGTGGCTTGTCTTCATTATTTTGATAGTGTTTTTAGTGGAGTGGAAGTTTTAATTTTAATGAAATCCAGTTTATGAATTATTTCATTCATGAGTTGTGTCTTGGTGTTGTATCAAAAAATCATTACCATACTCAAGGTCATTTAGAGGTATTCATTGTTATCTTCAAGGAGATTTTGCATTTTATATTTAGATTTGTGATCCGTTTTTTTGGTCAAATCAAACAATGTGTAAAGCAATGCATTATAAATGACTAAATATTTAATAATGGAAATAAATACATTTATTTCTATTTTATATTAGATAAGAGGTATTAACTACCTTTTCTCAAAAAAGATCATATAGAAAGCAAGTCCATCATATGAAAGAATTACTAGTAGTATTAGCAGCAATAGCTTTTGAAGACATACAAATAAGAATGAACATAGAGGAACAAGTTTTATCAAGTTCTCAACAGCTAAGCATAATTCCATTTTCTCTCTTTTATAAGTATAGTCCATTTATAAATGTGGAAGAGTACTAAAAATGATATTAAGACATTAAGAAGAATAGAGACAATAGAACAAAATTCTTGCAGAAAAGTGGGAACAAATCAATTTTTGTTTATACCCTCTTATTGGCTCTTTAATGAAAAAAAGTTTTCTAATTAATATTTCATTTACCTTGGGGACAAGTACATAATGCAGTCATCAGTTTGCTTAGATTCCAAAATACCCATTCATTTATGTACATATTTTCTCTATTCAAATTTACTATTCATATCACTTGTCAATTTGCATATATTAAATCAACATGCATAATTTACCATATTTTGAATATTTTATTAATGAAAGTCCTTTTCTAAGATTTTTATGTGCTCTTAAATTTTAAATACTCAAACACTCAAAAACTTGAAACTCAACAACTGAGTTTTAAATATTATTTTATAAAGTTAAATATTTAATTTTAAGTATTAACTGTATGCTATCACTATGACTATGAGGCTGATAATGGGTAGCTATTGTAAGCTCTTTTGCCAACATATGGAAAATTAAAAATAATAAGTGGAATGTTTTGTTTAAACCATTTTATATCACTTAAAGTTAGCATAGGCATACGTTTACTCAGCCAATACTTTATAGTTATTCTTTTCCAATTCATGACTACCTTAGCTCATGACTTTTTACAAGTATGATGACTCTTAGTTTCACAAGTCACTTCATTAACAATGTGGTTCATGAAAACAGAATAAAGTTAACTTATCTTGATGGTTTTATAGTTCATAGAGTCCATTTCTAGCATTTCATCCTTACTTAATTGTGTGTACAATTAAAAAGTAAAACTTCCAACCCAATTAAAAATAGATTGCTATGCAAATAATTGGAACATTGTTGCATGAAAAAGATAAAGATGACGCGAAGTCATCATGCCGTTAGACGTGAAAATGAATTAAACTGAGAAAAATCTGCAGGTCATGTTGGAGGAGTTGTACTTCAATAGCTAACCAATATTGTGTTGGCTCTGTTAAAGACAAAATATTCTGGCACGTGCTTCCACAGTAAGGATGACTTTCTTCAGGACAATTGTGGTAAGTGCCAAGACTAACCCAATCGGAGGGAGAGATAATGCTCAACTCTGAATACAGCAAAAATAGCTGGGGATGTAGAGCCAACAACCACAGTGAGAAAATCAATGGATAGAAATGACTAAGGAGACATCGAAGGGCAGAAGCACTTTTTTAAAATGACTGAACAGGATCCTTGCTGAAGGCAGGCCAAGGTGACCAGATACAAGCGGTAGATCATGAGGAATTTGGTCGGATATCTTGGAGGATCAGATATCAAGGGCGGGAAATTCCCTAAACTGACTTAGCAGGATTCTTGCTACCACTGACATGGCAAGTTGAAGATGGGGCTCAAGGACGAGACTAGTCAAAAAGGCGACTTAGGAGAGCCTGACTAAAGTTTGGTCAGGGAAAGAGTCTTGGTCACTTCAGAAATAATTTCTTAAGTTTGGGTTTCAGCCCATGAGGATCCTTATTATTGTTTTTGGTGGAGGAGTGGACTTACCAACATGTGTGTAATGAGTGACAGCTTGGGAAAATTTACTTAAGAAAGTTTGAAATGGCCAATATGATAAAAATCAAACAGAACTGTTCTGGTTATGAGTGATGTGTAAAATAATTCTTAGATTGCCCATTATGTGTATTAGGTATATGTGGGATTTACTTTGCTCATTTTTAAAAATTAGAAAAACGAAATATAGAGATATACTTGATAAAGCAATTTATGTTAGTTCTTACGAAAAACTCTTTCTGAACTATAGTATATGACTCTATGCTATATTTCTAAATCTTCTATCGAACCCCATTTGAATTAATTAATGCAATTATTGTATTATATATGCCACTTGGTGATTAATGGATATAAATATCAGATGTTAAAACAAATATGTGCATTTAGAGAGTCATAAGGAGGATAACATTTCCAACTACAAAACTTTCTGAAATATGACTCCTATCAATTGAGATTATTTCAAAAAATTAATAAATGGATTTACTGGAACAAATATAGAAAATATATATTTTCTTATTGTATTTACCTATTTTATTGTATTCCTAGAAGTTGGGAGAAATATTTACTTTCTTTGATTGAATTTGAGTTTCTAGTTGAGCAAAAACTATAATAGTGTGCCAGTGATGTGAGTATTTCTACCAGGGATAGATAATATTCTGGATTATTTGGAACAGATTTTCATTGTGAGTAACATTTGTCTCTGTAAAATAGGCTGATATTAAAACCTATTTTTTCATTTAACAAAATTGGGCCAATAATGAATTTTTGATTTGGCTTTGATATTTAGTGTGATCAGGGATGAAGTTTCTCTTTTCTTCTGACCTTTCTCCCATGTTTTCCACTTCAAGTTGCGAGACCGCATTTACTTCATTTATTACACCCATATTCAAGGCAAAATAGATGGAAGCGGGAACACTGGCTCCCACATCCACGTTTTTTCAGAGAAACCTCTACAGAAGTGTTCACTTATACCTCAATTATAAGAAATGATTCAAGTTACTAAATCTTCATGGATGAAAGCTGAAAAATCAAGAAAATAAATTTTCATGAGTATGAGACAGCAAACAATTACGGGCTTAGGCATATTGGCCAAATCGAGGTTCTATAAGTAAGGAAGAGAGGGAAATTTATAGTGGGCAGGCAAAATTCAAGGGATTTTTTATGGATTTACATATGTAAATATCTATTACTAATCATGATAAATTGACTCTTTCGAAAATGTATCCTATGACTTATTATTACACTTTAAATTGTATACTTTACTTTTGTATGTTGACATACCTTGGCATACCTGAATAAAACCTTTAGGGGGTGATAGCAGAAGAGGTGGGAAATTTAAAGGTTTTAAAAAATCTAAATGAAAGTGTGCCTGGGTGGCTGAGTCAATTGAGCATCTGCCTTCGGCTCAGGTCATGATCTTGCTTTGTGAGTTTGAGCCTCACGTCGGGCTCACTGCTGTCAGCTCGGAGTCTGCTTCAGATCCTCCATCTCCCTCTCTCTCTGCACCTACCTCTCTCCTCTCTCTTAAAAATAAACATTAAAAGAAATCTAAATGAAAGACAAAAACCATTATATATCCGAGTTGAAAACAAAGTGTTCTTCTCCTATATTAAATCACAGAAACCAGTGCAATGTGTATCATAATTGAGTATTGTATAAAATAATGGTAATAAGTATACATGAGTTAATGAAAATGATGCACGTTAATATCGACTAATAAAGTGTAATGGAAAAATAAAGTGATCACAATAGTAATAACATGTACAAACGTACGTATCTAAAACTTCTTGTAGCTAAAAGCCCAGAATTTCCAAGTTAGATCTGGGAAAGGATGGGAGTATAGAGTGCCGATTACATTGTTCAGTTATGAAACCAGACCGTGTAGTGTTATATCTCAGTACCACAATAAAATGGCTTTTCAATCATGCTCCTCATGTAACTATTGGCCTCAGTATTGGGAAGTACCTCATTTCCACTGGCTTTCTAATCCTCAGTAGCAGTCGTGATGATGCCATCTCTTTATTCATTCATTCCACTGGGAATTAGTGTTTTAGCTGAATGATAGCTTACTTTAGGGTGATTATTTCCTCCTTCATTTTGGAACATAATAAACCATTTATGTAAGCATATATTTTTTTTATTTTGCTCCTCAATGTTGACTCAGTAAGTATAACAATTAGTAACCTCTCTCTTTTATATGCCACATCCAATCCATAAACACTTATCTTTAAAATAAATCAGGTTTGGGGCACTTGGTTGGATCACTTGGTTACGCATCCAACTCTTGAGTCCAGCTAAGGTCATGATCTCACAGTCATGAAATCAAGCCCCAAGGTGGATTCGGCACAGAGTGTGAATCCTGCTTGGGATTATCTCTCTCTCTCTCTTTCTCTCTCTCTCTCTCTCTCTCTCTCTCTCTCTGTCCTTCACTTGCTTGTGCTCTCTCAAAATAAATAAATAATTTTTAAATTATAAAATAAAACATACCATATCGTATATACGTTTATATATTTATTTTAATATATGGCGTATATATATGCTATCACTACCATCCATATCCAGGCAACCATCCACACACTTGGATCATTGCCAAAGCTTCATAATTGATCAGTCTGTTTCTTACCCTGTATCCTTGAGACTATTTCCCACCCAGGAGTCAGAGTGATCTTATAACATAGATCAAAAAACTTTGCACTACTGTTCATAGCTTTCCTAACAGCTCCTCCTTTCTCAGAGTAGAACCTAAAACCTCATCACTACTTGTGAATCTCCACCTTGACAGGTCTCCCACCCTCCATCTGGGCTCTCACCCACAGCCCTCATTGCTCTGGCCATTCTCTCCTCCATATCCTCTGTTGTACCGTGTAAGCACCTGGTATTTCTCTGGCCTGAGAAACCTCACTGGGCCCTTCTATCTGCAGGTGAGCAATGTGCCGGACAGCTCTGCACAGACACCGTCACCTGCCTATGGGCCTGCTCAGCTGGCTCCTTTACCGGCTGCACCTCCCTGACCGCCTGCTCGCCAGCACTTTTAACCTGCCGTCAATTTATCTCTAGAACTTACAAGCATCTTAAGTGATACATTTTCTTTCTCTTTTAAAAACACGTATTTCCCCCCAAGAAGCATGTTTAAGTTCTTTGGTCAGGAACTTTTACTTTCGCTTTGCTCACAGTCTCACTTAGCACAAAGATGCATCATGACATAACATATGGGCATACAGCATTTCATTGTGCTTCACTTTACAGTAATTCACAGAGATTGTGCTTTTTACAAATTAGAGTTTGTGGCAATGCTGCCTGGAGGAAGTCTCTCAGATCCATTCCTCTAACGGCATTTGCTCACTTTTGGTTTCTGTGTCCCAGTTTGGTAATTTTCATGATATTTCAAACTTTTCATTAGTGTTATATTTGTTAAGGTGATCTGTGATTAGTGATTAAAATTCACTAAAATTCAGATGATGGCTAGCAGTTTTTAGCAATAAAGTATTTACTTGGTTAATTATTCATTTATTTATTTATTTTTAGAGAGCGAGCAGGGGAAGGGCAGAGGGAGATAGAGAGAGAAAATCTTAAGCAGGTTCCATACCCCGCAAGGATCCCAGTGTGTGAGATCATGGCCTAAGCTGAAATCAAGAGTAGACAGTTAACTGACTGAGCCACTTAGGTGCTGTGAGCAATAAAATATTTTAAAATTAACTTGTGTACATTTACTTTTAGACATAATGCTTTTGTGTACTTAATGAACTACAGTGTAATGTAAACATAACTTATATCCACTGGGAAAGCAAGAAAGTCATTTCATTTGCTTTATTGTAATATTTCCTTCACTGTGGTGGTTTAGAATGGAATCTGCAATATCTTCTCGGTATGCCCATAAATAATTAATAAATATTTGTTGAATCACCTTGCATAAATTCATCCTTAATTTGTCAACTGGTGATTCATTTTGCTCTGAAATCAATGACAAAATCAAATAGTTGTATTTAATTTTTTACTTAGAGCAAATATTTACTGAGAATTTTATCTGTGCGGTGAAAATTACTAGGCTTTGAAATTTGTTAGCTCTATTTCTCTTCTGAGGTAGATATATGCTATCATTCAGGTTATACTTAATAAAATAGAAACTGGTTGAGGTCTAACAAACAATCTGATTCTAATACAGTAAAAACGTTACTCAGATGCTTCAAAGAGCTGAAAAACAAAAACAGGAGGCAGTGATAAAACCTAATGGTTAGCACTAGCAGGGAGAAAATCTTTTTCTAGGAGTTGCAGGGACAATGGGAGAAAGTGGAGGTTGAAAGTCAAAATGAGGGCCAATTTCATGGTAGAAAGGCTGCCTTGTGAGAGGTGGGGGCAGGGAGAAAACTTGATCTCTGTTGGAGAAGCCATTAAAAACAGAGAAAAGAAAGGGAAAAAGAGGAAGGGAAGGGAAGAGAAGGGAAGGGGAAGAAGGAATGGAGGGAAAGAAAGAAAGAAAGAAAGAAAGAAAGAAAGAAAGAAAGAAAGAAAGAAAGAAAGAAAGAAAGGAAGGAAGGAAGGAAGGAAGGAAGGAAGAAAGGAAGGAAGGAAGAAGGAAGGAAGGAAGGAAGGAAGGAAGGAAGGAAGGAAGGAAGGAAGGAAGGAAGAAGAAAGAAAGAAAGAAAGAAAGAAAGAAAGAAAGAAAGAAAGAAAGAAAGAAAGAAAGAAAGAAAGAAAAATTGGTCCCCTCTTCATCTACTTCTACCCTCCAGTCTTTAGCTTTGCCTTCTATTGTCTGAATCTACCCAGAAACCAGATGTCAAGGAAGTCTAAGACTATTTTCAGGTTGTGTGACAATGAACATAAAACAAGCGAATTGTTGAGGAATGGATCAGAGAACAAAGTGAATTTGATTACCACGTGAATAGTATCATGTCATTTTACAGATTAAAACTTTTAAGTCCGGAGAGATGAATATTTTGAGACCCTACAGCTTTGTAAGGGTTGAGCTGGGAATTGGAAACAAAGACAGTCAGGCTCCGCATCCCTCAGTGGTTGCAACTGATGACATTTTAAGAGAAAAAATCCTTTGATTTCCTCAGCACAGGCATGAGACTTTGATATCATCGAAAAACATGCATGTTTGTGGGCTGTGTGTGTGTGTGTGTGTGTGTGTGTGTGTGTGTACAAAACGAATCTATAATAAATTAAATAGTTAGTTTAAAGTCCTTAACAAGGAAAAAAAAAAGAATGATTTTTTCCAGTAATTGTTGGTAATATCCACCAAAGCCCATTTTCAAGCAGTAAAGTAAGTCTAACTACTCATTAAGGCAAACCACAGCAACTCATAAATACTCTCTGGCAGACAATAGGCACTCAACGAATGTTTGTTGAAGGTTCTTATACCTTTCAGGGTATTACAATCCCAAAACCTTTCTGTACACCTGAGATCTAACAAGGCTTGTGATAGTTGTGATTGCTCCTATAATTCACATACAGAATTGAATTTTCGGTGTGAATCACCCAGGTATTTCACTTCCCTTTATCCTGTGTAACGTTTACCTAATACAGACTTTGTGTTCTTGCTGTACCCTTCTGTTATCTTTTTGAAAGGTTTATTTGTTCTGCAGGTCAACTGTAGGAAGAGTGTTTCATTCAACATTTTAAGAAGGGCTTTCCTCATTCTCTTATTTCTACACAAATATTTATTAAAAATGTATGGATCAGTTTGCTATTTATCTGATGACTCACCAAAATGATTTGAGAAAAGTTTAAAGTTACATGGCTGGCTTTCTACACACATAGTCCACACTACTAAGTAATTTATAAAAATCCATAAAATACAAAATTAACTTAAAGGTCACTAGGCTCTCAGAAGAATAAATGACCTTTGATGCTGGAATTCACTGAAGTTTTTTTCAGGTTTTGCATAATATATTATACATCACTTCTCTCATGATATTTCTAGAAAAAATTTAAAACAAAGCTCACATAGAATGAAGCATTACAAAATATGTAAAAAACATTAAGACTCTCATAATTGGATTGATACTTAAAGCACTACCCTGAAAATAGAATTAGAAAATTAATTAATCTTAAAACGGTAGTATGTTTTCTGTTTATTTAAAATAGGTACAGATAGATATTCTGAGAAAAATATGATAATATGAATCACAGCAGAAAATTATTCACTGATCAAATAGCAGATAAAACAGGATAAAAAATCTTCTTAATACTGTTCTTACCTTGGATTTGTAAAGACCGTCACCATATATAAAAGACTAATTTTATGTCAAGAGGTATCTTGGCTTCAGTCTAAGCCGAAATCCTGAGCAAGGAATTTTTGGACAGATTCTGCTGTGATAACATTTTGTATTAACCTTTTCCTGTTATACCCAATGCAAAATTGTGAAGGCAGGTGTATGTTAAGCATGTCTCTATTTGATGTGCTTCTGGGAGCTCATATCCTCATCTTATAACACATTGTTGGTTATAAGATAACCTGTATAATTATAAGATAATCTGTAGTGTTCACTATATCTCTGCTAGGATCTGGATTCTTCCTGGTATGGGGTTGTCTCTTCATCAGTCTCCAATTATTTCTGCCCAGTATTATATCTTTGAGGGCTATATCCTTTAGATTTTAAGAATATAAAAGGCAGATTTTAGTGCTGTCTATTCACACCTGAGTATGTAGTCATTCAAGTATTAACTGAATACAAATTGATTGGGTACATATCACATGCTGGTTACTCTAAGACCTGAGAATGGGGCAGGGCACGAAACAGACAAGTCTTTTCCTTTTGTGGGATAAAGAACAGATACCTCCTATGTCAAGTGCTAAAATATGGCTGTGAGAAAAAACAAGGAAGTTAACTAGAGGTTGCACTGAAGGTAGCGGGGGAGCTGACAAAAGGGGTTGCTGTTTTATATATGGAAGGCAGAAAAGAGTTTTAGGATAAGGTGACATTTTAACAAAGATCTGAAGAATATAAATGAGTGAGGCAAAACCATATCTGAAAAGAATGATTAGGAATCAGCAAGTGCATATGCAATTGGAGAGAAATGTTCTTCATTAAAAAAAAGGAGATATGAATGGTTATAGTGGGATGAGGAAGATAGAGGGTATTAAGAGACAAAGTCAGACAAAGGACAGAGGACCTGATAACTTAGGAACTTGGAACCCTTATTAAAGGATTCAATTTTACATTAAGTGAGATGTGAAAAAAATGGAGGATTTGGACCAAAAGAACAATTTGACTTATGTGTTAAAAATACCACTGAGAGAGCTGCAGTTAGCACAGACTATAAATACGGAAGCAGATAAGGAGGCTACTGAAATTATCCAGTTAAGAATAATGTCCTCCTGGACTAGCAGTAAAATTGACATATTATCACAGGTGAGAACTGGCCAGTTATCAGGATGTATTTAGAAGGCTAAACTAAGCAGGTAGTCTAGGATTCCCAGGCAGCATGATAAAATAAGAAAAACAAGATTGACTCAGCAGTGTTTTGACACAGCAATAAGGATAAGGTTTGCATTTATTGAGGTAGCAACAACTCTGGACTGTGTTCAGATAATATTATGGTGTGGGGTTTATGTGGAGAACACAAGCTTGGTTTCGGATTTCTGATATCAGAGATATATTCTGACACCCATGTGGAAAGGAGTAGCAATTTTTGGTGGTTGAGTGTCAGTATCTGTTTGCTCTATATTAAGTATAGAGGTCCAGGGTGGATTACAACAAATTGTGACTAACCACTGTCGAGGAATCATGCTTAAAGACCTAGAACTCCATGAAACCACCCACAAAGTGAATGCATTTGAAGTTTAAAGATGAACGATCTGATGACAAACTAACGGCAAGCAGTTATTTCAGAAGAAAATTGAAGAAAGTGTTTTAAGAAATAAACAAAAACCATCAATATCAAATGTGGCCTGATGGGTTGATTTAGACAGGATCTGAAGATTCTGCATCACATTTGCTGAGATGCGTTTCATCGAACTTATGAAGATTAATGCTTATCTCAAATGTGCTCAAAATAATGGAACGAGAGATGGTGGCCTTAATAAGGACAGTAGAGAAATGAGGCTGTTGCTGGAAAGGGATGGCAAACAGGTGAAGATTTGTTTTAATTAGGTTTTTCTTTGTTTTTAAAATGAGAGCTATTATGGAAAAATTTTACACTGATGGTGGTGATTTAGGACAGAGGGGAAACTGACTTTGTAGGAGGAAAAGAGAGTGGCTGATGAAGAACGTCCTTGAGAATGTGAATGAGATGGTGGGGCAAAAACATACACGCACCATCACGGGGAGAAGGTACATTATATGTATATAGATTCTAATGGATTAGCAGCTATTACATTACATTATATGTATATAGATTCTAATGGATTAGCAGCTATTATGATGCAAAAATATAGCCATATTATGAGTGTCTCAATATCTCAGTAAATAAAAGATTATTGCAATATTGCACATAGGTATTGGCCATTGTTTTCTAAAGTTTACTATTTCTGAAAATAATGCTTTTCTACAAAGCAAAATACCTGAAGAGTGGGAAATGTTGCACTGACTTGGTGGTCCTGCGGGGGATAAAGGATGAGTGTATTAATCCACGTTAACCAAATGGAATCTCATCATGCCACTGACATAATGATACAGACAGTTATTGATGGCGTATATGCCATCCCGTTAGATTAGCATGCTGGCCATGGGGGAAGGGATGTCTTTTGTGTCCTACTTACTTTAGGAGTTAGGGTTAGTAGAATCTGAGAAATACTTTTAAGCTAACATTTGATCTAAGAAGAAGATCTAGAAAATTTAAAATGTGAGCCCTAAGATTTTACCTTAAAACAGTTAGCATTTTCTTAGAACCTATATTTACAGGGCACTGTTTTCGATAATTTATATGGATTATGTCTATGAATTGTCAAAGTAAGAGTATGAGGATCTATTATTATTGTCTAATTTTCCAAATGATAATATTTTCTGATTATGTAAATTATTAAATTACTAGTTCACTTTGATTATTTGAAATATCATAGTATATAAGTAATGTGGAAGAAAAATTATAATCTTATAATAAAAGGTAACACACGCACACACACACCCTGGAGAGGACTGAAGCAAGTGACAAAGCATCAAAATAACTAAGAAAAAAGCCTAAGAAAATATGAGAAACACAAAATAACATTTCAAGGATTTAAGGGCACTACACCCACTTTTGGACAACCCATGCTGACTACAGATAATGTAGGTGTTATATAGTCAGATTTGTGCATTGAATAACCTGGCTTAGCTTTCTTTGACATGCTCATAGGATATTCTCACATATTTTTCACATTATATGCAACAAAAGACAGTGGAAGTGATAAGGCAATGTTGGCCCAAAGGAATATCCCAACAAAAGGAAAACATCTCAATTACTCATAAATGTATAAAAAGTCTAACGATCATCTTGTTAAAGAAGTGAAATCTATAGTTTAAGCTCTTCAGGAGACTGAAATGAGATCATTATATAGAAAATTTGTGTCTCTATCCATTCATATATTAAAAGTATAGTCACAGATTAATATTCATTTATAATTAAATTTGAGTAAAGAATAGTTTATATTTTTTAGATTACAAAATAAATGATGTTTGACAACCTATTATTTAACATTTTTTAAAAGTACTAGCTAAAGTCTTAGCAATGATATAGCTAAAGAAATGGAGATAAAATGATCTTTCTCTATAAATTATATAAATTGAATTTCTAGAGGTCTTTGGAAAAATAATACTTAAGTATTAGAAATAAAGGTTCAGGGGTGCCTGGGTGGCTCAGTCGGGTAAGCAGCCGATTCAGCTCAGGTCTTAATCTCACGGTCTGTGAGTTTGAACCCCGCGTCAGGCTCTGTGCTGATGGCTCAGAACCTGGAGCCTGCTTCAGATTCTGTGTCTTCCTCTCTCTGTGCCCTTCCCTTGCTCACGCTCTGTCTCTATGTCTTCTCTATGTCTCTCAAAAATAAAATAAAAACGTTAAAAAAATTAAAAAAATAAAGTTCTGTAACAAAACAAATTTTAAAATATATGCAAGATAATGTAAATAATATTTGTTAATATACTATAATGAATCAGAAAATATGCTAAAGGCAACATAATATTTAAAAATATTATGCTCATCCCCTTCTCATACTCTGTCTCTGTTTTTCAAAAACTAAACACATAAAAATTTAAAAAAATAAATAAAAATATTATGAAGCTAGGTATATATTCATTAAGTAATCAGCAGATATAAGAAAATAAGACTAAAATTGTACTGATTAAAGGAAAGGTTAACTCCATTAAATGAGACAAACTACAATGCATTACTATTTCTTAAAACTCTAAAATGGAATAAACTAATTAGGAATTAAATTATTTATTAAATATATTCATCCAAGAAAATTATTTCACAATTTAATCAAATGTCATATTCTGTCCTTTAGTTAATTTTTTCTTAAAGCTATAAGAGTAATTAACATTTACTGAGTGTATCTTTATGCATCAGGTATGGGACTGAATCTTTTACAGCTGTTATTTGAAATATTAATTACAGTAAGGGCATAATAAAACTAAAATTGTTATGCTTTTTAGACAGGATAAATTAAAGCTTAAAATAGATGCCAGGTAGGGGTGCCTAGGTGGCTCAGTTGGTTGAGCATCCGACTTCGGCTCAGGTCATGATCTCATGGTTCGGTTTTGAGTTTGAGCCCCGCATAGAGGTTTGTACTGACAGCTCAGAGCCTGGAGCCTGCTTCAGAGTCTGTGTCTCGTTCTCTCTGCCCCTCCCCTTCTTGCACTCTCCCTCTTTCTCTCTCTCTCTCTCTCTCTCTCTCTCTCTCAAAAATAAACATTAAAATATTAGATGCTTGGTGAGAGGCCATGGCTCTAAACTAGTTTATAGTTTTCCTTCATAACTCTTAAAGTCTTTATTTTCAAAATCTCCAATATTTCATATTTTCTTGCTCTTTCAAATAAAACACTTTCTACCTTTGATATTCTCTACTCAGAGATCTTGTTTATTCACATTAAAAATAAAGCAATAGCATGTTACATGAAATTAATGAAATTTCCAAGGAAATAATACAAGTAAAAGTAAAATTCTAGTCTTCCCTTCCCTAGTCCCTGTCCTTATAATTATCTAAATCACTTTTCATAAATAAACCTACTACTAACAGTACATGGTGCTTTCTCACAGAAAAACTACATGCAAATGTAGAATTCTTTTATATAGTTCTTTAAATTTACTCCAAGTTCTGAATGCTCACACCTCTGTATTTTTTCTTTTGTAAATAATAATAAATTATCCTTTAAATGGCTTCCTTATAATATATATTATATATGTAATTAACTATTTAGTAATCTCACAATAAATGGACATCTAAAAACTTCCCCAATTTTTCTTATCCACAATGTTATAGTGATGGGTAAATTCATCTTGCTGATTTTTGAATATTCAGTAGGATACATTTCCATCAGTCTAATTAACTTGTATCAAATATACCAATTTGAAATCTTACCTATAGCATAAAGATACCTGTTTCACAGGGTTCATAATGTTTTCTTCATTATTATGTGCACCTGAATACGCTATGTGTGTTTTATGCCCTTTACATGTATTATATCACATTGTGTAATCCTTAAATTATTTCAGAAAATGACATTGATACAATTTGTTTCTTTACATATACACTGACCTACTGAATGAATACTCAGATTCCTATTTTTACTTATTTCTAGAATATTATTTGGAGTATTTCTTTGAAAGCAGCATATAAAGATTTAACACCAGCTTTAGAGGTGCTTGGGTGGCTTAGTAGGTTAAGGGTCTGACTCTTGATACTGGCTCAGGTGTTGATCTCAGGGTGCATGGGATCAAGCCCCGTGTAGGGCTCTGTGCTGACAGTGTAGAGCCTGCTTACAATTCTCTTTCCCTTGCCTTTGCCCCTATCCTGCTTGGACATACGTGCTTGCAGGCATGCTTTCTCTCTCTCTTTCTCTTCCTCTCAAAGTAAATAAAATAAACTTAAAAACAAATCCAAACAATTCATTAGTTCTCAGTAGAACCATCACTCTTTGGTTTTTAGATCATATTTGGTTCTCAGACTGGGCCAGGTGTCTGACAGGACAGCTTCGTGGCACATGTGCAAGCACTGGGCATGGATTCCCCAACGTAAATGCAGAGATACATATCATTGTTTCACAGGTCTCCTCAGCACAGTGCCCCGGGCAGGCCTTGTGCCCAGTTAGTGATGTGCTGGGAACACACATCAGAATGTTCGCGGTAGTTAACATCTGCTTAAATGGACTATTTAGTCCGCTGCAAGACTGGAAGAACATTTCAATCTAATTATATCCTGAAGTGTATTTTTTTCAGCTATCTCTAGGATTCATGCTAATATAAAATGAAAATGAACATTTTCAATACAGGTGACTCTTATAGTGCAGAACTTCAGGGTTTGTAAAAACTGCAAGAATCACGGTGCCATTCATTCAAGTCTGGTAGACATCTCCTCCTCTCACCTCAGCATCTGCCATCCAGTGATGTGTTTGTGTCTTTGTAGTTTTGGCTTCTCTAGAATTCCATGTAAATTTGAAGTCATTCGTGACTTCTTTCCCTTGCCATAATGTCTCTGAGATTTATGCATGCATTTATATGTATCATTTGACCATTTACGTTTATTGTTGAGTTATTTTATTGGATGGATGTACCAATAAATATTTATTTCTTCATCAGTTGATGGGCATTTGGGTCGTTTCCAGTTTCGAGTTATTATGAATAACCTGCTTCTAACAATCTATGACAAGTCGTGAGAATATGTGTTTTGATTTTCTTGGATAAATACCTAGCAGCAGGGTCGTTGGGTTATGTGATAAGTGAATGTTTACATTTAAGAAAATGACACACTGTCTCCCACCGACATTGTATGAAAGATCCAATTGTGCCACATCTTCTGCAACACTTAGAGTTGTCAGTCTTTTTAATTTTAGTCACAGCCTTTAGATTATCGTATTCCCACTTCCCTTCAATCATAATTAACCACATCGCAAGCTAGGGTACTCACCTTGTTTCTGTCCATCTCCAGTGCTTACAGTCTTTGTCTTGGTTTCATTTAAGATGAAGTCAAAGCTGCTGGCAACCGCTTCTTTCAAACTCAGTCCAATTCCTATGCCTTCTTTGAAGTATTCATTTCCCATTTATCACCCAATAACTTTCTCAGTATTTAAGCAAAATATCTTCTCTCTCCCTTAGTCTCATATATATATATTTATATTCCCAGTGAGAATTATTTAGTAATCCCAAGGAGAAGTATTTGCTAATTTTACTCATTCAGTAATGCCTGATTTAAACTTCCTATCTGTCCACTGATGTAGTAGGTATAATATTTGTTTAATAACTTAATGTATTTCCCAAAATATATTACCTCACATGTACTCAATCAATATTTGAAGAATACACATGGATGAATAGGTGTTTTGTTTTGTTTTCTTTTGTTTTGTTTTCTGCTTTACAGGGCATTTGTGTACAAAGTTACAACATGTAGATCATGTATAATAGAAAGAGTATTTCCCTCTCATCATTTTAAAAGTTTAATTTGAATACATGCATAATATTACATTTTATAATGTTATAATATATAAAATATCTCAGATACTTGAGTATATCTATTTTATTGTTGTAATTTTTAAAAATGAAAACGTTAGGAAATACTTTAGATGAGGTTATGTTTTATTTTGTTTTTTTTTTTAATTTAAAATAGTTTATTTTCAAATTGGTTTACATAAAACACCCAGTGTTCATCCCAACATGTGCCCTTTTTTAATGCCCATCACCCCCTCTCCCCCCCCATCTCCCTCACCCTCAGTTTGTTCTTAGTCTTTGAGAGTCTCTTATGTTTTATCTCCCTCCCTCTCTGTGTCTTTTTTTTTTTCTTTCCCCTCTTCCCCTCGCACTGGTTTTTGCTTAGTCTCACCAAGTCCACCTATTCGTGGAAACATATGGTATCTGTCTTTTTCTGACTGACTTGTTTCACTTAACATAATACCCTCCAGTTCCATCCATGTTGCTACTCATGGCCAGATTTCATTTTTTCTCATTGTCACATAGTAGTCCATTGTATATATGTACCACATCTTCTTTATCCACTCGTCAGTTGATGGGCACTTAGTTTCTTTCCATGTTTTGGCTATTGTCGAAAGTGCTGCTATGAACATTGGGGTACACCTGCTCCTATGCATCAGCAATCCTGTGTCTCTTGGGTAGATTCCTAGCAGGGCTATTGCTGGATCATAGGGTAGCTCTATTTTCATTTTTTTGAGGAACCTCCACACCGTTTTCCAGAGTGGCTGCACCAGTTTGCATTCCCACCAACAATGTAGGAGGGTGCCTACTTCTCCACATCCTCGCCAGCATCTATAGTTTCCTGATTTGTTTATTTTAGCCACTCTGACTGGTGTGAGGTGGTATCGCAGTGTAGTTTTGATTTGTATTTCCCTGATGATGAGTGACATTGAACATCGTTTCAAGTGTCTATTTGCCATCTGAATGTCCTCTTTGGAGAAGTGTCTATTCATATCTTCCGCCCATTTCTTCACTGGGTTGTTTGTTTTTCGGGTGTGGAGTTTGGTAAGTTCTTTATAGATTTTAGATATTAGTCCTTTATCCGATATGTCATTTGCGATGATCTTTTCCCATTCCGTTGGTTGCCTATTCGTTTTGTTGGTTGTTTCTTTTGCTGTGCAGAAGCTTTTTATCTTGATGAAGTCCCAATAGTTCATATTTGCTTTTAATTCCCTTGCCTTTGGAGACGTGTCAAGTAAGAAATTGGTGCGTCTTAGGTCAAAGAGGCTTTTTCCTGCTTTTTCCTCTAGGATTTTGATGGTTTCCTGTCTCACATTCAGATCTTTTATCCATTTAGAATTTATTTTTGTGAGTGGTGTAAGAAAGTGGTCTAGTTTCATTCTTTTGCAAGTTGCTGTCCAATTCTCCCAGCACCATTTGTTAAAAAGGCTGTCTTTTTTCCATTGAATACATTTTCCCGCTTTATCAAAGATTAGTTGGCCATATACTTGCGGGTCCATTTCTGAGTTTTCTATTCTATTCCATTGGTCTATGTGTCTGTTTTTGTGCCAATACCATACAGTCTTGATGACCACAGCTTTGTAGTACGGGTTAAAGTCTTGGATTGTGATGCCTCCCGCCTTGGTTTTATTCTTCAGTATTATTTTGGCTATTCGAGGTCTTTTGTGGTTCCATACAAATTTTAGGATTGTTTGCTCTAGCTTTGAGAAGAATGCTGGTGCAATTTTGATTGGGATTGCATTGAATGTGTAGATTGCTTTGGGTAGTATTGCCATTTTAACGATATTTATTCTTCCAATCCATGAGCATGGGATGTTTTTCCATTTCCTTGTGTCTTCCTCAATTTCCTTCATAAGTTTTTTATAGTTTTCAGTGTAGAGGTCTTTCACATCTTTGGTTAGGTTTATTCCTAGGTATTTTATGGTTTTTGGTGCAATTGTGAAAGGGATTAGCTTCTTTATTTCTCTTTCTGCTGCTTCATTGTTGGTGTATAGAAATGCCACCGATTTCTGTACATTGATTTTGTATCCTGCAACTTTGCTGAAATCACGGATCAGTTCTAGTAGGCTTTTGGTAGATTCCGTCGGGTTTTCCATGTAAAGTATCATGTCATCTGCAAAAAGTGAAAGTTTGACTTCCTCCTTGCCAATCTTGATGCCTTTTATTTTGTTTTGTTGTCTGATTGCTGATGCTAAGACTTCCAACACTATGTTAAATAGCAGTGGCGAGAGTGGACACCCCTGTCGTGTTCCTGATCTCAGGGGGAAGGCTTTCAGTTTTTCCCCATTGAGGATGATATTAGCTGTGGTTTTTCATATATGGCTTTTATGATGTTTAAGTATGTGCCTTCTATCCCGACTTTCTCGAGAGTTTTTATTAAGAAAGGTGCTGTATTTTGTCAAATGCTTTTTCTGCATCTATTGACAGGATCATATGGTTCTTATCTTTTCTTTTGTTGATGTGATGTATCACGTTGATTGATTTGCGAATATTGAACCAGCCCTGCAACCCAGGGATGAATCCTACTTGATCATGGTGGATAATTCTCTTTATGTGTTGTTGGATTTGATTTGCTAGTATCTTATTGAAAATTTTTGCATCCATATTCATCAGGGATTTTGGCCTGTAATTCTCCTTCTTTGCTGGATCTCTATCTGGTTTAGGAATCAAAGTGATGCTGGCTTCATAGAATGAGTCCGGGAGTTTTCCTTCCGTTTCAATTTTTTGGAACAGCTTGAGGAGGATAGGAATTAACTCTGTTTTAAATGTCTGATAAAATTCCGCAGGAAAGCCGTCTGGTCCAGGGCTTTTATTTGCTGGGAGATTTTTGATAACTGATTCTATTTCTTCACTAGTTATGGTTCTGTTCAATTTTTCTATTTCTTCCCGTTTGAGTTTTGGTAGCGTGTGGCTATTTAGGAAGCTGTCCATTTCTTCCAGATTGCCAAGTTTGGTGGCATATAATTTTTCATAGTATTCTCTGATGATTTTTTGTATCTCTGAGGGATTGGTTGTAATTTCTCCCTTTTCATTCACGATTTTATCTATTTGAGTTCTCTCTCTTTTCTTTTTGAGAAGCCTGGCTAGAGGTTTGTCTATTTTGTTTATTTTTTCAAAGAACCAGCTTTTGGTTTCATTGATCTGTTCCACTACCTTTTCTGTCTCCATATGGTTAATTTGTGCTCTGATCTTAGTTATTTCTCTCTTTCTGCTGGGCTTGGGTTGTTTTATTTGTTCTGCTTCTAGTTCCTTTAGGCGCGCTGTTAGAATTTGTATTATTGATTTTTCTTGTTTCTTGAGATGGGCCTGGATTGCAATATATTTCCCTCTCAGGACTGCTTTTGCTGCGTCCCAGAGCGTTTGGATTGTTGTATTTTCATTTTCATTTGTTTCCATGTATTTTTTAATTTCTTCTCTGATGGCTTGGTTGACCCAGTCATCTTTTAGTAGGTTATTTCTTAGCCGCCATGTTCTTGGATATTTTCCAGGCTTTCTCCTGTGGTTGATTTCAAGTTTCAAAGCATTGTGGTCTGACACTGTACACGGTATGATCTCAATTATTTTATATTTATTCAGAGCTTCCCTGTGCCACAGAATGTGGTCTATCTTGGAAAATGTACCGTGTGCAGTTGAGAAGAACGTAAATTCCTTTGCTTCTGGATGAAGGACCCTAAAGATGTCTGTGAGGCCCATCTGTTCTAATGTGTCGTTCAGGGCTATTGTTTCTGTGGAGATTTTCTGATTTGTAGATCTATGCAATGCTGAGAGTGGAGTGTTGAGATCCCCTACTATTAGGACATTTTTATCGATGAGGTTGCTAATGTTTGTAATTAGTTGTTTTACAAATTTGGGTGCCCCCAAATTCGGTGCGTAGATATTTACAATTGTTAGCTCTTCCTGCTGGATGGTCCCTGAGACTATTATATAATGTCCTTCTTCATCTCTTATTACATCGTTCATTTTAAAGTCTAATTTGTCTGATATAAGTGTGGCTACTCCGGCTTTCTTCTGACTTCCAGTAGCATGGTAGATAGTTTTCCATCCCCTCATTTTCAATCTGAAGGTGTCTTCAGGTTTAAGATGAGTTTCTTGAAGACAGCAAATAGATGGGTCTTGTTTTTTAATCCATTCTGTTATCCTGTGTCTTTTGATTGGCACATTTAGTCCATTTACATTCAGTGTTAATATTGAAAAATATGGGCTTACAGTCACTGTATTATCTGTAGGTTTCATGGTTGTAAGGCTGTCCCTGGCAGTTTGTGTTCTTTGCAGGTTTGCCTTCATAGAATGCCCCTCAGGATCTCTTGCAGTGCCGGCTTATTTGTGATAAATTCTTTCAGTTTTTGTTTGTTGGGAAAAACCTTGATCTCTCCTTCTATTCTGAATGACAGGCTAGCCGGATACAGAATTCTTGGTTGCAGGTCCTTCTTGCTCATCACATTGAAGATATCCTGCCATTCCTTTCTGGCTTGCCAAGTTTCTGTAGATAAGTCTGCTACTACCCTTATAGGTCTCCCTTTGTATGTTAGGGTTCTTTTGTCCCTAGCTGCTTTCAGGATTCTCTCCCTATCTTTGTATTTTGCCAGCTTCACCATGATGTGCCGTGCAGAAGGTCTATTCAAGTTACGTCTGAGGGGAGTTCTCTGTGCCTCTTGGATTTCCATGCCCTTTTCCTTCCTCATGTTGGTGAAGTTCTCAGCAATGATTTGTTCAAGAACCCCTTCGACTCCTTTCTCTCTCTCTTCTTCCTCTGGGACTCCTATGATACGGATATTGTTTCTTTTGAGTGCATCGCTCAGCTCTCGAATTCTCCTTTCCTGTTCCTGGATCAGCTTCTCTCTCTTTTTATCTGCTTCCTCTTTTTCAATGATTTTGTCTTCTAAGGCACTAACTCTTTCCTCTACTTCTTCAATCCGTGCTGTGGCTGCTTCCAGTTTCCCCTGTATTTCTTCTAATTTCTTCTTTAATTCTTCCTGCCCGTTTTTAAGGTCCTTGAACTCTGCCGCGCGGGACCCCTTGCATTCTTCTAAGCTTTTTTCAAGGCCAGCGATTAGTTTTATGATTGTCATCTATATTCATGTTCTGTTATGTTGCTTATATCTGTTTTCATTAATTCTTGAGCTGTCACTGCTTCTTGTGGATTCTTTTGAGGAGAATTCTTCCGTCTCGTCATTTTGGCTGGATGTGTTTTGGGTTGTTTCTTGAAGTTGCCCTGGAAAGGAAAACAGACTGGCCGGGGAGACTTGTGCGCACTCCCCACTCAGGCGACCACGGTAGCGGCAGTCCCAGCGTTTGATCGCACCCCACAGGGCCCTCCGTGGCGACTAGCGCCTGATCCGGGCTCAGGCGGGCAGCGGCAATGGTCCCAGGTCGCCGGCTCTCCAGGGGATCTGTTTTATTTTGTTTTTAAATATTATGGTAGATTTCTCTCTTTTCTGCAGATTCTTTCTCAACGGTATAATTTCTACTGCATGAATGAGAGTGTGTATCGGAATCCAAATACACTAAAAATGTGAAATTAAATCGAGACCTCTATGTAGGCACGTTTGCATAATTTTAAGTAGAATATGTTACATTGCAGCTGCTGAAAGCTTTCAGGAACACTTGTTTGTTTTCAAATCTTAATTTGTCCTTAGTTCTAATGTTTTCATTTCTTTAATAAAGAACTAAATGCATATTCTGTTTTCAAAATATGCTGTCTTAAACAAACATAGAAAATAATGTGATTTGCTTTCAATTATAGTTCTTAGAATTCACCAGCTAGAGATCATATAAATTCTTAAGGGATATTTTAGAATAATAAAATCAAGTTATTGATTTGGCATTTATGTTTCCTACCACTCAGATCAGGTTAAATGCTCAATCCATGCCTAATTTAGCTTCCTCATCTGAAATCTGAGAATGCTCCATTTTTAAGACATATGGTGATAGTGAGGATCTTACAAAACAAATTTTGTGAAAGTTTAGGCACTTGGTAGTTTCAAAAATATTTCAGCAAACCATCTCCATGGATACTCTCCTCAACTTTGAATCTTAGTTTTTAAATATATCACTCAATTCTTTTGTGTGTGCTTATTGCCTTAAATATATGAAAGACTGTCTGGGAAAGTACTAGATAGATATCTGAGACTTGTTTTTTTTTTTAATGTTTACTTATTTTTCAAGGAGAGAGAGACAGAGCATGAGCAGAGGAAAGGGCAGAGAGAGAGGGAGACACAGAATCTGAGGCAGGTCCAGGCTCCGAGCTGTGAGCAAAGAGCCCGATGTGAGGTTCAAACCCACAGACTGTGAGATAATGACCTGAGCCTAAGTCGAATACCCAACCGACTGAGCCGCTCAGGTGCCCCAATGAGATATTTTTAGATAATAGTAAATGATCCCTTTTCATCCAAAATAATTTAACAAAAATAAAATTAAATAACATAAATCTGTTGAAGGATAAATTATTTAAAAACATTTTTAGGATTTTAAAAATATTTTAATATATTTTAATGACAAAGTCACTTAACTTACTTTATGCCTACACTTGAACCACAGTACATCTAAAATAATACGTTTCATTCCTTTGCTTGAGATTATCCACACTTCGATCTGTCTATTCCCATCAGAAATATATTGGACAAGCTATTACATTTGTGCATATTTAATTGTTTAAAATGTCAAAATATTGCCTTAAATTAAAAGACAAATTACATTTACACAAAGCAGTGAGTGTAGTTAACTATCACCTCTCAGTTGATAATCTAACAAATATATATATATCCACATTTACTGAACATTCTAGACTTTACTATCAGTGGCTGTAATTAAGAATAATCATATAAAAATGTCTGTTCATTTTCGTTGACTACTTCCTTTTTGGCCTGAACATCACTAATTATTTGGTATTTACTGTTGGTTCATGGGTTTATGACTCTGCATGGTTAGCAATTACCCAAAATCAGTATTTTCACACACGACTTAAATGTAGTTTAATTCACCTTCATGTTTCTCCCAATAGTTTGACATATTATTGAGAACTATCATAATTTTTATCTAAATGGAGACTCAAGAGAATCTAGGTATAGCGGGAAAGAACAAGCTAATTAATATATTTGCAAAATTCATAATATACAAAAAACAAGTAGTAGGGTAATTTTTGTTGTTTTTAATAAATAACATAGGCTAGACAGTAATTTATTTGTAATAAAATAAAATATAAGAGGAGTTAAGATGGCAGAACAGCTAGGAGGACCTTGTGTTTGCTTTGTCCCTCAAAAACAGCTAGATAGTTACCAAATCACCCTGAATACCCAGAAAATTGATCTGAGGATGGAGAGAACGAACTGCACAACTAGAAGGGAAAGAAACCACATCATGGAAGGTAGGTGGTGCAGAGGTGTGATTTGGGGACGAAAAGAATCACAGGTGCTGTGGAGGGAAGGGAGCCCTGATCACAGAATGAAGCGAGGATGAGAAAGAGAGAAAGGAGAGGAAGAGAGATAAAACAGCACCCACCAGATTGTACAAGAAAAACGCTTCCCCAAAGCCATTGGCTGGGAAAAGGAGAGGGGATGATTACCACAAGTTTTTCATAAGCAGTGGAATGGAACATCTGAAGATTTAGATTTTTTTCACCATCAGCCAGTGTTGAGCCTGATGGGCACAGCAGTGATCCTGTGGAGAGGGCAGAAGTCTGGGAGTGGACAGTGTGCTCTGAAGATCTCCTTGGATAATGCTGGGAGAGAGAGTTCCCTTTTTTGGAGTGCATTTGAGAGAGGACACTGCCTCTTAAGGGACAAAAGAACCAGCAGGTACAGGTGAACAGCCTCATTCATTAGCTTGGGGGCAGAGATGGATGCTGAAGGCAGCAAATCTGGATGGCGACTTTTTTTGCTATGTTTTACCATAAACTCTAAGCTTCCTGTGTTGTTTGTGTAACTGCCCTTCTGGGACACACTGCACCAGCCACAGTGCGGCTAGTCTCCCAGGGGATCAGCATGGGTCCGCACTGTACTGGGTCCCTAAAATTTGGAATTTTGAAACCCCGTCTTTCCCATGAAATAAAACACAGGAACACTGTACTCCCAGGAAGGCCAATGGTTTGGACACAGACAGGGTGAAGGCAGGGATCTGATAGAAATCTGGATGAAAGAGGGGAGATTGTTCACTCTTCTATGAGAGCTTCCTGAAAAGTGGTGAATAAAAATGAAAACAAAACTGTCGGAATCTTTGGGATGCAGTCAAGGCAGTCATAAGAGGGGAAATATATGCAATACAGGATTTTATCAAGAAGAAAAAAAAGTCTCTAATACACAACTTTAGCTTACACTTAGAGGAGCTAGGAAAGAAACAGCAAATAAAGACTAAAGCCAGCAGAAGAAGGGAAATAATAAAGATTAGAGCAGAAATGCATGATATAGAACAAAACAAAAATAAAACAGGTTAATGAAAGTAAAAGATTGGTTTTGAAAGAATTATTAATACTGGAAAACCCCTAGCCAGACCTCTCAAAAAGAAAAGAGAAAGGACGCAAATAAATAAAGTCACAAATAAAAGAGGAGAGATCACAATGAACACCGCAGAAATAGAAATAATTATGGGAGAATATTATGAAAAATTATATGCCAACAAATTGGGCGATCTGGAAGTATTAGATAAATTACTACATGGGGCACCTGGGTGGCTCAGTCGGTTAAGCGTCCAACTTCAGCTCGGGTCATGATCTCACAGTCTGTGAGTTCGAGCCCCACGTCGGGCTCCATGCTGATGGCTCAGAGCCTGGAGCCTGCTTCAGATTCTGTACCTCCCTCTCTCTCTGCCCTTCCCTTGCTCACGCTCTGTCTCTATGTCTCTCAAAAATAAAATAAAAACGTTAAAAAATTAAAAAAAATTACTACAAATATACAAACTACCAAAACTGAAACAGGAAGAAATAGAAACTTTGAAAAAATCAATAACCAACAAATAAATTGAATCAGTAATCAAAAATCTCAAAAAAAAAAAAAAAAAAATTCCAGGACCAAATGGCTTCCCAGGGGAATTCTACCATTCTTCTAAAGAAGAGCTAATACCTATTTTTAAAAAAAAAAAACTGTTACAAAAAAATAAAAAATAGTAAAGCAAGCAAACTTGCAAACTCATTCCACAAGGCCAGCATTACCTTGATCTCCGAACTACACAATGACCCCACTAAAAATGAGAGTTACAGGTCAATATCCCTAATGAACATGGATGCAAAAATTCTCAACAACATACTAACAAATCCAATCCAGTAGTACATTAAAATAATTATTCACCATGATCAAGTGGAATTTATTCCTGCTCTGCAGAGGTGGCTCAATATTCACAAATCAATCCATGTGAGCACCACATAAATAAAAGAAAGAATAAGAACCACAGGATCCTTTCAATAGATGCAGAAAAATCATTTGATAAAACAGAACATCCATTCTTGATAAAAACCATCGAAGTGTGACTTCCTCCTTCCCAATTTGGATGACTTTTATTTTTGTCATTTTACTTTGTTTGATTGCTGAGGCTAGGACCTCCAGCACTATGTTAAATAAGGAATGGGCATTCCTGTCTTGTTCCTGGCCTTAGAGGAAAAGCTCTCAATTTTTCTCCCTCTCGAAAATATTAACTGTGGCTCTTTCATATATGCCTTTTATGATGTTGAGGTATGTTACCTCTATCTCCACTTTCTTGAGAGTTTTTATCACAGAATGGATGCTCTGTTTTGTCAAATAAACAAAACTAAAAGGCAGTCTACGGAGTGTGAGAGGATATTTCCAAATGACATATTGGATAAAGGGTTAATATCCAAATTCTATAAAGAAATTATCAAGATCAAAACCCCCAAAACAAACAAACGAGTCAGTTAAATAATGGGCAGAAGACGTGGTTTCCAAAGAACACTTTAAGATGGCAAACGGACACATGAAAAGATGCTCAGCATCAGTCAGCATCGAAGAAACACAAATGAAAACCAAGATGAGATATCAGGTGACTTCTGTCACACTGGCTAAAATTAACAACTCAGGAAACAACAGGTGTTGGTGAAGATGTGGAGAAAGAGGAATCCTCTTTCATTGTTGCTGGAAATGCAAACTGTTGCAGCCACTTTGGAAAACAGTTTGGAGTTTATTCAAAACGTTAAAAATAGAGCTACCTGTATGATCCAGCAATCCATCTACTATGTATTTACCCAAAGAATGCAAAAATACTCATTCTAAGGGATACATGCATCTGGATGTTTACAGCAACGTTATGAACAATTGTCAAATTCTAGAAAGAGCCCAAGCGTCCAATGACCGATGAGTGGATAAGAGAGAAATAGTATATGTATGCAATGGAATATTACTCAGCCTCGAAAGAATGAAATCTTGCTATTTGCAATGATGTGGATGGGCTATGGAGTATTAAGCTAAGGGAAATAAGTCAGTCAGAGAAAGACAAATACCATATGATTTCACTCATATGTGGAATTTAAGAAACAAAACAGATGAACATAGAGGAGGGGGAAATAAAAGAAAGGGAAGGAAACCATAAGAGACTCTTAACTATAGAGAGCAGAGGGTTGATGGAGGAGAGGTGGGTGGGAGATGCCCTAATGGCTGATGAGATGGCACCTGCTGAATTGAGCAGTGGGTGTTATATGTAAGTGATGAATTATTAAATTCTACTCCTGAAACCAATATTACACTATATGTTAACTTTAAATAAAAATTTGGGGGGAAAATGAAGTAAGATAACACTAAAGACAGTGTTCCAAAATGCTTCATGAATTCAACAGTGTTTGCTTCCCACCCAACTTGTCTCTGATACTACCCTTCTTCACCTAGAAGGGGACATTTGAAGGACTTGTCAGATTACTGAAAGTATATCTCTTAGTAACTCTCTTAAATTGGACTAAGATTTAAATCATAAGCCATAGATTATATATATGTGTATATACCCATGTAATTGCCTCAAACATATATTAAAGCATCTATTACAATCATTAAACACACACACACACACATACATATACATATATATATATATATATAGTATATATATGTATATATATATATAACCTTCACAATCCATGCAAACATATAAAAGAAAGAAAAGATTAGACCTGCATGTTCTAGTGTCAGTAAGTTCATATCTATGAGTCTTGTTATATTTTGTTTGCTCTTATTTTCTATCAGGTAAATAAAAACTTTAAGTCTAAAAATGGAACGGACTGATAAAATAACATCATTAAAGCTGACATATTTGTGCTGTGTTAACATGGATAATTAATAAGATACATATTCTGATAAAAGAGAATTAAGATTTTTTAGATTTTAATACTATTTACAATAAAATTACAAATTGTGTTTAGATGAGGTTAGTGTTGATGGCACTGAAGTTACTCCGTGCTGTAAAATGGGTTATTTTACCTTGAATTCCTCCATATGCTCACAAGGTTTTCCTCTGTAAACAGTATATAGTCAGATCTTGTATGTTTTAGTGTAACACCTGCTTCACTTTTCACTGGAGCATGTAGCCATATGTTATTCATTTAGATGCTGATATATCTTTGTTTAAAACTCATTTTATTTTGTGCTTCCTATTTTTTTGTACTAGGCATTTTTTGTCGCTTTAAAGTCTTCTCTTAGTTTTAATCTGTATGTTTTTAGCTTTTAATTGTTACCATCTTTTAGTGTGCAATTTATACGATTTCTATTATTTAATATTTGCCAATAAATTTCAACATGCATAAGGAATCTATCAAATTTGAACTTATATTTTTATTATTTTCCCAGATAGCTGAATGACCTTTGATAATGTCAGCTCCCTTAATCTACACATCAATTTTATGTTAATGTTATCTTACACTTTATTTTTGCCTTTAGCTCATTTGCTATCATTATTTCTCTGTTCCAAAGTCAAATTAATATTTTCTTTGCTCATCATTTGTTTTCAGTTTAGAAATACTATATATGTCACTTTTTCTTCTGCCTGAAAATTATATACATATATATCGTTTAATATTTTCTTTGGCATTTGTTAGTTGTTCATAAGCTTAGGGCATTTTGGCTGGTTTTATAAAGTACGGTTGATTCTGTTTTCTTTCACCACTTTGAATGTATTTTTTATAATTCATTTGGCTTCTATATTGACTTTAAGAAGTCACTTGTTTGCACATTTTATAGTGTCATTTTTTTTATTGTTCTAAGCACTTCTCTTTCTCTGTCTCTGTCTTTCTGTCTCTGACCTTGTCATTATCTCCCTTTCTTCCATATCAGATTCATTATCAAATGTTAGCTGATGTTTTTGTTTTGTTTTGTTTTACTTTAGGTTCATGGAGCTTAATAGATATATCGGTGTCTTCCATGTTTTCTAGAAACTACCAAAACATTAGACACTTAAATATGCTTTTGTCCTATCTATCTTCTTTTGAATTTCTATTTAAATATATCATCCCACACAACTTTCCAAGTCTGGTAATCTCTCTTCCATGTTTTCACCTTCTTATCTCCCTGTGGTGAATTGTACTCATTCTCTTTTGCAGTCTAGGTTCCAGTCATCTAATTCTCACTTTCGCTATGTCCAAAATGCTGCCAGACTCATGCACTTAATGTTTTCTTTCACTGATTACATTGTTTATGCCTTTATATGTGTTACTTATCTCATTATTTCTGGTTAGGAGGTAACATTGTATGCTTTATTTATATTTTCAAGCCTTTAAAAATGTCTTAAAATAATACAAATACTTATTTTGGTGAGTCTTTACTAAAATCAGTATATATCAAGGTTGTAGAGTTTTACAGTTTTGTGATTTTGTTTCTGCTGTATTTTTCTGCTGCTTATTGCTCATTGTGTCTTGCTTCCTCATGTGCTTTATTTGCTTTGAAAGTGTGATGCTCATTGTCTCTGTCAAAATGATTTTAGAATTCCCCAAGTCCTGGAATGAAGAATTCCCACATAGACTATTTTCCTTGGGGTGACTGAGTGGCTTAGTCAGTTAAGTGTCCATCTTCAGCTCAGGTCATGATCTCACCACTAGTGAGTTTGAACCCAGCATAGGGCTCTGTGCTGACAGCTTGGAACCTGGACTCTTTGGATTCTGTGTCTCCCTCTCTCTGCCCATCCTCCCACCTCTCAAAAATAAATAAAACGTTATTTTTTAAATAATATTTTCCTTTATTTCTACCCAGAAGTTCTAGAGATTATTATCCTGAAAATAAAAGTTAATAGATTCCCTGAACTTCAAAGTAACGTAAATTAGTGCTAAAAAATCCCTGTGAGAACCAGCCTGTGGATAACTCCTCACAATCAAAACTGTTCCTCTTTATATTTTTTTAATCTGCTTTAATTCTTTTTCAAGTAACACACCACAAATCTTTCTGGAAGTGGAGAGAGAAGACTTACTAAATTCAGAGTAGTCTTGCTGGATCATATGACAGCTCAATTTTTAATTTTTTCAGAAACCTCCATACCGCTTTTTAATGGCTTACACTAGTTTATATTCCTTCCAACAGCCTGTAAGTGTTTCTTTTTCTCACTTCCTTCTTATTTTTCAATAAGAGCCATCCTAGCAAGTATGAAGTGATATCTCATTGTGGTTTTGACTTGCATTTCCCTGGTGATTGGTAATGTTGAGCAGCTTTTCATATAATTTTTGGCCATAAAAAGTGTTGAGATGACTGAACAGTCACATAGAAAAGAATGAAATTGGACTCCTATCTTATGCCACAAGCAAAAATCTACTCTAAATGAATGAAATATAGAAATGTAGTACTTGAAACCATAAAACTTCTAGAAAAAAATCTGGGGAAAAGCTCTTGATATTGGCCTTGGTAATAATATTTTGGATATGAAACGAGAAGTTCCCAAGCAAGAAAGGCAAAAATACACCAGTGGGGACACATGAAACTGAAGGGCATCTGTACTGCAAAGGAAATAATCAGCGAATGAAATGCAGCCTACACAACGAGAGAAAGCATTTCCAAACCGTCTACCTGTAAGGGGCTAATACTCTGTAAATACATCAGGAACTCATACAACTCAACAGCAAAAACTCAAGTAACCTGTTTCAAAAAGTGGGCAAAGGATCTTATTAACATTTTTTTCTAAAGAAGCCATTAGTTTTATTAGGTACCACAATCAAACTATCACAATGTACTTGACACAAGAAAAATATATATAGTGCTACACACTACTTCTTCCCTCTGCTAGTTATAATTTTATTTATTTACTTTATAAATAAGAAATAAAATCATTATTTTATTAAATGAAACAAAGAAAACCAATTCTAATTATAATAAATACTTCACACTTCACGACATGTTCAGGTTAAAATGTTTACTTTATTGAAAGAACATTCCTCATCTCAGAACACGATACGACATTATCTGTGCATAGTTATCCGAGGTATACTGAGCACACTTAACATAATAGATACACTAACATATACTGCCTCAATCTTCAAGGGTGTTTTTATTTATACTTAATAACTTATTCTAGGAAGAGAATTAAAAGTAGCTGAGAGCATTGCTTATGTTTAAATGTGTGGAAAAGGCAAGTTTGAACATGCAATATCTATTGCCCACCTTTCTGCTATCTTTCCTTTGCTCTCAAGAGAGCCTCCTTTCAGAGGAATTTTTGCTTTGACGGTAGAGAATAGGAGATTTTAGGTTTAAATATTGTCAACGCTCTCACTGTTCCACTCTTCAACATTTTTTTTTTAATTCAAAATACTTCCAAACACTTTAGATCACCCAGTTTACGATGCCGGGATTCATCCTTAAAAAAAAAATAGTAAAGAAAGGTTTTAGTAAATAAAAACAAATAACATAATGAGGTATCGCAAAGCTGCACTAATGATGAAAGAAACATAACCCCCAGGCCACATTATCCTCTTGCTGGAAAAGACCTAATAATTAGGCACGCGCACACACGCACACGCACACGCACACACACATGCACACACAGAGAAATGTATGCCATTGGATACGAGTAAAGAAGGGCAGTGATCTCTGAGACAAAAAAAAAAGAAAAAAAGAAAAAAAGAAAAGAAAGAAAGAAAGCGAGAGCTCAATGAATGCCCCATTTTACTAATACCTAGAGAAAAGTTTCCAGGCAGTTGGGCAGGGAAAGTGACTCCTGTTGTTGAACAGAGAAAGTCGAAGCTTCTGGAGAGACCAATGTGACTAAAATTGGCAGGTCTGAGAGGATGGAGATTCAAACAGAAAACTCTCTGTTGTCTGTAAGACTTCTTTGAGTATTTATTATTATTTTATAATTTTTTAAATGTTTATTTATTTTTGAAAGAGAAACAGAGCACAAGCAGGGGAGGGCTAGAGAGAGAGAGAGAGAGAGAGAGAGAGAGAGACAGAATCTGAAGCAAGCTCCAGGCTCTGAGCTGTCTGCACAGAGCCTTACGCGGGGCTCAAACTCACAAACCATGAGATCATGACCTGAGCTGAAGTCAGATGCTTAACCAATTGAGCTACTCAGGTGCCCCATTCTTTGACATTTAACAGAATACTGATTAATGCATCCATCTGAATAATAATCTACTCAAGACCAAGGAAACAAACACTTGCAAGGATTAAATGAAACAGTGCCAGGGGCACCTGGGTGGCTCAGTCAGTTAAGCCTCTGACTTCGGCTTAGGTCATGATCTCAAAGTTCCTGGGTTCCAGCCCCGTGTCTTGCTCTGTTCTGACAGCTCAGAGTCTGGAGCCTGCTTCAGAATCTGGGTCTCCCTCGCTCTCTGCCCCTTCCCCGCTTGCTCTCTCTCTGTCTCTCTCAAAAAATAAACATTAAAAAAAGAATGAAAGAAACAGTGCCAGACATTCACATAAAACTCAGATTATGCAGGGCTTCACCAGGCAAACAAACAAACAAACAAACAAACAAAAAAAAACAAGCTAATAATAATAATAAAAAAAAATAACAACTCATAATTCAGAGGGCATTTGGTAAGTAATCAAGGAGGCCTTACTTCAGCAATAGGAATTAATTACATTTATACTAAACATTGATCTGAAACCATCAAAAAAAACCATAAATGCAAAGTCTGAAAGGATCTGTTTCCAATAAATTCTCTGTATTCCAGAAAAAAAAGTTCAAGGATATCCATATAGAAATGCAAAGAGGTAGTACCTACAAGATAAAATTGACAAAATCAGTTATCCGAAAACTGCAGACAAATTGAAATTTCTATAACAGATTCAGAAAGAGATTGGCTACATTAAATTTTGTAGGATTTAGGGCAAGAGGAACTCTCATACTTGATGGTAGACATTTAAAATACTTTAACATCTCAAAACCCTTTCACAATTTCTCATGATGTTATACTCATACATATAGCATCACCAACAACTCCACTTCTAGGCATTTATAAACCCCCTCCTCAAATAAAATAAAAACATACGTTCAAAAAATAATATGTATAGCAATGGATGTAGAAACTTTAATTCAAAATAGCCAAAATTTTAAAACATTCCAAGTGTCCATCAAAGGGAGAGCAGATAACCAAAGTGTGCTATAGACATGTAAGAGAGAGCCTCTTGACAATTAACGATTATGAACTTCTAATAAACACAATCACACAATGAATCTCAAACAAATGTTGAGCCACAGGAACGAAGCATACATGAATACAAATTGTCTAAAGTTTAAAAGCAGGTAAAATTAATGCGTAGTGATCAGAAAAGTGATTACTTCTCCAGTGAAAATCATTGCCTAGAAAGAAGCATTACAAAGTTTTCTTGGGCCATATTTGTGATTTTTAAAGAGGCATAACTTATTTCAATAAAATAAAGATATTATCACATATTCAAGGATTTGGCCATAGCCTATACCCTACCACAGGAAAATAATATTTAACAATATTTAAGAAAAACACTCTTACAATATGACACTTTAAATGAAACAAATTTACAACTATTTGGAAATCAATTCGGTAGTTTTCTAGAAAATTAATTGGCCATCTACCCCATCACCTTAGATCCATAATTACTCCTAGAGGCTTTCCCAAGAGAAATGAAACCTCATATCTACAGAAATATAATTATTTCTGCCTTATTTTCTGGAACATTTCTTCTATAGCAACTTTTATAGGTAATTGTAATTTTCTATTATATTTTAATTCCCAATATATTTATACTTTTCCCCAAGCACCCTATTATTTTTAATTGAAATATATTTCACATAAAATATTATCGTTTGGGTTTTTTTGTTTTTTTTGTTTTGTATTGTTTTGTTTTTGTTTTTGTTTTTGTCTTTTTGTTTTTACTCTTGATTCAAACAGTAAAAGCCTGAGTTGAAGTTCGGTGTACAAACGTGCAAATCACTGGCTGCACGCTTCGCTTATAACCTGATCTGGCTTAGTTAATTAATTTGGGAAGTGCTATGTCAAAATCTCTAACAGCCTGTTTATCAGTCAGGGTTGAAATAGAGAAGTAGAACTAGTAGAGGATAATCGAGATTTACGATAAGAGAGTGACGGGTTAGGCACTTCACTATCCTCAGGTCAGGCTGTGAGGGAGGGCAGGCTGGAATGGGGGCAGAAGCTGAAATGACTGTCCACGGGGAGAAATTTCTTTCTCCAGCCGACCATGATTCTGTTTTTGAGAACTGCCCTGTGATTGAATTAGACTCCCCCTGAGGATTTATCTAGGACAATATCTTTTACTTACAATCAACTGATTGTTCACTTTAATCTCATGTAAGATACATCTTCAAAGAACCCCTAGATTACCGTCTGAATAACTGGGAATGGTGGCCTAGCCAGATTGACCCAAGAAAAGGATAATCATACTTAGATTCCAAGAAAAAATAGACATCACCAACGAATACTTTTTATTTACTCATGTTTAAATCACATATGGCTAGTATAGAAAAGTACAAATAAAAGTATAGTGAAAGGCAACATCATGAGAAATAATAATAAAAATATTAAACACAGCACATTTAATTTTTCCCCATATACGTGAAGGCGTATATACCCTAATTGAGCAACATTCTCTGAAAGCAACAGATTCCTCATGTAGGGTGTGTATGAAGTTGGAACATAATTCATCCCATTGATAGATACTCTTTCTGAGATTTAAATATATCTCTAACGAGTTCTAGCTCACTGTTAACTCTTTCTTTTCAAGCTTTAATGAGATATAGTTAGTATGTAACATTTTGTAAATTGAAGGTGTACCATGTAATGATTTAATAAAAATATATGTTGTGAAATGATGAGCACAATAAGACTGGATAACACACCCATTCCTCACATAACTTGCCATTTTAGGGGTAATATAGTGACATATATCAAATAAAATTATTGATAAATGAAACAAGCATCTTACAGACCATTTTGTCAAAACATGAATTCAAAATACCCTTCCTTTTGTTTTAGTCCTAGATTTTCTCCAGTTTGAACAAATACTGGCATTATTAACTCTGCACCCAAATTAAATAACTGATTAAAGACACACCCTAAATCTATTTGCGTGAACGTGCAAACGTGCAAATGTTATTTTGAAAAGCAGCAAAAAAGTTAATGAGAATATTTAATTAACTCAGAGAGTCCATTTATTGGATAATTCAGTCTCATTAATTAGATGACCCATCCTTATGTAGAGAGGCTTTCCATTTTTCGAGTGGCTAGGGGAAAAAAAGCTCATGTTTATAACCTCACTCCACTAAGAAAGTTGAAGATTATCTCATTGCTGTTCATCAAGTTAATATGACAAAAGCAAGGAGATAAAAATGAATGACAGTTACTCCTTGGGTTGGAAGGAGAGAGGTTTAACAAAAGAGACAAGAATTCTTACCACCTGCTTAAAAATTGAGGCCACATTTCTCATAATATTTTTTGGTTTACTGCATGCCAGTGCTCAGTATCTAATTATGAATAAGTCATTGCGTCTGTTTTATTGAAGACTACCGCTTTCTACAAACTGTAACTGAGAAGTGGATACATAAACATAAAAATGATAACAAAACATAATAAAGAGACATCTTTATGGAATCCTTTAGAGTGAATGTCAGCAAACTTTCTCCAAAGGGCCTGATAGTAAATATTTTAGGTTTTGACAGTCATGTGGTTGGTGTTGCAACACTCAACTCTGCCTCATAGCACAAAACATCCATAGATAATCTGTAAATGAAAGAGTATGGCTGTGCCCCAGTAAAACTTTATTAATAGACATTTGAAATTTGAAATGTTACATAATTTTTACATGTCACAAAATATTTTTTGCAACTATATATTTAAAACTCTGTAAACCATTATTATCTGGCAGGTTATATAAGGGTCATAGTCCACAGACTGCTAACATCTGTACTGCAGAAACAAAATTATGCTATCAGTAACAGAAAACAGAGTTTGAAATTGGAGTATCAATTATGACTACGATAGTTAAGTGAAAAGTCTTTCAGCCACCATAGAATGGGTTTTGCAGAGTACTCGTATGAGAAAGAGTACAGAATTTGACAGAATTGCAAGTAATTTTGTGGACTTCAATGTATGTGTATGTATGGAAGGGGCAGATGTCAAGAGATAATAATAAAGAATTTAGTTTAAGATAAATTATAAATGTCTTTAGATCATCCAAAGTGCTTATAATTTATTCTAATGGAAGTTTTAAGACACTAATGGGATTTAAATAGGACGTAAAAGAATCACATTTTTGTTAAGTCTCATCTCAGATGCATAGTTTGGGAACACACCATAGAGAGACAAGACTGCGGGCAGAGAGTTTATTAATTAGCTCACGCATTCAATAATCCAAGAGAAAACCTAAGGTGACCCCAACTACAGTAATGATATGTGTCCACTTATATGTATATAATTTTTACATGCCACTAAATGGAAAAATTAAATGCCATCACAATGGCTTAGACACTAAATCCTTATTATCAAGAAATTAAATTCATGTTATATTACAATACCAATGAATTTATCTAAGTTCCAATGTATTGTCTTTTTTTTTAAATTTTTTAACGTTTATTAATTTTGAGAGACGTAGAGACAGATTATGAGCAGGGGAAGGGCAGAGAGAGAGGGAGACACAGAATCTGAAGCAGGCTCCAGGCTCTGAGCTGTCAGCACAGACACCAATGCGGGGCTCGAACTCACAGACCGTGAGATCATGACCTGAGCCGAAGTCGGCCGCTCAACCAACTGAGCCACCCAGGCGCCCCCCAATGTACTGTCTTAATGGCTGTCAAGAGCTGAGCTCTCAGGTATTGAGGTGGTCAGTTAAAAACACAAGCTAAAATGAAAGTAATAGTCAAGATTTAATTACTTACAGAAATAGTATAAGACTAAGCAGGAAAAAATCACTGGTTCCCTTATGTTCCATTTTCCCCCATCGAACAGCTCTGGGTACGGGTTAAGTGGATCAGCACGGGAGTGGGGATCTTCTCACTACCAAGGAGCGATGAGCAAAAGACTTCTCCCATTTTATAGACAGGGGCTTTGGGGGAGGAAAAAGAGACAGGGCCAGGAAATGTACTAACTACTGAGTCAGAGTGAAGAAAAATGTCCTCAAGGTTTCCTCTTCTCCACCATCCCCAATAAGGAAGTCTCAACAGAGGCACTTGGTGAAGTTCTCAGCACAGTACTGTAGGCTAGGATCTTCATGCTAACTAAAATCAGTATGACTGTCTACTAAAATACATTATTTAAATAGAACTCAGTCATCTAACATGATAACCAAAATGTCTAGGATACAATAAAAAGCTAACTATCATACAAGGAACCAGGAATAGCATGACTTAAATGAGAAAAGATAATCGGGGCACCTTGCTGGCTCAGTCGGTTAAGCATCCGACTTCAGCTCAGGTCATGATCTCATGGTTCATGGTTTTGAGCTCCACATCAGGCTCTGTGCTGACAGCTCAGAGCCTGGAGCCTGCCTCGGATTCTGTGTCGCCCTCTCTCTCTGCCCTTCCCCTGCTTGTGCTCTGTCCCTTAACTATAAATAAAAAGTGTTAAATACACTAAAACATAATTTCAGTCATCACGAAAAATTATTTGCTGCTAGCACACCTACCCTTAAATGTTGGTTAAAAGATTTTCTTCAAGCGAAAAGGAACTGAAGAAAGAAGGTATTATGGAAACTTAGGAAGGAAGGAAGACATAACAATGGCAGAATAAGGGTACATATAATAGATATCCCTTTCTTAGTATATACTGAAAAACGAATTTGGCGATTAAAAAAATTATAATCCCATCTAGTATTAAAGGTAATGATATTCAAATGTGAAGAATATAAAGGGACATCAATATAAACAAGGCTTCTACACTTTAATCAAAAGGATAAAACATTGATATTTGCAGACTTTTATAAATCACATGTTATAGGGATGCCTGGCTGAGCTCATTTGGAAGAGCATGCAGCTCTTAATCTCATGGTCATGAGTTTTAGCCCCAAGTTTAGTGTAGAGATTACTTAACACAAATATTTTTTTTTAAATCCTTTGCATATATTACAATACCTGGAATACTACAGTCACTTAAGTATACCAAAATTCCCAGGGCACATAGTTTATAATATAGATACACTCAAACACTAAGTAAATCAAGATGGAAGTGCTGTGGGAAAGTAGAAGAGAAACAGAAAAATGTAAGGCTGGGGAAAAAATAAATAAGAATAGCAAAATGGCAGATATAAATTTTAACGTATTAATAACTACCTTAAAATGTAAATGGTGAAAATACACCAACAAAGCAAGAAATCGGTCACATGGATAAAAGCATAGCTCAATCATATACTGCTTACAAGAAGTTCATTTCACATCCAGTGACATAGGCAGGTCGTGTGTAAAATACTGGAAAAAATATATGTAGCAAGGAAACATTTACCAAAAAAAAAAGGAAAAGCAGTAGCTGGCTTTATTAATATCTGACATAGTATTTGATAATCTAGACCTTAAAGCAAAGAAAATTACCACACAGAGAAACATTACTAGTGATAAAAGGATCGGTCCACCAAGAAACATAATCGTTCCAAATATGTAGGCACTAAATGATGGGGTGTCAAAATACATGAAGAAAATCTGATCGAATTGAAAGAAGAAATAGGCAAACTCACAATTATACTTGTGGATTTTAACAGCCCTCTTTCAGCAACTAATAGAACTTTTGGACAAAAAATTAGCAACAGCAAGCACATAGGTCTGAACAACACAATCAAAACCAACAGGATTATACTTAGGCACATATATATTAATTATGTGTGAGTGTATTTCGTACATACATACAATAAGAGCATAATATAAAATTTTCTCAACTGCCCATGGAATATTTACCCCAATAGATAATTCCTTTGGCCATTAAACAAACCCTGTTAAATTTTAAATAATTGATATTATACAGAGAATGTTCTTGACCACACTGGAATCAAATTAGAAATCAGTAACAGAGGGGCAACTGGATGGCTCAGTCAGTTAAGCTACTGACTCTTCATTTCTACATTTTTTAAATGTTCTTATTTATTTTTGAGTTGGTGGGGGTGCACAACTGGGGGAGGGACAGAGAGAGGGAGACATAAAATCTGAAGCAGGTTCCAGCCTCTGAGCTGTCTGCACAGAGCCAGATGCGGGGATCGAACTCATGAACTGCAAAATCATGACATGGGCCAAAATTGGATGTTCAACCTCCTAGGCCACCCAGGCACTCCCATCCCCCCATCCCAAGTCTTGGTTTCGAATCAGGACATGATCTTGTGGTTTGGGAGTTGAGGCCCCACATGAGGTTCTGTGCTGAAAGTCTCCCTCTCTCTCTGCACCTCCCCTGCTCGTGCTCCCTCTCTCTGAAAATAATAAATAAAAAGAAAATTCTGTAGCATAGAGACAACTGAGAGATTTCTAAACACATAAATTAAAGGACACAGTTTCAATTAATTCATGGACAAAATAGAAATCCTCAAATGAAATTTAAAAGTGTATAGAAATGAATGGAAAGAAAGATATAACATAAGATAAGTGGTGTGCAGCTGAAGCAATATTAGAAAGAAAACTTATAGCACTAAATACTTAAATTAGAAATGATGAAAGGTCTCATATCAATAGTTTACGTACCTACCTCAAGAGTTTTAGTTTAAGTACCTACCTCAAGAGTCTTCTATATAAAATTGTATCTTCTCAAACAGAGATGATTTTACTTTTTCTTTCTCATTTATTTTTCTGTTTAATTACCTCAGCTAGGCCTTCCATTGTTAACTTGAATAGAAGCGATGAGAGTGAGCACCTTTGTTTTGTTCCTGATCTCAAAGGAAAAGCTTTCAACCTTTTATGGTTGAATATGTTAGCTGTGGGCTTGTTATATATGGCCTTTATTATGTTGAACTGTCTTCCTTTCATACTCTATTTGCTAAGAGTTTTTGTCATGAAATGTTATATTTTGTCAAATGCTTTTTCTGTATCTATTGTGATGATCACATGATTTTTGTATTTCATTCTATTAATGTGATACCACATTTATTGATCTGCATATATCGAATGCCTGTATTATTCTTATAAGATGCATGTGAATCTATACTTTCACTTAAGAAGTATTAAGTGGATTGGAAATAATATTGTACCTGTCAGGAATTTCCAACCATAACTAAGTGATTGCTTTTTGATATTATCAGACCTTGATTTCATACATACATTAAAGTCGTTGAGACAATGAAAAATGCTATATTTAGATTCAACAGAGCCCAAAGTACAGAAAGATAACAGCACCTTTAAGAGAAAATTTAAAAGAAATATCAGATTATATTTAATAGACAGCAACAGAAATAAGCAGGGAAAGATGAGAGAACTAGACAATAATTAAAGTACCATTTATCATCAGGCCCCGCTGAGTCTCCAACTCCTTATTTTTATTATACAAAAAGATGTATCTAAACAAAATAGAGGTTGTCGTCAGAGGCCCACAAAAACAACAAAATAAACTGACAAACTTTCATTAGAAAAATATCTAAAGTAGTATTAGAATGTAGTTTTCTATATTCTAAACTATCAGTTTCAAGATATCGGTGCCCTTGAAAAAAAAATGCATTTAATATACAGCAACACAAATAAGAAAAAACTCAACCAAGGATCTTGGGATATAGAAGGAAAAGCATCACAATAGCTCCTAGATGAAAATAATGCATGTGGTAAATTGTACTTCATCAGAAAAGTCTGCGAGTAAATGAGAAGTTGATTTCATCCCCCATGGATTAAATATGAAATTGATAGAGGTCAGCCAGCGAGAACTTCTGACAAAATGTGAGGGGAGAATCCTGGAGAAAACATTAGTGTGTCCTTAGAGACTGAAATATACATATACATAGATATACATATATATAAAAGCGTGGCACAAGCATTTGAAAAAATATAGCAGAAGGAGTATTTTAAATAATTGCTGTTTTTTTTTTTTAATTTAGAGGTGATCCAGAACTTTACAAATTCTGCCTGTATGCCCTCCCCTTAGCATTCCTGAAGATTCATAACTTTAAATTGTGTAAATCTAATTAGGTTGTTGTTTCCCAAGCCAATATAAATCAAATAGATATTTTTAACTTAAAATTGGAAATAATTATGTAATTTCATAAAGGTAACTTCAAATATATTTGAATCTTAAAATATTCTTAACATTAAATACAGGAAACATTTTTGATCACTGACCAAATCCACACTTACCACGGAATTTTTCGCTTACACTGAGCTTAATGTGAAAAGTAAAGTATCTTAGCATCTGGATTATGGACACTCTATTATTTTTTATAAACTTCAAAAACTTGCTACTACCACATATTATCGTGGTGTTATCATATGTGATAATATTAATTATGATTTTAATATATATTAATCAAGCTAATTTACAAAAAGGGTAAACAATTTTCTCAGGAAAAAGGCACGATTAGAAGTAGAAATAGAATCTTGAAACAGAAAACAGTCTTTATCAAGTAAATGTTTTCTCTAATTTGCCATCTTTTCTGCCACGCATTCTTTTTTCTCACATCTATGTGTTTAATACATGTAAGCATAACTATATATTACATATATGATCATATATATATATATATATATATATATATATAATCTGTTTTCTCCATCAATTGGTAATGCTTTTTCAAGTTATCAAATGTTTTTCTATAGGTTATGCAAAGACCTTTTAAAGGAATATCCTATAATTTTCAGAAAATGTATTTTTTCCATTTTTTAGATTTTTGATAAACTGCTAAGGTGAACATTCTTTAACATAAGATAGTATATTAATTAATAATAATTACTTTTTTTTTTGACGATGAGAGAGCACGGGCGAGGAAGAGCGAGAGAAGAGGAAGAGAGAGAGAGAATTTTTAAGCATGCTCAGGGCAGAGCAGAATGCAGGGCTCGATCCCACGAACCATAAGATCATGACCTGAGCCAAAATCAAGAGTTGGATGCTCATCCGACTGAGCCAGCCAACTGCCCACAATGATTATGTTTTTATAAGTTCTCAGCTTTTATATTACTGGTTATGAATTCCTCATATTTTAAAAATTATTCCCTACTTAAAGGTTGTGGCATGTATTGCCAGACTGTTGGCATTGTTTATTTATAATACATCACAGATTGGTTTAATGCAGCTTTATTTTTTTTCTATTTGTGAGTCTGAAGTCAAGCAACTGACAGTAACAGTCATGGTTAGTTCTACATGTTGGATCCCTGTTGGCCATAAGCTGATTATTTTTTTATTATTTCAAGTTTTTATTTAAATTCCAGTTAGTTCACAGAGAGAGTAAGACTGGTTTCAGATATAGAATTTAGTGATTCATCACTTACATAGACAACCAGTGCTTATCACAACTCCTCAATGCCTGTCACTCACTTAGCCCATGCCCCCACCTACCTCCCTCCTCAATCATGTTTGTTCTCTATAGTTCAGAGTCTCTTATGGTTTGTCTCACTCTCTGTTTTCTTCTTATTTTATTATTTCTTCCCTTCGCCTATGTTCATCTGCTTTGTTTCCACATAGTGAAATCACATGATACTTGTCTTTCTATGACTTATTTCTTGTCTTCTGTCACTTATTATACTTCAATGTCAATACCACAAAATAAATTCTGAATGTAGTTCTCACCTCCACTGAAAATTATATTTATTCATATGTTAGATTTATACATAATTTAATACAAATTCATTCAATAATTTCAATACCTACCATGCTAACCGACTGACTCTGTTCTACCTTATATTAATGCATCTTATCACTCCTCACAAACTCCCATGATTACTTTTTATTATCCCCAACTTGTTTGGCTAATTTGATATGGCAAGCATAAATCAGGGCTCTTAACCTATAAATCATTTCTCACATATATTAAATATTTACTGCCTGCCAGGTACTTTCTAGATGCACAAATTAAAGTGTTTAAAGATTACAGAAACTGGCAAATAAAGGTATATGATTAAAATAATTTATCAATGAGTAGTGAGTTAGGGAAACTCATTAGTACTGGGCATAGGAACATAACGCAATCTGAATTTCAAGAGGAGATCTGAGAGTATAATGTAGGAAAAAAAGAAATATCAACTACAAAAATCATCAGAAAACAGAAAATGACATATCATGGTGGCAAAAAGTATAGCTAGAGTACAGAATTAGGAGGAAGGCAGGGAACGTGTACTGCATATTTTAGTAAGGACAAATCGTAAAGCTTTTTCTTTCATAATGAAGAATGTAGACTTTTCCTGGGGGGCTTTTAAAAATTTAAAGAAAAGTAATACAATGATTAAAGTCGACAATGTAATTTTCATTACTTGGGCTTCCTGTGAAAATGTTTTGGGAAGACAGTACCATTCAGTGTTATCACTGAATCACTATTGTAATAATCTAGGTTTAAGATTCTTTTAAGGCTAAACCAAAATGTTGCTCATTTGGAGATGGAAAGAAATGAGTAAATATATACCTATATATATGGATTCTCTCTCTGCCCCTCCCCTGACTCACGAATTTAAGTTTGGTCCTATTGAGAAATTCTCGTATGGCATTAAGAGAAGAAAAAAATGTCTAGCGTGTAATTTGATAGATATATCAGAAACTTAGAAGCAAGATTGGAGTTGCTGATTTAGATTTTGGAGACATCAGACACTAACTAAAAGCACTGGGGATTCAGGACATGAGTCTAGGAACACATATAAGCATGAGAAGAGAAAATGATTGAGTGCAAAAACTTTAGGAACTGGAATATTTTAGGATTAAGTGGATAAATAGTAACTTTACATTGAAATCTTAAGAAGACAAAGACAATTGAAAGGAAAAACAGTAATAATACTATAGGCAATAATAACATGAAAATTCTGACTGAAATTATATGTGAGACAAAGATTGAAAGGCTTTACGTAGGTCAGTTCATTTAATCATAGCAAATGTTTTTGTGTTTTTTTTTTCTTTGCTTCATGTATTAAATTTACTCTATAGAGATAACCAGTGATGTACATGCTATTGTTGTCCTTAATTTGAAAATAACTGAGGTAAAGAGAAGTTAAGAACTTTTCCAATATGATAACAGCAAGGAATCGATAAAACCTGGATAGACATCGAGTTAATCCGATTCCAGGGATGACGTTCTTCCCTATCGTGGGAAAATGCCTGAACATAGAGTGGTATCACTGAAGGCAAGAGAAGAGCATCTTCAGAAATGAAGGGGAACGAAAGATAGTTCTATCATCTCAAACATGATAGTTAGAATAGGAATAAAATGTTACTTTTGATAACATTTAAGAAACATTTAAGAAAAATCTGTTGGAGGTATTATCTTAAGATATAGGAATGAGAAGTAGTGTGTGTGTGTGTGTGTGTGTGTGTGTGTGTGTGTACGTGTGTGTGTTTGTGTGTGTGTTAAGAGTACAGAATTGAGTAAACTTTACATGATGGTAGATAAACCAGTTTCTTTCTTTTCTTTTTTTTTTTTTAAGTGTATTTACTTATTTTGAAGGAGAAAACACACGTGTGAGCCAGGAGAGGGGCAGGGAGTAGAAAGAATCCCAAGCAGATTCAGTCAGTACTGTCAGCACTGAGCCTGAAGTGGGGCTCGATCCCACAGTCTGTGAGAGCATTACCTGAGCCCAGACCAAGAGCTGGATGTTTAACTGACTGAGCCACCCAGGTGCTCCAAAAGAAATGAACTTCTGAGTGTTTGAAGACACATGAATGAATGGCATAACTGATAAATTTTAGACTCTGAGGAGTTTGGAGAGGGCAATATTAAAACAAAGTTGGTAGGATTAGGTGTACAGAGAAAGAAGCATATATACACTGCCTATTGTAGTATACCTAGATGCTGGTCATCATAGTAAGTAAATAAAACATAGATAATTAATAACGTTTCAATAAAAAATACTAAGGATCTTATTTTGCAATTAATTAAATGAATATTGGTTACCCAAAACCCTCTAATGCCAATGGTTTTATGTGGTGTTATAATGGTTCCCATATTTTATTTAAAAAGTGTTTTCTCTTCTGAGTTGAAATATAATAAATGTTGAATTGTGTCACTTTGTCTGAGGTAGTTGCTCTAGTTAACGATAATTAATTCAGATTTAGGGTATAAGGAGGATTGTGTTAAACATCAGAAGCCTAATACTGACTAGACAACCTTATGTAAATAATAAAACTATAAATTTAATAAGTAAATTTTATGTGAATATATTTTAATTTGTTTTAAATATAATTGTGCTGAGATTATATATCACAATCTTTTAGTTTGGTAACTAGATGTCAGGATATCTTAATTAGCTTACTTTCATTTTATAACTAGATGAATTTAGAATTTAATTTAGTTTTTTTTAATATTTATTTACCATAGAATTACTTAGTTTTTCTTAATATTTATTTACTTAGTTTTGAGAGAGAGAGATGGTGGGTAGAGAGCATGAGCAGAGGAGGGGCAGAGAGAGAGGGAGGGAGAATCAAAAAATCCCAAGCGGGCTCCATGCTGTCAGCACAGAGCCCGATACAGGGCCCGAACTTATGAACTGTGAGATTGTGACCTGAGCAGAAACAAAGTGTTGAATGCTTCACCTGCTTAAAGACAGAGCCACCCAGACTCCTGGTTTTTTTTAAAAGAATGTTGCATTAGCCTCCACACTGTTTTCTTCCCTGCTACTGCTACATATCCAGGGGCAGAAAATTAATGCTGAATTTAAAACTTTAGCTGAGTTCTTAAAAGAAATTTAGTATTTATTCAAACTTCAGAAAATATAATAACATGAGCAAGTACCTAACATGTTATTAAGCAACACAATAGATGATTGGGATATTGAAATAAACCTAACAATATAAGAGCTTGGAAGGATTTTAGCAATAATCTGTACAAGCTTTATATTTTCAGTATAATGATATTGGTTCCAATATCTTCATGGTTATAATAAAGTTAGTGAAATAGAAGAGATAAGGTTGAGACAATATATGTATTGTGACAATGAGTTGAATGACATTCTTCTATTCGTGTTGACTTTTTTGAAAAAGCGTATTGTTACAACTATCTATTCCTATCTATTTATTTATAACTGTGTCCCTAAGCATGTAAGATGAAAATGATTTATTCTCCTAACTTCAAGAATGGTAGAGTTTTGGGGCACCTGAGTGGCTCAGTCGGTTAAGCATCCGACTCTTGATTTCAGCTCAGGTCACCATCTCATGGTTGGGAAGATGGAGCCCCATATCCGGCTCTGCGCTGACAGCCTGGAGACTGCTTGGCATTTCTCTCTCCATATCTCTCTACCCCTTCCCAACTTGACTCACTCCATGCTCTCTCTCAAAATAAATAAATAAACATTAAAAAATATTTAGAGAATGTTAGAGTTTTGAAACTGTGATTCATTTTAAAAAGAACACAATGGATTTATTTTGACACATTTTCAAATATTTTACATGTTGAAATATAACTGGTTCTATACAGTCTCAGGCACTATCTGTAAAGAGGTTCTATAAATTCACAAGTTTTTATCTTTTCAAAACTATAATAAAAAACAATTTTAATTTTTTGAAAAAATAGGTCAGCAAACATGATTTAAAGGAGTATTTTCAATTAATACTGTCAATAGACTTAAATGTATTTGGAAAAAAATAAGCTTTAGAAAAACAAATAAACAAAATGTTGGGTCTTATTTGCAATTTGCTTCTTTATCTCTAAGTAAATCCTCGAAATTGTTTATGATCACTTCAATTTCAAATACATTTTGAACGACTTGCTGAAAAAGCAGTAGCATGTTATGATTGAATCGCAAAATCTTACTCCTTTCAACTAGACTTGCCTGATCCCTCAAGAAGTTATATTATGAGTTTCATGATATTCAAACTCAGAAAAGATGTGTGGTAGCAAGCCTTGTTTTGCTGGGATATAGATAAATAAAGGATAAATAAATAATTGAAGATCTTTGGACAGCTGGGTGTCTGTAGCAATTGAAAGAAAGGAAGTCATACTATGAAGCTTTGAACTAAACCATCTTGTTCACATAAGCTGACGGGGTAATGGAAAGGAGTGGATAAGATAATACATATATCATAGTCAGTGCTTGTCCATGATACATGATTCGCTAAGCTGGAATTCATTATTTATATTATTTATGGGGATTATTGGTAACTGCCTTTTGATTCTATTACAAACAACTTAGAAAAATTCATGATAGGCTTAGAGAGGGAATAACTCTGTCATACACATCATTTAAAAACCTTTGACTATTATTAAGTATTAAGCTTTCAAATGCCCTTTTTTTCACATCTTCTTTCCTGCATGGACCCAGGTAATAGAAACAGAAACTTACAACATTTGTCCTTCAGTCATATAATAATAATTCAGTCATAGTGCAGTAGACTTAATAAGGCATCATTGTGGGACAATGCTGGTGACTAATCACATCCCAGTATTTCAGACATTTTTTTTCTTTCACTTCACAAAAATCATATCACGAAGGCATTTTTAATGCACCTGTAAAAATTGAATTTTTTATCCAAAGCTTTGTATCATCCTGATAAATTAGATCATCAAGAAATAATTTTGTTTCATTCTCAATATAGAATATTATATGAGGAGAAATTCTGGGACTCAAAAATCTGTGTATATTTGGGTGAGTGAGTTAGGTAGCTTGCAAAATACACTTATATGCTTTTAAGCTACAGACATACACTTTGTGTGAGTGTTTGAGTATGCACACAGTCTCTAATATAAATTTGTATACATGCATATATTATATATTCTTAACATGTATATTAAGAATAGGAACATATATATGAATACATAGACACATTATATTCCTCAAAAACAAAACAAAAAACTCAAGGCATTAGAGAGTCCCTAAAATATTCAGTAATAACTGATAATAATTTATTTTTTAAATTTTATTTAAGTCCAAGTGAGTTAACATATAGAGTAATAATGGTTTCAGGAGTAGAATTTAGTGATTCATCACTTACATATAACACCCAGTGTTCATCCCAACAAGTGCCCTCCTTAATGCCCATCACCCATTTAGCCCATCCTCCCACCCCTCACCCCTCCAGAAACCCTTAGTTTTTCCCTGTACTTAAGAGTCACATGGCTTGCCGCCCTCTCTGTTTTTATCTTCTTTTTCCTTCCCTTACCTTATGTTCATCTGTTTGTTTATTAAATTCTACATACGAGTGAAATCATAAGATATTGATCTTTCTCTGACTGACTTATTTTGCTTACCATAATACATTCTAGTTCCATTCACATTGTTGCAAATGGCAAGATTTCACTCTTTTTGATTGCTGAGTAATATTTCATTGTTTATATATACGACATCTCTTTTATCCATTTCTAAGTTGATGGACATTTGGGTTCTTTTCATAATTTGACTATTGTTGATAGTGCTGCTATAAATATTGAGGTGCCTGTGCTCCTTTGAATCAGCATTTTGTATCCTTTGGATAAATATCTAATAGTGCAATTGCTGGGTAGCTCTATTTTTAATTTTTTTGAGCAATCTCCATACCATTTTCCAGAGTGGTTGCACCAGTTTGCAAGTTTTCATTCTCACCAGCAATGCAAAAAGTGCGATACTAAATTTTAAAGAAGAATATAATGTATGCCTAATTCTGCTATATATGTAGTTATATTGTATTGAGGTTTTAATGTACATGTATTTAATAATAATATTGAGCACCTTCTTTTATTCCTATTATTCATCTGGACATCCCCTAATATGGTCTCTTTATGTCTTTGCCTAATTATCATTTTAGATTGGCTTTCTTTCTTTTACTTATATTTAGCTGGCATATTAAAAGATTTTAATTATTTTGTGTTTTAGTCTAGTGTCAGAAGTATCTGTTATCATTATCTTTTTCCATTTTATTCTCAGAATTGTCTTTTGATGACAAGAATTTTTTCATTTCACATAGGCAAATTAATCTTTCTAAAAATTCTTTAGTGGTTACTGTGCCTAAGAAATTATTGTCTAGAGTGTGGGGGAGAGGGGAAAGTGGGTGATGGGCGTTGAGGAGGGCACTTGTTGGTATGAGCACTGGGTATTGTATGGAAACCATTTGACAATAAATTATATTTTAAAAAAAGAAAAAAATATTGTCTATTCTAAGGCTGTGATGATGGTTTCATATATTTTCTTATCAAAGCTTTATAGTTTTACTCCTCACATAAGAATATACAGTTAATCAAATTTTCTTTTGTGTACTGTGATAGATACAAATAAATCCATGCTTTTCAAATAAAAAAAAAAGATATAATAAATAATGTGTTATCATAATTACGTATCAATAGTCAAGCAACATTAAATACAATGAGAATTGTATTAGCTAATTAACAGTACATATCTCTTCCACCAGCGTACAATTAAAATATTAATATATAATTTCTATTAAATTTGCTATATAATTTCCACTTTGTTTTAGGAAAATATATAAGAAGAATGGAAAAATACTTCTTGTTCTGTATTATTATGAGAAGGAAACATGTAAAACATAAAAGAATATTCTAAACATATATGATAAATCATAAGTCTTAAGAAGAAGGAAAAATTAATGAAAGATAAATTATGGGAGAAAAGTCATAACCTTAAAAATGATTAAGTACTGGATATGTATAGACTTTAAAGGAGATTTATCATGCCAGGTAATGAAAGTAGATTGAAACATGGCATATGTAAGAAAGAAAGGATGTGAGCAAGGAAACTCTCTTGACAAGTAAAATAGTCTTTGTGTAAATAAGCAGCTATAATTGGAATTCTTTAAAAAGATTTTAACTTTTAGAAGGACAAAGTTTAATTTTGAAATTTATGATTGCTGGAGACAGATGAGATTTAATTAAATTAGAAAGAGCTGAAGGATTTCATTTTTGGATTGTTTTGTTTTGTTTTGTTTAGGTAAAGAACAATCTGAATGCCAGCTATATTCCAATATTGTATCACTAGTATGTTGAAGAAAGACACACCAAGAAAACTTAGCTTAATATAAAGAAAGAATTGTATAACTCATCAGTAACAACGGCAGATAAGAGATTGATTCTGCCATTAAAGGTTTAATTAAAAAATAATAAGAAATGAATTAAAATATTGGTAAGATATTTTCACCCTTAAGAATAATTTTGACATTGAGATTTTGTACTTTCTTGGACACCTGAGCTCATTTAAGAAAACCAAGTATGTTCTGCCCATCTCTCTTCAATGCTTGAGACAACTTTTAATTTATTTTTGTTTCCCTTTTTCTGTCTGAATATTAATTTTCTTAATTAAGAACACAGAAAAACTATCAGTTAATGCATAAATTTTAAGTAGTATTCTTTATATTTTTAAATTATATCTTATTTCATATCTATATTATTTTAATTTGTTAATTTTTAAAAATTTTTCTTCAAGGCATATTTCTATATTTTGTTTTTCTTTCAAATACATCTTAGACATATCATAGAATGTCACCTGTATGGTTTAAGTTATTGATACTTCTTTGCCCTATATGAATATATTATAAAATTGTTCCAACCACTTAATAATTAGCATTTTTCTCCTTGTAAAATACATAATTTTATATGGTATATTATTTTAATGTCTACAAATGCAACATTTACACTTGAACGTAGGAGGAATATTATAGACAAATTCTATATGTTATGTGTTTCAATGTAGTAAATAATATAACTCCAGTAAATAATATTTGGGTAATTATCACCTAGCTATTTCCTTATATTAAAATATGAGTAAATAAATCTTTGTCTTAAATATTCCTCTATATTATACGTTAGTCTGTATACTCAGTAGAGCTTACACTTCTGTGTTACAAGGAGTAATATTAATTATCAGAATTTTATGGTACTCGATCAAAGTTTCTAGAAGCAGATTCCCCAGCTACCATTTTCTAGCTCTGTAACTTGGACAAGTTTCTCAGCTTCTCTGTGTTTCAGTTAATAACCTATAAAATAATTCATTTTTATTACCTACTATTGAGGAGTCCTCTGAAGAGAAAACAATTTAATTCGTATAAAGTTCATAGAAGAGAGCCTTACAGATAGTGCTCATTAAGTGTTAAATACTAACATTACCGTCTTTGCCATCCTATTTTTACAGATGTCTATCCTTTATAGATAGGAGATAATATGATCTCTTTGTACCCCAGGCTACTCTACTTAATACCTCAGGCCATCCTCTTACCCCTTGTCATTGGCTTCCTTCTCCCCATTGAACTTAGTGCGGATGTAATTAGAATTTCTGATTAAGGTTCTGATTAAAATTTCTCATTAAATCAGGGAAACACCTCAGTAGGCTTGTCAACAACTAGATTCTGCTGCTTAAAGGAAATGGATATTTGGGCTGGTTCTCCAACAAAACCTACAGCTAAACTCCTTGCTATTAAGGAATCTCAAGGACTAAAATGAAAGACTCCAGAGGGGAATGAGAGGCCAGCTCACTGCACTTTGTTTCTCCTTTTTCTGATACCCAGAACTATAAAATTCATTTTACTTGCCATTGACTTTCTTTAAGGGTTTAGTGTACTCAAGAAAGTTGGGTTTTCATACAATAAAAAGAAAAAGAATGTCCTTGAAAAATACATATATATATAATCTCTCAAGAATTGACCAATTCCACTTTTACCTTTCTAGTGTAGCAAGATTCTCCTTCTCTAATTTTAAAACAAAGTCTTGTGAAGCCTGCTCCAGGCTCCAATTGTATTACCAAAGCTTTAAAAAGATATTTAGTTATTTCAAAGACACAGCATCCGAAATCTGACTTTAAATACATATTTCTATGCTCCTTAATTTACTCCTTCTGCTCACTCTTCTCTATGAATTTGACAAACTTTTCAATACATTCTGAGGCTTAATCTTGTGGAACACTCTAAAATTGATAACTCCAAGAGTAGGCATCTTCTCTACACAGAATTGTTCTAATGCTCTTATGAGAGATCTTTTTTTTTTTTTTCTGATTATATCTGGGGAGTTGTATTCAACCACAGATAAAGATACCCATTACACAAACATTCTCAGAAATCCTTACTATATGCCTTCAACTATGAGGAAGCAGAATTTCAAGGCTGTAAATGAACTTATCTATGACTGAGTTTAATTTAGCTGGAACCTTTATTTCTTCTTGTTGGGGTAAACTTAGTATTGCCAAGGAAGGTTAAAAAAATCTTTCATTTAAAAATCTGATTTATCTCCAACCATTTAGTCACTCTAGAATAATTTCTTGCTTTTCTCCTCTTTCTGAGAACTCTGGAGGCAATATAAGTTCCAGGATTAGTGATCAGATTTGAAATTACAGATCATCCTTGTTCAGAGATTGTGGGCTGCTTAATTCATACACATTCTTTGTCCATCTGATATCCACAGAGCTATTAGATAACTCAGTATCTTCCTACTCACTATGCACCTCCATTGTTGAAGTCCTTCGTTACAACATGGCCTTTGATCACCAGTTTCACAAGTTCTTTCACTACCTACCCTTTTCAAGAGTATTTGGGTACAGTAAATTGCACTCAACCTGTCCTTTGCACTGTGAGTAAGCTGGCCAATTTTTGAACACTTTGTCTAACCATATTGTGTTTTTCAGTGTCCTTTAAGAGCATCCTTAGTCTTTTCTTCAATAGTTCTCTAAATGTCTTTCTTTACCATAGTAATAACACACCAAGTGCAGAGTTCCCCTAGCGGAAATGTGTCCGCCTAAGATTTCTAGGTTAGTAGCTTCCAAGATGGTAGTGAGGAGGAAAAGTAGGAGGAGACAGTATGTGCTCCCAAGGGAACATTTGAAAATGTATATGGTTTTTCCTGGTTGTCACAATGACCAGATTGACAGTGTTCAAGATACAACAACAAAATGAAAAATTGTCTTCCATCGACAATACCCACTTATGAAATAAAAGGTAATAGAAACATTTCCTCATAAGTCTCATTAGTTCTACAGGGACATCTACTGCTTGAACCTCCACTGTTTGAACCAGAAGAGGATTTGACTCAAGAATCAAGTGACATCAACTCCAAATCGCTTGCTTTAAAATTTTGTTGAGTTATTTTTATTAGGATGAGAACTGGCTCATATGCAATTGTCTCAAGCTCATGAATAAGCCACATGCTGTTGTTGTCATCATTGTTGTTGTTGTTACTATTGTTTTCCTTCAGGTCTTTTTGTGCTTTAAAAAAAATGGGAACTCCATCTATTTTAGTAAAACAAATTTTCTCTCTCAGATATGTGACTTCTATCCTGTTAGAAAAATTGATTTCTAATTCCATCTGCATTAGGCAACAATTTAACTTAATTGACGTGTAATATATTGAATATGGTCTCTGACATTTCATTGTGTTTGGGTCTTTTTTAAATCATGTTTGATAAATAAAAAGGGATGAAAGGAGATGAGTAAATAAATGGATGAATAAATAGATTGATGCTACTTTCTTTTTATTATTATATATATATATATATATATATATATATATTTGAGTAATTCATAACATCCATGTAACACATATTATCAAGAAATGGAACACTTACATTATATCAGAAACCCCTTATTCTCTTTGTCAGTAAAACACTCTTCTCTCAGCACCTAAGCAATCATCGTTCTGATTTCTATCACTATAAATTAATTTTGCCTCTTCTAGAACTTCATATAAATGGAATTACATAGTACATACAATTTTATGTCTGAGTTCATTCACTCAATCATTTTCTCAGTGTAATGCTTCTGAGGTTCATGCATGTTCATGCAAGTATTGCTATCTCATTCCCTTTAAATACTGGGTCATATTCAATTGGATGACCACCTAGTTTATTATTGATGGGCATTTTATATCTCTAGGTTTCTTTCTCCATGACTTCCTCTGGTTCTTGAACATCTTTAAGTTGTTTAAAGTATTTATCTGGTAGATTTGCCATCAAGTCTTTCTTAGAGAGAGTTTTTGTTGTTTCATTTTCTCCCTTGAATGGGATATAGTTTCCTGCTCCTTTGTATGCCTTGTGTTTTTTTTTTTTTGGAAACTAGACATATGAATCTAATAATGTGGTTACTCTGAATATCATACACTTCCTCTTCCCAATGTTTTCTATTTTGCTATAAACTGTCTCTGTAAATCAGAATATCAGTAAACTGAGGAGTAAACGGGGTCTTTTTAGGTCTTTTCTGATTCTGCCATTTCTCTTGGGCCTGTATAATGGCCGCTTTTCACTCCCAACATAGGAAGAAAAAGAAAAATAAAGATGAAATAAAAGACATTGGCCCTTTAAATTCTCTGGAAGCCATTTTGACCAGATGAGGAGGGATTTAAACAATGGGAACGGGTGCAAAAACAATGGCTTCACAATAATCAGCGATCTGAAATAGACCCCCAGATATTTGAAGTACAGTTTCCTAATTGCCTACCCCAAACCCCTAGCACATTTCAGGTTCCTCTTGAATCTGTGTCTCTTGGGTATAAATTCCTAAAGACCCCAATTAAACTTTTGGTTCGCTTTGCCTCTTCAGTTTCATATTTCACACTTTCACATTCATATTCAGAGACCTATATTTTACACACTGAGAAATTATCATTTGCATTAAATCAGAGGTGTGTGATTGGCATACTTAAGCACTTTAGCTTTTGTCTCTTCTGGGTAGATCACTAACCTGGTGAATGAAAAGTGAAAGGACCTCTGATCTTTAAAGAACTCTAGAATGAATAATGGATTTTTTTTCTAAGTTGATATATAATGAAATTCCTTTGAAAAAAAGGATGTATATTAGAAGATACATTTAGAGCAAACAGAGTGTGTACTACTTTTGCTTTCCTTTGGGATTTAAAAAGTAAGTCTCTCAAGGAAAGTAGTTCTCCTTAAGAAACTAACAGAGTCAAAGAGAAGTATATACTTAAATAAAATTTGAAGACTACAAACTATAAATTTTAGAAAGATTTATTAAATTATAATAAATGAGTAAAATATGCTTGTGAAAATATTCATATTAACAAGTTATTACAGATTATCCAGCATTAATTATACAGGCTAACAAGAACAAAATTGAAAATGTATCAGCAGTTTTCAACTTCCTTTTTTTTTTTTTTTATTTCTTTTGTGTCTGGCTTAGTTGTTTCCCTTCCTTTCAATAAACCGCCTCCCACCCTACCTTGGTGCCAGTATCTGGTATTACTTAAGATTTCTTTTTTTTTTTTTTTTAGCATTTTTTTATTTTATTTTTGAGAGACATAGAGACAAAGCATGAGCAACGGAAGGGCAGAGAGAGAGAGACACAGAATCTGAAGCAGGCTCCAGGCTCTGAGCCGTCAGCACAGAGCACGACGCGGGGCTCAAACTCACAGACGTGAGATCATGACCTGAGCTGAAATCGGCCGCTTAACCGACTGAGCCACCCAGGTGCCGCTACTTCAGATTTCTGAAGACATTGATGCCCAACATGTGGTCCACAAATCCTTGAAGGTCCCTCTTTTAGGGGTTCACCAAATGAAAAATTATTTTCATAATAATACCAAGACATGTTTTGCCTTTTCCACTGGCATCTTAACATGAATCAAGACAGGGACAATACTGGTAATTATTATACCAGTATACCTCAACACACAGAAAAAGAGAAATATTGACTTGCACAGTAAAAATCACTAATATCATTGAATCGCTGACTTTCGTTTGTTTGTTTGTCTTCAAGCAAGCTTCACGCTCAGCATGGAGCCCAATGTAGGACTTGAACTCAGGACCCTGAGCTCAAGACCTGAGCTGAGATCAAGAGTCAATTGCTTAACTAACTGAGCCACCCAGGCATCCCCGAATCACTAACTTTTAATACAAGTCTTTTAAATAATTTGTGTGAAACTATATTTAGGCATAAAACACCATTCTCATTTGTAACTTATTTCTAGCTACCAAAGCCTTATAATGTATTCTTTTCAACTGGCACATACCAGGAGCTCAATATTCTTATAATTAATGTTATCAATACTATTAAAATACTGTGCACATCTAAGGCACAAAATTGTTCTAAAAGTATACTGTCAGAAAGCAGTTTTCACCCACATTGAAAACTTGTTTTCTGCTTTCACTTCTAAATTCCATCAGTAGTAGTTGTTTGCAGGCAGGAAATACCTGGTGGGTGTGACCTTGGGCTTTGGTTTTCTGAGGACACAGTAGGAAGAGATGGACTAAGGGTCTGATCCTGGTGGTCGAACAACTGGAGAGTAGAGAGACTTCCTCCTGGTACTAAAGAACACTCACACTAGCTCGTTGCTGTCTTGATGGAATGGAGACAGCTACTTCTTCAGACCAGAAACTATATCTGAAGAGACAGGTAGCAAACTAATGGTAGGAGGGAAAGGAGGAAGTGAAAGAAGAGAAGGAGGAGAAAGATAAGAGGGAGGAGGAGAAAATGGGGGAAGAGTGGAGCACTTCAAGTACTATATTAGAAGAAATATATGTGGAATAAAAAAATACCTTTAAAATGTCATATATCCATATGTAATTGTTCCAGTAAATGCTACTATAATGGCCCACATTAGTATTCTGAAAGATGAAGTGGAATAAATACTACAAAATATAAGGAAATGGGGATAATAAAGGAAAGGATAAGAAAGTTGAAATACAATGCAGACACCTAAAATGCAACTGAAGAACATTCAGAAATATAGAAAGATCTGGTGGAAAACAGGGAATTTTACAAAAACAGCACAAGCAATTTTGTTTAACTTAATGACATTTTGAGTCAGAACTCTGAAAAAAAAGACTAATTTAGTTTCATTTCATCAAGGTTGAGCAAAAATACTGACAGAAATGTTGAAGTCTAAAATGAAAGGGAAAACCTGGAAAACCTTCCAGACAGGTAAAAAAATTTAATGCCAATAAATAAATACATACATACACACATACATACATACATACATACATACATAAAATAATTTAACATCAAGCCTCTCAAGCAACATGTCAACATTTACCTATCTGTAGTATTTATCAATCATATTTGTAACAACCAATACAACCATAAAAGATTATATTTGTAATGAGAAAGATTAAGTAAACTAGGTAATTATTTTATTTTGTATTTTTTAATCATTAGTGAAGTTTATTTTGAGAGAGACAGAGACAGCATGAGTGAGGAAGTAGCAGAGAGAGAGGAAGAGAGAGAATCCCAACAAGCTCCACACTGCCAACACAGAGCCCAACATGGAGCTTGAACTCACAAACCGTGAGATCCTGACCTGAGCTGAAATCAAGAGTTGGACCCTTAACCAGTCGAGCCACCCAGGTTTCCCAATGATCCTTAATTTCTAAACAGATGAATTTTACAAAAAGAATCCTTTTAGACCTCACATACCATAACTACAAACACACAGAGTCACATAACCTGCTTCTGTTTCACTTTTTTTATATATATATATATATTCAATTTAGGAAACATTTATATTATATAGTATAGAAAAAATAACTAGATATTTTATTTAAACAAATTTAATGTTGTCAGCAACTGAATGAGGGAAATGCCTGTAATATTCAGTTGATTACCGGAGACACTATTGCCTAAAGTCCAAAATGAAAACATCATACAATTTCTCTATCTATCATCTATCTATCTATCATCTATCTATCAATCTATCTATCATCATCATCATCATCATCAATCATCTATATTTCTTTCTTTCTGTCATCTACTTGTATTTCACTGTGGGGGGATGGTTCTCAACATTTTCTTTGTTTTAAGTAAAACACATTTCTTAATACATTTTAGTCCCTCAATAACTGACTTATTTTATATAATACACAAATTCTCAAGGTGGAAAACAACCTTTTTATTTCTTGCATGGAATTGAGGATTTAAAATAAAACACTAAAAAGATAAGTTAATGTGCTGTCCACATCCCCACAAGATCATGGCTGGTATTAAACGTGCATTAGAATCAATCCCTTTATCACCTGCCTCACTCTCTTTAGTTTGAATGTATCAAAATGAATGTAGATAACATCGAAAAATTCAGGCTCTCTTGCCTATGTATTTGGGGTCGACAGATGATTCATGAACACCCGACTATCTCACTAATAGTTTTCGCTAAGTTCTACAAAAATTATAGGACTCATGTAAACATAGAAAGTTGGAATCAAAGTTATATTCTGCCTAATAATCAAGAGTGTATTAAACATAGACCAGTGATTCATCAGTTTTAATTCTTAAAATTTCCAGTATCAAACATTCAATTAAGGCATTCAAATTTCAAAACTTCAAATGTGAATATTCTGAAAGTGATTTTTATATTTAATCCGTGAAGCTAAATGCATGTAGAGTTATTTGTTTTAATTAGAACAAAGCATTCTGATATATACGTGTGTGTGTGTGTGGGTATGAGTAAATATTTTAAATCACAATCACAATTAAGCCAGGAGAGAGAGCAGTTCAGATTAATCTGAGCAAAACAGAACTTTTAGAATATATATTGATTTTTTACTTTCCAAAATACTTCCATAAATCATGATCATTGCATGCCATTCCTATGTGCCCTTGATTCTGCAAACTATAATCTAATCTTTTACTTCAAGCTTCTAGAAAAGAACATTTTTCTTAGCATTTCTCCCCACTTATGCATTTTACTTACTTTCTCTGTCTGCTCTTTTCTTTTATTTACCTACAATATTGCTAGCTATACACATGATGCTGACATCTCAAGGTCAACAGAATGAAGTAATGAATAATAATTCTTTTGTTCTCAGTGGGATTCTTGCCCATGCATTTAGTAAACTAAGAAAAAAATAAACTCTCCAGCACGTCAGTGTTTGCGAGCTTCTAAATGTGATTTCTGAAATGTTTGAGGCCAAAAGCCCTTATGACTACACTTTACCTTTATGACTTAAAACTTTATACAGCCCATCTTTATCTAGTATTTTCTAGGTTCTGTATTCACAAGAACATGCTATATGTTCTGACATTTGCATTCAGGATAAAACAAATTGATAAATGTTTTGTAATTTTCATTTCATATGAAATCAAAAGTAATATTATCCTGGTAATATTCAGGGAATGATTAGTTCTGTCTCATTTATATTTATTACTCTTTTCTATTTTGATAATTTTTCACATATTCTGATTATTCATTACCACCACTTGCACAATTGATTGGCTATAATGAATGCCGTGAGCTCTACTCAACTGAAACAGCTATTCTTTGTAGGATTCACATTGGAAAATAATAAAAGTGTGACAGGTAAATATATTATGTAGGAGACTAAAAGAAAATGGATTGGAACGGGACAATGGAAATGAAGAAAAAGAAAAATTATGAAAGACTTTATTAGAAAAGATAAATGTACAAAAATAGCACATGTTAGCAAGAAAGAGAATCTATGAATCAATTGTGCCCTGGGTACAGTGTTTCTTAATATCTTCTGCTCTTAAAACAGGTTCTAAAGAATCTCCAAAAGCAAAGAGTCTTTAATGGAATGCACCTTCACTGAAGGGTAGTAACTTGACACACTTCTTTCAGGAGAGTTTGAATTTTATAATGGAAATATCATGACATTAACCAAAGGTGTTCACTAACTGATCTGAATTAAGTAGATACAAACCAAAGGCAAGGTACCCTTAGGAATTTGAACATAGAATAATAATGGCCTAATTTATTCAGAGTATAAAGTGCAGCTTGAGTTCAGTAAAGCAATTATAACTTCTATCTTGCAGAAATGTTTTATTTTAATCACTACAGTCAGGTTATTTTTCTCTGATAATAATTAGTAGCCTTTCATACACAATATCTATTTGTCTACCATGTATCTATCTATCTATCTTTCTATCTATCAACATTTTCAGTCATTAATATGAAAGGCATTTCCACTTGAGGTAAAAAAAGAAAAGTAAATGCAGATTGTTATGTACTGCAAAGACTGTATATCAACAAACTAACCTGCTTAAGCTCATTTTAAAATGAAGCATATGCAAATATAGAAAGTATTTAAAATAGAATAATAAATCTAGGACAAGGTTAAGATTTACAATGAATTGCAAAAATAGCCAAAAGAAGACACTAGTTATCTTTGATTGCTTTCAAATCTTGGAATAAATTTTAATAGGTCTAAAAATTCCTAAAGAATTTTGTGTTTTTTGAATTTGTAAAAACAATTGTCTATTTATTCCAATTTTTAATTATCATTTCCTAAAAATCATGAAGCAAATAATTCCTGTGAATGATACAGTTTCTAAGAATAGTAATATGATTCTAAGAAAAGTGCCTTTTAAATAATATATAATGCATTGCTATTTGCAATCGTCAGAAGTGTTTTATTTATTCTTTTTCTCTTCTCTCTCTAGTGGCGTTATGTTTGCCTTCACTAGTTTCTTGAAAATAAGAAATGATTTAAGGGGCACCTGGGTGCCTCATCAGTTAAGCATCCAAGTCTTGGTTTTGGCTCAGGTCATGATCCCACGGTTTGTGAGTTCAAGGCCTACAACAGGCTCTGTGCTCATAGCTCAGAGCCTGATTTGAATCCTCTTTCTTCCTCCCTCTGCCCCTTCCCTGATCACTCTTGCTCTCACTCTCTCTCAAAAATAAATAACCATTAAAAATGACTTAGTCAACAAATAATCTAAAATTCTTACAATCAGAAAGAACCAGATTAATTAAAAAAATTTAATGTTTAATAACAATTTATTAAAATTGATTTTCAGTGGGTTTTAAAGGTTATCAGCTTTCATAAAAACTTGATTTTATTTTCTTCATGAATTTGAGTAAGCTACTCACTATAAATACGACTAAAGTTAGAATGGAAATAATTTTGATGATGGTTTTCATCCTAGTATGGACTCATTTGTCCACTTTGAATAATCGCTTGCACATTTAACTTACTATGTTATGTCATCAATTTAACTCTTGTTGGCCAAAGATAAACATAGTTGGACATTAATTAAGGTAGTTAAAACAGATTTTATTCTACAACTACTGGCAATTGAGGAAAGAGTTGAGGTCAACTCAGATTTGTGCAGAGATGGCTGGGTGCTTTAGGGGATCATGAAGGAGTAGGAAGTAGGCAAGTGGAGGTTCAATATGGTCAGAGAAGTGAAAAATTATAAAGACTTGCTCAGTGTAAATGCCATTAGGCAAGCTGTGTCTCTTAGAGGGCAATATTGAAGTTAGGGTTTTATTTACCCACAAAGTTTAGGAGACAGAGTCCTTATCCTTTCTGATAGACATTTCAAAGGAACAGTTTCCAGGTCCTTGAAAAGATGCTCTTGGGTTGTAAGAGATACAAAGCTATGTTTATCAAAAGGACAGAGAAAGGATATACAATTGTAAGCTTTTTAAAAATAAATTCTCGGGGTGCCTGGGTGGCTCAGTCAGTTAAGCGGCCAACTTCGGCTCAGGTCATGGTCTTGTGGTTCATGGGTTCATGTCGGGCTCTGTGCTGACAGCTCAGAGCCTGGAGCCTGCTTCAGAATCTGTGTCTCCCTCTCTCTCTGCCCCTCCCCTGCTCATACTCTGTCTCTCTCTCTCAAAAATAAATAAACATTTAAAAAATAAAAAGAAAAATAAATTCTCTAGGACAGGGAGTTGTTAGCTGGAACAAATGGCAAATTCTTGTGGCAGCTTTTGCTTCCTGATGCAGAGTCAAAAGTTATATGTGGATTTTCGACTATGAGGAAGCAGACTTCCCCGACCCCCATGTTGTTCAAGGGTCCACCTTTGATCTCTGTCTTTGCTGTTTTGCCTGCAAATTCTAATCATTTGCTCCTCTCTCATCATGCATCTTTCTCTCCTTAACCCAGCAAACTCTAGGGCTCTGAGTGGGTTTCAGCTTAGTCCAAAACGTACCCCTAGGCAGGAACAAGGAGAATGTCTTGACTCTCCTTTTCCCCACTTTGCTCAGAGATTAGTTCTGTGCTTTTCTCAATGTCTGAAAACCACTGCTTTTCATTCCATTTATAGTCAAAACTAGAAGAGTAGTTTGATCCCAGTGACTCATTCATCTTAGCTGGGATTGTGTGTGTGTGCATGTGTGTGTGTGTGTGTGTGTGTGTGTGTGTGTGTGTGTGTGTGTGTGTGAGCCTGTGTGAGTTAGTTTTAGTTGTGAGGTAAAGGAACTTGATTATCCATACATTTGGAAATCTTTTATAATTATGGAATTGTCTCATTCTTCTTTAACTTTTGTGGTATACTTAAATATGCAATACCTTGTCTTCAATACACACACATATTTTATCTAAAACACCCAACTTTAAAGCCTTCTATCAAATAATCAAAGAAAGTGGTGGTGGTACTTTGTGAAAAGTATAGTGATATTTTGAACTATGCAATTTTTTTTTTAACTAAGAATTGTTTGGATCGTGAGTGAGAATGAGATCTGTAACGTGTGGCAAATAATCTTTTTAAGCAAAGGATATATGTAGTCTCTATTTTAGTAATGTCTGATATCTAAAAAGGTTTTTATAGCTTGAGACACTGAGCAACAGATCACCAACCCCTTTCCTTGGGAATAAAAGCTTTGTCTCACAGAGCACATACCAGTTTGAGAAATGCATTACTGTTGGTTCGATAGTGTCGTTTATTCTGCTCATCTGTATGGAGATGTGCTTATGATACTTTTCTGGACATAGTTTTTGTAATGACTCCATTTTACCATATTACAGAACACCTGTTTTTGTATTCGTTATCATATATCCACCATACATCTCCAGCCAAGGGAAGTTGAGCAAAAGCAAACATAGATTAATAGCTGGTAGGTGTAATAAACTACGTAACCTAAAAGCTTGCTGTTTCGAACCCCATTCCGTTGTTGTAGTTCCCTATAATATTTCTAAAACTCTGCATTTAGCCATTCTTTTTGTTTCTGCAGCTGCATAAGCAGGTGCAGGTTTGCAGCAGTATGGGGGATGAAAGAGAGTTTATCATGTAAATAATAGTATCATTTACCCCACCCCAACCCTGTAATTGACCTGATTGATCATAATGTTAAGATTCTCTCTCTGAATTCACTAAAAACCACTGGGTAAATATATAGCAAGGAGTATTTTATTGACACAGTAGCACCTAATAGCAGTCTATCTTTTAAAAATACATATTATTTTCCTAACAGAACCGAGTGAGGTTTTCGTTCCGTAAGTGTATCTTTCCCCTTGCTTTGAAATGAGAAATACCATATCATTTTGTTTTCTGCCACACATTTGCCACAGTCCTTAAGGATTTCACGCAGAGCAAAATAAATCATCCAGACACATAATATTCATAAGCAAGGCAATTTAAGTAAAACTATTAGGATTATTCCTTTTAATTCAAATTCCTGATAGATTTTTTTTTCAAGACAGGTGCTCAAAGGATATGACGATGCCATCCATATGCCTATTTGAATAAACTGAGCTGATTGGGTTCTAGAAATGTTTTTGAAACATTCCAAATATATCCTGGAGAATTATGCTTTAATGTCCAGTTGTCTTTTATACCTAATAAGATAAATGTATCGAAAATAATATTTTATGTGGCTATATTTCTTGCAGAAAGAAGTGAAAACCGATACAAAGGAAGTTACTCTGACATGAAACACAAAGGAAAGAAGCTGTGTGGCAACTTTATGTGAAAGGTTGCAGAGGCAGGTAATATAATCTTGAATAATTGACAAACTTTCCTAGGTGATAACACAGTGTGTAAGTTCCGAGGAGAAAGCCATATATTCTGTAAAGAGAGGGTTTAGAGCGACAAGTGTTAACAGAGTCAGAGAGTCTATGTAGATGGCATTTTGAGCTTATTAAAACTATCTTGTCATGAAACTATCATGTCAGAACAAATCAAAAAGAACTTACTATTGACTCATGTAATTCAAAATAGAGCCACTTCCAATGTTTCTTTCCAAAGCCCGTAATATACAAATATCCAAGTATATACACTTGACATCTAATTTATTTTTGATATTATATGAGCCTAGTGCTTCAATTTACTTAAATTTAAAGCACAGAGTTATAACACAAAATTCGAACTGTTGTGAACATTTCATTGCGGCCATTACTCTCTAGTCAGCAAGGCTGAACATTTGAAATATTCTTAAAATCAATTTATCTTTCAGACTAAAACAACTTGTCATTTTTAAATCTGATAATGACCTTAGCATTTTTTGAAGATGAAGTAACATAAATGTTACATCCATTTGATAAAGTAATATTTTAGATGTCTAGAATTTTCTAAATTTCTTTATGCCAAAATAGATAAAGATAAAATAAACTGATAGAAACTACTAGTACAATAGTGAGATAATATTATGTTTCACACATTTGGCTTCAAATCAGATAATATTCCATTTGATAAGCTATCATCTCTAAAATAATCACAGCAGATACATCTTCCATGGATATGTGTTTTGAATATTAGATTTTCCTTTTATTCAACCTCAAATTAATAAGAAATTTGGATTGCTAAGAATATTCTTATTGGTCAACCCAGATGGCTTTTTCTCTTTTCTCATTTTTTTCTTTTCTCTTTTACTTCGCTGTGGTTTTGAATTGAGATTATTTGATGTACTCTGCACCGGTAACAAAAATTTCAAGATGTATATAGCCAAAGTACAGTGTTCAACTTAGCCACATTCTTTAGGTCTTTTAAGAAAGAGGGACATGGTTATTTAATTTTGAGAGAGACAGAGTGTGAGCAGGAGAGAGGTAGAGAGAGTGGAAGACACAGACTCCAAGCTGTTAGCATAGAGCCTGACATGCGGCTTGAACTGACGAACTGTGAGATCATGACCTGAGCTGAAGTTGGACACTTAAAACCAACAGAGCCACCCAGGTGCCCCATATAGTTAGATTTTTATTTGTTTAATATGTTAAGATACACACCATGTGAATACTATAGAGAAGTTCATTACGCAAAAAGAAAGATTCTAGAAGTAAAGAGATCAAGAACAACTGGTAGGGAGGAAGGGAGAAGAGGAAGGAAAGAAAGACAGACGAGAGAGAGAGATGGAGGAAAGAAGGAAAGAAAGAAGGGAGAGAGAGACAGAAGGAGGGAGGGAAGGAGAAAAATAGAATCTCTCATATGCATGCGCATTTTCAATGATGACTAAGTCCGAGGGCTCTTGTTTTTATCCAGTAGGAAAAGAATGAGACCAAAACTAATTTTAAAATTTCAAGAACACACCTAGCAGTTTTTAAACATATAATTTAATTAAAAAATAAATTACATAAATTGGTAAATAATAATTATATGATAAAAATTATATAAAAACAAAAGTGATAATTAATGAGGCACCAGGGTGGCTTAGTCAGTCAAGCATCTGACTCTTGGTTTCGGTTCAGGTCATGATCCCAGGATGGTGGGATTGAGCCCCGTGTCAGGATCTGCCCTGAGCTTGAAATCTGCTTAAGATTGTCTCTCTCTCCCTTGCCCCTCTCCCTGCTTACTTTCTCTCTCTCTCTCTCTCTCATAAAAAAGTAAATAAATAAGATAACCAAGAGACACATAATTTTTGCTGCCTTTTTACTATTATCTATACTTCAGATATTATTTATACCTATTTTATTTGCACAGTGGAAATACTATAGAATGATGTGTTACTGCATATCTCTTCCTAATCCCACATTCACCTTAATAGTTTGAAATTGGCCATGTTCCATATATTTACATTATAGAAATCAGAAAGTGCTACAAAGCAGGGTTTGAGTTATTGTTTTGTTAAATCTTTAGAATTAAGAAAGTAATAGCTCTATCCACTGTTTTGTGAATAAAACATAAAGAAACAAGTAGAGACCAAGAGAGATGATATCGTAGTGTTCAGAAATAATGACTCAATTTAGCAAAGAAGTGCTGATATCATTGATGAATTCTGTGGGCGTGCACTGGTGGTATGAAATCCATAATAAAATGTATTGCATACTTTATTATTATCTGTAAATTGCGAGCTACCTAATATATATATATATATACATATATATATATATATATATATATAAGTAAAAGTTATAATATGCATACACATGCTGTATTTATTTGTTTATTGGTGTTGAGGGGGAAGTTTTTAACATTTACCAGGTAACCACTGCCTACGATACATATATTTATGATTCATTGCTTAGAAGATTCCCTAATCAGGTCCCATAGAAGGACATATTAATAAAAGAAACTTTGGTTAAGTCTACACTTCTGGCCTAACAAATGTAGATAGACAAGGTATATATAAATAAGAACATGCATCTAAGAATAGCTGCATCTAAATTTATTCACATATGATGGTCAGAATTCTAAAACGGTCTCCGTAATTCTTGTCTTCTGGTACCCACGTCTTTGTATAATAGCCATCCTTTGAACCTGAGCACGATATGTAACTTTCATCTAAACATAGACAATGGGAAGTTGAAGACATTTTGCAGATGTAATGAAGGTCCCTATTCAATTGACTTCATGCTAATAAAAAGGCTATTATCTGGGGTGGTCTGCCCTAATTGAGAGAGCCTTATAAGAGAGGGCTCAGAGGCAAGAGACCTTACCCTCTTTCTTCATTACTGGCTCCAAATAAGCAAGTTGATAGGGATTTTGTAGCCAGTAGGAAATGAATTCTGCCAAGAATCTGAAGGAACTTAAAAGTGAACACTTTCTTAGACAAATCTAAAGATGAGGATGCAAGCTGTTCAATAGTTCGATGATAGCCTGGTGAGATAGTGAACACAGAATTAAACTGTTCCTGGAACAATGACCAATGGAAGTATAAGATAAAAAGATTTTGTTGTTTTAAGCCTTCAGGTATATGAGTGTGTGTGTGTGTGTGTGTGTGTGTGTGTGTGTGTGTGTGTGGTATAACAATCTGCAAAAATGTTAAACAAGGTTGTTTCTGTGGAAGAAAAATATGTATTCAGAAACTTGGTTCTATTCAAAGAAATAAAGAGCATTAGTAATAGAATTATTATTTATTAATGTTCAGGTGTTTTTTTTGTGTTTTTTTTTTTGTTTTTTGTTTTTTTGTTTTGTTTTTTTTTTGAGAAAGAGATAGGGGAGTGGGGCAAAGAGGAAAAGAGAGAGAATCCCACCAGGCACTGCACTATCATGACCTGAGCCAAAATCAAGAGTCATACACCTAAAAGACTGAGCCACCCAGGTGCTGTGGGAATATAATTATTGACGGTATCTTAAATATCATATGTTATTTCTTAAGTGCTCCAAATGTTTATTCTTTAGGGGTGCCTGGGTAGCTCATTCGGTTAAGCGTCCAACTTCAGCTCAGGTCATGATTTCATGGTTCCTGGGTTCAAGCTCCACATCAGGCTCTGTGCTGACACCTGGCTACCTGGGCCCTGCTTTGGATTCTGGGTCTCCCTCTCTCTCTGCTCTCCCCTGCTCATGCACCATTTCTGTTTCTCTCAAAAATAAATAAAATTAAAAAAAATTAAAGGTTTAAAAGTTAATTTTTTAAAACATATATAAAAATGAAATTAATAACAAAGAAAAAATGTGGAAGAAAGTAATAGAGTGTATACTGTTATAAGGACCATAGAACATATATGAAGCAGTGGAATATTATTTAAAAATGGATTTTGGAAAGTCAAGGAAGGCTACTAAATAATAATCAATGGAAGGAGATACAATGGAATAATAAAATCCACAATTGAATCCGGAGAAAGGGAAAAAAATACTTTGTTTAATGGAAGATATGCAAAACAGAAAGGAAGATGGTAGATTGTGATATAAACATATGGATAATCAGGCTAAATGGAGATGATCTAAACTCAGGGGTTGAAAGAAGACAATGACTACCAAATTAGATTAAAAAATTGAGACCGAAACCTCATACTGCCTGTAAGTATCTCATTTAAACAAGGACATAGATAGATTTAGACTAAATGAATGGAGAAATATATTACCTTCAAACACTAACATCAAGAAGGTAATTAAGAGAGAAACTAATTAATGATACAGAGTCAATTCTGAAGAAATTTGAACAATCCCAAATGCGTTATTTACAGTAGGCCCCTTTTATTCAGGATTTCGCTTTCCTCAGTTTTAGTTACCCACTGTCGAGTGTGGTCTGGAAGCACATGTTCCTCTTTCTGAGTATCATCTGAAGGTAAACAGTAGGCTAATGCTACATCACAATGCCTACGCCATTCTCCTTCCTCCTCTCATGCTGTAGGCATTTTATCACCTCATGTTACCACAAGAAGATTCACTAGGATACAATAAGATATTTTGAGAGGAAGAGAAAGGCCACATTTACATAACTTTTACTACAGTATATTGTTAAAATTGTTCTATTTTACTACTAGCTATTGTTGTTAATCACAGGTATGCATGTATAGGCAAAAAATACTATATATAGGGTTTGGTTCTAGTTGCCCTTTCAGGTATCTGTTGGGGGTCTTGGAAGATATCCCCACAGATACTGGGGGACTAATGTAATTCTGAAACTACTTTGAATTTATATAATCCTTCAATTTGGTTTGAGTCAAATGAACTTATCTTCTGCCTTATTCACATTTTATAAAATATAAATCAATAATCACATTTAGTGCATTAATTTTAAGAAATTTCTTAAACATTGATTTTTGTTTAATGGAGAGAAGAAAGGCACCACATGATTTAAATATAATATAGCTAGGCTTACTTAACTCCTGTTCTAAGATTTCCAGACATCAATATGCTGTGCTGTGAAACCTTCTGCTTGACAGCAATTTTAGAGGCTGCTGACAAGTCACTGGGTAAGGAACTTTTTCTAAAGCATGGTCTCCTACTAACATCATTGGGTTAGCTGTAGAGAGACAAATATTTATGTATGTATTTGATTTAAAACTGACCCTCACTCCTGAAAAAATATAGCCTATTATTAAAACGAAACTGACAAATAGGAAAATAATATGTAAAATATTATTATTTTCAATTGCTTAAAACTAAAGCTATTTGGAGTATGACAGAAGATGAATAGCAAACAGTGTGAGTAATAGAACCAAATTACCCACATATAAAATGAGAGAGATGAGTTTTTTTTTTCCCTTTATAATGATATCACTAATCGTATTTACTACAAACCTAGGGCAATCATTCTTAAAACACACTTCTAATGTACGAATATGTGCTACACAGGCTTTATGGTGCCATCAAAATCTTGGTTTTATAAGCCTGTTTCCTAATGCTTAGCCCAAATTGCTTTGACAAGGTTAAAAGAAAGATCAATAATTTCTAGGAAGAGCTAACATATTTAACTGAGAATATTTTTCCATATTAAATGCCAAAATTGTGGTTCACCACAATAATAATGTTTGTGTGTTTGTGTGTGTGTGTGTGTGTACAGTGCAGTTTACTAGAGAAAAACTAAACAATCAAGAAATTATGGAAAAATATGCTTTTCCCTAAGCCATAAAGAAAATACCTCAATGTAAAATCTAAAAGAAAAACCACATGTAAAGTGAATTACGTAATAAAAGCTAAATCTAAAAAAGGTTAAATAAAAACATAATGAATGATTACCTTCTTTGGAGCTCTGGGTAATCTCATCAGCCTATCTTTTATCTGTACATATAAACACAGCATTTATTAACATATATGACTATTTCTAGAAACTGATTTCATCTCAGTTTCTCATCTAGTGACCACAATGTATTATGTATGTATGTGTACTTGGTTATAAGCAATAATTTGGCAGAAGGAAATTGCTAATACTTCAATGATGAATAAATGTCACTTTCACTAGGAAATACACGACGAGTGAAGAAAATGCATTATCGGTTCTCATATTCAGAAATTAAGCAAAGGGCTGGGAAGCTGCCCATACATACACGGTGTTGTACAACACATTTTTATTATTATCTAACATAAAATTATACTTTACTATCTTTCATATTGTTAAATGTGCAATAAAGAGAAAGTCAATATTCCTTTTACCACTTGGTCTACTTTTATGTTAGTTTTAATTTTATTGAGATATCCATCGGCAGCATTTTTAACACTCTAATAACTCATTTCTGTATGTAAGGAGAGGTTATGGAGAGAGAGAAAGCCAAGAAATATTTGCATTTTGGGTTGTTTCAAAGTCATCGCCTCCAAATCTAAAACACAGAAAAATTAGTTACCAAGGTATTACACTTCCTGTTTGTTCAAATGAATCAGGTTTCTCAACTGAGTCGGGTGAGGAGGGGAGGGAGGAGATGTAATAGTACACTGGGACAGGGCTTTCACAGGCATGCAAATATACACTTTCTTTTACTACTTTTGGCTTAGAACTATCTATTTATTCAAAAAAGAATATTGCCAGTTACATGGAAAAATCATATACTTTAAATTTGGTGGGAGGCAGGAACTGCTTTGATTTGCAATCCTTCCAATTAATGCATGAGGATAAGTAAAAAGGAGAAAATACTGATTCATATCAGATATATGTACACTAAATTCTTCTTTTTCAAACAGATATGTCCAAATAACTCGAATTTCTAATGAGTTTGCAATGATAAATAATTTGATATATGAAAATGTAATTTCTTTGGTTTTCCATTGTTAATGAAGACCATAATATATAGAGGAAAAAACCAACGGTCATGGGGTCAGTTTTTATTTGACTGGTTTATTACGAATGTGTAGACTTTATAGATATAGAAATCACATTTGTCTGTGAGTTGCACAAAGCAGAAAGAAAGTGAGGGATCAAACCTTCTCTTTCTGTTCCACCATTCTTTTTTTATGTTTATTTATTTATTTTGAAAGAGAGAAAGAGAGAGAGAGCAGGTGAGGGGCAGAGTGAGAGGGGAGAGAGAATCCCAGTAGGGCTGGATCTCACCGACCAAGAGATCATGACCTGAACTGAAATCAAGAGTCAGACATTTAGCTGACTGATCCACTCAGGTGACTCACTGTTGCTCCATTCTTAATACATCCCCTGAAGTTTTGTTGGCTGCTGTAGCAAAATATTCCTGGGACACTGGGTTGGCTCAGTCAGTTGAGGGACCTGCTCTTAATTTTGGTTCATGTCATGATCCCAGAATTGTGAGATTGAGCCCTGCATCAGGCTCTGCACCAAGCACAGAGCCTACTTAAGATTCTCTCTCCCCCTCTGCCCCTCTCCACTGCTTGCACTCACTCTCTCGCTCTAAAATTAAAAACAATTAACAATTTTATGACTGAAATATGGTACAAGTAAATGTGTCACTTACTAAAAATCCAATATAGGTTTTTTTTTTTGATGATTCTTAGACAAGAGGTGACCAAGAAACACAGGATCCTCCATCGGTGCTGTCACTTTGGCTTTGGGCATAGAAAGACTGTGGCTCACATCTGCTCACATTTCTTCAGTGTCCACTAGTTAGAAAGGAAGAGAGTAGGGAGGAATAAAAAAAGCATATGACATTCAAAAGGCATATGGCATTATAAAGTGACTCCTTTTATAAAATCAATGGCAGGCCCTCCTAGTAACTGTCCTATATATTCTTTTGCCTAAATGTATGGAGTTCCTTTGTTTTTAAACATACTTGCAAAAGAAGCTGAGAATTAGATTTTTGCTTCCTTGCTTGTTTTATTTTTGGCTATGCTCATCATTAAACTAAACAAACTGGAGTTTATGTACTAATAAGAAAATGGGAAAAATGGATGCTAATATACAATCGACAGCTATGTCCATGGCCACATGGACAGAGCTAATTTTTCCATGGATAACAACACTCTGTAAAGTTAGAGGCATTCATATTACAGTGGTGCTACTTTATATTCATGAGCAGTCAACAATTCTAATTTTATAACAGAGTTTAATTATTATTAGTCCAACCTTCTACCCACTTATAATGGCAGGGAAAGGACCGCTGATGCTTAAATGGGAAAATGAAGACATTTTCTTCCTGGGAAAGCTATTTTGAATACGATAGAATTCTCTATTGATATATACAAAACTCAAGTATTGGCTAGTTGAAACTCTCCCTCCATCTCATAATAAGCTTGAGTAGGAACAGGTACTTCAAAATAGTAGTGTAATAACACAAGGATCACACAAAGCCATAGACACTCATTGTTGCCAGATTAGCCCTTATACAGAAGGCATAAACCCAGGAAGTCACAACTTGTCTTTATGAATTTTCTAAGTCCTCCTGGGCTTCTCATATTCCTTTCCTGAACACCACTGCCTCTGGTCACATTTATCTGGAGGTCCCTCCTTATATCACATTGATTGTAATTAGAGTGTCCACAAGCTCCGATGTGCCAGACAGTTATAGTTTTCACTTGTCCCAGCATCCTGTCCAGACAGTGAACAACTCTACTATCACTTTTTTTTAAGAGTTTATTTTCAAATTGGTTTACATATAACACCCAGTGTTCATCCCAACACATGCCCTCTTCAATGCCCATCACCCCCTCTCCCCCCTCCCACACCCACCTTGCCCTCAGTTTGATCTTAGTCTTTAAGAGTCTCTTATGTTTTATCTCCCTCTCTCTCTGTGTCTTTTTTTCCTTTCCTCTCTTCCCCTCCCCCATGGTTTTTGCTAAGTCTCACAAAGTCCACCTATGCATGGAAACATATGGTATCTGTCTTTTTCTGATTGACTTATTTCACTTAACATAATACTCTCCAGTTCCATCCATGTTACTACACATGGCCAGATTTCATTTTTTCTCATTGCCACATAGTCTACTCTCACTTTTAAAAGTATCTCTGTTTGCATAGCAGCTGTTGTGACCACCTAGCAATGAAGTTCATAGAAAGAGTTATGTGATCATGCAGCTTCCTTATGGAGTAGTCTCCATAGTTCTTAGATCCTTCGCTTCCTGGATTCCTATTATATATCAGGTAATAAAAATATCAAGGAGATGTAATCACAAAATAATCCCCCAAACTCTTACTACTAATAACAAAAGTGACGTTAGTTATGAAGGCTAAGCATATTTATAATAATTCAACTAGGTTTCAGTGTTTCACAATTTGTGGAATGGCAAATAGCAGTGTTATCCCAGCCTAGAATAGGGCTTCTCAAACATTAATGTAAATACAAATCACTATGGAGGTCTTTCCAAAATCCAGATTCTGACTCACGTCTTGGGCGAGAGATAAGATTCTCCATCTCTAGCAAACGCACAGTTGATGTAGATGAGCAAATGAGCAGATCGCACATAAGCTTCGCCTGTTTTGAGATAATTAATTTGAGCTTAGAAAATGCAATTGGTTCCATTTATCAAAAGTAAATAGCAATACTAGTGCTCTTTGAATTCAAATGTTTTGTTTTGGTACATAAAAGATTAGAGATAAATTGAACTGAGCAAGTTTTAAAAGTAGCTGTATTAGTTTGCCAGGGCTGCCATTACACAGTACTAAACACTGGACTGCTAAAACAACAAAAAATGTACTCTCTCACAATTCTGGAAGCTAGAAGTCTGAGATTAATGTGTCAGTAGGGTTGATTTCTTCTTTTCTTGGCTTGGAGCTAGTGGTCTTCTCCCTGTGTCTTTACATGATCTTACCTCTGTGTGTGTGTGTCTATGTCCTAATCTCTTCTTATGAGGACACCAGTCATAGTGAATTTAGGCCCACCAAAATGACTTCATTTTAATTTAAGGACCATATCTCCAAATAAGTCACATTCTGAATTATTGGATGTTAGAACATCAACATATGAATTAAGGAGTAAATACAATTCATCCCGTTTCAATACTATTCAACTTTCCTGGACATAAAAAGGCAAGCATAGCTTTTCCTTTTGAGTAATCTTTTGAAGAGTATAAAACATTATAATATTTTTCCATTTATTTTAATAATGTTTTAATAATTGCCTTGTAAAATAATTTTCTTCAGGTTTTGATTATTTTTTCAACTAAATTATTAAACAAACCTGATAATATTTTCTTTAGGTTGAAGCTTAAACTAGAGAGATTTCTCTTTGGGCTTAAATTTACATAAAGTTGATAAGAGGACTCATTGTGTTGTAATAGAAAGAGTCGCATTTTAAGTCAAACTGTGATGGTATGTGGTAAATGAGCCATGGTACATATGTAACTTTTTCTAAGCTTCATGATGGCTTTTTCAAATGTGTTAGTAACTACCAGTATTTAGCATATAATATATGTAGAATTATATGTAGCATATAATATATGTGTATATCTTCACAATATATGGGAAGAGTTATAAAGATAGTGTAGATGAAACAGTAAAATAGCATATTTTAAGAATTTGGACAGACTTGAGAGAAATGTTATAGAATAGAAAGAGAATTAGTTTTGTCCTTAAACTCTAGCTGTGTGACTGTGGGTAAATCATTTTACTTCTCTAAGCAATGGTTTCTTCATTCTATAAAATGAAAATCACAATACTTTTTAAAAATGTTTATTTATTTTTGAGAGACAGAGAAAGTGTGTAGCAAGCAGGGGAGGGAAATACAGAGAAGAAGAGAGAGAATCCCAAGCAGGCTCCACACTGTCAGTGCAGAACCCAGAGCAGAGGAGTTCAATCCAATGAAATGTGAGATCATGACCTGAGCTGAAATCAAGAGTTAGATGCTTAATTGATTGAGCCACCCAGACACCCCAAGACTATAATACTTAATTTGCAGAGATTTCCTAAGTTTATGTCATTGTTCTTTTCCATAACAGAAACTCAATACATTTTACTTTTGATCTCAAATTATGGATTTCCTAGAGAAACGGTGACCCTAATTTCTCCCATGACAGTATTTTAGATATTTTTCCAAATATATCTTTATGCTGACTGTACCAAAAACTCTACAAAACTCATGATGATAAAAATATAGAGTAAATAAATAGGCATAGTAAAATTCTGAGATATTATCTCCACTACACACAATAAATTACAAATAATTACCTGAAGTCCTTGCTTAGGCATCACCAAGAATGTTTTTTATTCTCTAATGTCAAAAAAAGTGATGAAACAGAAATCAAAGCAAAAGACAAACAACAACAACAACAAAAATGTTTATAAACTATGTTAATTACATTTTAAAATAAAAATAAAACTTGGGTCTAAGCAATTACTTCTACCTGCTATACAAGAATCTCTCTTTCAAATAAGAGATTTTGAAATTTATTATCTCATAAACAAGGAAGGTAGTAGGTAAAGAGCAAAATGACCAGTCAAATTATAATAAGTTGTTTTGGAGGAGTGATTAGAAGCTATTAGAAAGAGATAAATATGGCTCAGCCGGTTAAGCAACTGACTTCAGCTCAGATCATGATCTCATGGTTGGTGGGTTTGAGCCCCGCATCAGGCTCACTGTTGTTAGTACAGAGCCTGCTTCAGATCTTCTGGCCCCTTCTATCTCTCCCCCTCCCCTGTGTGCTCTGTCTCTCTTTCTCTCTCGTACACAAAAATAAACATTAAAAAAAAGAGAAAGAGATAAATATGTCTAGATAGTGAGAACATAAATAAATTCCCTGGTTCCCTCCACTCAGAACTGATCTCTGAAAGGACAGAATTGGTGACGAAAACCCTAGAGGGTTTGGAGGAACTGAAACTAAAACTCTTGCTTTTGTGTGAGTCTCGCATCTTGGTGAGTCTTGAGAGGGATTTTTCTTGCCAAAAATAGTGTCAACCTTCAAAACCTCTACCGATGTCAGGCAGTTTCTCCTACTTCCAAATGGAGAAGTTACGTCTTCCAAATAACAGCCTGTTTCAGAGTTACTGCAATTTCAGAAAAGTAGTGGAAACGTAAAGTAATAATAAAGGTAAAAAATAATATAATTATTTTTCTCATTGATGCTATTGGCTTTGAGGGTAGTTTTGAGTCAAAGAACCCTGTAAATTCATGTTATACTGTAGACTCTTCCCATTCTGGAAATTATATGGCAACTAAGGAAGAATTAGGACTAGCTAAATGGACACATTGAGAAATGGCAACAACGAACTTTACCTTAAATTGGCTTATTTATAATTTAAAATATTGTGAACATGGGAACTTTTGCTACAAGATAAATAAATTACAGAAAAATAGAGAATATCACAGGTCTTTACACCTGAGTTCCTATAACAGCAAGACTTTGCCTGCTAGATATCACAGTTAACTTTAAATTATTATCTTAAATAGTATTCTCTGTACTAGTCTGCTTGGACTGCCATAACAAGCTATCACAGGTTAGGTGGCTTAAACAACAGAAATTTATTTTCTCACAGTTCTGAAAGCTGGATGTCTAAGTTGAAAGTGCTGGTAAGTGCTGATGTTTGATTCTTGGCCTATAGATGACCACCTTCTTGCTGTATCCTCATATGGCTCGTCTCTGTGATTACAAGGAGAGAGGACTCTGGTATCATTTCTTCTTCTTAAAAAGACACCGATCATAGAATTAAATGCCCATACATATGAACTATCTTACCTTTAATTACCTCCCTTAGACATTATATCTCTAAATGCAGTTCCATTGTGGGGTTAAGGTTTCAACATATGAATTTAGATAAGGGGGTCAAAATGAAATTCACAAGAATACTCCCAAAATTTTCAAAGTAGATTCTGAAAAATAAAAATTTCCCTAATATTATCTCACTCAGAATCCACTACTCTGAAGATTTGTTCACAGTCATGTTAAGATTTATGGTCAATCGACATAAACATTAAATCAAGATAACTTACTGAAACATAATATTTCAAGTTCAGACATATTGAAATTAGTATCACAATAAAAATATACTAATAATTTTCATGAAGATTTTAAACAAAGCTAAACTTTACAGATAGAATGACCGTAATTATAAAATATAATGTTAGAATCTATCCATACATGTTGCATTAAAAATAATTAAGGTGATGCATTTAAGAGACATGATACTATTTCCTACCAGAACCATACATTGCGGTATTTCTATCACTTTTTTCCTTTTAAGTAGCTCTTGGAAACCATTACATCACTCCTTTTTGAGTCTTATTCACTAAATTGTGGGCTGGCAAAGCTTAATGACCAAGTCTATTGAACAGATGAAAAAGTCCACCTTGCCAATGAAGATTTACATTTCACAGAATTTCCTTCTTTGAATTCTCTTTGTCATGTTCACAGTGCTTTTAAGGACTATTTAAGTTGCTACTGTTCTTCTGAAGTTTAAAATGTAGTCAGTGGTTATCAACCCACTGATTTACTTTTCCTTACAGTATATGGATATTTGAATTGTTCATTTTATGTTTTGATTTTGCATTTAAAGAAAGCAGTAATCACTGTTATAATGCACAAAGTATACCACTTCTTCACTACGTTTCTAAATATGAGGAAAAAGAAAAAATCTATAGGCCTGGGAGGTTAAGTTAACATAAAACTATAGCCAGAAAACAAATTATAGAAGTAAATAAGCAAGTATAACACAATCGAGGTAACACCAGGGTCATTATTTATGTAAATCTTTATGAGTCTAGTTACACAATGCATTATTATAATACAACTTTTTAAGTTCAAATTGGTCCTCCAAGATGCTTAGAGAATGAACTGTGACTACTGGATTTACATATAGCAGGGTTGCTAAGATGATATTTTTAATCATACTTAATCTCAAAGGATAGGAATTAATTATTTAAGTTTGACTAAAGGGAAGTAAGTGAACATATTCTTAGACTTTGAAAATTTGCAACCAAACTTAACATTGCATTGCTATGTGATTGAGAATTTATCCTGAATATAGTGATGTTCACACCTTCTTAATGCCAGCAGAAGGAAAATGTGCCCTCACAACCACTTTATTTGTTCTTTTTCTTACTAAGAAAATGTAAATTAGGAAACAAAGAATGATTTCTATTATGAATGTAATACATAATAGAAAACTATCTATAATATAACTTGCTGATTAGGAATGAAATGAATGAAATGGCCTTATGATTTTAGAGTAAAAGTTAAAGTTGTACAAATGAAGATGAGAGAAAGTCACAATATTGACAATAACAAGGCTTATTAATTAATAACTCAGGAACCTATTGCAATTATTCACTATATTTTTAAGCAAGTAAAGCATTTGGCTTAATGGGGGAAATACTGTTAATATGAAAATGAAAACTATTGCATACAGAGATGCACTTATGAAATATGATTTGTTTTACAATTTGAATCAACATGAACAGCTCCAGTCAGCAAGAAGAAAATTACTAAACAATTTCCCTTACCTTTTGTCAACTGAGGAAAGGAGGCAGAACTGAAAAAGAACAAACGCCTTTATTTGGGGGACTCAGAATTGCAATTCAAGAAGCACAGATTCCAGAGAAACCAGAGAGGGGAGCTGTTCACATGTAGAAAGTAAGGGGTTTTTATGAGGAAAAAGAAGAGGATAATTACATGATTTAGATGAAGAAAAGATGAGAAAATGAAAACTATTAATTTAGTGCTAACCAGTTGAGCCACTTTTGATTTCTATCTAGTTTATTATTTTATTTTTGACAACTATTCTGTCTTTACAAAATACATATCAACAGTTTTATGGTCCTAATGCCAATTATTCTGTTGGATTTTATGAGCAACTTCTTGTAAAACAATTACCACTCCTGGCCCAGCTCAAGGAGTTCATTAGTTAGAAAGGAAAATGGAGTCTCTCATGTCCAGAAACCTTATACAATTTCACACTATGATAATTTTCTAATAGAATACTCAAAAAATTAAGTGAATTTTATCACATGTTTAATATCATTCTGTGACATGAGGATTGCAACGTGCATATAAATGATGTTTTCTGAGTTTGCATACCAATTAAGCAAAAACATAAAAGATAAAATATAATAGTGACTAGATGATATTTTAGACTTAACTGCCTTATCAGTTCATGGGGCATTAAAATAGTATTTTAAAAACTGAAGTAAAAAAAAAAACAGGATAGCTTAAAAAAGAATAAAATGTACATGAAAAACTTTAAAAAATATCCAGTATATTTGAATTTTCCTGAGCAAGTTCATGGTATATTTGGAGCTTAAATAAAAATGAAGTACATATTAGGTCTGAATAAAACTTATACTACTATAATTTTATCCTTTTTGTTTGAAACTTAAGAGTCTTGAAAATATATGAACATTAATTATTAACAGGTTGAGAAAGACATGATTCTGTAACGTAAATGCCATTTTCGGATTTCTGGAGAAGATGGTGGAATAAGAGGACTCTAAAGCTCACCTGGATACATGGATGTAACACTAGATAACACCCGCATCAGTGTAAAAAATGCAGAAAATGACCCAAAGACTGAGAGAAGAGATTCCCCACAGACAAACGTAGAGAAGAGTTCACATCAAAGAGGGTAGGAAAGATGGAGATGCGATCGATTGATCAGAAGGCAAATGGGTCCACAGAACTATCTGCAGGAGGGAGAGCTGCTGTATGCCACGGACGGGAGAGGAGTGGATCCCCACGCTAGGCAATCCAGGCATGGGGGACCACATGGGAAGAAGAATCTCCATAACACTTGGTTTTGGAAACAAAAAGAGCTGAGTTCTGTGAGTTCTTATGATCAGTGAGGCTTAACACCTGGAATTAATGGTCTTGACTTTGGGAAAGCCAAATAAACAAGTTGATAGGAAACTGATCCCTCACTCTGAAAGAAACAGCATAACCAATAGCCCCATGGGTCTACAACATAGAAGTAGCAGTTTAAGATACAGAGGGAAGAGATTTGTTTACTAATCTCAGAGCATATGCCGGAGGGGTAGGGATCATAGAGAAACTTCTATACGAACAACGGAGGTGGCAGACACCATTTCCCTCCCCCTTCCTCCAGCCTACAAACAGGGACACTTGTGGGAACTAGCACTATGCAAACACTTGGTACCTAACTTGCAAACAAGGCACCCCATCTACCCATGCATTCTCTGACAGATGTGTCCCTCACAGCCAGATCTTGGCTCCAGGTCTCTTTCCAGGCAGACCTGCTCAAATCTCACTAACACCATGCATCCCACCCCTGTGCACCTCTATGGATCTGCCCCCTCCAATGTGGTCTACCTTGGTCCAGCCAGCTGCAATTTGGCCAGCAATGCAGACCTTGCTAATAGTACAAGTCCCACCCCTGCATTCTTCTGTAGACATGCCTCCTCTATCTTGGCCTCGGAGGAGGTTTCCTGAGTAGCTGCAGGCCTGCAGTGGATCAGCACAGACCTCGCTGGCATGAAGTGCTCCACCCCATGTTCTCCTGCAGACCCTCTCTCTTCAATACATCCTCGACCAGAGACCATTCAAAGTGGGTACCACAGAACTACTAGTGTACAAGCAGCCCTGAGAGGGGCCAGCACTACTCCAAAGTGACCCCTACCTTGAGGAGAAGGAAAAGATAGTCACACACACAAGTCTGATTGCAGCCCCAGTAGTGTGCTGAGGCAGACATCGGTGGTATGACTATTGGCCTTGTCCACCAATGAAGCCTTCAAGAAGACATAACAGGGATAGTGCCCTGAAGCTCAGTGCCACTGCATCTCTATAAATAACTTGTCTGACTGAACTTAAGCTCAAGGCAGCCCCAGACTGGCTCAGTAACAAAACAGGGACCAAACTCTCCCCACCATAGGCAAAGAGAACCATTGCAGATGATTGGACAGAAGGTAAAAATGGCTCAGCCACAATAGCAGAGTGCAGGTAACACAAATAGGAGACCCCCTTTGAAATGCCAGATTCTGGTTAACAGGAGACATTGCACTGCAGGGCACTATAGGACCTCTTCTTCATAAGGCCACTGCTTTCAAGAACTGGAGACATAGCCTACTTTCCTAACACATAGAAACAGACAGAGAGGTTAACAAAATGAGAAGACAGAAGAGTATGTCCCAAATGAAAGGACAAGACAAAGTAACAGCAAAAGACCTAAGTGAAATATTTCTGATATATAATTTAAAGTAATGATCATAAAAATATCCCTTGAACTTGATAAAAGAGTGGAAGCCATAAGTTAGATCATTAACAAACAGACAGAAAACATAAAAATCAACTAATCAGATGAAGAACTCAATAACTGATGTTAAAATACACCAAATGAGGGGCGCCTGGGTGGCTCAGTTGGTTGAGCGTCCGACTTCGGCTCAGGTCATGATCTCGCAGTCCGTGAGTTCGAGCTCTGCATCGGGCTCTGTGCTGACGGCTCAGAGCCTGGAGCCTGCTTCGGATTCTGTGTCTCCCTCTCTCTCTGCCCCTCCCCCACTCATGCTCTGTCTCTCTCTGTCTCAAAAATGAATAAATGTTAAAAATTTTTTTTTTTAAAATACACTAAATGAAATAAATAGTAGAGTAAAGGAAGAAGATGAATGGATCAGCAACCTGGAGAACAGAAATTGGAAGCAATCAAGGTGAACAGGAAAGAAAAAAATAATAATAATAAATGAAAAAAGACTTAGGGAATTCAGCAACACCATCAAGCATAATAACATTTGCATTATATGGATCCCAGAAGAAGAGACAGAAAAGGGGCAGAAAATTCATTTGAAAAAATAATAGCTGAAAACTTCTCAATTCTGAGGAAGGAAACAGAAATCCAGATCCAGAAGGAACAGTCCCCAACAAAACCAACTCAAGGAGGTTTATGCCAAGACACATATTAATTACAATGGCAAAAAGTAGTGATAAGGAGGTATTTTAAAAGCATTAACAGAAAATACAAAAGTTACATAAAAGGAAAACTCTATAAGGCTATTGGCCAAATTTTCAGCAGAAATTTTGCAAGCCAGAAAAAAGTGACGTGATATATTCAAAGTGCTGAAAGAAAAACACCTTAGGCAAGAATACTCTATCCAGCAAGACTGTCATTCAGAATAGGAGAAATAAAGTTTCCCAAAAAAGCAAAAGTTAAAGGAATTCATGACCACAAAATCAGTCTTACAAGAAATCTTGAGGGTGACTCTTCAAGTGGAAAGGAAAGATCAAAAGTAAGAGTAAGAAAAGTAGGACACATAGAATCATTAAAAAGAAGTATATTTATAAAAATCAGTCAAAAGATTCACAAAAGATGTAAAGTATGACACCATATACATAAAATATGTGTGGAGGAGAAAGAAGTAAAGAATGGGTTTAAACATAAGTGATTATGTCAACTTAATATAGACTACTATAAACAGAATATGTTATATACAAAGTTACTGTTAATCACAAATCAACAACAAATAATTGATATACAAAACATAAAGAGAAAGTAATGCAAGTATATTACCAAAGAAAGCCAACAAACCATGAGAGAAGAGAACAAGAGAAAAGAGGAACAGAGAAAGACTACGTAAACAACCATAAAGCAAGTAACAAAATGGCAAAGAGCACATAACTATCAATAATTACTTTGAACACTCCAGTCAAAAGAGAGAGGGTGAAAGAATGGATAAAAAAGCAAGTACCTTTTGTTGCCTACAAGAGACTTGTTTCAGATATAAAGGCATGCAGATTGAAAGTGAAGTCATGGAAAAGCATTTATCATACAAATGGAAGTGAAAAGAAAGGGCAGCAACACATATATCAGACTTTGAAGTAAAGATGGCATCAAGAGACAAAGAAGGACACTATATAATCATAAAGAGAACAATCTAATAAGGAAATATAACAATTATAAATATGTATGCACCCAATATTGAAGCACCCAAATACCATCTATGTTACTAGGAACTAATTAATAGTAATACAATAATAGTAGAAGACTTTAACACCCCACTTGCATGAATGAATAGATCATCCAAGCAGAAAATCAACAAGGAAATTGGCTTGGAATCTCACATTGGACCGAGGGACAAGAGATATATTCAGAAAATCCTATCCTTAAACAGCAGAATACACATTCTTTTCAAGTGTACATATAACATTCTCCAGAAAAAATCACATGTTAGGCCACAAAACAATCTTCAAAAATTAAAAAAGGTTGAAATCATACCATAAATCTTTTCTAACCACAATACTATGAAACTAGAAGTCAACCACAAGAAAAATATGGAAAGAGCGCAAATACATGGAAGCTAAATAACATGCTAATACACAATGAATAGGTCAACCAAGAAATCAAAGAGAAAAAAAAATTAATGGAGACAAATGAAAATGAAAACACGATGGACCAAAATCTTTGGAATGGAGCAAAAAGCAAGAAAAATCTCAAATAAACAACCTCACCTTATACCTAGAAAGGAGCTAGAAAAAGAACAAATAAAACCCCAAAAGAGTAGAAGAAAGGAAATAATAAAGTTTAGAGCAGGAATGAACAAAATAGAAAGGAAAAAACAAACAAAAACCAATACAACAGATCGATGAAAACAGGAGCTGTTTCTTTGAAAACATCAACAAAATTGAAAAGCCTTTTGCTGGACTCATAAAAAGGAGAGAGACAGAGATAAAAGAGAGAGAGAGGGAGAGACTCAAACAAACATTAGAAATGAAATAGGAGAAATAACAACTAACACACAGAAATACAAAGGATTATCTAAGAGAATAAAATGAAAATATTTATACCAACAAACTGGATAACCTAGAAGAAATAGGCAAATTCCTAGGAATACATAACTTCCCAAAACAGAATCAAAAAGAAATAGAAAATTTGAACAGGCTGATTACCAGCAGTGAGTTGAATAAAAATCTCCTATCCTGGGCCTGATGGCTTCACAGATGAATCCTACCAAATACTTAAAGATTATTTTCAAACTATTACGAAAAAAATAGAAAAGGAAGGAAAGCTTCCAAATTCATTATATGAGATCAGTGTTACCTTGATATCAAAGCCAAATAAAGACAGTACAAAAACAGAGAACTAAATGCCAATGAACAGACATACAAAAATCCTCAACAAAATATTAATAAACAGAATCCAATAATACATTAAAAAAAATCATTCATCATGATCAAGTGGGATTTATTCCTGGATTCAAGGTGGGTCAATATTCAAAAATTAATCAACATGACATATCACATCAAGAAAATAAAAGATAAAAACCATATGATCGTTTCAATAGATATAGAAAAAACACTCAACAAATTAAAACATCCATTCATGATAAAAATCCTCAACATAGGTCTAGAAGGGACATAGCTCAACACACTATAAGCCATATATGAAAAATCCACAGCTAGCATCATACTCAATGGTTAAAAACTGAGAGCTGTTCCTCTAAGACAGGACAAATATAAGAATGTCTACTCTTACCACTTTCACTCACCACAGTCCTGGAAGTTTTAGTCACAGCAATGAAACAACAAAAACAAATAAAAGAAAAGACATACAAATTGGATGAAGCAAAAAAAGAAGTAAAACTTTCACTATTTGTAGTGACATGATACCACATATAGAAAACCCTAAAAACGACCAAAAATGACAGAATTAATAGGTAAACTCAGTAAGGCCACAGGATATAAAATCAATATACCAAAATTGGTTGCATTTCTATGCACTAACAATGAAATAGCAGAAAGAGAAATTAAGAAAACAATTTCCAAAAAAAGGAAAAAATACAGAAAATAAAAACAATTTCATTTATAAATGCACCTAAAAGAATAATATACCTAAGAATAACCTTAAGCAAATACATGAATAATCTGTACTCTATAAACTATAAAATACTGATAACAATACATTGAAGATGACACAAATGGAAAGATATTTCATGCTCATATTGTTAGATTGTTAAGTGCTACCCAAAACAATCTGCAGATTTAATGCTATTCCTATCAAAATACCAACAGCATTTTCACAAAACTAAAATGAGTAATCCTAAAATTTATACAGAATCGCAAAAGACATTGAATAGCCATAATAATCTTGAAAAAGAAGAAAACTGAAGGTATCACAAACCCAACTTCAAGATACACTATAATACTGTGGTAATTCAAAATGATATTGGCACACACAAATGCCAAACCCCATATTGAACAATAGAACAAAATAGACAGCCCAGAAATAAACTCACACTTATATGGTCAATTAATCTTTGACAAAGGATGCAAGTATATGCAATGGGAAAAAAAGACAGTATCTTTAACAAATAGTGTTGAGAAAACTGGACAGTTACATTCAAAAGAATGAAACTGGACCATTTTCTCACATCATACACAAAAATAAACTCAATAATGGATTAAAGACCTAAATGTGAGACCTGAAACCAAAAAAATCCTAGAAAAGAGCACAGATAGCAATGTCTCTGACATCAGTCACACCAACATTTTTCTAGAAGCAAGGAAAATAAAAATAAGCTCTTGGTACTACATCAAAATAAAGAGTTTCTGCAAAACAAAGGAAACAATCAATAAAACTAAAAGACAACATACTAAGTGGGAAGAAAATATTTGCAAATGACATATCTGATAAAGAATTAGTATCCAAATATATCATGAACTTATACAATCAACCCCCCTTGCAAACACACACACACACACACACACACACACACACACACACACACAAGTAATCAAATTAAAAATGGACAGAAGACGTAGACAGACATTTCTTCAAAGAAGACCACCAGATACCCAATAGACACATGAGAAGGTGCTCAAAATCATTATCTTCAACACTGGGTGTTATACGTAAGAGATGAATCAGTAAATTTTACTCTGGAAATCAGTAGCACGCTATATGTTAACTAACCTGAATTTAAATAAAAACTTGGAAGAAAAAAAAAAAAAACACTCATCATCAAGGAAATGCAAATCAAAATCACAATGAGATATTACTTCACAGTTTGTATTTGAAATACTTTTGATATTTTAAAAGGGCTAAAATAAAAAAAAAAGCAGAAGAAACAACAAATGTTGGCATGGACGTGGAGAAAAAGGAACACTTGTGCACTCTTGGTGGGAATGCAATTTGGTGCAGCCGCTGTGAAAAACAGTATAGTGATTCCTCGAAAATTTAAAAATAGAACTACCATGTGATCCAGCAATTCCACTAGTGGGTATTTACCCAAAGAATACAAAAACACTAATTCAAAAAGATGTATGCAGCCCCTATGTTCATTATGACATTATTTACAATAGCTAAATTATGGAACCATACCAAGTGTCCATCCATAGATGAATAGATGTATACATGTAATGGCCTATTACTCAACCATTAAAAAAAAGAATGAAATCTTGTCATTTGCAACACTGTGATGGATCTACAAAGTATAATGCTAATTGAAATAAGTCAGACAGAGAAAGACAAATACATGATTTCACTCATGTGTGGAGTTTAAGAAACAAAACAAAGAAACAAAGGAAAAAGAGACAAACCAAAATATAGACTCTTAGCTATAGAGAAGAAACAGATGTCTACCAGTGAGAAGGAGGAATGGGTGAAATAGGTGAAGGGGATTAAGAATACACTTATGATGAGCACTGAGTGATGTATACAATTGTTGAATCACTATATTGTACACCTGTATCTAATAAAACACTGTGTGTTTATAAAAAAAAATGTCACTTTTGTTGTCACAGTTCACTCTCAAGTGAGAATACAGCAGTGATCATTCTGGTTGAATAAACAGGCTTTCAATATTGCTTTACTTAGCAGCTATGTTATCTCTTTCAAGCTGCAGGTCATTAGTAAATAAAACAAAGTATGTTGCATCGTCAGTAAAATATATTGTAACTGTGATAGGCTGGATAATAGCCCTCCAAATATGTCTTTATCTTTTCCCTGGAATCTGTGAAAATGCTACACAATATAGCAAAAGAGATTTTGCAGATATGACTAAGTTAAAGATCTTGAGATTGGAAAGACTATCCTCTCAGTGGGTCCTACACATAATGACAAGTGACCTTATAGCAGGAAGACAAAAGGGTCAGTGAAAGAGAAGGCAATGTACCAATCCAAGCAGGGATTAGATAGTGTGAGCAGGCATCAAGGAAGGCAGTAGTCTCTAGAATCTGACAGAGTCAAGGGACAGATTCACCCCTGAAACCGCCAGAAGGAACCAAACTTGCCAACATATTGAGTTTAGCCCCTTATGACACATTTTGGACTTCTGACCTTCAGACCTGTAATATAAATCTTTAGGTTGTTTTAAGCCACTAAATTTAGTATGTAATTTGTTATAACAGCAATAGAAAACTAATTTAGGAAATGGATATAATTTTAAATCCATTTGGTAATTTGCAAATGGAACACATTTGCCTTCCAATGTAACCTCTGGCATAATATATGTGAAATATGTCTGACAACTTTATATTACTAATACTAAATAGTATCAAAAAGCAATGGTTTTGCTGATACAATAAAAGTAGTCAGTACGCAATTCCTGTGGCACCATTTACATGTTATTCCATAAAAGTCTTGCTCCCTGAAACAGTGTACTACAATATCCTTTCTGAGACACATCCTCCTACTTTGTTCACTTAGCAGATTGGATGCTTGAGTATTCAAAATCCTTGTACCAAGTTTTGTACCTGTAGCATCATACCAACTTCAAATAACAACAAATCTAATTTACCTTACATTCAAAAACATGGGTAATTGTATCTATCATAAGCTGGAAGACAGTAACTCAATATGTCATCAAGAACTTTTGATTCTTGGGGAGCCTGGGTGACTCAGTCGGTTAAACATCCAATTCTGACTCTTGATTTCAGCTCAGGTCATGATCTCATGGTCTTGAGATTGAGTCCTGAGGCAGGTTTCTGGAGCCTGCTTAAGATTCTCTCCCTCTCTCACCGTCTGCCCCTCCCCTGCTCATGTGTGCTCACAAGTGCTCTCTCTCTCTCTCTCTCTCTCTCTCTCTCTCTCTCTCTCAAAAAACAAAACAAAACAAAATACACACACACATAAAACACCTCTTGATTTTTCCTTCCTCTCCTCTCTTCTATTCATAATGACAGCTAGATGCTAAGGCAAGATCATCTTATCATCATAATGTAGCTATCAGTAATAAAATAGACTACATTTTTTTCTCTATTCATGAATAGTACATAAAAAAGTGTTCACCTACTAATGCCGTAGAAGTCTCCTTTGAGTTTGATTGAGTCAACTTAAGTTATATGTAATTCTTGAAACAAAGACTATCGTTAGAAGAAATCACACATTGTGTTTGAATTAAACCTTGGTTCCTCAACCATATGCCAGCAAACTGGCATTAACATGATTATCATAGGCTCATCTGATTCTACCCCTGGAACTGGGGCTGCTACTTTTGAACCATATAGATTGCTTAGAGGAAAAGTGCTTATTGCCCAACATTTTTATAATGTTATAAAGGCCATAAAAAGAAGGGTTGGATGTTGAAAACACAAATATATGGTTCACTGAAATAAGTTCAGACAGATTTATTCAAAAAGCATTTTCTTACCCCTTCCTACTATTCACCCACCTAGAACGAGAATAATTTATTTCCTTTATTCCAACTAATACTCCATCCCTGATCTTACTACTATCCATGCATAAATTTCAGGTTCCTCGTCGGTAGTAAAAGCCCCTCTTACATGTACACGTGGTCATTAGACTCTCATTATCTTGTCCTATGTAGAATCTGGTTATGGAGAACAGGTACTAAGTTGCCCTGGAAGGGAAATAATTGATCTAATCTACGATCCGAAACCTTGTTTTTTCCTGCCAAGATAAATAAATACATAAACAAATATAGATAAAAACCTAATTTTGGTGACAAGGAAAAGATACACTCTCACAAACATGAGCTTGAAAAGGAAAGATGAAGGCCCTGTGGGTCAAGGTTAATAGACAGTGGATATGTTAAAAATTGTTTAGTCAATCAAGAAATACATTTTTCTCCACTCTACTGCCCATTAAGAAAGAATTTGGAGGGTGCCTGGGTGGTTCAGTCGGTTAAGCATTTTGTCTGCCTCTTGGTTTTGGCTCAGGTCATGTTCTAGCAGTTACAAACCCCGTGTTGGGTTCTGCCATGACAGCATGGAGCCTGCTTAGGGTTCTCTGACTCCCTGTCTCTCTGTCCCTCCATGACTTGTACTGTCTCTGTCTCTCTCAAAATAAATAAATAAACTTAAAAAATTAAAAAAAAAAGAATTTGGAAGACATTTGAAAGCCAAGTAATAGAAGATAGGGTTGAAGCAAGAAACATGAATACTGATTTCATTCTTTGTTCTTTCCTCCAAGCCATAGGCAAAGGATGCAGGTGTTCTGAGAGTGAGTGGGCCCCTGGTGAACCAAATTTATTTTTAGGAGTGGAGACATTTTCTATGTGTCCCCTTATTCCTTGCTTCCTTCTATCCTACTTTCAGCAACTTTAAAGATTATGGGTGAGATCAAGTTCTACACCTAAGAGGGACTGAAGGCCATACACAGTCATCTAAATATGCTGGAACTCTGGGATGGGAGGCATTCAAAGTGTATAGTACTGTTGGAAATAGACACCCAAGACATGGTTCTGCCCACCTGCAGGCATAGAGGTGGGTGAAAGTGCCATGGAATATAGAGGGAAATTAAATGGTATCTGAGGAGTATATAGAAAAGTCCATGAGTCCTGCCACTACCTTGGTGCTGGAAAGTGAATTGGGGAGTAGGCAGAGATAAAAAAAAATCTCTAAGGCTGCTAAAGCTATCATCCCCCATGATTTGCCTCAACTCTTTGTTCCCCTAAACTCTGGGACTTTTCAGTCCCTATCAGGAAGATAAAATGATTTCCTGGTGATTTTGAATGTATGTAAATGCTGAACTTATAGAATGGAGCAAATTTGCAATGAAGAAACAAAAGAGGTTAAAATGGCTTTGAATTGTTTTCTTGCTTCTACACATGAATGTATAATAAGAATTGATATTGGATGTTATATGCCTTTAACTTTCCACCTCATAAGTGACAAGATCATTCTGACAAGAGAAAGCTGGGGACAGAAAAGTGAGTTAATGAAACAAACTTACCTACTATGCCTTTTGCCACCAGTTAGTTTCTTAGGATTTAGCACGAATCAATGGCAATCAATTTGTTGATTTGGATAGTGAGGATAGAACAAATCTCTAATGATAATTTTCATTGATTAGAGACTTTTGCAAAGGGAGTCTCCATCCAAAGGATGTAGCCCTTACTGTCAATAACCTTGGGGTGATTTGGATATGGAGGTTTAAAGAGGCTATTAGATATGCTATTTTATTAAATACAGCTTGATAATAAGCTCTTGTTAAATCGGATGCCTAAACCATAAACACCTGGTGGCTCTCTGATTATTTTTTGAGTGGGTCAAGTTAAAGTCTGTGGCTAAGAAGGCAGAAAGGGCCCCCCAAAGTCATGCTTGTTGAATAGATGTGGTAAGTGAAGATCGTGGCCAGCCTCTCCCCATCAGCATTTTGGCTCTACATGAGGAAGTGGGAGTGTCTTTTGGGGGGAGGAGACGGTGTGATGGCAAGGTGCGATTTATCTCCCATTCCACTGTTCAAAGTCAGAGATGTCAGCTCTTTGGATCCTTGACTCACAGCATTTTCCCTAAATGCCAGAGCCTGGTTGACTGATGTTTTGACCGATCGAAGCCCTGGGATGTCTGCTGTAGCTACTTGAGCTTCGTTAGCAGGTATTCCAAACCAAAAGCAGGCATGGCCGTTCTGCTCCATGGGTAGAACTCAGACACAGACTGGTGCAGATGAAGGACACCCTGTCGGGGAGTCATGGCTGTGGAAATACATCATGGGTCAGCTATGCAGTTATACTTGGCAAGTGTCTGTTCTCACCTGAGACCAGCTGAGATTGAGCTACTGAGTGAATCTGTCTTTTTTGAGGGAAAGGCAATAACTACAAGTCAGACTTAGGACTTTCGTCGAAAATGCCCTCTTCGTCTCTAGGTTGGGGAGGCCAACCTGCATAGAGTGCGTCCCCAACCTCTCTAGGCACACTGACAACTTCAGACTTTCGATCTGCTGTCCGGGCTACTCATTGCGTGATTGTGGCCACATTTTCATTCCCTTAAAGTTAATGAAGGCCATGTGCTTGGCTTTTTGAACGAATCAGTTTAATAGTGATAATACCTTTTATGGCAGAAGCTATTCAATAATAAGCTGATAGTCTAACTTTACTCCTCTTTTTTTTTTTTCTTCTGATCTGACTTATTAAGCCAGTTAGTTGGCGTTTTCTAAAATGCAACTGTCCCCATAAAGGGATTACCTTGTCAAGTCTGATACATGGATAACAGTCAGGATGAAGAAGTCAGGGGACATATGGGATTATATTTTGAAAATTCAGAATTTCGCCCTGAACATTCTGAGCATGACATCATTCTTTCTCTCAACAGCAACCCAAGTCGTCCTAGTGGGCATACCCTCAGGGTGGCAGCCTGAACAAATGAGGACCTAGAGAATTCATACCTACTTCTCGTTAAATTATATGAAAGAAAAAGAAAAGAAAGGAAAAGAAAAGAAAAAAAAAAAAAGAAAAGAAAAGAAAAATGAAAAGAAAAGAAAGAAAAAATAAAAGAAAAGAAACTTTTGTCCTTCTTGTACCAGATATTTCTGGATAAAGTCTGGATGAGACTAAGATATGATTAAAAGAAAAAAAAGTAAATGTATAGTTACTGAAATAGGACAGGCTTATTTTGTGAAAATGAAGAAAGAAGAAAAAAGCATATACTTTAAGAGGGACATCCTTAAATCCTGGACAGTGCAGGAGGTGGGACAGTCATTATTAGTTTTCAGACCAGCCTCTGAAGCTTTTCTATGAAAGGGTAATATTGAGGTGTTGCTCTCCCAAACAGTTGCAGGAAACTTAGAGCCTGAGTCCAGCATCCCTTTCCTGAGAGTTCTGAGTGTAAGACAAAAGGTGGCCTCAACTCCTACGCTTCATATCCAAACACTTCCGAATGTTGCCTACAGCTCCATTTTTAGTCATTCTGGGGGACAGATGACTAAATGTTGTGGACAAGCAGGACAGATTGAACTGACTATCCTCAAGCTATCCCTCTGTAGCCACAGACTAGACTCTGTTTTTAACACTCAACTGAGGTACCTAAACCTTACCAGCTGAGAAGGCACCATGGGATGCCCCTGGCAACTTGCAGCTTCTGATTGATGTCTGTCCCTCTTGGGAGGCCTCAATAATTGTTTCTAGAGATACCATGTTTCCTTCAAGATTTCACTTCATTTTTTGTTTAATTAAAAATTATTATGGAAATACAGTTAACATACAATGATATATTACTTTTGGGTGTACAATCATATACAACGTGATCTGACAATTCTATACAGTACTCAGCTCTATACAATCCATCATCATACAATGTTATTACAGTATTATTGACTACACTCCCTATGCTGTATTTTTCATCTCCATGGCTTATTTATTTTATAACTAGAAGTTTGTAAGTTTTAATTCCAATCATCTACTTTTTCCATCCTCCCCCCCCTTCTTTGGCAACCACCAGTTCTCTATGCTATGAATCTGTTTCTGGTTTTGTTTTGTTTTGTTTTATTTTTGAGCATCTTAGTCTTTTTTTTTTTTTTTAAGGATATATGTATAAGAAAAATCACTTGGCATTTGTATTTCTCTGTTTAACTTATTTCACTCAGCATAATATCTTCTAGGTCCACTCATGTTGTTGCAAATGGAATATCTCATTCTTTTTATGGCTGATTAAGATTCCATCATACATATATATGACATAAAGATATAGATATAGATGATATAGATATGGATATAGATATAGATTAGATATAGATATAGATATCACATTTTCCTTACCCATTGATCTATCCATGGATGGTTATATACTGGCTATTTTAAATAATGCTGTAATAAACAAAGAGTACATATATATCTTTGAACTAGCACTTTCATTTTTTTTTTTTTTGAGTAAAATCCAAAGTGGAATTACTGGATCATGTGGTATTTCTATTTTTAATTTTGAGGAAACTCCATGCCATTTTCCTCATTGGTTGCTCTAGTTTACATTCTCACCAAAAGTGCACAAAGTATATTCTTTTCCCCACATTCTTGCCAACATGTGTTATTTTTTGTCTTTTTGATGTTAGCCATTCTGGTTTAAGATGATTTAAGATGTTTTAAGACTGTTTTGCCTTTCATTTCCTTGATGATTAGTGATGTTAAGATTCTTTTCATGTGTCAGTTGGCCATCTGTCTGTCTTTGGAAAAATACCTATTCTAAAAATGCCCATTTTTTAATTGGAGTGTGTGTGTGTGTGTGCGTGTGTGTGTGTGAGTGTGTGTTGAGTTGTATAAGTTGTGTAAGTACTTTATATATTTTGGATATTAACCTCTTATCAGATATGTCATTCGCAAATATCTGCTCCCATTTGGTAGTTGCCATTTTGTTTTGTTGATGTTTCCTTTGCCATGCAGATTTTAATTTTGTCGTTCACTGGGGTTTTTCTTATATGAAAACCTTTCATATATAGTCTTTATTATGTCAAGGTATGCACCCTCTAAACCCATATTGTGGAGAGTTTTTATCATAAATAGATATTTTATTTTGTCAAATGCTTTTTCTCCATTTAATAAGATGATCATATATTTTTATACTGCCTCTTGTTAATGTGATGTATGACACTGATTTGTGAGTATTGAACTACCTTTGTAACTCTGGAAATATCCCACTTATCATGGTGTTTGATCCTTTTGTTATATGTCATACACACGCACACACACACACACACACACACAGCACATGTGCACACATCTATCTGTCATATAGGCTGATATCTTAAATCCTCGATAGTTTCAAATTCAACAAGTCCAATTGAATTCCACTTAAATAGTTTAGAAAATCAGCAGTCTTTTCAAAATCCCACTTATTTTGTACTTCCTTACTCTGTCTTGTCCACCACTACAAGTTGAGGTGCTATAATTCTAGCCAAAGTGTTGGGAATTCTTGATGCGGAAACATTTTAAAATGATCAGAGTTAATCAACACAGTGAAACATAAGGGGATTTACAACTTATATACGGCCCTTAAATAAAAATTCTCATTACAATTATGTATTTTAATAACATTTTTATACCTTCTTGTTAAAATTTGCCCTTTAAGGGCATAGATAATTTCCATTTATATAAATCCTCCTGAATTAGGATCTCCTAAGCATTATCATAAACTTTATCTGAACATGATTTTTAAAAAAGATCCTTGGTAGCATGATGCTATATAGTTGTTTAAAAAGACTGCTTTTATTGGTGATTTTTAAGATAATGAAAAAAATGTACAATTTCAATGGATTCTTGTTTTAACAACATTTTTTTCATTTTAAAATAATTTACAAGGTTTAATGTTGACTTCAGTATACTTATGTTATAAATACATTTTATTTATAGATATCTTACAGTTTGGTTTATCTTTGCTACTTTCTGAAGACAATCAGAAAAATCATGTCGAAGAGCTATTTAGTAGTCAGAAGAAGCTGGTTTGTAAGTTGACAGTCATTAACTAACAAACATAGAAATTACTATTCAACACTAGCAACATGAGGTCTACTAGTTAGTAACATTAACTAAAATCATAGTCTCAAAATTAAGGAAGAATAATTACACTGACTGCATTCTATATATCATTTCAGTTAATAATGAAAAAATATGAATACATCATAGCAAAGCCCCTTAATAGCTTTTCCTATTAACATTTATCACTAGAAATAAATAACTATTTTGCATTAAGGAGCACTGTTGATTTAAAACACTGAAACTAAACATTTATACAAAAAATTCTTCCTTTCTTATTTTCTTGTCTCCTGTTCAACAGGGTTGTTTATATCAATATGCAATTCACCTGCCATTGTTTTTAGCCGTCATTATTATGGAATGAATATTTGCTTCCTCCCTAAATTTGTATGTTGAAGCCTTAACCCCCCACTATGATAGATCTGCCATGTGATGGGGTTATGAGAAAAAAAAAAGAGAGACTAGAGATCTTTCTCTTCATGCAGACACAAAGATGTCATGAAAAAACACAGAAACAATAGCTGCTTATAAGCCTATGAGCAGAGAGAAGAGGCCTTGAATGAAATCTACCTTGCTAGCATCTTGACCTTGGACTTCTAACCTTCAGAAATGTGAGAAATGAATTTCTATCATTTAAGTCACTAAGGGTATAGTATTTTATTATGATAGTTCCCGCAGACTAAAACAATCATTTTTTCACCATAATTACATTTTCTGCAATCTTTGCCACTACATAGATGACACCTGTTCTAATTAAGAGTAGTATCAGTTCACAATACCTAGACAGATATTTTTATATGAGTGGCATTTATAGTTATCTAAGTTTACATTATATTGCTCAGCCTGTAAGGTTAATAATTCAATGACAAAACTGATCCACGGTCCTGATAATATTGTGGAATTATATGTTTTTACAGTATTCAGAAAATATTTGATTTAGTGCCCCAGCCTCATGCTTCAAAATAACAAGGTCTAAAACTATAGTGGCTATAAACTCTTTTAAATATTTTGGGAAGTTTACTTCTTTGATTGTAGATTTGTTGTTAAAACAGAGACAAATAAACAATAAAGAACCGTAACTTTATAAAAGCAGGAGTGCTTGTTTCATTTTTGCTTCTTCACTCGCTGGCTTTCATGGATTAATATTGCTGTTTTGTTTGTTTATTTGCTTTAAAGCTCATCCTTGATTTTAATTGTTTTTGAGATGTTTAAATCATTCTTTCACTATCCTTATACTAATGAAATGAGTGGCCAGTTGATTTATATCCTTCATTGGACCATACACAGGCTTTTATCCCGTAGAGTTGCTTCCTGAGTGATTGGATAGAATAAATTAATCCTTGAAAAAATGAGTTTCTCAAATAATACTTGCCTTTTCATAGGGCTACTGTGAAAAAGAAATATGTGTGCTTATTGATGATTAACTAAATATTTTATCTTAATAAACAGAGTTAATATGTTTTGATGTGATTAAAATCAGCACCCAAATAAAATTATTAGTGTCTAGCAACAGAGAACAAATAATTATGAAACATTTTAATGCATTATATTGCCAATTATCAAGCACTGTGCTCTTTGATTTAACTATAAATTTTGAAAATAAAGTTTGGGATTTTTACATAATTATAATATTAGTTTCCTTCAACAGAAGCTAAAATGGCTAATATCACATTCATTTCCATCATAATTCATTTTGGGACCTACATATATCATAATTCTTTTTAAATTTAGACATGGAATTTTCCCTACCTTGGGCAGATATTTAGTATTTGTCACTCTTGGCTTCAAACTGCTATTAGACTATTCAATAATAAATAAGTAAAGTTGACAGATGCCAGTCAGTCATTCCAGGCTGTGAATTTATTACATATGAAATATGTGTCTCCCTTATTTTAAAGTCTATATGGATTTAGTCATGTGTGTTTACAGTCATCAAAATGTTGTAGACAAAAGCAAATCATAAGTACAATCAGTTTTTGACACCTTTACCACATATCACCAAATAGGTTTAGATTTATACACTTTTCAAAGTATAAAAAGCTTGAGCTCACTGAGCCAAGACCATTTACAGTGTTTTGTTTGTTTGTTTGTTTTCTATTTTGGAATAGTTACTTTGATATTGACACTAAGGAAACAGTACAATAGAGTGGCTGTGAATCTAACCCAGGCCTCTTCACATGGTTATTACCTTGGAGAGTCTGTCTTTTCATTGTAGCCAAAAAGACAAAAAAAAATTCGATGAATGTAAATTAAATAAATGTATTAGTGAGTGTCAATTGTCTCCACAGAAATTACAAACTTGCTATCCACTACACACCCTAAAAGAAGACTGTAAAGGAGCTCCCGGGTGGCTCAATTAGTTAAGTGTCTGAGTCTTGATTTCAGCTCAGGTCATGATCTCCCTGCTCATGAGACCAAGCCCCGTGTGGGGCTCTGTGCCGACAGCATGGATCCTGCTTGGGATTCTCTCTCTCTCTCTCTCTCTCTCTCTCTCTTTCTGTGCCCCTTCCCCATTCATGCTTTCTGTGTCTCTCTAAAATTAAATAAATAAACATTAAAAAAAAAAGAAGACTATGATTATTAGGAGATATACGGAGACAGATGAGAAGATAAAGAAATTAAGACAATTTCTCACTGGTTCTGAATTGCGGGGGAGTGTGGAACCCTGTGTGAATAGAAGATTACTAGACAGAATGTGACTACAGGGTGTAACGAATCTCAAAATTATCTAGCAAATACTTCTTCCAGAGTTGGACCTTCATGGACAAATATTTCCACAGAAACCAAATGGTACTACACAAGAGTGCACGGTATAATAGAAGAGTTTCAGATAGCCAACATACAGGGGCCTGAAATACTTAGATTCCATCATGAAATCACCAAATGTTCTTGACCTGACTTGACCATGAGGGACAGAAGTTAGGTACTGATTCCATATTTTGAATCTTTTTTAGTAAACAAATGAAGAGAGTTTTCAAGCTGAAAGACCAGATGCTATGATAGCACATACTCTACTATAAGACTGTCTATCAACAGGCCCAAAAATCCCTCCACATTAATCTGTGGGAAGCAGAAAATACAGTAGAACACTCATCAAATTAATATTTTAAAAAGATGAAAATAGGCCACTTAAGCTTACAAAAGAAGATGAGAATATATCAGAAAATAAGGACACAGATATGGAAACAATAGTTTAATACTTCAAAATAATCTCCACAGAAAATACCTAACATGAATAGAAAATATTATAGGAAATATAGAGAACCAAAATTCACATACCTGTCTTACCTAGAGACATCAAGAGGACAAGATTTGCTAAGATTACAGAAGACCTAGAAAACATAATTTTTGAATACATCTGAAACCCTAAAGCCACAATAATAAAAATATACTTTCTTTTCAAGTGTTATAGGGCATTGAGAAAATTTAATCATATATTCAGTAATAAAACTTCAATATGTTTTAAAAAAGAAAGGCTTTTCTGACTACAATTAAATAAAAGTAAATATTAATTAAAATAAAAAGTTTCTTACATGGGAGATTTATTTAAAAAAATCACTATTAGTGATTCAGTAATCCCACTATCAGGTATTTATCCAAAGAAAACAAAAACAGTAATTCGAAAAGACATACGTACTCCTATGTTTATGGCAGCATTATTTACAATAGTAAAGATATGCAAACAACCCAAGTGCCCACCCATAAGTGAATAGATAAAGAATATGTGTGGTATATAGATATATAGATATAGATATATACAGTAAAATATTATTCAGTCAGAAAAAAAAAGAAATATTATTTACAACAACATGGATGGACCTACAGTGTATAATGTTCTGCTAAGTGAAATAAGTCAGTCAGAAAAGACAAATCCCATATAATTCTGATCATTTGTGGAATTTAAGAAACAAAGCAAATGAAAAAAAAGACAAACTAAAAGAGTCTCAAATACACAGAACACACTGATAGTTACCAGAGGGGAAGTGGGTGGAGGGATGAGTGAAATAGTTGAAGGGAATTAAGAGAGCACTCACCTTTTTTTTTTTTTTTTAACTTATTATTATTTTTTTTTTTTGAGAGAGAGGGCAAGGCAGAGAGAAAGGGAGAGAGAGAGAATCCCAAGCAGGCTCTGCACAGTCACATGGGAGTTCGATGCAGAACTCAAACTCATGAGCTGGGAGATCATGATCTGAGCTGAAATCAAGAGATGCTTAAATGACTGAGCCACCCAGACACCCTTAGAGTACACTTATCTTGATGAGCACTAAGAAATGTAAAGAATTGTCAAATCTCTATATTGTCCACCTGAAACCAATACAACAGTGTATGTTAATTACACTTCAATTAAAGAATTACTATTCTTTATATCACATGAATATATTTCTTATTCATGTGAATAAAAAGTTAAGTTGCATTATTTCCATGAAACTATGTAAAGAAGAGGGCTGTAAGCATATATGAGATATAGTTAAAGTGGTGCTCTAACCCTAACTGGATCTATTCTTCAATTTCTTTTTATTACCAACGTCAGTCTTCACCACTGCTGTATCCCATAGCATGGAGAGAAGTCTCCAGCATATAACAGGTACTTGATGACCATTGCTGAGTTCTCAATTAGTTATCTAAAGGAAAGTAGAAGGATAAGTACTAAGAAAAAATATTTAAAATAAGGACAACAATGGAAGAATATACCTGCCAGAGAGTAAAATAAACTCGCTGTAAAAAATTTAATCACAATATTATACTTACCAAATGAACATATTTATATAAAAAATACACGTATGCTGAAGGTTACATTTTGATATATTTTAAAATGATCTAATAGAAAATAGTGTTCTCTATATTAATTCACATATAAGTACTAATTTGAGTAATATTAAGAAAAAATTTGAATAATTCAACCAAAATTGCAAAATTAAATGAGAGTGTATTTTTATTAGGTTTAGGGTGGGGAAAATTTCCTAAACAAAGATATGAATCCCAAAAGTAAAAATGAAAATATAGATATATTTTGTTGCATAAAAACAAAAATTTAAAGAGCAAACTACAAATACTCATGCAAAGGAACAAAAATGACACAAGCTGTCATTGGAAGAAGGAGGGTTACAACGTAGCTGTTGAAAAATTGAAGATTACAATAAACACTGAGCTTACACAGTTTCATACAGAGAAAAACAACTCAGTGTGAATGGTGGCAAAATGTTAACAGACAGTTCACAAAAGTGAAATTCCCAATGATAAAGATATATTTAAGATGGGGTTCAGAGTCACAGGCAGTCAAGGAAAAATGTTTATTTTAAGATGTTCACAGAAGTGCTGTGGAATATACAAGTCTTTCATATCCAATGTTGGCAAAGGAGAATATGCATTTTATTTCTCAATAGAGTGAGAGAAAAGGGGCTTTTAAATTTAATTAATTCCTAGTTCCATTTGTTTCACTGTTATCTACTTTTTAGAAATAAAGTATAGGAAAGTATGCATAAGGGAATTTGTCGCAACTATGTTTTAGTTGCAAACACAAATTTTGTTTTATCTGTAAAAGGAAAGAGTAAGTAGCTATTAATAAAGTAGATTTAATGCTAAAAACATAAAGAGATTTTCATTATTATTTTTTTAACGTTTATTTATTTTTGAGAGACATAGAGACAGAGTGTGAGCAGGGGAAGGGCAGAGAGAGAGGGAGACACAGAATCCCAAGCAGGCTCCAGGCTCTGATGAGCCCTCAGCACACAGCCGGACGCGGGGCTCGAACTCACAGACCGCGAGATCATGACCTGAGCCAAAGTCAGCCGCTTAACCGACTGAGCCACCCAGGTGCCCCTCATTATTTTTTAAATGAGAAAGTATGATAATAATAAAACTTTTGTAATTATGTAGCGAAAGTTTATTCTGCAAACTTATTATTGTGCATGATGCAAAAAAAAATGTGGGATTTGGGAGAGGAGGAAGGAACAGAAATGTGCAACATATAATACAATTCTAACTTTGACACCTTCATATTAAAATGCAGGTCTCAGGGAGCCTGGGTGGCTCATTGGGTTAAGCGTCCGACTCTGCTTCGGCTCAGGTCGTGCTCTCGCGGGTCATGGATTGGATCCCATGATGGGCTCCGTGCTGTCAGTGCAGAGCCTGCTTGGGATTCTCTTTCTCTCCCTCCCTTTCTCTGAGCCTCCCCCACTTGTTCTCTCTCTCTCTCAAAATAAATAAATAAACTTAAAAAAATGCAAGTCTCGTTTTCTAATTGTGTGATAAAAAGATAGATAAATTTACCATAGTGCATAAAAATGTCATGAGGGAAAGAAGGAATCAACTAAGAGGCCATGATATAAATATAGATGTGTTCTTTTACCAATTTCTCTTCTGTAACTTCATAATACGAAGATTCGGGGAGAATAAATTCAAGTTACAATTGGATACTTAATGCTACAGTTAAATAAAATAAAATATCTTTATTTTTTCTTATTTTTTCCTGAATTTCAAATGAAAAAATGTGAAAGAAATAGGTAATGATTTGAGAAGAATTGGTTAAACATTTCAATATTAAAATTATACAGGGTATTGATAATAAAAGTATGACTAGCACTTGTGAATACGTACAATGGGCTGAGCAAACTATTCAGCACATGGTGTTTCATCTTAAAACCGATAAAATTCAGGGATAGACTATTTTTATTCCAATTTTATGAGCAATGTGAGATTTAGGTTAATTAATTTGATCAAGGTTCCAGAGGAAACAGTAAATTCAGAATTATAATCCAAGTCTACATTATTCTAAATAAACATGGTTTAAAGTTGAACAGTATATTTAACATGAACTTCGATACTTTTTTATCCAATTATTGGTATTTTATAACAGATCTGGGAATAGTAATTCTGAAGACTTTTTTTTTTTTTGCAGTCCCCTTAAAAATTTCTTCTGACATCTAGTATTTTAAATCAGGGTTTAGCTTTTCATCTTTTATTCTTTCATGCATTTTTTCACCCATTGCTTTTGGGATTAGATATGCAAGATTGCATACGGTATGTTAATGGAGTAAAAATATATTTAAGTTTTGCTCAGGCACTTTACCTACCAGTATTTATAGAGAAATGATGTGGCAGACAGATATTTATGATGGACTCCATGATTCTCTACTGGCTGTCCGTGTCCTGTGTGATCACCTCCCGTTAATGCAGGTGGGGTGTGTGACTTGATCATAACCAACAGAACACAGCAACTAAGACGGATACACTTGATTAGATGTACACGACGACATGATTATGTTGCATAAGGTTGTAGCACCAACTTTCCTGGAATCTTCCTCTCCTTTGCCGACCTTGAGGAAGCAAGCGGACATTTTGGGGATCCTCCTAAGGCAAGGAACTCTGAGTATTCTCTTGAAGGTAAGGGCAGTTTCAGGCTGACAATTAGCAAGGAATTGATATTCTCAGTCTATAAATGCAAGGAAATGAATTTCTCAATGACCTGAAATGGGAATACTACAATCTTCTTTTGAACACTGTAGGTATTACCTAAGTAGGTATTATGAAACACTTTGTAAATGACAGAGCTATCCAAAATTAGGTTCTTACCACTGTCTGTATAGACATATAAAAATTTCCATTTAATCCATAATGATGGAACTAAACTATACAAGTTGAGTGTTGCAATTTACTACTACTACTACTACTACTAGTAGTAGTAATAACAATTTATTTCTGTTATTAAATCTACTACAATTTATTACTACTACCACTAGTAATAACAGAAAGCCATCCAAACTTGATGAAAAAAAAACATTTATCTACACGTTGAAAAGGATCAGTAAAACTTTGCAAAAGACAGACTCAAAGAGAGTCACTCCTAAACACTTCATATCAAAAAACACAAAGTCAAAACAGAGAGAGTATCTTGAAGGAGCAAGAGAGAAGCAGCCCAATGCATGTGTAAGAGATCCTCAATAGAATCAACAACCACTGCTCACCAGAAACCGAAGAGGCCAGAAGACAGGTGGATATTTAAATGCTGAAAGACAAAACTGTCCACCCAAAGTATTATATCCAACTCTCCTTCAAAAATAACAGAGAAATTAACACATACCAATAGACAAAAGCCTAGAGAAGCTCTTGTTGGCAAAACTGCCCTTTATCAAGAATCCTTAAGACATAAATGAAAGGACACTAGACAGTAATTCAAATCAACACAAAGTAATGAAGAGCACCAGCAGAGGAACAAATATAAATATATGTGACAGAATAAATGCATTTTTTCTCCCAGTTTAAAATGCAACTTGGGGCACCCGGGTGGCTCAGTTGGTTGAGCATCTGACTTCAGCTCAGGTCATGATCTCATGGTCTGCGGGTTCAAGCCCCGCATCAGGCCCTATGCTGACGACTCAGAGCCTGGAGCCTGCTTCAGATTCTATGTCTCTCTCTCTCTCTCTCTGATCTTTCCCGAGTCGCACTCTCTCTCTCTCAAAAATAAGTACACATTAAAAAATTAATTGAATAAAGCAATAATATAACCCTGCCTTGATAGTCATGTAATATATAAACTTGTAATTTGCATGATGATACTAGCACAAAGGGAGGGAGGAAATAGAGCCGTAATGAAGTGAAATTTTCATACCCTATCAAACTTAGGTTGGCTCTTTGGATCTTAACTAGATTATTTTAAAATATAATACATTTTATATTTATAATTTATATAAATATATTGTTTTAAAATATACTAACGTAATAATTTTAATTCCCAGAGCGATCACTAAGAAAATATAACTCAAGACTAATATAGTAAGAGGGGCACCTGGGTGACTCAGTTGGCTAAGCATCTGACTCTTGATTTTGGCTCAGGTTACCATCTCTCATTTCATGACTTGGAGCCCTGCATTGGACTCTGCACAGACAGTGCAAAGCCTACTATGGATTCTCTCTCTCTCCCTCTCTCTCTTCCCCTCCCATTCTCTCTCTCTCCATCTCAAAATAAATAAACTTAAATAAAAATGATATAATAAAAATGACAAAAGGATTAAAAATAGTACACTAGAAAGGATTTATTTTACACAAAAGGTAGAAATGGAGAAAAAGAAGAAAAAAACATGTGTCCTACAGAAAATTAGTAGCCAGTCCACAGATATAAGTTCTTCCGTGTCAGGAGTTACTTTAGGGAAAATAAATTAGCTGTCCAATTAAAAGGGATTGAAATTAAAATAGATAGTGAATGCTAAAGTAGAGTGTGTTTCCTTTGAGGTAACAAAAATATTCCTGTAATAGACCGTGATCGTGATCTCACAATACTGTGAATATATTAAAAGCTTCTTTATTTTTTAAAATTGCCTGAAATGAAGAGTAAAATGAGTGAGTAGACTCTGCCACAGAAATCCTATGCCTTATTGATGTTTAATCTTAAATGTAATCAAACTTTCCTGAACTTTAGAATGTTGTTGAATAATCTATTTCCATGACAAGTGATGTTGACCTTGTCACTATTAGGCTTAACATGTTTTGGTGATTGTCTATCATTTTTAATGAAAGTTGTAACATCCTGATTATTAGTTTGGGGATTTTCAAACTGGTAAACTTGATTCTTTCTGTAGAGATGATGAAATTATGGTGACTTATTATATTTGAAGTCATATATTTCTATAGTGTTTAGATAATCTGGGTATATCTTATGAACGATTCTTTGAACCTCTAAGATTTTTTAAACAAACCAAAGAGTACTGGTAATGCAATATTAGTGGTAGAGAGACAAAGGAGACCAGAGTTTCAGCTTCATAGTAGGTCTGATCACAGAGTCTGGTACGGATTAAAACTAGATTAACAATCACATCAAATGTTGTATGCATTACCAAAGACAGATTACTTTGGGATCTATCAATAATCAAGTAAGGGACAAAGCAGGGTCAATTTTCAAAAGAAAACGATGGTCAATGACCACAACAATAACTTATAAAGATCATTTAAAGTTACTCACATGTAACAATAACATGAACTTCAATGTTTGCAGTCAAGGACCTTGTTCATGCAGGCGGGTTCTGGGATTCTGTTATTAATACAGATATGGGGGCGCCTGGGTGGCTCAGTCGGTTAAGCGGCCAACTTCTGCTCAGGTCGTGATCTCGTGGTATGTTAGTTTGAGCCCCCGCGTCGGGCTCTGTGCTGACAGTTCAGAGCCTGGAGCCTGCTTCGGATTCCGTGTCTCCTTCTCTCTCTGCCCTTCTGCTCATGCTTTGTCTCTATGTCGCAAAAATAAATAAGTGTTGAAAAAAATTATAAAAAAATAAGACAGATATGGAAGGTGGTTACATGGGTGTGTTCACTCTATAAATAACTTCGCTAAACTGTACACTTAAAATATACACACTTTGCATATATTATACTTCCATATAAAGCTTCCTTAGAAATATTAATATGGATCATTTACTACATTTTTGATAAAGTATTCCTTTTAACTATTTAAAATGCCTATGAGAAGCTAGTGCCTGGTGTATATGTAGTAATAGATCAGTGGAAAGTATATGTATGTCGTATGCATATATGGACACAATAATATTGTGATTTCTGATATTACAATTTGAAGTTTGGGGATGAAAGATACAAACTTTCAGCTTGATCCTTGGGGGGGGCATATAACTACTTTCAATGAGTCTCAGAGTTTATCCTGAAGCCCCAGTTATAATCTCACCCTCCTTCTATCACAGCATGAGCAGGCTTAGCTACATAATTTGTGGAACTCAGTGAAAATTGAAAATGCAGTATCTTCTCTTCAAACATAGTTAAGAATTTTCAGATGGAAACAGAGGAACCTTGAATCAAACATGACGACCTTCTGAGTGCAGGGCGCTGTGTGACTGTGTTGGTCATACACCCATGAAACCATCTCTATGGATGGAATTGCCATTCTTGAAATCTGTGAGGTTTGGAGGAAGTCGATGACAGACCTTTAAGTCCTCGATTGTGGCATCACAAAATATTAGTTTTGACTTGCTCCAGGCTCAGGTAAAGTTTTATTTCATTTTTGAGAAATAAAGACTGACTTTTAGGGTCACCTGAGTGACTCAGTTGGTTAAGTGTCTGACTTTGGCTTAAGTCATGATCTCATGGTTCCTGAGTTGAGTCCTCCATCAAGTGAGTTCCAGCCCCACTTCAGGTGAGCTCCATTCTCTTCCTCTCTCTCTCTCTCTCTCTCTCTCTTCCTCTCACTCACATTGTCCTTTCTCTCTCTCTCAAAAAAAAAATGACATTTAAAGAAGCAAGACAAATTTCACGTGAACTGTGTATACATAATCGATATACACACATGTACACACCTAATTTTTATTAAAAGCACTACCACTGATGTCTATTTCACTGGAAAACAAATTTCAAGGGATAATTAACTTCAAAGAGTATGATGAGTGTCACAAAACAACTTCACATTTGTTAATCTTCTTTGACCTAACTTTATTTCTTTGTCATTTGATCATTTTACAACACATGTTTGCAGTCAGCATGTATCTGTATGTTTACACTATGAGTGTAAACAAAGCCAGTAAGTATTCTTCTCGTGCGTATTTGTTAAAAAAAGTACTATTTTAGTTTTTTTGTTTAATTAGCTAGAATACCATAACTGCTAGAAAACATTATATTTTTGTTCCTACTCTAACATTTATTTTCCTCTGCACATTTATATTAATAGCATTATTGGAATTAATAACAAAAATAGGAGATTGTTAGTTTGTTATTTGATCTTAATTACACCCAAGTGTATTTTGTGTTTAATCACAAGGTACACACAGTCTTAGGACATAGACCTAATTTTTTTTTAGGTTTGTGGTTTTTTTATACTTACCTAATATTATGCAGTATGGTTTTAGTTTACATCATATACTTGTTATTTCAACATGATGAATTGACAAATGTATGTGAAGGACTGATATTCGTTCAAACATAGGGAAAAAGAGCTAAATTATAATTACAAAAGTAGATAAATTTAATTGAGATCACTAGACGACCTGGAGTATTTTTTGCAATTACTTCTAAATGTCATAGAGTTTGAATGAAATCACAAAATCTGTAACTATAAATACCTTTTTTAGAAAACTAAACTCATTGACCGCTGCATTCCAGAAGCATATAAGCCTTAACCATGCAAAACCCATAGTTTAGACTTGTGGTCATTCTCTCCCCAAGCACACATGTCACATGTCTTCTCATATATCATAGAACAGATATATCAGGGCTTTCAGGAAAGCTTCGATATCAGAAGAGATAAAATGAAAATGTATAAAGGAATGAATCTGATAAGTGAGTTCATAGGATATAAAAAAATTTCCCTAAGGGAGGAATTTTAAGCAGGATGCACATGCATTTGTGCATAAAGGAGACACAGATGTTCTCATGCAATGGATACAACAAGATATGTATGGGAATTGCACATGGAAAGATTCAGGGATAAAGCAAAGAGTGGGTTTTTTTGACTTGCATTCATTTGACTTAAATTTCCATTTGTTTCTGGGATATTTGTGGTCAGAGTGAGTAAAAAATAAAAGACAAATTTACCTCATACTGCAACAAAAATAGTAGAGGTGAAAACGGATAAGCTGTTTGAATCTCAATCTTCCTACGTATGAATTCAGTGATCCTGGTCACACCAAAGCATCACTCTGAAATTAAGTCTTCTAATTTCTTAGGTCAGTGATAATACTATTCAATAATAAAGATTCAAATAATGTAAATTAAAACACCAGGAAATCAGCTGATATTATTAATAATTATTAATAATTATATTTGTATATAATTATAAAATAAATATTGTTATGATTCAATAGATTTATAGACATTAATATGAGCTATTCTTAAAATATCTACATTTATCTTTGAAAATATCTATATTTAAAATCTATATTTAATACCTATATGTAAAATATCTATAGATATTTTATGATACATAATAGCTCTTTTTTTCAAGAAAGCTATTTTTAGTATGTTTCAATTAACCAGAACTTCAAAATTTACTTTCAATTAATTCAGGTTTTAAGATATTAGAAATGCATTTTTAATACTTGTTTAATTTTTTAGTAAGTATACTGCGAATATTTGAAATTGACTTTGATGTACAAATTATGGGTTCGAAAGGGGTTTAAATTTATACTAAAACAAGAATATATAGTGCAATGTGCATTTAAAAAATGAAATTATTTTTAAATCGCTAAATTGTGTATTTCATTACAGTAATGGTTTATTTTCCTATTTTTATATTTCACAGAAAAAAACTTTCAAGACCAATTTTCTTTTTCTCTCATTATCAAAATGAGTCGTCCCCCTTTGACTATTCTTTGTTATATAGGCAGCATATTTACTTTCTGAAACTGATGCAGTAATATTAGCTTTTGACAACTTACTCCCATTAAAACTGAGACGATAGGGCAAAAGCAAATTAAATGTAAAATGTTTTTAATGATCCTTAGGGATACCCTTTTACATTTTATTTTTACTTATAAAATTGGGATAATAAAGATATAGTTTATTGAGTTGGCACTCTACAAAGAATTTAATAAATCTCCAAGTGTTGGGCACGGTGAGGAGGCAATTTTAAAACATTTATACATGAAAATGACTTCTTCGGAGCCCCACATCTGTGACTTGGCTAAGGCAATTTAGAATGAACTGATTGAAACTGAACTTCTCACCTTAAATCATTGCTCTCCAGTAATATTGATCACACACGCTTCCCAGAGAAAGCTGAAGTTATAATTACCTTACCATCCTCTAAATTCTTCAACTCAGATCATTGTCCAAAGATCAGCATCAGAATTGAGGCAGCATCCACACAAATGCCATACTTTAAAAAGATCCATGGTGATTTGTATGAAAACCATATCTTTTAGTTTTTTTAAGACTTTAAAGTTTATTTTGAGAGAAACAGAGAGCAGAAAAGGGGAAGAGAGAGAGAGAGAGAGAGAGAGAGAGGTAGGGAGATTCCCAAGCAGGCTCTGCACTGTCGGCACAGAGCCCTATGTGGGGCTGGAACTCACAAACCATGAGAACATGACCTGAGCCGAAGTCAAACACTTGACTGAGCCACTCAGGTGTTTCCGAACATGAAAATTTCTTAAGGACTGATCCCCAGTAGTCTAAAGATAACATACTTTGTCACCTGAAAGTATAAAATATTGTATCCTCTGTTATTTGTGGTTATACAAATATCCAAACAAAATGGACATAAAAGCTAATTTATATTTGCAGTTGAATAATTTCAACAAAAGGTTCAAAAGGTTTATACTAATTTCTACTCTGTATAGAATATAATTTACACAATTCATATTAGTAATAATGAAATGCACATGTTCCTTCTACTAATATTTGCCACAGCAGCCAAAGCATAATAACGTCATTAAATGTAATAATCAATGGCATTATTATTTATATTGTCATAATTTTAGAGTATTAAAAAATCCACATAATATTTATTGAGTTTTCTTTTCCTCCCGAGATTCCAGAATAATGTAGGTGGCTTATAAATCACACTGACACTGTGCTTTCCTTTGTCACTCCGAGGGAGGTCAGGGTTGCATAATTCCTGGTCTTCATGGAAAAAGCACTTCCTGGAGTTTTGCAAGGCATGATCTTTGTGTACAAATGTCAGGGGCCCTGTGTGCCGCTGTGCTTCTTCAAGGGATTACAACTGCCTACATCTTGAAAAAACACTCAGGCTCGCCAAAGGTATTGTCATGTATTAACTGTGCCTACCAATTATGGGATGGCGGCATCCTCAAATAAGTCTCCGTATCATCTGTTCCTTATTATAGAGGAGAGGTATAAATATTGATACTACCTCATCCTGACCATGTGTGTCAGGTAAAACAGTAAAGCACACTCACTATCTCTGCAGCGTTGTTTATTCAACAACCTCCTCCCTCCTCATACCACCACCTGTCTTTCAGCTGTCCCTCCTAGCATCTTCCTGCAAGCTCCCCATCCCCGTGTAGGTAGTTAGATCCCTGTCTTCCCTGAAACTTCCGTGAAAGATTCTCCACACCTGATGCATAGCTTAACCCCTAGTTACCCACCAAATTCCATTTTGGGTTGCCATCCTGCCTCAAGCCCTTGAGGCCAAGTGCTTTGGTATGTTTGGTATGTTATTAATAATTCACTGAGAAAGTAATCCCAAGAATAATTGTACATAAGTAAATGTCTAAATGAAAATATTTTCTTTCAGAGGTGCCTGGGTGGCTGAGTTGATTAAGTGTCCTACTTCCCCTCAGTCATGATATCACAGTTCATGGGTTGGAGCCCCACATTGGGCTCTGTGCTGACAGATCAGGGCCTGGAGCCTGCTTCAGATTCTGTGTCTCCCTCTCTCTCTGCCCCTCCCCCACTCATGCTCCTCTCTCTCTCTCTCTCTCTCTCTCTCTCTCTCTCTCTCTCTCTCTGTCTCTCTCTCTCAAAAATAAACAGTAAACAATAAAAATAAAAAACAAGAAAATATATTTTTTCTTCCCAAGAAAAATTCCCCAATGATCTTTTGCATACATGTTATCTACATTGCTAGGACAACAAAGCTATAAATCAAAAGGGAGAAATGTCAGGCCAATAAGAGAGGACAGAAATCGAGTCTGTATATATGTGATAACTAAGCTTTGAGTAAAAGTTACCTCATAAGGCAAAGCATTTAAATATTTGACTTAACTTCTACATTAAGTTATTTATTTATGTACCTAAAGACTTCTACTTGTTTGAGTAAAAGTTACCTCATAAGGGAAAGCATTTAGATATTTGACTTAACTTCTACATTAAGTTATTTATTTATGTACCTATGTTTTTTTTTTACTTTTTTAAATATTTATTTTGAAAGAGAGAGAGCGAGAGAGAGAGAGGGAGGAAGTCAGCAGGAGAGGGGCAGAGAGAGGGGGAGAGAGAGACTCCCAAGCAGGCCCTACCCTGTCAGCTCAGAATCCCACGCCTGGCTGGATCTCAGAAACCATGACCTGAGCAGAGATCAGGAGTAGGACACCTAACCTGAGCCACCCAGGTGCCTCGAAAATGGTATTTGAAAGACATTTTTGCTATACATAAACTTTTATTAATCGGCCTGCTTTCTAAGCCAACGTCTGCTATTAAAAGCTTTTTTCATCTTAGAAATATCCTCTGAGGTTTTTTTTTTGGCCTTAGATTATTCATCTATAAAACATCAGGGATCAGTGGAGTGATTTTAAGAGCTCCTTCTAGGGATCCGACTTTATGACTTTATCACTGTATAACAGAGATGTTGACGTATGTGTGAATGGCTTGACTGAGGCAATAATTTTTGGAAGCTGGGGTACAGGGCAGCTGCCGCAGAGGCAGGATTACAGCAGAGCTGGCTTTAAATATCACTACATGTGTTCTCTCGTGCAAGTCACTTTAGCTTTCTGAGACTCATTTTCTTCATCTTTAAATTGACCAACTAACCCAGGAGATGAAAGTTCTAAGAAGAAAATGAGTTAAATGTATGTAGAGCAACCCATTGTTTTGGCCCACAATAACTTCTAGATCCCTCCCAAGTGCTAAATGATAGCACCTAGTCAACTTCCACACAGTAAGTCAAGGTTTTGTGAGTGCTGCATTTAAATATTGTAGCGACACTTGTGACAAGGTCTGTTTATCTCTTAGGTGTAATTTTCCTGCTGAACAAAATATACTTGACCTTTATTTTTTTTTTTTATTGTTTATTTATTTTTGAAGGGGAGAGAGACAGAGTATGAGCAAGGAAGGGGCAGAGAGAGAGGGGCGACCGGGAATCCAAAGCAAGCTCCAGGCTCTGAGCTGTCAGCACAGGGCCTGATGTGGGGCTCAAACTCAGGTACCCTGAGATCATGACCTGAGCTGAAGTCAGACGTTTAACCAATGAGCCACCCAGGTGCCCCGACTTCACCTTTAGGAAAACACTTGCAGATGTAACACGTCATGCCGTGAAAAACCTGCTAAAATACAAATGCAGATACACATTTACAGTATCTATATTTTATCATCAGTACTTATGCACAGATGTGGGGCTTTTGTTATATTTCGTGTGTTAAACTTCACAGATTATATAATGGTCAGTATAGAAATGGTACCTTCTTTTACATGAAAGTAATTAAGATGCTCAGAAGGTTACCATGTTCAATCTTTTGGCTTCAGCTTCCTGAAATTGGAAAAAGAATATTGTTTATAGAGGTCCTTCACTCCTAAAATTGCATTCTTGCATTTATGTTGGCCTTCAGGGAAAATGCAAACTCATTGATTTAACTTGGTAGAAGAGGACGCAACATTTTTAAATGTAATTTTTGTGTTAATGGAAATGCACCCAGAGGACCAAGGGCTGATCCACATTTTAAATCAATTTGAATGGGCAAGATTCAAATTCTAAATACCTCTCTGATTACCCATGGGGAAAAAACCTTATTTAGTATAGGTTTTAAAATGTGCAACTTAAAACATTTTAAACAATAACTGTGCTACCAACAAAGCATAATAAAAATGTCATTATTTTAGTAATCTACACAGTAGATAAACAACCCAATTTTAAATAAATTTGATATTGGCTTATCTGAAATACACTTTTTTAAATACGTTATTAAACAAGATTAACATGACTAACCCTGCTATGGCTGCTTTAAAATATTTAATTGGCAGTGCATTAAAAGTAACTCAATTGTAATAAGGGTGAATAAAAAGCTTGGGTTTAGAAAACTATCTCAAATCCTCGGATTGATTTAGAGAAAATTCTCTGCCTCTGAAATAAATGAAGCAAGCAGGAAGTCAGTAAAATAGTAATTTTTGAATATGGAAAAATATGCGAAAGCACTCACTTATTTGTTTCTATGAACTCTATTCTTTCCAGATAATCTTGGCCCAAACATTCTGGTTTTGTATAGCTATCCATCAAGAAAACCTTTAGATATTTTGGATTGTAGTTAGGCTATCAGGAGATGTTCCTAACCTGAATAATTTTAAACCATAAATGTATCCTTATTCCTGTTCTTCTTTTCCATCATCTCTATCATCAAAACTAATTTTAACACGCTTTGATACATATTGCTACATAGAGAAAAATACTATGTTGACAGAATAAAACAGTTGATTTTATAATCCAGCCTAACACAGATGCAGATGTAAATATGCAAGACATAGAAAACTATCTATGAGTGAATTTCACAGTATACGTAACATATCATAGACAAGGATCTCTATAGAATTAAATGGAATGTTTGAGCTTGATCTGCCAGTGCTCTGTAAAGAGAAAAGGTCCATATATAATATTCAGCTCCAGCAGGATTTGTGATGACTTGCATTTATCATTATTTGTGTTCTCTTTGGATTCATTGGCATCGTATTGTTTTTTTTTCCCCCACCAAATCATAATGAAGCTGATAGTATGCATGTGAGCAGTCCCAAAGTTTAAAAAAACTTCGTCATGTTTGAGAGTTCCTTTGTAATCAGTAATAGACATTTTATAATATGAAATAAAACTGATGTATAAATCTTGAAAATGACATCTGAAAAGAACCCAGATCGGCTGATGAAAAACAAATGGCATCTAATGTATTTTTCACATCGACTGTGGCAGTGATTTATGATGTTGTCTAAGATGCTAAATATACATCATAAATCCCTCCAACAGAAATCTTATTGTTTTCATTCATCTCTTTTCCACACGCCAGCACTTCTTCTTTTCACAAACTTCATCGTATGAAAAGAATCATTATTTTTTTAAATGTCATTTAAATCTAGTGATTTTTACATTGGCTATTAAACCAAATGGGTAGTGGCGTTTGTTTGTTTGTTTTTGTTTTCAATTTTGTTTTTTGTTTGTTTGTCTTTTAACTTCAGTAGAGAAGGTACCCAACTGGAAACAAATGTTTGCATTTAAGATTTTCTTTCTGCGAGAAAGAAGAAAAAAAAAAAAAACTAAAATGTACCAGAATCCACTGTCCAGAGGTCAGTTTCATCCTGTATGACACTCACCTAATAAATGAAAGAGAAAGAAAAATGAGTGTAAACCTATGCATAATATCTGCTTATAGCACTTTTAAATCCAGTAATATGTTATTTTTTGTATATATCCTGACTGAATTATAAATTTTATTGATAATTTTGTTAGTGACCATAATACTTATATTATTCATTTCTCAATATTTCCAATAAAAATGCTTTGAACATAAAAAATGAAAACATTAAGCACAGAACACAGATATTAGGGCCATGAATTTATTACTGTATGTCCACTTGTCTACTAATGAAAGGAAATAACTGTCTTCTTCAGAGAAAAATGTAAAAATATGTGTTTTCAGCATAATTTAAGAGCTATGCATTCCAGGACACTTGTCATATAATGTATTTTACTGGGGATAGGTTTCTACGAGACAAGAGGAACTAATCATCACTGAACAACTGGATTCGAGGATGCCCAAAATTAATGTCTGAACTTATATTTTAATCTTTATTCAAAGACGATTGCTACCAGAAGTTTGCATCATTTGTGCATTGTTGGATTTAACATTCTGCCAAAAAAATAGCCTCAGCTTATTGCATGGCTTTTAATGAGATTTATGTTATTATGCACAATGACAAACAATGTTTACAAAACTTAAAAGCACTACTTGTATAGGACTTCATTTCATATTTTATAATGACATGCTTTAATTTGGAAATGGTCTTGATAACATGAGATATGGGAAAGAAAACAGGTGTGGATAAAAAATGAATATACAGTATTAAAGTAAGGAAGCATTAAAATAAGATAAATGGTTATAGTAAGAGTAGTGCAAAAAATGTCTTGCTAAAGAGTTTGGAAAGGTAATATATTTGCATTTGAAATATGAATCCTAAATTTTGTATTAAAATATGTTAAATTCTGGGTTTTAGGATTCTCAACTGACCACAATATGAAAACAATATGGAAAATTTACTTTTGATTTTGTTTAATTTACTGTTTATTGATTGAATCTTGATGGAATAGAAATTTAAGAAGATTCCAGAACAGAAGTGGAATTCTCAACTTCTCCATGAGGCCTCACAGCACAAGACTAAGCAAAGCAAATTAATTGTGAGTGAAAATATACTTTATAGGAATATTCAAAAGATTAAAATAAAAATATCTGTATCACTTCAACTCTGAGTATTTGTCTTGGAATATGTTGTTAAAAGTTTACTCTTCCAGAATATTTGTGAGTCAAATCGAGCATATATATATTGGTTATTTATGTTTTCCTTGTATTCCTTGTGTTCTGAGAATTAAGAAATAGAGACCAATTTATATGACATAGCTTCTAATGCCAAGATGCTCATACTGAAAAAGGAGAACAAACTACATACGTAATACAGTGTAACCATATAACTACATTATCAAATGTGTATTTTATAAGTGAAAGATGAAATTTAGTTACATAGTTATCATTTAACCAGCGATAATTATAGTTAGTTATACTACTCTACAGATAGAGTATACATAGATTAGTCCAATAGAATAATAATATGCATGGCTATTTACTGAATAAAGTTCCCGAACACACGATTACTTGGCAATAAGGAACATTTATTGATTCATGAAAGAAATAATGAACAAAAGATTTTTTTTTAATTGTCAAGTTAGCTCACATACAGTGTATTCTTGGCTTCAGGAGTAGATTCCCATGACCTATCACTTACATACAACACCAGTGCTCATCAGAAAAAGTGCCCTCCTCAGTGCCCAATTTTTGATGATTTTGAGGGGAGTTCTCTGAACCTCTTGGACTCAGATGCCTGTTTCCTGCCCCAGATTAAGGAAGTGCTCAGCTATAATTTGTTCAAATAAACCTTCTGCCTCTTTCTCTTGTTCTTCTGCTTCTGGAACTCCTATGATATGGATATTATTTCATTTCATGGAATCACTTAGGTCTCTAATTCCCCCCTCATGATCTAGTACTTTCTTTTCTTTTTCTCAGCTTCATAATCTTTCATAATTTTATCTTCTATCTCACCTCTTCTCTCCTCTGCTTCTTCCATTCTCACTGTCTCAGTATCTAATTTATTTTTCATCTTATTTATAGCATTTCTTAATTCATCGTGACTAGTACTTAAGTCTTTGATCTCTGCAGAAATAGAGTCTCTGTTTTCTTCTGTGCTTTTTCCAAGCCCAGCTACTCGTCTTATGACTATTATTCTAAATTTTTGTTCAGATATATCTCTGGCTCTCATTTCTTCCTGGAATTTATTTTGAGGAGAATTCTTCTTTTTCTTCATTTTGGCTAGGTTTCTTTTACCTGCTTTAATAGTTTGTTATGTGCCTTGCCTCTCCAGTACTGCTATGTTAAAAAGTGGTCATACACTAAAGGGCATGGCACTTCAGGAATGTTTTTCGAGTTTGAGTGTGTTGTGTGAACTCTGTTGTTGAGTATTTGGCTGGACTATCCCAGTGGTTAGTCTTCTACAAAGCTCCTCCTTACTTGCAGTGGTGAATAGTTTAGACCTTCCACCAGGTGTGCTTTGACTTGCTTGTTGAAGTAACCGTGGAAGAAAGGAAAGGGCCAGGGCCCTAATCCCATACAAAGATAATAAAGAAAGAGGCAACAAAAAAGACCACACAGAGAATTAAAGAAACTATAAGATCTGATACAGAGAAAGGTGAATAAATAAGAAGGAAATACAAAACAAAAGTACAAAAAGAATAGAGTAAAAATGCCTGATTAAATAGGAAATGAAGTTGAGAAAGAAAAATATATATATGTAAATATATAATAAGAATTGATCACAAATACAATGAGAAATATGAGCCTGATTCCAAAGGAACGAAAAAGAAAGAAGGAAAAAAGAAGAGACAAGGAAGAGAGGGAAAGAGAAGGGGTGGGGGGGAGAGCACAGACTAATATACAAATCCTTAGGACAATAGTCTGTTGGTGTCTGGGACTGGCGACTGTGCTGATTTGGAGGAGAGGCCCTCTGGTTTGGTCAGTGCCTGCCCAGCTCTAGTAGATAAGCAGTTGCCGAGCATGGAGGGGCGGGCTTTGGTGTCAGTCCTGCCTCTTCTAGGGGGGGCTGTGCTTCTCCCTGAAGTCCCATGGTGTTGGTGTTGGGGAGAAAAATGGCGGCACTCCAATCTCTCCTCCCTGGACTGGGTTTCCCAAACCACTCTGTTCAGTCAGCCTGCATAGAGTAAGGCAGACCGCTGGCTTGTCCTGCTCCAGTCCCCTGCACCGTGTGCACACCGCAGGAATTCAAAATCCAATGTGTCTGTGTGTGTTTATAATGTTTTTACTTTTGAAAGAGAGAGAGAGACACAGAGTACGTTAAGGGAAGGGAGAGAGAGAGGGAGACACAGAATCCAAAACAGGCTCCAGGCTCTGAACTGTCAGCACTTGGCACCTGCAGGGTCTTTTGTCCTTGTAGAGGGCAATATATCCTTTTCCCACAGTATTCGAGGAAGGAGATTGTTCTCTCCTAGTGTGCCCCAGATCGCTACCGCTTTTCAGGGCTGGCTCCCCTCCCCCCACATGCATACATGTTGTGGCTTTGGTACAGAAAAAGTTGTGCACTTTGACAACTCAAATCTTTAGCCCCTAAGGCTGTTTGCAAAGTAGAGACTGGGTATTTTTTGTTCCCCAGTCCATGGTCTGGAAAGGTTTTTCTCTTGTCCTAACCCAACCCTACAAACCATGGCTTCTCATTCTCTCCCTTTTGTCTTTCCACAGAAGGAGATTGCTCTCCTCCATGCCCACTCTGTTTTATCTCCCCCAACGAGCATACACACAACATCTGTTCAAAAACCTTTCTCCCTCCACCTGTGAAATTTTTCTGTCATTCCACAGATAGATTTCCTGAAATTATTCTGACCTCAGTACAGCTGTGTTTGAGGGACGAGAGGAATCGTGGTCCTGCTATTCTCTGCCATCTTAACTCCTCCTGTCAAAGATGTGTGTCTGAATTAGAGTGATATGCAAAATAATTTAGTAATACTATTGTGATGACAACAATCATGTGGCCTTAGGTTTGCGGGAGTCAGTGGAAAGTAGGTTAACTAATATGTCCTTTAAATTTGGGAAAAACAAGTTTATTAGAAGGACACGTAGAACCTTCCTACCTGAGAAACTTCATGGTTTCTTTACTTATATCCTGTAAGAGACAGTGGGAGTGTCAGTAGAGTCAAAGAAAGAGAACTTATGCCAAAATACCAGCTGAAAAGCATAGAGTGGTATTTATTGTCAGTGAAGGTACAAATTAATCTTTAGAGGCTACTGGAAAATTTCTCTCTGTCAGGCCCAATTTCTCTCTCCTCTATATACTCAAGTTTTTAAAATAATTTTTAGTGCTCTCAACTAATGAGTCAGGCAAAGCAGTTGTGAATATAAAAATGTACATGATATTGGGTATGTATATATCCAAACTATATATGATGGGTATTTATACTCATCGTATTTTTATTTTTGTTTTGTGGGCTCGCTGGGTATTACAAACTACTGTGTAAAAATCAGACATTTTAAAGAATGCTGCACAGCATCTGGGCATCTGAATCTCACGATAAATTGGTTGGTTAATCTTTCATCGATTGTGGGCAGCCCGAGTTCACTTTTAAAAATTAATGGTCAGCTTTTTGTCCCCAAATAATATAAAAATGCATCATATTAAAACTTCCTATTTCACCTTTGAAAATTTCTTAATCCCTTCTCGTTATTTTTAAAAACCCGAAAGTCTTCACTTAATCTGAGAATTTAGGTAAACTATCAAAAATAAATCATTTCCAGTTTTATGAGAAGACAAACCTAGATGGCAAAATCTACTTTTAGACAACTGCTTCTTGCTGAGAAGTTCCCAAGCAATTGCACATCAGGGGTTTTGCATCTCATTGCTCACTGAAGAGATAAGTTTCATTTTCCCCTTAACCCTGTCCTCAGCCTCACTTCCATTCTCCACCCGGGCCCGTTCCACGACATATTGGGATTACCATTTCTCTGAAGGGAGCCAAAGCAATCCTTTCCCAACATGCCAGAAACTTTACTTATGACATGTTATTTACTATGGTAAATAAAACAGATTTTTCTCCCTAAGATTTAAATAGCTACATTAATTTTATTTGTATCCTGGCTTAGTAGTTCACGAAGGCAATGCTAGTAATTAGCATTTTTTTCACCCTTCGTGTTTAAATATTTATGATTCTTGTGCTCTGCTCCACCTTTTTTATAGTCAAGTGCTATTTTGCACAAGATGAAAATTAAACATAGCTGAAAGCAAACTCTATATTATGCTTCGTACCTCTATTTGAGACAGTTACTAGCTCTCCTTGAAGTTGACCGTCCCAGATGCTACACCAATTCGAATTATGTATTCAAGCCAGTAACGTCCTCTGAAAGATCAATCCGAACATCTAACTTCTCACTTCCTCCTTACTCATGCATACTACCAAACACAAATGTTATCATGGAACAGTAACTATGGTGATTGTTTTAACGTTATTGTAAGTAGAATGTTGGGGAAGAGAGGAGCAAACCAAATTGCCTCACAATAAACTAAGAATAAAACAATTTGATTTCAATTAGGAGAATAATAAAATAGTGTTTCACCATCTTCTCACCAAGAGACATAATGCTCCACTGCAGAACTGTTCGGAAAAAAATTATGTATGTATCTCCATATATATATATGTGTGTGTGTGTGTGTGTGTGTGTGTGTGTGTGTATAAATGGATGAATAGGGGTATATAATTATACATATAATAAGTGAACAGGCATTAAGATTTCCAAGTATTGTGTACTCCTGTTTAAGTGCTATAAACAGTTTGAAGTTTTAAGTAATGGCATAACTAGGATTAGTTTGAAAGTTTTATGCTTAGTCTGTCTGTTAATTTAGTACCTAAGAAAACAATATGCTTGGACCATTATTTCTATATGCATCAATGGAGAATAAACTAGGAAAATATTTTCAATGACAAGTTCAGGAGAGGTGTCTAGATGCAGAATTCTTGCACATATATCTCTACTTATGTATGCATCTGAGTATGAGTGACAGAGTAAATGATGTGTACATGATAGATAGATGATGGATAGGTAGATAGACCTCAGTATGTCTTTTAACCTGAGCCAGAGAAGGAAAGCATAGAATTAGACCACCTGCACTGGCGTTTCTTATAAAACTAGATTAAAGGATGCCAACAAGTTGGATTACACTTTGAGATTAGCCAACTGAAATGAACTGTTTCTTTCTCTCATCTTTTGCTCAAGAATCATAGACCCTAATTTCAACAAATGACTGTAATGAGAGGCAATCAAAAGCACAGCTTCATTTTGAAGTGAAATATTAGATCAGATTGGAGCAACGTGAACAACAACACAACCTAAAAGTTGGGTTTGGTGCTCCTGCCTTTTATTTTCCAGAAGAATAAAGAGGGGCTGGGTATAAAAATAATTCATCCCCATGAAAGATATGTTAACCTAACAGGAAAATCCACACTTCAGGAAGTTTAAACCCTTAAATAATGTTTAACTATGAAAACCTACACACTTAAAGTAGCAGTCTCTTCATTGATACTGAATTTGAATTTCTAACTCTGTATTTCATTGTGTCTCTGTTTCTAGTTTTCTTTCTCTTCTTTATAGTAGACAGAAAACAATTATTTCTAATATATCATTAGTGATAAATGTCATGACAAGCTGAGAGCACTGTGGCAGGCTGAATCGTGTCACCCATAAGATGTCCACATCCTAATCTCTGAGACCTGTAAATATGTTACCTTACACCACAAAAGGAAATTTGCAAATATGATTGTTAAGGATGTCGAAATGGGAGATTATCCAGATGGGCCCCATGTAATCACAAGGGTCTTTATCAGAAGGAGACAGAAAGATTAGTCAATAGTAAGTAAGGAGACAACAGAAGAGGCAGGTTGGAGGGATGTGAGAAAGTGACCATGAGACGAGGAATGCAGGCGGCCTCTAGAAAGGTAACACAAAGACACAAAGCTTCCAGAAGACACACAGGCCTTCTGGCACCTTGATTTTAGATTTTGAGCTCCAGTACATTGAGAGAAAAAGTTATTTGGTCCAGGAACTGAAGGTTATTTGATAGAGCAGCAATAGAAAACTAACACAAGTATTACCAAAGGAGATTCAGAGACAGAAATCCCTTTTTAGCTCAATGATTGAAGAATGCATTGGAAGGAAAACTGTAAGTGAATTGTTCTTTGAATGGTTTATAGGATTTCATTTGATGGATATTGATGGAGTTGTGATCTTCTGTTACTACGATCTTAAGAATCAAAGACTGTGATGTGTCCTACTAGTTTTGAATTATAAGTGATCTAAATTAGCTATTGGTGGAAGTTCAATATGTTACTTGAGTGAATTAGTTCATGAATGAATGAACATATAGGATTTTTCTCAGGAAATAATAGAAATGTCATTAAAATGGCAATTAACACTATATGGATAGAAAGCATTATAAAACACAATAAGAGTAGAAGAATAGATACCAAGACTCATTTAATTATCGAAATCCTAGGCCTGGGTCTCAGTTTCTTGATTTGTAAACTGAGAAGACAGAAGTATATACTCTGTATGATGCCATTTCATATAAAGTAGAAGGCTAATAAAGGTACTTTAAGCATGGCAATAATTAAAAGTTTTCGTTTATCTGATATTTGTGATAGAGATCATATTTTAAATTTTATTATGTGTATAGTTTATCTTCTATCTTCTTACTAAGGAGGTTTCCTATTAGCAGGTATAGAGTGTGGCTCTGAGAGTGAGCATTTCCATCAACCTCCTGAATCATGCTGAGAATTGTGTTTAAAATACAGATTACCAGGCTTTGCCCTTTAATGTCAATTTCATTGTCTTTGTGAAAGCACTGAGCCTGCAATTTTATTAAGGGCATCAGGAAATTCTTAGTCCCCAGAAATTTGGGAATCATTGCACCAGAGCATTTAATCCATATTTTTGACCTACTAATTACTAATCAGGCAAAATAGCTTTAAAAGCATCAAACCATTTATTATCAGCACAGACACCATGAAGTAACTGATCAAATTGTGTACGCTCTGAGAAAATTTACTGAGTCTGCGATTTTTTGTTTTCTTTCAGGTCTAAGGAGAAAACTTAATTAAAGCTAGCAAAAAATGTGAGAAGAAAGCTGTCAGAAAAACCAAAAGAATAACACAACCGAAGTAAATATAAGTTTCTGAGCCCTTTTCATGATTTTTAATTGAGATATTAAACATTTGAGCAAACATTCAGATTCGTGTGTACACACTTAAATAAAAACCCCTCACTCCCAATGACTATTCTCAAATATTTTAAAATCAAGGAATCAATCTCATTTAGAACTGCACCAAAAACCATAATATACTTAGGAATAAACCTAAACAGGGAGGTAAATGATCTGTACTCCAAAAACTATAAAACGGTTATGAAAGAAACTGATGACGAGACAAAGAAATGGAAAACTAGGGGCACCTGGGTGGCTCAGTTAAGCAACCAAATTCAGATCAGGTCATGATCTCAAGGTTCATGAATTCAAGCTCTGTGTCGAGCTCTCTGCTGTTACACAGAGCCCAGTTCAGATCCTCTGCCCCCTCTCTCTCTGCCTCTCCCCCACTTGCACTCTCTCTCAAAAATATACAAAAACTTTAAAACTTTCATGCCCATGGACTGAAAGAACAAATATTGTTAAGATGTCTATACTACACAAAACAATCTACACATTTAATGCAATCCCTATGAAAATACCACAAGCATTTTTCACAGAGATAGAACAGACAATCTTAAAATTTGTGTGGAATCATAAAGACCCTGAAAGCCAAAGAAATCTTGAAAAAAAAAAAAAAGCAATGCTGAAGGCATCACATTCTGGACTTCAAGCTATAATCACAAAGCTGTAGTCATCAAGATAGTATGTCACTGGCACAAATAGACACATAGATCAATGGAACAGAATTAAAAAGCCCAGAAATGAACCCACCATTATATGGTCCATTGATCTTCAACAAAGCAAGAAAGATTAACCAATGGAAAAAAGACAGACTCTTCAACAAATGTTGTTGGGAAAGCTGGACAGCAACATGCAAAAACGACTTTCTTACACCATAACACAAAAACAAATTCAAAGTGGATGACATACCTAAATGTTAGAAAGGAAACCATCAAAATCCTAGAGGAGAACATAGCCAGTAACCTCTTTGATACCAGTCATAGGAACTTCTTACTAGACATGTCTCCTGAGGCAAGGGAAATAAAAATGAAAATGAGCTATTGGGACTTCATCAAAAAAAAAAAAAAAAAAAAAAAAAAGCTTCTGCACAGAGAGGGGAACCATCAACAAAATTAAAAGCAACATTTGGAATAAGAGAACACATTTGCAAATGACATATTGGAAAAAGAGTATCTAAAATCTATAAAGATTTTATCAAATTCAATACTCAATAAAACAAATAATCCAGTGAAGAAATGGACGGAAGACATGAATAGACATTTTTCCAAAGACAACGTCTAGATGGCTAACAGACACATGAAAAGGTGCTCAACATCACTCATCATCCTGGAAATAAAAATCAAAACTACAGTGAGATATCACCTCACACCTTAGAGAATGGCAAAAATTAACAACACAAAAAAATGACAGATGTTGGTGAGGGTGTGGAGAAAGGGGAACCCTCTTACGCTACTGGTGGGAATGAATATTGGTGCAGCCACTCTGTAAAACAATGGACACTTTCCTCAAAAAGTTGTAATAGAATTACCATACAATCTAGCAACTGCACTGCTAGATATTTTCCCAAAGGATACAAATACCGGCTCAAAGTATTTCAAATGCTCAATTTTTATAGTAGCATATTAACAATAGTGAAAGTATGAAAAGAGTTCAAATACCTGTTGACTGATAAATGCATAAAGAAGGGGTATATTTATATCATATATATATATATATGTATATATATATATGATAGAATATTACCTATCCATTAAAAAGAATGAAATCTTGCAATGATGTAAATGGAGCTAGAGTGTATTATGCTAAGTGAAATCCATCAGTCAGAGAAAGACAAATATCATGATTTCACTCATATGTGGAATATAAGAAACAAAACAAATGAACATAGTGGGTAAAAAGAAAGAAGCAAACCATAAAACTGAGTCTCTAACTATAGAGAACAAACCAAGGGTTGTTGGAGGGGAGGTGGGCAGGGGGATGGGCTAAATGGGTGATGGGCATTAAGGAGGGCACTTGTTAGGATGAGCACTGAGTGTTACATGTCAGTGATGAATCACTAAATCTTACTCGTGAAACTAATATTCCATTGTATGTTAACTAACTGAAATTTAAATAAAAACTTTGAAGATAAAATTGAGGGACAAAAACAGAACCATGGAACTAACTGCTTTATTTCTCTTGCAGGTAGTGCTTAAAAAATATAAACTCTTACTGATCAATGCAATATAAAAGTGCTTTCAACAGAAAATAATTAGAATTCCAAAGTGTTCTTTGATTTAGTCTATTAATGACAGTACCTGTTTTCCTTCTTCTTGATTATGAAAAGAATGTCCAATATCCTGTGGTTAACACAGATCTTTAGGACAAATGGATATTGTTTTATATTTCCAGGCTCATAAGAGTGGAGGGAGTGTTGAGTGAGTGACTCATCCTTGGTTTAAAATGGCCTTTTTTCTTCCTGGGAATGATGATATGTGTTGCAAGCTTAAGAGGATAAGTACTTAAAAGCGTAGTTTTATTTGTGCCCATTATTTTAAAAGTCTCTCTTCTATTATAGGTTAAAAATGGAAACCTAAAGTGTAGTTTTGTTTGGCCTAGGATTTTAATCCAGAAGTGGTATTTTATAGATTAATCTATACTTTAAAAAATATTTTAGGACTGTGTCAGTGCCTCCTGAGTGCTTTACTTACATAAAAAAAATAGCATAAAATACCATCCATAAGAATAGACAATTTCCTTTCCTCACAGTTTGGTCTACTTCCAGATGCTTTAATGTCTAATATTATCAGTCCTGCTGTCCAAGTCATACCAGAATTGCAAATGGGCACATAGAGATAAATCATTTAAAGTAACTGCACCTAAGAGTACTTCTCGCTAGCACTAAAATACCAAGGATGCCAAATATGCTTCAGTAGCGACTTTCAGGCAAGAAAAAACACGTTTTTAATTTAATTATTCTTCATATTGTTCTTGGCAACTTGGTAAGGCACAAGTGTTATTAGAGCTGTATTTAAGCTGGAGAATTCATGTCAAAAAGACTAAGTTTATCCGCATCTTTAGCAGAAACAGATATAACAACTTTTCAAACACCAGAGAATGCCACGAACTAAATCATTCTACCTTACAGAAAAGAAACCAAGAAATAATTTTAGAGATATTAAAATGTACCATACAGTGTACTTGGAATAATAGCTTTAGTTTTGAATAATGAAATGCTACAAGTTATTTTTGACACATTACCCTATAAAACAGATAGATCCCTATAAACATAACAACGAACCTTCTATGACAATGAATTTGAATTTTTACCAACTGGAAGATTAAGATTAAGATTAATGACAGAACATTGAAGTGTAATATAGCAAGGTTATATAGCTTGATTGAAAAAGTAGCAAATGTCATTTTTATTAACCATTACATGGAAAGAGATGGTCATTCTGTGATTTGGACGGCATTCATGATTCTGTCTATGTTCAACACTGATTGTGAAACAATCGGAAATTTTCCTTGATCCTCAGGGCCACAGAGGGGACTCGTCTGATGTTGGGGTTCTGTGAAGGTGTTTGTGTTAAACAGGAGAGCCCAAAAGCAAACCTATGTCTATCAGGCCAGCTTCTTACACTGAAACCTGATTGTGCCAGAATAGTTTCTGGCTATCAAGATCCATTCTTTTCTTTCTCAAAAATTTTCAATAATGGATCACATGTGCATTCTTGGAACAGATTCTATTTGTTAATGATATATTATTCTTTAATATATACACTGCATTTTATTTTCTAATATTGTTTACTTGTCATTTGTTTTCAGAAGAATATTTGGATGGTAATCGGTTTTCCCAATATTTTTGTCTAGTGTCGAAAGCAAGTTTATATTGACTTCACAATATAAGTTCCAAACCATCCTCTTTTTGAATCCTATTAAAAGTGTGTATATGTTTATACTTATTATACATTTTTAAAATGTAAAAGCATTCAACCGTGAATCTATGTGAGCTTTTTACTTTACTTTAGAAGAATACTTTGTATTATGCGTTGATTCTATTTTGTATTCAATTTTCTCTTTATCAGTTTTTTAAATAATTTTCCCAAAGAATTTTTCCATACTCTTCTTATTGTAAAATTACTGAAATGAGAATGTTTATAATATTTCATGTCTGTTTAATATTGTACAACTTATAGTGGTGTCCATTTTCATTACATATTTAGGTAATTCCATTTTCATTGTGATTTTATTAACATGTTTAAAGAACCGGATTTGCTGATTTTCTTTATTGTGTATGTTTTGCCTTCTCTTCTCTTTATTATTTTTTTTAAGTTTTTGGGGTTTTATTTATTGATTTTTCCCTGCTCTATTGATGGAAGAGTAGATCATTTATTTTCAGCTTTTCTCTTTTTCCTCATTTATCCATTTAATGCTGGAAATATATTGAAATTTTAAATCTGTCTGCTATTTATTATACTAAATATTATACTAAATGTTATGTATTTATTATGCTAAATAATTGTATCTAGTGTAGTAAATCCTAACTATTGTGAACTGCCCCACATAGTACTTTATGTCTTATTGCTTGCTTTGTCTTATATTAGAACATAAGCTTTCTTTTATTTACTTATCTATAGTATGTTTTTATAGACTTTTATCTGATTCTGTATGTTTAATGATGTGTCTGTGTAAATAGTATTTAGTTGATTTTTTTGGTACTTCGTTCTCTTTTTCAATTTAATAGTCTTTGTCATTTAATTACAATTTTAATTAATTCATAATTAATTTAGCTATCATATATTAAATTATATGTACACCATGTTACTGTTTTACTTTTTTATGTTTAAGTCTACTTCTTTTTTGTTCCATTTGCTCTATTCTTTTCATTTATGAACTGATTATTCTTGCTTTTAGTTTTTAGCTCATTTTTCTCTATATTCTTCTGAATCTTTTCTTTATGCTTTAAGTTTTCCTGGAGATGACAACATACATCTTCCACTCATTTAATTCTAATGCAGATTAGTAACTTTCTTCCTCCATAAAGTTAGAATATTAGATGAAATCATACATTTAGTGTATTTAACCCCCTTTTATCTTCTGCTTTATTTTTATCTTGCATTTTACTTCTATATACATTTTAAGATTTAAAACAACAGTACTCATTGTTAATACAGGTTTCAGCAAATGTTCATTTATGTCTATCCACATAATTTTTCTTTTCATTTTTTTAATAAAATTTTGTGTTTTCTGCAATAATCATTTTCTTCTACCTGATGAAATCTTTTTAGTAAAATTTTATTGAAATTTTGGTGGCAATTAATTTCTATCCTATTTGAAAAATTGTTTATTTTGTCTTCAATTTTGAGGGTTTGTTTTGGGTGGAGGTTTTACCTAAGTTCTAGATAATTAGATATTCCCAATTAGCTCTTTTAAATGCTTCATTTATTTAGTTCCATTTACTTTCACTTGAAAATCAGACCTCAGTTTGTGAATCTTCTTAAGTTGATGTATCTTCATTCCTGCTCATTCCATCCACTCCCTTCAATTTGGTTTTAAGATTCTCTTCTTATTTTTTCTTTTGTTCAACAAATCAAAGGCATATTACACCCATTACACCCATGTTTTCTTTTTTTTTTCCTTAACTTACTGCATCTGTGGAGGAATGTCTAATAAATTTTGTAAATTACATAGTCATCATCTGGGTATTACTTTTGCAATATTCTCTCCCTCTTTTATTTCTAGGGCTCAAATTACATATCTCTTAGTTTTTTCCATTAGTGTCTACTATTTTCCTCTCATTATTTTTCTTGTTCTCTTCCCTCTGAGTGCTTCGATTTGGTTCTTTTCTATGAATATACTTTTCTTTTTATTTACTACTCCTATTGTATGCTATTTTTCATCTGTTATTAAAACCTGCTAACAAGAACTATATAATCCTCTCAATAGATGCAGAAAAAGCATTTGACAAAGCACAGCATCCATTCTTGATAAAAACCCTTGACAAAGTAGGGATGGAGGGGAAATGCCTCAACATCATAAAGGCCCTGTACAAAGGCCAACAGCTAATTTCTTCCTCAATGGGGAAGAATTGGGAGCTTTTCCTCTAAGGTCAGGAATAAGATAAAGATGTCCATTCTCACCACTGTTATTTAACATAGTACTCGAAGTCCTAACCTCAGCAACCAGACAACTAAAAGAAATAATCCACATGCAAATCAGCAAGGAAGAATTGAAACTTTCACTATTTGCAGATGACATGATATTTTATGTAGAAATCCCAAAAGAGTTCACCAATAAACTGCTAGAACTGATACACAAATTCAGTAAACACAAAGGATACAAAACAAATGTACAGAAGTCGGTTGCTTTCTATGCAACAATTGTGAAGCAGAAGAAAGAAATCAAGGAGCCAATTGCATTTACGATTGCACCAAAACCTCTAAGATACCTAGGAAAAACCTAACTGCAGACGTAAAAGATCTATACTCTGAAAACCATAAAACACTTATGAAAAAAATTGAAGATGAGAAAAAATGGAAAAAAATTCAATGTCCTGTATTGGAAGAACAAATATTGTTAAAATGTCTACACTACCAAAAGCAATCTACACATTTAATGCAATCTCTACCAAAATACCACCAGCATTTTTCACTGAGCTAGGACCCTGAATAGCCAAAGTAATCTTGAAAAAGAGAAGTGATGCTGTAGGCACCGCATTCTGGACCTCAAGCTATATTACAAAGCTGTAGTCATCAAGTGACATTAAAAACAGACACATAGACCAATGGGACAGAATAGAAAACCCAGAAATGGACCCACTACTATACGGTCAACAAAGAAGGAAAGAATATCTAATGAAAAAAAAAAAAAAAGACAGTGTTTTCAGCGAATGGTGTTGGGAAAGCTGGAGAGCAGCATACAATAGAATGAAACTGGACCACTTCCTTACACCATACACAAAAATGAATTTAAAATAAACACAGACCTAAACGTGAGAAAGGAAACCATCAATATTCTGGAGAAGAGCATAGGCAGTAACCTCTTTGGCATCAGTCATAGCAACTTCCTACCAGATGTGTCTCCTGAGACAAGGAAAACAAAAACAATAATGAGCTATTGGGACTTCATTAAGATAAAAAGTTTCTGCACAGAGAAGGAAACCGTCAACAAAACTAAAAACCAACCTTTGGAATAGGAGAAGCCATTTGCAAATGATATATTGGATAAAGGGTTAGTATCCAAAATCTATAAAGAACTTATCAAACACAACACTCAAAAAACAAATAATCCAGTGAAGAAATAGGCAGAAGACAAGAATAGACATTTTTACAAAGAAACACATCCAGATGGCTAACAGACACATGAAAAAATGCTCAGCATCACTCATCATCAGGGCAATACAAATCAAAGCTACAATGAGATAACACTCATCCCTGTCAGAATGGCTAAAATCAACAATACAAGAAATAACACTGTTGGTGGGAATGCAAACTGGTGCAGTCACTCTGGAAAACAGTATGGAGGTTCCGCAAAAAGTTGAAAATAGAATTACCTTACAATCTAGCAATTGCACTACTAGGTATTTACCCACAGGATACAAAAATACTAATTTGAATGGATACATACACCTGGATGTTTTTAGCAGCAGTATCAACAAAAACCAAACTGGGGAGAGTCCATTGACTGATGGATGCATAAGAAGTTGTATATACAACAGAATACTAGCAAGCCATAAATAAGAATGAAATCTTACCATTTGCAACGATATGGATGAAGTTAGAGAGTATTATGCTAAACGAAATAAGTCAGTCACAGAAAGGCAAATACCATATGATTTCATTCGTATGTGGAAGACGAACATAGGGGGAAAAATAAAAAGAAAGGGGCAAACCATAATACAAACTCTTAATTATAGGGTACAAACAAGTTTGCTGGAGGGCACATGGGGGGGGGATATGTTTAATGGGTGGGTGATGTGTATTAAGGACGGCGCTTGCTGTGATGAGCACTGGGTGTGGTATTTAAGTGCTGAATCACTAAATTGTACACCTGAAACTAATTTTACATTATATGTTAACTAAATGGAATCTAAATACAATTGTGAAAAAGGAAAAGAATCTTGTTAACAGTATAATTGTATATAATAATTAATAATAATAATAATATACTATATCATTATAGTACATTATTATATCATAGTATAATATACTATATGACACTATTATTATTAATATACTATATTATTATTATTATTATTATTATTCTGTCATAGTATTATTATTTGACCATACTGCTTTTAAGTCAGAATCTACCTTCGAAATTTTTCATCATTTCTTCTTTTTTTTCTATCTCTTTTATTTTTTAGAGCTTAATATTCAAAGATTTTAAAATTCCTTTTTTTAGGTAACTTCAATATATGGTTCACCTGTGGGTCTGTTCTGCTATTTTTTCTCGATTATTGAATGTGTGGTCCTGTCTTTTGTTGTTTTTGTTGTTCACATAAATATTTTATCCATCACCAGGCATTAGATGTTGTAAAGAATGCAGTGCTCCAGGGGCCTCATCATTCTCTGCTCCTGGGTACAGTAATACATGTTCAACATAATCCAGTAAGACAGGCTATGATGGATAAAAAAGCTCAATAAGAGGCCCTATTAAATCTCATTATTCCTCCTGTTCACCCTGGACCCCAGAGTTTTCCCCAATGAGCCCAGTATATTCATTTGGGTCCTTTTATCTGATGGGTCCCACTTCATTGCTATTTCAACATATGACAGAAAATCTTGCTCTGCTTTTCAGAAGCTTTCTGTGTAATCCACGTAGCCCCAGTTTATGTCAAACATGATGAGCGAAAATAATCCTGTGCTTGAGACACTCAAATCTCCATCGAAAGCTCTCTACATACTTCCAACCTTCTACAACAGCCCGCTATTTTGTATTAAGCTTTACAAAGGATCCTCGGTCACCTGCCCCTGTTCAGAACTGGCAAATTTTTCTGGGAGTAAAAGCAACTCTAGAGGGTCAGCCTCTTTCTCTGAGTTTCTTCATTCTCCAGTATTTTACCCATTCTAGATCTTTTTAAGCAGAATTCTGCTGTATTTGAATCGAGGATTTCTATATGTTACCTGACTTTTTCAGTTTTCCAAGTGGGAGCATTCATCTGTTGCCAGATAGCCCATCCCAACCAGAAGCATAATGACTGTGATATTTTTAAATAAAGACTATAGAGCAGAGTCTAATCAGTGGTGAGTAATTGATATCTTAATATTTTCTACTTGTTTGACAAATTTTCACCATCACTCTCCAGCTTTTAACTAAAGGCAAGAGGTCAGACTAGTGTAATCCATGTTTTTTGGCCCTGAGTGTTTTCAGACACAGGAATATATTTTCAAATATGATCATACAGTAGTTTTTCACTGAATATTGCAAATCTAATTTCGAAAGAAGTAATTCTAACTAGGAAAATTCTACATCATAACTCTATAGTATGGCTATTATGGAGAACATATTATAATAATGAAGATAGTGATGATGACATTAATGATAACTTACTGGCATCTAGAATGTTCCAGGTACTCTGCATATTTCTGTGTTTAGATTATTTTACTTATTGTTTACAGCATCACTTTAAGAGACATACCATTATTATTCACAGCTTCAAGAACAGGTTGAAACTGATATTTAGTTTGGTTCATTTACTACCCATAAGACAAGAATTCATAAATAGCCTATTTCAGAGAGCACCGAGGAAGCCTTTTACCATTAGACTGTACAAATAAAAATACAGAATTAGTCTTTAACTGAGGAAATGGGCATTATTTTGTGTTAATTTCCTACATTTCTACAAGACTTTAATAAAATGTCTGAATACAGCAGCTTTATTTTATCCAAAAGCATATGGATTGCTCTATTTGCATGCTCTTGAGCAGAAGCTAAATTAAGAGGAAAATGATAAATAAATGGAATGACACCCTCCTCTCAGAGACAGGGGAACATGCACGCCAAGAAAGGATACTCATTACGCAAGGAGTCGAATTTATTTCATTAAAAAGTACACACATACTCTAAAGAATAGTCAAAATTCATCTTTGATTCATGTCAGTCAATATTTCACGATTTTGTAGAAAGGTACCATAAATCTTGTTATAGATGGATAATCTAATGTGGTAGAAATTCCAAAAATCTCAAAGGGTAGAAAAAATTTTATGTGCTTTTATTTGTCAGGCCAGCATTCTTTCATGAATCTGTTTCAAAATATTTATAATTTGTTGGTATATTTTTTCAAGAAACTTATCACTTCAGCTATTTTTATTTAAAAGGAATAGGTTGACCAAAGTTACTGTACTTTTTAAAATATTACTAGTTATATTTTTAAATAAAACATTTTCCATCGAGGAATCATTTCACTTTGTTATCTTTCAAAAATATATTATGTTAAACAGCACTTAGGAAAGGCATCTTAAAGCTTCGTCCAAGAAAGTTTGATAAGAAAAATAATTTTGGGGGGGGGAGCATTTGGGAGGCTCAATCAGTTAAGCGTCCAACTTCGGCTTGAGTCATGATCTCACAGTTCGTGAGTTCGAGGCCTGCGTAGGGCTCTGTGCTGACAGCTCGGAGCCTGGAGCCTGTTTCAGATTCTGTGTTTCTCTCTCTGCCCTTCCCCAGCTTGCACTCTGTCTCTTTCTCTCTCAAAAATAATAAATAAGCATTAAAAAAATTAACAGAAAAGAAAAATAGTTTTTTATTGAAGTATAAAGCACAATTTATCTAGACGTGGAAAATTCCCTCATCTTTGGCAAATCAAAAGTTTCCATTACTTTAGTTCATTATTCCCCAAAGATCTGAACAAATGCACAGTTCTGCGCATCACATCTCTGACAGAGTCCAGGTCTACATTTCAGTCCTAAAGCCCCGGATCCTACTGAGAAAGAAATATGAGCACAGAAAACTCATTCTTGTCTTATCTTACACAGCAGCTTTGCAGGGTTTTTTTGGCACTTTGAATATTCTAAAGGATTATACTGAAGATGGGATTTTCTCAGGTGGGTATTTGTTCTGTTTTCATCAGACAAACTAATATGCAACCCAGAGCAACTTTAGAAATATTGGTTTCCCTTATCAGCTAGCATCTCTATTTAAGACTTACAGTAATGATTTGCAGAAGGTTTCATTTGTGATAGAAAGGATTTTTCCATTTCTTCTGTAGTAAGCTACCTGCAATTCTCTAGTGTTAGTTAAACTTAGGCTAATGGATTATGAAATAAAAATGCAATCATGTCTGGGAAAAAAGATTTTCCTTTTTCTCTAAAACAGTGATTCTACTGGTAATCTTCTCTGGCTATCGGCAGCAATAACAGTCATAGAAACCGTGTTTGGTCCCAAAGAGCAAAACTTAACTCAATATTAACAACAAAAAACGTACAGAAGGCCCCAGAAAAAGCTATAATACTGCAGTATTGATGATGGGAAAACACCTAATTGGCTCCCTTGAAAGCCTTATCAGACCACAAATATTAGCTCCCATAAAATTGTCCCGTTAGGTCAACATCCAGGAAAGGAAACATTTCCTCAAAGGCATTTTTGTTGTTAAAATAAAGTCGCTGAAATAATAACCTTTACTATTATTAACATTGTAACTCATAATCCCTACCATGAGAGAACACTACCCCTTAAAAGTAGACAAAGGAATATTAAAGTTCTTTTTTAAATTTTCCGTCTTCTAAAAATTAGCTGATTTTTTAAGTTTTGATAATTCATTTTTTGCTGATGACTGGCCATGTAGTTATCATTGCACTTTGTTTTTTTTCTTTTAGCATGAATGTGAGTGAAATTTGAGTGTCAGAACAATCGAGATATACGCAAATATGACAGAAAAAAGCATTAACTTATTAAAGATGGTTTTTATCAGAGATGTTTTTGCAGTCATACCAAAGTACGCACATGTTTCTTCTGTAATAAATTCCATAGCATGGAGAATTGTGCTTTTTAAGTGGTCAGATAAAATAGTTTTGTGCTTTTAATGTGTTTACACTAGGCAAATTTTGAATTGTGGCGTGCTCCCACTTACCTCACAGTCTGCTGGTCTCCTCTAAACCACTCATTGAACCTGTCAGGAGGGCACAAAAGGGCATCCTTTCTCGAAGTGGATATAGGCAGCCGGCTCGAAGGATAGCAAATCCGGGATATCATAAATACACTCGACTTCCTGACAATGTTCTTAGATGGAGAGCATATGAGGAAGATGCTCTTCTATTTAAACAGAGACCAACGAGTATCATGCCAATTACTTTAATATCTGTATGTGTGCGTGCATATATATTACAAATACAGATAAACTTCTATTTATGTGAAGTATAAAAAAAACATGTTATTGAAATAAATAATGTATCTTAAAACCATTAAAAATATTTGTCTAGAATGCAGATTTCTCAAAAGCCTCGTTGCACAAGCGTTGCCCACGAACGCATTAATTTCTCACCAGGATTTGCAATTTTACGAGTAATCAGATAGCTGACAGAAAAAAAAGTCTCCTGTGTTCTTGCCAAAAAGCACTGAACACAAAAAAAAAAAAAAAAAGAAAAAAAGAAAAAGCATTGATATTTAAAAGGATCAAAAAGTGAGATTTCCCTAAGTACTAAATACAACATATATTCAATACATATATAGTGCTATTTATGTTTACTTTATTGGTGTAGCTTATCTTTTCCTTCAGGAAATGAGATTTTAAGAAGTCTTAAAGTGATAATGTAAAATATTCTTTAAGGCAGTATACTATATGGTGTTGAAAAAAGAAAACTATCATAGTTCATGAATATTTCTAATATGAAAATAATGCTTTAAGTTAAAATGGCTCTTTATTCAATACTTATTATATGATTAATATTTTTATCTACTTTATATTATTGGAAAATAATACGTGAAATGAGTATACTCAAAAGGTATTTGCTCCTGAGAAACTCTACACTTTTAAAATAGCTTAGCTAGGTGAATACTATACTTCTAAGCTAGGTTATGCCTTTAGAAAATAATTTTGTAGAATATTACTTATTTATACACAGATGCCATTTTATTTTCAGAAAATAAACTTTTTATGTATTAATTTTCACTGATTATTGTTGTTTTGGTACAAAATTATAGTTATTACACTCCATAATGCCATGATCTAAATTTGTAACTTTATTTTCACATATATATATTTAAAGTCTCATATATATATTTAAAATTTCTTTTGAAATCCACAATTTATTGTCAGACTTTGCAAAGATCTTCATATGGAGATAACACATTTTTATTAAAATATAATTGTTACTCTTCTAATAAGTTGAAATATTACTACATGAAATATACAGTTCTTTAATATTGTTCCAGTAAAATTACTATTCTGAGGAAAATGTATTTTGCAGTAGTCAATTAAATAAGAAAAATATTCTCCATGTATCTTCAACTTTCGATAATATGAAAAATAAATTATGGAATTGAGGGCAGCGACCTTTGAGCTTTACTGACCCTCTCACAGAACAGAGTGTAAAAAGAGCATGTTTCTTTGCAGCATATGGATGTGTAGAGAATAGACTATTTCTAAGATCCTGTGTTGTGTATGTAAAATAGGTTTTGTCTCTTCATAAGAAATCATCGTTGTCAAACTTTGTTTTTAAGGATTTGCTTTGTAACCATTCATAACAAAATTACTTGTATTATCTTGTTTCAAAGATTTTATTCCCAGTTTCGTTTACGGTTATAAAAGCATTCTTAATGATTTTAGAAAATAGCATACGACGAGATATAAAGTATGGAAAAGGAAATACATTTGCAATGGAATATTTGAAGTGTTGCGATGATACATTTTATAGGAGATGTTATCGTGTGTATTCATTTATACACATTTCTGAATATCTCAGGTGAGGTCTGGGCTGCAGAGAAAAAAGAGCGACAAATCCAACGTCTCAACTTTTTAAACTCTTTAACTTACATAGTGTTAATTGGCTTAATCACTATGTTTATATTCAGGCTTTAAAACAGAAGTTAAGAGGGAAAAACACAAACTGCTCCGTGACTTGCTCCCTACTTACAAAGCACAGGCCCAGAAATAAAATTTTATAAATGTATTTACCTCTCTAGAGTAGAGAAAATAGTAGGGCCTAGGGAATATATATTTTTAGAGCTGCCTTTGGACATCTGGCCTATGGTCAAGACCCCACAGATACTCCCTAGGGACAAAAATTCAGGGTAAGGCCCAGCTTCAGCTGCATTGAGGGAGCTGATCTGCCAATCCCATTATAATATCCTTAGCTCTCTAGCTTGGCGTAGGGGTTGTACACTTAACTTTTCCTTTATCACTGGTGTTTGAAGCACTGAATATTGACCACATCCTTGAGAAAATTATCAACAAGGATAGAGTACTGACACAGATGATAAGTACGGAAATACTGTGTTTATTTATATCTTTGAACCTCTTTAAAATGTCTAAGAAATTGCTGTTCTACACATTTAACCAGTGCTATAATTTTCTGATATAAGACTGTTGATGTCTTTATGATATTGCAAATTTCTTATTGATTTATTTGGGGGAGATGATTGAAATTTTTCTTAGTAGGAGCTCAAAGGAAAGCATTAACAAAGAAGAGGAGTTCTAGGTTAGAAGTCAAATATAAATAGAAGGGCAACCTTAACTTAAAGCTTATTATACTAAGCATAAGAGCATTCTGAGTCATGTAAACACCCCCAAAATTCTGCAAGAGAATAAGTACCACTTTACCCACATTTTAGATATAATGAAAATAGGCCTTATACAATGTCTAAGCTTCTAATAGCCTCATATCTAATAAAACAAGAGCATAGGATTCAAACTCAGGACATTTGAACTGACAACTAGCACTTTTAAATAATAGCTAATAATTGAAGACAACAAAATAAGACCAAATAATGTTAGTAACCTGATAAACATAATTATTTTTACAGATTATAATAATTTATAACTGTTTCCTTTTATTCTGTGTGCATTCATATCTGACAAGGTTCATGTCATACAGTTGAGTAACTTTGTTTACCTAATTTGTTTAAAATATATTCAGTAGAAAAGATTTTATTCTGTTGCCAGAGGAAAATGCAGGCAAGCCTCATGACTTTTCAGGTTACTTTTATGTAATGAAGACTCATATTTTCCTTCAGTCATTAAATATTTTTACTTCGATCATTGGAATGCACACTCCCATGCAAATGTTAACCTGTTCCTCTTGGGTCATCTGTGGTCAAGGACAGGGATGTGGTCAGCCTTTTCTTTCCACCCGATCTCCTCTGTCAGGTTGCCGAGTGTGGTTTCTGACCACATTGAGGTTGGTCTGCGGAAAGAGAGTTAGGAGAAACACAAAAATTACTTTTAGCGAGCACTATTTCCACATCCCCTTGCAATCTATGAGCCCAGAAGTGTTTAAATCTCTCTCTTTTGAGGGGGCTTTAATGGATTTTTAGGAACTCTTCACCGCTGAAGATCGCTTACCTGCATTTCCTTTGACATGAGTGATGTATTCAGCTCTGTCTAGTGGCTCCCCATCAAATTTTGTTTTCTTTCACTGGCCCAGTTTATATAAACTTTCCTGTAGGGGTTTACAGTTCTTTTAGGTTTTCCGTCTTTCTATTTGGCTAATATAAAATGCTAAGGAAATGCCCCTTAGGTATTGCCCCAGTTCTTTTTTAGGGGTGGGTAACACCGCTTCTTCCCCTGCCTATATATCTGCTAGCAGTTGATCTTTATTTTCTAAATGTCTTCAGTTGGAGTCTGAAGATATCTATCCTCTGTCGTCCTCCAACTTGCCTTTATGAGTGATCCATTAATGCTGTCTTCATTTGGAGGGAAATGAAATGAAGACACCCCCAAACCCTCCTACTTGATGGAGGTATGAGATATTTAGATTGCTGGCCACTATCTCCAAAGAAATACCTCTTAAAAATGTTCTGCCAGTGTCACAACATTTTCCTACTTCTGTCCTCCATGTGCCTGTGACTTTCAAGAATCATGTTTCCAGTCCTTGTCTATTTAGTGTACTTGAAAGTATAATATTTGTATGGTGGGCCCTTGTCAATGTAGAATGTATTCATACCTGAGCCAACCCAAGATAGAAAGAACCCTGTTTAGACAGTCTGCGAAACAAAGGAGTCAATCAATAAAACCAAAAGGCACACATTGGAATGGGAGAAGGTATTTGGAAACGGGATATTTGATAAAGGGTTAGTATCCAAAATCTATAAAGAACTTATTAAACTCAACACCTCCAAAATGAATAATCCAGTTAAAAATTAGACATGAATAAACATTTTTCCCCAAAGATGACATGCAAATGGCCAACTAACACTTGAAAAGATGCTCAACATCACTGATCATCAGGAAAAACAAATAAAAACTAGAGTGATATATCTCCTCACATCTGACAGAATGACTAAAATCGACTACACAAAAAACAACGGATTTTGACAAGGATGTGTAGGAAGAGGAACCCTTTTGCACTATTGGTGGGAATGCAAACTGGTGCACCCACTCCAGAAAAATGTATAGAGATTCCTCAAAAAGTTAAAAATAGAATTTCCATATGATCCAGCAATAGCATTACTAGGTATTTACTTAAAGAATACAAAAAATATTAGTTCAAAGGGATGCATGTACCCCAATATTTTAGTAGCATTATCTGCAATAGTCAAATTTTAGAAACAACCCAAGTGTCCATTGACATTGAATGCATAAAGAAGAGGTGGTATATATACATATATATAAAATGGAATAATACTCAGCAATAAAAATGAATGAGGGCTTGCCATTTGCAATGGCATGGATGAAGCTAGTGTTATGCTAAGTGAAATAAGTCAGTCAGAGACAAATACTATTTGATATTTCTCATATGTGGAATTTTGGAAATAAAATAATGGGGCAAGGGGAAAAAGAGAGAGAGAAGGCAAACCAAGAAACAGACTGTAAACTATAGAGAACAAACTGATGTCTACCAGAGGGGAGGGGTGAGGGGAGAGGGGAGAAATAGGTGATGGGGATTAAGGAGGGCACTTGCTGTGGTGAGCACAAGGTGTTGTGTGGAAGTGCTGAGTCACTAAACTATACACCTGAAACTAACAGTATACTACATGTTAACTGGAACTTAAATAAAAATTAAAAAGAAAAAAATACAAAATAAGGGAATGTGTTAATACAAAAAAGAAAAAAAAACTTAAAAAATAAATAAAATTGAAAAGGGAGGGAAGGGAGGAGAGGAGGGGGGAAGAAAGCAATCAAGGAAAAAAGCAGGAAAGAGCACATTTTATATGAGAAGTCATCTTCACATGAAAGAACAGATATCTAATCATTTTATAGAGACCTGAAGGAAAAATAAATTAAGGTTCAGTAAGTGTAACTTATTTATGGCTGGAATAAGAACTATGCCAAGAAAGTGGTATGATGGGATACATTGGGGAAAAAATCTGTATGGACCAATTAAGAAAAGGTTGCATACGTGACACCGTCTAGAAAGCAACGAGGAACTACAGAGAGTTTTAAAGATAGTGAGTTACATCCTTGTAGTTATATTATTTAAAATATCTCAGAGCATAATGGAAGATGATATTAGAAGAGGAAAGATGGAACCAGTGAAAAACACAAAGCAGGAAGCATGAGATTCTCATTGAAAAATGATAAGGAACTGACATCCAATGGCTGTAGATGATTGGGAAAGAAATCTTGAGAAATATTAAGAAAGCTGATATAGTTTTATAGTTTCTCTGAATCATATTGGAAATATTTGCGTGAGACGAAAAAACAATATGTACATAATAGAAGCTCCTGGGTGGCTCAGTCGGTTAAGGATCTGACTCTTGATTTCAGCTCAGGTCATGATCCCACGGTTTGTAAGTTTGAGCCCCTCATTGGGCTCCTCACTAGCAGTGCGGAGCCTGCTTGGGATTCTCACTCTCTCCATCTCTCTCTTTTCATTCCCTGCTCTCTCTCTCCCTCTAAATAAATAAGTTTACATTTAAAAAATTTAATAATTTAGTTACATATATATACTCATGAAGGTAAAGCCACTTTTTTTTTTCTGAGAATAGCAATGCATTTCATATTGTACCAAAAGTATCTTAAATATTTCTTATGAATTCTTCCAATGAATATAGTAGCAAATGCTGTAGATTCCTCTCATACCCCTCCCCCATCTGTTCAGTACCTGTAAGCTCCTTTTCAGGGTTCTCTTCTTGAGGAATTTGTCTCCAGGGAGCGTGATCCACCTCAGTGCAGAACCAGGTAGACTGTTTCTAACAGGAACACTGTCGGGAGAGTGAGAGGTTAATGTCACTCAAGTCCAAGCAAGATGATTGTAATGCTTGTTCTCTGAAACATCTCAGCAGGATTGAGATTTATTCACCCACAGCAATAACTCCCTCATCAACGTACCCTTTATTAGCATTTCCCCGTCTTCTTACTCATCTAATTCCTCACTTTTACTTTCTAGCATCATCAACCAACGTAATTGCCTGCTCCAAGGCCTTTAATTAGGGCTTATTTGGCGAATATTCCAAATGAAGACCAGTATCGATTGTCATTGATCCTGCTATAATTATAAGATTCATTCATAGGTATGGAAATAAGGTAAGACATACAAATTATCACTGCACAATCGATGATTAAAATATAGTCATGGGATTGGAGAACAATTATGTGCTTTAGACTTGGAAATCAGTTTATCCAATAGAGTGCCATCATGTATTACACTTACATTTAAGATTATTTTTCACCATTTCTGGAATGCCTCTTGTGCTTGCCTTTCAAATATAAATTATAATCACATCTTCCACAATGTCCCTGTTTTTGTTTTTTTGTTTTTTTTGTGTGTGTGTTTTTTTAATGTTTATTTTATTTTTGAGAGAGACACACAGAGCATGAGGAGGGAAGGGGCAGAGAGGGAGGGAGACACAGAATCTGAAGCAGCCTCCAGGCACTGAGCTGTCAGCCTAGAGCCCGATGTGGGGCTCAAACTCACAAACCGTGAGATCGTGAAGTGAGCCGAAGTTGGATGCTTAACCGACTGAGCCACTCAGGCACTCCCCAGTTTCTGAAATATTAGGTTAATATTATGAAACAAATGGGCTCATTTATTAATTTGGTGACTGAGAAATTATAAAAGACACCTATCTGGAATATTCCTTATCTTGGCACTTTAGTAATATAGATCTTAACTTCATAACATTGTATTGCATTTATATTTTGCCTAATCTAGTAGTATGGTTCATAAATTTATTTATCTCCCATTAAACTTTACAGGAAGTTTCAAAAATATTAAAAAAAAAACAAAACTTTACCAGAAGGTTCATAATTGTACTTTAAATTGGTACAAAATTACAGTCATAGCGTAACCAAGAAAATATCGATTTGAGTTTTAATGGTGATTGACAAAATTATAAGATGATATTTACATTTCTGAAACTTATCAAAAGTTTTCAAACAAGGACACTTTTATCATCAGTTCAAGGTTTAAAATTAAATTTCAGCAAATTGTTATTGAGAGCCACCGGACCCAGGATGGCAAAAAAACCTGTTTTCCTAAGCGTCTCTCTATGCCCAAGTATACGCTAATTTTGACTGTGAAATAGACCTTGCATTTCATCTTATACTCTGCTTGTAAGCATAGTAATGTTCCCTTGTAGTTCTAAAATTTATATTCATTGACTTTCAGAAGTTTTGTTTTCTTTATTTTCTTTCTTTATTTTTTTTGAATAAGAATTTTGTTTTATGTCTTCTCATCTACTTACCAGTATGAGGAATTGTTGAAACAAGTGATTCTTGCTTCCATAACAAAATAAATGAGCCAGTTTTCCAGTTATAAATATAATATCAATATTATTTATATCAACTTTGTTATCATGCAACCCCTTTGCTGGGTAAATAATTTACAAACCTGTCAATGAAAGAGAACAATTCTGGACATCAAGTATCAAGATTAAATTTATCAAATCCTTTTATTTTAGTGACCAATTTTAGGAAATTTTCTCATGAAAACAATCTCCATTCTCCTTAATTATATGGCCTCAGAATGTTGGAGTTTTTAAAGCTATATTTGCATAAATCTAACCATGGTTGCCTATCAAATATTTTCCAAAAGCTTCTCAATAATATTGCTTTTTATTTCCTTTTCTGTGGGGATGCTACAGAGGCATTAGGAAATAATTTGTCAGCCAAACCACATTCCAAACTAATTATGTCCACCTGGTACATAGGAACTCTACACATGTGCTAAGAGTGGTGAAATGAATACGCTGTCTTCTTTAATGCAATCAACAGTGATGTGGAAAAGTGATTTTTTGCTAGCTGCCAAATTTTATTAAATGCAATAGACAAAATAACAAGGGTTTCAAGAATCATAAAAAAAGATTAAAGCACAAAATATGGCAAATCCTTCATAAAATCTACTAAGCATTCTAAATTTAGAAAGGTACATCTTTGCTATATGGAAAGAGACAAACTGCTAAATTGTCGTGAAAGGGAGTTTACGGTTTTCTAGCATGATATATGATGACCCATTGGAGAAAAATATATATTTTTTGAAAGGGCTGCTTGCTCAAATGTTATTCAGTTGGTGAGTTGTAAGTCCTGTGTTTTTCATCAGCATGCTGGATGTCAATTCTACTTTTTGCCTGGGACGTTAGTTCACCTGAAAGCTGGTCAGTGGCACACAGACATCTGTGTTGTGCTGCCGATTAAGAGTCCAAGAGATCTGGCAGGCATTCGAAATGATTAGGAATAGAAAACCTCATTTGGAAAAGAGAAACATTCATGAGGACCTGAGTTCAGTGACTTTCCTTTGTGTCTAGACTGCAGAAGAAAAAAGAGTTCGTTTTTTAAACTTAAAAGGGTACATTTTGAGAGTAAATACGATAGTTTTCGGTGTATTTGTTAACGAACGGCCACTCTATTTCTCTCTCAACTCCCTTGACTGTCCACATCTGAAGAGCTTTGCAATATGACCAGTATATCACTTTGCAATTTTTCCCCTTACTGTCACTCATATATTTTGCATGTTTCAATTAGTTTAATGTGTTATTTACTTGACATTTGTAAAGCTGATCTTGAAGATTCTTAGCATTTTAGCACTGTTCGACACTTCTAGTTGCAGAATTGTCCCCACACCCTGTCAGCCACGTCTATTTACATTCTGATTACAGCCCGCATTTCTGCCCTAGCTCTAAAAAGTCTTCACTTTCACTATGTGATATTCATTGATTCAATCATCATCTGTTATTTTATGATTTCTCCCAGTGCGTATTTTCTGAGCGTGTAATTTCTGTAATGGTTTCCTGGCAGACTATATTGCCCAAAATATTCGATATCACTTTCCTTGAGATGATAATACACACCAATCGTTCCTCTCAGACTTCAGGAGGTGCTTTGCCCTGGCTAGTGAGATGTGACATTTGTCGCTTCTGAACAGAAACCTGAAGAGTCTGTTCATGGTTGACATATTTTCCTTCTATTCTGCTTTTGTGATTGGAAAATGCTTTAAGGAGAACCGCTACATCGACCAAGGTCCTGAAAAAGCACAATGAAGAATAAATCTTTAGCCACATCACTATGAACATGTAGAGTGGGTGAGAATAAACCTTCATTGTAAACCACTGAAATGTAGCATTGTTTTCTACTGCAGCATAATGTAGCCTAGCATGCCTGAAATAGACCTTACTATTTTAAGAGTTAAAAGACACTTGGATTGGGGGAGATCTTCTCTGGCAGGCAAGGTGTTGTAGCAGAAAAAAACTTGTACCCCAAATCCTACTTCCAGTTTTTGAAACTCATTTGGTCTTGTACCAATCACTTTATTCATGAGCCTCAGATTTTGTCAATGAATACAATTTCTAGTTAAACAAACATGTCAGTGGTTCTAGGGGAAAGTATGATTTCATTCCCAGCCCCAATTTTATTCATTTTAATATGTGATTACTTAACTATTTTGGCAGGTAGAAATTTCCTACAAAGGAAGTCTGTCAGTTATATGCTATTTCAGAGAAATATAGTAGAAAGATTTTTTTCTTATTATTCATATGCCCTGCTCTTTATAGTTCATAGAAGGAATGTCATATACTGAGAGAGCCAGGTTATTATTTGTACAATGTTATAATTGTGACATCACATAATTTATTGGCTTTTCACGACAAAATCTGAGGACAAGGGATAGAAAGGTTAATTGAATTCAGTTATGGTGACAACTTCATTGCCGTCATATGGTGGCAGTAACATTAAGTGAAATAGCCATAAATTAAAAATGCAGAAATGCAAAATAGAATTCTCAGAACAAAACATTCTCCTTGAAAGGAAAGAAGTATACCGTTTTATCAAACCAGGGCAATAATCTGGCTGTCTTTCTGAGAATGGGTATGTATATATATACTTTCAGTACAAATTCTTCTTCCAGGATTAGTTTTATCTGATCATTTTCATATAGCACTTGATATGAAAGGTATATGAAATTAATGCCAACAGTATTCAGGTAAGAAAACAAAGAAAGGAAGAAAAATGGCTGGTAATTTGGAGAATTAAGCACCAGTTTAATGGGTGTCTGTTATTCAGTTCCAACAATTGCTTCTTGTAAGAATAAAGTAATAGAGATTCAGTGTCACTAAATAATCCCAAAGCTTTCAGAGGTAATCAGATATCTGTATATTTACACATAAAATCTTTTTAATGTTGCCATGAATCTAAACCTACATAAGATGTATTTCAGCAACATGTAGACCAAACAAGACACTAAATATATCTTCAAGTGTACAATTTGCAATAATTAGTCTATAGGTTTATAATTATTATTTTATAGATTTATAATTATCAGAGATTTATAAATATTAGTTAACTATAATTATCACTAATCCAAAGATTTATAATTATCAGTTAATGGAATTATATGGAAACATTAATGATAACATAATAATTCTCTTCAGATGCGGCTTCAGTTGGGCTAAGACAACTATTACCAATATCCAAGATAGAAGCATTATATCACTTCCCGTTACAGACCAAGTCCATCATTTCATCCCATTCTGGGATGCTGACATCTTAGTCTAGACTGTTGTAATATCTTCTCAGGGCTAAATTTTTTTTTTATCCTTTTCATTCTTGTTCCTCCCAAATGCTTCTCACAACAGTCGGAAAGATATTTATAAAATATAAACCACCGTTATGCTACCTTGTTCTACAAACCCACAACTGATGGTGCTTTGCAAGTAGAATCAACATTAAAATATTTCCTTTTGTGAGAGAAACCCCTTTTATATACTGATCCTGCTTCACCCTCTGAACCTACTATGTATCCTTCTTCTACTTTCTTTCCACTCCTGAAAACATCAAATTTTCTTGCTAGGAATTTTGCCAAACTTTTAAAATTAGGTTTATTTCCTAGAGCTTAAAGTGAATAATTCCTGTTCATTATTTATATTTCATTTATTAAAAAAATCATTGTATCAGAATAAGCACTTACACACTACTAGTTTGTAGTTTTCACACTTTGTCTTTATTTGTCCTTATTTTCCTTTTTAAATTATTTGTTGTTCTTTTCATAAGAACTGAAGCTCAGGACATCAAAGAATTTTTCTGACATTCATAATTTTACCCAAGATAGAAAAGTCTGTGTGTGTTAAGCATAGAATAAAAATATGATTTTGCTTAATACGTTCTTCCATATTAATGATGGAATTAGATATATAATAGCCAGCAGTCAGAATTTCTTCACCCAATAATTGAAATTACCTGTTGAAAAATGGAAATATCTGTCTTACAAACTTTCTTTTTCACCTTGCCCTTACATAATATGTAATAATTATCTAAGTAAGTGAGGTTATTTTTATCTACTCGTGCTTGATATTATGGAGAACCCATGTGTTACCAAGAATGTAAAAATGTAAAGATCCATCTGAAGGTATTATACTATTTGTTATTGGGTATTATCTCTTTCACTATTTCAGAACATTTATGATATTACTATACAATCTCAGCAACTAGATTACAATCACTGGAGACATTTAAGAAAATCATGATATTTGTGATTTACTCTAGAGTTTCCGGCAAAATTAGCTGAAATTTAGGGATTTAGCCTATGTCAGTCCTTTATGACAGCTTCCTCATGTTATTCTAGCCAGAATAGGAGAACGAGAGAATAAATGGCCTAACTGAAGAAAAGGTGGAGCACTGCATTAGGTTAACACAGGGAAGGAAGGCAATGTCAATTCTTTCAATACTTTCAATTTGAGAACATTAGAAGGAAAGAGTGTAGTATTTCAAAGTATTTCAATAAAATAAGAAATGTTTAACCTTAATAAGCAAATTTAAGAACATTAGAAGGAAAGAGTGTAGTATTTCAAAGTATTTCAATAAAATAAGAAATGTTTAACCTTAATAAGCTTTCTTTTAAAAAAACAATGTGCTCATTTGAACTAGAGGTTGCTTCTCTCTTTCCTTTGTTGATGCCACTGGACATCATGTAATAAATAAAATCTGTTGTCTCTTAAGTCCGGCCACTCTTTATTTCCTTTATTATTTTCAAAGCACTACGCCTAAAATAAGTTCAAATTTCTTTCAAATGGATAGCTTATTCTCACTTTGTTTTCCATTGATATGTAGGATTGTTATATTTTCTGTATTGTCGAAGAGATGGTGCTTCTGGCAATAAAATAGATTTGACTTTGCCTTAATTCAGTTGTAGCCTTTACATGTTAGTAGTGAATCTTATTTTATTAAAAAAAAATAATGTTTATTCATTTTTTAGAGAGAGAGAGTACAAGCAGGGGAGGGGCAGAGAGAGATGGAGACACAGAAACCAAAGCAGGCTCCAGGCTCTGAGCTGTCAGCACAGAGCCTGACGTGGGGCTTGAACTCACGAACTGTGAGATTATGACCTGAGCTGAAGTCAGACACTTACCCAGTTGTGTCACCCAGGTGACCAGTAGTGTAACTCATTTAATGCCTTTTAATTAATAAAGAGCTATATGCTTTTGCGTTTTAATAATTAATAATCTAAATACTTGCCCATGTTAGGACGTTGGAAAATGTTATAAGTTTTATTTTTATATGAAAATCTCCAGTGTTTCACAGAAGAAAAAAAGAAGTTGTTAATAAAAATAACAACTAAGCAGAGGCACACACGACATAATGCATATAATACAATGTGCATTAATATTCACCAAATACATAAAAGAATACTAAAGTGATAGAAATTGTTTGTTAGTACCTATGCAAACTCCTAAATCCATGAAAACATTAGACATCATGGTTATTTTTTTATTGTAACATAATGAAACACCTTTTATACAAAGATGTAAGTGGAAAACACATGGAACGTGAAAAAAGATTCTAAATCTATTCTGAACAAAGTAGAAATGAAAGAATAGAATATAAAACAAATGAACTGAATATATTTGTTCTTTCCTCAATCATAAGAGAGACTAGATTTTAAACAATCCAGAAAAAACAATTTATTCACTAGTTCATTGAACAAATGTATAATGATGTTTTGCTGTATGTGATACAGACATATCACACCATTCTTGATTACCAATAGCTAACACACTAAAAAGCTAAAATTTAAAAATTAATAATAAAAATTCAAAGAGTACAAGCCATACATACAAATGTCTCTAAAAAAATACTTTAAGAATTTGGAGTTGGGAGACATATTTTCAGCTTAGATATTCAAAAAACTACTCAAAGAAAGTATCTTTAAGGTGACTTTTTAGGTAAACCAAACAAGAACAAAAAAACAATAAAATAATGGTATTCCAGGTAAATTCGACTATAGTTGTACAACATTGTAAAACTCATTCATGGGAATGTCAACTCTTTAGTTAGAAAGAGTTTGGATCAATGTCAGTGAGTACAAGAAAATAAATATATGTTGAATAAATTGACTAAATGAATTACTCCGGAAAGATAAATTGAGGCCGATCTAAGTCTATTTAATAACAGGCCTATCAATTTGTCTGCTGAGGAGTATTTTAGTGTTTTGAACAAGGAGGTCTCAATCAGACAAACAATTTATAAAAATCTGACTATAGATTACAAAATGATTTCAAGGAAAATGTTATAAGCAAACAGAAGTATAAGAGAAAGAAAGTCTATGTATTATAAAATGTACATCAAGGTTGTGGGAGGCAGGGATGTACAGCAATTTTGTTTTTCTTTTGTTTGTTTTTTTTCCATGTAATGACAAGTAGATTCTAACAGCATAAATAGCTTTGGTGTCAGTACGAAGAAACTGAAAAATACAAGCCTTTAAAAAAAAGTCTTTGCTTTATTATATGTATTTCATTTTATAAAAGGCTCTTGCATTCGTTATTTTATCATTTCTGGGGAAGAAGAAAAAGAATGTAACAACCGTTTGATAGAGAAATCTCAGGAATTAAAAACTTTAGGAAGATATATTTGACACACAAAATAAAGAAAATTAGGAATGTTTAAGATTCATTTATCAACATATCCAGCAGGAATTAATCCTTAATTTTTCTACTATCTAAATATTAATATTTCAATTATTGTGGAAAGTACCCAAACTAAAAAGTCGATTTATCCTGGATACGTATTTTCACAAAAATCTCATAATCTTCAGAACTTGATGAATAATGATGTTTCTTGACACTGATTCAATTTTCGTATCCAATTGGCTGACAAAAAACCATACTGCTTAATTGCTGGATTCACTGTGGACCACATGTATTTTGGCTCTAATTGTAGCTGAAAAATATGAAACTTAGATTTCATCTGCAAAGAATGTGATTTTCTGGATTTGTTAGGAGCTAAACAAGTTTTACTTTGCAAACACCCTCCTCTTGCAAGAATAGTAGGTAAAAGCACTACTACAAAGCACGAAGAGGAAAGTCAACATTTCACCTTTAGGAAAGAGAATAAGTGAAGTTTCACGTAAAGAATTTGGGAAAATGGCTAATCGCTGACAAGCTCTCATTAGGAGAAGCCTGGTGAGAGGGGCTATGAGTAAGTTCAGTACCTTAGAGAGGGTGACAGAATTTTGGGGTTAATATCATAGGCTTCAGAACCATGATCTGGGAGTGACTAAGTACAGGCGAAAATTTCTCTGATGTTCTAAACTAGGAAAGAGGATAATGTAGCAATTATCTCCAAGATTGAATTTGGAAGGCTCTAAAACAATCTTGTACAGTTATTTCCCTATGAATGGGCACCTAAGTTGTTTACATTATTTTCACTTACATTTAAAGTTGTTCGACCTGAATATTTATGCAAGATGATATGATTTCTATAAAGCAATTCTCATATGTGGCATTACATAAAATTCCTTTCTGTAAATTCATTAGCAAAGCAACGACACCAGTGTATGAAGTTTCATATACATCCATCACTGTCAGTGGCCCTATTAGGTTCTCATGATACTATATTTTTAGATTTCGCTTATGTGATCAGTAATAATATCACTGTTCTTTTATTCACAATTCTCTAATTATCATTCAAAGTACTTTTTCATATTAATCATTTGGAGTTTTCTCTTCAGTGTCATATCTGCTAATATACCTGTTAGTCCATTGACGAGTTGTCTTTTTCTGATCAATTTGAATAAACTCTTTATAAAAATATTTAAATATGGGATCTGAAAGTGTAAATATAGAAAAAAATAGGAGAAAAGTTTTTTAACATTGGTACTTTATTTATTTAACCCGAAGGGCTTTTATAAGTACCTATATATAATAAGGCAAGTTCCCATCATTGTTTATCCTTTTTTTCAATTCTAGGGCAGTTGTTCTTTTGTCAAAACCTTAACATTATTTTAATACAAGTGTAATTTATACAAAATTACATGGTATTATCATGAAAATTGTATTTACATATTCATTTTTCATTTAAATTCTTTATGAACATATTCTTATAGTCCCAAAGCAATCTACACATTTGATGCAATCCCATCAAAATATCACCAACGTTTTTCACAGAGCTAAAACAAATACTCCTAAAATTTGTATAAACCACAAAAGATGCTGACTAGTCAAAGCAACATTGAAAAAGAAAAAAAAGAAATCTGGACACATCCCATTTCTGGACTTCGTGTTAAATTACAAAACTATAGTCATCAAGAAAGTATGGTATTGGCACAAATATAGATACATAGATCAACAGAACAGAATAGAACAACCAAAAATGGACCCACAACTACACGGGCAACTAACCTTTAACAAAGCAGGAAAGAATGCCCAAAGTAAAAAAGACTCTTCAAGAAATGCTGTTGGGAAAACTGGATGGCAGCATGCAAAAGAATGAAACAAGACCACTTTCTTACAACATACACAAAAATAAATTCAAAATGGAGGAAAGAATTAATTTTGAAATAGGAAACCATCAAAATTCTAGGGGAGAACAGAGGCAGTAACCTCTTTGACATCAACCATAGCAACTTCCTTCTAGATATGTCTCTTGATTCAAAAGAAACAGATGCAAAAATAAACTATAAGGACTTCATAAAAAATTAAAAAATAAATAAAAAAAAATCTTCTGCACAGTGAAGGAAACAATCGACAAAACTAAAAGTCACTCTTAAGAATGGGAGAAGATATCTGCAAATAATACAACTGATAAAAGGTTAGTGTCCAAAATTTATAAAACTCAACACCAAGAAAATTAATAATTCTGTTAAAGAATGGGCAGAAGACATGAACAGAAATTTTTCCAAACAAGACATACAGATGCCCAACAGACACATGAAAAAATGTTCAACATCATTCATCACCAGGGAGATACAAATCAAAATTACACTGAGATATCACCTTACACCTGTCAGAATGGTTAAAATAAAAAATGAAAGAAACAAGTGTTGGTGAAGATTTGTAGAGAAAGGAACCCTCTTTCACTATTAATGAAATTGCAAACTGGTATAGCCACTGTGAACAGTATGGTGGTTTCTCAACAATTGAAATTAGAACTACCCTTTGATCCGGCAATCGGATTACTAGGTATGTACCCAAAGAATATAAAAATACTAATTTAAAGTGATATATGCACCCTGATTTTATAGCAACATGATATATAATAGCCAAATTGTGGAAAGAGCCCAAGTCTCTAATCTGATCTGATAAAGAAGAGATATTGTATAGATTATATAGATATAGATATGAATTTGGATATAAACGGACATATAGAGACAGTTATAGAGATATATACAATTTAAATAATACTAAACCATAAAAAAATGAAATCTTGCCATTTTCATTTATGTGGTTGGAGCTAGAGAGTATTATGTTATAAAAAATGAGTCAGAAAGAGATAGACAAATATAATATGATTTCACACATACGTGGAATTTAAGAAACAAAGCAGAACATAGGGGAAGGAAAAAAAAATGAGAGAGGGGAAGAAACCATAAGTGACTTAACTATAGAGAACAAACTGAGGGTTGACAGAGGAAGGTGAGTGGGTGATAGACCACATGGGTGATGATATTAAGGAGGATATTTGTCTGAGCAGTGGGTGTTATATGTAAGTGATGAATCACTAAATTATACTCTTAAAAGTGATATTACACTATATGTTAACTAACTAGAATTTGAATAAAAATTTGAAAAATTAAGTCAGTCAGGTAAAGACAAATACCATATGATTTCAGTCATATACGGAATTTAAAAAACAAAACAAATGAGAAATACGAAAAAAATGAGAGAGAGAGGCAAACCAAGAAACAGACTCTTAACTAAAGAAAATAAACTTATGGTTGCCAGAGGCGAGATGGGTGGGCGGTGGTTAAATAGGTGATGGGGATGAAGGAATGCACTTGCAATGAGTACCGGGTGTTGTTTAGAAATGTCAAATCATTATATTATACACATGAAACTAATATTACACTGTATGCTAACTAACTGAGATTTAAATAAAAACTTAGAAAAAGTAAAAATATAAAATACTAAACCAGAAATCCGTTTATAAAATATAATTTTTACGCCATTACATCTAAATTCTACTAGATAAATTGGAGTGGGTTTTTCCTACTTCAGCAAGTAGGTCCTGCACTTCATTGTTAAATTTATTACTAAATATTTTCATAGATTTTTTGTTAATATTAATGCAATGATTCAGCTATTTACCTTTCTAGGGACTTACTGATAAAGCCAAGAATAGATTTTTCATGTATTTGATGACCTAAAAATTCTCTAATTAATGTTAGTTTTTTTTTTGTTTATTTGTTTTGTTTCGTTTTGTTCTGTTTTGTTTTGTTTCTAGAGCTTGGTTTTCTCGGGTTTAAAATTTATTGTCCACAAACACAAATTCTTATTTTCTTGTCTTCTGGTGCCACTAGGACCTTAAAATAAGGTTAAATAATCATGCTAAGAAAAGTTAGCCCTCAAAAATTCTGTTGTTACTCAAATTCATTTTTATATTTCCTAAATTAAGAAGTTATTTGTTGTTGAGACTTGAAAATAGACAGTATTAAATGCATGGTTTTATTTTATTCTTACCTCATTTAGAGTTTGGATAAGAGATAATTGCTGGTTTCTACAAATATTTCGACATCTAATGATATGAGCATATTTATTCCCTTTCATATGTTAATATTAATATATTTCTTATGTAGGTTTATTCTCATATATCAGAGAATTTTTTAGTAATGTATATTCTTTTAATTTACTGCTATGTTCCCTAACTTTATGTTTAAAATAGACTTACCATAATGTCGCAATAATCACAATAAGATTATTCTATACTTTTTATTGTGTAACACAGAAGATCTTTACACTAAAGTTGTGTTAACTTTATACATCGATTTGGAAAGAATTCCATGTATTTTTAAGGTAATTTAAATAGCATTAGGCTTGTCAGCCATTTAGATGAAAGATATCTTTACATTTGACCTTAGTGACACTTTCAACATTAAATCTTTACACCTCTAATTGATTCTCTGACAATTTTTTTTATCACAATTTCAACTTCTTTTGGGTTAATTTTAGTAATGTATATTTGTGTTTTGGGTCGTCTTTGGCTTAATATATTTTGTGTTCATCTAGATTTAAAGTACATTTTTAACATAGTGGCTCACCATGTGATATTTTTACCCTCAGAACAATTAAGAAATGATAATCATGGAAATGTGTATGACTCTTTAATTCATGGTGTGAAATCACTGAAGAATGAGCCATAAGAGATGAGATACTCACAATTTGGAAATCTTTGATATGCCACAAAACCTTAATTTCTGTTGTTATTGTCGTCATCGATTTTGTTTTTCTCTTGGAGCATGTTGCAAAGTCATGACTACATGTTCAAAAATCTCATTTTGCAAATCACACTGTTACTGTTAACGATTCGATTTCCTTTTTCTGAAAATAATTTGATATTTTACTTGCTTTCTATGATTGTAGAAATAGAAACTTTCAAATATATAACCTTACGATCTTTCAGGAGAAAATAAAAAACGAAACACGCTATTATTACTAAGTGCTGTTATTTTATCATTGTCATCAATACAATCACCCTTCAAATATGAATAACTTCACATAAAAGTTTTCTTGAATCATAATAGGCACTATTATTGCTTTGTAGTGATCTGTCTGTTATGGAATATAGCTGATAATTATCACTCTGAAGTAAAATGCCATTTCTTCACATATTATTTTCTTTGAAACTCTTTGGTGTGACAGAACACAGTAAAATCATATTATAGTGCTGATATTAAAATCATGACATTTTCAAATATACCGGAAAAAAATACAGTATTTTACTTCGTTGCCCCCCAGAAGTATCCTGTTTATTTGGTGACTTTCTTGTTGTAATTTACTAGGAAATTTCATAATGTAAGAAATAATTGCCACAGAATAATTGTCAAAAAATTACAAAAATTTTACGTTCCTTAACCTATATATTCATTTCTAGTAATACTATTATGTTAATTAAATTTAAAACACACTTCATAGTTTATCTTCATTCCCTAAGCACCTGTCAAAAATTTTATCTAGATAAATAATACACTGATTATATGAGTTTTTGCAAGACATTTAATAAGTATAATACTTAGTTAACACATATATAAAAGGGGACACTTTATCAGGTTTCTTTCAATTCTCAAATTGTGTTATCTCTGATTTAGCTTGGGTCAACAAACCAGGTGTTAAGGATCAAATAAGAAAATTCTATATCGGTTATAAGAAAATGAATCAGGTCATGTAATTTCGATTGGCTGAGCTAAGTTTGGAAGAAAATGCCACCCAATGGGACTAACTTCTGGCACATCAAACATAAAGGAAATCTGGGTATTTTTTGTTGTCGTTGTTGTTTTTGCTTTTGTTTTCATTGGTATGTGAATTAAAAGTGTAGAAAATAAAAACTGTATGTATATAAGCAACTAGAAGTTCTAGGATTAAAGGAGTCAGAGAAATAGATGTAAGCTTCTACCTGAAAAGTGGAAAATAGTAACAAATTAATAACAATAAAAATATCTAATAGTTACTGAATACTTCTTATGTGTCTGGCACTCTGTTTCATGTGAATTATCTAAATTGACTCTCAAAATAATTGTATCATGTAGGTAATATTCCATATTTATGTAACAGTTGACCAATTCAATTTCATACTTGAAACCATGAAGGGATAGTTAATTTGTATAATCAGAGTCAATCTCGAGAGTGTAAACTTTTTTTTAATAATCAACCTTTGCCCACTTTAATTATAATCTCCATACCTACATTGCTGTTAATTTTGAATCTACCAAAGCTTTATAGGATTTGCATACATTTTTATTTTCTGTACTCAAATCAAGCATTTAATTTTGTGTTGTTATCCTCATTGTACAAATAAAAAACTGTGATCCAAACATAATCATTACTTGTTCAGATTCACCAAATTATCGATTAACAAAGCCATAATCAGCCTCTATGACATAACATCTTCTTGTCATTCTTTAATAGAAATACTTTTAATACAATAGGATTTGAGTAGTAGCAGGACTGAAAGAAGAGCATAAGAAAATATGGATAATATGGAAGCAAATATCTCTTTGAGTTTTACCAACCTTATCCATAAAATTAGAATAACTATTATCTACATTATAGTAACATTGAAATAATTAAAAAGAAATTATTTATAAAATATTTAAATTATATGAGAATAAAGTAAACACTAAATAAATGTTGGTTTTCATTCTTATCACCATCAACCATAAGACTAAAGTATCAAGTGGCATTACAGGAAAAAATCACAAACAAAACACAAAATAAAAAACTTCATAGAAATCATTATTCACTGACTTATACATTTCAAACAACAAATGAGGTAATAAAAGTGTGAAAAATGTTTACCAGAGTGTTTGCGAAATGACAGGTGCACAAAAAAATAATGTTTGATGAGAATTATACAATGGAATCTTCCAGGAGAATAATATGTTCACAAAGAAGAATTACTGGACTACTATCCAGGTCAGGATGTTCCAGCTGAGCTTTTCTGCAGGCACTCCTGTTTTTTAGTACACATACCTAGGTCACTGCCACAGACTATGTGAGTCTGGAGTTCTCTCTTGTCCAACAAGAGAGCGGACTTAGAATTGAATACAAGAGAGGCTAATGTCAGGGGAGATAAGAGCCCTGAATTGGGGTTTTGATTCCGTATTTATCGAGTTCACAAGATATTACCCATGTGGTGAGCATGAAGAAAACAATCAGATAGTAATCATTAAATTGTATGTGTAAGAAGCAGAGGTCTGCGGGGCAAGTGGAGTTTGTGTTCTACATTGCATTAGACGGAAAGTAATTTTATTCATGATCCCACTATAATATCTCACTACCTAGTCTCTGGCGTTTTCACTCCGCGGTGGCAGCTTTCCGCACTATGCTTTTCTCCAACGCGTTTATGTAAGTAGAACCTATTCCTCCACCGGTCATGCTTCATCAATTCATATAGATGAGAGATGGATAGATATATTGATTGATAGATAGATAGATTAGAAAATAGATAATAGATGAATGTGTGTGTGTGTGTGTGTGTATGTGTGCTGATGTGTTTATGTCTCTCTCACACTAAGCAACAATTTCTTCCATTATTCACAAATTAGTCATTTTATTCAAGGAAGGGTTAACAGGCTTCCCAAGTAATACAAGTTAAAAAAAAAAGAGAGAGAGACATTTGGAATAAAGAACCTTCTTTAAAGAAAATAAATATGGATTCGAAAACTAAAGGCTAACCAGGCTATCCATAATTACAGAGAAATAAGAAGGCCGCCTAAGTCTCGATAGAGAATTACTTAAGCTAGAAATACAAAACAAAGTAATGTTTCCATCAGTGAAGGAGTAACCCTTGAATAATTTACAGCTGCTTTTCTTTAGGGAAGCAAGTAATTATTTTCTAACCTATCAGCATAGATTATCAGGTTTCTGCATTTGTATAAAATTGCTTTATTGTATTTATTATTATAATTTGTGATTTTTTTTTTGCTATTCAAGGACTTTGTTATGATTTAAATGGCTTGCACAAGGTCATTCTTCCGAGACTTGGATTTATAGTAAAAATCGTTTCTGAATTCTTAACATGAGTTCCTGACGATGTGTTTTAAAAATATATTATTATAATTCTATACTTGTAAACCCAAAGATTAAATATTTCTTTTTACTTTTATATACTTTACATATTTTTTCAGAAAAAATTCAACAACATTTGGTTTATGTTAACATATACATAGTCAAGTCGTTCTAAAATTCAATTTTACAGAGAGTTTGTCTGTTTCCATTAAGTTGATTTTAAATAAAGTCACAGGAACTTATTCATTCAGTAAAGATCATTATTATGGGATAGAGTTTATATAAAGTATTATTTTAAAATGTTATATTTCTCTGGAAGATTAATATTTAGGAATCATATCATGAAATCACATACTACCTTTTACTTTTTTAATGTAATGAAAGTCTTTCTGTATCACAAAATATGTGTTCTAATTTTACTAGCATCAGAGTATAAGGCTTTGGGGGCAATGGCTTCTCCATTTGATGAATAAAAATAAGATAAATAATTGATCTGTATATGCAATTCAGAAACAGTTTTATCTAAAAGCGTGTATGCATTTTATTGTGATTTCATGAGTTCCAGAGTCCAATGATTCTGATGGCTGAATTTTGAACTGAACTCTTAATCTGAAGTCTTTGAATTCCTAATGAATTTCACAGTACCATTACCATCAATCAAAGCTATTTTCTTTTCTTGTTATTCATATTCGAGTCATCATAAAATCACAGTGACTTGGCAAAGTGGGTAAAATGAAACGTATGATGATTGAAAGCCATAAAGGTTGAATCACTAGTTTGTATAAGGTGTATGAAACCTTCGGTAATGTTTCTTAAACATTTATCATTTTAAAATTTAGAAAATGTATTCAATCACTTGCATAGCTCACTCAACCAAAATGTTGAACCAAATAATATATCACATGGAAGACAGAATAAAATATAACAAAATGTCAAGATCCTTTTATAATTTTTTAGTCACAAAATTTGCTTTACTTTTCCTCTTACCTTTCTTGTTACAAAACACATAATTTAAGCTGAAAAAATACATTTCAGTCATACATAATACAAATAATCTTCAAAACAGGAAGATCTTAAATGGCTCAAACTATGGAGGGCCATAGTCTCAAGTCTAAGACTTTCCTCATAAGTTTCTAGACCCAGGCAGAATAACGTAATGTCTTCTTCTCATTCTGTAAATTAAAATAATCGGTCACTCTTTACCTAAGTGTTTTATCTGGAAAATTATTTAATTGTATATTTGTACTATAACAAAGACATTTCTGGGGGAAAATATATTTGAATTTAATTTAATTTAAATTATTATATTATGTCCTATTACAGGGATTTCTTAGGTGTAGCACAAATCTTGAGAATAAAGAAAGCAGACATTTCTCATTTTACTTGAGCAAATTTTCAAAAACTATTTTAACGGAGCCCCTTTTTAAATATATGTTTTGTGATCTCATAGAGTTGGAGGAGGCCTTGGTAAAAGATATTCTAAAATAAGAGCATCTAAAGGAAACAAAAGGCCATCATGCTTAGGTTCCATTTATTGATGTTTCTTTGAAAACATTACTATTCCTCTATATTTGCTTTCTCTAGGGACAGAATCATAAATGTTAAACCAGGTTTGACTATTTACACAAATACGGCATTGCATGTGTGGCTGTAGTACCATGGTGTTTTTTATTCTTCACAGAGACAAACACTGATATGCCATTCTGAGCAATTCTATTTGGAATGAGAAACCTGTCTATAGAACCCAGAACCTTAGCATCTTGGCCTTTTATGTCCTTTAAATCTCAAGGGAATGGAAGCAGAGATGAATTTGTTAGGGACTACAAACCAGAGTTAATATTTGAATTACTGGTGTCTGATTACCTGCTGTGCCAATTACAGAATCTGGTTAACTCTGCATTTCACCACTCACAGCAGTGTTAGGCCTATTTAAGTTGTATCAGTTCAACAGGCCTGGCATATCTAATAAAAATTGAAAGAACTGGCAGTAAAAAAGAAAAAAAAATGATGTTTGCAGATAACGGCATTGATCTAAACTTTAAACATTGCATTCGAGGTTGTATTGGTGATGACTCATTTCTTAGTGTGGTTGCTCTTTGCTTAGATTTTCACAGAGTTGGATGCATAATCAAATTTAACTAGATTTCATTTATTGTAGGAATATACCCATGCAAGGTAGATCCTCACACCTTTCTTTCCAGCAACTTTCTTACTTCAACCTGGTAGTATATGCCCTAAACTCAGCAAACCATCAAACACAAAGTGTAGTCTGATGTGGAATTCAAGGAAGGATTAGAGAGGAAAATGAAAACGTATATGTTGAATTATTACAAAATGTTGATGGATGCTGGCAATAAACAGTCTGTGCACCTCTCTAAGGTCAATTCTCCCTCTGTGCATGTCCATCCATCTCACCTGCTCTCCTCGGATAATGTCCTAGGAATTGTTGTTTCCTTTAATTTTTGCATTATTAATCATCACGTCTAGTTTATCACCCACAGAAAGTAAAATTATGATAGCCCCGTTATTAAGAATAAAGCCTTCTCATCCCACATTCCTCAGTAGCTACACCTTCATTACCCTTTTCCTCTTTACAACAAAACTGTTCCATCGGTCTCTAAGTCTTCTCTTCTTTTTCTCTCTTCTACATCTGCCAATTTGTTGTTGACTACCATCACCTCCTGAGTCTTCTTTTGTCCTTCCATCAATGATCCCATCAATACTTTACTCTGATTCAATGGCTGGTTTGTTCTCCTCTAACTTTATATATCTCCAAGCCTTACCAGCGAAGATCAGTCTTTCCTCCTTGAAACACTTTCTCTTACTACCTTCCACAGAATACATTTTCCAAGTTTTTTCCTTTCATCACACTCTCGATCTCTACTTCTGGTTCTTTAGCATCTCCAAGCAGTGGAAGGGCCCGGAGCCCATTTACGATGTAAATTTTCTAACCCATCTTATGAATTTTAAACACTAAATACAGTGTCAACAAATTAATGCTTCCAATGAAATTTTCTTCTGTACTACAGGTTAGTGTGTTTGCAATTTAAATTCCCTGCAATTATTGTAAAGTCTGTATCATATCTGAATCCAAGTCTGATTTTTTTAATGTTTCATTAGACTGTATTTTTTTCTTTACTTGTAGCATTTCTTATATATTTTTTTGAAAGCTGGACATGATATATTGGATAAAAGGACTGAGACAAATAGCTCTTTAATATGAAGCCTTATATGATTCTGGTTTGTGGTCGGCAGTGTTTAATATTTGTTGTAGCTTTAAGTGCCAAAGCTCCAATTTCCTCTAGCGTTCATGTTCTGTTTTCTTCCTCCATGCTATATTTTTATTTCCCTCAGGACTCTTCCTTATATAGAATCTATATAGTGTAGCTCATTGAGCTGCAGTCCACTGTGAGTATACTGAATACTGGAGTCCTAATGATGTGTTAGTAAGGTGTCAAGAGGAGAAGCATTCTAGCCCTATGATTATATCTCAGTCTTTTAATGAGCCTGTGTGTCTGGTCTATGATCTTTGTAAGTGTTTCTTATCCTTATCCACATTTTAAGTAATACAAGAAGTATAGAATGGGATGGCAGGAGGTAAATGAGAGAGGGAGACACAGATCTGTTCAGGATCTGATCTGTCAGCATAGAGCCCATTGCAGGGCTTGAATGCATCAACTGCGAGATCATGACCTGAGCAGAAGTTGGACACTTAACCACTGTGCCACCCAGGTGGCCCTGTAACAGAGGTCTTCTTAAGTCTTTTCCTGTCAGAGCATAGGCATTCGTTCCGGAGAAAGACCTGGGCATATTGCACAATGGTAATTTTCTCCCTCTGCCAGTGCCACAAAGGGTTCTTTGTTGGGTCTTATGAGAATTTGTTAGGACTCCTGGAGGTAGAGCATTAAATTCTTGAGAAGGCTGCTGTAAGACTGTGACCAGAGGAATTTCTCCTTCTCACTCCTGATCACTCAGCTTTCACCCATCCATCAAATTCCCATTGAAGAGTTCCTATCAGTGTATGGCTGCAGCAGCATCTGCTGCAGCAAAGCAGACCTTGGCTGTGACCCGCTGGATTGACATGTCTCTCCACATTTGAGGGGAGTGGTTTGCCCTGTGACCTCAGTTCTCTGATGATTCCAAGAGAAGTCATTGATTTTCAGTTTGTTCAGCTCTTTCTTAATGTAAGGACAAAAATGATGACTTCCAAGCTCTTTATATTGTGGAGCTGAAACTGGGAAGTTCTATATCAATAATTTATTCAACAAGTCCACTTAAATTAACTTCTCAAAACCTAAGTCTGATCTTTGTCCACCTCCATTCAACTTGCTTTTTCCCTATGCCTTTCCCATATCCTGAAATGGCAACTCCGTCCTTAAGTATGCTCTGACCCTAAGTGTTAGAAACATTTTTTTTTATTTTTATCTATCAAACTCATATATTCTATGAGGAAACCCAGTTCACTTTGTCACTTTTTGTTACCACTTCCACCACCACTACCTTGGTCCAAACATCAATAACATGAGTTATTGCAAGAGCCTCGTAATTGGTCACCTTACAACTGTCCTTCACTATGTACACTCCATCATTAAAACATTAGCAGTAGTAGATCCTCTTCAAGGATGAGTACAATCTTGTCTTTCATCATTCTCGAATTTACTCTCTCACTATGAATAAAACACAAACCCAGTATTAGGTAAATCTCTCTCTACTACCTTTGCTCTACCATTGCTGTACTCGGCTCCAGCCATGTCTTCTGTCATGTCCTTGGAATACACCCATGCACACTCATTTAGGGCCTTTGCATTTATTCTTCTATCTGTTCCATTTTACCTCAAGTGCTTATATTACTTACTTCCCACTGTGTTCAAATTATACCTTCTCTGTGAGGCATCCCTTGACCAGTGCTTTTAGAACAAACTGCACCTCAGGTTTATTTTCCTTCACAGTACCTATTCATAGTCCTTGATGGTATGTGTTTATTTCTGGATATATGCATTCCTGTGTGTGTTTATACCAGAAGAATATAAGATCCCTGAAAGCAAGTGCATTTATCCACTTTGTAAACAAATGCATCACCAGAGTCTTGAAAACTGACTTAGGTAAAATAGGTGATGAATATATTTTTATTGAATAAATGACTAAATTTTAGACCATTCAAATGAGAATACACTGGCTCTATTCTATCTGTTCCTGAATATAAAAAGCAGAGAGGCCTAGCTATATTTATAGATACTTTTATACCTAAAACTTACAGTTAGTTCTTGTGGTTAAATTTAGTGTGAAATTTTGACCTTATTAGAGGCTATTAAAGTAGAGAGAATAGAATAATGATAAATGAAGCTTAAATGGGATGAGAGCATCATTTATTGTTTTCCTCTAATTCCTTTTTTCTCTGTAGTGTGTTTTTAATACTAAACATTTTGGCAAGTGGCCCTGGTTGATGTAGGTAGCTACAATTTTCATGTACTATGCCACTTGTGTTCTAACCTGATAAATACATTTATGTTAAAAGATAAGCTCTTTCTGAAAAAAAGTACAATTATTCTGCTTTCAATATGACCTGAAAATAGTGAATGCTTGCTTTTCAACTATATATATATATATATATATATACATACATATATATATATATATATATATATATATATTTTGCTGTTTAATTATTTCTTAAAATTACATAAGCAGCTCCTCACATCCAGAGAGTTTATGCTTAGGCATTTGATCAAGTACTTATCCTAAATCTCAGACTACTTAGTAATTAAAACTTTTCTAAGAACCTGCGTTTTTAATATAGAATCACTTCTAAATTAAATTATGATCAATTAATCATTTCTCTAATAGTAATGATCATTATTATAATAGTGTTTCTTTTCCTAATTTTCATAATCATGTTATAAGTAGCAGAAAATATCACACCTGGCTAGCGGTTTGGGAGTGACATAGAGCTCACTTCTGTGCTTTCCAGCTAATAGAAATTGTTAAAGAATCCCAACACATTTGTGTAGTTCTTACCTATCCCTACAGTTTTTCCCATGAAATATGGAGTAGTGCTTCTTTTTTCCTTTTCCATTCAAGTAAAGAAGACCCTAAAGAATATGAAGTTCACAAAACGTGAAGGAGTAAAAAGAATTCAAGCTATCATTCAAGGTTGCCTTTAGCAAAAACTCACCTGTGTAGTAACTAGCAGTGGAGTTGGAACAATTGTAAGAACACTTTTAAACATTTCCTTCTCTGAAAATTACAAGATATTGCACTGTTTACTACTTTACCCCCGTGCTTATGTAGAAACGCATTCTACATTCAATGTCAGCATTCCCATCTGGCAAAGGCATTATTTTTATTTCTACATAAGTGTCTGCATAGGAAGCTGATAATTTTCCCACTAATGAAACTGGTAGACTTTAACTTAGAATTAAAAAAAATTTAAAAGAGAAACTGGTATCTTCTTTTTGGAAATAATTAAAATTCTATATACAGTCTCCAGGAAGAATAATGCAAAGTAAAGTATCACCTGCTATGAAAAGAAAATTCAAGAAGGTCCCATTTAATTTATTGATGTGTGTATCTTATTGGTATAAATATTGGCTAAAATTAACAACTCAGGAAACCACAGATGTTGTTGAAACTGTGGGAAAAGGGGAACCTTATTGCACCGTTGGTCGGAGTGCAAACTGGTGCAGCCACTCTGGAACAGTATGTAATTTCCTCAAAAATTTAAAAATAGAACTGCTCCTCAACCTAGCATTTGCACTACTAGACTTTTATCCAAAAGATACAAAAATGCTGATTCAAAGGGGTACATGCACCTCAATGTTTATAACAGTGCTATCAACAGTAGCCACTTTATGGAAAGAGCTCAAATGTCCATCAAACGATGAACAGATTAAGAAGATGTAGTACACACACACACACACACACACACGGGAATACTACTCAGTGGTGAAAAAAATGAAAGCTTGCCATTCACAACAATGTGGATGGAACTGGAGGGCATAATGCTAAGCAAAATGTATCAGTCGGCTAAAGATGGGTATCACATTTCATTCATATGTGAAACTTGAGAAACTTAACAGATGAACATAGCAAAGGGAAGGAAAAATAAGATAAAAACAGAGAGGCAAATCATAAGAGACTCTTAAATACAAAGAACAAACTAAGGGTTGGTGGGGATGGGTTAAATGGCACGAAGGAGGGCACTTGTTGAGATGAGCACTGGGTGTTATATAAGTGATGAATTACGGGTTCTACTTCTGAAGCCAAGACAAACTGTATAGTAACTAACTTGAGAATGAATGAATAAATAAATAAATAAATAAATAAAATCTCAAATTTCAAAAGCAATGATGTTTTATGCATTTTAAATGTTTGTTTATTAATTCTTTATTTATTTTTGAGAGAGAGAGAGAGAGCATAAGTAGGGGGTGGTCAGAGAGAGAAAGAGAGAGAGAATCCAGAGCAGCCTCTGCATTGATAGCAGAGCTGGAATCCTTGAACCATGAGATCATGACCTGAATTAAAATCCAGAGTCGGATGCTTAACTGGCTTAGCCACCCAGAAGCCCCATCTATTTATGCATCTTATAAATTACTGATAAATGACCATATAAGAACCGAAAAGACTTTCAACTGCATGCAAGAAATTAAAAGTAAATAATTAAATACAATTTACTTTATAATTCTGTTTTTTGAATTCTGATTCTCATGTCATATTCTACCTTTATGATGGAAGTTACAGTTAGTTAAAATAAGCTGTGTTATTGATCTACAATTTAGAGATATTACACTGCATATTGATTTTCATAAATGAAACACAATTTTGAATATACTTACAAATAATATATTTCAACCAGGTTCATGTGTCCAATAACATCAAATTGCTCCTTTCAAATATGAATTAAATTTGGCAAATATTTTATATACTTATTGGTTAATGTGTTGTACTAAAGGTTACTAAAAAATTAGATTTTTTTTTTCCCTGAAGGAGCTTAAGATCTCATTATTGGGTCAGACGGTATAATCATGGGAGCCACCAATTTTTTTGTGTGTTGTAGTGCCGAAGAATTTTGCCTTTGTCGTTAACATATTTCTCCAAATTGTGAAATTCAGAGTCAATAAAAAGATGTATTAAATAATTATCCCACTCAGTGGCTCAACAAAGTTCCAGAAAGACCTGAGGTCTTCCTAAAGGCGTACCAGTAAGCTATACCAGTGCTGGGGTAAACTAGCCACCCCCCCAAAAAATGAGCATATTTCCTTTTTTTCTTTTTAATTGAAGTATAGTTGACACCAATGCTACATTACTTTCAATTGTACAACATAGTGGTTCCATACACTTATACATTATGCAATACTGACCACAAGTGTGGTCAATGCTATTACAATACTATATTCCCTATGTTCTACCTTCTATTCCTGTGACTTATTCATTCCATAACTGGAAGCTTATATCTCCCACTCCCTTTCACCCATTTTGCCCATTCCCCCATTCTGCTCCTCCCAGCAACCATCAGTTTGTTTCATATGAGTATATTTCTGAATTAAGAGCTGAAAGCTACATACTTAAAGTTCTTTATTCATACAAATAAATTTATCTGAGTAGAGTTTTGTCAAAAATGATTCAGATGACTTGTATCAAAATAATTCAATTCACCACATGACTAAGCTAACAGGATAATTTCCATGGCTCCAGGAACTTTTTAAAATACACAATTGATGGGGCGCCTGGGTGACTCAGTCAATTAAGCATCCTATTTTTGATTTTAGCTCAGGTCATGTTCTCATGGTTCGTGAGTTTGAGCCTTGCATCAAGCTCTGCGCTGACAGCACAGCGGGTGGGGTCTACTTTCTTAATATTCAACTGAGATGTTATATTCCAGCTTCTTAAATAATGAACTCTTCAATTTTATGTTGAAATTCACATTCAGAAAGAAAAAAAATATACTCTAATTAATTATAGAAAGTATTAGGAAAAAATGTAGCTTTATAGTTGGAATATACCAACTTGTGTGTAATTAAGATTTTAAGCATTATATTCTGTTAGTGTAGTTTTTTGGATATAATTTTACTTGTGATATCTTTACACCATTTAGTTATTACCTGGACAGAAGACCTACAGATTTTATTTATTTTTTTGTAATAAATCTGAGATGAACTGGTGTTAGTGCTGATTTTGTTTTATTGTATTGATAGATAAAATGAAGGCCTACTATTCTTCCAAATTATTCTACAGACATAATCCTGAATAACAAAACTCTAATGGCCAGGAGAAAGAAAGAAAAAAAAAAAATAGGTTTTTCCTGCTAAACATATTCTTGGAAACATGCCACAATGGGGACTATATCAAAATTACCTTTGGAAAACATGAATATGAATATAAGCTACCGACCTGTGGAATAAGAGCGATGAAAAAGAGAAATTCAAGAGATTATTGTTTAAGATCTTAAAATTCTCCACGCAGTTTTATAACGCTGCCCTTCCATCACCAATCTGAAACAATTCCAATTATTTTGGAATTGGAGCGCCAGAAAAATCTTTCTCAAGGGTGGACTGAAGAAACCCAGGATCTGGGAAATCAGGCTCCAGGTTTAGATTGTTGGCTTTGCACATCTGATGATACAATCTGCGGCTATCTTCTGGAATCCCTTCCATCCAGTGCAGAAGGTGCTTTGTGCCTCCCCGTCTCCCACCGTGGCTTCAGGACATTGGAGGTATGCAGGTGGGTCTGTGTGGCGGAGTATCAGTGCCTGAGCCTCATTTATGTCACCTCTAGATTGCTGGAATTCTCTGAACCCTTCAGAATGGAACAGTTCTCTGCCTCAAATGTTGGTGTTGGAGGTCACAGAATATCTTCAGCGGGTGCCCCCAGGCCTTCATTTTGCTGAGGAGAGAACTCAGCCTAATGGAGTCAACACGACTTGGGGAGGATTTCGGGTTCTATATTCTATCTTCTGCCAACACTTGCATTGTCAGTTTTAGACCCTCTTCCCACCCCCGCCCCTACCCCCCAAAGTGGATGTTTGAGTAAAGAACCCAATAAAATGGTCAGTCTATATTTAAAAAAATCCACCTACTAATTTTTAATGTCACTCAAACTTTATTACAAAAACATTCTATAAATCTGAGTAAATGCATGGAAACACAAGATCCTTCTATATTTACATGTATTTACAGAAACATTAAATGTACACTGCATTACATTTAACAAAATTTCAATTTTAGGATTTTGTTTCAACATTGTTTTAATTGTTGTAATAACATCCCTCAGACTTATATTATATATCCGATAAAATTAAATAGCCAGAAGGAGAATTTACAATAATATATGTTAGGAATTTGATATATTTATATCATTTTAGCAATAAAATAAGTGACAAAACATTCATTGTTTTTCATAATATAAAATGTCATGTCTCTTGTGGTAAAACCATTGCTTATTTTTTCGCTTGCTAAAATACTTGTGCTTCCCAATATGGATAATTTAATATCTCACTGAAAAGTAGTTATAATCTGGTATACCATTGTGTACGGAGATAATAAAAGAACACTTTCAAAGGAATTTTTGAAGGTGATAATTATAGTGTTGAGAGAGGATTATAACATTTCAAACTGTGAACTCTTCAGGTACTGTATATAAAGATGCCAATCCCCATGACTTTCTCTTTTTAAATCATGTGCTAGAGATTATTTTCTCTTTTAACATAATACCTCGATAGAAGCCAGTTGATGCTAATGCTAAAAAGAACACCTTCTGTCATTGCTGAAGGCTTCTTTGAGCTCCGTAAAGTCCCAGTGCTTCAACTGATGTCAAATCTCGGATGTGACGTGTTTTATTGACCACAGTATGGTTTAAAGAGCAGTTGTGAAATATTATTTATTAGGTATGTGTGTAGCTGGAATAAACCCACAACACAATAGCTTGATCATAAACTATTGCTGTTGAAATTTTTGACATCCAGAATCAGAGAGAGAAGCTTGTGTTTTGAAGAAGAATGAGATTCTCAAATTGCAGCTTTTTCGCAGACCTAACATTCTCTGCTTGCTGTTTCATATCATCTCCCAAACTTAGATTATACTGTTGTAAAACTTAAGGCCCAGTTGTAGAATTTAAGGTCAAATGGATATAAAGTTGAAAAATTAAATACCTTGTGTAAACTTCATTTTGTTACATTAATTGAATTTAAGGATTATTTTAATGGAGTGAGGTCAATTAAAATATCAGGCCAAACCCTTTCTGTTTCTAAAAATAACCTTTCTGTATTTTAAAAATAAATTATTTAGGCTTTTTGAGAGATTATTTTACTCTGGGTAGAGCCTACATGAGGTAAAATGAAATGATTTTTAAGACCCTTTTTAGAAATAAGAGTTTTGCCTCTCGGGATAGTTCTACAAACTTTGAAAGCAAAAACATAAATTAGACAATGATGGCAATAATTTAATACTGTAATTTGAGAAGTGAGATTATTTGTACTTTGTATATATAATTAAACATCGTAACTCATCACTCATAGCCTCTTCATTTCCTTTATTATAAAACTTATCACTTCTAAATAATTAGTTGTAGTTTTAATTATCTCTTTACCCTCATAGACCACGACATTTTTAAAATAATAAACATGTTTGTCTTGTTCATGCTTTAATTTTTGAAACCCAGCAGAAAACCTAATACAGAGTATGGGCTCAATACATATTTCTTGACTGGCACACCACTGAGTGTTAAATGCAGCTCCTTCTAAAATAATTAACTTTTTAATTAATAGGAAATTATATAAATTACTTTAAAAGACATATGGACAAATTAAAGTGCTATTATGAAAATCATTTATTTGGAATACATGAATAAAGTAAAGTGGAACATTTAAAGATGATCGGAACAGTGAACTTATTTCAAATATCTAATTCTCTAAAGAGTAAATAACTTTGGACCTGATTTCTTGAGACATTTTCATCTTTTAATAACAAGATTTTAAACAAATATAAAAAATCATGATACAGAAAATAATTACGATTTTCAAAGTATTCATTAATATCATATATGTGGGTAAGATTATTATTATTTTTATTGTTTTTTCAAATTTATATTGTCTTTCAGAGTTTTTTCTTTAACATATTTTAATATATTTTTTCTTGTTAAATAGGCACTAATTTTCTTCTTGAATATCGAGTGTCATCTATATTCTTAGGTTATTTTCATACTATTGACAATATAAATTAAATAAATTGATCAAAATAGCAATTTCTAATAGAACTTTAGTATGTTAGATATCTACTGGTTTATCTCTATAGTTACTAAAAATGTTCTTTGAAAATTTATTCTACTTTGTTTTGGGAAGCAAAAGCAACCTAAAAACATGCTATTAAGCTTGGAAGGAAATATAGCCTAGTATTTCATTTGTATATTTGTGCACTATTTTACTATTGACCATAAATGCACTGAATTATGTTGCAGTTTACTCTTTTCCTTGAAAATTTTTTTTCAATTATAATTTGAATCTTGGTAATTTCATTTTTTCTTTTCTATTCATTCCGAGTTTTACTATATTATTTGTAAGTTATTTCTATGTTAACCTTCTTATTGTTAGTTTAAAGGAAATCTCTCAGCTAGTAAGTCTATTGGCATTAAAATATTTTTTAAATTTTATTTGAGAATAGTTGATATGCAGCTAATAGTACATTAGTTTTGGGTATACAACATAGTGATTCCACAAGTTTATACATTATGCAATGCTCACCACAAGTGTAGTTACCACCTTGTCACTATACAGTGCCATTACAATATCGTTTACTATATTCCTTGTGCATTGACTTTTATTCTGATAACTTATTCAGTCCATAACTGGAAGTCTGTATCTTTAACTCCTCTTCATTCATTTATCCATCCCTCCAGCCCACTCCCCTCTGGCAGCCATCAGTTTGTTCACTGTATGTATGATTCAATTCTTTATTTGTTTTCTATTTATTCTTTTTTTTGGATTCCATAAGGAAGCTTCATATACTGTTGGTGTGTAAATGGGTACAGCCACTGTGGAAAACAGTATGGAGGTTCCTAAAACAATTAATAATAAAATTATCCTAACTCCAGTACTCCAGTACTGGATATTTATCCATAAAAATGAAAAACACTAATTTGAAAAGATATATGCATCCCTATATTTATCGCAACATTATTTATCATAGCCAAGATATAGAAACCTTGTGTTCATTAATAGACAAATGGATAAGGAAGATGTGGCATTGAGATATTTCTAATTCAATAATTAAACAAAAACAAGAGCATACATTATTCATATTACTCTTAATAAATGTTTGTTAAGTATTTTATGCAATTATTTATATAGAAATACCTCTCAAATACATGATAACTTTAGATATATACGTTGATTTGGGCATTTATTCATCAAAAATTATGAACCTACAACAGGAAAAGTATTGGGCTAAGTCAAATATTTATATTGGTGTAATATCAATACCAGGTTGGATTGGGAATTCTTATCATGTCATTTATTCAATATTCAATAGTCACTAATCATTTATCGCACCCCTATGACATGTTTACGTAGTCGAGGACACAGTAGTAAACATGACATGATTTCACTATCTTCATGATGCTTGCATGTGTGAAGCGCTTCGAGGAATTAACAACCAGAACAAAGAGATGATAAAGGATGGCGAAAGTGGTTAGTTTAGATATGGTAGTCAGACAAGGCATTTGAGCAGAAATCTAAAGGTGATAGATGAGTACGTAAAGTAGGTGAAGAGCATTCTTACGGTTAGAAGATTTAACAAGTACAGAGGCCTGATTCTTATCAGAAAAAATTATGGTTATTATTTAAAAGAGTATATTACTAATATTAATATTAGGTGGTACACATCTGTAAAATTTTTTAACCTCATCAAAATTCAGGGTTCTTGATCCTTTTATATGCAACTCAGCTTCTTAACCATTTTTGACAATAGATTCTTTTAAAAATCGTCTTTTGTGGGGGTGCCTGGGTGGCACAGGCAGTGAAGCCTCCAGCTCTTGATTTCAGCTCAGGTCATGATATCACAGTTCATGAGACGGAGCCCCGCAGTGGACTCTGCCCTGATGAAGTGGAGGATGCTTAGGATTCTCTCTCATTCTCTCTCTCTCTCTCAAAAATCAATAAATAAACATAAAAAAACTTTAACAATCATTTTTTATGTATCTCTCCTCTGTAAAATCTCATGTGTTCACGTATGCGTTAGTCTTCTTACAGTATCTAAAGGATGTAGTCAGAATGCTAAGAGGAAGCCAAGATCCCCAGGTTAGAAACTCCTCTTGCTCAATTGAAACCAAAAAAAAATGTCGAAATTTTGGAATTGTTGTTTAAAAATATGTGATTTAAAAATGTGTATGTAATAAAAATGCTGTTCGCATTATCTAAAGGAAAGCAGCTATTTTATTTTTCAGTGATATTCAAATATTCTTGTATTTCATTAATCCTATCACTATATTCTTTTACTCATGAACTTGTATGTACAGACCTCTTTGTGATGTGCACAGAAAAATGCAAATCAAAGACAAGCGAAGCTTTCTCAATAAAAAGTTTATATGCATCTTTCGTGTTTTACATTAGACATTATTATATTTTAGTGTGTTTAGCCTCAAATTTTCTAGGAAAGCCTTTTTCCCAAATGGATTCACCATCCCCTGGCATGAACTTATAAAATATCAATAGAACAAAGTTCTTAGAGATCTATCATCTCACAGATCTTTCTTTCACAAAATGCAAATTTTACCGATTACCAGATTTACATCCTTCTGCTAGCTTGTAAATGAGTCCAGAGGGAAATATCTCAAAGCAATATCTTTTAGAGTTTCTCATTATTCTTTTATCAGGCATAAGAACCTAATTAATTAGATGCATGTTAATGTGTATTATATTTAATGCAGCATTCACTTCTTGATATACACAGACATCCAGGAAATGTTTGCAGACCATTGCTTTTACGGCACCATTCCCCCTGAGCTGACTGATCGACAGGTAACTCAATTGTCTGGAGAGGTTTTCACATATATACCCAACGTTTTTAATACATTACTTGTTCCAACCATTGTACTAAATATTGGGACAATCAGACAAAAATAAAATAATACGTAGTTCACTGCTGGGAGCCATCTTGGGCTCACAGGTTGAGACGTCTCCCTGTGTGCATAAGGCGGAAGTTACAGAGTCTCCTGCTGACTAAAATGGCATCCCAATATTATCTCCTTCTACTAATAACCTTTCAGACCTGGATTTCTTGAACTGCTCTCATTGGCCCTAGGAATATAATGCTCTTTGGTTTTATGACATATGAAAATGGGGACCTGGAGCATGATGCCTTGATGGATAATATCTGAATGAGAGTAACCTGGCCAGAAGTAACCTCAAAGTTGCCCCTTGGGGATAGGTTATACAAATTGATCATACAGAATAGCAGTTATGAGTTGGCTAAAAAATTAGCAGACGTTAGGCCCCGAGACTCCTTGAACCAAACTCGATTTCTCTGCAGGTATTGCATTGTGTTAAACATCTCCTCACCCCCACCATAAAACCTCTAAGCACATCTCTGTAAAGCTTCTCTCAGCATTTGCTTAACGGACTGATAGGAGAGGTTGTAAAGAGACTTAGGACCTTCCCCGGAGGTTAGCTTAGCCCAAAAGTTAAAAGCACTATTTATAGATAAGGTACATACAGTAGCCAAACGAAAGTAGCTTCACATATCTTCACTGATCAACAACAAATATTGAGCACCTTCCTGAGGTTAACATTTCACGAATCCTTCTGCAATTCCCATCCCCACGCTCCCTTATAATAAAAAGGGAATAACAAAATACTTTTACAGAAGCTTTTACTTTTACAGAAGCTGCCATTTATATAAAAAACATATAGACATGAGCCCTTATGGTATAGACTCACTCATTCACAAAGGAAAATAACTTAGGCATTAGATTATGTATATACCAAGCGAATAATACCTCCTCCATTATGGTTAAAGATTATGGATAGAATGACTCCTAATCTATCTATAGATGATTAACATAGGACTTAAGGCAGCAATTTATGTGCCCTCTGTTTACCAAGGGCTACGACAATACTGCTCTCTTCTTAAAAACTTTATCTTGTTATTTCCTCTGCTCTGCAAAAACAATCCATGATTTTGGAACAAAGTCATAAAAACGGTTACTGCCTAATCTAAGATAAAACTGTCTCCTTCTAAGTCTGGGGGATTCGCAAATATGCCAACCTAAGAAAAGTTGTTTAAAATGCCTTGTCACTGATGTAATGTCACTCACTGCCTTTAAATAAAGAAACTGAGACCAGCAGAGCAGAGATGCCTGCCTGGCTCTAGAAGCCATGGTGCTTTCTCAAGTCATTCATCATGCCAACACCGTTCATTCATCGGAAATCCCTGGACAAGCCTGAGTTAGACTCTGGCAGTTCACAAAGCCTTTGGAAACCACTGCTTGTTGTGAGAAAATATGAGTTAAAAAATGACTCTATAAAATATCATGGGGATGACCAAAAATAGACACCGTGCTATATGAATACTCTAGCTTCAATTTGGCAAAGCATGTTCTAATTAGAGGGACTGCACTTGGAGTGCTAGATGAAAGGTCATTTTTTGGCAGACCTAACTGAACGGTTCCTCCACTGGGCATGTGAGCCTCAATCTCTCTCTATCTTCTACATACCAGGAAACTTAAATTAGGTTTATAATCAAAATAGTTAAATATTGTATATAATAACTTTTAAATAATGTCCCGTTAGCCCTGATCAGAATATATATCTAAGGAAGCAAGGAGGTATTAACTAATTTCCTATAATGGTGGCCGTCTTTAAATTCTTTGGAGGTGGCTGATTTGAGCTTACATTTCTGAGACCAGTTATAAGAATAAAAGAGGATCTTCTTACCTTCATATTTGGATAGAGAATATTATGGGCATTAAAGGATGGGATCAAATGCAATATTCATCTGAGGACATTTGAGTTCTAACTTGTTTTTTCTTTAGTAAAGTGATTTCCTTTCATAAAAAGAGAAGTTGAGAGCGCCTAACAAAAGAAGAGGAATTTAGCCACTTAAGTTGACCTTAGGTGTAACACAAATTGGGGATGAATTAAATAGGGAAATGAAAAGTTTAAGTCAGTACTTTTTGGTCACCACCAAAAGGTGCTCACCATTAAATAGCCCACTTATTACAAGGGTGAGGAAGGGTTGAGAATATTCTAAATTAGAGCAACTAAGGACAAGGTGATCCAGAAATATAAAACTTTCCTTATTAAGCCAAAAATATCCTAATTAAGGATAATGGGAGGATATTCTTAAGACATGGGGAGAAGCCCACACTGTTATCCTCTTGAGTTCCATATTTTTTGAGACCACTCACTATTTATGTTTCTGCAATTGTCACACTTGTCCCTCAGTAGTATATGGCAGCATTTACACTACAACAGAGTTGAGTAGTTGCAACAGAGACCATATGTATCACCAACAAAACAGAAAATATTTATCATCCGTCTCCTGAGAGAAAAAGTTTGCTGATATCTGGACTACGCAGTGACATTGGTGGGACTCTGAAAATGAAGCAATCACTGAATTTACCTCAAAGACAAGACCCCTATTTTATAGGTTCACAGTACGTCAGTATCTTAACATGTCTATAGGAGACAGTCGGCATGTATCCAGTGATAGGTGTTCACTCTTTCACAAAACTGCATTTAAAATGAATTGTTATCTCTATTACATACACCATTTTCAATCAAAATCATAATGATAGGATTTGATATCTAGTTACACATTTCCCAAATTGTTCAGCAAAATTGTGAACTGTATATTATATCAGACATATGATCCAACTAGTTGTTTATTGTATATAATATCCCTTATGAGATTAATGCCCAATTAACCTGATCAAGCCATAGATCTGGAAAGACAGAATGACACTAATTTGTCATCAGATGAGAAGAAATCCATCATGATATTAATTCAAGACTTATTTTGAAGGACAGGAAATATCACCTGTACTCAGCCAAGGTGATGAAATATTTCATTAATACCTATGAGTTTTTGCTTTTCTACAACAAACTGAGTGGTATCCTCATTTTTTACAATATATTTTTGGCTATAAAGATAATCTTGCTTTCATTGAAAAGTTAACTTGAATATGCTTTAGTGTCCTAAATTGTGTTCCTACTTGCTCTTTGAACATTTATCTAACTACTGCAATCTTAGTAAAAAAGATGACTTTCAAACAAGATGTACAAGTATTTAGCTTTCATCATGCTTCTATATCTTTCTCTCTGATATCTCTAAGTCAAAAATTATCGGCTTCCTTATGTTACACTGGGACATATGCCTCTTGAAAATGTTTTTCCAATCATAAGTCTGAGCTCCACTCTCAAGCAATAGCTGATGATACCACTACACCATACAGTGACTTCCTGGACATTATAATATTTAATGGTTACATTTCTCAAATATAGATAGTGAAATAGTAAGTTTAAAGAGGAGACACAGAGCTGTACAGATGGACAGGTACACATATTAATAAGTAGATAGATAAACAGACATGTAAGTAGAGAAAGATACAGATATGAAGAGTTAAATAAAGATAAATGATATATAGATAGAGCCATTTAACAACCTAATTGGATATAATACTATATAGACATGCATATGTGCTATGAAATATAAATAAGAAAATATATTCTCATAAATGTATTAAAACTGTACGTGTTTATGTATATATTTTAAATTCTGAAATATTATGCATAGCATATACATAACAAATATAGCCATACATATAAACATGTATACCTAAGCACACATATACATGTATATGTCCAATTTAATTTTAATTATATTTTTCTGAATCAGCTTCAATTACTAAAATGTGCCCTTACTGACTCTAAGACAAGGTATATTATTTGAAGTTAAATAAAAGAAACAAATAAGATGGGATGGTTAATTTGCGTGCCAGGCGTTTTCCACAATGCGAATAATAATCACTCTGTCTTATTCTTGTCCTATGAAGAAATCCTTGACGTTAGCAGTGTTTGGCCTCTTGTTGTTGTTTCACTTCCATTTAATTCCACATATATAAAGCAAATAATCCTGGATAAAATGCATTCATTTTCTTAGAGAGGTTTGTTAACAGTGATTAAAGTACTATATGAGTCATATAAAATTAAAAATAGAAAATAGAATTTTTTGTAAGTAACAATTTATTTGTATGTGTATCACAACAGTTTATACCTGCAATATTTCTTAATTGTGCTGAAATAAGATTGTGTATAAAAGTTTGAACTGTAGTAGAGGAGAAAAAAAGGGAAAAACAAGTATTTGCTAAATCAATTTGTTTATGCTTCTGGGGAGAAATGCCTCAATTATTGCTATCAGAAATACAATTCCAAGTTTTCAACAGAATACAAGGAGAAGCATCCGTGGATCTGGTATTTTTTTTCAAGTTTTTATTTGAATTCTAGCTAGGAAACATGCAGTGCTCTATCACTTTCAGGTGTGGAATCCAGCACCCAGTGCTCATCACAAACGCCCTTTTACCTAAGGCTTTCTGATAATAGTCAGTATGAATGATTTAAGAAAAAAAAATTATAAAGGCAATTTATGACCTATCTATAAAAGTTAGTTTGGTTACTTAGAAAATCGCATATTTCTCAGAATCTATTACATTTATTATGTTTTAATTATTTACTTAGCGATTCTCAAAAGATAGAAGTTTTAAAGAACTGGGGTGAGTGGGTATCTTAGGCCATCTGTGTTTGCTAATTGACTTTACCCAGAGAAAAGCAAACTTTCTGTATCAAATGACAGGTGATAGTCTTACAATTTGGAGCATGGCGCCTTTCTAAATTAGGCTCCTGTCCCCTGTCACAGAGACTAGGAGATAGGAACATTATCTTCCTTGAAGATGACATTTCAGTGAGATGGTTCCTAGGTCGTTCAGAAAGATATTCCTGGGTTGTGAAAACTTGCAAGAGGCTTTTAAAAAGATTTACGTTCCGAAGAATCAGAGTTTTCTCAATCAATGCTCCAAGAAAAGGCAGTCATGGGCCTCAAGTCAGGAAGAAGTCTGTCTAAATTTCAGTAAGGCTGAGAGGAACTTTAAGATGCTCTTGGTCAATTATCATGGGCTTTCTTATACAGGCTTGGAAATAAGATCTAACCAGCTGTTTTCCTCTAACACTTTTCCTCAATTTCTCATGTTTATATGGCAGTTTAATAATATGTTTGTTGATAGAATTATGTTTAACTTAGAACATGAAGATACATGTGAATGGCCAAGCTATATGATGACACACACTGACCATTTTTCTGCTAGTATACTAATGAATAGCCTTTTAATGCCAGTTTTTGTACTAAATGACCCCTTGTCATTGCAAAAAAATAGCATATTCTAGGGTGGTAGTTATTGAGCAGTGACTAGAGCACATAGTTGTGGCATCTTCTGGAATTATCAGGTTTATTGGGACTAATTATACACAAAACTGTCACCAAGACAAAGTGAGTTTTAAAACACTAATCGGTTGATCCTAAAAAAAATAAATCAGAATTCACTCAATGAATTTTAGTAAATTCTCTTATTTAGTAATAAATAAAAATCATTTAGTAATTCCCTTAGTTAGTGATAATTAGTTATACATAATGAGTAGAGAGGTAGCTTTCAACTCAACAACTCAGAAAAATTTTTTCATGATATTCATTATTACGCTGTATTGATATTTTTGGAAATTTTAATTTATACTACATTTTAATATATTTATTATATTTTATATTTTTCAAAATTTACAATATAATAAGATAAGTGATATCTAACATAACACATTATAGAATACAAGTTTAACTTATGTGTTACAGTCCCTAAATAATGCTTAATTGATGTCTTATAATGTGAATAAAACCAATAACCTCATGAATAATCTTATAATTGCTAGAAACATGATTCACAGGGTCTTACCTGTCATTCTTCCCTCGCTGAGAGCACTTCCTTCAAATCTCTAAGATTCTCCTTAATAACATCTCAAAATGTGCAGATGCTATAAGGTCAAATCTCAGCATTACCCTTGATTCATTAATAAATCAAAATCATTTCAAGCAAGAAAGACAAAATCTTAATGATTTATTACCTCAATGAAATTTAGATCAATGGACAGATGGGAAAAGGACTGGGAAATAGTTTTTAAAGGAAATAGAACACTTAAACATTATATTGATTTTTAATATATCATATGAATTAATTATGTTATACACATTATATAAAAGTGTATTCCACTTATTAGAATTTTAGTTCTCAGTCATCTGTTATTTGAAAACTACTACATGAGCCTATTACTTGATGCCTTACTGGAAAAGCCAACATGTTTGCATGTGTTAGAGCATTCCCTAAGGGGTTGAGGCAAAATCATGTTGGAAAGGAGTTGGCAATCCATCATATAGTTAAACATATACTTACTATTCAATCTAGGCATTCTTCACTTAGATATTCACACAAGAGAATGAAACCATATGTTCACACAAAGATTTCCATTTAAATATTTATAACAGTTTTATTTATAATGGGCAAAATTAAAAAAATCCTCATGGGCACCAATGGAAAAATTAATTGTGGTTCATCTAGGCAATGGGACACTACATTAACAATGAAAAGAAATAAACTACTGATAGGTGGAACATCATGGAGACATCTCCAAAGCATTATGCTAAGTGAAAAAATCAAGACAAATATGACTACATATATTATCTGTTACACATAGTTTCTTTTGAGTGAAATTCTAGGAGGAAAAAAAACTAACAGTAATGGAAAGTAGATTCATGGTTGCCAGTGTCCAGGCTGCCATATGGGAAAGGGATTGAGTGCAAAGTGACACAAAGGAACAGTTTGGATGATAGAAGATTTGTATTTTCGCTGTCATGTTGTAACCAATTTAGATCCTGAGTATAGGTTTTCTTTCCCTGGCTTCAGTGCCTAGTCTGATGTCTTTGTCCTTTGACTCACAAGATATCTAGTTTATCATCCAGAGGTCTATATAACCTCTCCTTGGATCAAGGCAACTACACTACTTAAAGGGGCGTGGGATAAACGGGACTTGCCCAGCTATGCAGAACTCACCCAGAAGCCGAAAATTTGACAAAATGTTGAAACAGCCTTTTTAAGGTACAGATAAAGCAACATATAGAGAACACTGCACTGAAAATTTGGCTCCGTCCTTCTAGAAAAGATGCATATTTTGAAACAAAGACTATTAAAAAGCTGTGACCTCAATAGCTAAAACACAGAATCCATGGTTCTGCCACTTAAAATTGAACAATTTGTTACAAACCACCAACACCGAACAATAGGAAATAATAAGAACAGTACTCAATAATGCATGCTACACAAGTATAAATTAATAATAATGTAAAATGCTTACACTAAAGAGGCAGATGATAGTCACTTTACACAGGTAAACCTTATCATATATTCAAATAACAGTGATTTTGTTTGTTTGTTTGTTTGTTTTTTAATTAAGGCCGACTGCAACATGCAGTGCCTCAGCGTCTTGGAGACCCGGCTACCCTACTTTCTCCTACAAATGGTGCTTGAGAGCTTGTCTGAGGTTTCTAGCAGAGGAGCGCAGCTACCACAGCCAGATCGCCCACATGTCCAAATACAGTAATTCTTTAGACATTGATAATGGCCGTCCACACCACTTCCATTTTAATAGGTGTCAGTTTCTTCCAGAATGTCTTTCCTCTCGTTTTGCTAATCATAAAGTATTCCTATCGATAGGTTTAGTGAAAACCATTCTTACTACTGAAATTTTCTCTGAAACTCCAGCATCAGTACTGATCCTCTTTTTCCACAACACAGGTATATAATACATAAAACCTTTTCTCAAAGGTCAGGTGACCAAGAGGGTGCTGAGAGGATGTGAGCAGGCCCTGTGTATTGGTGCTGTTTTCACTTTCAGCTCTTTTTCAGAGCATAGCTATAAACCCTTTTTTTTTTTTTCCTGGATTAAAAGGAATAAAAATATATAGGTGCACAATAATAGAAATCGGCACACCTAGAACTCACGTCTTGATTTCTAATACTAATCTGTCACAGTCAGGAGGAGCCAAAATACACTTAACAGCTAAATGAAATGTGGTATCCTAGAACAGAAAGAATACTAGATAAATTCTAAGAAAATTAGAATAAACAATGGATTTTTGTTAGTAATAATGGATCAATATCGATTAATTATAATAAGTATGTCCAACTAATATAAGATGTCAATTATAAGGAAACCCGAGTGTGAAATATATGGGGATTATCTGTACCATCTTCACAATTCTTCTGTACATATAAAACTGTTCTTAAAATTAGTCAATTGAAATTTTTAAATAGATGTATTTAATGTATGCATAGACACGACATAATCATTCAATATCCCATGCTTATTTCCCTTATTCTACATCCTTTTGCATGATTTCCTTAAATTAGTATTGAATAAATAGAATAATCTTTAACCACTACTAGATGATTCTTGAAATATGGGCAGCAGGGGATTCTATTATATTACTTTGCTAGATGATAACAAATTAAACAGAGACGAATTTCCTTCTGAAGCTTTACATGGACAACTCACTAAAGGTTAACTGAAATTAAAACAATGAAAAAAACACAAAGAAAAATCCTCAATTTTACTATTGATTATCAGCAAAAAATGTTCTGGGTTTGAAAGTCTCCAGGGTAAATTTTTCTTTTTCATTCCAGTTTACTGAAAGTGAGTTATACTTCTATGAATTCTTAAATATTTCATCAAAGTCATGAATTTGTAACACCATTTTTCAGATGAAAATGTTTTCTAATCTCAAATGAAGAGTTTCTAATACTAGGTTTCTCTTTTACTTCCTGCTGATGAACTAAAGTGGCCCTTGTTTATTACAACATGACTTGCAGAGTTTGTTAAAATGGTAAAATTGGTTTTGTATTTACATATCTATGTTATGTTGGCTCTATTTTATGCAAGGCCTAATATATGCAGAACTAAAAGAACATTGAAGGAAGAAGAGCTCATTCAACGTACGAATTTAACATACTATAATAGCTCAAAAAGATTTTGTATTACTTACTCACACTCAAAAGTGTACCACCTTTGGAAAAAATTATGTATATAGACAAAATACATTTTTTGTATACAGTCTTCATTATTTTTTTTAAAGTTTATTTTATTTTCGAGACACAGAGACAGAGCGTTAGCAGGAGAAGGTCAGAGAGAGAGGGAGACACAGAATCTGAAGCAGACTCCAGGCTCTGAGCTGCAAGATCATGACCTGAGCCGAAGTCGGCCGCTTAACCAACTGAGCCACCCAGGCACCCCATTATTTCTTAGCATAATAGACATACTTATTTCCTTTTAATCTCAATGGTAGAGCAAAAAATGACTGACATACAAAGAGTAAAAGGCTTATGAATTTTTTGAATGTACAACTAACTTCTATTATGGTGAAGGATATAGATTTCGCAATAATTTTTGTTATCTTTAAACTTAAAAATCAGGATGTTTTCATATAGGTCTTAAAAGCCGCTTTATCATTCCGATCCAAACTACTTTTCTAATCTCAAATGAAGACTTTCTAATACTAGATTCCTCTTTTACTTATTTACTTAAATAAAATCAATGTTTCCTCAATGATATACTCATAATTTAGGGGAAAATTATCAATTTGACAGCATCAATATAACTTTTATATTTCAAATTGAAAATTAAAAAATATATGTCACTTCATGAATATTCCAATATTTTACTCAATCATCAAATGTAATGTAGTGACCATTTTAATACTGTGTGAGGCAAACATCTAATATGTATTACATATAGTAACAATACTGAAATTGTTTTAAAAGTGTTTCTTTGAACTTTTTATAACTTCACAGAGATATTTTATCATTTAACTCAGTATTCTCATTCAAGGGAATTTTTGCTAGACTATTAACTATTTTATTGCAAGAGTAGTCACCTCTGTATTTAGCATTGTGCTTTCACATAGTGTTTGTTTATTGAATAAATATTGCATTGTGAGATGAATGAATGATAAACAACATTATAGGTTGGCAGACAGTTATTTAAGATGGAATTGAAAAAGTGATTATTCATATTTATGATTTTCAAGATTTCTTCTTGCCTTCTATGGGTTAAAACTCAATTTTACCTGAAGATCTTTTCCACCTTCCTCCCTTTTCCTTGGCATTTATAATAGCAAAAATATTTATTCAATTCACCTTATGACTTCCTCTCTGTAGACAAATTATTTAAATATAAACTTTATGGTCACATATGCTATAGAGTGGAAAATATGCTACAGCTTGGGAATGAAGCCCTAAAAAGCAGCTGCTGGAATAGAACAATGTAAAGGGAATTAGGAACTCGGGGACGACAGGCCTTGATAGAGGCTTTGGAGAAATTAAAACTTGGAAGGTTGAAATTCTGCAAGGCAAAGAAAGAATGCACTCCTTTTTGAAAATGGTATTTGGCATTTTCTCATGGAAAGCTAAAAGCATTTTGCTGCTTTTGTTGTTTTGCTTTTCCAGCTAGAATGCTTCTTATCCCTGGAACTTACATCACCTAAATTTGCAAAACTGTATGACACAGATAGCAAGTATTTGTGGTTACTCTGTAATTTCTATAATTATGAGCTAGAATTTTTTTAATTTGTGTAAACAAAGAGAAAGTTAAAAATCAACCTAAGTGAAACTTGATTCAAGTCGTGGTGCAAACTTTGATAAGACAGTGCCCATAATTTCGCCCGTTGCTTTTTACATAAAGCTATTATTTTATTGTGTCATAACAATGTTTTATTTTACATTTTTTGAAGGTTGTGTGGCTTTTACAATTTACTATAAATTTGTGGTCCATGTATTCTGCACTGTCATTAAATAAATCTCAGATGACATGTTTGGATAAAATTTGTTCAGAATATCTTGAATGCCTTATCTGTCACATAAGACTCAGCTAAAGTGTCATACTTCCATAGCCATCCTTATGTCTCTTTGGCTTTGGATCCCTTCTTTATGAATCTACTTCCCCTAAACAGGTACAGGTGCATAGCACATGCTTGATATATATATTTTTAATGACTAAATATTTCCTTCTATTTTTCATTATTCTCAGATAGCATTGGTGCATCATCATTATTTCTAAAAATAAGACATTAAACTTAAAGATAAAATTACTTGCCTGCTATTAACACCATACAGAACGCGCAAAGAATATCTGATTGCATTATTAGAAGTACAATTCATAAGCCAGATTCAAACAAAATCTATGAGATTTTGGTTGGCTAATTACCTCTTTGGTCTTGGATAGTATTTTTTCCATTTGTGTGAAAGAAAAAAAGAAATATTTTGGACTAAATAGCTGTTACCAAAAATGTATGTTCAATAATTATGAGAGGTATTAATAGAAATTATGCAAATATTAAAAAAAACCATTACTTTCTAACATTAATGGAATACACAAAGGTTGAATTAATAAAGACAGAATTTTTAGCTCTGATGGCTGACAATAAGGAAGGATAAAGACCTAACCTGACTCTCAGCTTGTTGCTAGCACCAACTGCCAGACATACTATGAGGCCTTATTAGACCTAATGTATTTAATAAACATCATGAGGAGAAACTAGCAGAGAACACAAAGAACCAGATGACAGATCATGAACAATAATCATACATTTTTAAGATATCAAGTTTTCCATGTTTTGTTATGTTATAATAGACACTCAAAATTTATTTCTTATTAAGTGCCAACAATTATTACTTATTCCTCATAACAATCAAAAGAAGTACTATATTTTTATTCCCATTTTAAACATGAGAAAAGAAGGCACAATAAGGTTATAACTTGCCAAATATCTTCAAATTAGTAAGTGGCAGAACCGGGATTCAAAATCAGTAAGTGTATTTCCAGCGTTCTCTCTAGTCCCCTACCATTCTATTTCTATTAATATAAAAAATCATTTTACTTTTCTTTTCAAACCCTTATTTGGTTATCATATTGATTCCAATCAATATAACTAAAAAACTCAGTATCATTAAAGAATGTTCAAAAAATTGTTACTATTCCTTCAAGTCATCAAATTTAAATGTAATTTTGACATAGCATGGTTATACTCTTAATTATAAATTTATTATAATTATAAATAGATATTTTCTAAAAGTTAAAATGTACTTCGTTTATATAACAATAGAAAATACATCTAGATGAACTTATCAGAATTTGATGAAATCTAATTACAACATTCAGTAAACGAGAAATTCTTGTGTTAATATTAAAATCTTTTGAGCTTTGATCAGATTACCCATTCTTTCATAGTTATTCCACTACCAAGTAATAATATAATAATGAAGACCAGTAACTGAGGCGTTACTTATACGCCAAACCTTTGTAAATTATTGTACATGATATAATGCTTCTTTGAGCCTTCAGAACAAGCCAAGGAGGTAAAGAAAATGACAATTACATGTAACTTATAAGGCAACTATGGTTGAAATAAGTTATAGGAATCGCTCAAGGTTAAAACACCTGTTAATCCGTTTCCACCGCCTCTAGAACCACCCACTGCCCAATATTACAGTATATAATTCTTGTCTCAGTTTTTTCCTTGTCTATTGAAAATAAGAGCTTTAATTTATGAACATTTTCTCTTTCAACGTTTCTAGAGGACAATCTACATCATCACTTATTCATATAGTTACCCATGAAAGTAGGCGTTAATAGGAAGGAACCAATATTTTGAAAAATTTGTGTAACTTACCCCTTAACTAAAGGGCTGGCAGGTAGCTGGGCTGGGCTGATATCAGTTGTGTTACACATTAGCTCTTTAGTCTTAGGTAAATTGATATGTATATAAATGATATATATATGCATATATGTATATAAATGGTATGTGTATATGCCATTCTATATAACTTAAAATTGATGTACCATTCTTTTAATAATCATATGCAATGTTACCTAAGAGTTTCCTCATTCGTAGACAAAAACATCAAATTGACATTTTCCTTTTCACCTTTTTCCCTGAAAAAAACAAATGTTTTAAGTCTGATGATTCTGTTCCTTTTTTTTTAATTCAATGCCAATTCATATACACTTACCAAATAAGCATTTCACAACAGTAGCCTCGTCTTTTCTTTCATCAGTACTTAAATTGAGGCACATATTAATACATTACACATTACTGTATTAATGTAATTGAGGCACAATGTAATACATTACATATTAATGTAAATATTCAGTAATCTCTTTATAAGTTATTTTAGTCTGCTCTGTATTATAGTCAATTTTTAATATTTATAATTTAGCCAGCATGTTGAAACTGCCAACAGAATATCTCAGCCAAAGCTGGAAAAGCAATGATATGTTGTACTATACTCAATTGTCACACATATTGTTTATTTAAATCTGAGTCTTAAAAGCAGTTTAGCTTAAGTAAAAACAAATCCTCCTGACATGCCTTTGAGCATTTTGAGGTTTAATGATGCCTAGCACAGCAGTGTAATTAACAGTACCCATGATATATAACAATGCTATGTTTTCTAGTGCTATAAACAGAAGGCTTATGGCAGATTGCTTGTTAAGGTACACACGGTATCAAAGTATACCAGATGAAACAATCCCCCAGTAACCATGTAATGAGGTAAAGACATCTGTAACATAATTCTAGAACTTTGAATGTGACGATTTAAAGTCTTCGTAATGGTACAGATGGAATTATGACCATCCCCATGGACACTGTGACTAGAAACAGATCAGCCCCCAGTCATAATAGACCACAAAGAGATAAATTGTGTTTGCCTTCAATAACAAGAAAAAATAACATCCTCAAGGTTAATGCTAAATCTTAACTGCAAATGAGTATCACAATCTCAAAGTGAAATGTAAAATTTCTTACAGCATGAATACAGTACACATTGAGAGACCTCAAAATGATTATAAAACACCAATTTGGTGAATAATTTTTATTGAAGTATAATTGACATACAGTATTCCATTAGTTTCAGGTGTACCTCATAGCGATTCTGTATTTTTACGTATTATGAGATGATCCTCATGATAACTTTAGTTATCATCTGTCACCATTACAGTTATTACAGTATTATTGACTATATTCCCAATGCTGTGTATTATATCCCCGTGACTTATTTATTTTATAAACAGAAGTCGGTACCTCTTAATTCTCTTCACCTATTTCTCCCACCTCTTAACCCCTTCTCTCTCTGGTAACCAACAGTTTGTTTCCTGTATTATGAGTCTCTGTTTTGTTTTGCGTTCACTTGTTTTTTGTTTTCTATTTTATTTATGTGTGAAATCATAAGGTATTTGTCTTTCTCTGCCTGACTTATTTAATGGGCATAATATGCTTAGGTCCATCCATGCTGTTGCAAATGGCAAGATTTCAATTTTTTTATGGTTGAGTGATACTCCATTATAGATAGATAAAAATAGATAGATACATGATAGATAGATAGATACAGATGATATAGATATATAGATAGATTAGATATAGATATAGATATAGATATAGATATAGATATAGATATAGATATAAATGATATAGGTATACCACATCTTCTTTATCTATCAATGGGCACTTAGGTTGCTTCCATATTTTGCCAATTATAAACAATGCTGCAGTGAACACAGGGGCGCATATATTTCTTCAAATTGATGTTTTTGTCTTCCTTAGATAAATATTCAGATAAATTCCCATAATAACTGTGCCAATTTACATTCCCACCAACCTGGCCATGGTCGAAAAGTACAAAAGTGGCCAAGTGGAAACTCCACCTAGGAAAGGACAGCACCTAAAGGGCTAACGAGTTAGGAAAAAGTGGTAAAGTTCATTAATTAAAGATTCTGGAGAAGTAAAAATATTGTTGGAGTGTGAAAAATGGAAAGAGACAAAGTGTAAATTTATTAAAAAGATAAATGTAAGCTCAAGTCGGGTGTTTGAAATTGAGACTTTAATGATGTCACAGCTATCAATAACCACTAAACCTAGAATATAATACTAGGAGTTTCTGACTAAATGATTTGGAGGACTAAGCTATTATTAGTAAGACATTAAAGAGTGGTCACGGATGTCAATGCCCTCCAAACGAGCACCCATAGGAGTAGACTTGGAGCTGACCCAGTTGGATTTGCACATTGTGGTGAGATAGAACAAAACCATGAGAAAACTTGGGTCATTTCAGTAAGATGATGTTTGAAAATGTCAGAGGTATGGTTAAAAGACTTTGGAGAGGGTTTGTGTAGCAAAACTTTGCTCTGGTTTGGATGCTGTCATGAAGCAGGAATAATTCCATGATCGAATATTTTAATATATCTTACTACTCCAAGGATAAAACTGTATTGGTTTTATGAAGCAACATTCCTCATATGAGTCAAGATAGGAGATGTTTTGTCATCTTTGTGGTTTGGAAAATATTCATTTTCTTTACTATAAGCAGACATATTTGTGGTGTAGACTTTATTTTTTTCCTAATTTATCTTGGTCACAGATTGGCCTTGTCTGTTGTTGATACTTATAGTTAGTAGGAGAACACCCAGGCCTAGCAGTGAGAGTCAAGCAGCTTCTATCAATAACAAATCACAGCTGAAAGTAAGTAAAAGGCTAGCTCCTGGATGATATAGTCTGCTTTTGTCTTTCTCAGTATGTTGTATTAATAGATATCCCTTAAAATAATTACTGAAGTAATTATAAAGAGAAACAGAATGAGCTAAACGAAATCTTTAAAAAAGCAAGAGTGACAAGGTTGATATATTGATGAAAAAAATGAGTGCTTTGGGTGGTGCGTTTTGATGCCATATGCTTTAAAGGGGCTGAGGCTTTCTGAGAATGGATCTAGGAGAAATAAACTCGAAGTAGCAATTAAAAGCAAAAAGGACAATATTCTCACCTCTGGAATTTATGTAGAGTATGGAAGAGAGAGAGAGATAGACCAATAATTTGAGAAATATAAATGATGTCTACAGGATCACAACAGGTTTAATTTCACAAGGAAGTTTAAGGAAGTCGTGGTAGATAACGTTTGGTTGCTAACCCTACAGTCATCCCCCTCTGTCTTATCATCTGCCCTCTGCCCATAATTAAAACAGTATCTCTTACACATACTACCAGAGGCCTACCTATGACCAGCAAGATAAGGACAAATCATTGAAGAGCTTTGGTTTTCCTGCTCACATAGGCACACCCAGCCTTCCTACTACCTTCAGAAATAACCAGATGCTTTCAGTTACATTCAGCCATCCTCCATTTAAGAGGCAAGGCAAACATGAGGACAGAAAACCAGTATGCTGAGAATGGCAGAGCAGAAGTTCTGAAACTGAGCCAAAGCTAGCAACTATCTATATCTGGACTTCAGGTTATGTCCATAGAAAAATGTGACGCCCCCCAAAACGAACAAACAAAGAAACTATTACCATATTGTCAAGCCACTTCACCAGGAATCTGCTATTTATAGATAAAAGCAACCAAATGTATCTGGAACAAAAATATTCTGAAAATAAATTGAAAACCATTAGGCCAGAACGAAAAATTGTAGGCGGTACAACAGAAACAATTGTTTGGTAGTTATCGACTCGGACCAGACTGATGGAGAAGAGTCCCAGTGATGATGTCTAACCTCGCAGGGTTTACCTACTGGTGGTGCCTGAATGACTAGTTGGTTCATATAAACTCCAATTCTAAAAATAATCTATTTTGGAGAAGTAGTTACTTAAGCAGCTTTTGGTAGAGAGGAAAACAATGACTTGATGGTTCGGTGGTGTGGATATGAAACGAGAAGGAGATTTACCCAAAGAAATGGGAGATCTGGACATCTCAGTCAAGAGCTAATTTCAGCCTCCGACCAAATCTTTTCTTTTCTTTTTTTCTTTTATTTTCTGTTCTTTTCTGTCTTTTCTTTTCTTTTTTTTTTTTTTTTTCAGATGGAGAACCAAGAGGTCCTCTAGACACCATAGACTAACTTAACTGATTTTGTCCATTTCTATTTTACAAGCTGATTTTCTGTCAGTCATGATAATCAGAGCAATAAATTTTATGCCCACAGAAGGTCAGGTTTGTTAACCTCTTTGCATTTTGTGTACTAACCTTAAAATCTATAAAGCAAATCCATGTACATACAGACGAAAGAAGATCATACTCTCTACTACTGTCCCATATACCGATTACTTTGCTATGGAAAGATCTGTTTCACTAGAACCAAACTCCTTCGATTCACTTCATACCTAAGCAAATGACTACATGTATATAAGTTGCGAAATATTCTCTGAGGAAAAGGATAACATCTGTGTCATCTTTTAATAATTTATTTTAGTGTTGTTTGATTGACACCCTAAGAACTACAGCTGAAGGAAAAGAAAGAGTAACAGGCATGCTGCGCACTAAGCTTTTTCTGATTTATTATCAGTGTATATAACCATTCTCATTTTCTTATATAATTATTTTATTATTAATTATAATGAGACTTTAATAGGAACTCAATTTTCTAAGTTAATTTTCTTTCTAACAGTCTGACAATTAATGAAAGGTCTCGTAATATTTACTGAGTTATTTTTCTTTGCTCCTTCCTTAATTCATCCCTGAAACTCTTCCTTCACTGCTTTCTTAGTGCTTTCGTTGTTTTCACTGTTAATCTTGTCTTTCTTTCTCTAGTCCCCCTAATCTTCCCTTCCTTCCTAATCTTCTTTTATTCTCCTTTTTCCCCAACTTTAAAAAAGTGAAATAAAATTGACATAATACTATATTAGTTTCAGGTGTGCAACATAATGATTCAATATGTTTATATTGTGAAATGACCATCCAATAAGTCTACTTAACCCCCATCACCATACACAGTTACATTTTTTTTTTCTTGCGATAGAACTTTTAAGATGTGTTGTCTTAGCAACTTTCAAATACGCAATACAGTATTGTTAACCAGAGTCAGTGTGCTGTACGGTCTATTACTAGGACTTGTATATCTTATAAGTGGAAGTTATATACCTTTCGACACCTTCACCCATTTTGCTCACTCCACAACCCTGCCTTTGGTGACTGCCAGCCTGTTCTCTGTATCTATGAGCCATTAGCTTCCTGATTTCTCAAAAGGGAATGTCTTATAGTTTAGAGTGTTTTGTTTCATATTTGCTCAAAGATATAAAATAACTACCTTCCACATGTCGTGTGTAATATGACTACAAATTAATATTTGCTCTAAACTAACATTATAACATTATGCAGACATAAATAGAAATCGTTGACATGATTTGTTTTAAAACTCTAGGAACTGACCATACAACTTTTGCTATAAAAATTCATTCGACTCATACATATAACTGCCTATCACTATGTATTTTATTTAGTTATCTCCTATAATTTGTTGCTAACTTTGTAATCATAGGAGAGTAACATGCTAGCCTTAAAAACAACACATTTATTTTTGTGGGAAAAACTTTTAAGAAAAGCATCTTAAAAGATGCTTAAATGTTTAAGTTTTGGTAAAGAATGCCAAATCCTTTTCAAATCAGGCTGCGTTAATTTACTGCCCTGTAAACAAAATATAGATATAATCATTTCTCTGTGCCTTCAACAATCCTGAAGCGTATAAAATTTTGTTTATTGAAAACATGATAGTTATAAAATTTTATCTTATTGTATTAATTACCAATCCCCTGATTTCCAACAGGACTAAAAAATTTACACATTTATCACTCCACTAAAATTCCTGTTCTCTCTAATGCACACTTTCATTTCTGTATACTGATTTATTGTGCTTGTTTTGCTTGTCTTGCTCTTATGAATTATTAGCATCTCTGTGCATATTTTTAAATGATATCTTGGTAATATTATCTCCAACCTTGTCACATATATTTTGAATTTGTTGATTCTCTTTGTAAACTGTGACCATACAGATTTTTTTTTTATAAATTTCTATGCTGCCAAATGTGTTAACTTTATCATTGTTTTTGGTCTCCCCAACACTAAAGTATAGATATGGGTAAAGATTCGATTTTACTTTTATCTTTGTCCTTTTGTTTTTAATATTTAATGGTGACATAATGGTTAACGATGTGGATTTAGAATCTGGGTAACTCAGTTGAATTTCGTTTCTACCACTTAGCAGCTGTGTAACATTGGGCAGGATATCAATCTCTTTGTGAAGACAATAATATGAAGATAATAATACTCCCCATGTCATGAAGCAGCTGCAGAGATTAAATATGTTGTTTAAAGCAGAATAGGACAATGATCTGTATACAGTAAAATCTTAGCCATTATTTAATTCATCAGTAACTTATTTATCTATAATATTTCTTCTTTGTTTTGCCAAAAGCCAACATCAAAAACCATATTACATATTTAAATTATTAGCTGATTGCTGTTAACATCATAGATGTGATGGAAATGCCCATTAAAGAAATTTTACAAAGTATTATTTAAAGTTTTGACTCAAAGAGAAAAAGTGGTATCAACATTTTCAATATCTAGCAAAATTGTCTTTACAGGCATACCTTGTTTTCTTGGATTTGCAGACATCGTGTTTTTTACAAATTGAAGGCTTGTGGCAATCTCAGGTCAAGTCTGTTGGTGCCATTTTTTCCAATAACATTTGCTCACTTCATGTCTCTGTCATTTTAGTAATTCTTGCAATATTTCAAAAATTTTCATTTTTATTATATTTGTCATGGTGATCTGTGATCAGTGATTATGACTCTCTATGAGCTCATGTAATCGCATTGTTAGCAATAAAATATTTTAATTAAGGTATGTGCATTGTTTTCTTTAGACAAAATGCTATTTTATACATTTAATTGGCTACAGTATTGTCTAAGTAAAACTTTTTTTTTAAGTTTAGAGAGAAAGAAAGAAAAAGAGGGAGAAAGCAAGGGAAAGAGAGAGGATCTCAAGCAGGCTCTGTGCTATCAGTGCAGAGCCCAACATGGAGCTCTGTCTCACAAACCATGAGATCATGGCCTTAGCTGAAATCCAGAGTTGGACGCTTAACCTACTGAGCCACCCAGGAGCCCCTGAGTAAGCATAACTTTTATAGGCACTGGAAAACCAAAAAAATTCATTCGACTCATTTTATTGTAATATATACTTTATTGTCATGGCCTGCAACCAAACCCTAGTATCTCACAGGTATGACTATATTTTGAATCAATATAATTTACAATAAAATAAAAATGATAAAACTTTATATACAAGGAAAATACTTGTAAAGGTTTTAACTTAAATCCCATTTACATACAACTTATTTTATCTACAGTTGAGACTAGAACAACATGGGCTGAACTGCCTGGGTCCATCTAAACATGGATTATTTTTTTCAATACAGTACAGTACCACAAATGTATTTTCTCTTCCTTATGATTTTCTCAAAAATATTATTTCTCTAGGTCACTTTATTGTAAGAATACAGTGTTTAATATGTACAACATACAAAATATGTGTTAATTGACTATGTTATGGGTTTACAATCACTAGTAGGCTGCTAGTGGTTAAGTTTTTGGAGAGTCAGTGGTTATATGGGGATTTTTGCTTATGAAGGGAGTCAGTTCTCCTAATCCCCACATTGTTTGAGTCAAGCGTCAATTGTCAATACACACACACACACATATGTATATATACACCTATATGTACATGTTTATATACAAATAGTTTTAGCAACACGGTTATACTGACTTTATAAAATAAATTGATTGCTTGTTTATTTTATTGGTTTTATTTTGATTCATAACAAATGACGACAAAGTTAGCATTTGAATCAGCACCCGTCTATTATATCACAGTTTCTGTAGGGTCACTCACCAGCTTCAAATTCTGGTGTTGGCCAGGCCTGCAATTTCACCAGAGACTTGAGTTCCTCTTCAAAGCTCATTGAAGCTCTTGGCAGAATGTGGTATCTTGAGGTTATAGAACTGAGGTCACAATTTTTTGGCTGGCTGTCAGTTTGGGACTATTCTAGCTACTAGAAGCTTCCCACAGTTCCTGTCCTGGATACCCTCTCAACAATAGGGTAATTTGCTTCTTCAAGGTCAACAGGAGATAGCTTCAAATCTCTGTTGCTTTTTTGATCTCTTTCCCTTAGACACCCCTCTAAAGGACTCAGTAGATGAGTCAAATTATAAGTACTATGTAGTAGGTAGGGCTTCTACTCAAGCATGTGAGACCATCTTAAAATTCTGTCCATGGCATCCATTCTCATCTCTGGAATACACTGAATAACTTTGACATTCTCTATCCCTTTCATCTATATTGTCAAAATTATTGGCATAAAATGATTCTGTTTTAATTATCCATAGTTTTTCTCAATTATGTTAAATTCTACAAATAATCTACTGATGTCCTCTTTTACATTTCCAGAATCATTTATTTCTTTTGCTTTTTGAAATTTTGTTCAATTTTCCATAGACACATTGTTTGCCTTTTCAGATAGCCAGTATTTGTTGATGCTTGTTAGTTTAGTGCTGACTATTGAGAATCGTAGATGCGTTTTTGTAATTTTTCATTTCACACTTCCAATTTCTTTTTTTTCCCTCCTATTTAAATTCATCATCATCATGCCACACTTTGTGTTGTTGACTTTGTCAGGAGTCCAGCCAAGCCGAAAACTAAAAACTGAGCTCCCAGGTATCAGAGAAATCAATTAAAAAAAACTCCAAAGGAAAGTAACAATATAGCCCGTAGTCAGTTACTGCAATAGTTTAAGTAAGAGATTAAACCAAATAAAGTCCTGACTTCCTCCTGTTTTCCTATTTTATTTTCTCCCATGGAGCACCATGCCTGTCAAAGTTAGGTAGGTCAGCATAGATGTGAGAGCCATCTCACTGCCAAGAAACTCTGAAAAAAAAGCTTTAAAGACCAGAGCATGAGGACGAGGAGCAGACCAAAGAAAATAGGGTGATAACTGGGAGTGGAAAGTGCTGAGTTCTAAGTCACATTGGGGAAAACTATCTTCAATATGTCCCCTGAGCCTCCCATAAGAGGACCTTTGCAGAGGTGCCAAGAAGAGCTCACACAAGGCCTCAGATAAAGAGACTGAAGAATGAAGGTGTCTTGACTCGATGCCCTAGAACATGGCAGCCCAGGTTAATCCTTGACTGCAATTTGCTCACAGGCAGCAAGGTACTGGCTGTGCCTCGAGTCTGGTGTTTGGTGGCCAGCTGTCCCCTGTGAAACCTGCAAAGTTGGGCCTTTATAATTGCCTATGGTTGGACCTGGAAAATCACAAATGAATTTTTGTAGCCAAGAGACAGATTATATCTTGTCTACTCATGGTATAGGAAAATTTTATTTCAATAGAAATTTATAGGGGCATCTGGATGGCTCAGTTGGTTAAGCATCTGACTCGGGTTTGGCTCAAGTAATGATATCATGGTTCATGTGTTCAAGCCCCGCCTCAGGGTGTCAGAAGGGAGTTTGGGATTCTCTGTCTCTTCTGCTCTGTCTCTGTCTCTCTCTCTCTCTCTCAAAATAAATAAATAAATAAATATACTTTTAAAAAATAATAGTTGGGGCACCTGGGTGGCTTAGTAGGTTAAGCGTCCAACTTTAATCAGGTCATGATTTCATGGTTCACTAGTTTGAGCCCTACATTGGGCTTGCTGCTGTCAGCACAGAACCTGCTTAGTATCCTCTGTCCCCCTTTCTGTCTGCACCTCTCCCACTCGTGCAATCCTCTCATTCACAAAAATAAGCAAACATTAAAAAAATAATGAAGTTTATAAGTAATGTAAAACATATTTAATGCAATATATTGGTACTTTCCTTTGTTATGTATACTTTGATAAATTATGTTTTAAGACATTATCTTGAAAAGTTCAATATTCAGCAGTGTTGTTTTATTCTTCTTCTAGCTCTGCCCTGATTTCCAAATATATACCACACATGTGTCTTTGAGCACTGAAGCTTTTCTTTCCAGCATGTTGACAATGACTTCCAACTTCTGGATCAAGATAATGTAGAGAGTCAACTTGGAATCATTCTGCCTTAAACAGATATGCTGAATGAAAGAATATAAAAACAAACAACAACAACAACAAAACAGGATGAGCTCAAACACAAGATAATTATATTTGAAAGCAGATTATTTAATAGAAGAACAAAACACTGGGCCGAGCTAAAACTGAAGGCTTACTGGGATTCAATCAACAGAACAAAAGTAGTGAAGGTTGGGACATTTGTTCTTTTTGTATGTTTTGTTTTGTTTGAGAGAGAGAGAGAGAGACAGAGTGCAGGCAAGGAAGGGACAGAGAGAGATAGAGAGACAGAATCCGAAGCAGGCTCCAGGCTCTGAGCTATCAGCACAGAGTCCAACAAGGGCCTCGAACCTATGAACTATGAGATCATGACCTGAGCCAAAATCAAACACTCAACCTAGTAAGCCACCCAAGCACCTGGGAGATTTGTTCTTAAGAGAAAAAGGAGATTTAACCTCTTTTTAAATTGAAATATATTTGGCATATAACATTGTGTAAATTTAATGTGTTCAACATATTAATCGGATACATTTATATATTTTTAAATGATTGCCATCGTAAGGATAATTAGCACCTCTATCACATTACATAATTAACATTTCTTTTTAGTGGTTAGAATAATTAAGTTCTAGTCTCTTAGCAAGTTTGATGATTATAATACAGTGTTGTCTATTTCCCTATACTGTGCTTTAGATCTCTAGACATTCTAGGTATATACCATAGAAGAATGAAAACAAGGATATCCAGAAGATACGTACACTCCTGTGTTTATTGCACCAATGTTCACAGTAGCCAAAGTGCCCATAGACAGATAAATTGATAAAGAAGATCTGCCATTTGTGACAACAAGGACCTTGAGGATTCATGCTAAGTATGAGAAGTCAGAGAAAGATGAGGACTGTATGATATCATTTCCAAGTGGAATCTAAAACACTGAACTCATTAAAAACAAATAAGATGGCATTTACCAGGTAATGGAGCGTGGAAGGCTAGGGCAGATATTGTTTAAGGGTACAATTTAGCTTCAAACCACACCCTGAAGCCGAGAGTATCTAGAGTTAACTAAATAGTGTTATAACCTAGAATTTTTAATTCCATACAGAGTATATTTCCTCTCCTTGAGTTTAAGATAAAATAATACAAGCTTTCTAATGTCACCCCTGTAATAATTTATTTTTTAATTTTTAAACAATGATGTACTTAAGAATGAGTTGATGAATTACCCTGTAAATAGTTTTATTGTTCCATCCACCTCGTATCTTCTGATCAGTGGGAATGGATGGGCCTTGAAAACCTTGGACTGTTCATTTCTAATTATCAGGCTAACCTTTCTGGTGTGTAAGTCCTCTGGGGACATTTTCTGAAAAACTTCCCAGCTCCCAAGCTTGACAACATTTTGTAATTTAGAGTCCTAACCTCCTTGATTTCCCCAATGGAGAAGGTCACTTCTCTACATTTCCCAGTTCCTGATAGCCACCATGAAAACCCTATTCAGTTTCATGTAATCGGTCTTGTTTTTTTTAATAACTCTCAAGACTCCATTTATTTTTTCAATTAAATTTGGCTTATTACACATGCAAGAATAAAAACGCATTTAAGGTGGGTGTGACTATTGTGTTGCAGATACTTGATCATAATCCTTTAGTGAGAAAACGTTTGGGAGTTTGTATTGACGGGAAGGGAAAGCTTTATGGAAATAGGAAAGGAAGTTATAAATCGTGTCCATCCAGTTTTAAGGATTCAATCATATTTAGAAAATTTAATTTAATTACTTCAAAAGTAAACTAATAAATGTCAACATATAAATTTAACATGCTTTAAAAATACAACTAATTAAGTTGAATTTTGTAATTTTATAAGCTCCTCTAAAATGTATAAAGGTCTTGAGTATTACATATTTTTTATATTTGATTATATACAGAACATGAAAAGTTTAAACCTGCTAGATACAACTAATTTATTTATTATGGTTTTATGTTTTGATGTTTTTTCCTTCCTTGTTCTTTTAAAGAAGCTCTGATGGAGATAAACTTGATTTATAGCTGATTATTGGAGTAAACAGAAATATCATTTACGCATTGCAGCACTCAAGCATTAAAAGCACACAATAGAATAATAATAAATTCTTCATATTAACTTGCCTTGAAAAACTGAAAAACATATTATAAGAAAATGTCATTTAACAACCAATAATTCCATGTTCTTTGGAATATATATAACTATCATTATTTACTACTGTTTTGAACTATTTTTAATATTTCGGCTTCCTAGTCATCCAAATAAAGTGAAAATTTGAAAGGCATGGAAAAGCCAAATGTTGTCAAAAATCATAAAATAAAATCTTAGAAACAATCTGACTGAGAATAAACAGTAGTCGTTTTCCTTTTATTTGTCAATATTTTATGGAGTTTTTTTAGGTTGAATACTTTTTTTTTTAATTTAAAATAGTTTATTTTCAAATTGGTTTACATAAAACACCCAGTGTTCCTCCCAACATGTGCCCTTTTTTAATGCCCATCACCCCCTCTCCCCCCTCCCATCTCCCTCACCCTCAGTTTGTTCTTAGTCTTTGAGAGTCTCTTATGTTTTATCTCCCTCCCTCTCTGTGTCTTTTTTTTCTTTCCCCTCTTCCCCTCCCCCTGGTTTTTGCTTAGTCTCACCAAGTCCACCTATTCGTGGAAACATATGGTATCTGTCTTTTTCTGACTGACTTATTTCACTTAACATAATACCCTCCAGTTCCATCCATGTTGCATCCCCTCACTTTCAATCTGAAAGTGTCCTCAGGTTTAAGATGAGTTTCTTGAAGACAGCAAATAGATGGGTCTTGCTTTTTAATCCATTCTGTTACCCTGTGTCTTTTGATTGGTGCATTTAGTCCATTTACATTCAGTGTTAATATTGAAAAATATGGGCTTACAGTCACTGTATTTTCTGTGAGTTTCATGTTTGTAAGGCTGTCCCTGGCAGTTTGTGTTCTTTGCAACCTTTCCTTCATAGAGTGCCCCTCAGGATCTCTGGTAGTGCTGGCTTATTTGTGATAAATTCTTTCAGTTTTTGTTTGTTGGGAAAAACCTTGATCTCTCCTTCTATTCTGAATGACAGGCTAGCCGGATACAGAATTCTTGGTTGCATGTCCTTCTTGCTCATCACATTGAAGATATCCTGCCATTCCTTTCTGGCTTGCCAAGTTTCTCTAGATAAGTCTGCTACTACCCTTATATGTCTTCCTTTGTATGTTAAGGTTCTTTTGTCCCTAGCTGCTTTCAGGATTCTCTCCCTATCTTTGTATTTTGCCAGCTTAACTATGATGTGCCATGCAGAAGGTCTATTCAAGTTGCGTCTGAGGGGAGTTCTCTGTGCCTCTTGGATTTCCATGCCCGTTTCCTTTCTCATGTTGGGGAAGTTCTCAGCAATGATTTGTTCAAGAACCCCTTCAACTCCTTTCTCTCTCTCTTCTTCCTCTGGAACTCCTATGGTACGGATATTGTTTCTTTTGAGTGCATTGTTCAGCTCTCGAATTCTCCTTTCCTGTTCCTGGGTCGATTTCTCTCTCTTTTTATCTGCTTCCTCTTTTTCAATGATTTTATCTTCTAATGCACTAACTCTTTCCTCTACCTCTTCAATCCGTGCTGTGGCTGCTTCCAATTTCCCTTGTATTTCTTTCAAGGTCTTTTTAAATTCTTCCTGACCTTTTTTAAGGTCCTTGAACTCTGCCGCGCGGGACCCCTTGCATTCATCTAAACTTTTTTCAAGCCCAGCGATTAGTTTTATGATTATCATCCTATATTCATGTTCTGTTATGTTGCTTATATCTGTTTTCATTAATTCTTGAGCTGTCACTGCATCTTGTAGATTCTTTTGAGGAGAATCCTTCTGTTTCGTCATTTTGGCTAGATGTGTTTTGGATTGTTTCTTGAAGTTGCCCTGGAAAGGAAAACAGAGTTTTAGCTGGGCCGTGTCTGTTTTCACCTTCGTTCCTTGTTAGCTGCTGCACCTTTTTCCCCCGATTCTTGGAGTTGAGAGAGACTATGGTTTCAGTCGTCCACATTTAAAGGGTAAGTGAAATACTGGAGCCCCCTACTCCTCCGCCATGTTGCCCCCTAGAAATTTTATAAATTCGATTTTACATTTAGGTTTATGATCCATTTGGCTTTTAAAAAGGGATTCCTATTTAAGAGTTACTAAACATGTATATTAACTACCAGAAGTCAGGGAAGGAATCATCAAAAAGAATTAGTGGAGTCAGTACCTGGATATCACACAGACCAAGAGAGCTACAGTTCCCATCAGTCAGAATGGAAAACCTCATGATTCACAAAAAGGGTTATAGTACTCAAAAGGTCTTGCTTCAATAGTGGGTGATAATTAGTCTTAAATTAAATGCTGATCTGGTCCTATCTTATAAACCTTAAAAAGACGTTTAAATAATACAAATATTTCCCAGTAATTTACCCACATGGTAGAATAAAGGTAAAAGATATTAATGGGATTGCAAAAACATACAGCACCCTAAAACTTACAATTTATAAGATTCAATTAAAAATTATCAGGCATTTAAACAAGTGGGAAAATACGATCATACTGAGAAGAAAAATATTTGATCAGTCAAAACTAACGCAGAACTTACCTAACTAGAAATAAGATGGAATATATTAAATGGAAACATGAAAAATATACAAACTTAATATGAAAGGGTAGAGATTAGATATCTTTCAGAGGTAAGAAATTTCAGAGGTAAGAAATACTACATAGGATTGAAAACATTTTATGGATTATAGAAGAGATGATTAGTGAACTGGAAGACATGCCAATATAAACTATCCAGATAAAAGACAGATTATCAGCCTCTAGTGTCTCCCCAAAACAATGTGAAAGCATCATAGAATATGGATGTCTACTCAGGCCCTCCAGTAAATGAATCATGCTATATTTTCTTTGACTCCTGGGCTTCGGCAAATGACCTGGACTTTTGGTAAGGTTACTGGTAAACTTTGGACCATCATATAAAGCGGAGATAAAATATTTGTATGAAAATCAGGTCTACTACTTATATGCTCTTCATTACCCATGAGGATGCTCACTAAAAAGAGACCCCTGCCGATGAAGCAAAGCAAAAATAAGTTCTGGGAGCCAAACATGAGACTGAATTGTTCTCAGCCCAGAATAAGCAGATATGTCATCAGTTGCCATCTGGCTCCATGAGAGAATGGCTTGTGGAAATAGTGACACCATTCTAAATTGACAGGGACTACCACTCTTTCAGAAGAAAGCAAACCATCACAACAAATCTACCCCATGTGCCATATCCTGTCTAAGAGTAAAAATACTGCCTCTCAGGCCAGGGAATTCTGGGCAAAGAGATCATTTTGGACCAGTTGTTCTATCAGAACAGTTGCATCCGAGCCTGATTGCAGTTGACACTTTGTTCACGTTGCCAATTTGGTTGTATCCTCTTGACTCAGGCCACGTTGCACAGGCCCCGCAAGAGCTCATTTGTGCCCTGTTTAGTTTCCTTCAGTACATTGCACCTGGTGATGGGCTCAGATCTGAAGTCAGTGCTACATATGAATGGGCTCAATCATGGGTGTATAATAGATCCTCCATATTCCATAAGGCCTGCAAGCTTTAAGGTAGTTGAATGTTTTAATGGACAATTAAATTGCAGGCTTAAGTGGTATGGGGTGGGAAGGACAAGAAAACCTCAGCCTGGGCTACACATCTTAAGTGAGCAGTTGGACCTCATTGTAGCAATGTCCCCTCAAACACTTCTAATTTGCCCCTCATGTTTGACCAAGCTGTCTCTTTATATAATTATTGACAGCTAAGTCTCCATGGCAATCCTGCGAGGGCCTTCCATCCATTCTACCAATTCATGAAAACCTAAGTTGATGGCACCCCCAGGATATCCTTTAAGAGCAAGCGATGAAATGTGGTTATGTAAACCCATTACAAAGTTTCCAGAATTTTGTCCTGACGAGTTCTTAAACATGGTATGTCTCTGGATAAATTGTATAAAACTATTTTTCTATAAAAATACTTTTTCTTCCCTCTTGTATAACTCTTCTAGAGGAGAGTCTAGGGGTCTGGATGTAAATAGGGAATGATTAAGAAAATATAAAGGTACGATTATTGAGTAAGTTTTAAAACCATGGGGATGAGGGGAATCGTATTTGGGGAGGTGTGGGGGAGAGGAATGTCATAATAATCTTTATTTTTTAGAATTGCTTCTGAGATCTTTCTCTTCCTCCTGAAGAAAAATCTCCCCTCCTGCCTTTCCAAGCTGCAGGGAACACTTTGAATTCAAACCAACTGCTGAGACCAGAATCATGCCTGACAACACCAACTATGAGCCAGCAGGGGTGGCCTCAGCTCTAGTGGTTTCCACAGAGAACACCTCCAGATGTCATTCACACACTGGAGGTTGATGAACTAACGTCATGGACAAAGACAACTGTTTGCAACTGACGGTCTCAGGTAGTCTTTTTGAAGCCAAGGACTAACCTAAATTATTCAGACTGTGCTGAAAACCCTGTGGTGCAAGGACATATCAGGGGCCTGATTAATCTGACTGATTAGTGTATACACTGACATTGTGAACTCTTTGTTTCCAGCAGGACCATGTGTGCCCTCTGGGACTGTACTTTTATATGTGCACCATGATTATGATGACAGGGTTGCAAAACGTACATATAAAAGAACAATCCCTGAGGGCACACATTACACGGCAGACTATGCTTTGCGCTCGCCCCGAGAGATCAAGTGGCAGAGCTCAGGAGTCTGACTCCAGCCCCAAATCCAGTGATCCCTCAGGCTGCATTCTGAGCAATTACAAAAACTTTCATAGTTGGCCTCATGAGGGAGAGCTGCCCTCCCCACACCTGACTTGGTGCGCAGCCAGTGTATTGAAGTTTTCTGGAGAGTTGTAGCCAAGGACTCGGGCACCTGCAGGCCCAGCTGTGCTTATGGGCAATGTGCTTCCCTAGCCCAGGGGTTTCCTTTATCAGGCTGCCGAACTGGGGCCATTTTCAATCATCTCAGCTGAGATGTCCTTAGTAGGAGGTAGGGGTGGGCCTGACTAAGGCACTTTTCGCCTTTCTGACATGATATTTTCCACTCCTGGTCCTTCTTCTTCTCCCTCCTCTGACCACGTCCGTGGCCCACAAAACCACAGGAGCCTTTTGTTCAGAGCTCCTCAGCAGTGAGATGCTTCCATTCTCTTCTCCCAGGTTGCATGTCATCTGAATGGCCTTTCTCTGGGACTGTTACTTGAGATATAATGAGTAAGCTTTTTTGTTTTAAGACATTTGGACTGGGGGTGTTTGTTAGCAAAATATACGTACATATGCCACATTATTACTGCCATGAACAGAAGGCCATGTGGGAAGGGAAGAGGGAAAAAATAGTTACAAATGAGGGAGAGAGACAAACCACAAGAGACTTTTAAATACAGAGACCAAAGAGAGGTGCATGGGGGTGTGGGGGACACGAGAAAATGGGTGATGAGCATTGAGGAGGGTACTTTTTGGGATGAGCACTGGGTTTTGTATGTAAGCCAATTTGGCAATAAATCATGTGCATAAAAAATAAAAAAAAGAATTAATTATAATAAGGTAGCTTGGAAAACACAAACATACACATAGATTTAACATACATTTTAAACAACTGATCACTTGAAAATCTCATTGTATAGAATAGAAATATCTTGAACTGATAAGGAAACATATATATGTATATATACATGATATACATATCATTCGCCGAAACCATAATTAAAAGGAAAATTTAGATTTTAAATGACATAAAGAAAACTAAAATGTTCAAACTAAATGAGCCAAATATTTAATTTAAGAAGTTAGAAAGAAAGAATAACATAATAAGACCAAAAATAGTACAATAATGGAAATAATAACAAGAGCTGAAAGTCATGCCAAAGTAATTACACAAGATAGAAGAAGCAAATTAAAAAGTGGTTTCTAAAAAATTAAGTCAGCAAGTCTTTGTCAAAATTAATAAGGAGAAAACAAGATCGAAGGCTTAAATAACAATATTAAGAATTGTGGAATAAAGTAGCCATGAAAACTGCAGAGATGAAACTGTAAGGTGATATTTTTAAAAATCTTTATTACAATACACTTGACATTTTAAAGGAAATTGGGTGTCATATTTGACTTACCATTGTATACATACGAACATAAAATATATAACATGCATATACTCTAAAAGAAATAGATTGCATCACTTAATAGTATATCTTTAATGCAAATTAAAATGTTAACACTAAGAAAAAAACAAGCTGGCATGCTAATAAGATTATTCTAAATAAATTCAAATACCAAACTTAGGTAAATTCCTGCAGAGGAGAAACCTTAGCAAGACAAACTCCAAACACATCTGAAGTTAATTTCCTTGATAACAAAGCCAGCCAAAGACAGTTAAAAGACAATCTCGTTCACAGATATAGAGGCTACAGTTCTATGCTACTTAAAGTACTAGCCACCTGATTTATGGAAATGCATTAAAAAAAGATAATACATAAGAGATTGGTCGTTGCCAGAGGCAAAGGGGTGGAAGATAGGAGAAATGTATGAAGAGGTCAATGGGTGAATAAAAAACAAATAAAAAGAAGAAAAAAGGCTAATACATCCTAATCAGGTTCCAAAAGCAGCCATGCTCCACGGCAGTCCGCTCCTCCACCCCACCCCCAACAAAGAAAAATAGTAAATATCTGGAAATAATATTCTGAGTTTGCTAAAGGTAAATCTATGTCCATATTCCAGCCCCAAATTTATTGAGAAAATCACCACAAGGCAAATGTCACTCACGCCCTTTTTTCAATAATCATTCAACGTCCTTAAAAAGATTCTTCAACTTACATATACCCAAACTACACTCATCAATCACCAGAATAATACCCTGGATATTTGTCCTGACTGGGATGAACCCCTAACTTGAGCCACTGGAATATCTCCTTCAAGAAAAACAAAATACAGCTTATATCTTATTCTGTTATCTAATTAAATTTACCTGTTAAATAAAGTCAATTAATTCTATAATTCTTGCTACATGCAATTATTATCTTAACACCATACATGTCAATATAATTATATATTCTTTTTGTAAGTCAAATTAAAACAAATATATTTTAATTATAATTTTATTTTATTTATTTATTTTTTAAACGTTTTTATTTATTTTTGAGAGACACAGAGACAGAGTGTGAGCAGGGGAAGGTCAGAGAGAGAGGGATACACAGAGTCCGAAGCAGGTTCCAGGCTCCGAGCCATCAGCACAGAGCCCGACGCGGGGCTCGAACTCACAGACTGTGAGATCATGACCTGAGCCGAAGTCGGCTGCTTAACCAACTGAGCCACCCAGGCACCCCTAGTTATAATTTTAAACATGGTGTCTGGATAACACCCTTGCTTACATTGCACGCCACCAATGTGGTGCATAGTATTTTCTATGATGGTTGTGCTGCATCTACCCCTCTTATTCCTTATGTTTCCGTAGCTCTGAAGACCTCCCCTCGTCTTCACACAGTCAGGTCAGTACTACTGTGTCCCTCATGACGCCGCACAGTATTTGGCATATGTCCCTATCACATTGAGATTTCTGGAAGGTACATATTTGACCAGTTAGCCTTAAATAAAATTGTCTTCCAATAGGTCTGAATTTCCTCATGCTTCACCATCTATGAGGTCAGTTGATAAGTTTGGTGTCTTTAATATTTTATGCTCATTTTCACTAAATATTAAGTGTACCTCTATTAGAGAAAACAAACCAAAAAACTACCTCTTTGATAAATTCGTATTAACATAATTATCTTAACCTTTCTAGTATCTGCTCATACTTTAAAGGTTTTTGTGTATGGTATACTTTATTTGTTGTTGTTGTTGTTGTTTTTCTATTTCCCAACAGCATCCTTAAGGAGTTCAACATTAACGTGAGGAAAAAAAAATACGTTGGATTTTTACCTCAAATGAGCTTTTCCTCTACAAACCTCAGCTACTCACACCCAAATTTGTACTTGGGTTCTTGTCAAAGTGAAACACCGATAAACTTTGTGTTGAAAACTGACATAAGCCTGATCATTCACAATTATTTGATGTATTTTCATAGTAGCCATCCCATTGTAAACAGTATATGAAGTGTATATGTCAACGTACTCCCAGATGGAATAGTATAATAAAAGCAACTCTCAAAGGAAGCCTGGATGACTCAGTCCATTGAGCATCTGCATGGATTCTTGATTTCCACTAGGGTCATGATCTCACAGTTTCTGGGATTAAGCCCCACCTTGGGCTAGGCTCTGTCCTCACAGTTTGGGCCCTGCTTGGGATTATCTCTCTCCCTCTTTCTCTCTCTCTGTCCTTCCCCTACACTCCCTTTCTCTGTCTGAATACAAATAGATAAGCATAATAAATAAATAAATAAATAAATAAATAAATAAATAAATAAATAAATAAAGGCAAGTCTCAGAATGAACTCTGCAATTCCAGGAAATGTTATGGCCATTTAGGCACAAAAATAATTATTATGTGATTCTGGAAGTTCAATGATTTCCCAGTGTGGTGTCCTTCTATGTTCTCCAATGAAACTTTGAAGAGTTCATGTAAGTCATATGCAACAATATTTGAGTGAAAAGAATTAAGTGAACCTTCTACTCAACACCAGGCAGCACAGAAATCCATAGAATTTAAGTCGTAAAGACTAATTTTTGTATGTTCTCTAATTTCTTATGCTTTTGATAAGCATGGAAGTGCTTTTATATTTTTCTGGTTTCTACATGTTCATGATTATTCATCTCACAAGTGAGAAATTCTTACAAATCTCCATTACCACAATAAATCCTTAGTATAGATAGCAGCAGGTATAACTAAAGTATTTTCAGTAGTTATATCTTGAAAGTAACTTTTAGTTTTAGTTTCGATATGCTAAATAACCACTCAGAAAGGGTGTATCTCAAATTATGTAAATTCAAATATTAGCTAAAAGACAAAGCATGGACCCCAAGGATTTAGGCTTCAATAGATAGACTGATTGAAATCCTAGCTGCTAGTGATAGTAGAGATGTGACTGTGTGGGTATTTTTATTATGAATTATTATTGTATGTTAGGGCATAGACTTTGGGTGGTTTTTCCCAGTCTCATTATTTTCCTACAATTCATAATCTAAACCTAGGTAATTTTGAAAGGAAAAGGAACAATAACTAAACAGTCTCAGAGGACAACATGCTTAGCACTATCCCAACCAACCTGGGGATATGTGGTCATTCCACTACTTAGAGTGCATAATTTTATAAAACATGGAGTTTCTCAAGAACACGGAATATGCTATAGTAGAGATTTCTGTACAAGCTACCATCAACATATTGGCAAGCAATCCTACAGGGATGGACTCTTCTTGCTGACCACAAAAATCTTTCTTCTCCTTGGAAACACAGAAAAACTAAATTCCATGACTTCATTTAGTTACGGTAATATGACTGATTTCTAGTCAATGCAATGTGAGCAAAAATGTGTGTGTTGCTGTCATTTCCCCTTTTCTGACTGATTATGGCAATGGTAAGAACAATGAGCCAGTGGTCTGGAATAGCCTTATACTGGAGATGACAGAGCTCCTCAGAGTGGGCTCCTGAATGACTGTGTGGAAATAATACTTCTGTTCCCCACTAATTACCCTGAACTGTTCCATGAATAATAAAGACTCTTCTCTCATGTGAACCACTATCCACTTGAGTCTATCAATTATAGTTGTCATGCATTCCCTGATTCAGTAACTTGCTGTTTTGATTTTCTACCATTTGCTGTTAGTTAAGCTTTCATATTCCAAGCTCTGGGGACACTTAGGTTTCACTGTGTCTCTTAACAGGTCTTTGTTAGCATAATCGCTATACAGGAAAAAAGAAATATTCTGCAGATTTTACCAAGGTTTCTTTTATTCCCAGCATTGAATTTTATGCCACACTTGCCTCACTATGTGACAGTATAAGAATCACCAGATCCCAAAACCCTGGCACTTTTACCATTCAGATTGTGAAACAGTGGGATAACAAGTAAATGGTTTTAGTGAAGAGAGAAAATGTTTTTGATACAGTAGTCAGAGCGGGTCTCTTTGATGGGCTGAGATTTGAGTAGATAATTGAATTGCATGAAATAATGAGCCTTGCCGAACTGGCAGAAAGAGTTTTACATGACTTCGTTAATACCGCAAAACTCAATTCCTTGCAACTTATACAGGAAGCCAAGAACACTCAGGGAACAGATCCAACCCTAAAGATTTAGACTTGTGGGAGTAGCAAAACTCTATCAGCTATATTGTTTGAGAGGGGAAAAAAGCAGCATTTTATCGGTATTTCATTTAAGTACTGTTATATACAAGTGTTTCTATTACTTCTTATCATCTGCAGTAATACATCTTTATAAGTATAATTGAATAAAGTGCCACTATCCATATATTCCCTGCCTAGTTAATGACTCTAATACTAATTGAAAAGCTTCTGCAGTGTCATAATTCTATCAATAAATCTATGTATTTATAGCACTACTATCAGCGAGAGTATCTCATTGTTTTGACCTGGTGCCATTTTAGCAACAGGCAATAAAAAAAGGGGAGGAATAATATCTTGCAGAGAAAACCTTCCTGCTGCTTATGCGCACACATTTCAGGTCTAGAAAAATAGTACTTTTTAAAGCTTTTCCTTTAACTTTTGGAGAACCGGATTTTATCGTCCTTAATTTATATAATATTTCTTGATAATCATGTTGTAAGACTATCTGTAAATTGTCCATGTGAACATTTGATTTTCCTTGTGGTCATTGACCTTCTGCCGTACAATATGATTTTAATTACATTTGGAAGATTTAAAAAAAAAAATCCTTAATAGCAGTTTTAGCCTTGCTAGCCCAAAGCTCTTTTCCCATTCACCTCTTCTATCACTACTAATATGATTTTCATAGTTTGTAACCTGCTTTCAACATTTAACCGCAAATCCAGGTAGGGGCAGGGAGAGTTCATCTTTGAAAACTTGGTAGTTTTTATTCTGACATTTAAACTGTTTTCACTTTTGTGTTGTACATGTAAGTTTTCTTCCATGAGGGTCCATGTGTTGCACAGAATTCATAGAATTCTCTTGTGAAGATGATTCTCCTATTATGGTTTGCGGTAGTAAACACTGTCTTGCTTACTGAGTATGTATTTGGTGTCAAGGAGAGTGTTATACAATGAAGAGCCAAGTGATGATCGAACGCATGTGTGACTCCTGCTCTCCTGGTGATTATCCACGAAAGGAGTGGGAAGGCAGGCAGCATTAGATAATTAATTATACAATATCATTTAATAGCTATTATCTTCAAATTTGTTTGGATACAACTTAAAAATAAAACGGATTTTTGTGATAGAAAAAAATACAGAGCCTAAACCTAGCCCGGAATATAACACAATATGTCCCTGGAAAAGCAACTATGCGTTGAGATCTGATAGATGAATAAGTGTCAGTGGGAAAATGTGGGAAGCAGAGGAGGTTCGTCGGTAATTCAAATACGGAAAGAGTATGGTCAATGATAATAAGTCAGAAAAATGTTTGATGTTTAAAAAATAGAGAAATGGCTGATACCGCTGGGCTTAATGGGTGAAAAGGAGACCAGCAGAAAATGGACGGAGGTCAGCATCAAGTGGACATGTCATACAGACTTTGGGAGAGAGTGAAGTATATAGATTTTACTCCGAGTGCGATGGAAAGGTGCACACGGGGTTTAAGCGTGGAGCGACATGCTCAGGAAGAGGATGCTTCTGACTGCTGACGGAGGAGAGTTGGAGAGGAGCAAGGAGATTGGACGTGCTGGCTGTGTGGAGGGCTTTGGAAAGCCATGGCAGCAGTTGAGACAAAAATCTGTGATTTGGATGCATGTGATCAAAAGTTGATGGTGCTAAAAAATTCCTGGATGAGAGATCTATTTTGTACTTAAAATTAGTCAGATCCTGACTGAAGGAGGAGAAGGCACTGATGTTAACTCTGAAAGTGCTGGCAGTGAGATCCATGATGATAATAGACTAACAGGGATTACTCTAATTCCTCTACTGAATTCCTTCTTCCTTCTCAAGTTTCCATAGCCACAACAATGGAGCCATATTGGAACAGTGAGCATAGAGCAGGTGTTCACAGAACTGCCGTACTACTCAGAAGACACAAAATCTTAATCCTAACCTTGTCCAGTTTCTTTCTCTATAAAATCAGATAATTGTATGTATCTCAGAGTATTGATACATGGATTAAAAACACAGTGTAAAAAACATAAACATTTATACAACAATTGACCATTAACAAGTATGCAAAGAATGTTAGCCATCAAATTCAACTTTATCACTATAGACTACTAGGCTTTGCTAATCCCCGCTCCTCTCTGTGAGAGCACCAAGAGGCATCCTCTCCTCTGCACCTGCCACTCCAGGGACACCATTTACCTGTCATTTTCTCTGATATCTCATGATCTGTCCTGCCTCAGTGCGTGCCTTGGAGGACCCCAGGAATTAATTCTCTTCTGCTCCCTCCCTTCACCTGGTTAACATTTACCCATCCTTCAGATCTCAGCTCAAATGTCAGATTCCTCAGAGAAATATTCCCTAATTCCAAAGCTAGGGAAATTCCCTCTCTTATAACCCTCAGGACCTTAAAATTTATACAAATAGTAAAGTATTATTTTTATGTTTATTTGATCAATGCCCAATATCTTCTACCACACTGCAGATATGAGGGCACAGGGCATAATGCTTCACAAACTGTCTCTCCAGAGGAATTGCTTCTATGCTGGCAACATGATAGAAGTGCAATAGTTATTTATTGAATGAATTAATTGCTACTCATCAAATAAATAGAGAAAAATCTTGTTTGGGAATGAGGACTAGTTCAGTTTTGGATATGTTGAATTTGAGAGGTTTGTAGAATAGTTAAGTGGAGATTTCATTTTCCATTCTAAAAATCATATTTGCTGATACCGGGGGAAATAAGCAAAGATCATAGACTTTTTCTGAGTCAGTGGACATAAATGCACTCCAACGATTTAGGGGATTTAGTATTATTGAAGTCTTAAATAATAAGGTAGAAATCTTCAGAGTGCAATCACAAGAGAGATAAGAAAACGGAGGTGAACTAGAATGTTACCTGTCTCTATTAATAGACACAAAGCCTTTGTTTATTGGGATAGTTAGCACATACGAAATGACCAAACATCATTCAATTCAGTATCATTTAGAACTAAGTACCAAATAGCTTAAGAGTTTCAAATTTATAAAATGAATATATTTTTGTTTGTTTATTTTGAGAAAGAGAGAGAAAATGAACGAGCACAAGTGGGGGAGGGACAGAGAGAGAGAGAGTCCCAAGCAGATCTTCCCACTGTCGGTGCATAGCCAGACGAGATGCTCGAACTCAAGAACCATGAAATCAAGACCTGAGCCAAGACTGGGTTGGATGCTTAACTAACTGAGCCAGAAGGCCCCTGAAAATTAATATAATTATTAAGAGTTATTCTTCCTTGGAGCTTCTGGGTGTCTCAGTCGGCTGAGTGTCTGATTTGGGCTCAGGTCATAATCTCACAATTTGTGGGTTTAAGCCCCGCCTTGGGTTCTGTGTGGACAACTCAGAGCTTTCTTGGGATTCTCTCTCTCTCCCTCTGTCTCTGCCCCTCCCTGACTCATGCTTTGTCTCTCTCTCTCTCAAAATAAATAAGTAAACTTAAAAAAAAAAAGAATTATTCTATTTGCCTTTTGATACACTTGCAATGTTTAATAGAATATGGCATATAAAGTGTTTGCTTGAAGTGATATTATGAATTCTTGAAAAAGGTCACGTTCTCATGAAATTTGTGAGTTAAAATAATGAGTGAAATTATTGGGAAAATAGAGACACCCATGCAAAATCTCTGTAATTTTTAGCCAGAGCACTTAAGTAATCGGCAGAGCATAACCAAGGGCCTTGTTAAATCTCCACTAACATATGCAGCTTGTATCCATTTTCAAGTCCTCTCTATGGGATTCGAGATGACGAGTGAGGAGAAAATACCTGCTCCAGACTCAAGGTGTAGCTTTCTGAGGAAGAAATCCTAGTGCCAATGCATGATCTTTTTTTCTTAAAATTGAACTAAAATGTTTCCTGAGGACAGTGAAGCAGCAAAGTTGATAAATCTATCTATTTCGGCTGAAGTTGTTAACCGCATTACACTGATATCATTACCCAATTTATCAATCATTTACAAACTAATTTTCATATAGGAACACCTATTATAGCAGAACAGACTCTATTGGAAACTAGGCTCCAACAATTGATCAGGCTTGGTTCTATAATCAAGATTTCAGTGTCTTTATTAAACAAGTAATGTTGGAGTTATGCGAGAGAAAAAGTTGTGGCTATTGAAAAGAATATGGCGTATCTTTATATGAAAACCCAGAAAGAGGCCTGAGTGAAACTGAAGGCAAGCAGCAGCCTATCCTTCAAGGGAATACATAATTGACCTGGATAAAGATGAAGTTTAAGGAGTGAAGGTAAATGTTACAAAAATAAAAAATGAATCAGTGCGTGTGTGCGTGTGTGTGTGTGTGTGTGTGTGTGTAGGAGATCTGGAATTGCTTTCTCAGTTTCTTTGTTTCTTCTAATTATAATAGGGCAAGAGATCTCAGTGGCTAAGTAGTCCCTATGGACTAAGAAGTCCCTATGGACTTCGGGAGCCACTAGAGGCGGATGTCTCCAATTTCATAACCTATGTTCTTTTTCTCCTTCTTCCCTACAGTTCTTTCCGTTTTATTTCATCCTTAGCAAGTATTCTTCTATTTCCCATTACTGCCGGAGTCGGTCCTTGCTCCGGCGAATCTAGGGATCCACGAAGGATGGACGGTCAGGCGAAATGAAGTGAGAGAGCCACGAGTGAGATGGAATCTGATGATCAAGCAGGCAGCCCTGGCAATTCTGGCATCTCTGCTTTGCTGGTCTCAATGTCTTTATTTTTAAAGGTAGCAAGTGACATTACATCAGTGACAAGGCATTCTTTACAACATACATTGTTGTCACAAGACCCATGTAGTCATCTATAGCATTATAGTAATAAGGGAGCGTGGGGATGAGAATTACAAAATGATTTACGAAATGTTAACCTCAGGGAGGTGCTCAATATTTGCTGCTGATAAACAGTGCTTCTGACTTTGGGGCGAGGCTAACCTTGGGGAAGGTCCTAAGTCTCTTTACAATCTTTCCCATCAGTATGTTAATTCTGAGAGAAGCTTTACGGAGATGTGCCTTGAGGTTTTATGGTGGGGCTGAGGGGAGCGATACCTGCAGGGAAAATCTAATTTGGTTCAAGGAGTCTTGGGGCCTATGCCTCAATTTGTGTAACCTATCCCCAAGAGGCAACCTTGAGGTTACTTCTGGCCAGGTTATTCTCATTCAGATTTTATCCATCAAGACATCACACTCCAGGTCCCCTTTCCCATGTGCCATAAAACCAAAGAGCATTATGTCCCTTAGGCCAACGAGAGCAATTCAAGAAATCCAGGCCTGAAAGATTATTTAGAAGGAGGTAAAACTAGGCGCCAGTTTGGCTGGCAGGGGCTTTTGCTTCAACCTTTCCCACGCATGGAGGGGTCTCAACCTGTGAGCCCAAAACGGCTCCCAACACATTACCAGCAACTTACTTTCTCTGCCATTAGAAGTGATTGACTTCCTACATAAATATTTAAAAAAATAAAAATTAAAAAGAAAGGGGGGCACCTGGGTGGCTCAGTCAGCTAAGCATCTGACTTCAGCTCAGGTCATGATTTCTCAGTCTGTCGGTTCGAGCCCCGTGTTGAGCTCTGTGCTGACACCTCAGAACCTGGATCCTGCTTTGGATTCTGTGTTTCCATCTCTCTCTGCCCCTTCCCCACTTACACTCTGTCTCTCTCTCTCAGAGACAAATAAACATTAAAAAAATTAAAATTAAAAAAAAGCAATATACTCCTACTCTTTTATTGGCAATATACCTGTCCGATTTTTGGAACACAAGAAATGAAGCCCCATTCTTGAGTAGAAGCCTACTATTTTTTCTTGTTTTTCCTCATTACTTCTGTCATCATAGGACTAGATTTATTTCTATTCTCAAAATATGTTTTCCACCCTTTTAATTTTTTTTTTATTTAGCAGCTACTTATTAAAAGATTAAGGGTGAACTCTGTTTCGTGTAACCTTCCTAGAATCCTATTGTCCATCTTAAAAAGTATCACCCCATCACACTGATGCATTTTCCCCCAAAAAATGAAACCAGCTGTGACTCTGAGAAGTGTCCCTTGCGCAGACATGATTATAATGGAATGGACGGTGGTGGGAAAAGGCGCGGCTCCACTGCCGTATCTCGTAGGACTCTTGTTAATGCATTAAAGATTTCCCCGAAAACATGTTCTTGCCTTGAAAAAAAAAAAAAAAAAAAAAACTTTTGTTCCCTCCTCCCTTCCTTCCTTCATTTATTCATTCAATTGGTCAGTCAACAAATTTTCATTAGGGCCTATAATATGGTAGGTGCTGTCTCTAATGCGTGTTTCATGGTGAACGGAGTTGACAAAACCTTTGCTCTCAGGAAGCTAACATTATTAGAGGAGTTACATTCTGAATTTTATTTATATTTAATATGTATGTCCTAAGTCACTTTGCATACATGAAATTAAAATAATCTGATATAATACAGTGATAGTGTCCATGAGTGCATTTTATTACTGTGTTTCAACTTTTTTTCACTTTTTATTTTGAAAGAACTTTAAACTTAAGAATTAAGTTACAAAACATGTACAGACAGCACTATTTACTCAGCATTCCTTAAAGTTAACATTTTTCATACTCATATGAAGGTTATTGAAAGAAGGAAAGTAACTTTAATTACTATTAATTAATATATTGAACACTATTAGTATATTGACTTTTTCTGGTCTTTCATGACCCTGACACTTTTAAAGAGTACTGGTCAGGTATTTTGCCCTTTAATTTGTTTTTTTTTTTTTTTCTGATGTTTTTTTCATGAGGAGATTGATTTTACCATAATATTTTACAAGAATGTCATGGAATTCCATGGTATCTCTGCAAAATTTCATCATATTCTTGCAAAAATTGTTCTCAATGAATACCAGGAGATCCATTCCGTCATTATATTATTACCAGTGGTATGACTTTAAATACTTCGTTAAGGGGGCAACTGGGTGGCTCAGTTGGTTAAGTGTCTGACTCTTGGTTATGCTCAAGTCATGATCTCACAGTTTGTGAGTTCAAGCCCCATATCGGACTCCTCGCTGACCTCCTGACCAGCATGGAGACTGCTTGGAATTTTTTATCTCTCCCTCTCTCTTCCCCTACTCCCTCTCAAAATAAATAAACGAAACTAAAAAAAAAAAATGTTTAAATACTTGGTTAAGGTAGTTTCTGTAAAGTTTTCCATTGCAAAGTTACTATTTTTCTCTTTGTAATTAGTAACTAATTTATGGAAAGATAATATGAATGTATGTATCTCCCATTTCATGACCATTTTACCCATTAATTTTAGCCTCAGTTGGTGATCTGTTTGCAACAGTTATCTTGAAGTTGTAACCCATAATTCCATTTTAAGTAACACTTTTTAGTCTGATTTACTTTTTTTTTTCTGCTTATCTCTCATTTGCTCCTATGTCCTGATATGCCTAGAATTCTCTTACTGGTTGCCAGACAATTAGATTAAAAAATTTGTAATGTCTCCGAATGATTAATTTTCATAAGAGAAATTTAATTTTCTTCTGAAACAGGCTATATGCAAATCTCCTTGACCTCACTAGACATTCAAATGATTCAAGACTCAATTTTCAGTCCTTGTGAGAGAACACTTCTCTATTTCATTCCCCTTTCTCTTAGAAAGTGACCTCTGTGTGTCTCCACCAAACTCAGGGATATTTACAGATCCCTTCTCCGTGTTAAATGCTGATGTCTAATTTTTGCCTCTATCATAATTTTCACACTGCCAAAGTCTCTGCTTAGCTTTTTGGTCTTCTAGGAAATGCTTTATGCTGGAAACTTTTCACCTTTCACTCCACGCACTTGGGACTTGGGAATCAGCAAATTCCTTCAGAGAGAATTGCACAGAGATACTGGAATTGATGCTTTACAGTTTATTTTCCTCCTATATTAATCTTTTATTTGTTGCTTATTTAGTAGCTCTGAAAACAAATTTTTGTCTCTTCTCTTCAGTGAGCCGGCTGCAAATTCTACCTCACAGCTAGCTGCTGTAAACCTGCACTGAATTGTAGGGCTTGTATTAAAAGTTTTCCTTTGCTCCATAAATTTAATCCCTTAAATCCTAGCTCTGTTGTTTGCTTTCTCATTTCTTTAAATAGCTGTTTTGTTTCTTTTGTTCAGGTTTTACCATTGTTCTTAGCACCTAGTTTGATACAATCTGCCTCATTGGAGCTGGAAGTAGAAACTTTAGCATACCATTCAGAGTCAGTATTAGACTGGTAGTTAAGATATTGAAGTATTTAAGTACTGATTATTATTGCTATCATTAATGTTATTATTATATTTACATATATGTGAATTCATATGTGTGTGTGTGTGCAAAATGCAGAGTAAAAATTAATGTCCAAGAAAATAAACTTTTTGTTTCACTTTGTTAGTTAATATTTTCTCAGTGCGTGCTCTCTTGGTTTCTACTGAAACGATTTTGTTTAATGCTTATTTATTTTTGAAAGAGAGACAGAGCATGAGTGGGGGAGGGGCAAGAGAAAGAGAAACACAGAATCCGAAGTAGTCTCCAGGCTCTGAGCTGTCTACACAGAGCCCAAAGCAGGGCTCAAACCCACAAACTGTGAGATTATGACCTGAGCTGAAGTCAGATGCTCAAGGCGCCCTTCTATTAAAACAAATTTGTAAACGTAGGTTTGCAATGGCCTAATGGTACATGATTTAATATCCACATAAACTAAATAAAGTATTGGCTTCGATCTTGATATTTGAACACATTTTTTACTTCATTTGAAATTCATCTTTACTTTAATCTTGATTCTTACATCTGTCAAGAAGCACTTAGATTATATCAATTAGGATAACAATATCCGTTATTACAAACAAAAGCTGCTATTCAAATTATTGTTAATATCTATATTAGCTACATATATAGAAGACAATTCTAGGTATAACTTGTGAAACTGTGAATTTTCTTTAGATAATTCATTGGTCAATTGAAGAATAAAGGTTTATTTTTGCAGTATTAAAATAATACAATTGCTAAAAATTTATACAGATATTAAAGAATGTACTCAGACAAATTTAGGAGGACACTTTCTTATTATAACCTGATTAATGATGATAATAACATATGTAATAAGAAGAAATAATATAGAATTGATTCTTGAACATCATGGAGGCTAGAGGCAATGACTCCATTGTACATCCGAAAATTAAAACATAATTTTTTACTTATCCCCCCAAATTTGACTACTAATAGCTTACTGTTGACCAGAAACCTTATGGATAATATTAAAAATCAATTTAACACAGAGTTTGTATGTTATATGTAATATATACTATATTCTTACAATACAATAAGTTACAGAGAAGGAAATGTATTACAAATGTCTTAAGGAAGAGAGAATACACATACAGTACTGGATATATATTTACTGAAAAAATCCACATGTAAGTGGACCTATGCTGTCCTAACTCAGCTTTCTGAAGGATCAGTTGTATTAGAACTGTCTAGGGACAATAGCATGTCTGTTATTGAATAAAATAACTTTAAAATGAATTCAAATTGTTAGATAGATAGAGATATTAAATCCTGAGTTTCTCAAGCAAGAAAAAGTTTATTTGGGATCTATTAAAAGTAGAATGTAAATTTTGCCTTCTTAAACTCTATCGGATTGAAAAATTCCAAAATTATATACAGTATTATATAACATGTATCTTCAATTCATATTTAAGAAAATAAAAGAGGTAACACAATATAATAATCATTGATAAAAAATTAACGTTTATGATTGCATATTAGAAATGTATTCTTCATTTTCTTTCATTTAGACTTGTTTTTTTCTTAACACTTATTTAACTTAAGCCTTTTATTTTTATATTATTATAGCTTCATGTATGTTATAAAAATAATCCACACGTCTATACACTTGATTCTGTTTCCTCTAACACTAACATATTGCGAAACTATTGTAGAATATCACCATCAGAATATTGGTGCTAATATAGTCCAGATATAGAACATATCCATCAATTCTCATGTTGCACTTTTAAAAACCACAAACACGGGGCACCTGGGTGGCTCAGTGGGTTAAGCATCCGACTTCAGTTCAGGTCATGGTCTCACAGTTCATGGGTTCAGGCCCCGCATCAGACTCTGTGCTAACAGCTCAGAGCCTGAAGCCTGTTTAGATTCTGTGTCTCCTTCACTCTCTGCCCCTACCCCGCTGGTGCTCTGTCTATCTCTCAAAAATAAATAAACATTTAAAAAAATAAAACCACAAACACTTCTATCCCATTCATATCCCAACCTTAATTCCTGGCAACCATTGATGAGCTGATTTCTACAATTTTGTTATTTCCAAAATATTATATAAATGAATCATATAGAGTGAAATTTTTTGGGATTGGCTTTATTTACTCAGCATTGTTCTCTGGAATTTCATCCAGAAGATTGTGTGTATCGGTAATTCATTCCTATCCATTGCTAAGTAGTATTTAATAGTATAGATGCTCCACAGAATGTATAACCATTGACCTGTGAGAAAAATATTTGCATTATTTCTAGTTGGAGACATAACAAATAAAATGGCTATAAACATTTGTATACAGGCTTTGAGTGGACATAGTTTTCATTTCTCTGGGGTAAATGTCCAGAAGTGCAATTGCTAGATTGTATGGTAATTGCTTGCTTAATTAGTTTATGAAACTGGTAAACCATTTTCCAGGATGGCTGGACCATGTAACATTCCCACCAGAATGTGTAAGTGATCTAATTTCTTTACATTGCTCTCAGCGTTTGGTGGTGTCACAATTTTTCACTTTAACCACTCTAATAGGTATAAAGTGATATCTCATTCTAATTTTAATTTGCTTTTCTCTAATATCTAATGATCTTAAACATCGCTTCATGAGTAAATATGTCAAATGTGTATCTCCTCCTCCTCCTCCTCCTCCTCCTCCTACACCTCCTTGCTCTTCCTCCTCATTCTCATCTTTCTCCTCCTTCTCTCCTTCTCCTTCTCCTCCTCCTTCTCCTCCCCCTCCTCCTCCTTCTCCTCCTTCTCCTTCTGCTCCCCCTCCTCCTCCTTCTACTCCTTCTTCTTCTACTTCTTCTCTCTTCTACTTCTACTTCTTTTTGTTCTCAAGTTACTTAACATACAGTGTAGTATTGGCTTCAGAATTAAAGCCAGTGATGCATCACTTACATGTAACACCCAGTGCTCATCAACAAGTAACCTCCTTAATGCTCATCACCCATTTATCCCACCCTCAGTTTTTCTGTATTTGAGTCTCTTATGGTTTGGCTCCTTCTCTGTTTTTAACCTTACTTTTCCTTCTCTTCCCCTATGATCATCTGTTAAGTTTCTCTAATTCCACATATGAGTGAAATCATGTGGTATCTGTCTTTTTCTGACTGACTTATTTGCTTAGCATGATCTACATTGTGTATAGAAATGCAACAGATTTCTGTAGATTGATTTTATATCCTGAGACTTGGCTCAATTCATGTATCAACTCTAGAAGGTTTTGGTGGAGTCATTCGGGTTTTCCATGTCATCTGCAAAATGTGAACGTTTGGCTTCTTCTTTGCCAATCTGGATGCCTTTTATTTTGTTTTGTTGTCTGGTTGTTGAGGCTAGGACTTCCCACACTATCTTAAACAACAGTGGTGAGAGTAGACATCCCTGTGGTGTTCCTGATCTCAGCTTTTCCCCATTGAGGATGATATTAGCTATAGGACTTTCATAGACGGCTTTTAGGACATAAAGGTATGTTCCTTCTAACCCAACTTTCTTTATGGTTTTTATCAAAAAAGGATGCTGTATTTTTTAAATACTTTTTTTCTGCATCTATTGACAGGATCATATGTTTCTTATTTTTCTTCTATTAATGGGATGTTTCATGTTGATTGATTTGTGAATATTGAGTCAGCCCTCCAGCCCAGGAATGAATCCCACTTGATTATGGTGAATAATTCTTTTAAGGAAGAGTCGATTTCAGTTTGCTAGTATTTTGTTGAGAATTGTCACAAACAACAATTGGCCTGTAATTCTTTTTAGTGGGATCTTGATCTGGTTTCGGAATCGGGGTATGCTGGCTTCATAGAATGAGTCTGGAAGCTTTCCTTCCATTTCTAGTTTCTGAAACAGTTTGAGAAGAATAGGCATTACCTCTTTAAATGTACGGTAGAATTCCCCTGGGAAGCCATCTGGCCCAGGACTCTTATTTGCTAAAAGATTTTTGATAACAGATTCAATTTCTTTACTGGTTATGCAAATTTTTTATTTCTATTCTGTTGAAATTTTCTATTACTTTCCATTTGAATTTTGATTTGAGTGTGTGAGTCTAAGAATTTATCCATTTCTTCTAGATTGTCCAGTTTGTTGGCATATAATTTTTCATAAAATTCCATAATAATTGTTTGTATTTCTGTGATGTCCATTATGATCTCTCCTCTTTCATTTGTGATTTTTCTATTCGGGTCCTTTTTCTTTACATTTTAAGAAGTCTGGCTAGGGGTTTATCAATTTTGTTTTTCTTTCAAAAAACCAGCTGTTAGATTCATTGATCTGTTCTACTGTTATTATGTTTTTTTAAAAAAATTCTATATTGTTTATTTCTGCTCTAATCTTTATTATTGCTCTTCTTCTCCTGGCTTCGTACTTTCTTTGCTTCTGCATTCTAGTTCCTTTAGGTGTTATTTGAGACCTTTCTTGTTTCCTGAGATAGGCCTGACCTGCAATGTATTTTCATCTTAGGACCTTGTTTGCTGAATCCCAAAGGATGTGGACTCTCGTGTTTTCATTTTTATTTATTTCCTTATGTTTTAATTTCTTATTTAATTTCCTGGCTGACCCATTTATTCCTTAGTAGGATATTATTTAACCTCCATGTATTTTGGAGCTTTTCAAATTTTTTCTTGTGGTTGATTCCAAGTTTCATAGTATTGTGATCTGATCTGAAAATATGCATAGAATACCCTCAATCCTTTTATATTTGTTGAGGATTGTTTTGAGGACAATATGTGATCTATTTTGGATCTACCTTCATGGGTACTCAAGAAGAATGTGTATTTTGCTGCTTTGGGTTGAAAAGTGCTGAATATATCAATTAAGTCCATCTGATCCAATGTGTCATTCAGAGCCCTTGTTTCCTGATTGATTTTCTGCCTCGATGATCTGTCCGTTGCCATAAGTGGAGCATTAAAGTCTCCTACAATTATGGTATTGTCATTAATACATTTATTTACGCTCGTGATTAATTGTTTTATATATTTAAGTGCCTCCACATTGGGAGCATTATAAATTGTTAGCAATATAAATTGTTATCTCTTATTGGTGGATAGAATGCTTAATTGTGATGTAATGACCTTCTCCGTCTCTTGTTACAGTCTTTGTTTTAAAAATCTATTTTGTTTGATATAAGTATGACTACTCTGACTTTTCTTTTATGTCCAATAGCATGAAGATGATTCTCCATCCCCTCACTTTAAGTCTTCAGGTGTCCTTAGGTCTAAAATGAGTCTTTTATAGGCAGCATAACGATGGATCTTGTTTTTTGTTTTGTTTTGTTTTTCATTTCAATACCCTAAGTCTTTTGACTACTTCGTTTAAACCATTTATATTGAGTGATTATGTAAAGATATGGATTTAGTGCAATTGTGTTATCTATAGGTTTTGTGTCTGTGGTGATGTCTCTGGTCATTTGTTATCTTTGCTACTTTCCACTCACAGAATCCCCTTAGGATCTCCTGCAGGGCTGGTGTAGTGGTCATGAACTCTTTTAGTTTTGTCTGTCTGGTTAAGCCTTTATCTCTCCTTCTATTCTGAATGACAGCCTTGCTGAATAAAGGAAAGTTGGCTCCATATTTTTTTTCTATTCAGCACATTGAATATTTCCTCCCATTCTCTTCTGGCCTGCCAATTTTCAGTGCACAGGTCTGCTACTACCCTATGACCACTCTCGTAAGTTAAGGATTATTTGTCATTAGCTCTTTCAGAATTCTTTCTTTATCTTTGTATTTTGCCAGTTTCATTGTGACACGTCATGATGTTGACCTATTTTTGTTGATTTTGAAGGGGGTTCTCTGTGCCTCTTGAGCTTGCATCCCTGTCTCCTTCTCCAGATTAGGGCAGCGTTCAGCTATAATTTGTTCAAATAAAACGTCTGTCCCTTTCTCTCTTTTCTTTTTCTTCTGGAACTCCTGACAGGGATATTATTTCATTTCATGAATTCACTTAAGTCTTTAATCTTCCCCTACTGGGTTAGCCATTTCCTTTCCCCCTTTTTCTCAGCTGCATCATTTTTCATAATTTTATCTCCTATTTCACCTCTTTTCTGCTTCTTCCATCTTTACTGTCACTAATCTAGTTTATTTTGTATCTCACTTATATCATTTCTTAATTCATCATGACTAGTTCTTAGGTCTTTGATCCCTGCCACAAGAGATTCTCTGCTGTTTTCTATGCTGTTTTCAAGCCCAGCTATTAGTCTTATGATTATTATTCTAAATTCTTGTTCAGCTATATTATTTAGATCTGTTTTGAGTATTTTTCTGGCTCTGATTTCTTGTTGAATTTTCTTTTGAAGAGAATTCTTCCATTTTGTAATTTTGGCAAAGTTTCTGCCTTCTGCGTGTTTTAACGGCTTGTTATGGGTCCTGTACCTGCGAGCATTACTATATTAAAAAGGGATTATACACTATGTAGGATCTGGCATTTCAGGAAGTGTTTTTGGTGCATGTAGCATGCACTCTGTTGTTGGATTTTGGCTGCTCTATCCCACTGGTTAGCAGCAAATCAAAAACAAACATACAAACAAACAAACAAAACTATAATGCATGTACAGAGAAAAAGAAATGAAAATAAAGAAGATATAGAAAAGGTTTAAGGGGCGCCTGAGTGGCTCAGTTGGTTGGGCGGCGGACTTCGGCTCAGGTCATGATCTCATGGTCTGTGAGTTCGAGCCCCGCGTCGGGCTCTGTGCTGACAGCTCAGAGCCTGGAACCTGCTTTGGATTCTGTGTCTCCCTCCCTCTCTGCCCCTCCCCTGCTCATGCTCTGTCTCTATCTCTCATAAATAAATAAATGTTAAAAAAATTTATAAAAAAGAAAAGGTTTAAAAAGTGCAGAGTAAAAATACCTGATCAACCAAACAAAACAAAATGAAATGTGTATATATGTTTATAATATATACTATAAATAAAATAATATAAATAATAAATATAAATATATTATATTATACATATACATTTATTTATATGTATAATATAATATAATATATTTTTAATATAATATATTATTTATAATATATTTTATACTATATAATATAGATTATTTATAATATAAATATAAATATAAAATAAAATAATATAAATGTATATATTTAAAAAGTATAGAGTAAAAATGCCTGATCAAACAAACAAAACAAAACAAAATGTGTATTATAAATGTATAATAAGAAATGACCAAAAAAACAAATTAGACACTATGAGCCTGATTCCCAAAGAAAAAAAAAGAGAATAGAAGAAATAGAAAAGAAAAGAACAAACAGACAAACATACAGATAGGCAGACAGAAAGACAGACAAATAGGTAAAAATTAAAAAAAAAACAAAACGTTATCTGTTGGCGCCAGGACCAGGACCAGTGACTGTGCCCCGCTCTAGTTGATAAGCAGTTACCAGGCACGGAGGAGTGGGGTTTGGTGTAAGTGGGTACCACCTCCACTGGGGGCTGCTGTGCTGATCCCTAAAGCCTCACTGTGTTGGTGTTGGGGAGAAAAATGGTAATACCCCAATCTCTCCTCCCTGGACCAGGTATCCCAAACCGCAATCTTAGGCAGCTTTCGCAGAGCAGCGGGGTGGGTACCTTGTCCTGCTCCACAGCCTCCGGCCCCGCCTAGGCGCTCAGCTGGGATTCAAACCCCGATGTCTTAAGGAACCTGCACCATGTGAACTGTATTCTGATAGTGCCTCTTGACTCTGCCGATAGAAAGGCTTTGGCTGGCACCTGCAGGGTCTTTTGTCCTTGGGGAGGCAATAAGCCCTCTTCACACGGTGCTTGAGGAAGGGGACCGTTCTGTCCCAGTGCACCCCTGAGATCACGACAGTGCCCCAGGGCCGGCCCCCTCCACTGCAGGAGCACGCACAGGGCTCTGGCTTCAGTCCAGAGAAAATCACACACGTTTGAAACCCCGGAGTTTCAGCTTCTAAGGCCGTTTGCAAAACAGAAGCTGGCAAGTCTCCGTGTTTATCATCCCCCGGCCCGCGGTCCCCAGAGGTTTTCCTCTTGTGCCAACTCAATACCGCAATTTCACAGCCCCTCTCTCTTTCCCTCCCTTTTTTCTCTCCAAAGAAGGGGTACCCTCCCTTCTGGGCTTATGCCATTTTATCTATCCCAATTCACACACATGCACCTCGATCCCACCAAGCCGTCTCCTTCTACCTGCGGAGATCCCTCTGTCACTCCGCAGACTGATTTCCCAATTTCCCGGGTGTTCCAAGTGATCCGAACCTCAGTACAGCTGTGTTTAAGGGACGAGGAAAACCCCATCCCCTCCTTCTCTGCTATCTTAACTTCTCTGTACATCTCCTTTAATAAAATGTCTCTTTATGTCCTGCCTATTTTCAAATTGGATTATTATTTACTGTTACATTTTGGGAGTTTTGTTATATATTTTATTCTATGTTTTTTCTTAATCCTTGTCTTTTTCCCCACCGTTGTTGAAATGCAATTGATACACAACCCTGTGTAGGCTTAAAGTGTATGCTGTGGTGATTCGAGGCACGTATATATTGAAATATAATCACTGCAGTAAAAAGAGGATTATCATATGATCCAGCAATCTCACTTCTAGGTATCCATCCAAAGGATATGGATGTATCCCTACATCCTGATGAAATCAGGATCTTGAAGAGAAACTTGCTCTCCTATGTTCATTATAGCATTAATCACAATAGCCCAGATGTGGGAACAACCTACAGATAACTGGTATCCATCTACAAATAAATGGTAAAGACACGGTATGTATGTATATATATATGTATATATAATGGAATATATTCCGTCATGAGTTAAAAGGAAATCCTGCCATTTATGACATCATGGATGGACCTCGAGGGCATTGTGCTAAGTGTGGAAAGACAAAGACAAGTACTGTATGACCACACTTATATGTGAAATCTAAAAAAGCCAAATGTGAAAATGGAGGTGAGGTTACCAGGGCCTGGATGGTGTGAAAATTGGGGAGAAGTTGACTGAAGAATACAAAATTCCAGATATAGAATGAATTGAGTTCTGGAGATCTAACGTACAAATAATTGATCATTTATGGTGTTTACAATCTATCTTAACTATACTGTATTATTTACTTGAAAGTGGCAAAAGAGTAGAACTTAAATATACTCACCATGCGTGTGCGCGCGCGCACACACACACACACAGAATGGTAATTATGTGAGGTGATAGAGGTGTTAACTAACCCTACTGGGATAATCATTTTGCAATGTATAAGTGAACATTTATTTTTAATGCTTAGATATGTGATATTTGAGCAAACCTGCCATGGTTTTACTTCTAAAAAGATAGAACTAACCCGCGATGGAAATATTGTAAGCCTATCAAATGGAGGATGATGATTGCTTTCTGTACACCGCGTCCTCTCCTCTCCCTTTCCAGTCTTCACCACAAAGCTGTACGGCTAGAGCGCAACTACGGCACTTTCATGATGCAATGCTTGGGGGCAAATATTTTCTGGCAGAGAAGAGGCACACTGCACTACGCAATATACTTTTAGTTTAATAAAATAATCAAAGAGTCCCTTGTATGTACTTTTGCACAGGGCTCTATGAGGTGCTTTTCCAGAGAATATTGCAAATTACCAGAAAGATGCTCAGTATCTGTATGTGAAATGTGCTATTTTCCTCACAAATAGAAAATCAGCTGTAAACCCTGCAGACTTGATCTGAAATGCATGCAGGAAGAATGTCCACATATACCCACAGCTTTAGCATTGTGTTATTTAATTAAAAAATTTAATTTCCAATATTAAACCTAGGTGGCTCTTCAGCTTGTGTGGATTTTCAATTTCAGTATTCTACAAAACAAAGAATAATAGAATGTGTTAAAATATTTGGATTGCATTTTTACCCGTTAATTTGAAAGGAAGGCTTCAAAGCATGTGCCAGGTTTTTGGTATATCTTAAACAAAACTGAAACCCAGGAAAAGATTCAAGAAATAATACGATGGTTTTGATAATATATGGTCTCTAATATATTCATTTCCTATTACACAATACATTTACATAGAAGTCATTATATTTTCCTGAAGAGCAGACAAGAAATAGATGAAAAGAAATGACTACTACAGATGAATTTGAAGCTATTTTAGAACAGGGTTTTATTACTATATATTTTATCTCAGTCAACTTTTTAAACTAAACCTTTTATACATTGAAGTTTATCACTATTGATGTATTGGTTTTGAGGCAAAAATCCAACATGTATATTTCTGACCAGAATTAAGAGGGGGTTACCAAGTAGAGGCAATTATTTATTTTTCCACCTGTCAAATTATCTCCTGAACTATGAAACAATTGGAAAGTTCTGCCTGCCGTAAGATAAGATGACAATAGAAGTGAAGTGAAAAAACAAGCTCACAAACAAAGCAAACATCCCCTTGAAACCCGAGCCGGCGTATACAGAATTATGTCCATCTTTTATTTGTCATGGGATTGCAGCATTTCCCTTACTCTTGAACATGATCTTACATGGAGTCTTTAGACACTGCTGATAAACCTAAGACATTTGCAAAGAAGAGTTTAAAATCAGAATGAAACTGGAGGTGTCTAAATATGAGTAAAATAGAAATGAAATTCAGCAATTTACTGCTGCAAACGTTCCTTCCTTTTTAAAAGAATTTTGAAAGTCAGTATCTTAGTTTAATTCTTCCTCTTGTCTCCACTCTTTTATCTATGTACTCTTTCAAAAGTACTTCTTTTTACAATAGTTTTATTGAAATATAACTGATATGCAAACAACTACACATGTTTAATGTGTGCAGTTTGATTAGCTTGGACATATGCAAACAGCCATGATGCCATTACCACAATCAAGATAACAGACATATCCAACATTTCCCAAAGATTTCTTGTGTCTCCTCATCCACTCCCTCTCTTTGGTGGTAAAAACACTTAAGATCTAACCTCTTAACAAATTTTGAAAGTGCATAACAACATATCGTTGATTATAAGCAATATGGTATACAGTAGATCTTTATAACTTATTCATCCACCATAATAGAAACATTATACCCATTGAATAACAATTACTCATTTCTCCCACCCTCCAGGCCCTGTCTCTGCTTCAAAGACTTAGACTATTCTAGAAACCTCATATAAGAGGAATTGAACATTCACTTATTTCACATACTGTAATCTCTTCCAAGTTCATCCAGGTAGTCACAAATGGCAGAATTGCCTTTTTAAAAAGCTAAATAATAGGCTATCATATGGTTATTTACGTATCTTGGCTATGGTGGATAACGTTGCAATGAACACAGGAGTGCAGATATCTCTTCAGATCCCAATTTTAGTTCTCTTAGACAAATACCCAGAAGTGGGATTATTGGATCATATGCTGGTTCTTTTATTAATTTTAAGAAGAACTCTATAATATCTTCCATATCTAAGGCACCATTTTACGACCTCACCAAGATTGCACAAGGGTTCTAATTTCTCTATATCCTTGCCAACATTTTTGCATTGAAAACTACAAAAAAAAAAAAAAAAACACGAAAGGAGACACACATAAATGGAAAGACATCCTGCAGTCATTAATTGGAAGACCTAATATTGTTAACATGTCTATACTACCCAAAGCAACCTGCATATTCAATGCTATCCCATCAAAATCCAAATTTTTATAGAAATATAATGGTCATTTTTATAGAAATAAAAAAGAATCCTAAACTTAATATGAATTCACAAAGAGACAGAATAGTCAAATAATGAAAAGGAAAAACAAAGCTGGAGGTACCACACTTCCAGATTTCAACTTATATTATAAAGTTACAATAATTAAAACAGTATGATACTGGCATAAAGACAGGTATATAGACCAATAAAACAATAGAGAGCCCAGAAATAAACCCATGCATATAGAGTCAACAGATTTTTGACAAGGGTGCCAGGAATACGTAATGGACAAGATATTAAACAAGTGGTGTTGGAAAAACTGAATATCTACATGAAAAAAATGAAATTAGACTGCTACCTTTTACTATACACAAAATAAACTCAAAATGTGTTAAAGGCAAACATGTGACATATAGCCCTAAAGCTCCTAGAAAAATACCGAGGGGAAAATCTCGACATTGTCTTAGAAATGATGTTTCGAATATGACATCAAAATCACCAGCAACATTTGCAAAGAAGGCAAGTGGCACTGCTTCTCCACAGCAAAAGAAACAACAGGATGAAAAGACTACTCACCCAATGGAAAAAATATATATATTTGTAAACCATATATCTGATTAAGGGTTAATTTCCAAAATATAAGAAACTCACACAACTCAGTAGCTAACAATTAATTAATTAATTAGCCCAAATTTAAAAAATAGATAAAGGACTCAAATATTTCACTAAAGATGTACAAACGGTCAAGGGGTATTTGAAAAGACGCCCAACATCATTAATTATCAGTAAGATGCAAATCCAAATTACAATGAGATATCACCTCAAACCTCTTAGAATGGTTATTGTCAAAAGCAACAACAAAAAGGGATGCCTGGAGGGCTCAGTCTTTTGAGCATCTGACTTCAGCTAAGGTCATGAACTCGCAGGTCGTGAGTTCGAGCCCCGCGTCGGGCTCTATGGAACAGCTCAGAGCCTGGAGCCTGTTTTGGATCCTGTGTCTCCTTCTCTCTCTGTTGCTCCCCCAATTGCACTCTCTCTCACTCACTCTCCCTCTCTCTGTCTCACTCAAAAATAAATAAAGACTTAAAAAATAATGAAAGAAAAGCAACAACAAAAAGATAACCTAAAGCCAATGCCACTCTATTTTGTGGCTCCACTAGTTCCATCTCTGTATTACTAGGAGCTCTTTCAGGTTACTCAAGATCTGGCTCCTTCTATTGGAGAATGGTATTTAGAAACCAATTATCTGACTGATAGATTGTGCTTTTTGCTACTGTGGTCACTGCTTTTAGATTTCTCAGTAGACAGATCTAGAAAATATATGTATGTACTAATTTATGTATATACATTATCTACAACTACTTCTGTATCCATCAATCAATAAAGATGTGCATGTATGTATGTATCACGTCATAATAAACACAATGTCTGATTTATCTGATTCTAATTAGTACAACAGGATTTATTCTAGCCGTCCCCCGTTACATACTTGTATCACATTGAAAAACCTGGTTTTTACTATTCTCTGCCCATTTACTTATTTGTTCAATCCCAGTATACATTTAAAGCAGGTTCACAATTGTTAATTTATATCCTCTCTTCCAAATGAGAAATACTTTTTGGCATGGTGACTATGAACAATACATTTTGTCTTGGCTTTCCACTTACAGATAAACCATCATTTTCCAAAGTAACAAAGGTCAACTTCTTTTTTATCTCATCTCCTTCAGCAAGATTATGTCATGCAATAGTAATAGAGTTGTATTAATCTTTTACAGTCTGCATTCCATGTTGGAATCCCCTGGCGTATACACGTAAGTTCACTTTTTGTGAGGTGCAGTTCTATAGATTTTGACAAATTCTTAGAATCATAACCCAGTACCATACAGAACTCTTACATAACCCAAAAAATTCTTTGTGCCTCTTTTTTTTTTTCTTTTTGCCAACCCTCCATCTCCAATATTTGGTAACCACAGCTCTGTTTTCCATCCTTATAGTTTTATATTTCCAAAAGTGTTACACAGAGTCCTATCATCTGTTTGTAACCATCGAAGTCTGATTTCTTTCACTTAACAAAGGTATTTGATCCTCATTCATGTCGGTGGATAATTAGTAACAGGTTCCATTTAATTGCTGAATGGTATTCCATTAAATGGATGGACCAGTTTGTTTATCTGTTTCACTGTCGAAGAAAATTCTAATTGTTTCCAGTTTTGCCAATAAAAAAATTTAAAGGAGTGTAAGTTTTAGAGCATTACTTCGTTTACAAAAATGTACAGAGTTTACACAGTGCACAAAGTTCCCATTATATACTCTTCGTTTCTCCCTTAGATTTTCCTATTATTTCTATTTGTAAATAATTACATGTGTAATTAGTGTAGTACATTTGTAACAACTGATAAACCAATATAGACACATTATTATTAACTACAACCTAGAATCTACATTAGATTTCACTTTGTGTTGTACAACTCAATGAAATTTGAGAAACATAATGTCATGTATCCACCATTACAGTATCAGAGTAGTTTAACCGCCTTTTATTTATCATTATAATTTTCTACATAATGTCATCTGCAAACACATTTCTCCTTCTTAATCTAAATACATTTAATCTCCTTTTCTTATTGCATTATGTAGGACTTCTTAAGTTAGATGTCGAAAGGAGTACTGAGAGGGAAAATCCTTGTCCTGTTCCTGATACAAAGGGTGAGCATCTCATTTCCCCCCAATACTGGTTTTTAGAATAGTTGAGATTATTCCTTTTACTACTAACAATAATGCAAAGAGTAGCACAAAGAAAAAAAAAACAGAAGCAACTTCATATTTAAGTGATATACCATTACTTCTTTCATTTACCCTAACATAAACTTTTAAATGTAAACAAGTCATTCTTCTAAAATGTATCTCATATAGAAATTCTCAATTTTATTTATATAGCTATGACAATATTCTAATGTAAATCAAGATTAATTTTCTATTTCCGCTCACTTTTTTTGGCTTTTTATATGAATATTTTTCTCATATCTATAGGGCTGAGTTAAAGTATTTTTTGATATAATGATACTTACATATCCATACACCTATTATGAATATAAAGTTCCCTTTATTATAACCTTCATCCAACTATAAAACCTGAATTTATTTTAAGTGTGTAAAACAACATAGCAAAACCTCTGATATTCAAATAACCACAATGGTTTAAACATAAAGGGATGTGTTTATCACTTAAGACGAAAGATTTTTTTAATATAAATATGGTACTGGTTGTTCTATGCAGTTGTTTTTAAATTGCCATATATATATGACTATATATATATATGCCATATATATGTATATATATACATATATATATGATTATACCTTTATGTACCTTATATTTCACTCCATCATTCTTTAACTAAATTACTGAAAAACTTTTTATAGACCTTACAGTGACATGTTACTGGTCCATGAGTTGGCATCATAAATGTACTGAGTATATTTCTAATCTTTTTTCACTGGGCTGTAACAGTTAAATACTCCGACTTTGGACCCAAGATCTTATAAATAAAAATGCATATTGAATCACTGAAACCTCCAGGTTTCTTTGTTTTCATTTTGTTCTGTTTGGGATATAACAAAAGCCTCCAGGTTGCTATTCAAAGTGTGTTTCACAGACACGCAGCAGAAGCATCGGAACCATGGGCATCACCTGGGGTTTCTTAAGAACGCCAAACCTTGTGCCTCACTCCAGAACAATTAAATCAGACTTTTCAAATTAATAACACCCAAATGTTTCATATGCACGTTGAATTCTGAGAGCCTCTACTCGATAAGACCCGCATGATAAGGAAAATCCAGACGGTGCTTATATGATTTATATGGTATTTCTAGTAAAATTTCAAAAATTAAAAATAATTTTTAAGGATTGATTCGTTTCTAAAAACACGGCCTTTTGATTTGGATTATTATGTTAGTGTTACCTAGAGATTGCAATAAAGCAACTTTAAATGCAAAACTGCACCTCTTAGCCTCTGCTGCAGAAAACAGAGGCTTTGTATTTGCCTAGATATTTTAAAGTTTGTTTTAAGATATTACATTTTAGTTTATACCTTAATTCTTCTTTTATTTTCTATAAACACATTCTACTTATCACAAGAGTTCTGTGAAAACTATTCACATTGTAAGCACCCTTAATGGTATGTTGCAACGTTATGGTTTAAAATTTATTTCTGTAAAAGGGTATTTTGTCTGTTTCTCATTGTTTTAGCTTTTTAGCTTCTACGCATCTTTAGGGAAGACTGAATTAAAATGAAAGGAGATTTAAGAGAAGTTGAGAAAGGCTGAATTGATTGACCAGGATATATAGATAGATAGATAGATAGATAGATAGATAGATAGATAGATAGATATAGATATAGATATCTTCTTTCATATATATATATATATATATATATATATATATATATATATATAAAAGAAGAGAGAAAGAGAGAAAGGAAGGAAGGAAAGAAAATGGAAAGGAAAGGAAAAGAAACAAAATCTACTTGGAAAATAAAACACAAATGTAGAATTTGGAAGAGGGAGAGGCAGTGGCAGTAAGGGAAGGGAGAGAAAGGGCCCTAGGAGTATATTTAGGAAAGAGGTAAGGGGTTTGATGATGAAGCTAACATGGAAAGTGGGACTTAAGGAAAGCTGTATTCAAAGACAGTAAGCGATGTGGCCTTATGTTGTGTGAAGTAATTCACGTTCACCCCATCTCTGTTAGAGGCGTTCCATAAAAACCTTGCTGTTTTTTTTTTTTGAAATTTTAATTTAGATTTGTATCCTCAATAAAATAACTAGTAAGAAAGAAAATCAAGTTTATAATGATGCACAGAGCTGGAAGGTATTGATCACTAATTTAATCCTCACACAGATCCTCAAAAGAAACCTTAGTAACTTCATTTTAGACAAAGAATATGATACAAAAAAATATTAAATAGCATGCCCTACAACTCTTTAATGAGAGAACACACAGGTTTGTTGTTTTTTTTTTTTTAGACCCCAACAATGATATCAGTTTTGCCATCAGATGAGTGGTGTATCGGACTCTTGGGAAGCTTACATGAGCAGTAGTGTGGGGACCCTAGCCAAAGACCTAGGTACAATCTCTGCTGGGGAAGTCAGGTTAAGAATCTTTATACCATGCTGCTAAAAATCTAGGTTTGACATTAACCTGTCTCCATTGACTAAAATTAAAACAATATTTTCAAAAAATAATATACTTCCTTCTATTAACTCTCACCAACGAGACCCCAAGACATGGCATTAACTGCCCACCTGTTTGCACTCACTAAACTTTTTCTTTTAATTTTTTAAAGGTTTATTTTTATTTTGAGAGACAGAGAGAGCAGGGTTAGGTGCAGAGAGAGAGAGGGAGGGAGACACAGAATCCGAAGCAGGCTCCAGACTCTGAGCACGGAGACCAATGCAGGGCTCAAACTCACGAACCACAAGATCATGACCTGAGCCGAAGTCGGACACTTAACCGACTGAGCCACCCAGGGGCCCCGTCCCTAACCTTTGTCTTGCAGTTTAACTTAAGATCTTCTCTCTGGTTTACCTCTAACCCAGGCAAATGAAACAAGAAACCATCCCTCAGGTGATGGTGACTTCCCTGACAAAAACTCACTGTGGCCCAGACCACTCGACCTTTTTAGTTAAACCCCCTACTCACACCTCCACAGGTGGACCATGGGGTGACCTCTGAAATGACCTACTGATACATTTACCTCATTTAATGCTAGCATCTCTGCCCAGGAAGAAGCCTCAGTCTCATTTACATAAATTACAATGTATGTATAGGCATGTTTCCCTTAAGTGCATGAGCAATCTTATGCTAGATGACAAAGTTTCCCTACTTAAATATTCATCCTAAACTTGAACAAAAGGTACCCATTCATCCTCCCTTAGGCAGGCTTTGGAAGCCATTCCCCATGATCTCCTTATTTGTGGCAAATAAACTCTTCTTTGTCCAACAACTCACCTGGCTCAGTTTCTGTGACTCACTCACCAGGAGCACGCTCACAATGGTTTGGTTACATTCCCTGGTTTTCTGTGAGAGTTAACACTCTCCCTTGTACTCAAACACAGAGATAACTGAGATTCATGTATATTAATTTCAACCACACAGCATTCAAAACAAATAAAACCTGCCCTGGGAACTGTGTTGATTTGAACTTGCAATAATATCTTTACAGAGCCAAATAAAATGTCTTCTTGACTTTCTCTAAGGCTATCCGTCTAACTCCTCAAACGCACCCATACCCAACCTCACTGAGGAGGAGAAAAACAATCTGTGAAACCAAATTTAGAAAGATCCTTTGGGAAACATCCTTACCAATGAATATCTTGAATAGAAATTAAAAATAAGCATCATTTTTCTTTTTCAACATTACTTTGGCTATTTGGGGTCTTTTCTGTTTCCATACAAATTTTAGAATTATTTGTTCTAGTTCTGTGAGGAATGCTGGTGGTATTTTGATAGAGAATGCATTGAATGTGCCGACTTTTTGGGTAGTATCAACATTTTAACAATATTGTTCTTTCAGTCCATGAGCATGGAATTTTTTTTTCCATTTCTTTTTGTCTTCTTCAATGTCTTTCATAAGTTTTCTATGGTTTTCAGTGTACAGATCTTTTACTTATTTGATTCGGTTTATTCCTAGGTATTTAACTAAAGCTACAAGGCATCACGATTCTAGACTTCAAGCTGTATTACAAACCTGTCATCATGAAAACAGTATGATACTGGCACAAAAACAGACACATAGACCAATGAAATGGAATAAAGAACCCAGAAATAGACCCATAAATGAAGGGCCAACTAATCTTTGACAAAGCAGAAAAGAATATACAATAGAAAAAAGACAGTTTCTTCAGCAAATGATGCTGGGGAAATTGGATGGCTACATACAGAAGAATGAATGTGTACCACTTTCTTACACATACACAGAAATAAACTCAAAATGGATATAAGACCTAAATGTGAGACAGGAAGCCATCAAAATCCTAGAGGAGAAAACAGGAAGCAACCTCTTTGACCTCGGCCACACAAGTTTGTACTAGACATGTCTTCAGAGGTAAGGGAAACAAAAATACAAAAATGAATTATTGGTACCTCATTAAGATAAAAATCTCTGCACAGAAAAGGAAACAATCAACAAAACTAAAAGACAGCCAACAGGATGGGAGAAGATATTTGTGAATGATATATCTGATAAAGGATTAGTATCTAAAATCTATAAAGAACTAATCAAACTCAACACCCAAAAAACAAATAATCCAGTGAAGAAATGGGCAAAAGACATGAACACTCTTCCAAAAAGGCATGAAAAAATACTCAACGTTGCTTATCATCAGGGAAATACAAATGAAAATCACATTAAGATACCACCTCACACTTGTCAGAATGGCTAAAATTAACAATTCAGAAATTGGAAGTCAGGAAACAACAGATGTTGGTTAAGGATGCGGAGAAAGGGGAAGGCTTTTGCACTGTTGGTGGGAATGCAAACTGGTTCAGCCACCCTGGAGGACAGTTTGGAAGTTCCTCAAAAAATTAAAAATAGAATTACCCTATGACCCAGCAATAGCACTACTAGGTATTTATCCAAAGGATACGAAAATGCTGATTCAAAGGGGCACATGCATGTCATTGTTTATAACAGCACTATCAACTATAGTCAAATTATGGAAAAAGCTCAAATGTCCATTGTCTGGTGAATGGATAAATGCATTATGGTATATACATATAATGGAATATTACTTGGTGATCACAGAGAATGAAATCCTGCCATTTGCAAGGACATGGATGGAACGAGAACATATTATGCTAAGTGAAACCAGTCAGTCAGAGAAAGATTAATATCATATATTTTCACTCAAATGGTGAATTTGAGAAAACAAAACAGGTGAATATAGGGGGAGGAAAGGAAAAGTAAGATAAAAGCAGAGGGAGACCAACTATAAGAGACTCTTAAATATATAGAATAAATGGAAGGTTGCTGGAAGGTGGTTGGTGGGGGGATGGGCAAGATGGGCAATGGGCATTAAGGAGGGCACTTTTCTGGAGAGCACTGGGTATTATATGCAATGTAAGTGATGAATCACTAATTTCTACTATTGAAAGCATTTTTACACTCTATGTTAAATAATTTGGATTTAAATTTTTAAAAACTTAACAAAAAGAAATTAAAAATAAGCAAACATATACTGTAGAACTGGTATAAATAAAAATGTGTGCCCTACTTTGGGCATCTGAAATAGACTACAATACATTACAAAATCCGTATGTTTTAAAACATAAATTTTGAAATGCATGTTTACATTCTGGATCTAATTTTCTTAATAGTGGAGCAAAGCTCCAGTCACAGTGCTTCTGAGTATTATAGTATCTTTAACTGCAAAATGGGAATAATAAAACTTATGCTGTCAATTTTAAATAATATTGAAAGACTAGAACAACAAAGGCACTGACAAGGCATTGAAATGTAAGCAAAAACATTTATTATGGGTCATAGAATTTCAACTCAGAGAGCACAGATTTGGTAGAAACCCAAGAAGTTTCTTGTTTAAGAAAAATGATGAGAGATTATTAAAAGTAAAATGATAAAATAGCTATGAATTACTTATGTTGTTTTTCAATTCTTCTGATTGGAGGGTAAAGTTGAATTTACAATTCATTATCTTACGGAGGTCATCTCATCAGTTCTTACGATAAAACATGTTTTTCAGAGTCCTCAGAAAGTCCTTTCTCTGCAGTATCAGTTTTGCTTCTCTTGGACACCAGCAAAAGCTCAGTGGTTCAACAAAGTATAGTGAAGACAAGATGGAGTCACTTAGGTTGCCTTGTTAGTGACACCTGTAGCCTTCCTTCACATATTTAGCCCACCACTATAAGAAAGATAGATACATGTCCTAATATGTTCTCTGCTAAAGCTTTGTAACATGACCCTAAATAATAGACACAATCTTTTAGCCTTTTATTAAAAAAAAAATCTCCAAATTGTTTTAGAATTGTACCCACATCGAAAATGTTATATGTGTATCACATCCATAATTAGTTATGTATATCACAGTGAATATTTCTTTCATATATAACCTAGATCAGTGACGAGGAACTCACAGAAAACACATAGAAAATAAACACATAGAAAATAGAGAAGGCAAGATTGCAAAATTTTATAAAAGTGCTAATAGCACGTATTCTCCACCACTTAATTAGAGTTTAGCCAATAACAATAACCACGTCTGGAGGCCAATTAAAATTTAGAGTCTTTAATTTTGCTCTCGCAAAATTTCTGCCACCTTTTTTTCTGTTTCCCACCTGCTTGGAAATCCATCTCCAAAAGACAAACTAACCTTTAACTTGATACCAGGAGAATTTACTGAGCATGTTTATGTAGTATTCAAATACGACCAGAGAGAGAAGAGTAAATGATCTGAGATGGGCTTGAAGGTAAACAGCTGTCAGTGAACTATGAATTATCTCAAAGGCACATTAGCTGAACTCATTTCAAAAGGGAAAATTGTTTTGCATGTTGAAAGGAATAACCACCGGAACCCTGCACCTACTCTTAATTTGCTATCTTACGACCTCCTTGGGGAAGCAGTATGATGAGCTGTATTTATTTATTTATTTATTTATTTATTTATTTATTTATTTATTTAAAGTGGGTTTTTTGTTGTGGTGGGTTTTTTCTTCTTTTTTTTTTCTTTTTTCAGATACTGCAATGAATATGAAGAGGAAAATGGATGTGTCCTTTCCGGCAGTGGGGTAGCAAAACATCAGCCCTCCTATTCTGGAGCTGGCTTCTCACCTAGATCTAATTACCTAAAGCTGCTCTGCTGATAGTTCATCTGTTGTTTGGTTTTTGTTTTGTTTTTTCCGAGTGTAACCTTTCAGAAAATGCAGAGTACAATGGGTGATGCGTGATTTGATATTTTAAAAATTAGTATTATTGTGCATATATTAATGTAACGGATGCATGAAGATTTATTTCCATTTGATCTTTTTTTAAATACATGGAATACGAGATAATTTTGCTCAAGTCGAAGGAGTAGTTTAAAGTGGAAATGTTTTTCTGACCTCGCTCTTTATGGTTTTAAAATACAATTTTTATTTAAATAGAAATGTCAGGTGAAACTCTATCCTCCTGCCTGCAACAATATCAAGCAAACAGTTAATCCGGCAACAGAACCTGAAGACTTCAACGGGGTGCACATTTATAAATGGTGTATTTGAGTATGGGTGTCTGTTACTGAAGTTTTAAAATATTTTGACAGAGCCTGAAGCCTGCTTCAGATTCTGTATGTCCCTCTCTCTCTTCCCTTCCCTTGCTCACGCTCTGTCTCTATGTCTCTCAAAAATAAAATAAAAACGTTAAAAAATTTTTAAACAAAGGGGAGCCTGGGTGGCTGAGTCAGTTAAGCGGCCGACTTCAGCTTAGGTCATGATCTCACAGTCTGTGAGTTCGAGCCCTGCGTCTGGCTCTGTGCTGACAGCTCAGAGCCTGGAGCCTGCTTCAGATTCTGTATCTCCCTCTCTCTCTGCCCCTCCCTGCTCATGCTCTGTCTCTATGTCTCTCAAAAATAAAATAAAAATGTTAAAAAAATTAAAATATTTTAAATTGAATTAGAATCAAACATGACACTGCGGCATTTCTGAAGAAACCTAAATATCCACAAAATAGTCCCTGCAAAATGCTGCTTCAAAGACTTGAGCTAGAGATTTGAAGAGCTATGAAAAGAGGTTAATTAGAAAATTCATTTATGAAAATGCAGTGTGAAATTATACTAAAACAGTAGTCTAATTTATAAAGGATATGTCAAGAGCAATGTGCTTTGATAATTTATAACCTACTAATCACTTTTCTGTCTGTCTCTCACAGTCTTTGGTTGTTCTTTTCTATGCTCTCCATTATCTGCTATGTATTTTTTCATAATCTTTACTTTCATTTTCTTAATATTTTTTAATGTTTATTTATTTTTGAGAGAGAGAGAGACAGAGCACGAGCAGGTGAGAGGTAAAGAGAGGAAGAAACAGAATCCGAAGCAGGTTCCAGGCTCTGAGCTGTCAGCACAGAGTCTGTTGCGGAGTTGGAACCCATGAAACATCGAGATCATGACCTGAGCCAAGGTCAGACGCTTACCCGACTGAAGCACCCGGGCACCCCTTTACTTTCTTTTTTTAAGTTTATTTATTCTGAGAGGGTGGGAAGTGGTGGGGCAGAGAAAGAAGAGAGAGAAATCCTAAGCAGGCTCCACGTGCTGACAGCGCAGAGCCCCACGAGAGGCTCGAACCCACGAAACATGAGATCATGTCCTGAGCGGAAACCAAGAGGCAGATGCGTGACTGACTGAGCCACCCAGGCGCCCCAACAGTCTTCACCTTCTTTGTGCTGGTATCTTTCTACTATTGTACTTGTCTCTGTAATTCTTTCACATTCAGCCCTTTTTTATTTTCGGAAGCTATGTTTTCTCAGAACTCCCTTTTTGCTAATGTCCCTTACCATTTATCTTATCTGATATTAATTTTTTCTTAAAATATAGCAATAAATCACGAATATAGTGTTTGCATATTACATTTATATATTCATAACATATACACTAAATGACCAATGTCATGTCAATATTTTTCTCTCTTGAGAAATGAACAAGAAAATTGAAGTTTTGGCCCTCAGCTGCTGAAGCGATCACTACTTCATAGATGTATTTTATTTAAAATCTTAAGCGTTCCACAGTCTGTTTCATTTGTGGGAAGTGCCATCGGCGGGTTGTGTTTGGGTTGGAAGCAGGCGGATGTGGTCTAGGGAGAGTTGCATTGCTGCCCGCCAACAAGCATCAAAAAAAAAAAAAAAAAAAAAAAAGCATGTGAACAGTACAATGCCCACAGGCCCTGTTTTCAGAATTGCTCACTGTAGGGAAAAGGAGCAAAGTCTAGAGGTGAATTCCCTTCGTAGAGTTTCTGTGACACTTGTATTAACAAATACTGATAATAAGAAATAGGGTGAAAACAGATGGGGCTTCTCTCTAGACCTTCACTCAGATTACTAAGAAAAGAAACATTAGTCTGACTTTCACAGAACCAGGTTCAATATACATTTTTTCTTTTACCTGCAAACTTGGATGGTGGCACTATTTGATACAAATACTGATATTATTAGTGTAGTGAAAACAGTCCATACTCTACATGAGCTTTGCTTCACAAGGCATACGCCCACATGCTTGTGGCAATTTGGGATTAGCTGAATATTTCACAAAGGGTAAGAAACACTTGTGGTGCTTTCTTTTCTTTCTGTGCGTGTGTGTCCACGTTTTCTAAGGAGGATAGTAAAGTCAATTTGAATGTTCTGTATTCCGTTGTAGTGTGTTGTTTTTAATTCTCAAATATAAAGTTTAAACATAAAATAAACTTTTGGGGTATTTGCTTTGGAGATAGTTTCAGTGCCCCTGAGTGAGAACTCAAAGTTTGGCGACATTTTTGTCACAACCAAGGGAGATCTTACAAAAATTTTGTCTGAAAATTGTTGAATGGAAAGACAAAAATATGATTTAAGTTTCCAGATATGTGATTACTACAACAGCAGAAAAAAAATTGTCTTTCCAAGTACTAACATAGATAGACTATACTATGGCTCCAATATTGTAGAGAGTGATGATGGTTTGATTGAATCTCCTTAATATTATCATGAAAGTCATTTTATAAATAATACTATAGATATTGTAATAAGTCTCTTGAGAATAAATAGCAATGATGTTTGGCTCTTTTCTCAAATTAGTTCTACCCTCAGAGGATGAAGATCTATTACCGGCACTAAGGAGGTAGGTACAAAGTCACTATGATTGTGCTTTAATTGTTTCCTGTTTTTCTCTGTGATCGAAAATGCTATAGTGAAAATCATTATGCATTCGTTTAGTATGTATTATCACACTTTTTTAAAGTTTAGACTCTATTACAAGCACTCAAATTGCTTGATTTGTTTTGAGATGTGGGGAGGAAGATGGTAAACACACACACACACACTCTCACACACACACACACTCTCACACACACAGAGTCTCTATCCAGGTTATAACTTCTCTGATGTTAGAGCCAGGAAGGACAGAGGCTAATGAAAAAGGGTAACTATTCCTTTACCTAACTGGACAAAGCTAGCAATTTGATTCTTTTAGCTGTGGGTAAGGACAAACTGTCTGTCCCTGTATTTTTTATGACAGAAAGACTGGCGGGGAATACATATGGGTTCTTCAGAGTCTCTTTGGGGCCTGTCTACCGTCTCTGATGTGGGACGTCAAGACCTTTTTAAATCTCACCACCTTTTCTCTCCACTCCTGACTTTGACAGGCTGTTGTCTTCTCCCAAGTGAAATGACCACCTTTGCAATATCCATTCAGCCCACGAGGAGTTTGCGTGTCCTGCGTGAGCATGCGTACTTTCAAGTGTTCATCCACCAGCACGGCTACTCACACTATTCTGCTCCCCACCCGGAAGGTAGGGAGGAAGATTGACAAGTTACTAGACCAAGAAAATATCTACTGTTATCTAGAGGAGAAAAATGCCTGTTCTAGCAAGCACTTACTTCATTTGTTTTTAAGCAGTACTGTTTAGGATTTTGGTTTTCGAGTTTGAGCCTCAGTTGCGTTTCCAGGAAACGTGATCTGTATTTTCCACTTCTCATTGTATACATTTGTCATATGAGCTTACGAAAACCTCACTGTCTAGAAAATATTCACCAATTTTCACTTTGAATACAGTGTATTATATTTTTACACTTTTGGAAATACTGGTGTCTTAATTTTTTAATAACTGATAGTTGTGACTTTTTCTTTTGAAAGCCATTTTAATATATGTATAGATCACTTACATGTTTTCATGTGTTCTGTTCATTAACTTTGATTGGGTGTTATTTTCCAAATCAGCTTATAAAAGATCTTTGGAAATAAAAAAATTAAATATTTTATTTTAAATATATTCCTTTGATTTCTAAGGTCATCAATTTATTTTTTAATTTTTCTTATGAGTTTTCTTCAATTTTGTTTTATCAAGTTGTTGTCAAATAAAGCCTTTTTATCCCCTTGATACCTTTGTTATTTTATTACTTAGAAAACTCTTGGAACAGTATTCTAACAACTCCAAATCTCAATGTCCCCATCTATCATCAACACACAAGATTATTGTTCTATAAGTTCAATAGATTTACTCTGTAAGCATTTGATATATAAAAAATGGTGAATGCCTCTTAATTCTCTTTTTTATCCATGGGGCTACAACAGTCTCTACAACAGCTTCTTCAAAAACTAACAGTATGAATTTAATGCCTGGGTCCTTCTACTCTATCAAAAAATCATTTTATGACTTAGTCAGATTTTGATTTTTCACCCATTTCTCAGTCTGCTTTATTTTCTAACCCTTGATAATACTTTCTTCGCTGAAATGGAACCAATCATTTTTCCTACTTCATTCTTTTTTTCTTTTTTCGTTGCTTTAGGCACGGCATCCAAGGACACAATATGTGATAAAACAAGGCAATTGATTTTAGAAGAATTTAGAGTCTAATCCTTGTAGATAGGCTGTATTAGTAAATTATAAAATAAGATCATTAATACCTAATTCATTTTCATAGAGTGAATTAATTCTCTCAAAGTTCTGTGTGGTAGATTGTTTGCCAAAAATATCCACCTTCTCTATATTCACATTGGTATCATCTCTTTCTGTCTAACAGATGACTCCAACACTTAGCAGCCTAAACCAACATGCATCTTTTCACGTATTTTCTGAGATTCAGGAAACTGTGCAGAGCTTATCTGTATGATTCCAGTCTCACATAAGACCGCAGTTAAGATGTTGGCTGGAGCTGGGAAACTTGGGTGGCTCAGTCAGTTAAACATCCAACCTCCGCTCAGATCATGATCTTGTGCTTCCCAGACTCGAGCCCTGCATCAGGCTCCGCACTGACAGCTCAGAGCCTGGAGCATGCTTTAGATTCTGTGTCTCTGTCTCTCTGTTCCTTCTCCATTTGTGCTCTCTCTCTTTACCTCAAAAGCAAATAAATAAATATTTTAAAAAATTCATATTAAAAAAAAGATATTGGCTGGAGCTAACATCTCTGAAGGCTTGACTTATGTGGAGGATCCGCTTCCAAGTGTTGTTGGCAGAACAACTCAGTTCCACAACACATGGGTCTCTCTAAGATCTGTTCATGCATGACAGCTAGCTTCCCCAAGAGCAGGTGATCCAAGGAAAAGAGCAGGGCAGTAGCCATTCTGTCATATTTTAGTTTCGAAATTGGCATGCCATCACTTTTGCCATATTCTATTTGTCTCAAGCACCAACTCTGATACAGAATGAAAGGAGAAGACACATGCCAAGAGACAGGAATCCCTGCAGGCTGATTATCACAATGCTGTTTTGTAATATGACTTTCTAGTTAATTGCATCAAAATTAGATTAGTTTGCTATCCCTTGTTTCCAAGCCATCCTTTAAATTTGCCTCAATCAAGATTGCAGAGTAAGGAATGTTTTATCAGCTTTAAGCCTAGACATCATGAAAACTTGCATGCTTATTATACTCTTTTACAAACCAAACACCACCACATAAAGCCTGAGCTAGCTTAAAGAACATTAACAGCCTATGTGTACAAAAGCCAAGTTGTCCCAGTGGTTCAGATAGTGAGACCCAGACAATATCTTCAGAGCTATCTACCCAATCTGCATCTCATCAAAGACGTATATGTAAGCCTAGCCAGGACTCAAAGAACCACATACTTACTCCATTACTTACTGGAAGTAATAGTATTTTATACCACTAAATTTTGGGTGGTCTGCTACAGAGTTATTGACACCCGGTATTTTCTATGTGGATAATTTGAGCTGCATCTTGTACAAGAAAGTGATTAGAATGCAAATAAAACATAAGCATGTTTAAAAAATTATCTTTCAGTTTATGTTATCAATTCCCCATTATGACAGAGATGTCTAGTAGTTTAGCTTTTCTGCCTATCTCTCAGTTCCGGCCTATCCATCCTTGCTGTGCTCTGTAATTCTAGGGCTGACTGGGGGTAGTACAGTAGATATCTGAGGCTCCTTTGCTACCTGGACTAGCTACTGATTTTTGCCAGTAGAAGGCAGTAGAAGGAGATCAAAAGATAAGAGAGGAGATATAGTCTTTTTTGTTTGTTTGTTTTTGTTTTTGTTTTTTCCTTCTTTGGGCAGAGATTAAATGGTGGCATTTTCTTCTTCACCTTACCCTCAGCTTTCCTTAAAAAGACCCACGATCATTTCCTAAGAGGATAATATGTAGAGGAAAGGCATATACCCTGGTTGTTCAAGAATTTCCTCTAAATCCTAGATCTAAAACTTCTTCTTTCATTCTAGTCATCTTTTTACTTCTGGCCATTTTTCTAATGTGGTTGCCCTTCAGGCTTCCCACTCTGGCCTACACGGCCCCCTTCTCCACACACTCACTGACAAAGCAGGGAGTCCTGAGGTGAGCACATCTCTGGAGGATGAGAGGTGAAGGCCGTCGATTCATATTCCTGGATTCTGGAACACCTATTTCCTCCTCTGGAACTCTCCTCCCCCATCCCTAGAAATGATAGCTGCTACCTGAAATCTCTAACCTGTAGGTCTCCCTATTTTTTGCCTCTTTGGCCTACTGGCAACTATGTATCAATTCTTTTTATTAGAACATGCTATTGTGAAGTACGTAATATGGCGTAATATTGGTGTTGGTTTGTTTTTGGATGGGTGATCATCCTGTTACAGTCCCAATTTCCTAGGTAATAAACATGAATTTTAGTGAAGTATATGTTTTTTTTTCAGGACACCTCAATCCACCTTAAAGCTATGTTTAATCTTAGGACTAAATTCTGGTCAATCAGAGCTGGGTATATGAAATATGATGTCCTTAAAAAGAAAAAACAATCTTTCTTTTCCACCTTTTAGTCATTTTAGCTAGAATATGACCATTCTTGAACTTGCAGAGAAAGGGAAACATTTTAGGAATGTGGGGATGGAGATATAATATAGAAAAAGATCAAGCCTCCGACTCGTCATGTAGTACAGCTGTCTTGCATGCTTGGACATGTACAAGAAAGAAAAATATTATATTGTTGGCATTGTTGTTTTAGGTGTTTCCTACAAGCATTCAAATGAACAACCAATATATGCATCTACGTAATATATTTTAGTTCTCCTAAACTACTAACTGCAATACAAATTTTATCTAAATCCTGTGATAATATCAATTACTCGTCTTCTCAGGTCAGTTAAAGCAATTATTCTTAATTTATACTCCTCTCTCTCCTTTTGCCAAAACTTGGCCTACTGCTGCTAATGGCAATATGCACTATGTAAGATTTTCTCCTTTCCTACACAATGGTGCTTACGATAACCTTGTCATGACCAAAATACCACAGTGAGTTGGTAGTAGTGAGCCACAGGTTAGTGTGTGTGTGTGTGTGTGTGTGTGTGTGTGGAGAGAGAGAGAGAGAGAGAGAGAGAGAGAGAGGACAGAGAGTATTGGAAAGCCCTCCTACATTTTATTAATCAAGCTACCAAAGTAATGAACTGCCTGTATTTCACTTTAGATGTACTCTAGAATATATTGTACCAAATGGAAAGAGTCAAAAATGTTTCCATACATTTATCTGTTACCCTTATATCTGAAAATTTCTGGATATGTTGAAACTAAATTGGCCAAGTATATTTGTAGTAATGCGACTTTAAATATGGGTTTGTGCTACAAGTAAAGTTGACTTGTGTGCCTTAGTGAAACACATTAAATGGGGGTGTAGTTATCCTCCAGGTTTGCTTAAAGTAAGGTATAATTACATCTTTTGTAACTGTCCTTTGAGTAAAACACACCAGGCACATTAATACACCTGTGAACAAAGAAACTATATATTGGCTGCAAACACGAGTCCCAAAGGGAATGACTCAAGGACTTCTGTTCCACATTTCTGGTGTTGCTTTCCCAGCAGTATGTCTCTCATGGGATGACACCAAGGGTAAAATAGTAAAGCAACACTGAAAAAGCTTCTTAGGAAGTCTTAGGAAATAAGTCCTTTAAACACATTCGTGATGAGATACCGGATTTCCTTCTTTCTCTCCCTTTTTGTTTGTTTGTTTGTTTGTTTGTTTGTTTTTGAGAGCTAAATAGTTTTAAGGAGGAAATCTTTGATTTTGCTTTTATGGTACTCCCTCATATTTCTTACCATGTATAATTAAACTTAAAATAGGACTCCTTGAAACATAGATATCATTGTGTAACAGAGGCTTTGAAAGACTTGAAATAAAATTCATCCTTTTATTGGCATTTTCGGAGTCAGAATGTATGTCTTTGAAAGTACAGCCTACTGTTAAATACCATATAAACCATACCAGAAAAACCATATAAACAAGTGAAACTACAACTATATTAATTTACAAAATATTTTCTAAAGTTCTTCACTCTATCAAATATTACTTCTAAATAAATATTTCCCAAGCATTCCTTTTTGTAGGAAATAATTATCATTACTAGTCAAATAAAAAATCTGGTTTTCTCACTCAAATAAAGCGATTTGGTAATAAAGACTTGGAAATAACTCTTTAGCATTTCCTGTTATAAAGTGATTATGTTTCTGTAGTAAGAAGCCAGCGTTACAAAAGGCCTGCAGTAGAGTAAGGATGTACTGTATCATCAAGGAATTTTATTGTTTCCATTAGTTAGAGGTAAAATGATTGACCGGGACAACGAAACTGGCATATGTAAGTCCTTACTTCCAAAAAAAAAAAAAAAAAGGGCTTTGATTTCAATATCTAATTTATGCATAGTTGCACATTGGGTCCATAATATCTGTTTGGCTTTCACATGACTACCAAGCATGGTAAGGAATGAGAAGCCAAAGACCAAAATTTGTTCAATTTTTTTCATTATGATGATTCATAGACTCTCTGTGTCATTATAATTTTTGCAGTTATCCAAAATATGGGTTTTTCATATCTATATTGTTGCATATATTTCTCCTTTCTTTCTAAGACCTTTCTACTACTTCTATCACCTGTGTGATATTATTAAGAAATTAATCAATAGGAAACTTCGACATGAATTACTTGGATCGTGTCTTTTTAAAAAGCCTAAAATGGCTTTCTTTTTTGTTTTTATGAAATCTAAAGTCTTTATGTTGATTATTTCAAACTCTTCAGATGTCTAAAGAATTTCTAATGGCTAAAAAACTACTATGAGTATATTAGGTATCAGAAAGAATGGATGAAGCAGCTAACCCCAAACAGAATATATCTATAAATTCCTAGGCCTAATCTTTAAAATAAATATGAATCTAATACTTAATATCTAATCTAGTATCTAACATCTATAAAGTGAATAACACACAGAGAAAATAACATCCCACCCTTGATTTCCAAACCACACCTAATGTTTTTCATTTCTTGTCATATAAGTTCTCAAAATTTGGTCTTTATAGATAAAAAAATGTATGTATGACATTTTCATGATAATTAATTTACACAATATATGACCAACTTATATGATATTGTATAAATAGCTATTTATTCTTACAAATGACAGTTTCTGTTCTTTTTGGAGAAAATAATACTTAAAATAGTGTTACTTTCTCTCTCCGTGAAATATTTTTTGAAATTATTCTAACTGGCTTTAAATATTTCTGAATAGATAAATTTCCTATATCTTCCCATACATGAATCTGAATAGAATGGGCACTCAAATATAAACATTTCCACAAAGAATTTTATCTATACATATATATAGTATCTAAATGCAAAATAATCACACACAGATAATTGCCAAATTATTCAGCTTCTTCAAATTCGAAAATCAATTGTTAAACTGGCAACAGACCACATTAACGTACTCAAGATTTTCCTAACCCAGAAGGAAATTAAGCTCTTACATTAAAATAGTTAATGTATAATTTATGTATTTTTCAGTGTTGGTGGCCTTGAATAAAGCACATTTATTATAATTATTTGATTCAGCCTGATTCTGTAAACTTGGAATTTACCTTTGTTCTTTGAAAGTTTTATTGGCCAGTCTATGCTTTTCAAATGTAATTCTAAGTGAGATGGCACCTATTCTATTAGTGCCTTGTTCAGCAGACTCTTATTAGGCTGACTGAATATAACATCCTTTTCCTTTTGCAAGTATAATTTTTCAGAAAAAAATTACATATCAGCATAAAAAGATTTTTAAAAGAATGAATACCATAGCTTCATTTAACTGACATAAAATTAACTCTAAACTAAATCCCAAGGCTTTTTGAAGTGATATTAATTTACATTTTAAGTTTTCTCTGCATAAAATGCATCTCCTTCAAATCTCATTAGGTGCTGATGCATAGTCTCTAATATCAGAAATAAAATTTATGTCAAACCCTAATTCTTAGAAGTAAGAATAGCGTCAAATTCTAAACATTTTATCATCAAGATTATGTTGATGAAATATTTGTCAACATTCTGCACATACCAGTGCAAATTTGGATGTCAATTAACTTTTGTACAAAGCGAAACCGGGTAATTAAGACTAAACCCCATGAATTTTGTGTCTTGAATGACTTCTGTAAAGTCCTCCTCTCAAGAAGCATCATCATGATATCTAGCAGCTGTAAAAGCTCCACTCTGTCTTGAGTCCACATCTCCAGAACAGGGCAAGGTCACCACATGAAACTTGGTTTTCAAACCTGAGTCAGCTGGAGCATATGACTCACAAAATATGCCGAAGCGGTACACAGCTACCATTCATTGAACAAATATAAATATTGTCAATTAGATCTTTGAATTAAAACAAGATTGTCAAAACAAACAAAACCAAAATTTAAAAAGCAAGAGAATATATGTAAGGATTCTTTTTTTTTTCTAAATATGATTTATTGTCAAATTGGCTAACATACAGTGTATATAGTATGCTCTTGGTTTTGGGAGTAGATTCCCATGATTCATTCTTTACATACAAAACCCAGTGCCCATCACAACAAGTGCCCTCCTCAATGTCCATCACCCCATCAACCTTCAGTGTGCCCTCTGTATTTAAGAGTCTCTTATGGTTTGCCTCTCTCTCTGTTTGAAACTAATTTTTCCCCTCCCTTCCTCTGCGATCCTCTGTTAAGTTTCTCAAATTCCACATATGAATGAAAACATATGATATCTGTCTTTCTCTGACTGACTTATTTCACTTAGCATAATACCATTCAGTTCCATCCACGTTTTTGCAAATGGCAAGATTTCATTCTTTCTCATCGCCGAATGGTATTCCATTGTATATATAAAGCACATCTTCTTTATCCATTTATCAGTTGATGGACATTTCGGCTCTTTATATAATTTGGCTACTGTTGATAGTGCTGTTATAATCATTGGGGTACATGTGCCCCTATGAATCAGCACTCCTGTATCTTTGGATAAATTCTAGTACTGGTGTTCCTATATCATAAGGTACTTCTAATTTCAATTTTTTGAGGGACCTCTACACTGTTTTCCAGAGCAGTTGCACCAGTTTGCATTACCACCAACAGTACAAGAGAGTTCCCATTTCTCCACATCCTTGCCAACATCCGTTGTTTCCTGAGTTGCTAATTTTAGCCACTCTGACGGATGTGAGGAGGTGTCTCAATGTGGTTTTGATTTGTATTTCCCTAGTGATGGGCTATGTTGAGCATATTTTCATGTGTCTGTGGAACACCTGGATGTCTTCTTTGGAAAAGTGTCTATTCATGTCTTCTGACTATTTCTTCACTAGATTATTTGTTTTTCAGGTGTTGAGTTTGGTAAGTTCTTTATGAGTTTTGGATACTAACCCTTTATCTGATATGTCATTTGCAACTATCTTTTTCCATTTTGTTGGTTGCCTTTTAGTGTTGTTGATTGTTTCTTTTGCTGTGCAGAAGCTTTTTATCTTGATGCCACATGCCAGGCTCAACAGTTTGTGGGTTTAATCTATTTATTTTAAGTAATTAATTCACCGTGAATTATCACTAGACTTTCAAAAACTCAGAATCATTAGAACTTTTATCCCATGTTCTAATGTAGGGAGTCAAATATATATGTCGAGTGAATTTTCTGAGGCCATCAAGCTAATACAAGGGAAACAAGAAATGAAGTCAAGTTCGTAGTATCTCATTAACTGTGTTCTTTCTACTCCAACACACTTGCAATTTGTTTAGGCTTCTTTTACATTATTACTCAGTAAAAATAAATACGATCTCAACAATGACCCCTAAATTTCTGGTAAACTCGAATTGGGCGTGCTGCCTCTACAATTCACAGCAACTGTTCATTTAATGCACGTATTAGTGGAGTGTATGGACATAATAAACACTCCCAATAAAATAGCTCTTTTTAAAGGAGCACTCAGTTTGAAATGCGCTAAGGATGAATAGCGCTGAGAAGCTCCATATTCAGGTGGCAGAGTCAGGCTGACTGCATAAGAAACTTGGCCAATTCAATTAGTGACTGTGTGGTCTTGTGCATTTTACCTAACCTTGGGAAGATTAACTTTTTTCATTTTAAAATTGAGATTATGATAATATCTTCCACATGAGTGTTGTCACAATTTTAAGAGAAATTTTAAAGCACATAGCAGATAGATTTACACGGTGATAATAAGAAATGGGCAGTGATTAGCAACAGATAGTAATCTCTGTGGAAGCCAAGGCCACGTACATATTTGTATATCAGTGTATCGTCAGCATGTAGTAGAGAGTCTTGCTCTTAGTGGACACTCAAGAATTTTTTATTTCAGTTTTCCCTGAAAATGTAAGTTAATCATATAATTTACCAGGGATTTAATAGCACTGGTGATTTAAAGAAAGCCAAGCCTATTATTGGCTTGAGGAATGAAGTCTGATTATTCTAAGATAATCATGGTAATCTTACTACAACTGCCAGTTGATTTAGGAACCCAAGGTAATTCAAATAGCTCACAGCTGTTTGGGGATTTCAAAAAAAAGAGATAGTAGCCTAGGTTGGCTCAGTAATATTGATGAGGAGGATTTTCATTCCACAGTATGGAAGAGAGAATGTGCCCCTGGACTTGAGCAAAGAAGCATACAATTGCAATTGTGACTGGCATCTATTTTACACCTATTAAGAGAAATAGAATAAAGTACATAATTGCATGTCAAGGTGAAGAGAGAATGAAATGGCGATACTGAGTTGGTTAGTCAACTAATGCTAAACACATTCTACCCCTAGATTTTGTAATGCATAAGATAATAGATTAATTCATTGTTTTAGCTAATCTCTATTGTTGTAGCTAAAAGCAATTTAACAGATGGATACTCCTTGATTCTCAGCATTTAAAAAAAAATTAGAAAAATGAAGTGAACTGCTGGCAAAATAGGCAAGGGAATTGGCTTTTGAACCATATGAAAATTCCATTAAGCTTCCTCAGGTTTTGATTAAATATCGTTTTAAAAAGAGATGATTGAGAAAGAAGATTGTCTGGATATCTGGTAACTTTACACAGAAAGCAACATCATAACTATTAGAAAACGTACGCCTTTTTCTCATAGCTCTAAGGTTTAAAACATTGTTCTAAAATTACTTGCAAAATCTATTTTAAAATCATACAGATACTTACAAACTATATAAACTTGTAGAAAGTTATGTATTTCCTTTCAGCTCTGTTCCTTAATATATAAAATGTTAATAAGATTAATAGAATCTTTGAGTGATTGTAAAGATTAAGACAATACATATAAGCCTATGTTCTCTGTCTTCTGTTTCCACTTTAAAGTTTCTACTTTCTCAATATTTTTACAAGAAACATTTGTTTGTTATGGCAATCAAAAAATAATAGTCTTGTCTTAAACTTACACTCTATTTCTATTTTTAAAATAAATGTAATTATTGGAGTGTCTGGGTGGCCCAGTCAGTTAAGCGTCTGACTCTTGACTTTGGCTCAGGTCATGATTTCACAGCTTGAGTTCAAGCCCCTCATTGGACTCTGCACTGAGAGTGCAGAGCCTGCTTGGGATTCTCTGTCTCCCTCTCTCTCTGCTCCTCATCTGCTCATGCTCTCTTTCTGTCTCTTTCTCTCTAAAAAATAAACAAACATTAAAAACAAATGTAATTCTTGAGCCCTGTAGTTACAGTCTATAAACTTACCTTAGAAAAATTTAAAAATAATTAAGATTCAAATTTTAGCCATTCATCTGAAACTTTAATTCATAACACTGGATTCCAGATTAAAAGATATATTTTTTGAATTATCCATCCTACGGTGTTTATATAATGTATACATGAAAAAAGCAAAGGAATGAGCTAGAGATATAAGGAACACAACCCTCCTCTCCAAAACCAATAACCTTGTGCAAGAGAAGGGTTTGATATCAGATGATTTGGGTAATGCATTTTATCAGTAGTTAAGTTATTTTCAACTTTAAGTGGCTAAAAATATAAGGACTTAATTGATGATGATGATAGTAATAATATAATAATAATAATAATAATACATGCCCATCTATTGACAGGTTTACTGCAGCCAATTACATACGAGTGGAGTGGAAAGTCCACCACATTGTGACACTGCCAGGCTACAACTCAGTGACCAGGCCAAGTGACAACATAATAGATGAGATGATGTTCTAATATTTTCTATTCGAGAATAGTTGACCTGGAATAACCTGTAGACAAGTGTAAGGTCAGCATCAAAGGTTGCTTGACCTCCAAAGTCATTAACATGTTCCACCCATTTCAGAGGGAGCTGGATGAAGCTGAGGGCATACCCCCAGATGTTTAGTCCTCTTTCAGTAAGCAGCTTTCATCACCTGGATGTAGGCCCTCTTTTATCAAGGCCATATCCTGGGATTGTGCTTATTTTGCACTTGGATAAGGGAAAAATGTCACATGGAAAGAGAGATGAGTGGCTTAAAATTGCGCTTGTTCTCTGATTTACCTAGGTGTTGTACTTAAGCATGTAGCCAGATCTAGAAGAGTCTTTGTTGCCACATAAAGTTGCCCGCAATTTGTTAAGATGTGGGTCTATGGGGCTACCTCTGTCCAAAGGAGATTTTGTTTGTGAATTTTCACAAAAGTTCTAAAAATGTCGATGTGTCCTGTACTTCACTCTGGTCTTTGGTGAAGAACTTTATTCAAAAAGAGTCAATAGGCCACCTGTGAACAGACAATCAGGATTCATACTTTAGCTTTATAACATATTTGTGAGACATTGCCTAAAATGAATGGAAAGCTCAAATTGAAGAAGGTCTTTAATTTTTTTAATGTTTACGTATTTATTTATTTTGAGAGACAGAGCATGAGTGGGTGGTGGCAAAGAGAGAGGGAGAGAGAGAATCTCATGCAGGCTTCATGGCTGACAGCTTAGAGTCCTACATGGGACTTGATTTCAGGAACCATGGGATCATGACTTGACCCCAAAATGAGTCCGTCGCTTAATCAACTGAGTCACCCAGGCACCCCTAACTGGTCTATTAAATCAAAGTTCTGTCTTGCCTATTCTTGCTGATATATGAAGCAGTTGGAAAAGTTAGTCGTCACACATAATAGTGTCTACTTTTTTCCCTTGAAATTACTTATTTCATAAAATTTTTGCTATTAAAAACCACCAAAGCAATTTAATTAACAGCTTAATTAAAATTTATGAGAATTTTTATAATTGGCTGCTTGTTATTAATTATACATACATTTTATAAAAGAATTGAACCCTATGAAAAGATTAAATCTCAACATACTGGTATTTTCAGTAATTCACTATTTAAACATATGCAAGAACTCAATAAACATATATTTGTGCATTTCTTCCTGGCAGCTACATTTCACAGTTATTTCTTAAATCAGTAATTGTGATATGTTTTAAAGAAAGAAATAATATTGTAAAAAAACTGATTCATTTTTGTGACTTTTCTTCTGCTAAGTAACTATTATTATGAGGAACATTTTTCATGTTTACAAGGTACATCCTGAACTTCATCAGTGGATCTAATGTTTCTCAAGTACAAGATGACTTGACTTTATTTTGACTGGAAGATAAAATATCATTCATATTAAAATCAATTTATCTTCATTTCTAATTTATAGACTGGTTCCTCCAAGTCATAATCGCGTGGGATTTTGGAGTATGCAGCTATAGAAAAAGGGGGTCAGGAAGTAGCAGAGAACATTCAATGAAGGTGGGTACTCCCATGCACCTGCCACCTTTCAATTAAATGTGCTCATGAGGAAGCTTAATGTGGAGAAATTATCTTTTCTAATGATAATAACTATCCCTTAACTAACTAAAAGTTGTATTTATCTAACAATGGAGTCAGAATTTTCCACTTAGATCTTCAATTTTTTCTTAATATAAAATGCTGGGAAATGGTGAAAGTTGATGTCTCTTGGTTGCAAGACTTTTATTTCATTAAAAAACGTCCACTGATGTATAAAGTATCAAAACTTCTGTTAGTCGCAAGGTAGAAATTTAATTCTGCATGACCTGAATGGGCGCAGAAAAGTAGTTCCTGCATTATTTCTGTAAGTTACATGATTTCACTTCTGTGTCTCCTCTCCTTTGTTGGTTTCATATCAATTAAAATCTATCCAACATTGACTGGCTATAGATTTTATTTTTCTAATTAAATAAATCTCCTGAGGAATTATTCTATAATGAGTCACGTGACTTTTATACAAACCAACACATGATATATAAATTACAAAATATTTAAGACATTAAAAAACGTTTAAAGGTACAATGAATTTAATATCAAAATATTTTACATGAAATAAATCACTAACATTGTAATTGATCAAGTAAACATTACTGTTAAGATTTTAACTAAATTCTTCAAATAATACTTATACAAAATATACTATCCTCTCTAGTCTTATGGCCATTTCATTTGTATTTTTTTAACATTTATTTATTTATTTATTTTGAAAGAGATGGAGAGAGCAGGGGAGGGGCAGAGAGAGAGGGAGAGAGAGAATCCCAAGCAGGCTCTGCTCTGTCATCACGGAGTCTGACATGGAGCTCGAACCCACAAACCCTGAGGTCATGACCTGACCTGAAACCAAGAGTTGGAGGCTTAACTGCCTGAGCCACCAGGCATCCCTGTATTATTTTTAAATACAGTACAATACTTTAAACATTTAAAAGCCTATTTGGTGATAGACAGGAAGACAGGCTTTCGTTCGCACCTTAACTTGGTCTTAATTATGGCTTAAGAATATTGTCTTTTAACCTTGAATTTATTACTCAATCTCTGTGTTTCCGTGTCTATGGGTATGATCCAGTTTCAGTAAAAGTTGTGCTAAGACCTCTACTTCCTGCTAGTTTGTAGCTGCAAAATCTTGATAAGTTACAAAATCGCAATTTCAAATGCATAAGTAAGGGCTAAATGGATTAAAATTCCATCTAAAAATCTTTCATATTTTAGCTGATTCTAAGAATTTGAACAAGAGCTGGATGGAAAGTGAGGGCACAGAGATCCAACAGATGTTTGTTAGCAATCACATGGGGATAGAATAGTAAAAATTTGAGACAATAGGGCTCTCAAATATATGGATGATTTCTTTTTTCTAAAGACATTTTCCATATTTCAAAGTAGAAAGGTACAAGAGAATGAAACAATAAAACAGAATAGAAATTCTCAGAATCTCGTGGTGGCTAGGAGAAACAGAACCTCAAGAGGGAGGGCACAGACTCCAAGTGAGAGCTCAGAGCCCTAGAGGGAATGATGAATTCACAACAGCAATCTGTACCTGCATTTTCCTTGGGGCCAATGCTAATCTTGAGCACAAATGGAACTGAGAATTCTGAGAATTCTGAGACTGGTGTTCAGAGGAATTAGAAAAAGTTTTGGCAGCAGTGTGACTCTTGTCTGGTAAAAGAAAAGACTTGAGGTTACATATACAAATTGTTATCTCCCGCCGACATTTCCAAATTCTAAAGACGCATAAGTGAGTGGCTAAAAAGCAAACCAAATTTAGTCCCCTGGAAATCGTACCTGTAATTTCCATCGTGTCTGAGTACGGAGAAGACAAACACTTGAAAGTGCTATCAAGAAAGCCCTTCCTATTCTTCACAGAGGCACTTTGTGAACCAGGCCTTAGACACAGGACACATCTGAGACTTGTAGTCTGAGTCCTACAGAAATGGCAGTGCAGCCGCAACCCAACTCAGTGCATCATTGGACTGAGGTAGTTAGCACCCCCAAAACACTAACCTTGTAGTAGAGAAAAGAGTAAATTCCTTTTTTAAATAGATATAAGGGAACTTTACAATCTCTCATATAAACTATGAGTTACTAAGCAAATGGTAATAAAGTCCAGATGACAGACAACTAAGAGAAAAAGAACTGATACTATTTATAATGTAGATATTGTAATAAGCAGAAAAAGCCCTTAAAATACCAAGAAGTTGATGAAAATTGGACAGAAGAGGGTAAAATATGTACAATTTTAAAAGAGAAATGAATTTTATAAAAAATATCAAACGAACATTCTGAAATGCAGAATATAATATCTGCAATCAACGATCAATACAGGAGACTGACTACAACTGAAGAAAATATTGGGGAACCATAAAGCAAGTCACTAGAAAATGTCCAAACTGAAACACATAAGGAAAATAACAACACCAGTATCTGAACATTAAAAATATGGAAGACACAGAAAAGAAGATACGGGGAAATTTAATGGCTGAGAATTTTTCAAAATTGATGAAATATCTCAAAAAAAATCTATTGTCAGAGAATTGAAAATAGAATGAACACATAGACAACATCTAGGCATATCATAGTAAAACTACTAAAAAGGCAAAGAGAAAATTATAAAAACATCCATAAGAAAAAGACATATTTTGTTCAAAGAGGCAAAAATAATACTGACAGCTTACTTAGGAAAAATATTGTCAAAGACAATAGCTATCATTATAGTATTGGAAAATATATAGCCAGTATTTTATTAAAGTGCAAAAAGAAAATATGAGCCAAAAGAATATAATTCAAACTTAAAAGTGAAAGTCTCCCAATTTCAGGTAAAACAGTTTAACCACACTGTATTTGCTACTGAATGCAACTAAAAATGTATATATATATATATATATATATATATCCTGGACAACATATATGAAACATCTGTCTGATTTCTCTGAAACATAAATGCTGGGAAACAGAGTAGGGACCATAAAGAATGAAAATACAAATTATTGACCAAGAGACAATATTTTTAAATCACACATTTGACAAAAACTTGAATCCGATTATAAATAAATATAAAAACTAAATGCAAGAAGGTATAGAACGTAATAAAAACCAAGTAAAATATATGAAAAGACACATCATCAGAGAAGATGTGCAGATTCCAAATAAGCATATAAAAAAACATGTTCAAGATTGTTAGCCATTAGGGAAACAAAAATTAAATTCACAATAGGATACGTGTACACACCAGTGATGATATATTAACAATATAATTAATAACACAAGTGACAATTACAAGTAATAGTAAGGAGGTAAAGTCATTGAAACTCATATATTCCTCATGGAAATGCAAAATGTTATAGCAATTCTGGCATTTCCTTACAAAACTAAGCATCAACTTACAATACAATCCAGCAATTCCACCACTTCCAACTATTTACTATGGAGAAATGAAGTGATGTTCAGGCAAAAAAATTGCACCAAAATATTTATAGCAGTTTAGTTAATTATCACCCCAAACTGGAAATAATCCAAATGCTCTTCAACTGATGAATGCACAAACACATTAGTGTGTATCCATACAATGGAATTCTTTAAAATCATATAGAGGAACATATTCTCATACATACAACAACCTTGGTGAATATCAAAAACATTACTCTAAATGAAAGAAACCAAAGTTTACATCCTCTACAATGACATTTATATGACATTCTGGAAGAGGCAAAACTATAGCAACAGAGAATGGATAGGCTAGTGGTGGGTGAATGAGTTTACTACAAAGGAATAGCATGGTGAAATTTGGGGAAGTTTGGGAACCGTCCTGTATCCTAATTGTGGTGAAGGTTTAATATATGTATATAGGTTTTAATTTACCAATACATGAAACCTTATTATATGAAATTAACATTATATGGCTTTTTATAAAATATGTGAAATATACGTTATATGACTATAATAGTACATTATGATAGTAATTGTATGAGTATATATATTTTCCAAAATTAAGAAAAACTTGAAATGTTTGAATTTTGTTGTATATAAATTGTATCTTAATAAAATTAAGTTAAAAAATAGTCTTCCTCTCAATCAAAATAAACGTGAAAAAATATAAATTTTCACAAATGAAATTGAGAGAATCGTATCACTATCTGACTTGCAATAAAATTATGATACCTGGATAAAAATGCAGGAGTTAACCCTAGAACTATAGATAGCCAATTATATAGAGCAATATGAGTTAGTTATTTAGTGGTTTAACATATTACATATGTTGAGCTCATAATATATTAAATATATGTAGTTTTAGGAAAAATGGTTTTTGGAAGTACACAGTGATCAAAATCAGATTGTTATCCAAAAGATGTTTGGGGCGGTATGCATATTTTTCTGTTTAAATCTGGAAATAAATGGATATTATTTTAAAACCATAACTTTAGCTTACAAAGGAAATTCAAAAGTGGAACTTTAGTAACAATATCATACAATGAATAAAACTGTTCATAGTTCAAACTCCTCCAGATTTAAGGAGACTGTCAGATTTAGATATTTCAATATTCAACATCTACATATGTAGAATGAGTTAGTGGGCTTTTCCTGATAAATTCATATTATTTTACCGTGTCATTTTTTGTATATTTCAATTTTGTCTCACCAACGTCACATCAACCCTTTTCCATATAAGAAAGGCTTAGAAATGTATTCTTATGGAGATCATGGTAAAACACGTACAACTGATCACAAATAGGAAGTGAAATTTCCAGTGGCCTTATGGACAGAATGATAACAAATCAAAACAAAAAGATTAACACTTTAACGGAGATATTCACGGTCAATTGTAGCAGATAGAACAAACATAATGGTCACATTATGAAGATTTCTTGACATCAATTGCCAGTTGACCACTATTTATGAGGCTGTTTCTAAGAATAAAAGAAAATATTTTAACTTCTACCTGCACACTCTTTAAACATTGATTTTTAAAAACCAATTGCACACGTTTTTCCTAAATCATCAAGTGTTGAAACAGTTGTTCATATGTCATCAGCATTAGTATTGTCTAGGAGATGCAATTCTTTGTATCACAAGATTTTTAAAAATACCTAAAAAGAAGCGAATTTGTAAAGAATAAAATAAAAAAGATACTCGGGACATAAAATGATTTATTAGCACATAAAGAACTACACTGTTCTGTATTTTTTTAATGCTCTAGAAAGTATATGTATGGGAGATTGTAATCAAATGTGATTTTTTCATTAGGCTCATCATTAATGATGCTGATTCAGCTCTTCCTAATGAGAATTATAAGCCTTTTTTGATTAGGTCATTGAATTAAGTCTCGCAAGTATCTTTCAACACATTTACTGTAGGGAAGGTAATAAAAATGGGAATTTTTGTCTTTTCATTTCTGTAGAAGTACACTTTTTACTTGAGAATGAAGCTCTTCCTATTTTAAATACCTTTACTCAACTTTCTTCTCTTCCAGTCTCCAGAGGGGAAAAAGCAAAAACAAAAACAAAAAACCCACTCAATTTACAGAAAGTAAATTATGCAAAAACACGCACTGGGATGTATTGTAATTCAATAAGAAAAGTATACAGAACCTAGTATATGCGACTGGCGTCAGATCAACTTCAAAGTAGGTGAGAAAGTAAGCAAATTCAACAGGACACATTGATCTGCGTTAACAGATTGGTCAATCTCGACAAGAAAAAAATAGAGAGAGAGAATCTAAGTAATCAATCTGCATCAGCAGGTTAGGATTCAAAATGTAGAACCTTGTTATGAAATACTAGTTACAGCGGAAAGATTTAGACCTAGCTCCGCTAGAATCAGAGAAGAGGCCACGAGTCAGAATGAGAGCCTGCCTGAAAGAGCGAACTCCCAAAAGCAAACAGCAGCAGTCTGCTGGGAACCAAGTAGCATCTTCACACATTTCCCTTCATTTAAAAGTACGCGCAATAATAACCCAGATGGCTTTCTACTATAAAAACCTTAGGAGACCCTAGGATCACCAGAAAAACCAACGTGAGGAAGAAATTCAGGAGATGAAAGATACATTTGTGAGCTCAACTTGAAAGAATAAAAGCCACTCACAGTTGGGGATTAAGTTAATATACTCCTAAATTAAAAATTGTACTTCTTGGAATTAAAACGCATGTTTGCTTTTCTGACGATTCTTATATTTTCCTGAGCTAATCTTTTCCCCTCTGATACAAAAGGCTTGTTCAATAAGCCTTTTGAGCAATCCATAGATTCTCTCTCTTACGTTCTCTTCAATTTAGTAATAATTTTCAGTTTGTAGGACCTCCAATCAACAATTTGAACCCAGTTGTTTAATAAAACATGTCATTTCAAACATACAGGGGCAGCTGGTTGGTTCAGTCAGTAGAGCATGTGATTCTTAATCTTGGGGTCATTAGTTTAAGCCTCACTTTGGGAGTAGAGTTTACTTAATAAAAAGAACAGCATTGCAAACATACAACTGCTCATACTCTTACTGAAGCAACACTACACAATAGGAATCTACCTTTTTTGTAGTATTAAAAATTCGAGGGGCATCCGAGTGGCTCAGTTGGTTAAGCACCCGACTTCAGCTCAGATCAAGATCTCACAGTTCATGAGTTCGAGCCCCACATTGGGCTCTGTGCTGACAGCTCAGAGCCTGAAGCCTGCTTTGGATTCTGTGTTTCCTTCTCTCTCTCTGCCCCTCCTCTCCTGCTTGCACTCTGTGTCTCTCTCTCTCAAAAATAAATAAACACTAAAAATTTTTTTAAAATTCTAATAAATATTTCTTTAAGATATGGACATTTGCTATTTAATGTACTAAGAATAAAGGTGTAATATGCAATTTCAGCTATTACAGATTTGAGACCATCATGTAAGCACTACTGTTTGTGTCTCTGTTTTAACATGAGTTATTCGGAAACAGACTTTCAATGCAGATTTGATATAGAGAATGTTTTAGGGTTTCTCTCCTACCTTCTGAAGTGACTGCATCTTTTTAAGCCTTCTTAATGTGCTTTCTACTTTTTGCTCATCTGGTCCTGCAAACATGAGGTAATTAAGATAGTGGAAAAGGCAAGAGGACAGAAAAGGCAATACAGCCTGGGGCAAAGCTAAAATGCACACAATTGTTTGTCCCATGGGAGCCTAAACTGCTTCTCACCCTACACCTGATAGCAACAGAAAACAATGCATTTGTCTGCTCAGTGAACACAGATGGTATACCTGAACCCATGCTAATCTTCTCTAGCAAAGATGCTATAAATTGCACAGTAGCTGCAATGGGATTACTTATTTGTTGAGCTGTGGCTGTCTACTCTCATCTGTCAGGATGATGAAAGTATTGCTAGAAGAAAAAAAAAAATAACAGGGTTCTATTATTAAAGGAATTGCAAGAAATCAAGGTTTACAAAGGGAGTACAGATGGGGAACACAGAATGGAGGAAAGCATGGAGGTGTAAGAATGAATATGATGCTGCTCAGAGTGGATGGAATCTATGGCCCAGGGCATGTGAGGGTATGAGTGTCCAAGATCATGGTGTATACGAGACCCATTGCATAAAGGCTTTGAAGGATGCATAAAGGTCTTTATTAATTTTTCTATAGTGAACTGGGAATGGTTGTATTTAACCAAGAGGCTGATATTTCAGAATTTCATTTTAGAAATATTGATCTGGTAGCAGTGGAAAAGGTGACAAGTTACCAAAATCTGATGAAAAAATGTGTAATAGACCAGGTGAAAGATGACTAAAGCTTGTCTTAAAGTTATACTTTAAGATAGTATAACTTTATAGGATGAAGTTGGATGTAGTTGAAGATGCTTATGGGGAGATACAAATGTTCAGATATAAGAGTAGTTTCTAGGGTTCTGATGTACAACGTGATGACTACAGTTAATATAATGATACTGTAAACTTGAAAGTTGCTGAGAGTACATTTTAAGCATTCTTACCATATGCGCGCGCGCACACACACACACACACACATACACACGCACACAAAGAAAAAGAAAAAAGGAATTAAGTATGAATGTTAGACAAGAGATGTGTTAATTATCGTGATCTTGTTAACCATTCTACAATGTTTACATATGCCAAATCATCACATTATCCACTGTAGGAGTCCAGCTCCTGAGAGTCCAGGGGTACCTGAAGGATGGACGGTGTCGGCGAAAGGAATGAGAGAGTCACGAGATATAGTCTGATCACCAAGCAGGCATCTCTGGCAATTCTGGCATCTCTGCTCTGCTGGTCTCAGTGTCTTGATCTCAAGGTAGTAAATCAAAGAGTACTTTCGTGACATTCCATCAGTAAGCATAGTTTGATATCTTTAGCAATGATGTGTTTTTATCAGCAAAGAGGCAATTTTCTCAATCTTGCCTGTTGTTTTTCAAGCTAATTAGCATATAAATTTAAGGCGGGGGAGAGAACACAGTGTTATCTTGAGGCCTATGTTAATTACCTATAGATAGGTTAGGAGTCGTTCTGCTCATTTTTTCTAACTATAAAGGGGAAGGTGTAACTCACCTGGTAAGGACATAATTCTTAATGCTTGTCCTTTGCTTTTGAATGAGTAAATTTGCACAATCTCATTCAGATGTTATCCATCAATGCATCACACTCCAGGTCCCCTTTATTATTTAAATGCCATAAAACAAAGAGAGCCTTACATCCTCTGAGGCCAATGAGAGCAGTTCAAGAAATCCAGGCCTGAAAGGTTATTTGAAGGAGATAGTATTGGGCACCAGTTGGTCGGCAGGAGACTTTGCAACATCTGCCTTTTGAACACAGGGGAACGTCTCAACCTGTGAGCCCAAGATGGCTCCCAACAATACACCTTAAACATATACAATTATATTTATTGGTCATTCTGCAATAAAGTTTTAAAAACTGATTTTAATAGACAAAGTGTGTAAGAAATCCATGACATATTAAAGGAAATGGGAAGTACGGAGACTTGATTTGGAGTTAAGGGGAGGGATTAACTATGATTAGAAGAAAAGACAGTGCTGACTTTGGCAGCTAGAGGAAAGGAAGAGGGTGAAAATGGAGATGTGTTGTCTTCTCTTGGCAGTTATAAATGTATGTATGTGCATAACACTGTACGGGTGAGGACTAAGAACAGGAGCTGGGAACGTGGCGCTTTAAAAAAGAATGATTTCCCAAGGAGCTCTGGAATTATAATGCTATCACTCCTCTAAGAATTGTCTATCTGATCGATATTGGTAACCGAATGTTTCACTAATCTATGCATCTATCACTCAGCAATCCCTTTTCAAAAAATAAACTGTGTAAGAATTTTATACTATTAACATGAAAATATCTTTCTAGAGAACAACATATTCTGTTACTAATGTTGTATCTACAATAGTCAGAAGTTAGGCATCTTTTATAAGAATATATATCCAGAAAAATTAATGAAAAAATTTCATGATTTTAGCATTGTCCATGCAATGGCCATCAGCGACACATGATCATTGAAGAGATACAATGTAGCTAGCCTAAATTAAGATGCTCTAGTAAGTATAAAATGGATACAAAGTTTTAAATATATAGAAGGAAAAATAGTAAAATATCTCAATAATTTTTATATTCATTGTTGAAATAGTATTCTGGAAATAATTGGGTTAAATGTGTATATATATATATATTATATATATATAATGTATATATATTAATGTATATATATATAAATGTATGTATATATACATTATATATATATATAATGTTTTTCTTTTTGAGAGAAATAACATGAGCAGGGGAGGGGCAGAGAAAGAGAGAGGGACAGAGGATCCAAAGCAGTCTCTCCACTGACAGCAGTAAGTCCAATGCAAGGCTTGAACTCAGGAACCTTGAGATCATGACCCCAGCTGAAGTCTGACACTTTAAGTGTGGGACTCTTGGTTTCAGCTCAGGTCATGATCTCCTGGTGCACTTGCTGAGCCTGTTTGGAATTCTCTCTCCCTCCCTGTCCCTTTGCCCCTCCTTCCCTCTCTGAAAATAAATAAATAAACTTAAAAAAAAAAAAAAAGAAAGAATAACAGGGGCCTTATGATGTTAAATTCTCTATATTTGAACGGTATTTCTCTTTATTCTTGTTCCTATGATTAAAATAGCTGTTTCTAACATCTTTTGTTTCCTATTTTCATTTAAGTATGCATTCGAGGAGTTTGCTTTCCATTTTGTATTTGCTTTGCTTTCATGTTCATTTGGCAGATATGTTAGGGGTGGGAGCGTATGTGCTGTGTGAATGGAGATCTGGGTCCTTGGATTCCCCACAAGATGATTTATATGGGGACCTGCTTCCAAGAAAGACAGCCAGAAGGAAAGTAGCAAGCACAAACCAGTTTACTTATTTATTTTTTAGTGTTTATTCATTTTTGAGAGAAGAGAGACATAGTGCAAGCAGAGGGAGAGAGAGATGCAGAATCTGAAGCAGTCTCCAGGCTCTGAGCTGTCAGCACAGAGCCCACCCCAGGGCTGGAACTCACAAACCATGAGATCTGACCTAAGTTGAAGTCTGATGCTTAACCAGCTGAACCACCCAGGCACCTCCAGCACAAACCAGTTTATTAAAGTGAAAGTACACTATTCAGGTTGGAGAGTGGGCAGGTTTCCAGAGGTGTAATTCCCCCTATGTTGTTTTGGGAGATGACAGCATTGGTTTCTCAGGGCTGGGAGGAGCTATGAAGTACAGTGGGCATCTCTAATCCAGGCTGCTTCCTATCATTTGGGAAACTCCTCCCACAAGTTGGGAGGGGGAACTTTTGACCCTATAAGGATGGGAACCTCAGGGCAGCCTTTCCCTGTGGTTGGGGAACTGTAACAATGACTTATAATGAGTCTAGGGGCATGCTTTGCACCCATGGCTCTTGATCTGTCAGTCCCAAGGTTTTGGAAGCCACAAGATCTGATGTCATGCCCCTGGGTGTTTAATGTATAGCTTATTTATCACTGTCCTTGCCTCCAGCTCAGGTCTCTATCATTTCCCTTCAAGGATTTGAGACTGCCTTGAGGGTGGTTCTTCCTCTGCTCTGGCTAGTCTCTACCTAACAGATATATCTGTGGAATTGTTCATCGTCAACAGTTGTTAATTGTTAATTAATTTCATCTACTGATGATGGGACTATAAGAGTAACCAAAAGAATATCAATATGCAAAAGTAATGTGCATTTATCTAGAATCGTTTTAGAACTCAAGGGTAGTTAAAGCTACCCACTAGAAGATGATAAAATAGTTTAATATATGTAGGAATGTAAATATAACTGGAATTCAGGCAGATAATGTGCCTTTACCACTTATCATAGATATAAGATATTAGGGGATATTATTTAAAAAGAGGGAATTATGAAAAACTGTGAGACTTGAAAAAGATTTACTGTGATGCATTATCTAATTTTATTTTTTCAGGTTAGCCTGTACAATATCATGGTTTTCCTATACTATAAGCAGCAATCTTGAGGTCCCGGGAGCCGCGAATCTCCTCCTTCATACATTTCCTAAGGATTTGGGGAATACTGCTTTCTATAAATTCAAGAATCAGTAACACTATCTTCTAGGTTGTTGTTGTTGTGGTTGTGGTTGTTGATTGTATTTGTTACTGTTGTTTTCAAATGAAGTTTCCTTCAGAATACTATTTCATTTCTTTCTTTTCATTTGCTAAACTTATTTATTTATAATACTAAACTTCTTAGTGTTAATTTAACTATTTCACTAGTATATAGTACAATTGTGAAATAATTTCCCCTATTTTACTAAAGTTTCCAAATTTTAAAATGTAATCTAACAATACTCTTGTTTTCTAATGATTTGCTATTTCTTATTAGCATTCTAAATTTATTTTTTTATTTAAAGATTTTTTTTATGTTTTTATTTATTTTTGAGAGCAGGAGAGACAAAGCATGAGTGGGGGAGGGGCAGAGAGAGAGGGGGATACAGAGTCTGAAGCAGGTTCCAGGCTCTGAGCCGTCAGCACAGAGCCCGACGCAGGACTCGAACTCACGGACTGTGAGATCATGACCCGAGCCGAGCCGAAGTCAGACACTTAACCGACTGAGGCATCCAGGCGCCCCTAGCATTCTAAATTTAAAATCATGTTGTGAATGAAATAATCTTCTCAAAATACTAGCGATTTTTTTAAATGCAAATGCTGTTGATATACAATTTTAAATTAGTAACATAGTAGCATAAATAAGTAAAGGCTCCTCTGTAGGAAACATATGCTGGTAAATTATCTGTGAGACACATGAGTCTAGCAGTCAACTATGAGGATTCTTTACAAGAGAGACTTGCTGCTACTTTATTGTTTATAGTCTTTCATTTAAAAGAAGCAAACGTTAATTTTGTTTATCTTTTCAAACAACAGCTCTATCTTTCACTAATCCTTTTTATTGTTTTTCAGGTCTCTGTTTCATGTATTTCTTCTCTGATCTTTATTATTTTCTTCTTTTGTTTGGTTTGGATATAGCTGGTCCTTCTTTTTCTAATACTTTAAGGTATAAAGCGGTTTTGCTTATATGAGATCTTCCTTTTTACTTATTGCAGGCATTTACTGATGTTAACGTTTCTTTTAGAACTGCTTTTACAGAGTATCCTGAAGGTTTTGGGGTCCCATTTCATGTTTCCACTCTCGTTTGTTTCAAGATTTTTTTTAAATTTCCCTTTTGATTTCTTTTTTGAACCATTGGTTGTTTGGGAATGTATTGTTTAATTTCCACATAACTGAATTGTTCAGCTTCCCTCCCCCATTAGTGATTTTAGTTTCATACCATTGTTGTCAGAAAAAAAATTACTTGGTATAATTTCAATCTTAAATTTACTAAGACTTGTTTTGTGACCTATCATATGACCTGTTCAGCATGTGCTTGAGAAGCTGTATGTATGTTCTGCTGCTGCTGGAAGGAATGTTCTATATACGTCTGTTAGGTTCATTTGGTTTAAAGTTGTGTTCAAGTTCAGCGTTTTTCTGTTGTTGTTGAGTTTCTGTCTGGAAAATCTATCTATTGTTGAAAGGTGAAGTATTGAAGTCCCCAACGACTCTCGCATTGTCCATTTCTCCTTTTACATCTGTCAGTATTTGCTTACTGTATTGAGGTGCTCTAGTACTGGGTGCATGTAGATTTTCGACTGTTAGGCATTTTTGATTGATCGACTCCTTTATCATTATATAAAAACCTTCTTTGTCTGTTGTTACTATTTTTGGCTTAAAGTCTATCTGTCTGATATCACTGTAGTTACTCTTACTTTCTTTTGGTTTCCACTTACATGAAGTATCTCTTCACTTTGATACTAATTTGTGTCCTTGAGACTGAAATGAATGTCTTTGGGGTAGCATGTAGTTGGGTCTTCTGTTGTGTTTTGTTTTTAATCCACCTAGACACTATGTATTCTGACTGGGTAATACAACAATTTATACTTAAAGTAATCACGGATAGGAAAGGACTGTAATGTTGTCTTGTTCATTTTCCCTAGCTGCTCTGTAGTCCTTTTGTTCTTTTCTTTCCCTCTTGCTCTCTTTCCTTATGATTCGATTATATTTAAATCACATTAGTGATTGTGCTTTGATAGAAGCGTGCTTCGATTCCTATCTTTATCTTTTATCTATATAGTTTTTTGCTTTGTTGTTACTCTGACGCTTACATAAATGATTATATAGTTATGTGGTCATTTTAAGCTGATAACTTTGAACACGTAAAAAACTACACTTTTAAAGTCCCCCCTCATTTTTTAATGTTATAATTTATATCTTTTATATTGTGTATCCATTGACAAATTATTGTAGTTATAGCTATTCCATTCATTTATTTATTTATTTTAGAAAGAGAAAGCAGGGAGAGAGAAGGTGGGAGAGAGAGAGAATCTTAAGCAGGCTCCACTCGTAGCTCAGAGTCTGACACATGGAGCTCGGAGCTCGATTCCCTGACCCTGGGATCATGACCTGAGCCAAAATTAAAAGTCCAACTGATAAGATTTTGGAGTGATTGGGGTTCAGAGCTGATGGCCAAGAAAGATTTCTTGAGACTTCTTTGGTGTAAAAAGGTGATTTTATTAAAGCACAGGAACAGGATCCAAGGGCAGAAAGAGCTGCCCTGGAGTTGCGAGGAGTGATTGGTTATATACTATGGAGTCGTGGGAGGCAAAGTCAAAAAGAAGGCCTCCAGAAGGACTTTGATATGCTAAAGAGGACTCATAGGATATCTGAGGTCTTGCTATTGTCACATAATGTTGTTTTCCCTTTAGTAAGGCATTAACATTAGGACAGTAGGGCTTCCTGGAGAAATATTCCACTTTGTATTTGCCTCGAGTATTTTTCCATGGGCTGCATGTTATAAAGAAATTTAATTTTACCTGCCATTTCCTTCTTGCCTTTGTTCCCTACATCACTATGGAGGGAAGGGTGATATTAGGACTCCAGGAAACTGAGTCCATAGGTTTCTGGATATATTAGGCTATTGATAATATTGCCTTTTTAATTTATTAAGACATTTGTAAACTGATGAAGAATTATGTCTTGTATGACTGGGATTTCTATCAGTTAACCATTCATTTTCTTTCCTTTTCTTTGTTCTTGGGCAGCCAGGAGTACTTGAAGAATATCATACATACCCCACCTTGGCAGGTGGCAGCGGGAGGGAGGGGGTGCTAGCTTGTGCCTTGCCCTCTGCTTGCCTTAAAGTCCCTCATCACAAAGCTCAGCCAACTGAGCCACTCAGGTGCCTCGGTTATAGCTATTTTAATACTTTTTCCTTTTAGCTTTTATATGTGAGTTACCTACCACTGCTACATTAGAGTATTCTAAATTTAACTATACGATTTCTTTTAAGCATGTTTTACACTTTTATATATTTTAACATTAGTTATTAATGTCCTTTTATTTCAACTGGAAGGACTCCTTCCAATATTTCTTACATTTAACAGTTGTGGTGCTAGAATTGTGGACAAACTCTTTCCAGGGAGAAGCTATAGACTTGATTTTACTGTTGGAGTAATAGACAGCAGGGGACATGCTAACCAGTCTGTCAGGTTCCCAGAAGGGTCTCAGTCATCTGGCTGATGAGAAGCTGGAACCTCAACACCAGCTGGGAAAGAGTGCAGTCAAATCCCTACTAGGGAGAAAGTAGGAAATAGATGTTTTGCCTTCTGCCCTGAGCCAATCAATGGTGGATAGCTGTAGGAAATGCTTCTGAGCTTGTTTGAAACTTCTTTCTTGGTTTAACAGTCCCATGGAATTCATCACTGCTGAGCCCCATTGGCTGTCAGAGCTAGGTGATTTGGGATCCAATTCCATGGGTGACAGCACAAAAGCCAGATTGTTATATGTGTGGTACAAACTCTTTGCCCCAAGGGAGAAGCTAGGAGTTGAGGGATCTCCTCCCAATTGAAGGTGCTGCATCCCGGTGGGCTTCATTGCAAAAGTGTGTTTCAGTTTTTCTTACCTATTTCAATGTAGATATTTTCAGAGTCGTCCACTGTGCAGATATCACTCAAGTAGTTTCTGCATTTCTCATGGAGGGAATTGATCCATTCATAGCTATATATTTGGTGTATCCTTTGAAAGGGGAAATTCAGGAGACTCTTTTGTTGTCTTCTCAATGGTGCCTGAAGGCACCTGCTTTTCATTTGAAATAGATCAATGGGAATTGTTATCTCCTCTGACCCGCTCGGAGCATGGAATATATAGCACAATACACTGATACTTTGCACTGGAAAATGTAAAACAAAATCATATCTTTAAGTCAGAATAAGCCTTTGATAAAGGTTCAGAAATACAAAATGTATTCTACGAATAATTAGGGGTATATTTCTATTTCCGTTTTAATTGGAAGTAAGGCTCCAGAGACAAGAAGTTCTTTGCTATTCACAGATATTGAATGTAAATTATTTTTCGATGTCTCTTAGCCTAATATCTGCTTCTTTTCTCACTTAGTGAAAAGAATTCCCCTCTGGTTTTAAGTCAGGATATGCCTATGGGAGACGTTGGTCCATTATAAATCAAGAAGAAAAAACAATTCTGCTTTTGGTGTTAGAGGCATGTGCTGGTGGCTACTGTAGTTACAGTGCCGGCTGCTCATTGTCAACTGTAGTTGTCCTCGATCTTACTAAGCCTTTTACAATGTCCCAGCTCCAAGAGAAGATGTTTCTTTGGAGATTACAACACAATTGGTAAGAGATCTTTCACCAGTTCACAGAATATGAAGATTCATGGTTTCCAGAACTGAAGCGTGTACAAGTTCCTGAATTTTGGCTCAATGCTTCTTTTTCCCTGCCTTACTTCTCTAAGTTCCCTTTTCCTCATTCATTCCTTTCAACACTTTTTTTTTAATTGAGATATAGTTGACGTATAACATATTAGTTTCAGGTGTAAAACTTTTCTGACTAAATGCTGTTCTGCTGTGTTAAAAGTAGTGGTAAAAATGGTTACATACAAAGAAATGGACACAGTACAGGAAAGTGCCTGCATAAATTTTGTCCACATCAATTAGGCCAGTTCCAGGAGTGAATAGGGATGAGTTTCCTGAATAGGTGATAGTTGACAAGCCCTTTGACAGATGGGAGACCATACATAAAATTTAGATCAGCACATAGGGTCCATGAAGGGAAGAAGATAGATGTTAGATTTCTTTCACTTAGGTTTACTTTTTTCCGACTAGTACAGAGAAACATTTTGTAAAGCCAATAAATGATGGTAGCATGTGATGACAAATATATTCTGATTATACCATGGGTATTTGCTGAGTTCTGCATTAATAAAGTTATAAATATTTTATTTCTAAAGACCTTTATATAGAACAATACATAACAAGGTCTTTTTTGGCCTCAACTAAACCAGTAACATTATCAATGTGTCTCTTAATAAGGAAGTCACTTACTTTTCTCCCTTTTTTATTGACATCTATAATATTCTAAGTACAGAAATATGTGCAAGTTTCTCAAAGCTAAGTATCCACAAGAGATTCATGAACACCATAATAGAAAAATTACTTTCAAAAACATTATCCTACTAAGTAGATTCCTTCAATAAGTTACTTGTGGACTTTCAAAGAGTAACACATAATAACCACACTTTGTTATCATGTAGTTTTCATTAGCAACATTAAAATTTTATAATTATTATTTGCTTAGTATTTTTCAAGTGCTAATAGCATATTAAGATGTTTGGACACAAACTACTACTTCTTTCTAACAGATGAAACCATGGGGAATTAAAGCGAAGAAATCAAGTTCTACAAACCAGGCTGAAGGGGGAATTCAGGGATCCTTTTTCCTTTTTCTCACCCTATATTCTGAGCAATATATTCAATGACTTAGATAAATTTTAACTAAACATAAAATCACCAGTTCAACTAAAGGGCAAAAATTTACATTCATAGACTCTTAAAGCAAATATAAAAGACTGGATTCACAATTCAATACCTCTTTTTTTTATCTCTTTCTCAGGTATTTTTCTAATAACTTAATATTTATCTGTTGTGTAAGCCACTTCTAATGCAGCAATAAACACAGAAAAGATACTGCCCTCTTTTCATACATGTTAATATTTCTAAATGTATGAAGGATGTGAGATTAATGATATTATGTAAATATTTCTTTTTCTTTCATATATAAATTCTGTACAAACACATATATATATGTAAACTCCGCACAACATACATATATACATATATATATATATGATCACATAATGATACACATAGGTAGCTACCCACGTATATATATAATGTATTTTTAAATCCATTATCTTCTTTAAAAAGTATAATTATGGATAATTCATGGACAATGATCTTTGAGAGGGAAGCATGGCCTTCAATACCACCTCTTTGGTCTAAGAAAATGGAAGAGTGAGATCTCTTTGTGAAAAAAAAATCTATGAGTAGAGATGAGGGACGATGTTAAACACATATTATCTGTGGAGTTCTATGAACTTGCCGGAAACTAGAAGTTACTTTCCTTCACCAAACTCCACCTTCCTGCCTCCATTTTATCACACAGTCTTACAGACATCCACAACTTCTTTAAAGATCTATTCAAAGCCATTGATTTGGTATCAAAGTGATCAATTTCATCTGTGGACATTTTTAGAGAATAGATTTTTAAATGCATCTGTGAGCTATAGGTTATTCCCATAGAGCCGTCCTTCCTAACGTCATAGTTAAAATGATACCAAAAAGTTTCTTTTTCTCGAGTCAGTTGTCACAAACAAATGAAACTGTGAAAATATCATCTGTATCTCCTAATCATACACCTTGCTGGTATATGGGGTAGATTCTTTGGGCAAATGGCTGACATGGCTGGTGATGTTAGTTGTAGTTTTTCAAAATGGTATATAAAATAAAAATAGGAAGAGGTTAAATGAGGGGAAACAGCTGCATCATTACTATGGAAAAATAGATGGCGTTGCTGAATAGTGCAAAATAATATTTACATACATTAAAATAAAGGGGCTTTTTTTGCACAAACCACAATAAAATAACTCACTTTTATGATAATTTAATTTTTAGAAAAGGATTATTCTATCATTTTTTTATTTCTTTAATTAATTTACTACTAATTTTTTTTTGCTAAATATTACACAGTTCTGATATAAAACCCATGAGTGTGATTCATTTTCAGTGAACAATTAAGTCTGACCTTTGAGGCATCAGGTCATTTTTAGTCTTCTTTATTAATATTTTCAGATTCCTTGCTATCATTTTATATCTATCTGAAAATTTTTCTTATAAGGATTTTGAATCTGGCTAAAAATAAAAAAAAATTAAGAAAGAGAAGACAGGGCATATTATGAAGAATGAACAATGTGAAGATAATTAGAATCCATAATTCCTTTGAGATCCAATAATTCTGAAACATATAAGCCCAGGCACTTTGATACTCTACCTATATATCTCTAATTATAGTTATTCCTCCAGTTGGAGATTATCAGAAATCTCAGGTATTACTTTTCTATAAAAATAGCATATTGCATTTTTGGCTAAGAAATACAATATAGTAAAATTTCAATGAACAATAAATATAGTGATGATTTCTTAAGAAACATTTTCTGATCAAGTATGCAATGAGGCAATTTGTATGCAATTATTAAAGATGCCCTCCTGTGATCTTTCCTTTATAATCATTAATTACATTTATTTCAATAAAATCCCCTGGGAGATTCATTTTTAACATTCAGTCAAAGAGGTAAGTAAATTAATTTCATTTAGTGAAATGCATTTTTTAGCGATGCATTTTTTTCTACATTCACTTACTCTTCTTACCATTATGAGTTTAATGTACCCTAATACTGAAATATATAATGAAATAATAAATTAACCCTAATTTGCTATCAAGTGTTTCTATCTTTAATTAAGAGAAACGAAGCCACAAAAGCTAACTAATCAAGAGACATTATTTATCTTTTAAATTATAATGCACTTATGTACTCTTACTGTAGACTTTCTGTGTTCTCTGTCTTATTAATACAATTCCAAATAGAACATTTTCCCAGCCTCAAAACTATTGTTGCCTAGTAGAGGGATTTTTATATGTCAATATTTAAAGTTTTTATTAACAGGAAATAGACCTGTGCAGACAATGATTAGTAAATGAAGAAGGAAAGAGTCCATTTTATTTAGGAATGGCGGTAAAGCTTTATCGCAAAAATTAAAATGGTGTTGATTTTTTAAAGATGATTAAGTGTTACTGGGAAAGAGTTTGAGATGGTGTGAAAGATTATAGATGTTGTTCAGAAAGAAGAAAAATACAAAAGTAAGACTCAGAAGGATGAACTAGCTTGCTATTTTCCGGAACTGCGTGCACTCTTTTCAATCTAGAAAATGGGGTCTATCAGTGAAGATGAGAAAAGAGTGTCTAGGGAGAATCCCAGAGAAATAAGCAATGGCCAGGTCAAGTTTAAGGAAGTTTTATACAAGTTTAAGGAACTTTCACCTTATTTGATAGATAAAGAGAAATCGGTGTTGGGTATTAGGCAAAGAGATCACATGATCATAATTTTTACCCACAACAAAGTTTGGAAAATTAGTGGTGTATTTATCACACAAAAAGATTTATCTTTACTTGTAGGTTTTTTTTTTATTTTTGTTTTGTTTTTGGGATTCTAACACTTAAAATCAAACCTTGAGTCTAATTGTCTTATTTTCCCATCAAAGAAAAGACACAAAATAGACAGAGAAAATGAAGAAACCATTTAAGTATCTAAATAAATTATTTTAGAAACTCATAATGGAAATTATTGATATATGGTTAAAGTTTTCCATTGAAATAAAAACAGATTTTTTGAAAGAGGAAAGATTTTTTGAAAGCTAAAATATTAATTGTCAGAAGTGCTCTATGGGGCATATGAGTGGCTCAGTAGATTAAGCATCTGACTCTGAATTTTGACTCAAGTCTTGATCTCATAGTTTGTGGGATTGAGCTCCATATCGGTGTCGGGCTCTGCCTGGTAGTGCACAGCCTGCTTGGGCTTCTCTCTCTCCCTCTGCTCCTCTCCTGCTCATACTCTCTCTCTCTCTTTTTCTCTCTCAAAATAAATAAATAAACTATTAAAAAAAAAAGTACTCTCCATATTATTGTATCACATGTCACTTGGTAGAGAGAATGCAGAATAATTGAAGAGCTATTTTTATTTTTCTCCTGGCTATTTATAGGGGACATAACTCAGGGTTTTAAGACAGAAAAGTCTTTAGAGAAGGAAAGATGAACAATTGAACAATAGAATAAATCCTTGATGTAGATGCTAATAGTCAAAATATTAAACAAAGTAAACTATAAAAATTCACTACAGGTTTAGAGTAATCTCAGAGTACTACAATACTTGGGACTCATTTCTCACGGTACATCCTGAGAACGAGCTTCAGGGGAAGTTGTGCATCCATCTTATTGTGCACCTGAGAAGTGAGTAGCAATAACTCAGTAAAGTTAAGTAGATAGAAAGAGTTAAGAAGAGCCCCGCCAGTCTTACCAATCCCTAGGTGGCAGAAGGCAGGGAAAGTAGCCAAGAGTTCCGAGACATGTTATAATCATCAAAATGTATGCATTTTTTCATAAAATAGGTGTGTATGATCTACTTGTATCATCGTTTTCATTTCCTAGATATATACATATATATGCATATATATATATATTTCTTTCATTCTCTATCCACTTATCTAAACTAATAAAATGAAAAAAAATTGCTCCTAAGAAATACATTCTTTCTCAACATGATTGTTAAATTATTGATTTCCTAGACTTCTTTATGGAATCACCTACATTTTAATTTATTCCATAGTTTCTCAGGATGTGGAGGATGGCAATATGATAATTAGAACTCAAACTTTAGAACTATTTCACACCAAAATGTGAGCAGGCCAAAGATGAGACTCCAGTATTGTGGTGGTACCTTATGAGGTGAATTTACTGGGCCTAGATTGGTAGGGTCTGGGTGATTTTTAAGAAGAATGGATTTGAGATTTCCAAATATTAAATCAACTGTTATTCATAGTAAAACAAACAAGCAAATGAACAAACATCACAAAGCTATACATTATGGATAAGAAGAGAAACAAAAAATAATAGGTGAGATATTATCATTTAAGTTATGAGATGTGCATTATAAAATTCAAAAAATCAAACAAAATATTTAATGAAACAAAAATGAACCTTAGAACAAAAGAATGGATAAATACTTAGAGCTTGTCTAAAAGAACAGGTTGATGTGGAAAAAAAATTGGAAATGAAGGTTCAGAAATACTAACATGTTCTTATTGGAATTAAAAACTCAATAGATAGAATAAACAAATGTTTTCAAACTGCTGGAAAGAGAGTAAATGAATTAAAATTCAGATCTGAAGAAATGTACCAGAATATCCAGAGCAGACACAAGATATAAAAGACATATGTAGAGACATAGCAGATAAAGTAAGAAAGTCCATTATATGTTAAACAGATACACTAAGGAAGAAAATTTAAAACTAAAGGAAAAGCTATATATAGTTATAACTGTAACTATGTTATAACTTATACACTATATAACTATGTAACTATATAACTAAATATAACTATATATACATATATGTGTGTGTGTGTGTGTGTGTGTGTGTGTGTAACTATAAAATATGTTATATTTTTCCACATAAGTAGGGGAAAAAAACTATATAAAACAAGAGGATAAAACTAAAAGAAAATTCACAGCTGACTTATACTAGAAAACACCAAAGAAAGAAAGGAGGTTCAGAGGGAAATCTATTGCATTTACCAAAAACTTTTTAGACAATGCAAGTCAGACTTTAGCCTTAACTTGTATGGTTTGTCCTTCAAAATTGAATTTAATTGTACGCTACCCAGTTGGTGTCACAAAATTGATGGCAGAACAGATCTACCAACATTTGTGAAAAGATATTTATAATATCAAACAAAATCTTTCCAAAGGTCAATAAACATAAAAAATAAAATTGATACCCCGGCTTTCTTTTATGGTGAGAAAATCGTGATCTAAAAATTTAAGTAACTTTCCTTAAATCAAATTCTTAGTAAATAGGAGCTTGCATTAACATGAACCTCTAAGATCAATTCCAAGACCTTTCGACTACACTCTGCTAACAACAGCAAGGTACAATTGGTAAATTATAAAGAGTATAATATATTAGTAAATGTAAATAGAACATTTTACTACTTGATTTAAAATTTAAAAATGAACTTTTTTTTTTTTTTTTCCTGAGAGTGCATGCATGTGTGGGGAAGGTGCAAAGAGAGAGAATGCGAGAGAGAGAGAGAGAGAGAGAGAGAGAGGGACTCCCAAGAAGGCTCTAAGTCCAGCATGGAGCCCCACATGGTGCTCGATCCCACCACCATCAGATCATGATCTGAGTCAAAATCAAGAGTCAAATGCTTAACTGACTGAGCCACTCAGTGCCCCAACAATGGCATTTTAAGACTTTGAGTTAGTAAAAAATTATTGGCCACAGTGAGGTTCACATTACATCTTCATATCATATCTACAGGTGAGTGGATTACCAATGAAATCATTTACAAAGTTGTTCAAAATTTTACTGTGGTTTATAACACATTAACCTAAGCAGTCTTCTTTGGGGTATTAGAAAAAAATGAAATGCAGGAATACTCTAACTATTTGTAGAGAAGAGAGATGAAATAAGCCTTCAATTTTTGAGATTTCATGACAGAAGGCAAAAATAACAGCATAATTTAAGACAAGAAGCATCAAATATTTTCTTTCATAATTGGTGAAAAGATGAAGGCACTAACTTAGGACCATACTATATTGAGGTGAAAGTATAAATTATCAAGGCAGTTTATTTCAGTAGAACACTAATGTACAAGCACAAATGTATATTCTAATTATTATTATTTTTAAACTAATTTTTGTGCATTTAAATAAAACAGCTCTACTGGTATCCTTAATAATTGAATGATAGTCTTATCTCTCTTTCTCTTTGTATTTTATTTTGAAAGAGTAGAAATGAAGCTTGATTCAAAAATTAAAGGGCCAGTGTATAACCTACTTTTTAAAATAAAGCTTTGATTTAAGTCTAGAATATTTTGATTAGTTAATATCATGATATTGGAATAAAAATGAAATGGAGAGTGAGAAGGGAAAAGTGCCCATGCTAATCATAATGGATAAAAAGTAAAAACAGGTTGAATGAATTATGGTTGCTGTTGTGATGAGACAGAACATTCAATCCGTAATGGAGCACACAGATAATAGGACAGCACACTCAAACAGAAGCTTTCTGCTAAAAATTGAAGATGACATAATTACAGTTTCAGTAAAAAAGGCTGACCTTGATTCCTGGATGTGTTTATCTGAAATATTATGGGCAGCAATGCAGTTAGAAAAAACGTGATTTAGGTCTTTAGAGCAAAAAACAAAATTGCATTAAAAAATGCACACACACACACACACACACGCACACCACACCAGTAAAATAAGTTGTAGAAATCTCTAAATTAAATGAATTTAGGCCATATCATATTTTGTCATGTTCTTGGTCAATCATCACAGTCTAACCTGTAAGAGAGTAAAATTATTATCGAAATCCTTGAAGTATTTTTTAGGTAAGGTTTTCAGTGTCTGTGGTTTCCTATACCCACATTCCAGTTTTAAGTCTAGCAAATTATTTCTATCAGTTCACTGCAAGAGAGGCGGTCGCTGATGAATGGAGACGTTTGAATCAAACAATCAGCTCTTCACTTTATGTGACTATATGTGTTAGTAGTTAGGGCTCTATGGTTACTCTCAGAATCTTCCTAACCACAGGTCCTCTTAGAATGTGTACAATTAAAATAAGGGATAAAACAATAATTCTAAAATCTACGTGGAGTTAGAGTTTACCAGAAAGTGAAATATTTCATAGATAATGTATGTGGGGGCACCTGAATGGCTCAGTCACTTGATTGTCTGACTTTGGCTCAGGTCATGATCTTATGGGTTGTGAGTTTGTGAGTTCGAGCCCCACATCAGGCTCTGTGCTGACAGCTCGGAGCCTGGAGCCTGCTTTGGATTCTGGGTATCCCTCTCTCTGACTCTCTCCTACTCACTCTCTCTCTCTCAAAAATAAATAAACATTAAAAAAAGAAATAATATGTTACAAAATTTCAAATATCGATTTTATTTTACATAAAATATAAGTATGAAAACTTTGTGTGTATATAAATGTGGAAAATAGGGGCGCCTGGGTGGCTCAGTTGGTTAAGCGGCCGACTTCGGCTCAGGTCAGATCTCACGGTCTGTGAGTTCGAGCCCCGCGTCGGGCTCTGTGTTGACGGCTCAGAGCCTGGAGCCTGCTTCAGATTCTGTGTCTCCCTCTCTCTGCCCTTTCCCTGCTCACGCTCTGTCTCTATGTTTCTCAAAAATGAATAAATGTTAAAAAAATTAAAAATAAATAAATAAATAAAAAATAAATGTGGAAAATAGAATATATTTTATGTATTTATTTTATAAAAATGCATTATATTATATATATTTCCATGTTATATATTTAAAGTAATATATAATTTCATATTCATGCATCTTATATTAATATATTTATAGATATATATATTATTCACATATAAATAAAATCTATAAAAATTTATATCAATATAAAAATATGGCTACATATATTTTGAGGGCTGTTTTTAGTCTAGGAATTATAGTATATCCTTTTATGTCTTCAGGAAATATCCGACTTAAAATTAAACTGATTAAAAGTAATTTGAAAATTCAAAATTTCCATCCAATTTAAAATACATTAATGATTCCAGAGAATGTTATAGATATTTTAAAAGACATTTTTCACAAATCCTAAATATATAAATGTAGCAACACATAATACTGGTATTTTCCATGTCTTCTATTTCTAAAATTCATTCATCTGTTAATTTGTTTAGTCATTTAAGGAACCTATCGCCCAGGCTATTTGTTGAAAGTTAGGTTGAAAGAGGTAAATTTAATTCAACATCTGCTGATAAATTCAGACAAGAAAATTTGAAAATTATGTACAAATATTAGTACTAATATGGTATATACTACAGAGGCCTGGTGCAAAGTACTACCTTCAGTTTGAAGAAGTCAGGGAAAGCTAAGACTCAGACTAACAGATCATGTGTGTATTAGGCTAAACAGAAAGAAAGGGTGTTCCAAATGTATGAAAGGCAAGAAAACATGTAAGCTAATGATAAGTAACTAGGTAAGTCATGCAGCAGGGGTGTCATATGTTAAGGTATAGCTGGAGGTCTCATAAGTCAAGCTAAGGAGATTTAACATACAATACATAGCCACTGAATAATTTTGAGCATTACTGATTTTTATTAAAAGTGATCTTAGGGGGCGCCTAGGTTGCTCAGTTGGTTAAGTGTCTGGCTTCAACTCAGGTCATTATCTCATGGTTCATGAGTTCAAGCCCCGCATTGGGCTCTATGCTGACAATGTGGAGCCTGGAGCCTACATCAGATTCTCTCTCTCCCTCTCTCTCTGCCCCTTTCCCACTCACACTCTGTCTCTCTCTCTCAAAAATAAATAAACATTAAAAAATAAAAAAATAAAAGTTATCTTTGAAGAGTGTGGATGAAGAATTTAAGAGGATGAATGAGAAATTCTGAAGAAAGAGAGAGAGAAACTTTAAGAGATTATTTTATTTATCTATGTGAGAAAGTGAACTAAGGCGATACAAATCCCTTGTGAGAGAAGATTAATAACGGAAAATATATGCCATAGGTGGTATATTTAATAAAATTTAATTTTAAAGCACTATTAAAATTGATAAAATAAGCTAAATTATGAAAGCAAAAGAGAGAAATCAAAAATTTAAAGAGAAGGTTATCATTACATAAGCTTTATGTGGTGAAAAGATTACAAGATAAGATTTTTGTTCATAATTGTCATGCTTGTGATGAATTAGACATATTTATAAAAGCTTGGATAAAAAATTTAATATGTCACAACTGACACAGGGAAATATGGGAAATTTGAAGTATCCTATAACTACTAAACACATTTTAATTTAAATTTAAAATCCACTCCTTCTCCCCAAAGAAAATTTCATAATGAAGTTCAGATAGTGTCACTAGAGCTAATGTCTTTCCCTAAAATCTTAAAGAAGAAATGATAGCAATCAATTATCCAGAAAAAAAATAAGTAGAAATACTTTTTTTTCAATTTTTAGGAGGTCAGTATATCATAGACTCAAATGGGACACCAAATGAGACAGTACAAAATAAAATTTAAGACCACGAATATCATTCAATGTAAAATCCTCAAAAAAATTGTAGCAAACCAAAAAGTTATATAAAAATGAAAAATACATCTTCAACAACTTGAGTTAATTCAGGAATGTGTTATTTACTATTAAAAAAAATCAGGGCACTTGGGTGTCTCAATAAGTTAAGCTGCTGACTCTTGATTTTGGTTAAAGTCATAATATCACATTTGATGAGTTCGAGCCCTACATCAGACTTCAGAGCCTGCTTGGGATTCTCTCTCTCTCCTCTGTCCGTTTGTGCGCCCCCACTCAAAATAAATAAATAAACATTATAAAATAGTCAACATACCGGGCACTTGAGTGACTCAGTCAGTTAAGCCTCTGACTCTTGATTTCAGCTCAGGTCATAATCTCACAGGTTCATGTGTTCAAGCCCCACATTGGGCTCTTCACTGTCAGTGTAGAGCCTGCTTGGGATTCTCCCTCTCCCTCTCTCTTTGTCCTTTCACTGCTTTTGTTCTCTCTCTCTCAGAATAAATAAATAAACTTAAAAATTTTTAAATAAAATAACATAATTGATTATATTAGAAGAAAAAAGATCTAAGAGATCATGTAAACATATAGAGAAGAGTATTTTTATAACATTCAACATCAATTTGTCAAAGGAGACCTATAGAAAAGTGGACACCAAACAACATATTAATGTCAAAAATTTGCAAAAGCTTTATCTCTGGATGGCCACTGTCAACATTTCTATTTAATTTGGACCTGAAACCCAACTAATGCAATAAGGTGAGAAATATAGAAGATGTCTACACGGAACTTATAGACACCAGTGTGAGAAATTAAAGGTTCAAATCAATGAAATTATCAAGTTGAGCCATATAAAATAATCTTTTGGGGGCGCCTGGGTGGCTCAGTTGGTTGAACATCCGACTTCAGCTCAGGTCATGATCTCACGGTCCGTGGGCTCAAGCCCCGCGTCAGGCTCTGTGCTGACAACTCTGTGCTGGAGCCTGCTTCAGATTCTGTGTGTGTCTCTCTCTCTGCCCCTCCCCTGCTCACGGTCTGTCTCTCTCTGTCTCAAAAAGAAATAAATAAACATTAAAAAAAACCTATCACCTTGTGCTTATGTGGTTGACCATTAGTTAAAAACCTGCTTGTTTGTTGGGGGAGGGCACCTGGGTGGTTCAGTTGGTTAAGTATCAGACTCTTGATCTCGCCTCAAGTCTTGATCTAAGAGTCCTGCGTTCAATCCCTGCACTGGGCTCTGCACTGGGCATGAAGCCTATTAAAAAATAAAAATAAAAATAAAAATAAAATAATAAAGCCTACTTGTTCGGCGTTTTCTATCAAAGGTGATATGATGTAGGGAGCTTACTACTAGGTGTACTCCACAGAAAATATATGTACCTGAGCACTAAAGTGTTATGTACAAGAGTGTGCTTAGCAAAATTCTTTATAATTGGCTCAAATAAAAGCAACCAAAACATTCATCAATAGTGTAATACAAGTAAATTTTAGCTCATATTTAAAATAAAATACAAGAGAGATGCCTGGGTGGCTCAGTGGGTTGAGTGTCCGACTTCAGCTCAGGTCATGATCTTGCAGTCTGTGAGTTCCAGCACCGTCTGTGTTGGGCTCTGTGCTGACAGCTCAGATCCCTAAGCTTTTTGGGTTCGGTGTCTCCCTTCCTCTCTGCCCCTCCCCCACTCATGCTCTGTCTTTCTCTCAAAAATAAATAAACATTAAAAAATGTTAAGTAAATACAAGAATGGGTAAACTATATTTACATGCAATCATACTGTTTTATACCATCTAAACAACTTTTGATGGTGAGATATAACACACTGGCCCTGGGATAGCTGGAGAGCAGAATTTTTTATTTATAAATTTATTTATAAATTGAGAGAAAGCTGGCAGGCAGGGCCACATAGACATTGCACCCAAGGACAGAGTCATAGCAGCCTGGAGCTGTAGGGCACGCTGTATGTCTGGCAAGTGAGGTAGGACTAACTAGGTTTTGTGGCACCCCCAAAGGAAGTTTGGTTATTTTGAAAAATGTCAGCACTTTGGTGCATAGTAACTGTCTCCAGGTGTGCTTGGCCCTGGTAGCTGGCCCTGGGCCCATTAGGATTGATGCACTGACACTCAGCGATGGACTGAGGCAGAATGGCACAGGGCACGAGAGCCTGAGGAGGGAAGTGGCTGGGGGTGGAAGGTATCAGCTATTCATAAAGAGAAACTGACTGGCCCTTAGCCAAAGCCTCAAAACAGAAGGTCCCTGATTTAAGATGGTTCAACTTACAATTATTCAACTGCATGATGACACAAAAGTGCTACATTATTCAGTAGAAACCGTACTTGGAATTTTGAAGTTGGATCTCTTCCCTGGCTAGCAATATGCCCTAGTATACTCTGCAGTGATGTTGGGGAGTGGCGCGAGCCAGGACATCGCAAGAGTAAACAAGCCAAACACTTAAAACCCTTCTGTACCCATATAACCATTCTGTTTCTCACTCTCAGAACAGTATTTAATAAATTACATGAGATAGTCAACACTTTATAATAAAACTGGCCCTATGTTAGATGACTTTGCTCAACTGTGGGCTAATGTAAATGTTCTGGTGTCAGCGGGTTACGTTTGGTAAATGCATTTTCAACCTAATAGTGTTTTCAACTTATTATGGGTTTATTAGAATGTAACCCCATTATAAGCCATGGAAGATCTGGGTCAAGACAGCATAATTTAAATATATATATATATATATATATATATATATATATATATATATATATATATATATATATTGAACATATGACTGACAAAGACTTAATATTTAGTGAAAAAAGCCAAAATAAAACATACTTTGTAATCCCGTTTATAGAAACATAAATTAAACGATGCTACTGTATTCGTTTAACAGTCAATTTGGCAGTTTCTTTTGAGATCTAGAGAGAAGGTTCCATTTGGGAATGGGCATGAGCTGGCACTTTTGCATCCAGTAAAATTCTTTTTCTTCATCATATAGCAGTTCACTTCTTCACAATATATTTAACTGTATAATTTACACACGTTTGTATGTTAGTTTTATTTCAACAGAAAGCTTAAACACACACACGTTCTAATACACATAATGTTTTCTACAGCCCCGTCCATCCATGAATTTTAAATGGTTTGTTAAAAAGTCTGAACCTGACCAAATATAAGTTTTACCATCAAATAAAGTACAGGGAAATCTAATGTGCTCATTTATGAGAAATTGTTCGTTCAGGAAAGCTGCTCATTTATTATCTCCCAAATGATAGTATTTATTATGAGTAATTAGGAAGACAGCATAACAAGAGGGACAATTCGCAGAAGAGTTTGTTTTTCCCATCAGTCCTGTGTTAGATAAAAAGCATTAAAGTTTCTTATAGGATGACCATGGTAATTATTACAGAAATCAATAATAGAAGACAAAATTAGCTAGAAATTAGAAATGGAGAGCAAACGTAAAATAATTAAATGGATAAGTCATAACTCTTGGAAAAAATACTTCGATGACTCATAACTCCTAAATAGCAATAATAAGCATCATTTTGTCTAACATCTATGTTAACATTAATCTCATTTCACCCTAAAGGTGAATCAGCCAAATTAAAAAAAAAAAAATGTGTCAAGTTTTGAGAATCTATTGTTAGAGCACAATGACTTTAGTTAATGATACCCTACTACATACTTGAAATTTGCCAAGGGAATAAATCCTAAACATTTGCACCAAAAAAATCCACTAACACTGAGATGATGGATGTTTTAATTAACTTGATTATGGTAATCACTTCACAATATATACATACAACAAATTACACACCGTATACTTTAAATAAATTATATTTTTTGTCAATTTCTGTCAATAAAGCTAGGAAAAATTCTTTGAAACAAATAAACAAAAAATTGTAATAGTTATAGATGACCATCAAGGCAATTCTTCAAAGTATAGAGAATTAGGGTTTATGAGGTGTCTTGTGCAGTACTCTTCATTCCACATCTAAATAAAAAGACATTATATCCTATTGGACACAGGGAAGTCCTGTCTATGCCTGATGTCCCACCATAATCATTAATAGTAATCCTTTACCTTCACAAAAGTGTCCTTGTGTGTACTAAAATTATGTAGGTAGTCAAAAACAACTAAATACCCACTGACCTTTCTGTTAATCAACTTATTGGTAATAGCCATTTTTTAATATTCAAGAAGCTACCATTGATTTAATGTTGACTATCAACTCATAAGAATATAACTGATTAGAATACTTCTAATGTTACATCTCATCAGTCCTACCAGGGTTTTATGACAACATCAATATCAGCTGAAGTCCTGTCATAAACTCTAGGTATAGAGTTCTTTCTTGTCTAGCAAGAAGGCAAGACGCGGGATTAAAAGCGAAGTGATGGCTAATGTCCAGGAGAAGGCAAGAGCCTGGATTAAGGATCCTTGCCCCGTTTTTATTAGGATCAGAAGACTTACAAACATGGTGATGGATGTGCACAAAGAGACAATGAAACTGTGAACATTAACTCATGGAGATGAGGAAAAGGGGATCTTGAAGATACATGGGGATAGGAGTTTGGGTTAAAACAGAACAAAATTCTGGCACACAGTGGCCTGGCAGAAGGTTGTTTACAGCAGACCTGAGGCACCACCTCTGTTTACCTAAACTGGTCTAGGGGACAAGAAAGACAGAGCAAGCTACCCCAGGGTCAACAAGGCACCTTTCTTTTGTTGGTTAGCTTGGCTCTGGGCAACTTCACCCTGAAGCAGTCTATAGCCCTATTTACCTGTTTACCTAGTTTGGTCCTTCCTTCCTGTGAAAGCAACTTTCTGCCATAGTACTAAATTGGGGGCCACTTCCACCTTGAATACCTAATCTTCTTTACCTCATATACCTTTGTTCTATAGTGGGGCCTTTGCCCTGCCCTCTCTATCCTTATTTATCTAATCTTGTTTACCTAAACTTGGGTGTGAGATTCCTATGGCTTTGTAATCCTTTATGCCTTGTTAATCCTTCAGTGCAGGCCTAGGGAATTCTTAAGCTTATTCCCCACAATGTCCCAAATATCATAGTTGTGATTTCTAAATAGTCGTGATTTCTAAATTTATTTTCTATTCAAAAAACTTTGACAAATTATGCATCTCGAGTAACTAACCATATTGGATTTTTATTATAGAAAATTATTTACTGCTTGGCATTAATTCAGTGAAAAATACATGTATACTTTGATATTTTTTAGAACTTTTAAAACACAAACCAAGGCCTCTGAATTAAGAGACATGTAGTGTATCTCTATAGGTCCTGAATCCTTTTTTTTAAATTTGTTTTAATAAAATAACATGTATACTATAATAAATTCTCCAATCAAGTATATAGCCTGATAAGTACAAGTCTGTGAAGTTGTAATTTGCCCAATGGTTTGGAACAAATATTAATTTTAATCCCCAATGTAGATATTATAATTTGCAAAGACATCTTATAATACAATTAAAAAAGTAATTATTTTCTCATTTGCAGAAAGATTATAAAATATTCTTATGTATATATAATTGAATTTCTAATTATAGGTTTATATTAAAGAGATAAGCTTCTTCGCAGTCTTGTATTTTAGCTATATTTTCTAGCGATTTAAATATTCAATATTAGTTTTAATATAACAATATCTCATATGGAAGTACTAATATTTTTAATCGTAATGTATAATATCTATACAGAACACGTAAAAAACCTTATAATTAGATACATTGGGTGAAAAGCTGTTATGAATATTTTAAGCAGTGTAGACTAAACCCAAAATATATCATTTGATTGCATTTAAATACCTGCCTTGCATATCTTTGAATATGCATTGTTTTAATGACCTTAAATAAAAACGTTGACCATATAGCAACATTAAGGAATAGGTCTTACCTTTCATACCACAATAAAACACTGCAGTAACCTATTTGGGCAGCAACTAGAAATTAAAAACATACACGGTATGCGTTTCTTTAGGAAAATTTGCAATCTTGGTTCAATTTCAAAATGTTGGCAAAATTTCTCAAAAAATAGAAGTGATCACGTTTGCGTGGAGGTAATGAGTATCATGCAAAGCCTGGAACCCGGAGAACACACGTGTGTCCCTTGAGTAGGGGTTTTCAAAGGCCCGGTCTCTAATAATCGGACCAACAGATTCTTCAGGGCTTTTAGCCAAAACAAGAAATCCATTCATGTTGTGTTCAATGCAAAATATAACCTTCCAAGAAAAGGCGTTAAGACAAGTGAAATTTGGAGCAATTAGTATTCTTAATTACCTTCTGCATTTGTAACAAGCAGAAGTAGAAATGGGCACTGATCTGAGCTATATACCTATTTCTATTAAAATCATTAAATTTGGTTATGTATAATTCATTTCATCATCTAAATTTTATTTGGGGAGAACAGATTTGAGGCTAATGCGAGGAGATTGGAAAAATGTCCAGATTGTGTAACTAAAGGCACAATGTAGGCCAAATTTTTTTCTTTTAAACTAACTTTATATGAGTTTTATAAGATATTGATATATTAAGTTTTCAGATAAAGAAAATTTTGTAATGTTTATTTTTGAAATAAATGAAATGTATAGTTATTATTTTAATAAAACATATAACTTTATGATTATACTCTTAGAGATTAGGTGTTCCAGAAGCTCATGACCGTGGCAAAATTTTGTCATTCTCATTTTTGTTTATTATGAACGTAGGTATTTATTCTCCTTGGGAGATAATTTAGCTACCGGATAGTATCTGGGTCAAGAATTTAGGTAGTGTAATCTGGAATTTTATGGCCTAGAATTTTTCTCGGACGGTAGTTTTAGGAAAGGACAAAAGATGTTCCTGTCCAGATGATTTATTATGATTTACCAGCATGGATGAAGAACAGATTAACAAACGATCTCCATGCACAGTAAACTTGGTTATAACACTTGCTTACGAACACAAATTCGTTCTGAGATGGTTGATGTGTTTAGGGAACAAGTTTAACACAATGCAGATTTCACATTTGCTTATCTATTGTTTCATCTGTGGGAAATCAGGAACATGTACAAAACAGCGCATAGCTGAATTTATATGCACACACACAAAACCCAAGCATCTTTTACAAGCATAAGTTTAACACATGTGTTATGCCACATACATCATCCTACAATTTCACACATGTAGAATTGCTTTTTTTAGTGCTTTGTCTTTTTTAATTGTGTGTTACTAGTTTTTTAATATTTTGACCAGTAAACAACATTATATATGTATATATATATAATAAACCCATTAGCTCTCTTATGTGCACAATTTTGAACAAAAATGCCTATTTCGTGTTATAGCAGAATTGACTATACTATATTTTTATGGAAGACCAGGGCTCGTTGCATGAATGATTCCACAAAGTTTAGTAATACGATTAGGAAAAATATTGATAAAATGAATGAAGAGATTAAGTCTTTGTTTACTAAAAAATCTGAGATTATATATATGTATTAATGATATATGACATATATGTGGTATATAAAATATATATATATATTTTTTTAAACTTCCTTACTTCCCTGTTTGTGCAACTAGCGAGAAAAACCAATACTTCTCTTTTATATTAACAACAACAAAAATGTTCAAATATTTATACAGTTCAGAAAGTATACATACTAATTAACATAGTGATATTTGGGCCATATGTTATAAGCAATGAAAACCTTATAAGTATAGATTATGTAATGATTAAGGTTTTTAAAAATAGGATATAATTTTTGAAGTCTCTGTATTTTATAAAACACTATTGCTTAATTTAAATGTTGAGTCAATACACTGTACACCTGAAACTAATATTGCACTGTGTGTTATCTAACTAGAATTTAAATAAAACCTTAGGGGTGTCTGGGTGGCTCAGTCAGTTAAGGGTCTGACTCTTGATTTCAGCTCATGTCGTTATATGGAACCTGCATAAGATTCCTTCTCTAATGTCTCGCCCTGCACTCATGCTTTCTCTCTCTCAATACAAAATAAATTAGAACTTAAAAAAATAAAAATAAATTAAATTTAAAAATAACATTTTCAATTACAACAGTCATAACAAAACTTACACATTTGTATAAGTAATTTCATAAATCGAAGGTTGATGACTTGGCCTATTTTCAGCTTTGCAAGTTATATATGGTCTCTGTCATAACTACTCAACTCTGATTTTAGGGAGAAAGCAACCATAGATACTGTGTAAACAAATGGGCATGACTGCATTCATTAAATTTTATTGGTAAAAATAGGCAGCCAGAATGGACTTCAGTACACTCGAAGCTAATTCATACCAAATCATTTACGTTGTTACAAATGTGATAGTTACTAATATTCGAATAGATCTTTGAAATTATAAATCCCTATTATATACAGTTTCTAATTCAGTCTCCCATCAAATCTCCAACAGTTGTATATCATTATTAATAAATTCTAGACTTGTGTCTTAATGAGATTAAATAATTTGGTTACATATAAAATTAACAGCTATGATCAAAAACAAGACCAGATTTTTAAATCATTATTACTGTTAATACTATGATATGCAGCTTTCAGTTCATTGGAAAAGAAAGGATTATACCACTTCCCAGGGGAAAATTAAATATTCTTTTTTACTTAAGTTCTAAATTATATTCAGATGGTGATTTTGGTACGGGAAATTGAGTAGTAATATACATAACTAGATTTCAAATATCAGATAACAGGATTTATCTGATAAAGCATATACGAGGTCCTGTAACATTCAAAATATAAAGTATGATATTCAAACAGAATAGCTATTGTTTTATGCTTTGTTAGAACTTTTGAGAATAAGTACTCAAGGAAAAAATTTACTTGTCAAACTTGAGACATGACCCTAAGATCCAGTCCAATTAACAAAATCCAATGACTATAGTAACCAAATATACCATTTTATCTTTCTGAAAATAATTATCTAAAGTATTACTTAAAATTATGTCAGAAAATGTACTTAACTAACTTTTTATTTTCTTGATGAAGTTATTTTTAAATAACAATAAAAGAATGATTCTAAGTGTATCATTGGATCTGTAGCTCTAATATTTAATGAGGTTCACTCAATATTCAGAATATTGATAACTGGGGTTGTTGTTAGGTGCACAATTCACTCATTCAGTATAAAAATAACATGTGATATGATTTAACTTATTATGGACTTTTGCCATGCAGTATTCCCATTAGAGTTTCTAAAGTAAATGCCAATACAGAAATGAAATATATTTCAATATTACACTTAATGCTTGATATATATTCCAAAAGAGTTTGATTTTCCTGTTGATATTATATGTTCATTTGTTTTATTAATTTTGTACGATGAAACTATTTCCCAACATAAAAATAATATCGTTGTTCAAGATCTTCATTTAATGTTCGATGATCAATCATTTAAAGTATATTTCCTGTAATTAGGTTGAATATATTTCACATTTTGAAGTGGCAACATTTTATTCTTTTTTTAAATGTTTACTTTATTTATTTTGAGAGAAATAAACAGGGGATGGGCAGAAAGAGAAAAGAGACAGAATCCCAAGCAGGCTCCACACCCAGTGCAGAGATCAATGTGGGTCTCCAATCCCACTAACCATAAGATCATGACCTGAGCCAAAATCAAGAGTAGGATGCTTAACCAACTGAGCCACATTTTACTCTGGCATCCGAGCAACATTTTACTCTGATAAAAAATATGAAAGTGTTGAGATTTCCTTCATGGACATTGCAAACAGATTAATAGTTTTTTTTTTTTAATCTATTAAGAATAGCAGTGAATCAAAAAAACACTTTCACAACCTATGTGATAAAATATTTTTCCAACATAAGAGTGAACATTATATTTTATTTAATGTAGAAAATTAACATAGAATAGTGTTTAGAAGAGTAAAGTGAAGAACCTAAATGGTCTTTTATGTCAAGAGGTAGGGAACATTGGAGGATGAAGGGCAAGGGAGTGGGCCTGCGTAGTGAGTTATTTTCATCCAATGATCATACCCAGCTGTAGCTAAGCAGGGAATGAGTGTGGGATTTGAAAATTTGGCGCAAGCCAAATTGAATCCAGTGACAAGTTAGGTTATCCTCAGCTTGGTACTTCTTTATTCTCTCAGCTTTTAGTACAACTTTGTTAAGCACCAGTAAGGGACTTACATGGACTTTTGACAAGTTTTCTAGAAAGAGAATTGCTCTGTCCAGAAACCAAATTAGGGCTGTGGGAATGCATGAGGTACAGAAGAAAGTTATGATGAACAAGAAAGGTAGAAGATCAATAAAGAACTCGGAAGCAGCCAAAGACTCTGTGCATCAGTAACAGAAAAGTAACAGGTAACTGGTAGAGTTTGTTGAGCTATAAATATTACTAGGGAATTACCAAAAATTACTGAGGAAGGAATCCAAGGGCACTATGTGAGAGATTTGCTTACGTGTGCATGAAGGAGAATCTCAGGACCAGCCTGTTTTATTAATAAAGAGGCTTTGATGTGACACAGCTAATTAATTATATTCTAAATTTACAGTAAAAATGTTAAATTTTAGATTATTTTTGGTTATCTATGTCTTGAAAGCAAACTTTTTTCTAAGGTAGCTGTGACTGAAATTGCTCTCACTCAGGGATAAACACTTAAATTGCTCTCACTCACCGATACACTTTTTCTTTCCTTCAAAGGCTCACAGATGCCAGTCTTTATTGTTACTGTGTAACTATAGGACAGTGTTTGGCCAATAGGATGTTGGTGGAAGTAATAGATAGTCTTCCAAGCCTGGACCATAAAATCATCCTTAAGAGATTTTCTGCTCTTTCTTTCATCTACGCGGCACTCTTGAAGAGCATGTGTTCTAGATGGCTTATCTACACAGAGGAAGAGACATCACCCAGTGACAGAGCAAAAAGTTAACTATTGTTTTATTAATATTGTGATCTTAGAAATGATACGTTATTCATGCCTAGCTCTGTCTATATTAACACAATAGCAAACCATGTAAATATTTTTTCAAAGTTTCCAATTGGTCCTATGGTACATCTCTAATCATAGAAAATTAAATTCTGTTGTAACAGTGAATTTGTCACCTTCCATGCCCTCCACTCCATTGGAAGTAAAGGGGATCTCCATTATAATTAAAAAGAACCAAAAGGAAATAAAACACGTGTTGATACTAAACACATCAAAGACCATAGCTGTAGTGCTGTTGCATTTTATAATTGATTTTCTCTGGTAACAATATATTTTTAAGATCAGTGTTTAAGGTGGGAATATCATTCTTCCTGTATCTCTCTTTTTTCTTGACAAAAGAGCCTGTTACTGCTGGCATTGGAGATATAGTCACCAAATTTTAATCTCTATCTTTTGACCTCTCCGTGGTTAAGACATAATTACAATAACACACTTCAACAACCCCAAGTCCAATATCGGATTGCTCTAAAAGAAATCATAGCCTATCAAAAACCAATGTTCCACTCGTTCTAAAAAATAAAGTCTTAAAAAAGAAACAAAGATTCATTTTTATGGTTAAGACATAATTTTTGCCCATATAAATTCTGCAACAAGACCTAGTTTCTACCATACAATCCCTATAAACATTACTGAGATTTTTAACAGCTTTATTGAGGCATAATTTATTTTTTTATTTTTATTTTTTATTTTATTTTTTGTTTGAGAGAAAGAGAACACGTAAGCAGGGGAGATGGACAGAGTGGGAGAAAGAGACACTCTTAAGCAGATTCCATGCTCAGCTTGGAGTCCAACACAGGACTCGGTCCCATGACCCTGGGATCATGATCTGAACTGAGATTAAGAGTCAGATGCTCAATCGAATGAGCCATCCAGACTCCCTGAGGGATAATTTATGTAACATGAAGTTTATCCATCATAAATTTACAATCCTGTAGTTTAATAAATGTATAGAATTTTTCAACTATCAGCCCAATCCAGGTTTAGATATTTTCTCATCCCAAAATGTTCCTTTGGGTTCATTTGTAGTTAATCCTTGCTTCTACTCCCAGCCATAGGCAACAGCTGATCTTTTTTCTTTCTATTAAATTTTTATCATTAAATTGGATAAATTTATTTTTGCTAATTCTTTCATATAAATGGAATTATATGAAGTGTATTATTTTGTATGTGGGTCCTTTCACTCACCATATTTTTGAGATTTACACTAGTTGGACCATGTATCAGTGTTTGGTTTCTTTTAATTTGTTATGGATATACCAAATTTGGCTTAGCCTTTCATAAAATGTATGGATACTTGGTTTTTGGACATTTGGACATTTGTTTCCACTTTTTGGCTACTGGCAATAATGCTATTCTGAACATTTGTTTATCTGTCTTTGAGTGGATATATGTTTGATCTTAGGACAAGCTTGTATTTAACATTTAAGAAACTGAGGGGCACCTGGGTGGTTCAGTCACTTAAATATTGTTAGAATATTTGACGTATCACTGGTTTCTAAGGTTCTATTTATTTTTTTCAAATTTTCATGGGGTTATTTTGCTCTCTGTTCTTCAAGTTGGTTAATTTTTATTGACTCGTATTCAAGTTCACCAATTATTTGTTTCTAATGTTATACGTCTGGATTTGATTAAAGTTAGTTAATTTTTATTTTAATTATCATACTCTTAGATTTCATAATCTCACTCTGGTTCCTTTAGTACTCAATAAGTTTCTAGTTACTGATTTATTGTTATCACAGTTTATTTCTTTAAACTTTTTTCTTTTCTTTCAATATATTTATAATAATGTGAGATCTCCGTGGAAATGAGGATAGTTTCTATAAATTGTTCTTATTTTTCTAAGTATGGATAACAATTTCCTATTTATTTCCGTATCTCATATTTTTGGTTGGAAACTGAGTATATTGGTAGATATATTTTAAGTGTGATATTTTCTCCCAAAGATTGTTTTTGTTGCTTTTTTTGGTTTACTTTTCTTTGTTGTTTTGTTTATATTTTTTTTAAGTTTATTTATTTATTTTGAGAGAGAGAGAGAGAGAGAAAAGAGGGGAGGGCATGAGTAGGGGAAGGGCAGAGAGAGAAGGAGAGAGAGAATCCCAAGTAGGCCCCACACTGTCAGTGCCAAGCCTGATATGGGGCTCAAGCCAATGAACCTTGGGATCATGACCTGAACCAATATCAATAGTTGGATGCTGAATGAACTGAGCCATCTAGGCAGCACTGTGTTTCTTTGTGCTCCTTTTCAATTTTTAAAAAAATTTTAATTAAAATATAAAAGAAAATTACAATATTATTAACTATATATTTTTAAAGTAAGCTTTGCACCCAAGGTGTGGTTTGAACACGTGACCCCGAGATGAAGAGTCACTTGCTCTACCAACTGAGCCAGCTAGGTGCCCCTTGACTATATTTCTTATGTTGTACTTTTGTTGTTGTTATTCCTTTTCTTAAATACTTCCCTGCGCTAAGTCTGAATTCTATTTCCCCTGCAGTGGACAGTTACTGATATCTCTGTTCAGTTTTATTTTCTTTTTAAATAATCCTTGCTATTATATTCAAATGTACTTTACTCTGGTTTACTCTCCTTTCTAAATGAGCCAATGATTATATAGAGGTTGTTTTAAAAAAATGTAAGAAATAATCCTTCCAATTCTGTCTACGGATCCATGTTTGAATAGGGAAGCATATTTAATGATCGACTCATTTTCAAGTCTTCACTTCTTTTTTTTAAATTTTTTTTATGTTTATGCATTTTTGAGACAGAGAGAGAGAGACAGAGCACGAGTGGGGGAGGAAGAGAGAGTGAAGGAGACACAGAATCTAAAGCAGACTCCGGGCCCTGAGCTGTCAGCATAGAGCCTGATACGGGGCTCAATCTCACAAACCACAAGATCATGACCTAAGCTGAAGTTGGACACTTAACCCACTGAGACACCCAGGCACTCCTCAAGTCTTCGGTTCTTTCTGGGTCCTTTGGGGTCTTCTATGCAGGTGTGTACAGCCATGAAATATACCGGGAGTTTGTCAACAGGTTGGACCCTCTTTCTTCTCCACTGCACAAGTACAAAGTCACAGCCAGTGATGTTCTTCCTTCAGTCATGGACTACCATATCAGGTTAATAAAATGAGCTGTATCCCATCCCTTGCTTGTCGCCTCTGAGTAGGATGATGATCCTGGACATGAGCATTGTTCACTGCTCTGAGTCAAGTAAGTTCCTTTTACCTATAACAAAGAAGCTGCCACTTCTTAATTTCCCTACCTTGACATGAACCTTGTGTCAACCAACTTGGAAGAGCGTCCAGACCAATACCAAAGATTCCCACAGTTCTTCCTGTTCAGCAATTTTTCAAGTATAAATGCTTCCAAATTTGTTCTATGCCTTTGGTCAAGTACTATAATACTAAAATGGGTACTGCTGCTTATTTTTTCCAGGTTTATTTTTATAAGAGAGGACTTCTCAGTCTTCTCATTGACCATAGCCGTAAAGTTCCACCTCCTTATATTACTTTAGCAAACACCAAAACAGGATGCGATGTTAAAATTAGGTTTTATTTTCGGTCTCTTAGGGCTACTCCACAGTGCCTAATTCAGGGGCAGTGGGTATATATTTGTGTGGAAAGTACTATCCATTCATTCTACTTAAATTTATCTATGATATTCCATTTGAGGGCTAAGTACTCTAATGGATGAACTATCTAGTCTTGTTATCTTATTTGCTTCAATTATTAAATTGAATAGATTTTTTTTCTCCCACAATCTTCTTAATATAATACTTCTTCTATCCAATTTTTTCCACCAACTTAGTATTTGAAGTGCCTTTCATTATTTAGCCAAACAGATAGATGACTTACAGATTGTGCAGTATTGCCAGAGATGTTGAATGAATCACCAACTGGAGCAATTTTTCACTGGTTTTTCATACCTTTACAGGAAATAATTTCCTCCTAGGAGGATTTCTCAACCACATCCAGAAACCCAAATACCCATGTATCTGGTGGCCAAATATTTTATCATATAGTCTCAGAAGTTTCAATTTACCTACCTGGAAAATTTTTCATAATTTACCAACCTGTCCCTCTAGTAGTATTATCCTCAAACTCTAGTATTATATTCATTAGTTTGCCACCTTGCAATCCTCAGGTTCCTCACCATCTCACCTACTATATTGAGCATTGTAAGATTATCAGATAGTACCATGCTAATATGTAAAAGGGTACCTTTCCCTTTAAATGGCTGATTATTTGGTATATTTCTAAAACTATAAAGGTTTCTAGTACAGAATTCATAACCTGAGCACAGCGACGCCATAGTAGAAGACAAGGCCATTCAGTATGTGGCCTCATTTATTTTAGGATGTTTATATCCCATTTTGTAGTAGGGAGAGAGGTGAAGAATAAGGTAGTTAGGTGACTGCTCAAATACTGTTTGCCACGGTCTTCTTGACATTAGTCATATATTGACTTTTCTTCCTGAGGCTCTAGTACAATTTGTTTCTAATTTAGTGAAATAGGGACTCTAAACATTCCCCAAACTTAGTGGTGTATAGTAGTTTGGCATCCATTATACCACACTATTTTCAATGAGATTTACATCTTTCAGTAAACTCCCTGTTATTCCACCAGGGTCCTGGAATAGGAGGCCCCTTGACTGCAGGGATTGCACTCATAAAAATATATATTTTCCTATAAGAGGCAAGATGTACAAATATACCCACTAGTATTCATAGCTTCTTCACAATTACCACTAACAAACACTTTAAAACTCAGTCAATATCCTCTCATAGAGCATGGAGAGTATCACCAGAAATGACTCCCTGTTAGTGAAAGCTATTACATAAGAGTGACTTGAAGTCAATAAATCCTCTCAGAAGCCCTTAAAAATACAAAATGTTTGTACTTCTTTTTCATGCTTTACTTATGGTTCTACCCTAAAAACATACAACGTGGCCTACTTAAACTTTTCATGGTTCATTTTCAGTTAAATATAGTTATTTAGTGCTTATGGTGAGTAATGCCCCAGCTTTAGAATTGTGAAACAATATGAAAAAGCTGAAAAAAGTCCTTGATTTCATGTCATCTACAATTAAGACATGCCAGAGAAGGATTCCATAAGTTGTACTATTTTGGGAAGATATCCTCAATAAATAATTTCACACTTAGGAATGGAGAAAGCATCACATTTTCCAAGCCACAGCAATATTTAACCATTTAAGTGATCCACTTAATCACAAGAATCTCAAGAATATATAATGGCAGTGAAGTTTGACTGAATAAGAGGAAAGACATTTTCTGAAATATATATTAGAAGGTAACCTGTTATTTAAAACTCCCATCCTATTGTATGCTGGAATAACTTTCATCAATTGTTCTTTAAAGTTGCAAAACTAATTCCTGAATTATATTCTCCTAAGCAGGAAAAATTTCACTGTTCCTTTAAAATATAAGTCTTGGTATGGGGCGCCTGGATGGCTCAGTTGGTTGAGACTTTGATCCTTGATTTCAGCTAGGGTCATGATTTCACAGTCATGGAATCTAGCCCTGTGTCGGGCTGTGAGCTGGTAGCGTGGAGCCTGCTAGGGATTGGATCTCTCTCCCCTCTCTCCCCCCTGCCCCTCCCCCACCTGTGCACTGTATCAATAAATAAATAAATAAATAAATGTCATTTAAAATATATTTATATGTCTTATTTACATATTTTTGTTGCTATTGTAGAAATAAATGAAGACCACCCAAGTGCGAATAAGCAAAAGGTATTTATTCAACGTTTTGAAAGGAGTCAGCTACTATCACTTGCATTTGGCAAAAACTCAGAGGCAGGTAGGTTGTTGTGAAAGTTTTATAGAGAAAAAGAGGCAAGACTTCAGGTGTGTCCATGATGATGTTTTGAGGTGATGGTGAGTTCGGTCCAGAGCCAACGACCAAAAAAGAATTCTTGAGGACATCTTTAGTGCAAAAAGGTAATTTATTAAAGCACAGGGACAGGACCTGTGGATAGGAAGAGCTGCTCTGGGGTCGTGAGAGGTAACTGATTATATACCCTCAGGTTGGGAGGGGTTAGAGCTCGAGTACATCTCTAAGGTATCTTGGAAACAAAGTTTCCAGGACCTTGAGGGGCTAGGTTAGGAAAATGCCGTTTATTACCATTTAGTAAAACCTCAGTCATGAGACTCTTCAGATGTCTATCAGGAGGCCATAAGTTTGGAGATTGATGGCCAGCATATATTTGTTCTTGGGTAGCCAGGAGTGTCCGAGGAGTATCACTCATATCCCACACGCAGACGGGGTACTGTTAGTACTTTGCCCTCAGGTTGGCCCATGCTCCATCATCCTGATTGGTAATTGCTGGCATGGGGAAGCTGACCTTGAGCTAATAAGAAGTGGATTAACCCATGTGATTGGTCAGCCTAGTATATTTGACTTTCTCTGATTGGTTTTGGTTAGGAAGCTGGGAGGGAAAAGAGGAGGGCAAAAAATGGGGAAAACTGGCAATTATTGACCAATTTGATACTTTGGGCCTATTGTTGCATCTTGGCTTCCTGGACTGGTTGCTTTCATATATTGTCTGGTCATTGCCCATTTGCACATTCATTATTTGGTCATGATGCTCTTATTTTAATTTTCTGCACACATTCAACCACAAATGCGTTCGAAAATCACCTAATGATAGATCTCGTGCTAAATGTGTCTGAAAGGAATAAATGATATAACCATATATATCTTACGTGCATATACCACAAATGTCAGAGGTAATCAAATATCCTAGGTCTGCATTCCCCTGCAACGACAGCACCATCTCTGTATTTTTTCGTCTTGAGGATAATTACTTTTGCAATGCAATTCAAATATGACACACTAGTCTTTTGTGAGCACAGCCTCCATTTTCTCTAGTTGGTCTTCATCTCTTGTGTTCCTTTTTACTCATGTCCAGGTAAAGTGCCAGGCAAGTTTTTAATGCTTATGCCTTTTTGTAGAGACCAACCATGTGAACCCAGCTGGCTCTGAGAATGAGGTGAAAGAGATGGTGTGCCAATTCCTAGCATAGAAGATGCAAATGATTCCAAAACCCTTTGCTCCCTAACCTGTGTCCTCTGATTGTCATGCAGAGGACTTGGCTATACTAACCTGTTGGTTCAAGGAGGAGCTGAAAAACATGTGAGAAACTGGAAAAAGGCACACGACAAGTCCAACAAAGATTAGCTAAATCCAGCCTAGATCAGTCAGACCCTCCAGACACTATATGCTAGTATGTTTTAAGTGTACCTTTTCAAAGAAAAGGCTGATATATATGTATTGAATATTGCACTGAAGCTATGTGAGTCTGGATCTATAGGTGGACATAAATTTCCTGCGTTCCTCAGTGCTACTGTAAAAAGCCTTAGTCTTCTGAGAGTCTACATACACCATGAGAATTAGATTTTTAGACATTTGTCTAATGAATTGATTTGATCTGAAGGGATAATAAAGTTTTATGTATTACTTGCTGAAAACAAATATGCAAAACCTGGACTATATCTCCAGATTAACTCCTAGAGTGGGAACATCTTGGTGAGTTACCTCCCTCGGTAATTTATGGCAAAAGGAATGAAACCACACAACGTGCCATAAAAGCTGATTTGCATCAAACTTCCTGGCTACTAGAGAGATTTTATTTACATATCAGAGGTTTGGAGTAAGGACTCCAATAATTTTTTTTTACAATTACTTTTTTAACGAAACCCTCTCAGGTAGGTTTCAGGCAGCAGCTGTTGCCTTTCCTTTGTAAGCAGAGGATATCAGATTTTCCTAGCCCCTTACCTATGGAGTGCCTGGCTACTTTTATAGGAGAATCTGCTATTGATTCTCATCATGTCATGTCAGAAGAAAGCACGAGGACAAAGGGGGCCAGCACATTTATTATTTACTGTGAGGCGATAAATAATAAATCTATCTTTGACCCAGAATACCATGTGTGGGCATTTAGGATAAAATGAATACAGATGAATATTCATCTCCAACAAGTTTATTTAGTTGAAATAAGATAGATTTTAACCCTGAAAAATACAACTATCTTCAGTTTTTATAACAAAGACAGTTCTATATAGTATCTCTATGCAAGAAGCAGCCAAAAGAAAGTAATCCTTAAACTATTTATTTAAACAACTGGATTGAACTTGGGATGATGATATGACAGATGCTGGCAAAATGTATTAGAAGATGAAAATGGAAAACATGATACTAACAAACTTTAATACTGATAAGCCAGAGCAGTAAGATTCGGTTTAATAAAATGTGAACTAAAATATATAGTTGTAATCCCATTTTCAATATATTAACGAATTCAAGGAAAATACAATAATATGAGAAGTGATATTAGATTACAGGTTCAGAATAATGCTAAAGGCCTTTTAAATAAATAAACAGTAAATATAAGAGCCTCAAAATATAAAGTAATAATGTAGAACATGATGAATCAGAGAGTGATAAATAGTTGAAGAAGAGACTTAGCCAGCAGATAAGTTGATTGACATTTTCAAGGCCTCGGAGATTGAAATCACAAATGAGAAGTAATTTATCATTAAATCATAGAATGATGGACTCAGGATTGATGTTTTTAAAATGCAAACTAGGATGAGCATTGTGTATATCTGAGGGCTTGTATATTTTTCAATTGCAGTTCTCGTTTTAAAGGTCATAGAGAGTTCTGACCCATTTTTTGACTATCACCTGTGTCAAGCAAATTCTTCAAAGTCAAATTAAAAAGAAGGAAGGAAGATGGATTAAACGGTCGAGAATCTCCTTCAGCTAACCAAAGAGAGTAAACTGAATGCCGGAATGAATGAAATAAAAGTAAATACATAGGAAATAAGGAAGAGACAATCAACTGAGGAGCTTCTTGAGGAATTTCTTAAAAGTGAAAATAATGGGAGAGAAGAATTCTAAGAAGCCAGATCCATGAGGGTGAAACAGCAAGTTGGGACATAGTTTGCACTTTTTTGTTATTTTTTTCCTGGCCCTGAAATTCTTTCACATGACTGCAAGAGATCTTGAACTTTCTAGGTAAGCATTTGGCTGTCTGTTTGCTTGCATTAGGAAAGTGAAGTGAAATGCATTTTACATGGTGTTCAGGGTATTTAATTTATTTTCTAGTATACAAAGTGAGGTTATGATATGATTAAAGTGTTTTTAAAAGATATTTTTGGTTTATTTTTGAGAGAGAGAGAGAGGCAAAGCACGAGCAAGGGAGGGGTAGAAAGAGAGGGAGACACAGAATCAGGCTCCAAGCTTCAAGCTGTCAGCATAGAGCCCAAAGTAGGGCTCGAACTCACATACCGTGAGATCATGACCTGACCCGAAGTCAGATGCTTAACCGACTGAGCCACCCAGGTGCCCCTAAAGTGGGTTTTATATTTTATTTATATTTGATATGACTCATGAATTAACCATATATGTTATTATTATATAGTATAATAAATATAATATAGTGAATAATAAAACTATAATATATTCTTTTATAATTATATATAATATGTTAAAGATATTTTGATATAGTGTACATAGGGAAAATAGAAGACATACATATAGTTATAAGACATTTTATATATACTATCTTTTACTATACCTACTTAAAATAGATTCCATATATCTTGATAAATAAAATTAAAGTTTCTGGTTGTGGGAGACACAGAGATGATTAATGCGTTCTGTAAAAAGGACAGCCAGATAGGTATTGCATTTACTAATAAGAGACCTAATAACATACAAAGTGCTTCATCTTTAAGCCCACAAAAAAGTTGATTGTAAGATTAATGACTCCAATGATTGGAATTCTGTCTCTCCTTTTTTCCTGCTCTGCCTCTCTACTTTCTTTCCTTATTTTTTTTTTAAGATGATAAAGACATTTGGGAATATTTGCAGGAAATGGAAACTCTGAGGGTCACATAGAATAAAACACCTGGTTACATATTCCATTTTGTTATAGATAAGTGACCTGACTCTTACTTGATGACCAAAATTCAAATCCAGGATTTTAATTCATTTTGATGTTCATTCTCAAAATTATGTTATTATTTTTATTCACTTCTCACAGAAATCAGAAGGGTAGTTCTTTGTCTGTAAAGAGTTCCATCACATTAAATATCTATATAGTTAAAGAACATATCCAATGTTGTAGATAAGAAGGAAAATTAAATGAAAAAATCCATATTTCTCAGCTGTGATCACTGTTTACTGTAACAATTCAAAAGCTGTAGCAAGAATTCAAAATACATTTCCTAATTATGCGGTGCAATAATTGTTGCTATATTTGAGATTTTGTTTTTCCTCCAATTTTTCTACTTGCTGTACAGCTACCTTGATTGTGTTTTCTATGATTACAGGCTCAACTACACTTACAGATGAACGTGCCTGTCTAAAACTATAAAGACATTCTTAAGTGAGACTAGGAAGTCCCAGGGCTACGAAGTCAAAAGTGCATAGCAATAAAAACAGTGGATGAAAACTCTTGATTGAAAAAATAAAATCTGCTGCAGGTTTGTTGACTTCAGCTACTCAGGAGGTCAGATGAAAGTGCAAATCGCACTTAGAGAATAAAAAAAACTGGTCATCACTATGCACACTAACGTTTTCACTCTTGGATCTTAAATAATTTGAGGAATAAATTGAATGTCATTTGCATCTTCTTTATAAAGAAAAACCTGCTGTTATTTTTAACCAATATTTTATCGTAAGATTCGTTTTTCTTTCTTCTTCCTTATTTTTCTCACTTCAAATTTCTATTAACTTTAATTGATTTTACCTTATTTGCAAGTTTATTTGGAAAGCAGTAAAAGAACACTAGCTAGTAAATAAAGCTTTCACAGTAATAGCATTAATGTGCGTTTTGAAAAAGATGAGTAAATAACTATTTCTTTTCTATATAAATACAGAGGCTTAACATATTTCCAGAGCTCTTCAAACTATTGAGCCATATTTTTTCAGGGTCTTAACGTATGAGAAACAAACAAAAAAAAACCTACTTCAGCAAATTAAATTATCCAAAATGGGAGTTTTAGATTAACATCTTAATGTGTTCAAATTGGTATTTTTACTATAATTATACGACTCTATTCTTTAGGTTTGGATTCTTAAACCAGTATATATCCAACTACTAAGGTAATTAATTTGATAGTCAGATTATCAGAAAACTATATTTACTTTTAAAATGTGCTAAAAACATATTGCAGACATAATCTTCATTCCAAAGCTAGATGTATCTGGATGTATTCAATAATTACAATTTTTCAATACATTCATAACAATTATAAATCAAATTGCTAAATCTAAGGGAAAATATCAGACAACTTAAGATAGTTCTAACATAGAAATCTTTTGAAATATTGCCTTTGGCTTTCAAGTGATTGAATTACTTGGTTAAATGTATCAATAACCTTTCCTTAATATTCACCAAAGGAGGTAGTGGAAAATAAATGTTATTTTTATTTAAAGTATTTTTAAGTTTTGATTCTGATTTCTGTAGAAACGTATGATGTGACTTATGTCTTTAATAGTTATTAAATATCCCTATAATCTCTACTACTTAATAATGAGAAAAATATTGTTTAAAACTCATTACGTGCAGTGATGTCCCTTCCTGTCCCTAATAATCTGTTTGCTCTGCAGACTCTTTTACCTGGGGTTAATATAGCCACTGCAGATTTTTTTTTTTACTAGTGTCTACATGGAATATCTTTTCCCATATTTAAAATTATAGCCTGTTATTACATAACAGTAAATGTTTTGAAGACCCCTCTTAAAAAATCATTATGTGATTACCCAATAAATTTGTGAGTTGCTATTATTCTTCACAAATACAAGTGAACTGTTTATAAATTGTTGAAAATTTATGTGAGGAATCTGTGGTGAGATAGTAGTCCAGAATAATTGATTACTCATTATTACAGCTTGGGAAAATGCTTTCACTGGAAGTTTCAAATGATTGTCAGAATGTATTCCCCAACTTGAACTTTAACGTCTAACTTTATTGTTTTCTCCTAGTTTCTTATACTAAACAAGTTATGTTCCCTCTGTTTCTTCTTATATTTTTGCTATTAATATTTGAACACTTAATATAACTCAAATATGTACAATCATTTCTAAATTACACTTGGTTCTGTTCAATATCCCTTACTTAAATTTAAAATTCTAAAAATGTCTAAAAATCAAAAACATCTTACTCTACATCTGGCAGGGGCAAGAAGAGTTCTTTCCTGAACCTATTTTGATGGCAAAATATAATCAGAATGGTTATAAAGCTATCAACAAACTTTATTTCTTAGACTTATTTTATTTTTTTTTTGTTTATTTATTTTGAGAGAGAGAGGGAGAAAGTGTGTGTGGGAGGTGCAGAGAGAGAGCGGGAGAGAGAGAGAGAGAGAGAGAGAGAGAGAGAGAGACTCCTAAGCAGGTTTTGCACTGCCAGCACAGAGACTGATGTGGGACTCAATCTTGCAATATTGGGAGTCAGCTGAAACCAAAAGTCAGATGCTCAACCTGCTGAGGCACCCAGACACCCTTATTTCTTAGTTTTAATGTAAAACATATATTTTATAGAGAAATAATGAATCTTTGCTCACAGAATGTTATCCACGTTACTCTGGAAGTGTTAGGTAATAATCTTAAATAAACATTAAGAAACTTTAACAGGACTCAACAATAAACTAATTAATTGTCTTGTATTGAGGATGATACTATCACCAGATAATTTGCAGAAGAATATTTATATCACAATTAAGGAAGGAACAAGAATTTTAAATACAAAATTAATTATTTTAAAAATATAATGGAAATGTACACATGTAGTCTAGAATTCATACACATACACCTCGTAGGAGAATGAATACTAATATACACATTTTTTTATTAAATCTCTACTTATAGTAATAGAATCTTCTTAATTACTGAAGTCTGAATATGTCTTCAAAAGTAAGAATACATGTTTTCCTTAGGCTTAAATCAAAAGTGTTGTGGATACATTCATCTGTGATACATTTATATTCTTTAATGCAGTTCAGTGAGTTCATCGAAAATTTAAAAATTAAAATCAACATTTAGGAAATTTAATTCTCTGCATGTCTCTTGACATTTTGTGTATGTGTGTATCTCTTTCTGTGTGTATAAAATTAGAAATATATATTGTATATATGTACATGTAAGCACACTTTATGCATTTATTCATATTTGGATGTATGAGAAATGTGTTAGAATGATGTGCATAGAGTCAAAAATTAAATGTAATAAGAATTATTACTAATTTACAATTAAACTATCATATATGATTTATTTCAAAGCCCAACAATTTTCAGGGATATGTTTTATAAATATTATTTCTGGAAGGATACACAGAAGGGAAGCAAAATCTTTATATCATAAACTGATGAAGATATTTTCATCGCCACAGTTTTTATGTAACATTAAGCACAGTGAAATTTTAATTTACTTCAAGCTTTCTAACCATTATATGCAATTTCATTTAATGGAAATTCTTTGTGAACTATTTCACATGATTGAATTATAAGGAAAACAACACATTAGAAAATTCCTATCAAATGATTTACTTGCTTTAGATTACATTAGATAAAAATAAAAATGATATCAATGTATTATGATAGTTAGGATCATATTTTGTATCAAATTACTAGATGTAGCCTAAACATTGAGATTTGGTGTATGTGTTCAGTACATACTACTCCGTTGTTCAAACAAAATAAAATATGAAGGTAAAGTATTACTTTTTAATATTTGGGTTATCTGAATGGAATATCAGAATTTCTTGTAGTATTTTTGGAAATTTTCTCTAAGTCTAAAATTATATAAAATTAGAAACATTTAAAATTAACAAATACATTAATAGAAGATGAGTAGCTAGATAGATAACAGATGATAGATAGATAGATTGATAGATAAATAGATGATAGAAATAGATATTTTCTGCTAAACTCCCCTAATACGTGGCTAGCTTTCTTATATTTGGTAATATTTCTTTATGAAGTGATGTTTCATATTTTTTGCACAACCTCTGCATGCCTATCTATGTTGTATATAATTTCTTCATAGATATGTCTCTTTCTTCTGCTGCTATGAGTGTTAGCTGGTGGGGAGTTTCTTGCTTTTACTCTAGGTTGGGGTGACTCAGAGGACGTAGAAGGGCTAGTCCCTTCTTGCCTATGCTGAGATCTTTATTACTTGTTTTTGTTTGTTTGCTTATTTGTCTGTGAATGGGGCAGGAGCAGTTCTCTGGCTATTTTGTCCCCCTTTTCGGAGGTATTGGCAATCTCTCATGTACATCCTATATGGAGACTGGTTTTGGAGACAGAGGGTCCCTCAGACCTACATTCACCTGTGATCTTAAAAGCAGAAGAATCATATTCATCAAATGAATGTATGTATTTTTTCATATAGGAAAGACAAATTTGTCCAAAGACAAATTGGAGGGAAAATTTTGGCAATATCTATCTATTTTATAATTTCCTATTGTATTATGTAAAATTTATTCTTAAATTTAATTATTTATTATTAGAATTTATTTATTAACACTTATTTATTAGAATTTATTAAAAAGGTAAAATTATTTAACACATTAGCATTCTATGAATAAAAACATTTGACCACAACCTAGATTCTTACCAATAGATAAAAATATATTTAAATGTACTTGTCTATAGTCACATATGAAAATATAGCCTTCACGAAGATGAGGTAAGTGTATTTGTTTTCTACCCATATGGAAATACATGTATATATATATATACGATTCCAGTGTAATACTGAATTACAACACTTGTGAAATGAAATTTTTACTATACATATAATTTCTGTATGTATTCAACATAACAGAAACCCCATATTTTTACACTAAATGGTAGTGCAAATCATAAAATCATAAAATAAATTCTCATAATAAAAAGCTTTAAGCCACTTTCAATATTTTTTTTCATAATTCTAGGCTAATATGTATTAATAGTTTATACTTTTCCTTCAGTGACAGCATTACCTTAAGAAAAGATATGTTATACTTTATTCTGAAAATGCAGATGATAAATATTGGTATTCAGAGAATTGAATAGTATATACCAGAAGAAAATATAGAGAGTTTTTAAAATAACATTGCTTAACACCTGTCTTTCACTGTAAAATTTTTCAAGTTTCTCAGCCTATACCTCGATAGTCTCAAATTATTTCTGTTTAATTGAGATGGCTCTATATCTCTTCTAGTAATATGAAATTTAAGAAAATAAAAGTTTTAGAAATATCAGTTAGTAAAAGACCTATTAAAAGACCTAGAAACGAAACTGGAGGATGTTTTATAATTGAAAAATCAAGACTCAAATAGAATTCAGTGATTGAATGTTTAATGTCTATAACTGTGTTCCCTAAGTATGTATACATCGGAAATAATGATCTATTTTTCAAATTATCTTAAAACTGTAATGAAATTTACCTTTCATACTTTAATTTTTATTTTTTGAACACTTTTATTTATTATTGAGAGACAGAGCATGAGCAGGGAACGGGCAGAGAGAGAACGAGACACAGAATCTGAAGCAGGCTCCAGGCTCTGAGCCATCAGCACAGAGCCAGACGCGGGGCTCGAACTCAGACCGTGAGCTCATGACCTGAGCCAAAGTCGGTCGCTCCACCGACTGAGCCACCCAGGCGCAACTCATACTTTAATTTTTAAATCATTGGACTTCAGTCTTCTCTCTCTCAAAAGGGTATGCAAATTGAATTTTTATTAAAAGACACGCTGGTAAATCAATTACACACATAAAATTATAATTAAATGTGTATCGTAGCAAGAAAAGTAAAAGAATGAAAAAATATATATTTCACTCAAGTTCTGTTAGAGAAAGATCACGTCCTTGTCTTCTAAAGCTCATTGGAAAATTGGGTGTGGGAGGTGAGAGAAAGCTCAGACAGGATTCATTTCAATGAGCTAAGGAAACTATTTCGTGAAAATACTTACTTCTGTTGTTTGATATGGGACTTGGAGTCTTTTGCTGTCATTTTCATTTATACAACCAAATATATCTCAGTTTGAAACAACAGAGCATTTGAGGATGCCTGGGTGGCTCAGTCAGTTAAGTGACCGCTTCAGCTCAGGTCATGATCTTGTGGTCAATGAATTAAGCCCCACATCTGGCTCTATGCTGACAGCTCAGAGCCTGGAGCCAGTTTCAGATTCTGTGTCTCTCTCTCTTTCTGCCCCTCCCCAACTCATGCTCTCTGTCTCTCAAAAATGAACAAACTTAAAAAAAATTTAAATAACATAAAAAGAACATTTGGAGAGATTTTAACATTAAATAAACAATAAAAATCAGCTATTAACATGCACCAATACATGTTATTTTGTTATTAAATATTTTATCTCATTTGTAATTCTAGAAAATCTAGGATAAATGTTGTTTATGTGGGAAATGTGTTTTCTTATAATAATTATAGTTAAGAAGTGGGAAAATATGGAATTAGCCTTAGGTTGAAAATGATATGCAATACATATGAAAAAGATACAAAATATATTTATTTAAAATATATTTGTTAAACTTTTGTATATTTAATTTGATAAATTAGAAATGTCATGGGTGTTGGGGAGATATTGGTAAAAACAGGTTGCATTTAAGATTTGAAAAGATGAGAATTCTCATTCAGCTAAACTAGAAAATACATTTTTGTTTGACTATTAGGTAATGTGACTGAAACAAAATGATTAGAGCTTTGAGGTTTTATCGAAGAAGGCTAAATATTTGAGGGATGTATTCAAAGGATTTGCTAACTTATAGAAAAAAACGATTAGCTGTGCTAAGAGAAGATAAGAGGGATATAATATATCCTGTAATATACAGTAGAAAACTTTGCTATAGAAGCAAAATAACTTTAAAATATTGTGAGGGGAGCACCTGGGTGGCTCAGTCAGTTAAGCGTCCGACTTCGGCTCAGGTCATGATCTCATGGGTCCTGGGTTTGAGCCCTGCGTCGGGCTCTGTGCAGACAGCTCAGAGCCTGGAGCCTGCTTCGGATTCTGTCTCCCTCTCTCTACTCCTCCCTCACTCATGCTCTGTCTCTCAAAAATTAAATAAACATAAATAAATAAATAAATAAATAAATAAATAAATAAAACATAATTACACAAACAAACAAATAATTAAAATATTGTGAGGGGAAAAATGTAGGTCATTTATTAGTCATTTCTTTTTCACTTACAGGTTATTTAGAAGTGAGTGATTTAAAAAGACCTATTGCAATTAAAGCACAAACGTTTACCAAGGGAAGTTTTAAGACAACCTCCGTAGAATGAATGTTCAGAATATGGAAAATGGAAAAAATGGCAGGGTTTGACGTACCTGAACACTGATGAAAACGGTGACTTAAAAATCCTAGGTCTTTAGTGTAAGTAAACAAGGCACAAAGATAGCGATGTTCACATAAAACAAAGGGATGTGACCAGACACATGTTGTAAAGGAGCATAGTTAATGAAAAGAAGAGGCAACTTAATGTCATGGTTCAACAAGCAGGCTCTGAAACATCTTGTTCTCACACTGCCTCTACCATTTATTTATTGCACAAGTAACTCCATGGGAGAATTATGTACAGTCTATGCCTCACTTTCCCCATCCATCAAATGGAAAAACCAATACCTACCTCAACAGGATTTTGAGGATTGAATGAATTAAGTTAAAGTCCCTTGAACATATTAACATTCGGTAAAATTTTTTATAAGTGTTTAAATATTAAACAATGTTTACCGAATGTTAATATATCGTATGCTTTTATGCCTTAATGTTAAAGGCAATGTTTTTGATTATAAATTGAATACCGAAGTACCAGATAAGAGAATAGTATGATTCAGGACTCCATCGTGCAGATATAAATGTTTTATAATCTTTAGGTTATGTATGTAAAATGTCTACTTTTCTTTTCCTTTTCTTTTCTTTTTTATATTTTTAAGTTTATTTAATTTGAGAGGGTGAAAGTGGGAAGGGACAGAGAGATGGAGAGAGAGAATCCCAAGCAGACTTTGCATTATCAGGGCAGAGCCAGATGTGGGGCTCGAACTCAGGAACTGCAAGATCTTGACATGAACCTGTCAGACACTTAACTGACTGAGCCACCCGTGTGCCCCAAAAATGTGTAGTTTCCTTGAGTTGCGGTATATCATTCTGACATCATATAGCCACAAAATCTGCAGTTCTGAAAACTTACGATTGTACCTATCATAGTGAATAAATATATACTTTGAAATATCTCATGGAAACATTATTATGTCACACGATTGACATGGATTTGTTCTGAAGAAATCATAACAAAATTGACTTACAGTTAGAGATTATCAATACAGAAATAAAATGGAGGAAATTAGAAGTGTACAGTAGAAAAAAATTTAGGTGGACTACCAGAGAGCTTTCCCAAAAACACATACACAAAAACATTTAATCAAAATACTTTACTAGATACTATAGGTTGAATTGGGTCTCTCCACCACCACCACCGATTCATGTTAAACTTGTGCCCCCAGTAACTCAGTATGTGATTTCATTTGAAAATAGGGTCCTCAAAGGTATAATTAGTTAAAAGGGGGTCATTAGGGTGGGCCCTCATCCAATGACTAATGTCCTGATAAAAGAGGAAATTTGGACGCAGAGAAACACAGCAGGGAGAATGCCTTGTGGAGAAGAAGGCAGAGACTTGCACAATGCTTCTACAAACTAAGAGAAGCCAAAGTATTGCCAGCAAACCATCAGAACTTGGGTGAGGAGCCGAGAACAGATTCTCTCTCACAGCCCTCCAGAGGAACCAACTCTGCCAGGACTAAATCTGTACCTCCAACCTTGAGAGCGGTGAGACAATACACTGTCGTTTAAGCCACCCAGTTTGTAGTGCTTTGTTGTGGCAGCCCTAGCAAACTCATATCCTAGATATTAAGGAAGCATCAAGTCTTCAATAGTTACAGAAAAATATAGAATTATTTTGCTTAGAGAGAGTCTAATGTACTGGATAATTATTATTTGTTTATTCCTGATACGATATTGATGATGTCAGGCCTTTTTGCAAAGTCAAATAGACTATGTTAAATGCTTTTAACATATGAAGTAGCCCAAATAAGATCTATCCATATGTATATTTTACATGGTGGATTTTGCTAAAATTTATCTGATCAGCAGCTCCATCATGTTAATTAACTACAGCTGATTATAAATGCTATTAAAACTGCATTTTATAAAAACTAGACAATTTAAATTAAGAAATGCATGCACGCTTTATCTGATTGACATCACTGAAGACGTTTCATTTAGTAGTTTGTATTAAAGGCATATCACATACTTTCTTTACTCTAATTACTTATATTTCTGGAGAAGTCTTGTTTGCATAGCTACTCAGGCCACTTGGAGATACTGGCTCTTTGAATTTTGGAAGGAAATTCACCTATGTGTCCCTTTGTCTTATAGAAAGTATACAAAGAAGAACCTGAAAGATTTTCATGCAAGTAGATAACTCAGATTTTGGCAAAAAGTAGAAAAAAAAATTTTCTCTTAAAGTGGCAGGAAAGTAATTTTTTTTTAGAATATGCTATGTCACCTTTACCTAGAAAAAGTTGACTTTGACTTTAACATTTAATTTTCTAGAACAGAGCAAAGGAAATAGGGTCATAATGATCTGAGATATTAACTAGACTTACTTCCTAATGGAATAAGTCTTTGATTTTTTTTTTACTAGCTGAGTGTATAATTTTTCACTCTAAGTATCAGTGGGAATATTTCTAAGAGTTCTAGCATGTCTACTAGCATAGGATATCTAGCCAGATCACTGATAGTATTATAAAAGTAAATATTATAGCGTTTACTAATATACACTTGATCTAAAATAACAAATAATGCCTACTAGGAAAACTTTACTAATATTTCATATGTGGATTGACTTTGGAGCCTTTAGTGGGTCTGCATATCAGACACACCCATATCCCACAAAAGGCAAGGTTGTCTAAAGGAAGCACAGTAGATAACTCAAAACACAAAAAAGGGAACCAAAAGTATCCTTTTGTTTTGTGTTTAGAATGTGATGATATATTATAATTTTTATATACCAGGTTAATTTTGCTAATACCTTATCTAAAAAAAAAAAAGAAAACACAAATGCCTTAAAAAGAGTCTGCAAAGAAACACTAGCTCAAAAGAAAATACCAGTAATGCTAAACAAATAAAGAAACACCCCTTCCCCCCCCAAGAAACAAAACATATTTTGGTCCAACTTTTTCCTCCAACTTTCTCTCAGCAGTGGTATAACATAAAAAGAAGAATAAATTTAACTACATCTGAATGAAAATCATCTAAAATAATGAAAGAATCAAGATGATGATTTAAAGTGTGAATTTGTGTCTACTACTTATAAATAAAAACACTTTACATTTTTCATTGAAATATTGTCTGATAATAATATGAGGTCTTTATAAAATAACGTGGTTTTTTAAGAAAAATGTGCAAAAAAACTGGGCAACCATTAGAAATTCTTTTTTTGTAAATATAAACATCATCGAAAGTAATGACCCAATTTAATATTGAAACTGTGTGTGTTCCTGAGTTCAAATCCATACAGTGGACAATGTCACTGTTTCTTTGAAAGTGTAGAATAGACTTCCATGCCTCCGTGAACTTTATGTGCAGCCCAGGGTATTTTGAAACACTTTTAAACACATTAGCTCTGCATTTTCAACCTCTTAAATCTCTGTCATTGTACAAAAATATATTAGTAATAACCGTCACTGAGGGTCAGTTCTTCAGTACATGGATTTGAACTCTCATACAGCAATGCAGCAATGAAATAAAAAAGGATTGACTTAAAGGACCTTACTTCTCCTGTTATACCAGATCACCTCTCAGTAACACAGGACTCCTCCAAGGCAATATGAGAAGCCACAAACAAGAACTGATGATTAGAACTCTTAACCAGTAACAACCTACTAATAAAAGCTGCATTTGAAAATAATTAAATTTCTAAAACCAACAAGAAAAGAAAATATTAAGCTTCTGGCTAAACCTGTTGTTTACAGTTATCAGTTGCTCACTTCTGTACCTATAAGACATTCTTAAAAGAAGTTAGTGCCATGTTCCACTGTCTACCTAAAGTTTAATGACAGTATGGAACAGAGATAGTACGTTTTCATGATACTTGTCGGTGACCTAAGCAGGTAATTTGTCAGGGCACTTGCCTGGCTCAGTTAGGGAAGCATGTGACTCTTAATCTCAGGGTTGTGAGTTCGACCCCCATGTGGAGTGTAGAGATTACTTAGATAAATAATAACAAAAAAATGGAAAGCCTTTTACACTCAGAAATATTTGACAAGATCTCATGGCAAAATAAACAATTTTCTGAAACACCTGTTTACCATATTGCTGTGTAAGAAGATCAAGACCATTTAAGGGAAATTCAGTGGATTACAGTAATACTAGTGCCATATTTAAAGCACTTTCTGGGGCGCCTGGGTGGCTCAGTCGGGTAAGTGTCCGACTTCGGCTCAGGTCATGATCTCACGGTTCGTGGGTTCAAGCCCCACATCAGGCTCTGTGCTGACAGCTCAGAGCCTGGAGCCTGCTTCAGATTCTGTGTCTCCCTCTCTCTCTGACCCTCTCCTGCTCATGCTCTATCTCTCTCACTCAAAATAAATAAATGTTAAAAAAAAAATAAAGCACTTTCTCCAACACTCTGAGATACCTACCATAAAAATAATAAACCTTACTGGTATTTCATGTGCAGATTAACTCTGGAGTCCTCAGTAAATCTTCCTATCAGATAGGTGGGTATCACACAGCAAAATGAGATTTTCTCAAGAAAACAAGGCGGAATATCCAAAATGTAAAAAAAAAAAAAAGGTTCCAAAAGTGTCCTCATATCCTTATATCCATGTCAGGAAGTAAACTTCCATTGTTCTATTCCAAACACATGCAAGTAAAATAATGATGTAGCTCATATACTCAAGGTCATGGAGCTAATAAATGGTACACTCAGGACCCAAAGCCATGGCCTCCCACCAAACTGAGACACTATCATGCCACTCCTCCATCCTGGCATATTAACAGCTCCCTTGTTTCCTTAGTAGATATTTCATTGACTTACATTGAATAAATTATATATAAGGTGACATAAATCTTTTAATTGCTTTATGTACAATAGGATAATATCAGACACACACACTTAGAGTCAAATAAATTCTTTTTTTTAATTTTTTAATGTTTATTTATTTTTGAGAGACATAGAGACAGAGCGTGAGCAGGGGAAGGGCAAAGAGAGAGGGAGACACAGAATCCGAAGCAGGCTCCAGGCTCTGAGCTGTCAGCACAGAGCACAACTCGGGGCTCAAACTCAGGAACCGTGAGGTCATGACCTGAGCCGAAGTCGGCTGCTTAACCTACTGAGCCACCCAGGCTCCCCTCAAATACATTCTTAACACAGTCTGTTTTTCTCTCTTACGATGTGTAGGTAGATGCTAATAAGACATGCCAAGCCTGTGATGTAAAAGGATAAAAAAGTATTTCACACTATTTTGATGATCCACAGACATACTTCCAAATATGTGTATGCAGCCTAGGCCTGGAGATATAACTGATTAAGGGATCATACTAGCCAGTCAGTCAAAACACCAGTCACATTAGTACTCAGGAAGAGAAGGTTTTGTACCTTCACAGCCATAGAATGCTTGCTTAGCCCCTCTTTATCCTAGTGCTCTATTTGAGTCACTTTTTGGAATCTGTCTTATGGTCAAAACCAACTCTTTAATGGTCTTCGTTGACTTTCTGAAACTAAATTAATAAGATTTATTTAAACTTTAACACTCTTGACATAGTTCCAATTTTAGATTCCCTAGCTGCTCCATAAATTTCCCTTCTTCTAATCTCAAACTCCAGAAAGTATGAGTAGTAATTTCCTTCCTCTTTTATGCAGAAATGTTTTCCAAAAAATAAATTAAATAATAATAATGATGATGATGATGATGATGATGTTTTATCCTATTTACATGTATAATTCTCTACTTTCAGCAATTAGCTTTAAGCCCTTTGAGACTAGGGAATCTGTCATATTTTTTGTTTTAATGAAATAAATATGTGCAAAACTAATTGGGAAAATAATAAAATGCCTTTAGATTTAATACTATTGTTCACATCTCTTCATAATTCTGCCCTTCATTTATCCTATTCCACCCAGTTCTTTTGGCTCAATAGCTGGCATATCTATCATTCCTTTCATGAACCCATTTTCTTTTTCCATTCTATTGAGCATATCCTTCTTTTAAAATTTCTGATTTTGTCTTCCACATTGTGTAGGCTCTTCCCCTTAATGTTTCTATTCCTATTTCTTTACATGGACTGATCTACAATTTCATGCTGAGTACCTCCTTTCTCTGACTGTGTCTCTATAATAATTCACAATTGTCTTACAGCCTTTTGAGGGTTAACATTGGAAATAGCTTCCTATTTGTGTGATGGAAGACTAGGTTATTCTAAGCCCCTCATCTGGGAAAATAGCTGAATAAACATACACACACACACACACACACACACACACAAATTGTCTTTGAAAAAATAAAATAGTGAAAAATAGAGAAGGAAAATTAAAAACAAACAAACAAAATAAAACAAAACATAACCAAAAAGGAGACACAGCCAGGCCAAATTGAAAAGTGATATCTGGAACCAAGTGTAAAACCTGGAAAGTTGTAAAATAAAAGCCACAGCTACACAAGACAGTTCTCTGACACTTGAATTGTATTTCTTTGGTCTTATGAGGACCGGAAGACAGATTAAGAATCTTATAAAAGTTTTTTTTTTGTTGGTTTGTTTTCATTTTTTTGTTTTTACTCCCATTGACACAAACCTCATAGATGTAAGACCATCAAGGGAACAGATCCTCAGACTTAATCTAGGCTGTTCTGTTAGGAGTTAGGGAAAATAGACGACATTGACGTGAACCTGCACAAAGAAAAAGAAGAAATAAAGGAAAAGAAAAGAATAACAATAACAAAAGCCTGAAAAGTATTAGCCACAGAAGACAAATCCAAGTCAGAAAAACAAAACAAAAACAAAATAAAAAACTCTCTGCAACATTCATTTAAGACAAACACATGAATAAAATCAAGTAACAAATCTCTCCTATTCAAAATTGTTGAAATTATGTTAAAAAGAAGAAAGAAAGAAAGAAAGAAAGATGAAAGAAAGAAAGAAAGATGAAAGAAAGAAAGAAAGAGAGAAAGAAAGGAAGGAAGGAAGGAAGGAAGGAAGGAAGGAAGGAAGGAAGGAAGGAAAAAGGAAAGAAAGAAAGAAAGAAAAGAATATGCTAGCAATATCCCCCTAGAGTAGTAGACATGACAGTGGTAGAAGTGGGTAGTAACATCCTTGCCTTGGCATGGTGCCATGTGACTGACTATGGTTCGAGCAGTCGGTACAGAGGAGAATGATGCTAGGACAGATTCTGAAAAACATCCTTCATTTCTAGTGTTGGAGAGACATAGCTTGAGAGAGCATTGGGGTACTTCTGGAAGGGAAGAAAATGGCTTCAAATACAGATGCTTTTCTGTACTAACTCATGTCTTATGGAGTACAAGAAAACCTACTGATGTCAGGATTTTGATTTCCCTGGCTGGAAAGAAATCCAGAGGGAATAAAAGTTAAATAAAAACTCCAGAAATGAACAAGGATATATAAGAATAGGCTGACTAGGTAAAGATAGCAAGATTCTTTGAAGATGACAGGACAAACTAAAGATAGAATAAACAAGGGGTTCCAGGAGGATTCTCATGCCCTGACTATAGTCAAAACGTAGTTTTCTCATGTGACAAGCCTAAGGGATAATATAAAAAGTGGATCTTTCCAGTCGTAGCATGTGACCAAGAATATATAGATGTATATCCTTAATAAGTCATAGCCAAATCACATTAAGTAAACAAAAAAATAATTTCCACAAATCCAAAATATATTTGAGTTGAAAAGAATCAGGTGGGGACAAAGTGAGTAAATAAAACAAATTCACCCTTCAGAAACAAAATCCTCTTTTCTCAGGCATAAAGGTCAAAAGTTACCCAGTATTGCAATAGTAATGCTTCTGAAAAGATTTTTTAATGTTTTTATGGTTTTTATTTTTATTTATGTAAACTCTAGCCCAACATGGGGCTTGCACTCATAGAGTTGCATGCTCTATGGACTGAGCCAGCCAGGTGTCCCTAGATGAAGTAATTTTTAACAAAATGGCATCAACACAGGTTCATAACTATCACAATTATTTTTATATTTTAGGAAACATAATTAAAATTAAAATATGATATTAGTATTCACCTAGCCTGGTGAAAATAAATTACATCTGAATGATGTTAATTTCATTAAAATATAATATGATTTATTTCATCATGAAGTTTCTTATATCATTAATATTTTAGGGGCACCTGGGTGGTTCAGTCGGTTAAGTGTCCAACTTCAGCTCGGGTCATGATCTCACAGTCTGTGAGTTCAAGCCCCTCGTTGGGCTCTGTGCTAACAGCTCAGAGCCTGGAGCCTACTTCTGATTCTGTGTCTCTACCTCTCTCTGCCCCTCCCCCGCTCACGCTTTGTCTCTCCTGCTCTCAAAAATAAATAAAAACTTAAAAAATTAATATATTTATGTATTAACATAAGTTAATTTGAAATATTCTGCTTGTATAGTGTACTTTCAGGTTATTTTGGTGAGGAAGTTAATCTGGTATCATCTTTAGTGGACATTTTGACAATATTTATCTATTGGGCTTTTAACATACATTATTTATTAATTTCATGCACATTAACTTTAATATGTATTGGAGATGTTGTGAATCAGAGATAGATTCATTATGAATTACTTCACAATAAATAAATAAATAAGTGTGTTGATTCCCCTTGCCCAGTACATACAAGAAGACAAAAAGAGCCATGCCAAATATCCTGTATGAGCTGTATAGTATTCCATAGGTGAGTATGAGGGAAAATGGTTTTTCTTTGCTTATACAGGGAAAGGCAGCGGGTCTCCTTGGAGACATCAGTAGTCTGAATAAGTTTTTGGTGTGTAAATAAAATCTCTGCAGGATGAGATAGCCCAACTCTCTTTCAGATTTAGAGATATCTCCAAGCTCTGAGACTTCATCCCTTTTGACATGTGAACACCTAGGGGGCTGCCACTCTAGTTTTCCTGAGCCCCTAGAGGTTATTTTTGAAATCTAGTGTGAGCTATAACCACCTGGGATTCTTGGGGAGGTAAGAGAATTTATTATCCACCAAATGATCAGAATAATTAACTAGGCAAATGGCTAGAAATACAATTCTCATGCTACATGGAGAGTCTCAACCAGGACTTTTGCAGAAGCACTGAGAAATCTAGGAATGTTTTATTTTTTCATGCTAGGGATCTAAAAATTCAATAATCTTTCAACCAAGGACAGCTAAAAAAGTCATACTATTGATATACTAAAGGTACCTCAAAGTATCTACAAATACGACATCATACAATTGGTAATAATCACAAAAGTAGAATTATAATTTTCAAACTATGGAAAAGTTAGATCTATTCGTCTATGTATGGCAGCTTTATTGCTAAGATCTAGTTGTGAATATTGACACTGATGTTATAATCCTCTAAGATGACTTAGCAAATTTTCAGACTCCAGAAACACCCTAAAAGGATTCCTTCTCACCTAGAAGGAATTATTCATTCTTTGTGGTCTCATAAACTATGTATCCTTTTTTGTTGTTATTTTTGAAGTGTGCCCATCATGCGTGAGTTGATTTAGGCTCACTCTTGATTTCTGATATTGAGATGTTTCCTGATTTTTTTTGCAAAAATGCACATTCTTCATACATATACATTAAGTCTTGAATTTTAAAATATAACTAATGAGTGAACTGAACGGCTTTATCATCTTAGCTCTTTTATCTTGTTCAATAACATTTCTCACCCTTTCTACAGCACTCCTATTTTATTCAATATCTTCAAAACTCAAATTAGAAAGAGAAAACTTTGATGTTAGCTGTCTTTTGACAGAAGATCACTGAGCATGATCTTGTCTGTGTACTTCACACTGCAGGCTGAAACACCGTGTCATTTCCATTTTATCGTTATGTGACTGAAACAAGTTTTCTGGCAAGGATACCAGCCAGGGGGTAGCATCGATCTTTTATTCAGTCCAGCTTCTTTGTTGTTTGCTCTCTTATTAATAATAACTTTTAGTCCAAAAACGGCCATTTGGCTCCTCCATTTCTCTGCTATGATTTGAGAGTCCTTTGCCGAGAGTTGCACTCACTGACATCATGTTCAAATGAGAGAAATTACACCAGGTGCTCTAAGATGGTTGTCTGTTGGCGTCAACATCTTGTTTATCTGGGACTCAATTAGCAACCTTTCTCTTCAGAATGTGCCATGTATTTTGTTTCTTAACATTTCGATTAATTTTGACTATGTCCTCGATACAGAAAAGGTTAAGTTGTAGGGATTTGGGATTGTGTTGTTTTTCTCAGTCGGCATGCTTTCCTCAATTCTAGGGAGAAATATTTGGCTAAGCTTAAACTGCAGGCTTTTATCTCGAGCAATATCTCTGGTCTAAAGTCAGATCTAGTTTCTTTAACGGAGCTGGTTTAATCCATGGCTCGAGGCTCAGTTAAAATGTGGAGAGGCCTAGTTTGGAAATTCCCTCTTTCATTTTTCTGAAATTCCTCTAATCTTTTCAATGGTCATAGTTATGCGCCTCCTTTTTCTGGTTTCTCAGGCCAGGAAAGACTGGACTTCTCCCTGCCTACTCTGCAGGTGCCATAGACACCACACTGACAGTTCCTAGTTCCATTTAAAACCACGGAGACACGCAGGGATGTGTCTACTTCTCATCTCTCCTTCTGCATGTGAGTGCATCCTGCTTCAGAGTCTTTCTGCTTCTCTGCCAACTCTAGTACGTTTGTTTGCGTGATCTGTGTGTTTTTCTGTCGACTCTTTTCTTTTACTTTTGTTTGTATGTAAATCGCATACCAGTTGGTTTTTAGCACCTCACACCAGGAATCAGAATCAATCATTATTCTTGAGAGACTGAGAATATCAATCTTATTTTTTCATGAACAAATGTACTTTGAAATATTTTCTTAGGTTTTTTTAAAATTTCTGAATTGTTTTGTTGTCCTTAAAAGTATGAGCGATGATTGCTTGCAGCTAAGAATGATTATTACAACAACCTTTTTAATGTGGATGACACAGTAGTTTCTTCAAGGAAATACAATATAATATTTGATCAAATATTTATAGATCTATGAGGAAACACAAATCTAAGTCTTATATTGGAATAACTTCCTTTTATTGAAGGGGTTATCAACCTTTTATGTATTCCTTTTCTTCATCTATAACGTGGGAGTAAATTTTTCTAAGAGATTCCTATTCAATGGAATGACATATGGAAATTATAAAGTTTCTGAAATAAACCTTAGAAAATAAATATTATTATTCTTTATGCTAATTATTACTATTCACTTTCAGGGAACATAATATATTTTCTCTATATATACATATATATGTGTATATATATGTATATATGTATATATATACATATACAAGCACACACATATATATGTATATATCCCTATAGTTACAAAATGTGACAGGAGAAAAAATAATTTTGAGGCAACAGAAGTATAGAGTTTCAAATACTAAGAGATGTGATAATTGTAAATTTGGGGGAAAACTAAGATAAATAAAAAATTATCTGTGATTCAATATGAGTGGACATTTCTGTACAATTAGAAATAAAAGAAAATTTAATGTTTGTGAGGTAATAAGGAAACTTGTTCTGAGATATATATACACACATCTATATAGGTTTAGTAAAGAAGTACCAACTTTATAGGTGCTAAAAAGTGCTCCTGCAGCTACTGTGCGTATAACAAAACAAAACAAAGTGAAATCTGTTGATTTAACCAGTTCACATAATGAGAAATAAGGGAAATATTTATTAATCTTCATATAATCATTGTATGTTTTTATATTTTTATATATAGCACACAGGGTCAAGAATCAAAATATTATTACTTTGAAATATGGGGATATGGGTAGATAGGGACAATGAAGACATAGTGGAATTATTTAAGTCTATTTCCTAACCTTTGATATATTGATATTAGAGTTAATGGTTGTTGATGTGTTTTTTGTTTGTTTGTATATTAGTTTTTGGAGATGGGTAGGCTGGTGTGATAGAGATAGAACTAGTGGAAAAATTCTTGAAGAATTTATATAAATTGAGAACTTTTCTATTTTCATAAGCATTTTGTTCATTATCTGTCTCTCCAATCCACTGTAGTCAAACCCTTTCTATCTGAGGGCTGTGTGTTGGAAGAAGAAAGCAGATATGTTCTCCCCTAATAGAATCATTTTCTTGAAAACAAACAAAAAAGCAAGCATATACTTTTCAATCCGACTACTAAATTTAAAATTCATTCTAGGTATTGCAGATTTTATAAGGATTTCTTCCAAATATCAGGATAAGGAGAGGATTCTGTGTTAAGATCAGTACTAAAATCTCTAGCTAATGGCTTTGTACAAATTCAGGGACAAAGAAGTATCACTTTCTAAATACAGGGGGAAAAACTTATCTCTATTGTCACAGGTCTCTTAAGTGATAAAAGGACCTTCCTGATGATAAAATGAAGTGTTTCGATGGAATGAGTTTAGAGGTTCTTTTAATCTACTGGTTCTAGTATCTTTCTGACCATAAATATAAGTCATCACTAGTCACCAGACCAACCACAGTGTCTGACAGTTTATTCTCAATAGTTATTAAAATAATGGTAATAAAATGTCTACATATGTGCTTTTGATGTGTCAGATAAAAATGTGAAGGTGAGAAAGATTATGTGAAGATCTTATTAAAAAATAATACCTTTAAAATAAGGTAGAGTCCAATCTAATCAGAAAATGCCATAAATAATTTAAAGGGGGAGAAAACAAAATTATGAAAATAGAAAGCTGTAAAAGATTTTACAGGCTCCCTCTAAATCAGTGATTTCAACAGTATTTCATTTTTAGTGGATATTTCCACAAGTCCTAACTGGCTACAGAACACAGAACTCCCTATAACCGCTGATTCCCAGAAAATGCAATAAAGCTTCCCTTTCTTGATGCTCCTGCCACACAGAACCCAGACTCCAGTATACACTGGCCCAAAACAGGCAAGATTGAGGTTAGGGGTGTGTCTGGCTGAAGGTAATTGCTGTTTGAGTTAAAAGACTTTGTGGTATTCTCGAATTCATGAGTCAACAAGTCTCTCTTCCCACCTCGCCATTAAACTAGGCACATCTCTCTATGTTAAGAGATACTCCACTATTAGAGAAAAATATAAATATATATTTGAAGCCAGAAACTTTAAACGAGATGATAGGTGAAGCATTAGTGACAGCTTTTCCTTCTGAGTAAATGGTTCACTTGGTATCATTTGCTTACACATTTTTCACATGAATGGTTTTGCCAAATGAATAGTTTTTGCATTAATATACTGGGCTCGCATTTGCAACCTGCCCTTTAACAAAATGCATTAACAGCAGGGCTTAAAAATGAATAGAGCTTGAGTCTGCAGTATCACCTCCCTATCTTCTTCTAAACCCGTTTATAAGAGCAAAGTTATGAAATGTGGCAGTCATTAAAATTAATTTTGTAGAGAAGAAAGGATAGAGTTTCAAAAAATAGGAAATGTGATGGTTGTAAAATATGGAGAAAACTGGGATAATTAAAAAAATTATCTATGATTCCATATGAGTGGGCACTTCTGTAAAATTAGGAATAAAAGAAAAAAAAGGAATAAAAGAAAATTAAATGTTTTTGAGGTAATAAGAAAACACATTCTGAGAAAAGCTTACATGGGCAAAAACACATAGTACTTACACCCTGTCTTAGTTAGGTTTCAGAAAAGGCTGTTTTGGGTTTGTTTGTTTGTTTTTAATACAATTCTTAAGGAGCACAAGGAGAAAGAGCTATTACATTCAGAGACCAAAAAACATAATTGGTCAGTTAATATGAAGCGGCAGGATCTGACAGGGAAATCTGAAAATCTTTTCACCTCCGGAGACCACTGTGACCCAGTTTCAGTTGGACAGCAGAACAGCTTAGCAATCAACAAAAGGAAGTGTACAGAAATGTATATGATAGTAATTACCCCATTATTAGAAAACTTTTGGTTTTATATTAGCCAAGCAACATTATCTGAAATACATATTACATGGTTACATAATGATCTGTGTTTGAGCAGTTATTTTTACATATATATAATTTTAGTCATGTATTCCTTTGAAACAAGCACTCATGGCTTATATCAAAATTTCATTTATTTTATAGAAAAATTTACACAAGTATTACTGTACTGGTCTTATAATTCCAGGTTTCGTGTGTGTGTGCATGTGTGTGTGTGTGCAGATATCCATAGATACGGATAAACATGCAAGGATGGGTGAGTGTTACAACATGTCCGATGACCTCTCAAGGGCATGGTTCTCTCTATGCCAAGCATAATGTAGGAAACAAAAGGGAATAAAATAAAATTCATAAAAATGTGTGTCAAAGAACTAGACAGAATATTTCCTTAAAAGAACATATGTCCTTGAAGAAGGATGCCAAAAATACAAGAGATTCTGTTTATACTCCATAAATCTCTCTACTAATCTGTAAAATGACTTCCAGTACAAGCAATGAGAAAAACAATCGGTCTATTGTTATTATTATAAACCATCACTAATGTCACTTCTTCTTACAAAAAAATTCATGAGAATTATCTGAGTCTTAGAATGGGGTAGATCATGACTAAGTTAAGTAATACAACCAATTCATACTATATTTATGGAGAGATTATCAAATTTTAACTTTGATAACATTATATCCCTATAATTAGAATTACTCATTACCTTAGAATCACCTTTCTTAGAAAATAGAGTGAAGAAATCTAAACATAATGTGTATATATATATATATATATATATATATATTCAGCAAATATTGTCCTTTTAAAATATATACAAAATCCCTTAATAGGGAAAACCTATTATTATTGGTAAGGGAGTGATGACATTCTCATCCTCTATTCCATACACTTTTCTTCTATTTCTTGTACCTACACTTTTAAGTTCTTGTTTTTTAATTGAAGTATAATTGACACACAATTAGTTTCAGTTGTACAACCTAGTGATTCAACAAGTCCATACATTATGCTGTACTCACCACAAGTGTAGCTACCATCTTCCTTCACAAAATGATATTACAAGAGCATCAACTATATCTCCTATGCGTTGTTACCTATATTTTAATAGGACTGTTTTTCGGTGTGAGAGATATTGTACCTTTACCTTTTTTGTAAGAGTGATACCCATTCCCATCTACTTAAACCAACTGATTAGTTTTCCAAAAGATTCATTTGTCACAACAATAATTGCATATAGTAATCAATGAACTGAATCACATATCTGTTTACCAAAACCATGGTTGGCATATATAGAAAATAAAACATTAGTGAGCTTCTTTTGAATATATTGTGGATTTAAAAAATAGTACAGCTGAAAAGACAGAAGCAGAGAAAATAGAATATTAATATAAATAGTTTCTCATTTATCGACCTATATATACTAGCTTCTCTTTCTTAGAAAGATAATTTTTTTATGTTTAATTTTAAGCAATGTGTTTGTCAGGAGCATTTAAATATGTCTATATCTTGCAGCAATGACAAAGATGAAGACCATAATTCAAGAGAAAGACCTTTGTAAAACATTTTGGAAAAGAGTCTAAGAAAGTAATAGCAACCATAATAAACAGGAAACATCCAATATCACGAAACAAACTGACACAAGACGTTCACATATCCATCTCCTACCTATTCACTAGCCTCTTCAATTACCATTAATGGGCAAAGATAGAAGCAATGACATTTTCTTTTCTTTTCTTTTCTTTTTTTTAAATTATCTTCTGTATCTACTGGAGAAACCGATGTAGACATTTCCACACAATGAATTCTCAGTAAATAAGATAGAATTCAACAGAATTAAATTATATTGACTTTGTAGGTTACACACATCTTATTTTATTCAAGCATTTATTTCTTCGAAAGAAGAATGATAAAGCGAAAACACTTAAAAATTTAGTCATAATATGAAATAAGGAATACACACTGTCAAAGAGTTGACCCAAGAAGATCCTGTGTTTGATGGCGGAAGTAAAGGGTGCTTTATGAAAGCCCTTGACAATTATAAATGTCAAAGTAAATGTAATATAATTGAGTGTTCTATAATCCACCCGACTGTACCCAAATTATCATTATTATTTAATATGATTTTGATGATGTGCTTGTCAAAAAGCTATATCTGAGCTGATTTGTCTTAGCCTAATTGATTTACATGACAATTGAATTAATACAAACTAAACAAATAGACTTGTACTGAATGAAAGTGCACCTACAAAATTATTTCTATTAAAATAACTCATCTGTTTGGTGACTAAGTCTCAAAGCTCACATTGTGAGAGTCAAAATAAGTATTCTGAATATTTTTTTCTTGATTTCTCACAAACATTTTGTCATAGTTGCTCATTAATTTCTCCCTGATGTATTCATGTGGCTTCTAAGGAACTTACCATGTCTGGCTTTGCCTCTAACCCATTAACTTCATAGTTAGTCCCTTTTCATGGCTCCCGTACCAAATAGTGGAATGTCTCAGATCTCAGAATTTGGCCTGTTTTCCTCAATCTTCACAGGTTTGCTGAGCAATCACTCTTTGGCTATTCGCCTATAGTTCTAATAAACTCACATCTATGTGTTCATATTCCTTCCACATCCATCCAGACTAGTTTATCCAACCACCTGCCAAAACTGGAGTATGTACGTGACATCTGAAACACAACATGTTCATCAGTGAACTTCAAATATTCCCCCCAGATCTCCTTCACCTGGAGTCCCTCATTTGATGGCAACACCACCCTTACGGTTGCTCAAGTCAAAAGCAAAACAAAACAAATAATAGTTGCATCTTTGCTCTTTCTTTTTCTCTCACATACCAGAATATCACATCCAGTTTGTCTGGAAATCCACAAGCTTCACTACGAAGTACATCCGGGCTTCCGGCCCCTTCCTTGTCACAACTGCCATGACTCATTCTTGTCAGTATCCTCTTTCTCCTGTATTATTGTAGTCACTACTGTTTCCACCTTTGCACTTAAGTTTATTCTCAACATAGAAGAGTGTTATCTAACATAGGTTATGTCACTCTTTCATCTTAAAAACTCTCCAGTAGGTCACCAATTCAATCAGAGCCCAGAAAGCCCTAATTTATTGTCTCTCTCTTCACATAACTGCCAACCAAAATCTACACCCCCGTCTGCTGAGGTTATTTTTTCCTACTTTCCCCTCACAGACTTCCTTCTTGCTCCTTATATGTGCCAGGAATTCACCCACCTTAGGGACTGCGCCCTGGCTTTCTCTCTGCCTAAAATACATTTTCCCTGGAAATCACACAGCTGAAGACATCACCTCATTTCAAGTCTTTATATAAATGCTTTCTCAGTGATGCTTGACTTAAATCAAATTTTTTTAATCACAGCCTTGAAAAAAGCATTTGTAATCCCCTTTATCCTTTTTTACCTTTTTATTTTTAATGATGTTTTATAATTTTAAAGCATACTAAATAAATGGATTATTTATTACATTTAATCTGTCTTGCCATGTGTCTCCCACTCAGAATGTAAGCTATGTGAGTATAGAGATTTTTTTTCTTTTGTCCGCTAATATATACAGGAACTAAACCTGTCCTTAACATATAATTGCTCAATAAATATTTATGGAGTGAATAAATAAAACCAACTCCCATAAGTGATGCAGAGAAACAAATTATATCAAGAAGCAAGTATAATGTTATTTTTTACATATTCAGTCTGTGTTTAGTTATGGCCATTATCCTCAATCGAGAATTTTACATGAGGCAGAGAGAAATATGTTTAAGTATGTAAAATATAAGGAAAGCATCAAAACCATTTTACTTTCTCATAATAATTTATTTTAATTCATTATTAAGTAAAATATGGAATATTATAAATTCCTGATTAGACTGCATCACTAACACAATTTAAAAGCACAAGGCATGATTTGTTTTCTCAAAAAGATTTCAGAGGTTTCACCAAACATATGTTAAATGATCTTAATTTGCAAAGAAAGGTGCGGTATTCTGAATTTCCTTGAACATGCAGTTAAGCAATGTTAGCCGTGTGTTAATGATGCGTCTTCAGCATCGATTGTCAGGAAATCATTCCTCCAAGTTGAGATGGAAAACGCACGCTGCTGCTCCTTATCACAGCGAGCCTCTGACTTCACCACAGGGATAGAATGTTATAACCTCGTAGAATTACCAGGAATATGTCATGTGAATGTTCAGTAAAGACCACACTTTGGTACCCAATAAAATAAAAGGAAACGTTCCCTGGAGGGAGTCCAACATGCTGAGACTCACCTAGTTTTTCCATATTAAACAGTACTGATGAGTTGGAGGAGATGAAATGCAAAATATATTCAGAGATAAAGTAAAAGGCAACTAATTAGGTGAAAGTAATTACATGACTAGAGAAAATAATTATATTTTGCTGAGTTAGTATTGAATCAAAGAGGAGCTTTCTAAAAACGTGAACATCCATTATCATTTTCTAACATTTCAGACACATGAAGTAGGGTAGAAATAAGAATAACCAGATAATTAAATTTTTATTTTTCTATTTGAGATTTGCAATATAATAATAATAATAATAATAATAATAATAAGTTTAAATTGATTCATGACATTGAAATATTTTTGAAGTGTTAGATTTTGTTTCTGACTGGGAATTTTACAAAACAGCTATCTTCAATTATAAACTTAAAGCTTCAAGGATCTTCTGTTTTTCAACAGTATGTTATCTGGATTATAAATTCCTCAGGGCTAGGGTTTTTCTTCCCCTGCTTGCAATTGCAATGACGAATTTCACATGGATATTAGTTCTTTCATACACAATCATCAATGGTCCTGTGAGAAACGTAGCTTCTGCAAGGGCGCTAAAGTCGTTCCAAAAAGGTGTTTTCTTTCTCACCGATTTGGAAACCAAACCTAATGGAGTTTATAGAAAATAAATAGCATTACAACTACAGTAAATTTATGGTACAATATTTAAATACAAGGATTGAAGTAACATGCTCCAATAAGTTAAAGCTTTTTTAGACAGAAGTTTTTCAAGAATCACTTTCAACCATGTAATACATAGGCCTCAGAAGCTTGCCGGCACACAGGGAAATAAAGTTTTCGAAATGTTTCCCTAACTTTTAATCTACTTTTCATTGTTTAGACATTTGACCAATAATAATCTTTGAATGTGACAAAATAAAAATGACATGATTTTTACTTACAGAGAACAATGTGTTGTTCTCCACGGAGCTAACTAAATATTTAAGTAAATTCAGTGTCTAAATTCACTTCTAGAAGTGTATGGGGTAAAGAAAAAGAGTTAGCAATAAAATAACACAGGGTCTTATCTATATTAATATAATGCTTTCTTAAAGACAATCTAAGTTATCTTAAAAAATAAGATATCTTAACAATATTTAAAGTAAAATGCCTAGAATACTTATTTCTTCCAGTTTTATTGAGATAAAATTGACTTTAGGGTTCTCTTTCTCCCTCTCTCTCTGCTCCTCCCCTGTTCATTCTCTCCCTCTCTCTCTCTCTCAAAATAAATAAATATTTTTTTTTAAATTTTATTTTTAGGTAATCTCTATACCAATGTGGGGTTCAAAGTCACAACCCTGAGATCAAGAGTCACTTGTTCTCCTGACTAAGCCAACCAGACATCTTGAACTTCATAATTTTTTAAGGCGTGTATCACTTAGAGAAAACTCATTCATTCAATCTCCCTTTTAGTCATGTATAAAAAACACATTAATTTGTTTTACATTATTATATATGGTTGTTTTATTGCTTACAAAGTTTTTCTTTTCCTTTCAACTGACGTGTTGATCAAAAAACAGTGTTGTTATTTTTGCTTTGGTCAAACTCACTAAGAACAACATGATGATATTTATTTATTATCATTGGATGATAATTTAACACACTGAACATATATTTTCAGGAGATGTCATCATACATATTTTTATAAGCAGCAATGGAAAATGCTGTGTGATTTATGTAGTTATTCTAGTACCAATTTCATTGTCTGTATGGGGTTGGGTGTATTGTTCCCCACACCACCAAGCAATTCTCTGACATCAGCTAAGTGCCCTAGAGTTTATTCAAATTCTGACACTATCTACTTAGAGACAGCATCAGATCCCACAGGTTAAGACCTCAGTCCTATACAACTCCCTACCTTAATTCAGATGTTAATCACAGGTCTAAGTTGTCAGCCCAGCTTCTGACCAAGCAGCTATAGGTCAGAGGTTCAACAACCCCTCCTCAGCTTTGCTTAATTTGCTACAGTTGCCCATAGAACTCAGAGAAACATTTTACTTCCTAGCTTACCAGTTTGTTATGAAAAGATATAACTCAGAACAGTCAGACAAAAGAGATGTGTAGGGGAATGTATGGGAAAGTGTACAGAGCGTCCACGCCTTCTCCAAGTGTTCGACTCCCCAGTCTTCACATGTTCACCCACCAGGAAGCTCTTCAAACCCTGTACTCCTGGGATGTTTATGGATGTTTCATTATATAAGAATGAATGATTCAATCACAGGCTACTAATAATTGGTTTAGGCTCCATCCCCTCTTTCTCCCTTCCCCTCTCCAAAATTCAGGGTGTGGGGCTATATTTCCAACCCTCTAAACACAGATAGTTTCTCTTGGCAACTAGCCCCCATCCTTAGGTGCGTTCCAAAAGTCACCTCATTAACATAAACTCACATGTGGTCGAAAGGGGTTCGTTATGAATATTAAGACACTTTTATCGCTCTTATTATTTAGGAAATTCCAAGGTTTTTTGTTTTCATTTTCATTTTTGTTTTTGGTTTTTGTGTTTTTTTTTTTGAAACTGAATATTTATTCTGTTCTTAACCAACTTTTCTTCTGGGTCTTGAAATATAAAGTGTCCCACAATGGGAGAGAAAAATATAAGTCAGGAGAGAAAGCATATCTTTTAAGTTCCACAGAAATTGGTTCCAAAGAGGTTTTTGAAAACTAAAAATAAGGCAACACTTAATTCCAGTCAGCATAACATGTCTGCTCAGTTTCCTGGTGATTCAAATAGGAATAACAATCATACTAGATCCCTGAACTTCACTGACCAGTGTGTAGGCAAAGGACAAAACTCTTCTGAAGCCCAGAGTTCCAGTCTCTTACCCAAGTGGGACACCAGGAGCACACTGCGAGTTTACAGTAACAGTAATATCACACATTCTAGGAATTATGGAATCAGATGTTATCTGGTAAATGTATCAGTAGGTGACAATGTTTAGAGTAAGTAACCCAAATTAAAATTTCATTATATTTTATTTTTTAATATTTAAAGTTAGTCTACACACTTGCTAAAACTAGCATATGGAAAAAAAATGAGACATATCAATTTCTGACATGTGATTTTGATGTTTCCTTGGGATTCATTACAAACAGGCAGCATATAATATACTACAAATTGGCATTTACTAGAAAAATACAGATTGAGCATTTCCACTACTGATTTGTTTGTTTATACTTAATTTTTCAGTTGAAATATGCTGATTTATCTTTCAAAAACTTTTTTTTTTCCTGGAGTATGTGAACTACACATATTAAACCTCTTAAAATATGGATGTGAGCAATTCACTCCATTAACATTTAAATATAAGTAGTGTATTGCAATTACAACAGTTTCTAACTGAAATGAGAAAACTGTAGATTATCACTAAGAGAAGATGAAAGATCAAATAAGTTATAGTACCAAACGAAGCTTGAAAGACATTAATTTCATCACATTGTAATACTAAATGATATCGGTAGTTCCTAGAAGAGCAAATAAATTCATCTACTTATAGAAAATAGTAATAAAAGTCAATTAATAGCATAATAGCAATCAGTCATCATATAAACGTGGCAATGACATTATGTAGCAGTTAAACTCTATTGTAAATGGCTAATGTTCTCAAGATAATGCGAATAGAACAAAGGTATAAATCAATTGTCAAATCTTTTGATTTGTGAAAACCTTTTAACATACTTGCCAGTTAAACCCAGAAGCTTATTGGGCTTTGATTCTGTACATCCATAAAATATATTTCATAATCCAATAATTTTGATTTTGATTAACTAGAAGACAATTATCATAATGAAAGCAATGGAGAGATCAAATAGATCACAGGGAAAGAATTTTCTTTGAGGTGAAAATGAGTTTTCTTTTAGACAGACTGAATTGGAAGAAATAATGGGAAAACATTATTAGTAATACCCTAAAGAGTCAAATAGATGGAAGTCAAAATAGTGCCTTTTATATTGATAAAGTTTTTTGGAGAATGTCACATATATGAGTGAGTAAGCATGCTGCAAATATTTTATTCTAAAATTAGATATATTAGCTCATCCAGTCAAGAATAAAGTGAAAGGAGTACAGTAGTGATCCATTTCTATACTGATTACCAAAGAGATATCACCAAAGGAAAGAAAACAGCTGACCCAGTAGAATCCTGTTGATAACTGGATCACACAGTAAACAATTAATAATATTTGCTGGGCAGAAATTTGTATCTGTGGAAATCTCATAGCATGATGTACAGGATTTAGTATTACTTTACAGAATACAAACCACAATCTGTGGATTTATGACAATCGACACTCTGAAAAAATGTGATGCAAGCATTATAATATTCTTGTTATAAAATAGAGATATTTGGTAACCTAAATGATCTCCACCATATAAGGCGGCACACAAACTTTACTTAGAACCCATAACTATCGCTCTGGGACACAGACCATGCATGTGACATGGAAATGAAGTACATAAAGAACCAGACGGGATCCCCAGAACGCTCTCCACTTCACCCATGCTACTTTGTTGCTGGTATCCTTGAAATTAATAGTGAAGCTTGACACTGCTGAGATCTGTAGGTTAGTGAATTTGACAACGTGATTCATTGTGGCCACTCAAATTTATACCATGAGCAGGATTATCTTTCAGCCAGAATGTAGCTGCCTACCCATTTTTGGTATAAAGTGGCAAAAGCTTTGAGATAAATTATAGGAAATAAATAATACCAAAGGATTTTAGAGAAAATAGAATTAGATACAAGAGAACTAAATGAATGATAGAGAGTACGTGGAGGAAGAAATATTTAAAAAATATTCTAATGTTTATTTATTTTTGAGAGAGAGTGAGAGACAGACAGACAACGAGCATGGAATGGGCAGAGAGAGAGGGAGGCACAGAATCCGAAGCAGGCTCCAGGCTCGGAGTTGTCAGCACAGAGCCCGACACAGGGCTCGAACTCACAGACTGTGAGATCATGACCTGAGCCAACATTGAACACTTAACTGACTGAGCCACTCAGGTACTCCAGTTGTTCATTCTCTTTTTTTAAAAAAATGAATCAATGTATGAGCTGTTTGTGTATTTTTGGTTACCTGGAGAGATGTTCAATTTTCACACAAAATAACTCAATTAAAGTTTTTAATTATCTACTTATATATACACCCACACACAATTATATACTATAGTATAGCATATATTGTATAGTACATATATATATATATACACACACGCATATCTATATCTATATATATTTTTATATACACATGTATATATTTCCTTATATGTAGTTGGAAGCCTAGTTAGGTCAGATAACTACTGAATCCTAAGAACATCCTGTTAAAGAACTTAAATACTTTAAAAAGAAATGCTAACAAAAGTCTGGTGAATAATTAATGTCATGAGTTTCAGAATTGATAACAGAAGTGTCAGTAATTTCACATATTACTTAAAAGAGCGATTTTTTTTAAACCCTAAAATCAATTAATCTTAGTTTGGGAAATACAAAATATCCATTCTTCATTTCATTCCCATTTATACACTTATGATCTAAGTCTGTTATGTAGTCAAATACCTGTAATATTAAACAGGTCATGGCTCAGCTATATTCCATACTCTTCAGGTAACACACAAGAGGTTAAGTGAGGTTTCCAAATATCCCTCTACTCAAAAAGCTGGAGAATCTTAGTATTATACTTAAAATGCACTTATATTACACATACACATATACATACTCACACACCCAAATATATTGAAGAAAAAAGTCTGGAAACTTATTGCATAAAAAACTGTAAGTTTCTTTGTCATATTAAATTATCTTTTACCTTAAAACTAAGATAAACAAGTGTTTAAAAAAAGGTTCTTCATTATGGCATTCTTTTAGGTTTCTCTAAAATACTATCAAAGTAAATGATCTTTATGAGACTATTAAAAATCTTAAAATAGGAAATGTGTTTTTTCAGTGGTTGCATGACTTTCTATTATATTTAACCTAAAAAATTAATGAGTATAATAATAACAAAACAAGAATTCTACTTTATGGGTATATTTTAAATATAGATATTTGCTGGAATAAAAAAAGTATTCTCTCGATATCTTTGAGACATTAATTTTTGTTTTAATATTGTTTTGTTTCAGTCCATGTAACATAAAATATTCATTATCAGGCTTAATGGGAAGAAAAATGAAAATTTAAAGTTCTATCTTTGATTTTGTTGACAGCTGATTTAATGTTGTCTGTACAAAGCAAATTGACTTTATTTAGGAAATTCCTTTAAAATATATGCATGGATATCACTGTTTTGCTATTCTTTTAAAATGTGAAAATAGTTGTTTTTTTAGATTAAAAAAGATGACTACAGTTTTATACAATACTCATTGGTGACCACAAATGTTCTTATTGCTATTTGACAATAGATGGTCAAATAGCTTGTATATCTATTTGATCTAAATGTAAAAAAAGTGGGTTTTTACATTTTTTCAGTTATTTTCTATTTTTATCAGTCATTTTTATTGTATTTTACTGCAATAGGATAATATTTTTGAAGGTTTTCTTTTCAGTTAATAATGAAACCTTGTCCCACTTTAGTTTTTCACTCCCACCTTCTAGAAGTTTCTATTATAGATAAAAAGTATCTTACCAGTTGTGTTTTTATTTGTATTAATCCCCAACGTTGTGGAAATGTGTAGAATTCAGTCATTCTTTTTGTCAGAACATTTCTTTAATTTGACCTTAAATTCATCCGATTTCAACTTGGTTTCCATGGTTCTACCTTTTCAATTTTCCCTGTTAGGTGGCAAATCCCTTATTTTTTAACTTAGTGTAGTTAGATTGATCATTTGAGATACACAGGGGTTCACTGTTTCTGTTTGGATTTGTTGATTTTGTCTTTGAATACGTTCATCATCAACAGGGCTTCCAAAGGGAAAACTATAAGGAAAGGTTTGTTGACAGAAGTACCCTTTTGCATTTGTTCTATACCATTTCCACCCTCATTCTTTTCACCCCATTTCCACCTCCTTCTTGTAAACAGTCTCATTCTATTCTGTTCTTACTTCAGGACAGGGAAAGAGAGAGAACAAAATAATCTGGCGATCCCTTACATCAGAAAGTAAGACAGTCCATAGAATAAAATAAAAAATTATAAATCCCTACGGGCAATAAACAAACACAAAAAGGAAGAAAAAATATATTTTCTTCCATGGAGTACAATTACAATGAATAAGTGAAGAAGAAATGATGGAATAAAAAAAGTCACAATTTGGAAATCATAAAAATAATTGCTTAAATCAATATTTGTAGTAGATGAAAGTAGTGAGTGAAAGTTAGATGAGAAACAGGATATTTAGAGAGTTATAAAATATCCTCCATGATGTACATTCAATTACATGGGGCAAAATCTAATTGGATCTGAAAATTAAATCTTAGTATCACATCATGTTTATTTCCTGATTGTGAAAACTGTACTATAATTGTTAGAGTAGGCAGTCATTTAGGTTCCGACAGCTGAAAGACAAGGAAATCACGGCCAGCTATTGAGAAAGTCAGAGGCTTGCCCTGGCAGCACCACCCAAGGGGCAGGGTCGAACCTGACAGGTCCAAGATGGCCGTAGCCCTGACAGGAAAGTCCTTACCTAATTAGGGGAAAAAAAGAGCAAAAACCCCTGCTTCCTGCACCAAGTAATAGATATCCTCCTCCCTAGTTAACAACTGTCAATAAAAGATAGAAACCAAACCCCAGAGATTGCTGCTTGCTTGTGCATACATTCTCTCTCTCTCCCTCTCTATTCCCTCCTTTTCTATTTGGAGAATGTCCTTTTCACTTCAATAAACTTTCCAACTTGTGTTACTCATCCCTTGTGCTGCTTGTCTGTCCCTGCGTTCATTCTTGTGATAAGACCGAGAATCTTCTGCCAGCCCTTTGGATCTGGCTGGGTTGAAGCTCCAGGGCTCGGGGTCTCCCCAGTTGGCCTGGCATTATAATATTTTCTTAGAATATATACCTGGCATAAAGTAAAGGGGCATCATGTCTGCAACCTTCACACAAATGATTGGAGAGAATCTTTCTATCTAAGATAGATAGATAGATAGATAGATAGATAGATAGATAGATAGATAATAGACATACATGAAAGGCAAATGTGGTAAAATGGAACATTTGGGGATCTGTGTAAATGATATTGTCAGGGAAGAAAATCTTTCTCTGCCTTATGGTTGTTCTAGCTGGACTTAGAATCAAATTGACATGAGACAGATTAAAGGGAGAAAGTCACACTTAACAACATATGTGCTGGGAATCCACACCGACATGAAACTCTGAAGACACTGAGGCAACAGGGAGCTTGAAGCTGCTAAGGAGGAAGCTAGAGGCCTGAGGATGTCAAAGTGGCACATTGTGAGGTGTCCCATCCTGCACCCCTTCGATATACAAGATTTTTTTTTGTTCTTTCTCACACTTTTTGTTAAGTCTGGAATTACTTCAAAGGAAAAGATTATAAAAAAATAAAATTAGTCACTGAGAGTGTACAGAGTGAGTCTCGTACTTAGGACTGAGTCATGGGGAAAAAAAATCCAATACTTAAAACATAATAAATGAATAAACAAATCAATTGACAGAAGCATGTGATTCTAAACTTTGCAGCTTCCACTTATGTATAATTTATGCAAATGCTTTATTTAGGTCTTTGAATTTGCCTCCAGCCCTAAAACTTCCTTTCCATCACAACCTGAGGTTGGTTTTCTTTTCATCATCATCCGTGTCTTATTTTTCAGACTCATGTCTACTGTAGTTTCCTCATCTACACAATTATTTCAAATTTCTTTAACTCCTGGGGTGAAAATTCAGATGTATATCTGTGTCACTTGCTTATATCGCTTTTCTCTTTTTATATTTAACAGATAAACATTTGATTTTCTCTATATTCTTATCTTCAAATGAAAGGTGATTTTTCTAGAATCACTTTTATCAAAAGAAATGAACCTCTACCGTAACATGATCAGCAACAATTAGGCAATTAGGATAAATAGAATCTCTCTCTCTCCCTCTCTCTCTCTCTCTCTCTCTCTCTCTCTCTTTTTTCTTCTGTGTACTGAGTACTGTTTGATCGTTCACCTGGAAATTAAGCTCTAGTGCTGGGCATTATTTAATTATCTTATCACACATTTAATTTAGTTAACTGATGGTGGAAGGAGGGAAACAGGCTGGTGTCCTATATTATGAGATCTTTGATTCTATCTGCTTGATCTTCATTAATTGTAGCACCAAGATTTATCACACTTGGTTGGGTAGTGTGAGCATGAACTCAGGATATTTTATTCGTTTGTTCTTTGACATACCCAAGCGAAGATAATTTACATTAGAGATATTCACTGAAGCTCACAAGCTGCTTTGTCAGTTGGGAGTATTCTCTTGAACACAGTATTCTATCACTGCTGTTGTTCTTCGTCAGATTATGCCCCTAAGGTATGAGATTATGTGGTGTGTGTGCTTCTTAAGTTAGAGATTATTATTAAACGCAAAAATAATAAAGCAGAGTTGTAAATTTTCTATTTTATTTTCAATGTAATACTCTGCAGAATTTGGTCTAGGGTAAAGGACAGGTCTCTCAGTGAAATGGGGTGGAATACCCCTATGTCCCCAGCAATTTCTTCAGACCTCTCTATTTTTGAAGCTAAACAAGTAATTTTTCAAAATCCCATATTCATCTTCTCTTAAATGCTAAATTCTTATTTCATAAAAGGAGTTTTGTAGTTATTTCATCTTATTCTACTTGCAAATTGAATGTTAGTTGAAGGATGTCTCAGAATATTTTCTGATGTGGGAAACAAAGGCAAACAAAAAAATTAAGTTTCCTTAGTACATACAGTCATTGACAAGTCTTTGAAACAGGAAGAGTGACCTTTCTCTGGGAGCTCAGCTGACTCGATGATCATAGTTTGCTAGAGGCAAAAAGCAATCTTAGCTTAACATTATCCTGCCCCTACCCCATGAGTCTACTTTAAACATACAGAGACTCCTGTGGGAAATTCCTTTATCTCTACCCACCAAGATACATGCTAGCAATCATCCTCCAAGCATATGGCCTACTGATATACCTCTGAAGCATCTGATGGGTGAAAGTTTACTAAACAATAACAAATGACCTTTTCCTAACAATTGCTAGCCTCCTTCTGGAAACTTTGCTTCCAAAATTCCTTAGAGACTTGCGCTATCCCCAATCTCTTCTCAACTTGAAAGTATATAATCAGTCACCTGTCACAACCCCAGTGCAGCTCTTTCTGCCCATGAGTCCTGGCCCGTGCTTTCATAAAACTACCTTTTTGCACAGAAGACACCTCAAGAATTCTTTTTTGACACTTCACTCCAATCCCAACATTTCCACATCATTTTCTACTTATTTCCTAGAACACTGAGTAAGATACGTTGAATATTTTTGATAAGCAACCTCTTTTGATTTTATATAAATTACAATATATTATGATTCATATTTTTAGCATTCATTAATTTCTCCCCATCATATTTTATTCTCTGTGTTCATATTTTTTCACAGTTTAGAGATTTTTTTGTCTTAATTCATGGTTGTCCTATCGCCCTCCTCATGAGTCCTAAACTTACAATATTCCAATGGTAATTTATTTTAAACTATTTATTGCGCATGCATATATATCAACTAATAATTTTACCTTAAATGAGTCTTTTGGTGTTTCTATTATTTTCTTTTTTCTGATTAATTAGGGCAATGTCATTTTAGATTTAAAATATTCAAATTATACTCCCGAAAATATGCACTGAAATGGAAATTGTGTTCTTTATATTAATATGTATGTGCATCTAATGAGTTTTAATGAATGTGCAAAGGTCATTTCAATTGATTGTTGATTTGAGCAGTTTTTCTTCCAAGGGATTTGAGAGAATTGTATTCAAATAGGCGGGATTCTTATAACAATCACAATACTGTAATAGTGAATAGTATCATATTAAATGGGATTTTTGTGGCTTGAGAATAAGTGTTTTGTCATAAAGTTACAACTTTGAAATTATGAGTAAATTTAATTATTCGATATAAATTAATTTGAATTACATATGAGTTAGAGGGAAATTTTTCACGGTGCAAATGTCAAGCCATGAATGGAATGAAATAACAAAGAAATTTAAAAATTCTCACCTGATCATAAATAAGCACATCAAAAATTTTTTAAGGAACACAACAAATGCTTACATGTCTTTAATACCATAAATCATGAGATTTATTATTATAAGTTACACAATTTCGAATTTCATATACCATGACAGATGAGAGTTACTATTATGAACTTTTTTAAATTTTATATTCAATAAGATAATTTGTTCAAGTAACTACCAATTACAAATTTCATAATTTAATAAAACATGCACTTGCTGACTAAAATTTGCAGTATATTGTATTCATTTAAAAATATTTTTAATTTTTTTCATATTTTTATTTTATTTTTGAGAGAGCAAGAGAGACAAAGTGCAAGCAGGAAAGGGGTAGAGAGAGAAGGAGACACAGAATCTGAAGCAGGCTCCAGGCTCTGAGCTGTCGACACAGAACCTGATGCGGGACTCAAACCCACAAAAAGACCATGAGATCATGACCTGAGCTGAAGTCAGATGCTAAAGCGACCGAGCCACCCAGGCGCCCCAGCATTTAAAATTATTTTTGACCCCATATATTTGAAGAGGCAAAGCAGCTGTACTACTAACAAACCTATGTGGCACAATATAATAAAAATTACATGAACAGAATGCAAGGGGATTCAATTTTACACATTTCTTTAATGGAGAAAATAGATAATCTTGCTGAAATATGAGTCACTGGGATTTCTCTAAATTCTAGACGATTGTCTAAATCATGTCACTATAATGCTTATGCGACGCTAACTCCAAGATATGTCAGCGTGGTCTTGTTGCATTTACCATTCAGAATAAGGCTGGATTGCACACCGAAAGGATAGAAAGATATTCAAGAAATTAGAGGGGTGAGAAATTGAAAATATAATACAGAAACATAAAGGAAAATAAAAAAAAAATTGCCATCAGCCTATGACCAAACGTTTCCTGAACCTCCAATATTATTATAACATTTTTTGTAATTACACTGGATTGTTAGTTTATATAGTAATTTCAAATGTTAAAAATCCCAAGTAGTTTCTATGTCACGGGAAACACAATAGCTATCTAGAGTAGTTTAAAATCAAGTTAACCAATCAGTATTTCACTGTGGCATTCCTGTTGACATTTATAGTTTCAGGTGACCATTCCCAAAGTAAAATATCTGCATTCATTACAGATTACAGCTCTTTTCTTCTTTTTTTCTTTTTAGCCAGCTCCACACCCAGAGTGGAGCACGATGTGGGGCTTGAACTCAACACCCTGTGATGAAGACCTGAGCTGAGATCAAGAGTGGGACGTTCAACAGACCGAGCTACCCAGATGCTCCTGTATTCATTGCAATTAAGTAGGTTGCCCTTGGGTGAATGACCTTCTGGTGAAAAAATGCCAATTGTTCCTACTATCTTATAATTTAGTGTATAAAATGTTACTCCTTAGAAAAAATCAATAACAAAAATATTGAAGAGCATCAAAGGAAGGTGTTTGCATCGAATCTGGTGTACTTCAAATATTCAGGCGGTTGTCTTTTATCATAATCTTTTCCAAACATTCTTTGAGTTATTCTTTCCAGGTTTAAGAAAAATTCAGTCTTTGACCTAGTTCTCCTAAAAACAGGCTCCAAGATACTTACTTGCAGGAAGTTTATTGGTGTTCGTGCTTGGCAACACAAGTAGGAAAGAAATCCAGATGAGACATAATGAGAATTTGAACTGCAATAAAGTTACAAACAAAACGAAACAAAATAAAAACCTCAGTCTGTCTCATGGGCATCTCTGGAACTGGAGTAGCATTTCTGAATTGCTTAGATTTGAGTTAGGAAGAATAACCTTTATATTGACCAAAGGTTGAGTGTCAGCCACCAGAAAGGGAGTAAACTTGGGTGACGCCTATGGCCAAAGGCAATGCACAAGAAGAGAATTAGCCATGGGCTGGGGCAATGCATACCTTAGTCTTATAATTAGGATCTGGACAGCCTACCATACACTCCCTAGATTCATCTACTTTCTATTCAGAATTTATATGTGAAATTAAAAACAAACAAACAAATGAATAAAAAACAAAAAGCAACATCGGACATACACATACAGAGAACAAACTAATGGTTGCCAAGAGAAAGGGGACATGGACAAAAATGGGTAAATGGGAAAGGGAGGCACAGGCTTCCAGTTATGGAATGAGTGAGTCACAGGGATAAGAGGTACAACATAGGGAATTATAGCCAGTGGTAATGTAATAGTGGTGTATGCTGACAGATGGTAGCTACACTTTGGGGGAGCATAATCTAATGTTTAGAGAAGCTGAATCACTATGTTGTACACCTGAAACTAATGTGACATTGTGTGTCAACTCTACTCAAATAAAAAATAAATTAAAAACATCAGAATTTTAAAATCCCATTTTGATCTCCTTTGATCTCCTTTGTAAATAGCATTACTCTCAGTATTAGAACATCTTACATTAACCCTATACAGTAAACCAATATGGTGTGTTGATATTTGTCTTAATTTTCTTTCAACTTTAAAACAAGTTGAGAGTTAGAGCTATAAAGGAGGTAAAAGCAAAGGCATAGTAAAAGTTCAGAGCAAGACATGAGCTATTTAAGTCCCATTCCTCAGTTCCTATTGTGTCTCCAGTATCTGAGGTTTTTAATTTTTTTTTTTCATTTTATTTATATTAGAGAGAGGCAGAGGTAGAGTGAGTAGGGGACAGGGGCTGACGGAAAGAGAGACAATCCCAAGCAGGCACCACACTCAGCACAAAACCCAACGCGGGGCTAGATACCACAACCCTGGGATCATCACCCGAACTGAAACCAAGAATCAGATGCTCAACTGACAGAGCTACCCAGGTGCTCCCTCAGTTTCAGAGGTTTTGCTATGGTAGCTCCCATCCCCAGAAATGCCAAACAAGGTAGACTTTTGTGTCTATAATTTGTGGGCAGGAAATGATATTTCACTTTCCAACACCGGGACTCTGAACCTTAGAACACAGGAAGTCCTCAATCCAAGACCACCCCACTCTGAACCTTACAGATGGCATTATCCTTTCTCTTCTGTAACACTTTCCCTAATATTTTCTTTGTCATTTATTCTGCTGCTCCTTCAATACAGAGCTCACAATTTCATAAAATTTCCCCACTTACTGAAACTTCACTGACTCTCTTCCTCCTTGAATGTATAGCCACATGTTCTTCCACCATTCCTCTTTGCCTCCAATGAGGCATTACGGCTTTTCTCAAGGACTAACACAGTCGTCAGTCGTCATTCCTTCCCAGGCTGTCCTCTGCTACGTTCCCTTCGATTTTGCTTCAGCAATTATACCTGCTGTCTTACATCTCAGATATATCAGCCAGATACCATCTTTCCCCTATATGTAATCATGATTATGTCTCCTCCATCCTATTATGGTGCTTAAAAGTCATTTCTTTAGCTATCACATTTTCAGGGTACTGTTCATTTATTTTCTTATCTTCACTGTCAATTTCCAGAAAATATAATCTCTACTTGATACCTATTTTAACCCACCAAATGACCCCTCGACTTAATGCTACCATACAAGAGAAGTTATATTTCATTTCTTCACCATTTTGTCAAGATTATTCAAAGAATTAAGTCCAATGATCTTTTCCTAGGCAATATTTAAAAGCTCTATTTGAAAACTTTTTCCAGGAATGAGATGCTCATTACATCAAAGGAAGCCCCATTTCACCATTTTATTGAGCCACAATATGCTTTTCTCTAAGTTTTAAGAGTTTTAATGGTCTGCGGAGGTACATAAACTGAAATTACTCCTTTGCCCACTTCTCTTGATAAAGGATCACACTTTTATGCCATCTTGATTATTTTAAAATTATATAAGGACCTTAAATTCAGTCTCTTTGTAAGTTTCTTCTATTGATCATATCAATTCAGGTTTTTTTTAATGTTTTTATTTTTGAGAGAGACAGAGAGACAGAGACAGACAGAGTGCCTGTGATGGAGGGGCAGAGAGAAACGGAGACACAGTATCTGAAGCAGGCGCCAGGCTCTGAGCTGTCAGCAGAGAGCTCAACATGGGTTCGAACTCGTAAAAGGTAAGATCATGACCTGAGCAGAAGTCGGACACTTAACCAACTGAGCTACCCAGGTGCCCCTCAATTCAGTTTTATGTATTACACTGGAACATGATGTCTCAATCTTACCACTATTAACATTCTAGGCTGAATAATTCTTTCTTACTGGGGGCCTGCCCTGTGAGTAGTAGGATGTTTAGCATATTTTGGGCCCCTACCCAGTAGGTGTCAGTAGCATTCACTCAACACAAATTGTGGCTATCAAAAATGTCTCCAGATATTACAACATGTCCCCTGAAACCAACTATCCCTCTCTTGAGAACCACTGCATAGATGAATAAAGAGAGGCTATAGTAGTCAATGAATAATTTACATGCTATAATATTGAGGGATTTTAGGACACTTGTAATTCATTTACAAGTTTAATTGCATTATATATAATCTTCACACAAAAATGCTATGAGATAGATACTATGATAATCCCCATTTCATGGATGAGGCAACTGAGGTACAGAATGATTATTTAGCCTACCCAAGATCTCAGAGCTTATAAGCAGTAGATCCTGGTTTTAAATCCATTTAGTCAACACCCAGCCATTATCAATACAACAAATAGCCTCTAAACCACCACAAAAGACTAATAAAAGAATGGGAACCTAAAAAGAATACACGATTGGTGAAAGGAAAGAATTTTCAAAACTTAGAAGCAACTTAAAATAAAACAAGAAAGAAGTTAAAAAGAGAAAGACAATAACATAGATGGTTCAGAGGATACAAAGTAAAAAAAGACAGGGATACACATTTAAAGATTTTGGGAAAAAGAGGGAGAAAACTAGGTCATATCCACATAAACATTAGATTTAAAGCTATAGCGTAGTAGGAAAATTATAATGTAGTAGGAAAATTTTTCTACCTTAAAATAAATCTTAGTTGTCTTTATTACAAATCCATCATATCTGATCATTTATTTTCTTAAGAATGCCAGTTTTTTCTTCTGGTCGCGGATTGAAATCAGTGACATGGAGAACGATAAGGCAATCCCGGATGTATGCGGTCATATTTACAATTAAGAATCTAGCAAATATAGACCCGTAAAGCATATATTTTACATGGGGTCTCAGGGTTATGGTTTGGATAATTTCACTAAGGACTTAAGTAACATAAAATAGGTCCCTATGAACATAAACTGGAAATAAACATTATTGTTTTTGGTTATACTAAGTTTACGTTGCCTTTATTATAATAATCATCACAGGTTTATACCTGCAAGATGGAAGAAAATTTCTATATTAACAGGCTAACAGTAGAACATCATACAGAGACCTGCAGTCCAATTCCCAGAGAATCCGACAAGCAGTGGTGATAATACACAACCAGTCAGGTGGAGAAGGCAATAATGTGCTAGAATGAAGTAAAGTCTTAAAAAAAGACCCAGCTGATTGCACTACCCAAAGGCTGGTAAGTCTGTGTACAATTGCACCAAGTGTCGAGAATATTTTCAATTGGATTTAGAAGGAGAATAAAGGTAAATTCTAGATCAACTAAACCAGATGAAAACTTACATCAGGCTGTCCAGTCCAGTGCACACACCACTCAAACGCTAAGGATGATGACCCAGCTAACAAAGGGAGAAAATGTTTGGAGATGGACTTGAAAATAAAAGAAAGTGTTGCTTGGCTGCTCCTTCCAGTGTAGAGTAAAATAGCTAAAATAAGAACTGTCTTCAAAGCCATGTCACAGTTTTGTGCGCCAAATACTAATCCTCCAATATATATGAATGAACATGTTTTATCGAAATCTTATTCTCCACTCACAATATAGGGGGTATCTTTTACTAGCAAAAAAAAAAAAAAGTCAAGAATCCTATTACACTTTTTCTTAAGTTCTCTTTTGACTATCTAAATACTAAGTGCATGTCCTTCATATAGTATCGGGAGGGCAATGATTCCCTGGATTATATGAAGATAAGGAAAAAAGAACATAAAAGGTTAAATCTAGCTATTTAAATGATTGGGGATAGTTTAGCTTTAAATATCTTTGAGGTTAGGGTAGTTAGCAAAAACCAAAATGGATGATTTAGCTTATTTATGATAGTTGCTACAGATTTATAAGATAATATAAATATTTTAACAGACACCTCAACATCTAATTTATAACCACATAAAAATAAAGCTTAGTATAAGATTTGTACTCATATTAACATAATGACAAAAATATTTAGAGTCGGACAGTATAAAATAGTGATTATTATGTTTTGAAAAAGGCTCAACTTAATGTGTCTACTAAAAGCCTAAGAACATAGTTCTTTAAACTAACTAAATATGTAAATACACAAATCTCATTGCCATGACCTCAGTATACCTGAATTGGAAAATGCACCATATTCTAGGATATCGTTTATAAATGGTGGTGATATTTTGGTTTACATTGTTTTCTTCCCTGTTTTTAGTAGGTAGTTTTTAACAGATGACCTCGGGAAAGTTTTCCAAAACAATTTCAGGATTAAATTTCCAATTGACCTCCAGAAATACGTTTTTAGTTGGAATTTGAGATAGAATTGTACATTCCACCACACATCCAGGTGGAAGTGAAAAAAGTGCCTGTGTGCCTATAAAAAATGCATTTGTATCTGTACATGGGTTATTGAGAGAATTCTAGCCATTACTACTTCCTATAATGCTGGCAAGTAAAAGATGTGTTAAAAAAAAAAAGACAATGTCAGGATCAACTTTTTCAATCAATGCAAATACCTAGAGCATAGTGTATCCTCATATTGCATGACTTTTTTTTCTTTTCTTCAATTTGGAGAATACAATTCTGTATCACATTTTTCCATATTCCAGACTCAGTAAATGTAAATGCACAGAGATAGATAGATAGATAGATAGATAGATGATAGATAGATAGATGATAGATATCTTCAAATTTTCTTCTTTCTTGTGTATACTTCAAGGGAAAAATTCACAAAATAACAGGTTGGATTAGGAATTGTTTGTTATCTTTTTTCTTCAATATGATTTTTAATTATTTTTTAATGTTTCATTTTTGAGAGACCAAGAGACAGAGCATGAGTGAGGGAGGGACAGAGAGAGAGGGAGACACAGAATCCAAAGCAGGCTTCAGGCTCTGAGCTGTCAGCACAGAGCCCATTCAGAGCTGGAACTCACAAACCAGGAGCTCATGACCTGAGTTGAAGTCAGACGCTTAACTGACTGAGCTACCCAAGTGCTCCAATACGATCTTTAAAATAAAAACACCTCTGAAAGTAAAAGAGGATCCCATCCCTTTGAAAAGGGTTGCTTAAAGAGAAATCCAGGAATATTGTCTTGTAAAGTCACAAGGTAAAATCACTGTCAGAGTATCCATATTACCAAATCCCCTGGCAACTTTAGAAACAGCCCCTGGTTATTACATTAAGAAGAGCCTATTTGTTGGTTTCTAAACATACTGCTATGGCTATTCAGAGTCCTCACATGTCAGTAGAAACAGGAATCACTGATACTTCTAAAAATAACGATTGCCTATGTTCTCAGGGTAGAGCAAAGGAAAAACTTTGAAAAAAGTCAGAACCAACATTTTACCTTAAGATTCTACTTGAGGGGCACCTGGGTGGCTCAGTCGGTTGAGCGTCCGACTTCAGCTCAGGTCATGATCTCACCGTTCCGAGTTCAAGCCCCGCATCAGGCTCTGTGCTGACAGCTCGGAGCCTGGAGCCTGTTTCAGATTCTGTGTCTCCCTCTCTGTCTGTGCCCCTCCCCTGCTCATGCTCTGTCTGTCTCTCTCTCAAAAATAAACATTAAAAAAAATTCAAATGTAAATTCATGAGATCAGAGAAAGTATACCCTTTTCATTGCCATTTCTTCAGACCCTGGAAATGTACCCATCAAATATTAGGAACAAAACAATATGTTGTTTCATTTATAAATATTTCTCTATGAAACTTGATTTATGAAAATTTAAAATAAGCCACTAATTTATTAGGTCTCTTAGGAAATTACCTAAAATTCAGAAACAGCCTGGGGTTAGCAAATGGCTTTACCAGTGATATAATTGGAGTATCTGAAAATTTTGTGGATTTCCCACAACTTGAACAGAGTTGTGAGAAGAAAGAAATTAAAATGGCCACTGTGTTTGAAAGAGGAAAACACATAACAAATAAGAAAATACAAAATTCAAGTCTAGCCTGGCACTTCCCAGTTTACATCCCTTCATTAATCCTCTGCTTTGAATTTATAATATCTTTATAGTTATTTAAAAAATTAGGGCGATATTATTCACGTATCCTTTGCAGGCTTCTCTTAGTCACATGTCACAATCCAGCCATGTTAGCATTCACCATCCCCCCCAAGCCTGTGATTCCCTCTCTACAGGATGCTCCTTTGCCTACTCTTAACCTGATTTGCATATGTACTTTAGTGCTCAGCTCGACACTTCCAAGCTTGGTTTAAGTCCTCCTCTGAGTGAGGTCCCATGCCCCCACTGTCATCTCTTATCACACCAAATTAACATTATATAGTTACTCATGTATTATCTGACCTTGACTATGAATGCCAGAAATACAGACTCCGTAGGAATCTGTCTTGGAAACATCTCATGCCCAGTATGGTTTTTGCCACCCAGCAGGTGTTCTGTAACTTTTTAATACCTCAATTAATGTACATGTAATTGAACAAGTGAATAAATTTGGAGTAAATGATTGTATCACTTAACTGTTGCCCTGATAGTGGAAAAATAATCTTAAAATTTCATTTATCACCTCTCATATGCTACATAATCACATATAATGTAATTCATTTTTTTTTCCTTTGGAGAGGGGAAAAGGATCAATATCTGTATAACAAAACAAACTCTGTTATAGAAATGGTTTAGAGAATTTTAAAAGCAAACTTACCAAATGCAATGATTGCAATGAACAGTATAAGGCATTGAATTGAACCTTACAAATATTTTTTAAATAATAAGGAATATAATATTTCCTTAACCCTATTCAAATTTCCAATGCTAGCCTTCTATTTTGAAAGCACTTTTATTTACTTTAATCATTTTTTATTTGTTTTAAGTTCATTTATTTATTTTGAAAGAGACAGAGCCAGTGTGACTGGGGAGAGGCAGAGAGAGAACCCCAAGCAGGCTTCATACTGCCAGCACATGGCACGATGCGGGGCTTGAACCCATGATACCATGACCATGACCTGAGCTGAAACCAAGAATCGAATGCTGAACTGACTGAACCACCCAGGTAACCCTCAAATGCATTTTTAAACTGAATATATTCACATTACACAAAGAAGCGATTTGTGTTTCCAGTATGTTTCCCAAAAATTCAGCTCTTTCAAAAAACTTTTGGAAGATTGAAGCATACCAAGTTAATGTAATCAATGTTGAGGTATAACATACAAAAAATAAATGCACCCCATTTGATGGTATTGTTTCATGAGTTTTAACAGAGGAATACACTTAATCAAATACCAATGTATTAAATGTCAGCTATATTTCTATCACCATATCTCTTATGTCCATCCTTGGTTGATCATCATCTTATATCTACCACCAGGCAAATGTAGACCTGCTTTCTCTTGCTATCAGATAAATTACTATTTCAAACATTTTATATAAAAGGAATCAAAAATATGTATTGTTTGTGTAACTTCTTTCATTCAGCATGGTGCTTTTATCATTCATATATGTTGTTCTGTTTATCAGTATATTCCTTTACACCACAAACCAGTATTTCACTTTTTTATCTAATTCCCAGTTAAAAGGCATATGGGTTACTGTCAATCTGTGACTATTGTAGAAAAAAATAAAAAAGCTGCTAAAAACATTCATGTCTCTGTGTAGACATTCTTTTTTTTTTCCTTGTTTTCTTTTAGTAAATACCTCGGAATAAATTGCTGAGCCATATGGTACATGTATAATCAAAGAGAAGCTGACAGTTGAATGAAATGATTATAATATTTATATGCCTACCAGGAATGTTGTTCCATACCCTGGGCAACACTTGTTATTGTCAGGCTTTTATTTTTTTCTTCCAAGATTTTATTTAAATTCAAGATCATTAACATATAATGCAGTGTTCATTTCAGGAGTAGAATTTAGTGATTCATTACTTACATATAATACCCCATGCTCATCACAAGTACCCTCCTTAATGCCCATCACCCATTTAACCCATCCCACACACACCCCCTCCAGCAACCCTTAGTTATTCTCTTTGGTTGAGAGGCTCTTATAGTTTGCTTGCCTCTGTTTTTATCTTATTATATTTTTCCTTCCCTTCTCCTATGTTCATATGTTTTGTTTCTTAAATTCCACGTATGAGTAAAAGCACATGGTATTTGTCTTTCTCTGACTGACTTATTTCACTTCACATAATACACTCTAGTTTTAGGACATCTGGGTGGCTCATTCGGTTAAGGGTCCCACTCTTGATTTTGACTCAGGTTATGATATCATGGTTCATGAGTTTGAGCCCTTGTTGGGCTCTGCATGACAGTGCAGAGCCTGCTTGGGATTATCTCTCTCCCTCTATCTCTGCCCCTCCCCCCTCTTTTTCTTAATCACAAAAATAAATAAATAAAACATTACAAACAAAAAAAAGTTTCTCTCTCTATCCCTCTGCTCCTCTCCCCCCTACTTGTACTCTTTCTCTCAGTATCTCTCTCACTCTCAAAACAAACAAATAAACAAAACAACAACAAAAACACTCTAGTTCTATCCACATCATTGCTAATGGCAAGACTTCATTCTTTTTGATGACTAATATTCCATTGTGTATATATACCACCTCTTCTTTATCCATTCATCAGTTGATGTACATTTGGGCTCTTTCCGTAATTAAGCCTTTCCACAATTAATAATTGTCCATAGTGCTGCTATAAACATTGGGTACATGTTTCCCTTGAAATCAATATTTTTTGTATCCTTTGGATAAATACCTAGTAGTGAAATTGCTGGGTCATAGGGTAGTTCTAGTTTTAGCTTTTTGAAGAACCTCCATACTGTTTTCCAGAGAGGCTGTACCAGTTTGCATTGACACCAACAGTATAAGAGGAGACCCCATTCTCTATATCAATGCAACCCCTATCAAAATAACACCAACATTTTTCACAGAGCCAGAACAAACTATTCTAAAATTTGTATGGAACCAGAAAAGTCCCCAAATAGCCAAAGTAATGTTGAAAAAGAAAAGCAAAGTGAAGGCATCACAATTTCTGGACTTTGAGCTGTATTACAAAGCTGTAATCATCAAGACAATATGGTAGTGGCACAAAAACAGACACAGAGATCAATGGAACAGAATAGAGAACACAGAAAGGAACCCACAACTATATGGTCAAGTAATCTTCAACAAAGCAGGAAAGAATATCCAATAAAAAAAGATAATGTCTTTAACAAATGGTGTTGCCAGGCTTTTATTTTAACATAACCATTCTAAATTGTGTGTAGAAGATATCAATGTGCTATATTTAAGGTGCATGTCCCACAGTTTTTCATGAGACTATTGGCCATTTGAAGACCTTTCGTGAAGTATCTGCTCAAAAAGTTTGCCCATTTTTAAAATTTGGTTATCATTGTGAGTTGTAAGCATTCTTTATTTTTCTGGATAAAGTCTTTCAGATTTGTATAGTATATATTTTTCCCTTTTCATTTTTTTTTAATTTTTTTAATGTTTATTTCTTAAATCTGAGAAAGAGAGGGACCAGGCACAAGCAAGAAAAGAACAGAGAGAAAGGAAGACACAGAAAATGAAGTAAGCTCCAGGCTCTTAGTTGTCAGCACAGTGCCCAACACGGGGCTTCAACTCTTGAACGGTACCAGGACATCATGACCTGAGCTGAAGTATGATGCTTAACCACTGAGCCACCCAGGCGCCCCTTCCTTCTCATTTTCTTAATGGTGCCTTTGGAAAAAGATAAGTTTTTTTCTCAAAGACTAAATTTCAGTTCTTTATAGTCTGTGAATTTTGTGTCTTACTTAAGAACACTTAATCTACTCCAAGATCACAAATATTTTCTACTTCTTCACTTCTACAATTTAAATGGTTTCAGTTCTTAAATCTAGTTCCATGATCCATTTTCTTTTCTTTTCTTTTATGTTTTTGTTTTTTTGTTTTTTGTTTTTTCATTTTGTTTTTTTTTTTTTACAGGTTTCACGCCCAGCATGGAGCCCAAAGTGGGGCTTGAATTCACAATCCTGAGATCAAGACCTGAGCTGAGATGAAGAGTCAGAGGCTTAACTGACTGAGCTACCCAATGGCCTATTTTAAGGTGATTTTTATCTGTGGTGTGAATTCAAGGTCAAAGTTCACTTTTTGTTTTTCTAAATTTTCCCAGTGAACGAGCTTGGAACTTTTGTCAAAATTTATTTAAACATACATGCTTGAGTTTCATCTTGGACTGGTTATGTCTATCTTTATCTCTATACTGCATTATCTTGATTATTGGTTTTAGATTATGTCTTGAAGTTAGATAGAGAAAGTTGTTAAATCTTGTTAGTATTTAACTAATCCAGGACCTCTGAATTTCTATATGTATTTTAGAATCGGATTGTCAATTTCTACCAAAAAGCCTATTTAAATTTTGACTGGGATTGACTTGCAGTCATATCAGTTGGGGGAAGACTGGTTCTTGAATAATATTGAGCCTTCCAACCAATGAGCCTAGAATATTTTTGTATTTATTTTGATCATTTAATTTTAGTTTTTCTCTGTAATCTTTTGAAAGATACAAACACACACAGAGTTATCCTTGAGTATTTAAGAGTACTTTTTTTCTATTTTAAATAGTATCGTTTCTTTTAATGTCAATTTCTGTTTTTTATTAATGTATAAAGATGCAGTTAATTTTTGAATCTTGCCCTTGTGTCTTATAACATTGTTAAATTCACTTATTTGTTAGAGCAGAATTTTATATTTTGACTTCTATGTACCTGACCATACTGCCTGCATAAGATAAGTTTGTATGTTTTTAATACGCAAGGTATATTATTTGCTTTACCTTATTGCACAATACAGATCTCCATTGAATAAAAGTAGTGAAAACAGCTTGGGATTGTTCCTGTCCTTAAGGAAAAATAAAACAATCTTTTACTATTAAGTAAAATATTATCTTTTTTATAGATACTTTTTATCAGGGTGAAGAAGTTACTTTCTATCTTAAGTTTTCTTTTATTGTTAGAAACGGGTTTTGTATTTAGTGAAATCCTTTATCCTTTATCTAATGTAATGGTTTAAAAAATCTATGTCTTTGCTCTTCCTGTCATTATAGCAAATTACACTAACTTTCAAATGTTGATCAACTTTGCATTCCTTGAATTCCAATTGGTTCTGGTGCATTTACCTTTTTACATTTGTTAGATTTGATTCACTAATATTTACTAAAGGTTATCTCATCTATATTTCAGAGAAATGTGGTGTATATTTTGTTTTCTTATACTGTTTGCTTCTAGTAGTTGCTTTTTTTTTAATGTTTTGTTTATTTATTTTTGAGAGAGTACTTGACATGTGAGGGGTCAAGAGAAAGAGACATAAAGAATTCTAAGCAGCTGGTAGCTCAGAGTTCAATGAAGGGCTCGAACTCATGAGAACATGACCTGAGCCAAAATGAAGAATCAGAAGCTTAGCTGACTGAGCCACCCAGGCACCTCTGTTTGTCTCTAATTTTAATGTCTGATTAATGGACTCATAAAATAGGCATTCCACTTAGGAATGTCCCTTCCATTCTATACTATAAAGGAGTTCAACTAGAATTGAAACTATTTATTTCAGTGAACAATTGAGACCTAGAAATTTCTTTGTGTGAAGGAGTTTTGTTGTTGTTCTTTTCACCATTCTGATTAAAAATCAATATAGGGATACTGAGATTTTGTAATACCTTGTAAATCTGTTTTGATGACTGAGTCTTCCACGGAATTCACCCATTTCATCCAAATTGTCAGATTTACATATGTAAAATGGTTCTTATCATTCCTTTACTTTCCTTTACTCTTTTAAAGATTGTCACACATTTAGTTGTTCAGTGAAGAAGCTGCTCTGGAGTTTGGCAATCAAGATGTTTACCAGGAGAAAACACCTGCAGAAGGAATGGAAGAAAGGAAGCAGCACTGGAAAAGTCTGAAGTGGAATTTGCTATCTCCAATCTGAGGTAGGTGTTCTTCCCGTGGCCTACCTCTGTGGTAAAAAGATCTTCACATTTTGTTCCAAATTCCATACATCTGTCCATTTGCGTCTACTCCAGAACTTCTTGTCCCCAGTATTCCCATTTTTCTGCTTCTAGGCCTTCCACCATCAACTAGGCCATTTAACGCATCACATGAATCCACAATTAATCTTGAGTCACTTCCTGTTCTACATAAAAGGGATGACTAGATGTACTACTGGGAGCTTCACCTCTGGGGAGATTCTCCTACTCCGGACTTTTCAAAGGCGCCACCTAGTGGTGTCGAGATATAGCTGCTCTACATCTTCTGCCTGCATTCACATACACCATCTTTCTTTATACCACATACAGGTTTCTTCCTTCTTTATCAGTTTGTCAGAAATGTTCAACCGTCTGTCCGTTGCTGGGAAAGCAGTCATGGGTCAATCAGCCACCCCTCTTTGGGATTGCCTAATCAGGGTCGTGGGTCTGGAACATTCCCCTGTATGGTTGTCAGTGTGGGGCTGTCTCTTGACTCCAGATTATTTTTTATTTGAAGAAACTTTTCTCCTAGGTACCAGTGAACTTTCTTGTACTACTTAAGTGTGTGCATTACATGGTACCTGGTCAGCCCCAGGAGTATATCTGCCCTGAAACCCTGCACCAAAGGGAAGGGAACTAAGTCTGTGCCTTCACGACAGGGGTCCATGTAATCCATCTCCCGCTTCAGCTATTGGGAAGGACTTCTCTGCCTGAGGAGATACAAAATGCTACTGATCTTGCTGGGTCTCCTCCTTTCCCTGCCTGAAGCATTATTCTAACCATCACCTTGTGTGTTGAGTCCTTCTTGGTGACTCTGAACCCATAGACAATGCAATGAGTGCAGCCCCTGGGCTCCTGCTTCTGGTGGTTGGCTTTGTTCTCATCTTTGCCATCCTCCCTGAGGTGGAAACCCTCACTTGAGTTTGGTAGCCAGATTCTCCTGCTCCACAGGCATGGATAATGGAGGATTCTTACACTACTGAAACACTAACAAACGGACAAGAGTTCTGGGAAACATTTTCATTCACCCTGATGATTTGTCCTATGCTTGATTACAGATTGCAGTGGCCAACGTGCTGTAGGGTTCTTGTGATTCTGCTTGATCTTATGACTTCGCAGCCAGGACAGAATCTAGTTCATGAGAGGTCCAGATGCATAGTGACTTGATTTTCCATGTTTAAATGTTTAATGGCTTCTAGGCCATGCTGGGAGTTGTTTTTTAAATAGTACTTAATTCCGTGCTACAGATGCTCTGGACTTTCTTCATATCGTCAAGGGCCTATCTATGTTTTGATTCTCCCCCTGGGGCTTGCCATTGCCTACATCCAGCAGTTTTTCCAGTGACAGATACCTCTAGTGCTACAGTCTACTGAGTCCGTATTCCCCAGTGGCACAGCTGCTTCTAGCACAGATGGAACACTCTCCTGTTTCAGAAACCACTGGATGACTTATTTCACTGAGCATATAAATCAGAGAAGTATTTTCAAGAACAAATTTCCTCTGGAACTCAAAAGGCCTATTAGGTGTTTAACTTTCTTCTTTATAGTGAGAGAGACAAGATTTAATCATTGCCCACTTGGGGCAATATCAATTCACCAAGAATATATTCTGCAAGATGGCGTCAACTATAAAGATTAAAAGATTGATAATTTGGCCAAACTTATGATATCATATTATATTTATAGTCAAGATTAATATAAGCTTAAATGTACTTTACAAAGAAATTATTTTAAATAAGTATATATTTTACTTATTCTTTTCCTATGTTTTCATTTATGGAATAAAATTTGATCCTATGTGTTATGAGAAACAAGTGACCGTTATTTCTAAAGGGTAAGTCATTTTAAGGTAGGCTGCTTTTTCATACGGTTTTTGAATCATGGGTGTAACATGCCTGTTTATGATAAAAAATATAGATTTTTATAATATATTTTGTTAACTGTAATCTGACATGATCATTAATTTTGAGTAAACATGTATTAAAATCAGAGCTTTAAGATATAAATGAACATACTTCATGAATCATAAACATCTAAAGTGGTTCTAAATAAATTAAAGTTAGGCTGAAAATCCTCGGCATAAATAGGTGATTTCTCCATGCAAAAGAAGTTATCTTGGTCCCAGTGGAGCAGTGTTACCGCCTACCCCCTTGTCCAGCTTCTACTGCACTGTAGAGAAGCAAATACAATTCATTCTTTGTGACCAGAGTGCTAGACCTTGTATCAGACTTGGTGGGATTGGCCTAGGGCACGGTTACTGAGAAATAATGATAAATACCTGGAACTGCTCCTCCCTGCCTGGAGGTACTATACACTAGGTTTTGAAATAATTTTAGCACTGCGTGGTTTAATGAACAAGCAGCAGCAACAACAAAACATATTCAAAAATCTTGCTTCAGCTCACTCTTCCTTAAGATAGGAAAGAAAACGTAACATAAATGTCCTATAGGATTTTTGCTGCACAGATGTAACTGTTAATTTAGAAGAACCAGACTATGACATTTAAACAGAAAGCTACTTTCTTCTTTTGTCCAATTATCTGTTCAAACTCAGTGTTTACTCTAAGATATTCATGTTTTCAGTCTTTTGTAGTCATTAGGACCAATTGAGATAGATGATAGATAGCTAGATATTTAGATAGATAGATAGATAGATAGATAGATAGATAGATAATATTAATAAAATTTCTAGGCATATGCAATTTCTCCGAGACATTATTTTTTAAAATAAAGTCTTCTTGGGGCATCTGGGTGGCTCAGTCAGTTAAGCATCCGACTTCGGCTCAGGTCTTGATCTCACAGTTTGTGAGTGTGAGACCTGCATCTAGCTATGTGCTGACGGCTCAGAGTCTGGAGCCCGCTTTGGATTTTGTGTCTCCCTCTCTCTTTGCTCCTCCCCTGCTGTCTCTCTCTCTCTCTCTCTCTCTCAAAAAAAAACATTAAAAAATTAAAAATAAAATAAAATAAAATAGGGTCTTCTTACCTGTTACCAATCGGCTGTCTGACAATGGGTAACAGGGGTGATATCATCTCCATCATTACTCCTCATCCATCTTTCCAGTGATGCAGCCGAAGATCCCATCCATAGAGACGTTTCATCCACAATTTGAGATATAGAAGAATACATTTCCCATGGCTGGTCACTTCTTATTCTTTCTTCACTCATTAGGCAAGTATTCTATAGAAAAAAAAAAAAAAGACTATTACTCAAACTTGGGAAATGTGGCACAAAATATTCCTCTTTTGAAGAATTATCAATGAGTCTTGTAGTAATAAAAGAATGGAAATATATTTACTTCATTTAAATATGGACGTATCATTCTTTGTTAAGATTCACATCTAATGGTCAACAGTTTCTTATGGGAAAATATTTCTCTGATCTGAGTTTGACCTCTATGTGTTCTTCACAAGTCTTTCCAGTCACATTCAATGATACATATATCTTTCTGTAATTGCTCTTGTACTAATCATCTACACTTCTTGATTAGGAATTAATTTACTACTATATTGTATGGTTCTTATTAGGATTTTATTTTCTTTATTGCTCTTCAACTACTGGCCTATAAACTTCTTAAAAAAATAGGTTTTCTCTTAAAGCAAGCAATTGCCTTAAAATTAATTCATAACCCAGTCTGTTAAAACTATAATGTGTATTCCTCTTTGAATATTTTACTTTAATCTACATCATACTTACAAAGGAGTGTATAACATTTATTTATGTGCATTTTGAAAAGTAATATTAAAGTAGACATTTGTTGCCTATTTTCCAGCTTGAGAAAAAAAAGTGACTTAAAATCTATATCTGCTCTTCCCTGTTTATATCCCTTCCTCTCAGCTGGCTCCCATATCCCAACTCTTGTTCTATCTTTTTGTTGTCTTTGGTTGTCTTATTATATATCTCTCCAATCCATAATTGTTTAGTTTTTAAAAATGGAGTCACAATCACACAACTAACGATGTCAAAAAAAGGATAAGACTGACGATACTAGATCACGGCTCCTACAGAAGACGTGCTACAAGAGCTCTCTGAATCATAGTCTGGCTTCTGTTACCTTGAGAGTCAACAGATTTTCTTCTACGGAAATCAGAGGCAAGGATATGAGTGAGCATTGGGAAATGTTCCAGTTTCTACTATCCTGTTTTCATTTTCAATAGCTTTTCTTCCTTTTCAGATTATTCCTTATCATGGGATGTTGTTCTTTAAAGAACGTTCTATCTTCTCATAGCTCGGTTATATTAGTGAACTGTTTCTGCAGTTTTGACTCCCTATACAGTCTTGGTGTCTTCTAAATAGCATAATTCTCATTTGTTTGAGTTTTAATTTTTCTCCTTATAAGCTATTTCTCAAAAATATGGTAATATTATGTGCATCTGTCTATGATTAAGAATGAAGCACTGGGTGTCTCAGTCAGTTAAGTGACCAACTTTGATTTCAGCTCAGGTCATGATCTCATGGTTCCTGAGTTTGAGCCCCACATCAGGCTGTGGAGTCTGCTTGGAATTCTCTCTCTCTTCCTCTCTCTCTGCTTCTTCCCTGCTCAATCTCTCTCTCTGTCTCTCTCACTAAATAAATAAACTTTTTTTTAAAGGGCAAAGCACTAAAATCTATATTTGGAAATCCCAAGTGTATATGTTGGACTTATTAACTTTGAGTTTTACTGGAGAGTGTGGTACATCAGATACGAAGCCAGTGTCCAAGTGTTTTTCTTGAGTGTCACAGAACAGGCTCTTCAAGCTTCTTTCTCAAAGTGCTCTGGATAGAAGATGGAAGAAGAGTGTTCAGATTTCTGCATTCCATGGCATCAATTCACAGTATACTGCACGAATGTTTGATTGGATAACCAGGGCACAGGAATCTTGGATGACATCTTTAAAATTGTGCCTATGACAGATAACATCCCTTCACCATCTGGAGGGGCCTCAGCAGCTGCCCTTCTGGATGCAATGCTTCCTTCACTCTACGACCAAGCACCTGGAGCATCGCCGTGACTCCCAGACAGAAGCGCTCCCTTTCTTGGCACATTCCTGGAGGCAAATCCCTCCAAGTTGCTCTCTGACCCAAGGTGGATAGAAAAGTAAACCTTCTAGCTGCTCCTGCCCCTGTACATCAATTAATCATCCTAAATGAAGCCTGGATTGTTGCCTATTACTGCACTCCACCACCTTCAGTATGTTATAGATTAGCGCTTCTCAAGTTGTAATTACCATTTGCAACATTACTCAACCTGATTGACTTGCTTAATGGATTGCCATGATTTTTTGATCCTCCAAATATCTTTTGTCATTTTGGGTGTGGCTGGCATTACATATGTTCTTTTTGAAAGTGCCAGAAATTTGAAATAAGGTTGTATATAGCAGTAATACTCCAAAAACATTCTAGAAAATGAAGTTCAATTTTTAAAGCTACTAAAATTATAATATAATGAATTGTGGAAATCTCTCTTTCTCCTTATATAATATGAAACATACATATGCAGAATTTCTTAGTTTTATAGGAACCTTAAAATAACATAAAGATATTTATTTCATGAAATATGCCATGATTTCCACCTTATGTTTTAAATTACCTTTTTATTTATGTTTTACACAGAGTAGTGATTAGCTCCAATTGGCCATTTCACAAGACCCCAATATTCATTATATATACATGATGTATGCATGCATGTTTGCGTGTATGTATATAATACATATATTCTACAACATTCTATTCTACAACAAATATATATACTAATACATTCTATTCTACAACAAATAGAAGTTGTATTATTTTGTTCCTACACATTTTTAATAGATTTTTATAAATGTGTATATATTTGAGTCTAAACTCGTTTAGGGAGATTTGGACACAAAATAGAGTCATTGCTATTCATTCTCTGCTTTCACTCCAGCCTAAGTCAATGAAGACATCTGGTGTTTAACGTTTGGCAGCTGCTCAAGAGGCTATGACATCTGAAATAGTTTGGTGGTCTGACTTCACTTTTCATTGAATCATTGTCAGGTCGTGATTAGCAGCCTATGTGGAACTTGGCAAACGGTGAGGGATGTTCCATGTTGGAATTCTTTTCTATCCATGCATGCTCTGTTTTTAATACCACTAGTAAAGTATATTGGCAGGAAATTCTGTCTGTGTCATCCTTTCCCACTGTTCATTAAATAAAAGATTTTAACCGCCAGTGCAGATTATATATTTCATGATATTCAAGTATTTGACATATAAAAATTAATTATATAGAGCTAAGAATATATAAAATCACAAGAGATTTTATAAATGATTAATAACATAATTTCTTTATTTTCATAAAAAGAAAAAATATTATCATAGCCAAAGCGCCTACAATATTTAGGCACTTAGTAAATATTTATTGCTGGTTAACTGGTTGTTAACTGTTAACTGGATTCAAATACTTTTCTATTTTAATGAAAGTAATCACACCGATTGTGCATGCAGTCAGAACTCCATGGTGTAGTGGAACACTTCAAATGCTTTCCTTCCAGCTTTACTAAGATACAACTGACAGAGAACAGTGTGCAAGTTAAAGGTGTGCAACATGATGAGCTGATACCCTTACATATTGTGAAATGATTACCACAGTAAGGTGAGTTGATATCTTTATCATCGCACATAATTACCATTTTTGTTTCTATGGTGAGAACATTTAATATCTGTGATCTCAAAGCAGCTTTCGAGTATGTAATACAGTATCGTTGACTATAGTAACCTTACTGTATGCTAGATCCTCACAATTTATTCATCTTATAACTGGAAGTTTGTAACTTTTGACCAATATCTTCCTATTTCCCCCACCATCCCCCCTAACCACCAGCAACCACCATTCTTCTCTTTATTTCTAGGAGTTCAGCTTTTTAAAGATTCCACTTATAAGGGAGGTCATGGTAATTCCACTTAGCATAATGCTTTCAGGGTCCATCCATGTTGTTGTGAATGGCGGGATTTCCTTCCTTTGTGACAGAAAAATATTCCAGTGTGTGTGTGTGTGTGTGTGTGTGTGTGTGTGTGTGTGTATGTATATATGATGTTTTCTTTATCTATTTTTTTCTGTCGATGGACACTTCTATTATTTTCATATCCTGGATATTGTGGAAAATGCTACAGTAAACATGAAGGTGCAGGATAAGGATAATTGCAATACGCACGCAGAAAAGTATACTCAATACATCTAGAAATCTGGGCTCAAAGCATATTTTTGTAATTAGTGTCTGATCTAAAGCAAGCTAACAGTAGCGTTTTTGAGTTTTCTTTTTTTCAGAAACAATATGAATTAAACAATCTATACTATCATAAATATTTATGTGAAATAATATTGCATTATATCTCATACATAAATGATTAGATGTACATCTTGATCAAACGATTATTAACTTTATGCTACTATTGCAAGCCAGTAATTCTGTTTTGTGCTACTGAAATGGGGTATCGGGTACTTCCCTCGGAAGGCTAAAGTCAAAATCCGTGGTCCCTGTAGTGGAAAAGTATTCTTTGCCAAGTAGTTTGAAAGACTGCCTCCCATGTCTTGGGGCGTCCAGGTGGGGGCACCTGGGTATCAGTCGGCATCCTACTCTTGATTTCATGATCACATGGTCATAAATTGGTCATAAGATTTAGCCCCATGTCTGGCTCCACACTGGGCATGGAGCCTGCTTTAGATTCTCTGTTCCCTCTCCCTTTGTCCCTCATCCATTCCTTCTCTTTCTAATTCTCTTAAAAAAAAATTACCCCAAGTCTCAATGTAGCTCGAGATAATAGATAATGATAGCATTAAGCCATCATTAGCAAGGCACTTAAAAATTGTGTCCAACATTGTGAAGAACATATATCACCATCAGTTTTCAGCAAATGAGTATATGTTAACACAGTATTCTGTAAAAAATATTTACTGGTAAATATCTAGATAGTTCTTTTGAATTTTCTTATTTAAAAGTGAAATCCTAATACCCCATACCATCAGAGTAACACTTGTTCTTCTTGCCATGGAAAAATAGCTTGAATAAAACCTACAAAACAATGTGAAGTTGAAATAAAGTGCATTCTGTTGTCAGAAATACTGTCAGAGGATGCTCGGAAAACATTGCTGAAGATCTGAAAACAAACACGCTTTATAGCATATTTCAAAGTAGGGGAAGATTGCTATAGAATTGGATGAAAATACAGAAGTGTCTACTGTGACTTATATTGCGGTTTTCACAACATTCTCTTTCAAAAGTGAAATGTATGAAAAAGTACTACGTTTGAAATAGTGAAGAAAGATATACTGGCCAGATATAATTAATTACTATCTTTTTAAAACATATTTTATTTTTAAAAGTATATAATTTTAACCACTAATGAAATAGCCAATTTGCTAGTGCTTAAAACTTCTGAGGAAAGTTTATGAAATTAGCCAAACAGTTAAATTAATTGATTCTTTGTGCAAGAGTTGACTTTCTGCCTTCTGTGTACTCCCTTTTAAGGAACCGGGAGCCTGGAGATACAGCAATGAACAAGGGAGACAGAATTTCCTACCTTCATGGGAATTACTTTGGGTAGCAGGAGATAGAAGTTATGCCAAGTAAGGAGTATGCCAGAGATTACATCAAGTATGGCATATGTTAGAGGTTCCTGAGTGCCATGGAGAAAAACTAAGTAGGAACAAGGGACAGGGAGCACTAGTAGGGATGAGGACAAATATATGTGATTTTTTTAAATAGTCATTTTTAAAGCCATTTTGAGAATGTGACACTTGAGCGAAAACCAAAAAGAAGTGATGAGACGAAGCGAGCTAGCATCCATTGCTCTTTTCCAGGAAAAGGGAACAGCAAACTGCAGCCTTGCGGCTGTCATGTGGGGCGTGTTTGAATCACAGCAAGGAGGCCGGTGCAGCTTTAGAATCACCACTGGATAAAAGAGACCCCATGGAGGGGTTCAGGGATCCGGGGTATGCAATGCCTTCAGACCCGTCCATAAGCGTTGACTTTATCTAAGGCAGTCATTTAAAGGGTTCTTCTTTTGAGCAGAAGAATCATCGGATTCAGTATTTCAAAGGATCTCCATTGGTGGTAAGAACAGATTTGGTGGGGGGGAAAGGTGGGAAGTAAAGAGACTGTTACAAGTAATCCACCTAAAACATAAAGTATGTTGGCCCACAAAATTAATGGCTAACACAGTAAAATTTTATGGAGTACGAATATGTTTTGGCAGAATTTTCTTGCCAGTGTGTCTTATAAGACAATAAAAAGAGTCAAGAATGAATCTATGCAGGTTTCTTTTTTTCGAAGAAGATCCTAGGCGAACTACTATAGTAAAGAAGCACCCAGACTTTTAATAACTATAATGTGGCTAATTTTATAAAAGGAAAATTTTCAACATGTAACATATTATCTACTCTTTTAGAGAAATAGGGAGTTTTGAATATATATTTTTAACATGAAGTTCGTTGACTATGTTATGGAAAAAAACTTTGAGAGGGGATCAAATGCACATTAATTATGCACATGAAGCATGTATTTTTTAGAAAATGTCTTTTAGAAAACAGATCCAAACATTTCGGAAAATATGTCAGTGATTTGTATACTGCACAATTACTTCTGGAAAAAAATCATACGTTGAGTCTGCCTCTTCAAAGTGAAATGTTTTCACAATTAATGAAAACATAACTACCTTTGTCAAGTTATTCTTCCTATAGAAAGTACATTTTAAAAACTAGAGTTTCAAATATTTCCATTTTTATGTAACTTTGCTGTTGGAACCAATGTTTCTATATTACCTACTTTAACTCTTCCAACATTAAGAAAAGAATGAAAATATATGCATATGTTTATAAATGTACACATATATGTAGATATGAAATACATTTTTATTGGTGTATGAGAACACAGGATTACCCTCGGAGAACATAAAAATGCACTTGCTTAATTAGAAGAAAATTTCCACCTGTTTGATACAGTTGGAAAATAAGAATCATGTTTTATTTCTTTTTAAACAGAGGCAAAGGTGTACCTTTTTAACTTGGTGAAGTCCGTTTGTTTACGTATGATAGACACTAAAATAAAAAATCAAATACCAAATGCAGTGTTCAATTCCCACTCTGCATGAAGATAGTGTAAAACTTGGATGTGCCTCGGAGCCTGCACACTTCAGGGTGGCACCCTCGCCAAGGCCTCTAATTGGTCCTGTCTCCAACTTTGAACTTGGCGAATTCCCATTCTCTAAACAATGCTTCTAGAATATTGTCATGTTTGCCTTTAGGTTAAGTTCAAAGAAACTGTGGTCAGAACACTTTAAGGAACAAAGATTTAAGATTTTTGTGCCCTTTCTGTGGCTTCTTCCTAATAAATATTGTAACGTGTCAGAAAAAAATGCAGTGCTTTATAACCAAACATTCAAAATATGGAATATCACACAAGGCTAAATCAAGATTTACAAAAGCAATAAATTAGAGTTATTTACTAATGTTAATATATCAGAACCTATCCAAATTTTAAATAATTCCATGTTTTTCTCACTCCTTTACCTTGGTGTGTGTGTGTGTGTGTGTGTGTGTGAGTGTGTGTGTGTTTGGTTTCTGTTTATCATGCTTATAAAGTATTATTACAGAAACACATGCAAATAATTTTTACCACAAATGGACATATTGGAAATACACAAAGAATTTTTAATGGTGGGATACATAATCAGTTTGAAGAGCATTATTCTAGAGCACTATTCTAGAGCACTAATCTAGAGGACCATGCAAATGAGTAAATATATTAGGGACACGGATGCAGGTGAGTTTGTGTGTTTTTGGTGCAACAATGTGTTGATATGTTCAAAGGATGCTTTCTAAAAGTATTTGTTAGATGTCCAAAGGAAACAAAACAAAAACTGTGTTTAACAAAATTTAATGCTATGACCCCAAATTCCATGTGTATCAAGATTCTGCTTTATGATTGGCATTGGCTTAAGTGTTCTTTTTCCACATAACCAAATGTTCTTAATAGGGTAGGAAACACTAATGTAATCTGTCTTGGCCTATGTGATTGACAAGATTTCCACATCAGTCTTATTGTTAAATTCAAAGGTCTTTTCAATTTTGCTCACATTCCTTAAGCCTCATTCATGTAACGGGTTGTAGAGAAGGGACAGTGACTATGGTAGTAGTAATAGTAATAACAAAAGCAGTAAGAAAGCACACTCTTGTGTGCTGCTATGTGTTGATCACTGTGTCAGTGGTTTTGCATATATTGACTTCTCTCTTTCCACAACTCTTAAGTGAAGCGTAATTGTTTATTCTATTTTAGATGAGACTGAAGCACAGAGAAAGCAATCCACTTGTCTAACGTCACACTGCACACAGGAGAAAGAGCCAATATTTGAACTCAGGAATGCTGTTAAGTATAGGTTTCTGCGTATATTTCACTTGCAAAACTCTGTGTTTTACCGCCGCATTTTCTATGCCTCCCCAAATCCCTTAAATATCTCGGCAGCAGATATTTCTTTTCAACGTGTCTAGGTTAGGTTTTCATAATTTTCTTTAATTTTGTTTTGCTTTAATACTTTAAACTCTCAAGATGTATTCAGTTTCCACTTGCAATTTTGATGAGGTGTAACCGTAGCCTTGAGGTATTCCTTCTTTTACCCCCCCTGTTGTTTCCAAGTTTAACTACTCTACAAGTACCAATGTTGGCTTTGAGCTGTGCTTCCATGGTGTTAATGACTGGTATAATTGCTTTTTAAAGAAACATCGCTACTGGAATAATTGCAAAGAGTACCTTAGAGATAGAATTTGCAGAATGAAAAGGTTGGTGAATGACTATTATGCACAAACTCATTTCCCAGAACCTCAAGCTTTGATCTAATATTAATCCCTAAAGCTAATTGTCCTGATGATATTTTTAGTAGAGGTTAAGGATTCCTTCAGTAACTTTTATTGAAAAGTAGATACTATGCTTTTAGTCATTTAGCTACACCAAGTTATTCAATTAAAATAATGGGATTCTGTGTTTTATCTGTATCGACTATATTCAACAAAAATGCATATACTCACAAATTAAATTTTATTTCTTAAAAAAATCAAAGTCCATTCATATCCAAAAGTAATTTCCTAAATCATTGACAGCAGAAATGTAGGTGTTTTCTCCATGACTCCAAAGAAAGGCATTACACAATGATAAGATTAATTTATATCAAAGTATAAATTTCTATTAATCAACAAAAATTTCTTTGTATTTCCAAAGAAATACACCCCCCACCGTGTATTTTCTGGGCTGTATAAATCTGTCTGAAAGGGCCAGATTCATTCATAATATATATCGAATGTGTTATAACACATCCTGTTCATGCAGGACCAGGTGTACTTTGCAAAAGGTAATGTCCCAGGAATTATGTCCAGACGCCAACCACTTTATTATTCCAACACAACATGATTAACTTCTGAATATAATTTTCCCCAAAATCCTAACACAAGTGTGGCTAGCCCCATTATTGCACTACTTTAACAGATTCTTAAATTGGAATATAGTGAGAATTTTTTTTTTTCCATGAGCTAGGCAATAGCAGTAATGACTTCTGACATCACAATACTGCTGTACGGATTAATGTTTTCAAGTACATTTGTTAAGTCAGATTGTTAATGAATTCAAGGTTGTGAGACCCTCCTTTAGAACTGTATCTTATACTTCTTTTAGGTTCTATAACTTCTTTAATACTATGAAAATAACATATATATGTATTGCACATTCAAATAATGCAAATGTATCTTCCGTGTCTACTGTGGGGAAAGAAATCTCTACAAATATAACTGTTTCTTCAGGATAAATACGCAAGTTTCTACAATCAAGAGTTTTGGACATTTTAATATTTGTGCATCTGGCCAAATTGCCCTCCAAACATTTCAGCAATTCATAACCGTATAGGTGAGAATATTACATTTATTAATATTTTGATTTTTTTCTATAATGAGTGTATAAGGACATTTTCATATATTTCTAAGCAATATGCATTTCTGACAGTTCATACTTTTTGCTCATTTTTTTCTATTTGACTTCTAGTATTTCCCATTTAGTTCTTAGAGCACGTATTAAGACAATTAGACTTATTTGTAAGAACATAATATAATCTTTAAAAATGCATGATTTACTTTTTAACTGTGGGTGATTTACAGAAAAATTTTTACTGCTGTGTATTATATTTTAGATTATGTTTTTTGAGGTTGTGGCTGCCTAGTAATGGTTTCCTCACTCTTTTAATTAAAATCTCACACCTTCTCATAATGAGGTTATTATTTTCTTTTAATATTTAAATTTTTAGAAAATCGACTATCCACGTGTTAACAAATTGACTAGTCTCTTATAATTACAAAATATACTGAAAGCTTTATGTCATAAATCATTATAATGTTAGGATTTATTTAATATGTTCTATAATATTACATTGATCTGTTAATGAACTCTTATGTCTAAATCCATAATATATTTCAGTATCTTGTAATATGACTAATTCACCTAGAATCATCATTTTAGAAATTCTTGCCAACTGTTGAATGCTTAACTTCCATATGAATATTCATACTATATAACTTCCTTTTCTTTTCCATAAATATATATTCTGTAAAATAAACAAATAAAATCTTACAATCACATATTTTTTTTGTCTGATTGGGATAACCTTCCATTCAACATTGTATATTTAGTGAGAGAAAAAGAGAAAGGAAGAAAAGATATAGGCAAATTCACTATATTTGATATTCTGCTTAAGTAAGATATGTGTCTTTTTTTTTTTCCACATCTTCAATATTACTTTTAGGTGTCTCAGAAGATGTATTGCATATTTGTGCATTTAAGACCACTTCTTGATAGATTTTGCTTTTTCTTCATATTTTGTTTTTTAAGTGGCCAAAGGAAACAGAACCTCCATCACTGGTCCCAGGTAATTAGGGTAAATTTACTAAGCTCGGCCTTACAATTTGAAACTTGGGGCAGTAAGAACAAAACACACTGCTAACATTTCTGTAAAGGAATGACTTCAGAGTTAACGCCCAGCACATCGGTTGGTATCTCGTAGCAGTGGGCATGTCTTATGGCAGTGCTCTCTACTTCCTGGCTCTCCAAAGTTCCTGGCGCTGCTTCTTGGTCCTCCAAAATAGCTTTGTTCCTTCCTGTTATTCAAGCTTGGCAGTTTAGTCTCCTGTCAAGACACCCAGCACTTCCAATAACCTCTCCTTTTTTGGCTTGTGATGGTCAATCTCAGTTCCTGCAACCATCTGCCTTTGTGCCAGAAATTCTAGGCCTCGGGGATAGAAAACGGAAGGAGAATAGTGAAAGGTGTCGTCTGAATGGTGACCAGTCAGAAAATATGCTCCAAGGAGCTATGTTTCATCAGAGACCTGAGAGCATGTGAGAGATCCAAGCCTGAAATATATGGAAGAGAGCCACCCGGCCAACTGAGAAGCAAGCTCTTTGCAGGATGAGATGCAGGCCTTCAGGTTATAATGCACAATTTGAACCAGAAACAACTATATGGAGCTGTTCCTCCAAGGAAAAAGTACCGTTGCGTATTAACCAAAGGCTAGAAATAGAATGGCACCTTTCAAAACGGATATTCAGGTTGTCGGGGAAAATAATGTTTTTATCAGTGTAATTCTAGGCTCTGTAGGTTTCATATCTTTTCGACGTAAGAAAATGAATGGTTCCAGAAGATTATAAGCTGAATCTACTACTGGATCACTTGAGGCTCTTTATTTTAATTGGTAAGCAGGAAAAATGAGATGCTATTTTGGTGGAAATGAGAGTTGCTCATAATGAAGTAGATAAATCTGGGTACTGGGCAGGGAGACCTGCTGGTATCAATCAGCAAAATGATAACTATTAAGGTGACACAGGGGTGCTCCAAAGAGGCATTACCGCCAAGAACACACATTCTCAGAAATAAAAGTGTAGCTCTCACTCTACTGGATAAAGAGATTTTATCAATTATCACAGAGTTGCACGCTAAATGAATGGGAAGTAGAAGAAGAGAATCATAAAGGTAAATTTGCCATTTACGAATTGCAGAGTAAGATTTTACTTAGTGTGATTTCAACTTTTATTTCTCTTTATTCCCTCTCCCTGACAATTGTATATTGAAAGTGGTAGTAGGGGCGCCTGGGTGGCTCAGTCGGTTGGGTGTCCAACTTCAGCTCAGGTCATGATCTCACAGCTCATGGGTTCAAGCCCCGCATTGGGCTCTGTGCTGACAGCTCGGAGCCTGGAGACTGCTTTGGATTCTTTGTCTCCCTCTCTCTGTCCCTAACCCACTTGTATTCTGTCTCTGTATCTCTCAAAAGTAAATAAATATTTAAAATTAAAAAAAAAAATAAAGTGGTAATAGTGGTTAACTTTGACATTGGACCATTGTGGAACACTGAGAGGAACATAACAAATTAGAAGTGCAGTAGATTGACCCCAGAGATGATGGTACTGGGCCACACACAATAATGTAGGGATTTTGACTGTACTCCTTTGGGAAAACGAGGACTCCTTAGCTTTTTGTTTGTTCATTTGCTTTTTGTCTTTTTTGGTTTAATTGAAAAAGGAACACTGCATTTTGTAAGCAGAAAAAAAAAATTGGCCATAATAATATATAAAGAAGAATGAATGTCTTTGTTAGGAACCCTACACAGTCCTCGGTATCTTTTGTCTCTTCATCATCCAATTTCTACTTTCTAATTTGTGGAGGCGGCCAGTTGCTATAGCCTGGTGGGAGGCATTGCTCAACCTTTCATTATGGGAGATGACAATCCAGATATTTCTCTTTCAGTTTCACAGCAAAGGGAGCAGCACCTGTACCTTGTACAAACATAAACTGTTGCCTTATATTTTAAACTCATGCTAGCAATGCAACTAGAAAAGACAGTAAAAGTTTGCTTTTGCAGTTGCTGCAGTAAAGGTATCCAGTGGCGGCAACACCTTATCCAACAGAGGCAGCTGCAATGTCTAGTGTTGGCCTCCATGCCCTGTCCTGAGGATTTATACTGAAGATCCCGTGTGCATTTTATTCCTTGTTTCAACAGGACTGTCTTCATTTCTGAATTTTTGCCTAGGCAAAAACGTCCAACCTTAAATAAAATCGATAAGACCCTGGCATCGGTCCAATGAATTTCCTTTCTATTTAACTTTGACAGAATACATTTGTCTCCCTTGAAACCAAGATCCCTGAGTATTCAGGTATTTAAGAAAAAGAACGCCAAAGTTATTCTCATGTGATACTATGTATTATGTTTGAATTTCTTCCTTTCTTTATGAACTTTTAGGTTGCTTTTCTAAAAGGGGTATATTTTTTCCATTCAAAAATCTAATTCCTAATCTTATATGTAGAATCTAATTATGTCTTTATTCCTTTTGTTTATTTTGTCCATTCCTTTTTGTTTCAAACCACCACAAAAATCATCTTATTATTTTAAACTTTAAAGTGTATTTTCTGAATTGTTTTAGGTATACAATAATACTGTCTAAAACAATGATAATTTGGGGGTGCCTGGGTGGTTTAGTTGGTTGAGCATCCAACTTTTGATTTTGGCTCAAGTCACGATAGCAGGGTCATGGAATTAAGCCCTGAGTGGAGGGGGAGTCCTGCATCAGGCTCTGCACTAAGGGTGTATCCTGCTTGAGATTCATTCTTTCTCTCTTTCTCTGTCTCTCCCTGTCCCACTCCCTGACTCATGCTCTCTCTCTCTCTCTCTCTCTCTAAAATAACAAAGAAACGAACACAATGATAATTTTGCATTTTTCTTTGACTTTAATTAACTAGTTAGTACTCTTTAGTTAGTACATTTTTTCTTTGACTAATTGACTGTTAGTACATTTTAGTACTTTTTTTTCTTTGACTAGATAGTAGTTCTAGAATATTGTTAAATATTAATGTTAGTAATGGATAATCTTGTATTCTTAAAATTGATGCTTCTGATGATTCAACATTATGAGTGATAGTGCCTTTTTCCTTAAGATATATATTTTAATTTACATTGAGAAATAATATTTCCTTCCTATTTTATTGAGAGTTTTTATCAGAAATGCATGTTGTATTTTATCAAGTGACTTTTTGGCACCTGTTGAGGTGATCATATTTTTTACCTCCATTGACTTTCTAACACGGTGAATATTAATACAGATGTTCTGACAGTGAGCTACTATTGAATTCCTGGAATGATTTTCATTTGATTCCATTAATTATTAGTGCTAATAAAGCTGCAATTTATTTGATTATATTTTATTTCAAAGCATTTTGCAATCTTAATATAAGAGACTGAATAGTGAGTTGCTATCAAACTGGCTCTCTATGTTCCTGAAAAGTACGAGTATAAATGCTCTTAAATCAATTGAAGGTTTATTAGAATTTACCTGTGAATTAATTTGGAGTGACTGTGTGTGTTGTGTGTATGAGTAGAGGGCAAGAAATGGTTGGGCAAAAGCATGTGGCAGCTTGATGTCACTTTCTTGCTTCCTCCAAAGGCTATTTGTATGGCGTCTGGTTTGAATATTTGAAATTATATAATTTTTTAGAAAACATCTTTAATCTAGATTTCCAAATCAGTTTGGACATAACAGTCAAATATTCTCTCGTAATTTTTTAAATGTCACGAATGTATGCAGTTAAATTTTCCATTTTCATTCTTATTTTTACAAAGTAGTTTCATATTAATGTTTCTTGAGTAATTTATCTGACAGCTCCTGTTTTGTCAATTTTCTTCGAAAAACACACTCAAATTTAATTACTTTGGATGTTTTACTAAATTCTGCTTCCTTAACATTTTCCCTGCTTTCTCATTTACCCATTCGATTTTTCTCATTTTTAGAAAACATGATTAAAAATATTCATTTGATTTCTCCTTGTTTTGTATTATGTGTTAAAATTAGGTTTTTTTGTGGGGTATCTGGGTGTCTCAGTTGGTTAAGCATCCATCTCTTGGCTTTGGCTCCGGTCATGATCTCGTGGATTGTGAGTTTGAGCCCCATGTCAGAGTCCACGCTGACAGTGTGGAGCCTACTTGGGATTCTCTCTCCCTCTTTCTCTGGCTCCCTCCCACTTGTACTCTCTCTCCCTCTCAAAATAAATACACATTCTTTTAAAAATTAGGGTATTTTTGTTAGTCATTGTTTTAGATTTCTCCAGAGAAAGAGAACCAGTATGTAATATATTATATATATCCATGTATATAAAATAAGGAATTGGCTTTCACAATTACGGGCACCGGCAGGTCCAAATCTGAAGGGTGGAGAATGGGCCGGTAGGCTGGAAACCTTCATAAATGGCTGAAAAACTTGTTGTACAATGTGAGATACAAACTCATATTAATATCCTATCACATGCATTTTATATATGTATTATATTAAATATGAATGAATACATAATGAAATTTATGTATATTTTATAGTTACATCTATAAATATATATTATACTTACACCTGTATGTTTTAACTTATCACTTTCTAATATTGTTACACCCTCATGAAGTGGTAAGGATATTAGCACATTTATAATGTTTGCTGTATATTTATTCACCTAGTACTCATTTCTATTAATTATTTTAGTAATGATTCAATAATTGATTCATCAGCATTAAATATTCATATTAGAAATCATGTTAAAGACGATGAGTAAAACTGAAATCTCACTTCCCCATTCCTTCTCTCCTCAGTGGTTTATTTATCTTAGTCATGTTCGTCATCTCCACTCTGTTGAGATTCATTTTATTTAAAATATATTTCATGAAGTGATCTCCAAATAATAGTGAATGCTCAGCACTGTTACTTTGCCAAGCATCTTAATTTTTTCTCTTGATTGTTGGACTTGGTCACCATTTTTTTTTCTTTAAAAAACAAAAACAAAAACAAAAAATATAATATATTTATATACTATTAGAATAATTTTCCCATTAGTTTCTTCCTTGTGGTTTTGAATATTTTCATTGTTACTGAGTTTTCCGACAGCGACTTCTCATCCTAATTCCTCCTTATTGTAACACACGCATACAATCATAAACATATCATCATAATGACTTGACTTTTTTCCAATAGCTCTACGAATAGCCAATCGTGTAAGTCAGAATGCATCACATAGACAAGTCTTTCTGTCAGTTGTCCCATTATTTTTTCCTCATCTTCATAAATGCAAATTACACGTGTTTGAGACTTTCCTTTTCTGTCTTATATATTTAATATTTTATTTATAACTACAAGCTTTGTGCACTTTTCTATATCATTTTACTTTTAAAAAACTTATTCTCAGGGTGCCTGGGAGGCTCAGTTGGTTAAGCATCTGACTTTGGCTCAGGTCATGATCTCATGGTTAGATTCGTGAGTTCGAACCCCGAGTCGAGGTCAGTCCTGACAGCTCAGAGCCTGAAGCCTGCTTCCGATTCTGTGTGTGTGTCTCTCTGTCCCTCCCCTACTTGTGATGTCTCTCTCTCTTTCTCAAAAATAAATAAACATTTTTAAAAAATTAAGAAGCTTATTCTCTATGTCTGCTTCTTTTTAGTAGGAATATATTCTCCATTCTGGGGCTCCAAATATTGTTTTTATTGATGCACCCAGGGTTTTTGTTTTGTTTTGTTTTATTTTCTTTTGTTATGTTTTTTCATCACCATCCTGTGCTATCTAGAATGCCTTATGGTTCTTCTCAGATTTTATTTATTTATTTTATTTTATTTTAGCTTTTGACCTTTTATTTGAGCTCTTGTTTCTATCTTTAATTTTTGATATCATTTTACACTGTGTATTTTCTGTGCCTTTTGGTTCTTACTGTATGTTTTATATTATGTAGGCAGAGGTTCTTATATGCTTTTATTCACTCATCCTTAGGAGTAACTCGAAGACTTGATTTTGGGTTTGGAGTAAAATAAAGGAGCAAACTTGTGATTTGAGATGCTAGGAAAACTGCATATAACTAATATTCTCAGAATTTTTATCTTATTTATTTTTCCAAAACTCTGTTTCTTACTATGCAATCTGCCCTGGTAGTACATCTGTGATCATAGCTCTCAGCATTTGCTATATCCTCTATCAGAAGAATCAACAGAGCTCTGCATGTCCCGTGTTTTCTGTTTCATTTCTGTTTTGCTGTTGGGTGGCAATTTAGCTTTATTTATTTCTTCTTCTTCACCTGGCTGTAATTGGCAGCTGCTGTTCTCTTCTCCACACTGTCACCTGCCACACTGAGAGCTTGCATCTTTGTCAAGAGGCTGTGCTGCATGCCTCCTCATCGAGTTCAACCCTTTCCCAAACTTCACCTTTGAAAATAAAGGCCGGCATTATGGAGTCTGCCTCTGTCTGAGACCTTTAGATGCTTCTTTCTTTGCTCAGCATCACCATCTCTGACTGGGTCCATATATCCTCAAATTAACTTTGGATAATGATCCAGGGCTTCTGTAGAGGCTTATTTCATTCATAGATATTTTTCTCTGCTTTTTGTTCTATGTGTTTTTAAAGAAATACACCATACAGTATGTCAATGGGTGCAAAGCTTTTTAATACAGTAAAAGTTAACACTTTGACCTCATTTTATTGAGATGATTGTTGTGACAAAATGAAGAGAAGTTTAGAATGGGAGAAAAAAAGAAAATTTAAAGCTCAAAATTTAAAGCTCACTAAAAAATTACAAGTCACCTTTTTTAGAAGAGAGAAATTAATCTGTAAACATAAGTTTCAAAAGGGCAAGGGTTTTATCTCTTCTACTCACAGTTTTAGACCCAACACTAAAAAATAGAAACACTCAATAAAGTTATTCTAAATGAATGAATGCGTTTGTTTTACTTTTTTCAAGTATAAGTTAGAACTCTTTAGTATTTTCAGAAAATAATTATTTAATCAATGTAAAGTATGAAATTCATTGGGTAACAATATCATAATTTCATAGGACCCTCAAAGAGAATTTCTAAAAAAGCTATACATAGTAAATAATCAGTTTCTAATGGAGATAATACACTGGCCCGACATCCATTAATCACTCGCCTATTAGCCTTCTCTTTATTGCTTTCTTGGAAATAACTAGAATTTTGTTTGGGGAAGGGTGTCGAATCCTTGATTTGTAGTCATTCCTTAAAGATGTTTATTTATTTATTTTGAGGGAATGTTGCAGAGGGAAAGGGAAAGAAGAAATCCCGCGGAGATCCATGCTCAACAGGATCCCAAGTCAGGGCTTGGTTTCAAGATGGTGAAATCACAACACGAGCTGATATCAAGAATTGGACACTTAAGCAGCTGAGCTCCCCAGGCACCCCTGTGGTCAGTTACTTTTTAATACGCTATCCCAAGCCACCATCCCTAATTTTAATTAGCTTCTTAAATTCAGTTTTATTTTCCCTTTTTAAAAAAGTGATTTTGGGTATACAAAGTCACCAGCTTCCAATAGTATTAGAGTCTGAATTAAGTTTTTGTTTCCTGTTGACCATTCATCATACATCTTGCACCAGTGATACATCTAAATACACTATAAAAATCAAGTGCAAGTATCTCTGTTCGTCACTGTAATAATTTAGGAAGAATATATATTAGATACTTTTTTATAAATAGGTAAAAATACAGGTCTTCAAACAAATAAAAATATTTTTTTAAAAAATTGAGAAAAAATTCTTCAGTTTTCTGACTGCACATACAGACTTACCTACAGGACTGGTTACCTCTGAGGCTTTGTGGCTCAAAGATGGCTACTCTCTTGCTACCTCTTCATGTGGTTGTCCTTCTACACATGGGCACCGCTGGTGTCACTCCGTAGGTCTTCATCTCCTCTCCTTAGGAGCACCAAGCATACTGAATTAGGGCCCACTTTATGGCCTCACTTTAACCTACTACGTCTTTGAGGGCCATATTTGGGAATATCCAAATAAAATCACATCTGAAGTACTGGGTGTTAGAGCTTCAACATATGAGTTTAGCAGATGGAGAAAAGCAACAGTATGTGACAGTGCGTAAGATATTTTTCTAATTGTTGTCCTGAAAATCAGCATCTGTGAGGGAAGAAGGAGCAGGACCAAGCAGTGAAAGAATGTGAGTTGCCGTACTGCAGGCCTGAATGATGGCCTTGGACTACCCCAGGAGGAGCTTTAAGGCATTATGCTTCCCCCATCAGAGCCGTTGTGCCTTGGGTCAGACTGACCAGGCTTTATAATCTGATTTGCGAACCTCAAGGAATGTGTTTTTTATTTGCAGTAGAGACATTTTCTCATGCGGCTAAGAGCAAGTGGCCGTCTGCTGACACCGCCCCCAGCAATTGAGGCACCAGGGCCTACCCGAAAGCCAAATACGGTGGCGCGTCACCTCGCTCATCACATTATTCTTCCTGCTAGGCCCCTTCTCATTTAAGTTTAAGCAGATTACGTTTACAGGTGAAATTTCCCAGGGAGAATCCAATATACGAAAACATTGATTTAAGGTTTCAAAAATACTCAACTTTTTTTTTTTTTTTTTAACCAATGAAGAGGAAAGCAAAAATATTTCAGGTTGTTAAATAACATAATGGAGATGTAATTTCTTTAGTAATATTTAGTCTAAAAAGTGCATTCATATTATTTACAAAGTCATTTCTAGTGTATCAATAGTTTTTGTACTAGAGAGAATCAAAATCTAGATTCGATTAAAAAAACAGTTATTTCATTAGGTAATCAGCATAGCTAGAGGTAAAGAATTTTCTGCCATTGTGCATGACTCACAAATTCTGAAATAAAGCCTCAAATAGCATGAAGGATTTGTTTTCATATCCCCTTAAGTCATTTCTTATTATCTCTTGGCAATTTTTCTAAGACCAATCAGCACTGAGCTCTCAATTCTGAAAACAGCAGGGTCTTTGCTTGGAATTCCCAGCACATAATTAATGGGTCAGTTGCAAATACAAAGCAGACTCAGTTTGTATTATCTACAGACAGTTTGGAGTGGCAGGTGTTTTACTACTTCCTTACATCTCTAATCATTCTTGGCTTGATGCTTTAATGCCTGAAACTACATATAATGACAATTCCTGTTGTGAAAATGCCACGGAAACATTAGAAGGCGAAGGCATATTTGCAGAGATCACAGAAAATAGTGAGAAAAAGTCAGTACACTTCTACCTAATTGGCCTAGACTGTGATTTTTGTAGTAGGAAGAACACAATGGGAAGTTCTGAGGAAAGATTTATTTTCTCATCCTATAATTAATAGAGAAAAGAGTTAAATTGCCTCTTTCAGTGTCAAATTTCTAATGACGTATATTCAGAATACTGGGAGATAAGGCAATGTAGTCAGTTTCACTATAATAAAATCGAATACTCAATAGTGGTGAATTTGATCAGTGTGCTCATGAGTAGAGGTACTGTGTACTGTCATGCGTTCAAACTTCTCAAGCTATTTGTTCCTTCATATGATGTATTCAGTTTCTTTCTTTTTCAGCTTAGTCTGTCAATTATTAAATGACATCTCTTCTTTTTAACCTCCTTTTTTGAAATATATTGTTGGAGGATTGCTCTGTTATCTCCCCCCAAATAAATGCTAATTAGAGAAGATGATCATGAGGTTATAGATACATGCATGCATGTAAGGAGTTAGTGAAATTTAACACTTATTGTCATACAACTTTTATAATGCTTAGCTCTAAAAGTATTTGGTGAAAGTTATTGCAAACAAGAGTTAAATTCTTTCAAAGCAAAGGACATTTGGTTCAGGTCAGCTTTCATAAACATACATGTGGATTTTAACTCTCCTGGATAAAGGACTTAATTATAGTTTGTGGACATATTTACTATGGTTGGCTTAGACATCATAGTGATAGTTACACTGACTTCACAAACATAAATATAACAACTATCATATTTACAAAATCGCAGTATGTGACCCATTGCTTATGTTCATTGTGGGCCAGCTGAGATACCAAAGTGAATACACAAATTATAATTTGACAGAGTTCATAAATAGCACTAAGATATCTTTCCACTATAAACAAGAGGTAGTAATGTACACCATTTATAAAAAATGAAAAGTGTTCTCGATACGAAGAAGAAACTGAGCTTAGAATTTTGACCTTGATTAAGTAAATGATCCTCTACCAACATAACTTTCAAGTAAACACGCAAACTCTGTTTAACTGTGTTCTTACTGGTTCCATTATAATACGTTTCTATGCTCTATGGTTTTTCTCTACGTGTAAAACACTTATTTCCTCAAAATGGCATTTTGTCCAGAAATGTGAAAAAAAATCCAAAGTCCTTTGGTTTCTACCCTATGTACTACAAAGGTTTAACACAAAATCATTTCATTTGCTTAATCTTTCCATGAAATTACAAATGTTGAAAACTATACTGTTTTGATTAAATGTTCTACATATCATCTTGGGCATTTACATTTTACTAGCTGAGCAAAGATAAGTGAGAGAGAGAAAAAAAGAACCTTTACTGACATGCAACCAAATGATCAAAAGTATAGATTTGAGCAATAATAAAGAGCTATAGCTTCAGGTGTATCTTAGATGTTAAACTTGACTGAAGGAATAACTCCCCTTTGCTTTCCCACTCGGTTGCCTGAGACACTAATTCTCAGCTCCGAAGATTATCTCACACTCCAGTGGCTTTGGTGCCTTAGTATAATCATCCACTGTGAACTTTTTCCGCACTTCACAGATACGCTGTGGGGAACAGAGCAGTCATAAAGGATAAAAAGCTATAAAAGGCTAGAGCTGGCTTCATCATAATAGCTACTATTTAGATTTCAAACAAACTCCCACAAATTTTATTTTAAGCAGACTTTAAAAAGAATGCAGATTTGCCATCTAGGGATTCCCCATCCCTGCCCCAACTCTGTTCTCTCAAGATAAGTTCACTGGCTCTTGTGTGGTCGCATACTGTGTGTAAAGGTGTCGAATGGCTTCTTGCTTCTTCAATGTTGGCAAAAGCAATTTAATCAAAATGTGACAAAGCATCTTGAAATTTATATTTAAAAAGAACGTGCAATAATTCTCCAAAAAACATCCAACAAGATGTAGGGGAAGAGTTTCCAACAAATATATTTTGTTGGGGAAGTAGCGGAAGAGTTTAAATTAAAGTAGAGGAAGAGTTTCCAACAAATACATTACTACTATTCCCACATAACTTTAGAGTTCACCAGTAATCAGAATCTTAAATGGATTTTATCTTATTATTTATCTGTTTGTTTGTTTGTTTGTTTATTTATAGTGGTGGAGGGGAGAGAGCATGAGTGGGGAAAGTACAGAGAGAGAGAGCAGGGGAGAGAGAGGATCCCAAGCAGGCTCCACATCATGTTTGGAGTCCGACTTGGGGCTTGATCTCACAACCATGACATCATGAACTGAGCCACAATCAAGAGTCAGATGCTTAACATCCAGGCTTTCCAAATGATTAAATGCATTTTTTTTATTTTTTTTAACGTTTATTTTTGGGAAGCACAGAGACAGAACGTGAGTCGGGGAGGGGCAGAGAGAGAGGAAGACACAGAATCCAAAACAGACTCCAGGTTCTGAGCTGTCAGCACAGAGCCCGACGAGGGGCTTGAAATCACAGACTGCGAGATCATGACCTGAGCTGAAGTCGGACGCTTAACCGACTGAGCCACCCAGGTGCCTCTGATTAAACGCATTTTAAGTAAAATTATGTTCTTAAGTATTTATGTATTACTTAATAGGTTTCTAAGCTATTTATGTATTACATAATAAGTTTCTAAGCTTAGTTCATACCTACTGGTAATGAAAGTAAATGTATGTTTTCACTCTTTCTTGTATTAATAATAGTGCGAAAAATATTTATACTGCCAAATTATGTAACTAGAGACCTTCAGGAGAATCATCTGCAGAATTGTTAAGAGCGATTGAAAACTGCAGTAAGTGGTGCTGGGTGACTCACTTGCTTAAACATCTGACTTTGGCTCAGGTCATGATCTTGTGTTCCTGGGTTCAAGCCCCACGTCCGGCTCTGCTGAGAGTGCAGAGCCCGGAGCCTGCTTCGGATTCTGTGTCTCCCTCTTTCTCTGCCCCTCCTCCACTCACACTCTGTCTCTTTCTTTCTCTCAAAAATAAATAAAAACATTAAAAACATTTTTAAAGTACAGTAATGTCTTCTATCAGAGTTTCTATGTATGCAATACATAATTAATGCAACCAAAGAGTAAACAATACTACGAAAAACGATCCCTTTTATCTATAATATACTTTTATATCTAAGAAATATACAAACCTAGTTGAAGTAAAGTTTAAAATTTGACCAAAAGGAATAGCAGAATGCCTGAATAAATGAAGAGATCTATCACTTTGTTGAAAAGAAGTATTTAAATATTATAATACATGTTCCCCCAACTTACATATCATCATCCATTCTAAGTTGATTTTAGAATCATCTTGTATTTTAGAATCATTTTAATAATACCCATGAACATATATAAAATGTATTTTAATGTGTATAATAAAAAGATTGAATTCAATTTATGAATAACAGATTGAGGCATTCTTTTCCACTAAATGTCAGCTAAATTTGTTTTTACACCTTCTCTTTTTTTTCCAAAGGTATATTTGTACGTGCATGAAGCAATCATCATGTTTTAATGCTTTTGATTTCATGATATACAATTTTTGCCTTTTAATTAAGTCCCTTTTCATTGTATTATTTTTCAATATGTTTGTGACAGTGTTGAGAAACACTTGTCAGACATTTTGTGGAATGTCCTCAGGTGAGGGTTGTCTGATGTGTTTTGTGATTAGGCGAGGGTACGGGTTTTGAAGAGACAAATAGCCATTCTCATGACATTATCTTCATGGTACATGCCAACAGCAGGAGTATTACTATTTATGTTGACCTTGATCATTTGTATTATTATTTTTGTCGTGTTTCTTCCGCTGTCAGGTTAGTCCCTTTTGTCTTTAGGAGAAAATCCCTGTGCGCAGCCTACACTTAATAGACAGAAAGTATTGCTCCTTCTTCCAGAGAGGGCACTGTCTATATAAACTATAAGGATATTTTCTCCTGTATGAATGATTCGTCCACTCTATTCTTTTTTTTTCAATCATTTACTTATATCAATAATATATTATTTATGTCACTTCTCAAATTCTTCCAACAAAGAAAAAAAAAAAACACATGTTCCTGTGTCCCTTGACATACCCCCATTATTGTGAGTTTTAGGTGTTTGGGGCACTTTCTCACTATCTGACTCAACTTACATGTCCTTTTCCCATCCCTGGAATCAGACATTTCTCCAAGAAATTCTGTTTTTTTGTTTTTGTTTGGAAATGGCATTAGAAAACAAGACCTGGACTCAAGAACTAGTTGCTTTGAGGGTGTTCTGTTTCCAGATCTCAGTTCAGAGAGCAAGCAAACTTACTAGCCCATGTATGTATGTATATCCATAAATATCCCTATACCAGTTCATATTAAGTCACTACAAGTTTGTACTGATGCCTTCCTCTGTAAGCTAGTACCACATGGATTACTCTGGCTTTCCTGCATCTTGTCAGCACTATGCCACCTCAGCAGTGAAAAATCTAGTCCCCTTCATATGTCATTTTTTCCTTAATTGTTCAACTCCAGTATATATGTTTTGAGAATTGTTAAATTCATGGGAAACAACTTTATCAACAACAGGACAATATTTATGCACCTGTTGCCTTTAGTCATACAATATTCGCTCGTTTCCAGGTATTTAATTTAGCACCATTTTCCCCCACCCATTTCAATTAGGCTACTTTACATATATGCAACACAATCAGATTATTTGTCACAGTTTTTATTCCATCCCAGAATATCCTGACTTCTTAAAAAATTTTATAAAGATATGCAGACTTTAAAGTTCATTCTTTGTGCTCTACAGTTCAACGGGTTTGACAGACCAGAGTTACGTACCATAATCACACAGAATTCCTTAACCACCATAAAACATCCCCTGTGCTTCACCTTCTGCCTCCCTACACTCCTGGCAATTACAGATCAATTTATCTCCTCTGTAAATTTGCCTTTCAAAATGTCATATAAATGGAACTGTATAGAGTATGTAGCTTTCTTCAGACTATCTTCTTTAAATTATCAATATGCAATTAAGACTCATCCATTTCTTTTTATGGCTTTGAAGCTCATATCTTTTTGTTGTTAATTAATATTTCACTGAAAAGATGTACCACAGTTTGTTAATCAATTTCCTTGTGTTTGAGTTGAAGTGTTTGTATATTTCACGATACAAGTTCTTTATCAGATATATTATTTTAAATATTGTACCGTGGAAACACAGAGGTCTCCACCTCGCCTTGAGAAGAAGGTGTCTTGAAACTCTTGTTACTTGGGGCAGTTCTGCCCTGTTTCCAGATAAAACTTAGGGTGCAGTGGCCCACCCACCCAGGTGGAAGCCACGACCAAAGCCATGTGCCACAAAACCATTGGATTCCATTTGAACTGTCCAATATATACCTGGGTGGTGTGACCAGTCAGTGCCAAACCACTTGCTATACTTTAATATGATAGCATGACTACACAGTTCCAGAGATATTTCTGGTACACTCAGGTTGGTTCTGTTTAGTGTCATTTTTCTGTTCCAAACTTGGAGGGCCTTGGTGTCCAAATGTCCATAACCCACAGTAAGCCATGTAAACCCACGTCAAATCTGAGAATAACTACCCATGACTCTCATGGTGATATTTCTGGGAAATTTCTGATCATGAATCTGATGGGCTACCTATGTAGTTTGACACAAAAAAAAAATACCAACATTGAATGTTATTAATATTGCATGTCACAGGCCAGGTTTCTGGATCAATTTTGGTAATATCAGATGGATTTTAAGAATGCTAGTCCCAGCTTGACCCTACTTAATGAATTTTGTAGTTCCTTCCAGTCTTTTCCCTGGAGTGGTGACACCCGCGTTGGTGATCTTGATGAGCTAGCGAGTAGTGGCTGCCTATTTACCCAACAGTTGGATCCCTTTGTCAGGCCAGAGTGAGTGAGACCACTGTAAGTAGGTGTTTCCATCAGGTGTCCATCTCATGACCCTACCCTAGGGGAGCAACAAAAATCTAAAGTAAAAAATACGGGGGCGCCTGAGTGGCTCAGTCACTTAAGCGTCCGACTTCGGCTCAGGTCATGATCTCATGGTTCATGAGTTCAAGCCCAACATCAGGCTCTGTGCTGACAGCTCATAACCTGGAGCCTGCTTCGGATTCTGTGTCTCCCTCCTTCTCTGTCCCTCCCCCACTCATGCCCTGTCTATGTCTCTCAAAAATAAAATAAACATTAAAAAAATCTTTTAAAAAATAAAATAAAATAAAGTAAAATATATGGATATTTAGTAGGAACTCGTATGGGTAACTCTTCTCCTTCTATGACAATTACACTTAATGGCCTGATATTTGGATATTAATGTGGCTGCAGCTTTATGAATCTAAACAAATTGTATGTAACATACATTTTTGCCAGGGCAGGCAGCCTCGGTAGCACTGCCAGACCAGAACTCCCACCTTCTCCCCTCTCTCATGTGTGTGTGTCCCATTTCAAGTATGATGCATTTCGACTAGTCCGACCCGAAGCAAGACAATGGGAATTGTGTAGTTCCTCCTCACCTAGGGGGGCAGAATAACTCGCCCATCCCAGCACGATGGCCCTTTGCAAATTCCAATAGACAACTCCTTTCCCAGGAAGGATGGGGCTTGGTGTTGTCAGCAGAAAAGCATGTTGATCCACAGCGGATGTCAGGGTAATGGCTGTTTCCTGTGACTCAAAATTTCACAATATCGGGTGACTTTGCAGGGGTTGGTATGTGGGGCAACAAGCCCTACGAGTCGGTCATTTTAATATACTAAAGTGGGGGGGCAGTCCACCTGGACAAGGTGATTTTATGTTCATAATTTAATATGCTGCTTTAATATTCTGTCTCTCTACCAACCTGATGCTTAGGAAATAGGAGAGATGGAACCTCCATTAATGTCATTTTCTTTTGTTCCATCTCGCACATCATGACTTTTGCATTGTGACTTCTGATTACTGCATAGTTGATGAGGTGATCATTACTCAGCTTCTCTAATTCCCTAGCGGTGGCAGGCTGGTTTGCACAGTGATGGGGAACTTTGATTAGGCCAGATGCAGTGTCCACACAAACCAAGGGATACTTGGTTTAGAACACTCACTTGCAGTGAGGGAGCCAATATGTTCAACTTGCCAGTCCCTTACTGGTGGAGAACTTTGGTAGATGGCCCAGGTTCATTTGGCAGTTGCCTTGGATGTTGTTTTAAACACACAGGACAAGTTACTGCATTAAACTTGCTACTGTATTTCAAGAGCCGTCAGCATCCTTGGCAACACACCGTCTCATCTGGGCGCTGCAGTGACCACTCTGTCTATGCACCAATCTGCTGTATCTGCTGAAAAGTCAGGTGCTAGGACTCATTCCCAAGCTAAGGTATCAGTTTCTTTATTGCCAGGGGGTATCAATGCCTTATATGTTGGGCACAAAAACTGTGAGGCCTGCCTTGAGTTCTGAATTGATATATGATTGATATCCAGAAGGTTTGACTGAATGATGTATTTGGCACACCACCTCTTAAAAGCTATACGGATTACCTCCACAAAATGTTTTAATATGGAATAGTAAAGTGTGATTCTGTTTTTAACAATTTCAAAACAGACACGGATAGTGATTTTACATGCCAATTGTTCTAGGATAAAACATGAAAACTGGCTTACTGAGTACTTAGCATATGCTCACAAATAAAAAGTGTTTCTAGGGATTGGTCCTACTTTCAAAACTTTGTAACACTCTCTTCTGGAGCATAAAACCTAAAATTGGACAAGAGATCTCTATGCAAATAATAATAATAAAGAACAGAGTTTGAGAAATTACATGAGAAGCACACGGTATAAGGAATTCAGTCCATGAACAGGTAGCATCTGAGCAGAGAGTTAAGGAGAAGCCTTTGAGGTTACTGAGACTAAAAAATTAGAATTGATTGGTGAGAGGATATTGTATTTCATGAAAAGTAAAACACAGGAGGATACAGTCACGCATCTTATGAGATAAGGTAGACTTGATTTTGATAATTTCAAAATGCATAAGTGAAAAACACAAGCAGACTGACCAAGGAGTTTTAGACTAGGATTTAACTGAGTGAATCAAAGTTCACAATTTTCATGAAAAATAAATAACAAAAACATCATAAAAGTTTCAAAATAGCTCACAATGATATCTTCTGCACTTGAAAAGATTATAAAAGTGGTGTTTTTTTAATCATAAACACCCCAAGAGCCTACACTTCATTTTATGTCTGATTACAATAATATCTGCATGTATAATTCTCCATTGGCAGTAACAGATTGGTTTCAGAAAGCAAGAAATTAACAGCAAACAAAGAAAACACATTCAAATCCCTTGCTACTAAAATCAATAAACTGACCAATTTTAAAGCTGAGCTGTTTTATTATGTAGTAATGAAGTTTATTTAGATTTTTGGCAACCGCATTATAGCTCGGGGATTTATCAACCCCTCTAAAACAAGGGCATTTACATACTTCTTTAACTAACCCAATTAGTCTTCAGACAGAAATATCCATTTTTTTCCTTTGAATATTTAGTTTTTAAATCTTAAGTCTGTTCACTCTTCTTAGTCTTACTGAGTAATTAGGACTTTTATTTTAGTGTTTGATAGCAGAAAAAAATACTAACAACTTTTTTATAGTTCTAGTATACATTTTCTTAAAAAAATAACATCATTAAGTGTCTGGATTTAGTTCTATTAAATCAACTCAACTAAATTTTAATTTATTAGCATCACAAGCACACATTATTGGCAAGAGCTAGAAACCAGAAAAATAATGATTTTACAGGTTAAAACATAAACAAGAGTTCCTATCCCTCCTAATATTGTAAGACTGTCATATATTTGTTATTCCAATCTATCATGATTTTATAGTGGATAATTAGGGCTTTATGAAGAAACAAAGTCTAAAATTGTTTTAAAGTAATATTATCACAAAGTAAATGTAATCATTCAAGCTGGATCACTAAATATGGATGTATTGCATAGCACTGAGTACATAATCAAGTATGTAGCTACCGCATGGGGAATCTGGTTTCTATCATTGAGGTTTTATTGACACTTATTATCACATCTCTGGAAAGATGAAAAGTTACCCCAACCTAGTCAGCCATGTCAGTAGACCAAAATTATCCCCGTTTCTCTCCTTTTTCTGCATCATTGTCCTGGCTTAATATTTTGAAACACTTAGCTTTGCTGTTGTCATGTATTTTATTTTTTATCTGTTTCTTATCTACCTTTCCACTGGGTGGCTAGGCAGAGAATTTTGTGTTAACGTCTAACCTGAAGACTGGAGCCCATTGTCTACCAGTTTTGGCCCAACAGGTATCTTTATTACCAAGCCTTAAGGGAATCTACAATGATCCTGACATTTGTTGGATCTTATTGATTTTTAATGATAATCCTGTGGTTTAAAGTCCATTTTAGGGGCGCCTGGGTGGCTCAGTCGGTTTAGTCCGACTTCGGCTCAGGTCATGATCTCACGGTTTGTGAGTTCAAGCCCCGCAGTGGGCCCTGTGCTGACAGCTCAGAGCCTGACTCCTGCTTGGGATTCTGTGTCTCCCTCTCTCTCTCTGCCCCTCCCCCACTCATGCTTTGTCTCTCCTGCTCTCAAAAATGAATAAAACTTTAAAAAAATCCATTTTATCTCCATTATCTCAATGAAGAAGTGAAGGCTCGCAAACCTTGTGTGTTGGGTCCCAGGATAACTTGCAATCTAGCAGATGATACAACATATAAACATATAAAAAGACAAATATAAAAGAATTATAAGAATATCCAGTGATGGAAGTTAACTAGACTTATTATGGTGATCATTTTACATTATGTACAAATTTCGAATCACTATGTTGTACACCTAGAACTAATATATTGTTTTACGTCCTTTATAACTTAATAAAAAATAAAAAGATAATCAGTTTCAAAATGAATCAAGAAATAAAATTTAAAATAAGCAAATAGTATTTTTTCATTATTAGATTTATAAGAGTAAAAGGTTTAAAAAATCTGGTTTTGGTGACCGTGGTAAAATCAGAATTCTCATTTATTCAGTTATGGAAGTAGTCATCAGTACAACTTTTGGGAAGTTTTTGGAAGTATTTGGAAGGAATATTTCAAAATTCTCATAAAAATAGAAAAAAAATTGTAGCCTTTCACCGAGTAGTTTCACTTCTAGACATATTTCCTGTACTACCTTCACAAAAGCATATTATGTATATTTATGAGCAACTGAAAATTATGTAATTTTATTAAAAAACAAAATGATAATATAATTGAAGTCATTACTTATATGAAATGTTATTTAAAATTTTAAAAAGGAAACAATAGATTTAATGTGTTTTTATAATTCAAAAACAAATGGTTATATTTAAGACACAAAGTGAAAAGAAAGCTTAAGTTTCCAATGAAAGAAACTTTCTATTTTTATTCAGTAACAAATATTTCCTGTCCTTTGGATTTTATAAGAAGTGCATATCTTGTATTATTTGTAAATAGTTATAGAAAAAACATATCTCAAAATAATACATACAAACAAATGTGTGATCTTAAATTAGATTGCTAATCTATGTACTACTAATTATACTACACTGGTTCTTACACTGAAGTAAAATGAAGAACCTGGAAGAAATAATAAATCTCTAATGTATATGTATATAATACATACACATATTCTCATATGCATATATTCTTATATGCAGATTTTATGTGTATATATTTGTGTATATATACATTCTTACATGTATGTGTATGCGTGTACTCTTAATGCTGGAATTTGTAAGACGTAAGAGTGCCAAAACCACAATGTATTGAGTGATTCAATAAATGACATAGAGGTGCCTAAAAATATGACATACATGACAGTTTATCTGCAGTTTGGATTAATATAAAATTAATTATAAACATATAAAGTTCTATTCAAAGAATTAGACCTATTTACAAATATTCAGTTATGTGACTTTTTTTTTTTTTTTTTTTTTTTTTTTTGAGAGAGAAAGAGATGTGAGCAGAGGAAGAGAAGAGAGAGAATCCCAAGCTGGCTCTGTGTCATCAGTGCAGAGCCTGAGGCGGGGCTCCATCTTATGAACCAAAGTGTGAGATCGTGACCTGAGCCGAAATGAAGAGTCAGGTGCTTAACTGACCTAGCCACCCAGGCGCCCTGTGTTATGTGACTTTTAAAATGTGAGCTTTCTTTTCCCCTAAAAGATGGGTTCAATTATTTCACATTAGAAAGTCGTATACATTGCTGGCAAAATTATAAGGCATATGATTTACTCATATCTGTATAAGTATTATCATTTTAATATATTCTCACAACTATTTTAGACTTTATTAAATCTTTAATCTTTATCAAACAGTAGATCTTATTTTGAATCTTTTTACCGACAACATTTTAAAAAAAATGGATAAACTTTAGTAAATTTATAGAAGAGAATACTAATTAAAAAAAATGGACCTAATTAGAAATACAAATCTGTTTTCTTACTTAACATTTCTTATTATCTTCAATTCTTCCTGTGGACTCAAGTTGCAATGAGTGTCATTTCCTTTATCCAATTCGTTGAATAATCCATTTCCCTTCCTCCTTCCTTGTACAATTTTTCATATTATATCTCTATTTTGTAGGCCCAACAATACGACTTTATGGATACTGTTTCTTGCAATATTTTGTGGTTTTAAATTGGTTCAGAGAAGCAATGAGAAGAAAAATGTTATTATACTGTCTTTTACAACTATGTACATCAACATAGTGACTTTGATAACTATTTTAGAAAATTGTCTTGCTTTAATTTAAAATTTTAAATAAACATATAAAAACAAAATTGTATCTCTCAAGTATATTAGAGAATAATTTAAATATTCATTTGATAGGTAAGCTTACTTTTTGGTTACTATATAAAAACTTAAATATTTATAATCAATTTTTCAGAAAATCACTATTCCTTGTTAGTAATCAGCAGAGATAAAGCTCACTAATTTAAATTAAATGTACTTTTTAAAGTGTTACAGGTACATATTTATGTGTTGTCCATGAATTCTAAAGGTCTTTTCCAGCTTTATCATTCAGTGTATGTAAATGTTAATATAAAATTAAAGCTGCAGTTTGCTAACTTTACCTAAAAACTGAGGATTCCACATACCTTTTATAATCACTTTCACTCTCCCAATGCCAACACTGAATTTTAACTTGGTTTGATTCTGAGAATTTTGAGGTATACATGACTCTTTCTTTCTCCGGATACAAATAAATACCACTTTAAATGGAGCATGAATTCGAAATTTCGCTACTAGGCTCACAGCTTTAGAAAACATTTGGGAAGTTTGACAGCAACCTGTTTAAGTGCTGGTGGAGTTTGCAAAACTCAAGGAGCTGTGAAAGTCTGAGATTGAAAGCATTTCCTGTGAACTGCTGGGGGAAGATTGGGCAGTTTCACACACTTCGAATACAGTTATGACTCGCAAGTCTTCGGTCAGGCAGCATTATTCAGGTGCAAAATTTCTTTTATGTTTAAGCTGAGAGACCTGTTGTTTCATGTTGTTTGTGTTTTCACGTTGCTATTATGAACTAATAAAGTCTTTGGGTATAAAGTTGGATAATGTCATTAAGAAATGTTAATAAAAGCAATACACTTTTAAAGTTGTGTGTAAATACGTGAGAGGTGCTTATTGTACTGATGTGTAAGAAAATGTTGTTTTCCTTTCCGTTTTCAATCTTTGGCAAAGCACTGAGATTCCGTTCTGAAATAAGCAGCATGTATTGTCACTTATCTCTTCAAATCTGCTCTGCGGCATGCCTGCACACGCAAACCGTATCTTCCAGGGTACCTTTTGATGCATGAAGCGCATGGGAAAGTGCTACTTAGCCATTAGAAAGCTTCATTTTTTCCTTTAAAGAAAGCAATTTATAGCGTTTCAATTTTAAATGCTTGATAGTGGCTGAATCGTGTTCTCCCTATTAAAGTAAAAACTATTAACAAATAAGTTCTCCTTTAAAAAAAGGAAAGCCGACAAGAAGCCATTTATTTTACCAGAGTTTGAGGATTATTTCCTGTACTCCCCAGAGACACGAATATGCTTATTTTCTAGTTTTCATGAAAATCTTGCTCTCCTGCCACTCAGAATCTATATTATGAAGATGCTTGCATTTTTAAAGCAGTGTCTATATACCCACAAGCTAAAATAAGTTCTTTATAACTCAATCTGAAATAAAAATTCTAATAGTCTTTGAATGAATTCAGAATTCTTTTTGTATGAAGATAATTAAAAATAATGAGAGTTATAAACTGAAATTCCAGCCTGGAAGGACAGTGCTTCACATTCCATGAAAGCTATCTTATAATTTCTTTCTTTCTTTCTTTCTTTCTTTCTTTTTTTTTTTTAACGTTTATTTACTTTAGACAGAGAGACAGAGTGTGAGCAGGGGAGGGGCAGAGAAAGAGAGAGACAGAGAATCTGAAGCAGGCTCCAGGCTCCGAGCTGTCAGCACAGAGCTTGACGCAGGGCTCAAACTCACAGACCGTGAGATCATGACCTGAGCTGAAGTCGGTGCTTAACAGACTGAGCCACCCAGGCGCCCCATAAAGGATTTTAAATATATATTGAAACAAAGTATAATCATGTGAACACTGATGAAATATACAGGGAAATATTGATGATATATGTCTTAGTAGCTCCCAAGTTTAGTGAATATCATCTAAAGACACAAACAATGATTTTCAGCCTTAGTGCATGCACTGGTAGTTGTTGTTTGTCACATCTTCAGTGACTAGTATTAGTAAAAGAGAAGTTATTGATGAAAAACGTGAGTTCCATTACTTCACCTTTTTTTTTTTTTTTTTTGAAGACATTTACCAACTCTCAACTCAGAGGAATGGCATCAAAGCAAAAATAGAATCTCACGGGTTGGAAAGTTAGTAAATAGAATTAGTGCTGCCAGCTAGCTGCCCATAGGGCTGGTCCTCAAGCAACAAAATCCTACAAAAGAGCACAACAGACAAGAGAGCCTCATATTCTACAAGCAAATTTCCACTTTAATTTTTTCCCTGAATTCTAACCTGCATGTGTGAAATGGTGCAAGTTTCCAAGACTAATAGGAGACTGAAGTAACAAAGTTCCTACACATATGCGCAGATAGTTCAGCAGTTGGAATGTGCAGAGAGACAGGGTTTGGAAATCTGGACCATTCAAGGAGGAAGAGCTCTGGTAAATACTCCAAGGTTTTATTTATTCTGCTTTTAGAGATATGAAGACCTGCATTACAAAAAAAAAAAAAAAAAAAAAAGCTACAAGAAGTTCTTCAGAAGGAATGAAAATGATACTAGATGAAAACTCAGATTTGCAGATAGAAATAAAAAACCCTAAAAGGAGAACATATATCCACAGAGTCATCTAATAACAGAACACTCTTCACACCACTTGAATCTCCGTACTTGGAGCTCCTAGCACCGTACCAATCCTTGTACACTGACAGTTTGTACAAGCAGTCAATAGGGCTGTGGATGGTTAGTGGTGAATATTTAGTAACAGGAAAAGTTGGTACAGCGTAAAGGAGGTAAAGGAGGCAATGTGACTTGTGCCTGGTGGGATACAACGGTGTGCATGAGGAAGGACAAGTGGGCAAGAAACAATTTATAAACGCTGACACTCGTGGGTGTGTACGGGGTTTGCAGGACAGTCTGAACAGAGAACAAACTTACTCAGGGAAAAAGAAGGACTGACAACTGCAGAAAGATAGAAGCCTCACTGATGAGTTCTCCCTGCCCACTTGCGTTCTGAAGTTTGCAACATGTCCTGCAGACTCTGTGGGCATCAGAGGCTTATCTCAAGGGATACTGGAAAGCACATACTTATCAAGAACTATGTACAATTTAGATACATTTTGTGTTTTACCTACGTATGCTATTTTCATAGGCACATACATATTGCAGTGATTTATTCAACTTAAAATGACTTTTTGTTTAATTTTAAATTAAATTTTAAATTAAATAATTTTAATTATGATAAAAACTCTAATGTTAAAGAAAATATCAGAACTTTATTGTTTTATTGTCCTTTAAAAATTTCTACTTGATGTGCTACTTAATGTTTATAATAGTAAGCAACATAAATATATGGAATTTTATAAATAAAATTTTAAATTTGATACAATAAAGCAAATAACAGATACACATAATAAATTAAGATTTAAAATCAACACATATGTTTTAGATGGCAAGATCTCATTCTTTTTTATGGCAGAGTAATATTCTATTATTTCTAATATTCTATTTTGCATATATATATAAATATATAATAAATAAATAATATTTACATATAGAATAAATATATATTGAATAAGTAAATATATAAATATATAAAAATAAATAAATAATATATATGTGTATGTATATACACATATTATCACAACTTCTTTATCCATTCATTTAGATCTAGAGGATATAATGCTCAGTTGAAATAAGTCAGTAAGTAAAAGAAGGACAAATACCATATAACTTCACCCAGATATGGAATTTAAGAAATAAAGCAAATGAAAAAAAGAGGAAAAGACACAAACTAAAAACCTGACTCTTTTGTTGTTGGTAGGTGGTGGTTATTTGGTGGCAGTAGTAGGATTGACTCCTAAATACAGAGAAAAGCCTCCTAGTTGTTAGAGAAGAGTAGGGTGGGGGATGGTGAAATAGATAAAGGGGATCGAGTGCACACTTATCTTGTTGAGCACTGAGAAATGCGTAGAACTTTTGAATCATTACATCGTGCACCTAAAACTAATATGACACTGTATGTTATTTATACTTGAATAGAAAAAATTCAACACATATGCTTATTAACAGATCAGACCACTAGTAAACAAGAAGAAATTTCAACAGAAGGTATCCACATAGAACCACAGAGAGAAAATTTGTGTGGAAAATACAGTAATGAACCTAAGAGTTATGTGGGACCCTGAAAGTCACTTGGTACGTAATTAGAGACACAGAGGAGAGGATGAAGAAGGTAAGACAGAAGCACCATTTGAAGAACACATTTTTCAAGTGTTAAGAATTTTTTTCTAAAATATAATAAAATACATCAAATTAGTGTTATAAGCAGTCTTACAAACTTCAAACGGGATTAACATTAAGAAAATAACACCTAAAAAAAAAAAGAAAGAAAAAGGAAGTAACACCTAGGCACATCATAGTCAAACCACTGAAAACTAAAAAAACATAACCTTAAGGCAGCGATGGAAAATGAAAACTACCCTCGAATTCACAAGGATAAGATTGACAACATACTTTTCAAAATAAGGGGGACCAAAATCAAATGGAATGGCATATTTCTAAGACTAAGGAAAAGAAATCAGCACAGAATTCTATGCCAATAGAAAGTAAAATACAGCTACATTATTGTAGTAAAGAGAAGAAAGCTGGGTGAATTAATTACCTATATATCTGCACTAAATGAAGGAAAGTCATCGGACTGACAGAAACATTCCAAAATGGAATGTGAAATTTCAGATGCCAAGGAAGAACACAAGAAAGAGTAAGTATGTAAGAAATATAAGGAAATATTATTCTTATAAACAAAATATAATAATGCTTTCAAATATAAAATATAAGTAGAATTAAAATATATAACTCAAAAGGCTCAAAAATAAAAGTTAAAAAGAATTAAACTACAATATTATTTTGTACTGTTTGGGAAATAGTCAAATTAGTAATAGATGTTGTATAGATGGCCTAAAGAAATCTCCAGGGCATCTAGTGTGGAATATAATGGAAGAGTGCCTAAATATTATGCCAACAGAAAGGAAAAGCTGTATAAATGGTATTTGCATAGTCTAAGAGAAGATAAGAAAAGAGAAACAAAAAAAACAAAAGTGATGAGACATAAAGGAGGAATAAAGTGGTACATGGAACCCAAATATATAAATAATTTAATTATGTCAAATAGAAATTAATTATTCCCTCCAACAAAAATAAAAGAGAGAGAGAGAGAAAAGATAGATTGCTAAGATAGGGTGAATGAACAACCTGGAACAATAGCCAGGTTTTAAACCTGGATCTGTTGAAAGTAGTGAATATATCGGTATTTCAAGTGTTAAAGATTTTGAGATGGGAGGTTTACCTGTATTATCCTGGTAGCCTTATTTTTCAATAGGTTCAATACCCAACATGGGGCTTGAACTTAACACCCCAAGATAGAGTGGCCTGCTCTGCGGATTGAGCCAGGGATGCGCTCCTCTGGTAGGCTTTTACTGTAATCACAATTGCTCTTTTAAGAAGGAGGCAGAGGGAGTTTCAACAACATGAGAGAGTAAGGCTATGTGGTGATGCGATGTCATGTGGGGCCATGAACAATGGAATGAGGACACCCTCTAGAAGTTGGAAAAGCCCAGGAACAGATTCTCCTTGAAGTCTCCAGAAACACCAGTCCTTCCGTCATCTTCACTTTAGCCCCATATGACTGATTTGGACTTCTGCCTCCATAACTGTAATAGAATAAATTTGTGTTGACCTAAGTCATCCAGTTTGTGGTACTGTGTTTATATTTATAAGAGCCAGAGTGCCTAAGGAAACAGAGACAATTGCATTACAAAAATAAAGCCCACTGTATTCCGTTAAAAGGAAAACATTTTAAATATAATAATATAGTCTGATTTTAAATAAAATGCAAATATGAAGTTTCTCTAACCAAAAACAAGTAGAGTTTGAGTTAAAGGATAGCCCCAGAAATTAAGAGGGTCATTATGATGGAAACAGGGTCAATTCATGAAAAGGGAAAACCAGTTTAAATATATCTAATCACAGGTTTAAAATACATAAAGCTAGAACTGACGCAACAAAGAAAACTCTGTGTTAAAAAAAAAAATGTGCTTAACATGCCCGTAAAACGCTAAACAGAATGAAAGACTGATGTATTGCATTTCACTAAAATAAGAATTTATGTTCATTAAAAGACTGGAGGGAAAAATACAATCTATAGAGTGGAAAAAAGTGCTCTTCTGTAGAATATTCCTACAAATTAACAATAAAAAGAAAACATTAACCTATATACCCCAAATGAACAAAAGCATGGCAAAAATGTATCTAGATAGGCCTGTGACATATGCAAAGATGGGCAAACACCATTAGGAGATGCAACCTCCTACACTCATTTTTAGTAACACAATATAAAGACCTCCTGCTGATGGTAAGAATATGGACCAAGTAGAATCAATATATTTGCTTATAATACAGCCCTGTTGAAAATCTGTTTGATTGTCTATTAAACTGAAAATAAGAATACATTACAAACCAGAAATTCTTCTAGCTATATATCTGTAATTGATGATACTGATATAGATGATATAGATGGATAGATATAGGTATAGATATAGATGATATAGATATAGATATAAAGAGATATCCAATGAAAAATGAGTGTGCACAAACACCAGACATACATACAAATATTTCATAGTGCCATTTTTCTGCACGGCCCCAACATATAAACAACCAAAGGCACATCAACTGGGAAATGGATTGGAAACAAAGTTGTATATGTCTACTATATTTATCAAAATGGATAATGAAAAAATGGTATGTCATACAAAATGAGTGCATAGCACATGTTTAATGTTATATGAAAAAAAGCCGAACACAAAAAAAGTACATGCTCTTTATGTTCAAGGACAGGCAAAACCTGAAGGTATAGTGTTAGACAACAGCTATGTTGTGTCGTTACTAACAGGTGCACGAAGGCCTTCTCTTTTGTTGGATATATGCCCTTTGTTAATCTTGATAGTAGTTACATAAATTTAGATAAAAATCAAAAAATCGTTCACTTATTATTTTTGAATTTTCCTGAATATTTATTTTATATATATATATTTATTTATTATAAATCAGCTTTGCCCCACTAACTTAAAACAACATTCTTTATATATATTTACATATTGCCTTCTCAAGTCAAAATACTACCATTCTAATCTATTACCTTTATTTTTTATTTCACAAAACTTAAATTACTAGGTTACATAAGAATTGTTTTTGTATTCTGTTTTTCTAATCACAGCACTTTCACGTGAATTTAGCACAGGGGCCTTCCACTGGGGATTTATATTCTTGCTATATTTCTTCCTAAATTTCCTAGACTGTCAACTCCTTCAAAGTAAGAAGTCTTTTATGCCTTTTTCTCTTGTGTTGAGCACACGGCTTTTGACACGGAAGATGTACTAGAAATGTTTGTGGGAAGCTGCCCCGGATTGAGTTCCTCCCACTCATCCCTGAGACCTCAGCTCTGTCAAGTTACTCTCTCAGTTTTCAGTAATGTCACTGGTAAAATGGGAATATTGGCTGAACACACTTCTTCATAGAATTATTGTGAGAATAAAATAATGCCTGGAATGCCTTTAGCAGTGTCTGGTGCAGAGCTAAGTGCTTAAAAATGGTAGCTATAACAATAATTTATTATTAAGGAGCAAAGCCTTATATAATGGCTTGTGTGCCACTGGCTCAGGTCAGAGGAACAGGAAGTGGGGATGGAAGTTCCTGAGTTGGACAAGGTGTCATTATGGGATGGGGAGTTTAAGATTATTTTTGCATAAGACCTGTGGCAGTTTAAGTGAGTCAGTGGGGGGCATGTAAGACAAAGACATTGTGTGAGGTACTTTCCCACATTACCTGGCCAAAGACAGAGTAGGGTCTGAAACCAACAGATGACCTCCTCCTAAGTGCTGTGCCCTGCACTAGGGGTGCAGTATCTGAGGAAAGGACAATAGAGAAGGAGCCCTCTTCCTCACTGACACATGGATCACACATGTGCTGACAAGGCTCTGTTATCGGTTCCCCTGCAGAATGTTGACGAAGTAACTGCTATGTTACTTCAAAAATTAACTCATTTAATCCACCTACCAACCTTACAAGGTGGATAAGAACAATACTCCATTTTACGTAAGGTTAAAACCGAGGCGCACGAAGGTTAGGCAACGTGTACAAGACCAGATTCCTCTGGAACAGCAGAGTCAGGATTTTAAATCTACACTTTGGTGCTGGGGTCTATGGTCTTAACAACTGCATGACTTCCCTTTCTCATTCTCCACTTCTACTCCAGGCCCATTTATTATCATTCTAGTTTCCTAAAGGAAACTGCCCTTGTTTTTCTTTCATCTTCCTCATTGTTAGTGGTTATATGTTTAGGTGTTATGTGGTAGTGATATCGCTAAATCCTATTCCTGCAATCATTATTATATTTTAACTAACTTGGACTTAAACAAAATTTAAAAAATTAAAATTAAATAAAAATTAAAAGGTTATTTGGGCCCTTTATATATTATTTTGTCTTAAAATATTACAGCTAAAGTTACTAAAATCTTTGATCATTCCATTCTCTATTGTTATTGGTATGCATTATGCCTATCGAATATAGTGACTCATAGATTTTTTTATGATGTTCATATGATCTAATGTACATGAGAGGACTTTGAAGATCATGATCGTGGTATGGAACATGTCTACTTATTAGTAACACTATTACATTAAAGGTACAATGTTAAACTTATCTGGATTATGAGCAGAGAAAATATTGTCTTTTTATTTTATTATTTTTCTTAAGCAGTCTTCATATCCAGTGCGGAGCTCAACCCGGGGCTTGAACTCCTGACTCTAAAATCAGAGCCTGACCTGATAACAACAGTCAAATGCTTAACCGACTAAGTGACCCAGGCATCCTAGAATATTGTCTTTTTAAATCACCATTTCTCCACCATCATCTTAAAACCACTTATGGGAGTTTGGACCATACCTGACCAATCCTGCTGGAACTGGCAGGGCACAACTTTGACTCGTCGCAGCTAGGGTGGAAAATGAGAGGGCATCTGTGCAGGGCCGGGACCATGATGTATTGTCAGATGTTATGCTTTTAACTATAACATCCCTACTGAGTCATAAAACTGTTAAATATTTTACAAGTTTGTCTGACTCAGTCACAAATACATAATATTTCTAAAGAAGGGCTATCTTGGTTTGGGTGACCTATGTTCGATTAACATGTTTTTAAAAAATTCTTTATGTAAAATTAATTAGTGGGAAGTTTATATAAATAAGAAATTGTCAAACTCCTTAGGGGTGGAGGTCGGCAGAGGAGAGGAAGTGAAGAACTCAAAACTGTCCTTGATTGTGCAAATACTAAGTTTTTATTAATCATATTATTCTGATAGCTATTCAAGAGGCTCAAATGCCTAACCACTGGAGACAATTGTAAATAAGCAATACAGCAAAAATTTTCACATAATGAGCATAAATATCCTTTCAAAGAGAAAATCATAATCTAGCCTGCTCTAATCAAGTCTGCATTGTTGCATAAAGAATGCTAAGCAGCTGAGTATGAGGAAATGTCTTTGAAAGAAAACCAGAGAGAAATTATTGTGAAATGTTTTCTAAAAAACATGTTAATCCCTTGTTATTCAGCTAAAAGTAATTATAAGTTATAATTTATCACTAGGACAGAGTCTGTATTCTTCCTAATGAAGTTCTGAAATGAGTGAAAATAACTAGAAATGTATCTTTTTTATAAACAGTCAAATCTAAAAAAGATTTTTGTTTGTCGTGACTGGATTTATAACTCTGCACTTCCAAACATATTAAGTCTGGGTATTTTTAAAATTTATAATTTTTAATATTAACTTCTCATTTATACAAAATTAAATTTGGATATTTAATCTGAAGTATGTTTTTTTCTGAAAACTAAATTGGCACTGTAATCATATTTCTTACAGTTGCATATGTTTAAAGAAATAGTGTAAATGATCTGAATACCTTTTAAAAATGTGGAAGAACATTATGATTCTGGGAGACACTTGGTAAAATTTTATTTGTAAACCTGGCTATTAGATAGAAGAAAATAAATCCTGCCTGTAGGAAAATCTTCTTCCTACTGATTTTCTTCAATGTAAATCAAAATTTGAATTCTATATTAACCTAGACCTTTCCAAATATGGTCGATACCTGTCTTTCAAAAAGAAATATGAAAGAAAGCCTCATGGTTTGTCCCTCGGTTATACTCATAATCCTTCTTGTTAAGCATTTTTCAAGGAAATAGATATTTCTAACATTTTTTCTGGTTAGTTGGTAAATTAAGTGAGATACAGGATTTTAATATTTATTTTACATAGTTAATAACCCTATCAGAAATCTCTGAGCTTGTGTCTGCATCTATTTTCAATAAACTAAATAGGAACAGCAGCACCTGCGTGGCTCAGTTGGTTAAGCATCAAGTTCAGTTCAGGTCATGATCTCAAGGACTGTGAGTTGGAGTGCTGCATCTCAGAACCGTCTTTGACTCTCTATCTCCCTCTCTCTGCCCCATAATCCCGCTCTTGTGCATGCTCTCTCTCTCAAAATAAATAAAAAATAAAAAAATTTAAAATAAATAAATAAAGAAGAAGAAGATTTAAGGGCAGAAAACAGAATTAAATGTTAGAATTTTCACATCTATTGCTTTTTCTGTGACCTTGGTAATGATCACTCAAATATTCGATACTATAGTTTCTTTTTAAATGACTATAAAAATACTAAATTTTGAATGCTGCTCTTTGTATAATATTACATTGTCTTCCATAGTGTATTTTTCTAATTCAGCTAACAATATCATGTTTCTTAAGATTACTTGCAGAAAATTTTTAAATTAAAGGGGAGATATGCAATCTCTGTAAGACTCTGTTGTATGATCAGTCACAAACGAACAATTATTTGTTCCTAGACATTATGGTCAGTTAAATAACTGTCTACCAAATCAAATTTATTCTTGAGGGTGGTGTTAAGGGTCAATAGTAGGCTGTGCTTTTTCTCCAGATATAATGGACTGAAAAATTCAGTCACTCACTTTTTAAAAATTTCTTGCAGAACCAAAGCCTGAAGTAAAATAATGTTATAATCAATTACAGATAAACACACTTTATTTATATATAAAACAATCCATATTATAGAATAACACTTAAAGAAATATCAGTGTGTTGCTAGAAGTGAAGCACCTGTCTCATGCTAAATGGCTACCGACTTTCCTACATACATTTTAAGAAGACTTGCCTCTTGCTCTTCCTTCTCTCTTGTCTTTCTGAGATGGAGGGAGAAAGTGGGGATTGAGGACCTCTACAACTTTGTTCATCAATTCTGATTATGATTTATAATGATTCTTCTCAAAATGTATCAAAGAGCCACGACTACAAACTTTAGGAGATTTCCATACTGAGGTATTTATTAAGCATGCTTTTATGTTCATCTACCTCTCAATGTTTTTCTTGTAAGATGTTTGCTTTATGTTTTTATTCTCAGTTGTATAAAATTGTTTTTTTTTCCATTTAGTGTCCAAAGCTTTGAAGAGCACATATAAAATTCATTTATGAGAATTTTTGTCATTTATATTATGTATAAAGCTTGATTGTGTTTTTCAAGACCAAGAATGTGATTGTGTAAGTAATATTCAATATCCTGAGTAAAGCTGTAAGTGCTACTGAATAAATGAAAATATATTTAGCTGTCTTAAGGCTGCTCAGTGTTTATTTAACAAATATGCATATAGATATTATACAATATATGTTAGAGATAGTCTTGAGGACAAGCAAACAAAGACTGTTTTAAAGACGTCCATAAAGTACTTCATTCATCTCCCTAAAGATATACATATAAACAAGTAAATGTAATAAAATGGTGCATTTATAAATATCAAAAAGAGCACACAGAGGAGTCCTCAAAGGAGGTTGGTGTGTTTTTTCCTAATAAGTAAAAAAGTTTTCCCTCTGGGTAACCGAGTTTGAAAGATGACAATCAGCAGGTCATCACAGAGGTGGTGGAGCAGGAAGTGTATCCGGAGAAGGAAAGGAATCAGTGTTACAGCCACAGGGTCCGCTTCAGCAAAGGTACAGGAATGTTAAGCAAAGGGGGAAATCCAAGAGAATAGGAGCAGTTTAGAGTTAGTGTCCAAGTATATTGTGGGAAGAAATAAAGTCATAAGCTGTGACCAGATAGCCTATTGTGCTATCCTGGGGTGTGTTAATTTCAATATGTAAACTCTACAAAAATAAAAAAATAAATAAATAAATAAAGTTTTCCCAAGAGTACAAGACAACTGATTATTATATTTTAGGGGAAAATATATATAGTTTTACTGAGAATACAGATATATTTTGATAACCATATAGTAGACAGAGTAGAAAGTTTAGGGAGACCCTTTGTAGAATAATATAATTATTTAAGTGAGAAATTATAGCAGATTTAATTAAAACAGTAGTAGTGGAAATACAGAGGGAAGGATAGAATAAAATTATATCTAGTAGCTACAATTGAAAAATTAGAGTAATTGATTAGACTTAAGGAATAAAGGGATATAATAATTTACGGTATTTGGAATTGAGATTTGAGCAATTGGTGTCATTACCAAGAGAAGAAATAGAGGATGGAAAGCATTTTTTTTTCATAACTTCAAAGACCAAGTGAAGACAGGGTGCTACATGTCTCTGTGGATGCTTCAATGAATTTTAGTGCTGTGAGAGCATTACGGAACAAGATTATGCCCACATGTGACATTGCCTTTGCACTAGTTAGCATCCATAGGGGCTGGGAATTGAAGGATTAGGAGTCTGAGGATGAATTAATTATGAAAATGTTGACTTTGAGATGCTATTGGAACTTCTAGTTAAGGATCGCGAGTCAGCATTTGCTTAAGGGAAGCAATTTACAGTACTAAGTTATGTCAAGAGAATAGGTTTGTTGTCACCCAAACCTATTCTCGAAGGTAAATTGCTCTTGATGTGACCTAGTTACTTAACCTCTTTGAGCCTCAATTTGCTCATCTCTGAAGAGAAAACAAAGTGGTGCCTAGCTCAAAAGGTAATGTGAGGTTCAAATAAAGAAATGAATTGGAAGTGCTCAGGTGGTATATAGCCTTCCCGATTACAGATTTAGGTCACAGACGGTCAGTAACTTATGAATGGTCATTGTCATAACTCTGTTGGTTGAAGTCAGGAAAGGATATAGATCATTCAAACAGAATATGGGTTTAGATTCCTGCCAAAGAAAACTTAAAAGGACAAAAAGTAGAGTTAGAAGAAAAGTGATTAAGAAATAAGGTACAAAAAAAAAAAAAAGAGAGAGAGAGAGAGAGAGAAGAAAGAAGGAACCAGGAAGGAAACTGTTTCACAGAAAGAAATTATATAATTGTTCAAATTGTCTGATTCCACAGAGCAGCCAAACAATAAGAGTCCTGAAAAGAAGGAATTCAGTAAAAGGAATTAAGGGAACACTGGAGTCATTTGGCAGTGGATTGCTTTGAATGGAAAGCAGTTTGCTGTGTGTTAGACAGAGAATAGATAAAAAAGAATGGGTAATGAGTGGAGTCTCTTTTGTGAAAGGACTAGGTTATAAAAGAGAGAAAAGAAATAAGGTGATGACTATACAAAGGCACAGAACTGAGATGTGTTCTTTGTGTGTTTCCACAAGGATGTTATAAGGGAAAGGTTGAAAATACAAGAACATAGGATGATGGTACTAAGGCAAAAAGAAGGGTAGATTAGCTAAAGATCACAAGTGGAAGCTGTAAACATGAGACTAGGAGGAAGAAGAACTGCTAGGTTGACCTAAGATATCTTTATAATTTTGAGAAGTTCACTAGTATCGACCTCACTTTTTTCCCTCTGAGGCAAATCACCTGCTGAGGTGTGGGTTAGGAGGACAAAAGGCTGAATAAAGTCATTGTTGCTCTGCCAGTCTCAGCTTATATAAACGCACTTTCATATATTCAAGCTACCTTATTTTATTCTGAAATATGTACAGAATAACTAAGATATCTGAGTATTTCTTATTTTGGGAATTAGCCCTCTTTTTGGATCTTATCCCTGAGAAGAAGGAGACAATGATATAACTCACTTAGTGTAATTAGAATTAGCCATTTAAGATTTTTTCCCAGCTTCATACACTAAGAGACTACTTTTTTAATTTCAGTTGGTACTAAATTATTATGGTGACCTGAATACTTTCAGGAAGCCTAAATTCAACTTTTAATAAAATAGCAATACTTGTTTTACAAAAATAAGTTGGTACATATTCTGTAATTGTGAACATATTTGTTGTGTTTATTCACCTGGAATTTTAAATAACATATTTTTTAATGTTTATTTATTTTTGAGAGAAAGAGACAGCACAAGTAGGGGAGGGACAGAGACAGAGGGAGACACAGACTCTGAAGCAGGCTCCAGGCTGTGAGCTGTCAGCATAGAGCCTGACACAGGGCTCAGACCCATGAACCATGAGATCATGATCTGAGTCCAAGTCAGTCCCTTAACTACTGAGCCACCCAGGCACCACAATAACATATTTTAATAATATTATGTTGACTGAGTCAATAGCTGATCTTAAAAATCAAAATAGAAGAAAGGAGATGTCTTATGTTGAACATCATGTGTTTATTAATATTTCCAAATTTATTTAGACTAAAGATGAGCACCATAATATTGAGACATACAGATTGGAGACTTCTCCCCACTACACTCTAAATAAGTAAAATTATAAAATACGTTGAGCATAGTAAGCAAAACTGAAGCATGTTATCCAGAAAGACTTAGGAGAGAACATAAAATAAGTTAGAATGGTTACCAGTGTGAAAAGTAGCCTTTTGAACTTCTAAATATAACCTTTGATTTTTAGGCAATCCTAATTCTGCCAACAAATCCATTTAGATGTTTCACCGATTTATCCCAGGACATGCCCCCAGACGAGAGCATGGTTGTAATCTCCTCTAGCAATTGTAGTATTCGTGTTTTTGGAAAGAGTTGTAAATGTCAACCTAAACTCCTCTGTTAAACCAATAAGTTCAAAAGTAAATTTGAATTGAAATACTTAGTGGACTTGTCAGTTTTTGGCTTTAAGGAAAAAAACTCTATTTATAGCTACTTGTCTGTAAGTTTCCAGATATTTTCTATATATCATTTTATGTGTGTCACACCAGGGATTTATTTTTGTTTGCTATGCATATATATGTTTTGGAAATATATTTTAATATTCATTGATAATAATAAATAATTACAAAACAAAACAAAACACTTGGAATGCATCCTTTCTTCGAGGAGTTTAGAATTTATTAAGGTATATAATTAACATCCTGGAAAGCCAATGATATAATATACACAAACACATAAAACTACAATAATAGATCTTTTTAAAAAAAAATTAATGTTTATTTTTGAGAGAGAGGCAGAACACAAGCAGGGGAGGGGCAGAGAGAAAGGGAGACACAGAATCCAGAGCAGGGTCCTGGCTCAGAGCTGTCAGCACACAGCCCAATGCAGGATTCAAACTCATGGACCATGAGATCGTGACCTGAGCCAAAGTCCGATGCTTACCCAACTATGCCACCCAGATGCCCCTACAATAATAAACCTTTTCAACAAACAAATAATAGCTCCAACAGGCTAAGTAATTAAAATTTAAAGAGACAAAGGTTTACTATAAGTATTAATCTATTGTACACGATGAGACAATTTGTGGTAAAATTGGATACTTAATTCTCTTGATAAGGGCAAGGATATATGATTTGAAAATTCAGGAATTATAAGATAAATTCTATTTGTGATGTCCTAGGCTTTGCTCATTCTAGCAATGACTAAGAAGACTCATAGAATGGATATTTAGAACATAGTAAATATATTTGATTTCCAGGAACAAAGTCACGGTGTATTTTCTTCTTCAGTGGCACTGCAGTTCACTATGGATAGATTTGTGTTAAATGGAGATGGGAACACATTTCCTTTCAGATGTGTATTATTGCTCATTCATGCCCCAATTAAAAAAAAACAACAACATAAATTCATGTGGTTTGTTTTTATAGACTCTCTACCTCATAATATATTTAAAAAATTAATAATTTTTAGGTGACAAGAAAAAAACTTAATACTTATACCTTATTTGCTTTGAGTTGAAAGATTTCAGGGGGAGAGGTGAGTTGAAAGACTTTAACCACCAATGAGAATGTTCCTTGTCTGGAAATTCAAACTCCAGGTCATCAGGATGTGAGTTTGATCTGACTCACTTCACCTCACCCACCCACAATGCCATTAACACACCGCCTAAATGACTGAATTAAAAATGTTTACCAGTAAAACCTTGGATTGTGAGTAACTTGTTCTGAGTGTTCTGCGAGATAAGCGAACATTTCCAATAAAATTTAACTTGACAAATGAGCGATGTCTTGCAAAATGAGGAGTACGGGACGCCAAATGTCACATGATCACAACTGAGCCAATGGTTCTTGAAATTCGTGTTGATACACAAGTGCTTTGAATTACCAGCATGTTTCCGGAATGAACTGTGCTCTCAAAGCAGGGCTTTACTGTATCTAAACTCTATCTGTGTTTAAAAGGTCTCTTTCCAGATTATCACTTCAATAGATGGTACTCGTATTCTCATTTAGAGCTTTAATTTCCCTAAGATGTTATGTGACTTCATCAAATCAATAGTCTTTACAATATTGTCACATGACAAATAGGAATAACTTGTTTTATTTGTATTTAGTTTTTGAATTATATTGAGGCCTATGAGACTAAAATCAGTGCTTATATTCACTATAGCTGCCACCATATGGCTTTTCTGAAACTCAGTTCCAGCTCTGCTAAGCTTTTTTTAGGTACACAAGAAAAAAATCTCTCCAAATTCTGGGCTCGCATCTGAATTTTCTTGTAGGTAGAATTTGACCCCTCAGTTTCTCACTACGTTGGAAATCCTCTATGCCTTCCCAAATATATTTCTAAAATATTTTCCAGCTTTCCTAGTTTTGCTCTCATTGAGCTGTTTTTTTATGTGACGCTGCTAAACAGTCAGCATACAACTAGCTTCCACTAATCCGGGCATACATTCAATTAAATATAGGTTGTGGCTCTATTTTATACAATGTTGAAAAATTTGGTGTGTGACAATAAAGGTACGCCAATCAGTCAGAAAACTAATCATGGTATCTAGGGATATTAAATAAGTTATATATATTTAAGACTATAGCAGAAGCCATCATCATACATTCTAAAAATTATAATAATTAAAGTGTAGAATCATTGACCATTTTTGCAATGAGGAAACTGATATCTATAGGGGTTAATTTTTTACAAGAACTCACAGAGACCTGATGCCAATAACTGAACTGAAATCTTAGGTTTTATTTCACTTATCATTTTTACTGCATAATACATGGCCAAATAAAAATCGACAATATCATGGAGACTAAAAACCTTCTGGAATAACTCTTTAATTTTACAGATCAGGAAAACAAGACTCCAAGCAGTTCATTTGAGCAAACAAAACTAGAATTTACATTGCCAGTTTCCCTTCTCAGAGCTTCTTTTTCTGAATCCTTGGTATTGAAGAGCAAATTTAAATTGGGTACTTGAGTTCTTTTTTTTTTTTTTTTTTTTTTTTCAAGAATAACTTCATGAAAAAAAGTGTTAATGCTAATACAAGTGTCATTTAAAATAATTAAGGAAATTTTGTGTGGACCAATTGTAATAAATAAATAACTTGAAAGAGTGAAAAAAAAAAAAGAACAAAAAGACAACTTGGTAATGAGATAATAGTACACACTGCATGAAAGCCAGTTAATTGAGGGTTTGTCATGACCAGTGAATGCTACTTGTAAATCCTCTTGAGAAAATAATAGCCTGCTAAAAGAAGAAAAATAATCAGGAGGAAGAGATCTCAGAGAAGTATAAATTAGCATATTTTTGAGCTATGCATTGTCAAAATATAATGGTCACTCTTAGCTCATAACAGAAAAGAACATATACGAGTGGACTGATTAATTTACTCAAATTTACCACTCCAAAATGTTCCAGCAGTCTCAATCCACCTTTCTTATGTATATTAGGTCATCCCTTTTTCTAGACAGCTCATTAAGAGTTTTTTTTTTTTTTTTTCCCCAAAATTATACCCCTGTAGAGAATACCATATCTTCACTTTCCTTGAGAATCCCCTGGAGTGGAGTTCCTCTGTAACAGCATTCCGTATGTTAGATAATATGTTGGAATTTTGGAATATTTACTTAAGGCAGTTTCCTTGATTTTTAGTTGATGTCGAGCGCCTTCTGAACAGATCATATGCCCTGCATATTAGAGTTCTGTTAGGCATGCTCAATACTGTGGAGGGATGAATTAGGTAACACTTACTTTGTACTGGACAAAGTAAAGCAAACATTTATTTTCAAACTTTTATATTTATAATCTTTTATATTTCTAACCAAGATTCTAATACTATTATACAGAAGAGAATTTGTGATTGTTGTCAGTGACATATCCGCTTCCTACAAATGTCCTCGTTTCCAATTGGGATTACATAGAAATTTTGTGCCCAACTGGATCCGATGGATCAGAAGTGAATCACATTGCAGAAAATTTGTAAGGTAACCTGGATTCAGTGACGAGTTTCTTGCTCTGGGCCACACTTACAGTGGGGGATTCTTCAGTACTGAAATTAGGTGTGCCAAGTACCAATGTAGGAATTACAGCAGGATATCTCATGACTTCAAAGTCCCACTGAGCTGAGTGTGAGATGGACATTGGTCAAAGTCCATTATTGTGTTTCTCACTGATGTTGCACAGTGGACTCTGGCATCTTCAGCAATTAGAGTTAGCTCAGAATCATATCCAAACCTCTAATAAGTCGGTATCCATTTCCTGAAATATGGATTTTTAAATTTCTTTTGTAGTTCTAAAAAACCCTTTTGAGGGGCACCTGAGTGGCTCAGTTAGTTAAGCATCTGACTCTTGATTTTGGCTCAGGTCATGATTTCATGGATTGTGAGATGGAACTTGGCAACAGGCTCTGCACTGACAGTGTGGAGTCTCCTTGGGATTCTCTCTCTCTCTCTGCCCCCCCTCCCAAATAAATAAACGTTTAATAAAAATACTCTTGAATGGTCAGGTAGCCTCAAAAGGAAAATAAAAGGCAGGTTATGGTGCACATTTGTGGTTTTATGTCAGTATACCAGCGTCCCTCTTGAAGCTAATTAAAGCATTGTTTATTTAGCAATCCTAAATCTAAGAGTTGAATCACATTTGAGAAATGAGTGGATCAGCAACTCCGATTTGGTGATTCCGGCTTCCCCCACGAAGGCTTTACATTTCTTCACCTATTTATGGTAAATGATAACTGGCCTTTCAGTGTCTTTATTGAATCTTAGGTTTGAATTTCCACACACACACAGTCACATTCACATGCATGCACACACACATACATTAATAAAAATTATGAAAACACATGGTCTCTGAAGCTAGCATGTTGAAGGCAAAATTTCACTAAGTGCCTTCATTTGAACACTGAATAAGTTAAATATATGGTAATAAAACACACACACACAAAATCTCTAATCATATTCTTTAGTACTTTTAAATGATGTAAGTTACCAATTTCCTGAATTTTTTTTAGTTAAAAGCCTTTACTACCTTAGTTGATAAGCTGTAGGAACAAAATAGGGCATCTACCTGGGGTCTACATAGCATAAAATGCTCCAATTTATTTAACACCGCTGTGAAGAATGAATGCAAACTCTTTTTTTTTTTCCTGTCTTTATTACCAAGACTCGAAATCTGAGTAATGTCTAATTAGTTTAGCTTCTGCCCAAACTCATGATTCAGACAGGAAAAGCTAAGCTCACTGATTCATAGTCTACACGTATTCATGAATAAAAAATGGAGAAGGAGTAATTCCCCAAAAGTCTCTCTTTGTCTAAGAACATTCACTGGATGCAAGACGCTAAAGTTAAGGAATTAATGAAAGCCCATATAATTAAGTTAAAGAAAACTCCCATTTCAAATTGAACAGAGTTACTTGAACTCATATTAATCCTTTCCTTCAGTCTCCTGTTTACCGTAGTGGAGTTTCTTCTTTTCTTACTGAAGGCTAGGACCTCCTCCTGAGGTCATGGTCATGATCGCCTCACTTCCTGTCTCTCAAAATTTACATATTCTCTTTTTTTCTTTTTTATACATTCAAGCTATTCTTCAACTTGATTTTTCCCATACTACTTGAAAGCACTCAAGCTTCACTCCCTTAAAACAATTATTTTTTTAAATAAAATTTCTGTAAAAGCTACCTATAAAATTCTCACCTCTTACACAAACAGCTACACTTGCTGCTTCATTTCTTCACCTCCACTTGTCCTCAATCTAGTTGAGAAAACAAAAATAATTGAGTGAAACAGGACAAGAATAAAACAGAAACTTCCTATTCTATTCAGTACCTCAGTGGAGGTCTATTGAGCCTTCTGAATAGTTGATTTAAGTAATTAGGATTTACTTAAGTAACAGGATTTTGGTACCCTAGAGTCATTCTTTATAGACATTGGTATATAGAAACAGGGAAATTAAGAATATTTTAACTGTACCCAATAGTTCTCCCAACTGTCCCCAAAATAATTAAAAAAAAAAAAAAAAAGATAATGAAGCTATGTCAGTGGTAGTGAAGAGAGAGGCCGACAAAAGTGAGAAGGAAATCTGGTAAGGGGAGATAAAAAAATGTGGCCAGCCTGATGCCCAGTACTGGATACTCCCTTTGCATGTTTTGGCTTCTGTAATTTTGCTTGCCCACTGTCTGCACCAACTGCCCGAGTAGCACCACTGATGAGTGACCTCTCCCATTTTTCTTTTTTCCTCTCGAGCCCCTGGAATCCCAGCCATAATAGGAGGCCAATGCCAAGATTCAGGGTTCAGTCTTTGGAGGTGACTCCGATGCCCCGGCATCAGTGCAGAATAAACAGTTTTTTTCTGATTTCCTGACCGTGTGTCATGTGTCTCTTCCTGGGCACCAAGTATTTGCTGTAACAACAGCACCTGCTGATGTACGAAAAATTCTGCTTTTAAGAAAAACTCATATGGATTTACTTTCTTCCTAACCCCCCTTAACTGAGAAGATAATAATTAACTCGATTTTGTACTACTTATAATTGGCAAAGTTAAAATTATAAATCAACAATTTAGTTTCAGAGCATTTTGTCTTTATCATGACACTAAGTTTACTAGTATGGGATTTAAATAAATTTTGCTTGAAATTTTTATAGAAAGATAGATAAAAAGACCAATAGAGATAGTTAGGCCAATATTTCAGCAAGGTTTTGGCTATACCTATCAAAATTTTTAAAGTTTATTTCATTCGAACCATAAATCCCTATTGATGAATTTATCCTTTTGATATTCGGCAAAGGTACACAAAGATACAGTGTACAGTGATAGCCACAAAATAACACTGTTTATAGTAGCAAAAAAGAAAGAAAAGAAAAAGAAAAAAATTTATATGACCATCATATAAATGATGAGGCTGGCGAAACTGTATGTGGAATGTTATGCAGTTATTTAAAAAGTAAACAATGTTAAAAGAAACAGAAAGTATTGGATATCTTCAAATATAACAGTATATATTCTTGACTTTATATTTAATAAATTACATATACTGGGAAGTTTATAGATACATAGGATACATTAATACTGTTAACTATACTATAACTATATTATACTATACTGTATAATAGGATACATTAATACTATTAACTATACTATAACTATATTTGAAGATAATAATATTAGGAGTTGAGGATTTCAAGGACAAAGATGATGTCCTTTGTATTTTTTTCAAATTTGGATGCCCATCTGACTGAGCCACCCAGGTGCCCCTCTCCATAATCATTTCAATAATTACTAGTTTACATAAAAGAATGTTTTCTAATTCGAGTTCAAATTCATATTGGAAAATTTCTACACCAAGTTTGAACTATATCCATAATGAACTATGAAAAGGTAATTTAAAATAAGGCATCTTGAGGTACCATAGAAACCACTTTCTCCAAAAGAAACTGAACCTGGCAGAAAGCCCTTAGAAATGTTCATATAAGTTTTTGCCCTGAACACCTGTACCACAGACAGCTAAGATAACTTCTTCAAAAGAGCATTGTTATTTTATTCCCGCATGAATTTGGAAGTCATCACTCCACCCTCACAACAAGAAACAAAGCTGAAAAAAGTGAAAATCAACAATTCCTCTTAGATCCATCAGGAAACAGTGGTCAAAGGGGAAAGTCACTGTCCAGAAAACTGGAGAAACAGAACAGAACCCACTGGAGCCAGTAACTGGTAGAAGAATACTTAAGTTGATGAAAGGCTGGAGACTGAATGTGCACTAGCCTGAGAGTTAAAAACACTGGATGACTCCGTCTTGAGAAGGTCCCTATGCTCCAGGAGCCATGTTTCCTGATAAAAGTTGGTAAAAACCTCTTACTTTGGGCAGGTAGACAGATAACCATTTAAAACTGTGTCCAGAAGAAAAGGGTACATGCCTTTGAAAATATGCCAGGCTATGGGGTTTTGTTCTCTATATCGAAGTCCCGCCTGGGAAATCTACTTCACTTTTCCTGGTGCCTCATCTACCCCAGGTTGGGGTTGGGAGCAGGGGCTGGGCAAGGGTGGTGGTAGTAGTGCTGGTGGCTGTAAAGTTAGAGCCCCCTCTAGCCTTTCTGTTACAAAGTTAGAGCACTCTCTAGCCTTTCTGTTACACATAAGGATTCAAAAAAGGTTTAAAAATTCTTTGGAAGGTCACAAGCAAGGGAGTTAGGTTGATTAAAAAAACTCAGATTTAATCACAAGATAATGAAATACCTCCCTTCCTCATTATCTTACCTCCACGTCAAAACTCTGCACTACAATCATAGTGAATTACCACTGAGACAACTGCAACACATTTTTAAAAAATGTTTTATTTATTTTTGAGAGAGAGAGAGAAGTACAGAGCGCAAGCAGGGAAGGGGCAGAGAGAGAGGAAGACACAGAATCTGAAGCAGGGTCCAGACTTGGAGCTGTCAGTACACAGCCAATGCAGGGTTCGAGCTTGTGAACCCCTGAAATCATGACATAATCTGAAGTTGGACACTTAACTGACTGAGCCACCCAGGCACCCCACAACACATTTATTTCACCTAGGTTCCTATGCAATATATGATGTCTCTATTTCAATGAAAGTTTACCAAGGCTGCTAAAAGGCAAGGAAAAACACAGCTTAAAAAGAAAAAGTAAGCATCCGGGGTACCTGGGTGGCTCAGTAGGTTAAGCGTTCAACTTCGGCTCAGGTCATCTTGGGTTCATGGGTTTTGAACCCTGCATCGGGCTTTGTGCTGACAGCTCAGAGCCTGACGTTTGCTTCAGATCCTGTGTCTCCCTCTCTCTCTGCCTCTCCTCTGCTTGCACTCTCTCTCTCTCTCTCTCTCTCAAAAATAAACATTTAATATTTAAAAAAAAAGAAAGAAAAAGTAAGCATCACAATTAGATATAGTATATGGCATAGATTTTGGAATTTATCAGACCAGGAATTTAAAACACCAATAAATAACATTGTAAAGGGTCCTATAGGGGAAAAAAAAAAAAAAAAAGGAGGGAGGAGGCAACATAGAAGAATAAATATGTAATGTAAGTTGAAAGGTGGAAACTCTAAGGAATAATAAAAAAAATGCCAGCAAGTGTTTAGAGAATCACTGTGTTGTACAATCTGATGTAACATGTGTGATACCTATAATAATAAAAAAATACTGGAAATACCAGTGTTATAAGAACAGAGAACACCTTCGATGAACTCATCGACAGACTAAAAATAGCCAACGGAAGAATTAGGGAACCATAAGTATGTCCGAAGGAATTTCCCAAATTGAAAACTAAAGAGAAAAAAAAAAAAAAGATGAAAAGCACAAAACAGAACATGCAACTATTCTCTATGATGCTGTAACGGTAGATTCACGGCCTAAGTATTTGTTGAAATGCATGCAGCCGAACAACACAGAGAATGAACTCTAATAAAAACCAAGAATTTAATTAATAATGATGTATCAATATTGACTCGTCAATTATAATATATATGTCACACTAATGCAAGATGTGGATAGCGGAAGGAAATGTGGGAGGTGTGAGGAGACAAGATATATAAGAGCTTAATATATATACCTTCAGCTCAATATTTCTGTACACCTAAAGATTATAAAAAGTAACTTATAAATTTCAAATATGCTTGTCCATTTACACAATAAAAAATAAATTATTACATTATCAGCTTTCTCTTTATTTTTTTCTCGTTCTTTTCCAACATTCCCTCCTTACCCTTTATATTAATCTAGACAACGGAGAAGCATCTAACTATACGTGGTTTAAAAATAACAAATATTTATTCCTAAATGATGTAATGGTAATTACATATTCTCCCAGTTTTAATTTAACTTATCCCAACAATTATTTTGAAGATTTCTTAGCATTTTAAATATTTATGCAACCCAGCTCTATAACAGTTTTTCATTATTAAGATAATTAAAGAGTATCTTTCAAAATCTTGCATTACATTAATGAAAAAAGTGTAAATCAGTTGCTGTGAAAATATTTAGGTTTGCCTAAATTACAAGTCACTTAATATAAGACATTCGGATATTATTTTCAATTGCTTGTCACAGTTAGAGGCCTCGGCAGCTTCCTGTCCGTGGCTAAGCATGCAAAGTCAAAAATAATGCCTGCAAAGAACAGCTTTAAGAAAATGGTGTACATCTGTCCTCTTCCCCTCATTTTTGTTATCTTAAATACCACAGGACCAAGACATTGTTAAAATCAAATCATATAATTAGGAACACCTTACATTCAATTAATTGTAGGATACATAGTTAACTAGACACTTGAATCAACTTTATTGCAATTTTGAAATTATAATTTGTTTGTGATTATTTGTTTAATGTTTTATCTTGCTCTGTAGTCTGTGCATGTCATAAGGTTAGGGAGTGTTAAAATTTTGTTCACCAAATAAATATTCATTTATGAATAAATGAATTTTTCCTGTCTATTTTTATGAATTGCTATAATATGAAAAGGTGTTACTACTATGTAGACATAGGTTCAGGCTTAGAGACAGAAAAGGATTTTAACGAAACAAACAATCAAACACACTGTACAATGAGGTACATCAATTAAGTTTATCAGATAGGTCTTCTTATCCTACAATATTATCTATAATTCTTGAGCTGTTAACAAGATACCTACAATATCAAATAGCAATCCTGGATAAATTGGTAAGATTCTAGAATTCCTGAGCATTCTCTTTATCGTTAGTAGTAGTTTGGGTGTTCTAAGTACATGGATTTAAAACAAATGATTCCTTAAAAAAATAAGAATTTAAATTATTTGGAATGGACTAAGGATGGAGTATTAGATTTATTCTCCCTACTCTCTAGATATTATATATGAGCACATTTGTTTCAGTATAAATAGAGAAACATTAAAAATAAAATCATTACCCATCTCTCTTCTTTCTTTCTTAACAAGGGGAGGTCTTACTACCTTTTGCTTTCATAATAATGGGCTAGACTAGACATTTCATTTCTTACCATCACAATGAGTTAACTAAATGTTCATAAAAGTAATAAATGCATTCATTAAACATTAAACCAAAGAACATTCAGCACTTGTACATACCAGGCTGACTAATTTCAACAAAAAATTCACGTCCACTTGGAACCTGTAAATGTGATCTTATTTGGAAAGAGGGTCCTTGCAGATATAATCAAGTCAACATAGGGGTGTCGGGTGGCTCAGTTGGTTAAGCCTCTGACTTTGGCTCACATCATGATCTCCCTGTTGGTGAGTTCCAGCCCCGTGTCGGGTTCTGTGCTGACAACTCAGAGCCTGGAGCCTGCTTCCGATTCTCTGTCCCCCTCTCTCTCTGCCTCTCTCTCTCTCTCTCAAAAATAAATAAACATTTAAAAAATTAGAGTTGGCACAACCATTTCTAATAAAGGCAAATATTTTTAACCAACTTTTTCTTTCTCAAAAAATTTACTTTTTAACTTAGTATTCAAAGAACCTATTTTTGCAACAATTTTTTGTACTCACTTTTTTTTGGCAATAAAATTCTATAATTACCACTTTAAGTGTGACTGGCATACATAAGGTTTGGGACAAACATCACTGAGTCGAAGTAAACCTACAAGGAAACTGGTGGGGAGTATATTGTAGAGTAGCACTTACACGTGGTCTGGGCATCAATCAGTCTGTTGTATGAAGGAAACTTAGAACTTTGGTGTCCTTGGGATAAGTTATGTGGAGGGCAGTTAAAACAGTGACTCCTATTATCTTCTTGGTAAGTCTCTATGGCAATAACATTTGTTCATGTGTCTTTACATTTTATTGGGTGTGAGAGAAAGGAAGGGATTTCTACCCTATCTATGAAAATAGCATGCCTAGCACAGTGCCTGAAACACAGCACACATTCATTTAAATATTTAGCAAATGGAGAAACCAATAATCAATGAATTAATGAACTAAGTGATTTACCTAGAGAAACACTATTAATGGTAGTAGTTGTTATTTGAAGATAGTGGGTAAGGAGGGATTTTTAAATAGGAAGATATTTTTGACCTGTAGATATAATGAAGGGCACCAGTGCCCATTATCAAACTATTTTTTATTTATCTGTATCAGTTACTTAAAATTAAAACTCGGCAGATGGGTGAGAACATATTTGAAAGAAAGATCTCGGTCATAGACTTAGTAAATAAAATAGAATTCACTGAAATTGAAGGTTTTCTGTATTGGGAAATTAATAATTAAAAGGTATGAAAAAAACAGAAATATTCCAGGAATCACTTTTCAAAATTGATAAAGATTACCTTACTAATATTTAATAAAGTAATGATACAATTTTGCTTGCTTACAATTACTAAAACTAAGTACAGAGCTATTACCTTTCTGCTTGCCCTATGCAAAGGATTTTTTTTATATCTCATAGTGATGGCTCCTGGGCAGAAACCTTGTCTACTGAGACAAATCACTGTACCTCCTGTTTCTCTTCTATGGTGTTAACACATTACATCTTTATGGCCAGTGTTTATATCCGTAGGAGTATGTAGCCCTAGCAACCTCAACTTTAGAGGCAACTTGGGCCACCTGAATACAATTCAAACAGTCCATAAAGAACTTGATTTTTCTTAAGGAGTTACCTAATCCATGTATGATTTTATGGAAGAAATTCGAAAAGTTCAGCTTGTTTTCTTCCCTCTAAAGCAGATCCCCTGGAGTGTTTAAAACAGAGATTCCACTCTCACAAATTAAATCCTTGTCTCCTTAGGAAAGACAGATTGATGCTCAAATATTTTTCAGTAATTTCTTGAAAAATTATTTAAAAGTGCCCTTCAGATTGAGAGGTTATTGATGATTTATTAAAAGTTCACATGCTGTATGTCAAACTAAAATTTCAAGGTCTCACAGTGAAGTGAGAGACTCATACATTAACGTGTCAACAGTGATATCTTTTCCTTCATCCTGCAGACCTAACACCAAATTTATACACCTTTAAAAAAAAAGGAAAACTGGACCATAAAGTATTTATGGTTTACATATTTTTTTCAGCTTCCTTTTTGGAAATAGGTAGCATCAGTGCGATGAAGTATTAAGGAAAATGCAATGAGAAAGCTGCCCTGAAATTACCATTTTTAGCATGCTAATAGCTATAATCTTCAACTGTAAAGTAGTTCCCCATGACTCCTAAAGAGTTATGCTGCCATCTATTGACAATGCACGTGTCTTTTACTGATTATACGGTACAAGAAAACAAATTTTTGTTAGAAAATATGTCTTTGGAAAGTCAGTGTTTCTGAAAATATCTACTTTGTGTGGCAAATACCTGACATTTGAAATTATTTGTAATACATTATTAACTTTTCTTTTTTGATATAAGAAGGGCTTATTAACAAATTATCTTGTACTGGCAAGTTTACCAAATGTTGTAGATAGTTTAGAGTACCGCAAGTCGCAAGTCGGAAATTTGCAAGAGTTCAAGTATCAACTGAATCTGTGTTTATGCATCAGAATATTGTTATGTTGTATTTCACACTGACCATGCCCTGCTAGCCATGTAAAACATTTTAAAAAGTTAAATACGGCTTCAGCAAAGTGGTTACTTAGAAAAAGAAGAAGGATGTGTGATCAAATAACATAGATAAAAAGCATTTTACCAATTTTCTTTTTATTATGTCATGATATATTACATGAAGATAAAAAGCACCTGTATGTCATGCCTTCCGAAGCAGAAACTTCCCAAAGTGAGCAGGACAGATTGTGATTGGACAGTTAACATATAAATCACTATCTATTTTGAATCTCGACCATATAATGTTGAGAAGAGCCCTTCTGAGAAATTTTCTCTCCTCTTTCCCCCATCAGATATCGAATACGTCAAATATCTGCTACAAGAGAATGCTAGATGGAGCGAAATTATATAAATATACCAGCTGTTTCTACCTCCATAGTTGGAAAAAGGAGGTTATTCGCTTAAGTTCCCATCAACTAGGAAAAGTGCTTAATAGAATATTGGGGCTTGAAGGTGTTCTCTGTTTGGGACCCTAAATGTATAGTGTGAGAAGGACCCATGTGGATAAGGATACCTGGATATCCTAGGAGGAAAGGATCAGTATTTCCCACCTTCTATCTATAGTAAGTTTACTCAAACCAAGGAATTGAATGTGGAAGTTTGGAGAGGAGAACAGACTGGTGAATTAGTGTCAATACACAGGACCTACGTGCTGATGATAGACAGTTGGTAGAAACACTTGAAGTCTTCCTGGCTAACGCCACTCTGAATTAGGGTCATAATCATGGAATATGGGTCATGGTTAAGCATGGAATGTGGGTAGAAAGAGCTATGACTTTGCACTCCCGTATTAGTAAAGACATCTTTATAGCCGCAAAAACATCCACTAGACTGGGCAGACTGGTGCTCCACAATGTCACCTAATGACAGTAGCTAGACAGCTGGAGTTCAAGTGCTAGAGGATTTGAGAATATTTCTGCTCCATCTTTTCTCCCTAGCATTTAGAAGTGACACTGCCTCACCACCTCTGGCAACATGAAATTAGAAAACTCTCAAGATATTCAAAATTTTGGTGAATTAAACCCTAAGGTGGGGAATATTGGATTTTCTAAAGATAACGGTATGTTGGCTCTTAGGTGGGAGTTTGAAGGAGGTATAGAGGAAGATGTGCCTGTATTTATATTCCATGTCAGTAAAGTGATTCACTTTATGTTCTGTAATGATGGAAAAATACAAAGCACAAAAGATGAAGAGTGCATGATGTGTAAAATATAAATCAAGGACAAATGGGACCCAAGATGTCTGCATACCACTGCTGCATAATGATGCTGAGATTATATAACATCACTGGAAAATGTTTACCCAACATTAACTGGTGTTACCATGTAGAGGGATTCTGGGACAAGTGCATCTGCTTTGAGGGCTTGTCTCCTAAAATAGAAAATAAAGGGTTTATTACACTGTTCTTTGTTTTCTTTCCCCGCCCCCGTCTTTAGTCTCCTGCTTGTGACCTTTATCTTGACTTCTTCATAAATTCACTATATTATATAATTACACCTACGCTCGTTTTCTGTTGAGTTGACATTGTTTAACCATCATTTCTAACAAGGTGCAATAATATGTTCATGATTCCAACAATATTTACATCTATATCAAAAGCAAGCCTCTGATATGACTTGCTAGGGAGTATTTGATTTTCTATTCTGTATAAACATTGAAGCAATCATGAGAAATGAGCTTATCTCATCCAATGAAATTCATTTACTTATTTATTTTACAACTGCCATATACTTCACTCCAAAGTAATGGAAATAAAGCAATATATCTACTGTTGAACATTTTTGGTTTAACTAATGGTAAATGTATATATGTATCTGAAATGCAAAGTCGATGTTCACATGATAATTTGGGGAGATAGATGGTAAAGACTACAGATGATTTGGGGCAAACTCTCAGTGCTCATACTTCTACTTACAAAAACATTGGCATTGTAATACTAGTGCTTTTATTCTCATGGAGAATTTGGGGTGAAACCATAGAATTTATCTCAGAAAGGAATAAAGCAGGAATGTTAAGATACTGACTCATGTGGTACCACGTCTACTGTTTCTATTTGATCAATCATCAGCTTCTAGAGGAAAAAAAGTGACTGTGACCAGTGAAGTTGACAGCACTTTTTAAAATACTAAGGCTTCCTGATTTATGTTCTATTTTTCCAATTGCACGTGCACACCTAGAAGAATAAGTGTATTCAATTTTTTATTGAATTTATTCTGAAAAGAGAGTTCTAAGTCAGACATGCCTGAACATCTTCTTTGTTTCTAAGAGATGATATGGTTATAAACTTGGAACTGATTGAACGATTTCAGCCTAAAATTACCTTACTCTAATCCCCTTGATAATTATCATTTTAATCACTGTGATTTAATAGTATTAGTAAGCCAAATTTTCTAGGTTCTCAGCTATAAGTTAGGTGAAATTAACACACTTTTGAAAGTTTTTGCCAGTTTAACAGCTCTCTCTTTATGATACTGTCAAAAACAATTTGTCCTAGTAGAAAAATCACGAACTTTGGATTCAATCCAAGATTGATCCAAATCCCAGCTCATCCATTTACTAGTTGAATGAGCTTCATCAAGTTCAAAAATCCCTGACCCTCGACTTTCTCATCTCTACAATTGTTCTGAGAGGTAAAGACAATATATGTGATCTGATGTGTGTGGTAGAGGGTCAATAATTGGAAATCGTGATTATTTGAATGCAGAGTGACTCAATTTTATTCTTTATCCAAAATCATTGTTTTTGAGCTCTACACCCTGGCAATGACAATTATTTTCTTGACAAAGTTGAGTAATAAGTATTACTGACTTGAAGGCTTCTGTTTGTACAGGACGATGAGTTCTGGTTCATATGAGAGACTCTTCACAGCAGTTCTAAGAAAAAAACATCACGATCAACTTGCATCTTGCAACTTGCAGTCCTCCAGGCTGGGACAAAAATTATATTTTTTTTCTTAAAATGAAATGAAAAAATTTTAAGTTTATTTATTTATTTTGAGAGAGAGAGAGAGGCAGAGAAAGAGAGAGAGAGCGATCAAATGGGGGATTGTCAGAGAGAGAGGGAGGGAGACAGAATTCCAAACAGGTTCTTTACTGTCAGCATGGAACTCAAACCCACAATCCATGAGATCATGACCTGAGCCAAAACCAAGAGTCAGTCACCTAACCAACTGAGCCATCTAAGCGCACCATGAAATGAAAATTTTAAATGCAAACAATAGCATTACTTTTATAAAGCAATTATTTTTTGAGAATCTGCATAGCCTAAATAATAAGTGCTCAGTGCTAGAACCAGGTTATCTGAGTTTGACTTTTGTATTAGTCTGGGTTCTCCACAGACACAAAACCAGTAGGAGATTCTCTCTCTCTCTCTTTCTCTCTCTCTGTCATCTATCAATTATCTATCTATCTATCTATCTATCTATCTATCTATCTATCTATCTAACTAAAGACATTTGTTATTATAAAGTATTGACTCCTATGATTATAGAGTCTAGGAAATCCTACCCTCTGTCTTCTGCAAGCTGGAGACCTAGGAAAGTCTGCTGTGTAGTTTGAAGGCTTAAGAACAGGAGCTTCAAGGGTAGGAGACTATGATGACCCTGCTCAGATAGTCATGCAGAAAGGCTGTAAATTCTTCCTTCCAATGTTTTGATTCAGGACCACAGTCGCTTAGGTGATGCCACCTACATTGGGTAGGGCATGGGTAGGGCAATCTACTTTGATCAGTCGATCCATCCAAATGCTAATCTCTTCCAGAAACATCCTCACAGACACACCCAGAAATAATGTTTAACCAGATATCTGGCTATCTCACAAGCCAACTTGACATACAAAAGTAATTATCACAACTTCTAAATCTAACACTTCTTAGCTTTGTGCTCTGCAACGCCAAATCATTTACTTAAATGTTCTGGTCTTCAGTTTCCTCATCTGTGAAATAGACAAAATTAAATATTGTGAGGATATATCAGTTACTGTTATAAATTGTTACAGTATTATTTATCCTATACTTGATAATAGTAAATGCTCAATAAATGCCAGCTACTATCAGATTGTATATTTTACTTTTCTTCTATATTTCAGTCTGTTCCCTTCCAGTAGTTGGGGATATAGGAAATAGAGAAAAACAAGAATGTTAGTGACTATAGAGACACAGCTTCCATGGGGGCGTCTGGGCGGCTCAGTGGTTTGAGCATCCATCTCTTGATTTTGGCTCAGGTCACGATTCCAGGGTCATGAGATTGTTTTCTGTCTCTTCCTCTGCCCCTCCCTCTGTAAAATAAATACATGAATATTAAAAAGAACACAGGTTCCAGTGCGTTGATTTGTTATGTTCCTATAATTTATACACGGAAATGGCCATTCATGAATTTATTCACTATTTTTGCTTTATTAATAAAACTATGCAATTTAGAATTTTTTTAAAAAATGGAGTAAGATTTTATTCCATTCTCACTGTAATCTTATAGAGAATTCATATGTTCATTTCTTAAATCTACCAAATTTGAGAATGAGATGAAGACACTGAAGCAAGTTACCAAGAGAAGGCAAGATGGGTACTGTGCTGAGAGAGAGCTATCGCCTCCTCCTTGGATGGTTATGCTATCGTTTTCCATGTATTTGTCCATGTATTGACAGATCACTGAGACACCTACTGCTAAGTCCCAGCGCCAACTGACTAATGTTCCATTCTTATTAAAATGTAACCTGGTGTATATAATAACTTTGAGATCGAATCATCTGATACTGCTTGGGATTCTCTCTCTCTCTCTCTCTCTTCCCCTTTCCCCACTGGCACTCACACTCTCTCTCTCTCTCTAACAATATAATTAAACTTAAAAAAAAGAATCATCTGATACTAAAGATAATATGTGTAGTAAGCTTAACGGTACCCCTCCTCCTGCCATTCCAAAGATAAAACCAGGTCCTAATCTCTGGAAACTGAATATCACCTCATATTGCAAAATATGTGATTAAATTGAAGGTTTTGCAAAGAAGAATGTTTTTTAGATTATCTGGTCAGCCCTAAATCTAATGAGCTGTCTTCTTATAAGAGTGAGGCAGAGGGAGATTTGGGAGTGAAAAGAGGAGGAGGTAATGTGACCATGAAGGCAGAGATGGAAGTTACGGGTCCACGGGTCAAGGAATTCCAACAGGTCAAGGAATTCCAACAACCACCGGAAGCTGGAGACACAACAGAGTCTTCTCTAAACACTTTAGACGGTGGCCCTATTGATACCTTGACCTCAGACATCAGGTCTCCCCAGAAGTGTGAGAGAGTAAATTTGTATTGTTTTAGGTCATGATCGTAAGCGATCAGTTATGCAGCCACAAGACATGAATATGAGTAACACGATGGTGGAAGAACCTTGCTAAGACCATGAGAAAAGATGAATTGATGAATCCATACACTTCTTTCAGAAGTCATTATTAAATGAACTTTTTTGAAACAATAATCTTGAATCCATTGATTGCATCTGTGGTATATTTACAAAGCTAATAGATCAAAACATATGCAAAAGGATTAGGCATCAGGGGATATCTGAAGGCGTAGTGTGTACCTGAGTGTGTGCGTCAGAGTGTTTTAGGGAGAAAGGAGGATGGCGTGGATGGACGGATGTCTGTAATCTTGTATTCACACCAGACCGGAAACCACTGTTTCACTTACCTAGCAACTGTTGAAAGGGCAGTTGTGACAACATTTTCCTGGTTTCCTTTAACGGAAAAGATGGTTACACTGCTTTGAGCATTCATAAAATGTTGAGAATATAAATATAACTTAAATTGAAATTTGGAGAAAATTTCCATGACCACAAGATTATTGTTTTTTTTTATCACTTTCCAAACATTTAGGAACTGTCATGAATAAACAAACACTTAGTGTGTAAACACCCACCTGCATTAGTGGCAAATAGCCCCAGAGCTGTTAGGGATATGTGCAAAGCTAGGTAAACAGACGGAGTGCAATGCTTTTACATGTTTAGAATCTAAACAGAACATCTTTGGAGGAGAATACATAAAGGCACATTTAAGAAATGCCAATTACAATAGAGTATATATACATCAGTGGAACATAGTTTTCATTGAAATATCATGTGACTTGCAGAGGAGCAATATGTTCAGGAAAAATCAAACAGGATTAAAGCAATAGCCATCTTCCCATTATTTCAAAAAGCATTATGAGGAGTTTAGAAAGACTTAGAGGCTGAGAAAAAGTAATCAGGTTGATCTCAGAACAATATTTTAAGGAAACGATAATGGCAAAATATATACACATATACATATACATGGATATATTTTTCAAAAAATAATTCAGATGATCACGTGAATGAATTCTATGAAAATTTCTTTTCTACTTAGGTTGTAAAAGTTCCACCACAAAGAAAATAGTACTGGCTGTTTTTATTTTTTTATTTTATTTTTTTTTATTTTACCGATTGTTCCTCGTTTCTAGAATGAGTGTAACCTTGGTAGCAATGAAAATAGAATGTGTTTAATAAGGGGAAAAGTTCATATAAATATGAAGAATTTAACCTTTCTTGATTCAACAACATCCATCTCAAATAACGCATATGACTAGGTAGTACTACAACTCTTGCTTTGTTTAGGAGTCCCACCATTTCCAAATAAATATTTAAATGCTTTACTTTTGGGGCACCTGGGTGGCTCAGTCGGTTAAGCACTGACTTTGGCTCAGGTCGTGATCTCACAGTTTGTGAGTTTGAGCCTCGCGTCGGGCTCTGTGCTGACAGCTCAGGGCCTGGAGCCTGTTTCAGTTTCTATGTCTCCTCTCTCTGTCCCTCCCCTGCACACAGAGGAACCTGGGTGGTTCTGTCAGTTAAGCATCCAATTCTTGGTTTCAGCTCAGGTAATGATCTCACTGTTTGTGGGTTTGAGCCCTGCAGCAGGCTCTGGGCTGACATTTCAGAATTCCCTCTTTCCTTTTCTCTCTGCCCATCCCACATCATGCGCATGCACTCTCTCTCTTTCCCCCACCCTACAATAAATAAATAAGCTTTAAAAAAATAGAAAAGAAAACAGCACCTAGAATTCCTTATCTTCCCATCACCATGTATGTACTATTTCTATAAACATTTCTATACCTGTACCCATAGTTTCCTATTTCATGCATGAAGCAACCTTGATTCTATCAAAGTTCAACATCTCCATTTGTGCTCTTGATTCTGTATTCTTAACTTTTCAAGGATATCCCTTCTAAAAGGGATATGATATGATATGATATGATATGTCCTTCATTCATACCGTTTATTAATCTGTCTGTATCAGAATATTTCCATAAGATATTCATGCACTGAAGTACCTTCTGTTAAAAAGACAAAATCATTACTCTTACCTAAGTTCGATAACCATACCCCCCATTCTGTTTTCTAGCATTACACGAAGCTCTAGAAAGAATTTGCAGTAAGTGCAGCCATCAATACTTTATCTCAATCCACTTAAAAGACTTCTCTCCCTGCAACTCCACTGTGAAATGTTTTTTTTTTTTTTTAAATCACCTGTGGCCTCCATGTGACTAAATTCAACAGTATTTCTTTGAATGCATCTTACTTAGACTTTTGAAAATATTCAAGACTCGTGTTCATTCCATCTTCTTAAAAGATTCCCTTTTCTTGGCCTTGTCATGACATGCACCTGGTTTTCCACTTCATTTATTTCTTTAATTTATTTTTTAATGTTTATTCATTTTTGAGAGAGAGAGTGTGTGAGAAGGGGAGAGACAGAAAGAGAGAGCGGAAATAGGGGGACACTGTCAGCAGAGCCTGACACGGGGCTTGAACTCGACACTGTCAGCACAGAGCCTGACACGGGGCTTGAACTCGGGAACCATGAGATCATGACCTGAGCTGAAGTGGGACACTTAACCTACTGAGCCACCCAGGGGCGCCCCCTCCACTTCATTTAAATTACTCCATCTTCGCAGTCTTCTTTGCTAGCTCCTCCTCCATTGATTGAAGTGTAATTTCACTCTGAAACCCCGCTCACGTCATTTCTTTCATGGTTTTAAATAACACGAATATTATATAAAATTTATTGATATTTTTTAGCCCCAATCCGTTCCTTAAATTCTAGACTATTCACAAAGTATCTCAATCTAATATGCTCTAATTAACGAGTACATCAAAATTAACATGTACAAATGAACTCAGGGTGCCTGAGTGGCTCAGCTGATTAAGCGTCCCACTTTGGCTCAGGTCATGATCTCAAGGCTCGTAAATTCAAGCCCCACATGGGGATCTGTGCTGACAGCTCAGAGCCTGGAGTCTGCTTTAGATTTTGTGTCTCTGTCTCTCTCTGCCCCTCTCCCACTTGCGCTCCATCTCTCTCTCTTTTTCTCTCTCTCTCTCATTCTCTCTCTCTCTCTCTCAAAAATAAACATTAAAAAAAAAAAACTCTTGCTATATATATATATATATCCATACCCTAGCACTGCCCTACTTCCTAATAGATGGCACTTTTAGTCAGTTGCTTCTGCCAAAGACCTTTCATTCAACCCCCAATCACCAATATCATGCAAATATTCAAGAAGCTTGGAGATATTCTGAAAATACTCACAAGAATTCACAGAATATACTCACGTAAGACTTTTAATGATGACAAAGAGAGTGCAGACAAACACTGAAGGTCTAAGAGACATCCAAGCAAAAATTCCCTGAGGTTCTTATTCCCACAAGGATACATTTTTTTTTTCTCTGGATCGAAGGGTCAAGATTTATCTGACAAATTATGGTTTCAAGACAGTTCAAGGTGGGAGTTCGCAGCAGAATTGTTTATGCCTTTTTCGTCACAGGGCTGAACTAGGCTATTTATCTGATCAGTCAGGTGAAAGCCACTAATAAAGAAAACTGGCCTGGGTGCTCTTAGAGAATTCCAAGCTATAAAAGGGACATCATAAATCATTCATTAGTTACAGTTATTTAGATAATTTCATTTAAACTTGCCAGTGTTAAAGCCAGACATCAAGGAATCCCTGGAGATAAGCAGAGACCTGCCCATTTGAGTTGTAAAGTAACTCTCAGACCTACCCGACCTACAGGGAATTCTGCTGACTCTCCATATAAGATATATCCCCATTTTTTCTTGCTAATATCTTGGCCCAAAACACCGACTTTTAAATTTGGGTACCCTCAATTACCATGTAACTTATCCATTGTACATCTTTTTTCTCCCATTCCTCACACGCATTCCTCACAAAGGAGTGAATGTAGATATTTAAATATAAAATGAAATCATATATCTTCCCCCATTAAAATATTCTAATGTCTCTTCACTTCACAAAGTGAACACTTCTTTTAAGTTCTTTATAAATTTTAAAACACTTTGCTATTATTACAATCCTGTGAAGGAAGTACAGTAAAACCTTGGATTGTAAGTAACTTGCTCTGTGAGTGTTCCACAAGATGAGCAAAAATTTCTAATAAATTTTAACTTGGTAATGAGTAATGTGTTGCAATACAAGTAGTACGTGATGCCAAACATCTCAGGTCATGACTAAGCCAACAGTTCCCTCTCTCTCTCTCTCTCACTGTGGGATTGTGAGTGATTGTCTCTCATGCTCCAATGCTCAGTCTCAGGCTCTGGTGTATTCTTTGGTTACTTCATTCTAGGTCTGGCTGCCTGCAGATATAGACTCTTTCCTCTGCTGCTTTATTGCCAGTTACATTAAATACAGTATATGACAAGAGTTTATTAATATTGTACTCTAGTCAACATCAGTTAGTGAGTGAAAGTCATCATACATAATAACCTTGCTCTTTTTTGTCTCCTTCACACCAGCCATGAAGGTTTTCAAAGCAAAGTCAGGTTAATTTGTTTATTTTCTTTGTATTTTGCATTTTCTTTACTATTTTGTGTTATATTACAGTATCTTAATCATTTTTATATGAATATTTTTGAGTTTTGGAACATCTCTTCTGAGTTTCCATTATTTCTTAAGAGGAAATTCGCTTTGATACACAAGTACTTTACTGCTTTGCATTATAAGCATGTTTCCGGAGTAAATTATGCTCACAAAACAAGATTTCACTGTGCCCTTATTTTCCCTATTTGGTATCAAGAAAAGTAAGACACATAGAGGTTTAGGAATTTATGCAAAGTCTCACAGATTGTAAGCATTGGAGCAAGAAGGCGAATTCCAGAAGTCTGTTTCAGTAGACCATACTATTAAGTCTACTATGTTTTCTCTTGATTATTTGATTGTGTTAATATAAAACAACACCTTTGTACATTCTTCATCTACAGTAATGTGAAATATTAGTTTGAATTCTTAAAGGAAAGGTAAGGATACTGTGCCTTCTTTTCTTCCTGCTTGACATTATCTAGTGAAATTTTATGTCTTAATCAAGGAGGGTCTCACAGGCACAATAATATCTGAATTTCACATATATTAGATAAATTGGAACCTCATTTTAAGTTGAATTCCCTTCAGAGGCAAATGATAGGCAATGGTTTTGTATTTTTAAAAGCTTATGCTATTTGAGTGCCACTACTGTTCATCACCTATGGGCAAAGCATGGTTAAGCAGATACCTTGTCACAGTTGAAATAAACGATTATCCTTTTTTTTTCCTTTACGTACTTCCGCATCTTAGTTCCATTGCATCCAATTTCCAGATTATATCTTGCCATAGAATCATTCACCATTCTTGTCTTTGCTTCTTTAGGTGAGGTGACAACCAAGACACTAATATTGTAAAAGTCAGTCATGGAAGAGAGTGTAGGAAAGTTCAATAAGACTTTTAAATAAAATGAGATATTCTTGAAAGTAAGTGAGGCAAAGATTTTTTAAAGCTATTTTTTTTTTTTTTTGCCCTTTAAAGTGTTCACATTGTGATTTAACCACATTATTACTAGGCGAGATAGGGGAATCTCATTTGATACACTTCATTGTATGTTATATTAAAATTCAGGGATTCTGAGGCTTTTAATGCATAGAAATGTAGCAGAATTTACATCTTCTACTTTAGTAATCAGCCATGTTATTGTCTGTTACCCTTTGCTGATTCCAATGTCAGAAACAATACTTCTATCTATGTCTCAAACTGAATTCATATATGACTTAAGGTACAAATGAAATTTTGCACAATCTTACTTTAGTAGGTATAAAATAAATAGAATTCATCAGCAAGGCAATTAATTAAGTATAATTTAATAGCACCAGCAACATATTTCCCCAAAATATTGGCACATATTTCAGTACGGCAAAAATATCATATTGTTTATAGATGTCTATAACAAACAATTAGGATAAAGCTATCTTTTAAAAAAATCGGTGTGTTTTAGAGTTGAAAATGTTCATTTATAGGAATAAGGTTGATACTTTTTGGTACTAATTTTTATTGAATTTGAATAGTGAAAACACTTTAAGTCCAGAAATCTGTACTTAGAAGTAAATTCTATTCTGATTTGTCAATATTAAAGCTACTCACAGAATAAGACAAGGATTTTCATATGGGATCATTGTGGGGAAAGCAAATACACACACTGTTAATCTTTATCTCTTTATTTGTTTTGGAAGACTAAATATTTTAAACACTATGCTATGAGTTTGATTTGGTTTAAAAAGTTAATTCCAAAAGTCTGTTTAAAAATATAATCGGCTACTTTGAAAAATATCAAAAGTGCTATTTTCCCTACATGGTATCAAAACACTGTAAATCAATCACAGTTAAAACACTATGGTATTGGTTTAGAGCCAGAGAGATATAACAATGAACGAAATAGATAATATAAAACTAAGTCTAAATAGTGAAGCAGATTTATTAACATTTGATATTCCAAATATAGAGAAAGATAGACAATTTAGTAAATACATGAAGGCTATTTTTGTATCCATATGGGGTAAAAAACATTTCTCCCTAAGAGAGACTCAAACTGAGTTAGGTGTACTTCTAAGGTAAATGTTTAAAAACACTTTCAAATAACAATAGAAAAATTAGGAGAAAACTTAAAAATTATTTATGATGTTGCAGGTTCTGTGAAAATTTTGCAAGACCAAGGGAAAACTTCAGTATTTATAAAGAAAAGACTACATATTTAAGTACACATATAAATCAGATAAAACAAAAGTTACTATAATCATATTTGAAGCAGCATTAGTTAATCACTAAAGCGCTTATATATGATTGTAATGAATCCTCAAATCTGTATCCGTATTTCTTTTCTAGATATGTGTATTTATCTCCTGGATTATTTTAGGCTTAAAAATTACATATCTCTCTATATCAGTGTCCTCTGCTTTTAGAAGATACTCAGTAGGTAATGCCTAATAGTTTTTATTCCCAATGTTTCTCTTGTTCTTGTTCTTATTTTTCTTCTTCCTCTTCCTCTCCTCCTCCTCCTGTTCATTCTCCTTCTCCTTCATCTTCTTTTTATTTTTTACCTTTTCTTCCAAGTAATTCTCCCAAACACATTAACTGTCTTTTCGATGCATCCATTATTTGTTTGTTTAAATTTCTTTGTGTTCTCATATGCCAGAATACTCAGTGTTTTAAGAAAGCACACATTTGGTATTTCCCAGTCAGTAGTTTAGTGAGCATTAGGACTACCACTGTGTAATTCAATCTCAACTTCTTAGGTGATTTCCTTGTATAGCGGAAGTGACCCGTACCTTCATTTTATGTAACTAATATTCATTTCCATCCATTATGGTAGTTCTATGATGTATATTACTATTTCCTGATAGGATAAACATGATTCATAGTGAACATATTCTTAAACTGTTGCCAGCATGTAGAAGTTTAAAATCATAGAATTTTAAAGTGTAGCTGACTTTATCATGGTGTCTGAAAATAAATCTTCATTTTGTTTTGTAAAATTATCTATATCTTTAGTGTAAATAGTACTTTTTGTTAAAGAAAATGACATGTAAAAGAAATGACATGATGAATAAGATTTTTTAAAAAACTGGCTGATATATCTATTTTGCAATGCATTTGAATTTGTTATTATCCCTATTATCTCTTATGAAGAAAACCTGAAACATACAAAGACTAGAACAGATTGGAGAACACCATTCTAAAGATACTTTAATTCTCATCTCTATAGCCCTTCTGTATTTTCCTTCCTGGCCTTGTCCTTACTCTTTTCATCCTCTCAAACACACTAAAAAACTATCTATCCATCTCTCTCTCTCTCTCATTCTCTCTCTCTTTCTCTCTCTCTGTCATCTATCTAACTTTCTATCAATATAGTATGTGTATATGTATGTATATGTATATTAATACACATGTATATGCATATATGTAAATGTATATGTATATATATGTATACATATATACTATTATAGAATTCCAAAATACATCAAATTACAGGAAACTAATTGAACTGTTGAGTAAGTTAGTTTTCATTTAATGTTCTTTAACTGATTTAGCAATTGTAGTATGAGTACAATTATTAAGTTTTGCATTCCATCACTTTCTTTGTGAGCATCCCATATGAACATTCTTCAACACCTCTCAGTTTAGAATGGTGTAATGAAAAGGCCTTGGACTGGGAAATCAACATAGATCAAGTTGGTGGTTCAATCCTGACTCTGCTAGCTGTGTGATACTAAGTAAGTTATTTAAGTTGGCCGATTCTCAATTATTCCTTTTTCTAAGAACAAATCATTGTGTTACATGACAAAATACATGATTTTAGCATATGGTAAAATGAAAGTTGACTTTCCTTCTCTAGTTATATATTTAGTTAGTTTTTTATATCTAGTAATATAAGACATTCCCTCCATGTATCCAGATTGGCTGAAGGAAAGTATGAAAGAGAGCTAAGGACGTTTTAAGGGATTATACCAAATATATACAAATTTATATATTGATGTACTTATTCATTCATCCATTCATTTAAAAAATTACTGAGTATTGAGTATAGATTGCACAGTGTGTTGATAACCATATATGAAAGATAGGCACAGTTCTTTTCTTCTTTCATCTGACATGAAGGCAGACACAGAGTTAAAGTCTTCGAAGATAACTAAGTTACTTCGAAATTGTGATGAACAACACATGATAACTTAAGTTGTTATCATTTTACACTAAAAATACTAGAAACTAAGTAAGTCTATATTATCATTTGATATTATTAAAATACAACTATATTATGTTGTATTTTTATTAAAGGTGTTTAATTTCCTTTTGCAATAGTTTCAGAAAACAAAGGGTTTTAATTTTAAAACACCACCAGATATCTGTATTTAATATTTTTGATAGAGAAATAGATAAGTGATTCTTTTCCAAACTAATTGATACAGATAGTTTTCAAGTAACTTCATTAATTTGTAATCTCTAGGTTTGCATGAGGTCATTTCAAAAATGTATAATCAAAAGGGAGAAGTTAGGATGATGGAGCAGTGTGGAGACCCTGAGATTGTCTCTCTCTGAAATGCAGCCAGACCAACGCCAAACCATTTTGAAGAGCTATGAAATTGATTTCAGGATTAACACAACAATCCACATAATTCAAGCCACAGAACTCAGTGGAGGGTGGGAGGTTCGTGGTGAAGAGGGGGGAACTGGGGGAGAGAAAAGCCACAGAGGATAGGGAGCTGTTTTTGCAGAGAGAGGACAGAGAAAGGGGAAAGGGCGAGAGGGCAGCACATCGGGATCATGCAAGAAAAGCATTCTCCCAAAAGTAGCTGGAGAGAAAGAGAAAGAGTGAAAACACTCAAAGGGGACTGAACAAGAAATCTGTTCCCCAAAACCATTAATGGGAAGAAAGTATTTGGTCATATATGGTGATATTAATATCATTCTCAACTGCAGCATTACAGAGAAGGACTTAGTTACATAACCAATGTTTTCCATTATAACCTGGTAAAAAGGAGGACAGAGTCTTCCTATTGAACATATGCAAATCATTATATTGTCATAAAAATAAGAATATTGAATAAGAGTGTCTAAATTTTAGAGGGTCACGCAGGGAGAAAAATCATATATAATTTATAAACCCTTCATTTCTGTTTTTTTTCTAATTTTTTAAAATCATTGTCTACATAAATACTATCATTTCAGATTGTTTAAGAGAAAAGAAAATGTTTCTTTTTTAAATTTTTTTAATATTTATTTATTTTTGAGACAGAGAGAGACAGAGCATAAGTGGGGGAGGGGCAGAGAGAGAGGGAGACACAGAGTGTGAAGCAGGCTCCAGGCTCTGAGGGGTCAGTACAGAGCCCAATGCGGGGCTCGAACTCACAGGCCGTGAGATCATGACCTGAGCGGAAGTTGGACGCTCAACCGACTGAGACACCCAGGCACCTCAGAAAATGTTTCTTATATGTCCAGAAAATAAAACATGAAAACATTAATAGTATACCAAACAAAAATCATAATCATGTCATTAGTTAATTCAAAATTATTGCAGATGTCAATAAAATAGTATGTATTTGTTGTCTATTTGTTGCTTCATTTTGGTTTCCTATATTCTGATTTTAGATATTAAATAGTACAAACGGCATTTTACTAGCGCCTGAGTAATTCATTTGTTCATGTTACATTAATTCAACATTCAGTAGTAAAATAAATGGAAATCATTAGCAAGATCAGCACATTGGTATTGTTTGCAGACTAAAGTGCAATTTGCTTAAGACAATAAGAACTGCACGGAGAAATATACTATACATAACGGTTTTAATTGGCAGCTTCTATGTATTTGAATTCCAGAGACTATTTTTAATGCTTTAACTTACATATCTTTATGTGAATTCCATGCTCAAAAAGGCAAAAAAAAAGTGTACAGTCTCAGAGAACACGCCTGGAAACTAAATTAGCAGTTGTATAATTCAACCTCTTGGTAATAGACTATCATTAGAGTTTCAGTAGCACCTCATCATTTCATCCCCTTAGAACTACTTCTAGTTGTCAGATGCTTGTGCCTTGGTACCCCTACCTGCTCACATTCCACACCTTCTAAATCATTTTCTTCACTGTAAGATCTAAGAGTATTCAAAACCTCTCACAGAGACACTGATGACCAGAGATAAAGGGCATCAACACGTATGTTTTTTTGTAGCTTATGCTCTTCCAACTTACAACTCTTTAAGGTATCTTTTTGATGTTTCTTTTATAAAATTATAAGCGTGCCTGTGTATGCTGGCGTCTGTATTGCTATGCTCTCAATTCTCACGCTTTTGCAACCGCTTTGTGTCTATCCACTCATTAAGAAACATTCTGATTTGGTCCATTCGTCACTACATACTATGGAGTGCTTATTTTATACTATTACCTGTACAAAATTTTTAGAGATTATTTAATTTTTCCTTAATAAAATTTTATTAGAAGTTTATACATATATATATATATGAAAGTGAAATGCAAAGAAGTTCAGTAACTCAGGACCCCTGGGCAGCTGAGTTGATTAAGTGCCCCACTCTTGATTTCTGCTCAGGTCATAATGTCACAATCCCAGAGCCTATTTGGGATTCTCTGTCTCTCTCTCTGCCCTTCCCCTCTTCTCCACCTCTGTCTCTCAAAATAAATTAACATAAAAAAATTAAATGACTTGCCCCAAATCAAAAAACTAGTAAGTAACGAAGATAGGGTAGAATTTAATTACTACTAGATACTCTCTTTCACAATCTACTCCCATTTACCCGTGGGCAAATGGAGAATGACGGTCTTCTGCTTAGGTGTGAATTTCTGACTCAGTTAGTGGTGTGGAGGATGGCAGTATCATCTAGGAAACACATGGAGACTTCTCATAAATACAGAGACTCTTTTCCTCAGAAGATTTAGTACATCAAAGTGATTCAAATACTATATGCTGTCCATCCCCTATACTGGATATATCAGTTCTTCCTCTTTCTCTCATTCTAGCCCCTTCATTGCCTCCCCCATCTCTAACTTTGTCTCTGTCTTATTTTAACACTCTTCTCAGCCACATCCCCACTATAGATTATTTAAGTAGAGTTATGTTTTATAATGTGATAATTAATGGCAGATAATGGCAGTCTCTTCCTCTTTTATTTTAAATTTGAACAATTCCAAGGACAAAGGAACTAATTTAAATTTGCAAACTGTCATTATAGTAAAATGATTATAAAATGATATAAAGTCCAATATTGTGTTCTTTTTTTTTTTAATTTTTTTAACATTTATTTATTTTTGAGAGACATAGAGACAGAGTGTGAGCAGGGGAGGGGCAGAGAGAGAGGGAGACACAGAATCGGAAGCAGGCTCCAGGCTCTGAGCTGTCAGCACAGAGCCCGACGCAGGGCTCGAACTCAAAGACCGTAAGATCATGACCTGAGCTGAAGTCGGCCGCTCAACCGACTGAGCCACCCAGGCGCCCCCCAATATTGTGTTCTAATTGAAACTGTTTAGATGTGCTATACTGCAAATAGCTCTAAATAATATGTATAATGTATACATATAATATATATGTATATATATATGTATATATTAGGAAATTTAGACATTTAAAAGATAAGACAGACAAAAATGACTTGTTTTGTGTGAACATATATTACTTGGGTTATTTTGCATTTGTCACTTTTCAAAAATCCCAAATCTTGGTGTACAAATGTCTGATTTAATTGGTGGTATTTAATGTTAAAAAGATGTGTAATTTGTCACATTGGGATATACTCTAAATGTTTTTTTGTGTTGTACCATATCTTAAGGCAATGAGATATACCCTAGTTTGACACATCAGAAATGCAATTTACTTCCATCAAAAGAAGTACTGGGAAGTGATAGCTATTTTTGGCTTTGCAGTATGAACATACAGAAGTTACTTTTTCAGTTGTTTAAGTCAAATAATTTTATTAACTGAGAGCATGAAATGCTGAAAAAAAACAGTGTAAATTCTTTTACTTTTCCAACACTGAATGCTATTTGCCTGTAATCTTTAATGAGATTGTTCTTTAGAGTAAAAAAGTTTACGCTTTTACAGAGAAAACAAAATTAGCAGATTTACAAGTGCGAATTAACATCGTCTCAAATGCTTCATGATGTCATTTAATTAATTAAGACACAAATAAGTATTATGTAGTATTATTATATAACTATTTAAAAAATACTAAAATATAGATCATAAATTTCCATATTTGGATTTCGAAGCCTAAAAAGAGTTTTTATTGAAGTCTTGTCATTACTGCTGTGCTACTAAAGTTGATCTTGCTGGGTAAGCTATTTCTTGGAGCTTTTAGAGGTAGAAGTAAAACAGCCAAGGAAATCCCTTCTGTGCATAATTATAGTTTACTGTTTGATTCCAACCTTGAGAGTGATATTTTGAGAGATTTGTGTTTGTCCCATGACAGACCCATGAGATTGGTTTCAGTGGACCGATTATGTGCTATTATGATACAGTTTCCTGTGACATTTTTGCATCCTCTCAGAATGTCTTCTTTGTAGCTATTTAAAATTTGACATAGTTCCTGGCATATAGTTGACATTCAATATATATTTATAAATAAATGACTGGATCAGTGAAAATTTTAAATATTTTGTCTATGTAAGTAAACTAACTCTATGATGGGCTGTATTTTGTCCTTATTGATTTATTATTCATATGTCATTGGAATTTAAGTGGGAACTTTTACAATATGAGAACTGAATTAATCCATTGATTCTATAATGGGCAATTTACTGTTGATTTCTCTAGTGAACCACAACTCATTTGTGTTCTGGAATGTCTAGGAGACCACATGCTTACTCTTACCTTTGATAAATTAATTAAATGTTTGCATCCTTGAGATATTTCCATGTCATCTCCATGAGGAAAATGGAGCAGGAATTTCATCACTTGATGTTAGCCTCTTTCGATTTAGTCTATGAGATCGACGCTGCCTTTAAATGACATAGGAAAGTAAAACTTTTAAATAATCCATGTTTTTTAATTACCTATCACTTTTATTATTTTCCAAATAAATCTTTAGTTGTTTCCATTGATCGTTTAAAAAAAAAGAACCATGTTTGTAAGAGCGAGCATTGTATCAGCAAATAAACCAAAATGTAAAAGACCTACAGCTCTTTACATGCCTGTTGAGACATGGTAGTTCACACAGAAGATTTTTTAATGATACTAAATGGATATTTGGATGAATAGGTTATAGAACAGAACAGTAGAGAAAATGTAAGGAGATGCATGTAGCTGTAATTTGATAGCTAGATCATAATTTTAAGGGTTTATTGAGAGTGACAAACAATTTTCGTTAGCTGAGTTGGTATCTCTGAGTATGGTTTAGGTTTCCACTCTTATGTAGGCCTGCCATTCCTATTAAAGTTCTCAAGCTTGATTTTTCTTTGAACATATTGGTCCAAAAGACACCTAAATATACTGATGATCATTTGTGTTTTACTGCAGTGCAGATCCAAAATGAATTCATGAAAGGACCCAAAATCAGATACTTAAGGACCAGGAGAAAACTCGATTTCTACAATGTTGTTGTTTTTGTTGTTTTTTAAATAATTTTAATTAATTTATTTATTTTGAAAGATAGAGCATGTGCATGCAAGTGGGAGGGGCAGAGAGAAAGGGAAAGAGAGAATCCCAGCCAGGCTCAGCACTGTCAGCACAGAGCCTGGCGACGCTAGGTTCAAACTCATGAACCTTGAATCATGACCTGAGCTGAAGTCAAGAGTCAGACATTTAATCGACTGAGCCACCCAGGTGTCCCTAACAATGTTGTTTTTTTTTTTAACATTTATTGATTTTTGAGAGACATAGAGACAGAGTGTGAGCAGGGGAAGGGCAGAGAGACACAGAATCTGAAGCAGGCTCCAGACTCTGAGCCATCAGCACAGATCCTGACGCGGGGCTCGAACTCACAGACCGCGAGATCAAGACCTGAGCCGAAGTTGGCTGCTTAACCGACTGAGCCACCCAGACGCCCGCCTAACAATGTTTTTGTTTGTTTGTTTTTGGTTGCTTTTTAACAGAACACAAAGTTATATCGTAAATCTCATGTCCCAGATACCAATACTTCAAGCAAACACAAAAGCAAAATCTTCTTAGATTTTAGACATAGGAGTGAGGGCTATAATTTTTCATATAACATGCCATGCCAGTTATTTGTGTGTTGATCTCCCAGCCTGACACTCACTTACCTTTCTAAATCCTGCCATGTATCGCTGGGCTGGAGGTGTACAATATTTGTCACCCCAGTTAGGCGCTCCATTAGGAGGCACTGGTGGAAGATCAGATTATAGAAGAACAAGAGAAAATCCTGCCTCTATACCCAACAGTTGGAATTTGCTGGAAATGGCTGAAACAACAATGAGACAAGATGATTAGGTGAGGAAGATGATGATTAGGGAGAAGCAATATTTATTGCTGCTGCTGCTATTTTTGTTGCTGTGAATTCAGAAAGAAGTGCAAGAGCATTTTTTCGATCATTTTTTAGCAAGTGTGAGTGCATGGGCTCCAGCTCAGTGTATTAACATCTTGTGTATGCTGAATATCACCTCCTTTTCCTTCAGGCTCCTGATGTGAATCTGTTTTGGTTTTGCACCTCTAGTACTTCCAGCCCTTCTTGGTTCTTGAAGCCAACGTCTTACAGTAAATATCCAGTGTTTGAAATATTTAGGGGCACCTGGGTGGCTCAGTTGGTTGAGTGTCCAATTTCGGCTCTGTTCACGATCTCACAGATCGTGAGTTTGAGCCCCGCATCAGGCTCTGTGCTGACAGCTCAGAGCCTGGAGCCTGCTTCCAATTCTCTGTTTCCCTCTCTCTCTCTCTATCCCTTCCCCACTCACATTCTGTCTCTCTCTCTCTCAAAAATAAAATAAGCATTAAAAAAATTAAAAAAAAGAAATATTTAGAGTGGTTTCATTTTTTTAATCTAATTGATATCCCTAGTTCGGATTCTTAAAAATCACTTGGGAGGAATATTTTCATTTCTAATTTATTTTGAATCTTGAATAACTCTGATCCTAAAAAGTATATTTTCTTCCAAGTTACTCTAGTGCCATACACGGTTTTCTTTTTTCTCAGGACTGCTATTCATACATACATATTATTATAAGATGTCATATCATAGTGCTAAGGAGACCAAGACTCAAGCCCTTTCTTTTACAAGATACTAAGGCTTCTTGCCATATACAATTTCCTCAGCATTAAAAAATAAATAAAACCATGTTGTTAATCTCACAATGTCTTGCATAGGGAAATAGAATATTTAGCATTTTCATTCTGAATCATGAATATGCATTTGCTTATGTACTACACTTTATTTTTCCTCTATGGAATTTATTACATATATATATATGTATATGTATATATACATATATATGACACTTGGAACAGTGTATGACTCCTATTAAGCCCTCATCATTCTTATAATTTTATAAAAGAAATATCAAAAAGATACCTTAAAGAGTTGTAGGCTGGAAGAGCATAAGCTACAATAAACATATGTGTTGATGCCCTATATCTCTGGTCATCAGTATCTCTGTGAGAGGTTTTGAATACTCTTAGGTCTTACAGTGCAGAAAATGATTTAGTTGACATTATTGTTACAGTTATTATTCTTTTCTCTGAAAATGGCAGAAAATTGTTTCAACTGAACAACAATGGAGGAAATTTCTCATAGATTATCATTCTGAATCATAGCATATAATTTGTTGAAAATAATTTTAAAGAGTCAAAGTACAGATTAGTATTTTTGCAATTAAAATGTCATTTAAGAGTATATTTATAATAGTTATTTCGAACATAATTGGCAAATGCTACCATATGTAATTTATTTTTGATTGCATAAGTATTAAATACTTGTTCTGATTATTTGATGCACAATATTATATCGGGTTTAGATTTTACTAAAATAATTCAAAGCTCTCAGTAATACTAATATACCGGGGTTCATCTCTGTGCTACATCATAGGCTAGGATCTACGATAAAAGGTGAATTAAAAATGAGGCCATGACCCATTCCTTCTCAGAAATCATGATATGCATGTGCTAGACAGTATACAGAGGAATAATTACAAGACTACATGATAAACACTGTATCAGAAATATGCCAAAACCCCCGTGTGAACATTTAAAAAAAATGACAAAAACAATCATATCCGACATGCATAGGGATGCTAAAGACGCTTGAATGAAGTAATTTTTGAGTTCACAAATGTAAAAGGGAAATAAGATTGATGTAGATTGAGGTAGGAAGGAGAGATTGATGCAGAAAAGGTACAAAGGTATTCAAACACATGGACCTTTTTCAGTAATCCTTAAGCAGTATGATAGATAAGAGGCAGAGGTAAAATAATGAGAGCCCTGTATGACTTTAAGAAAGCGACAGACAGGAAAGAAAAGAGAGGGAGATCTATTCAATTAATTGCATGAAATTCTGATCGACCCAGAGGTAAATGAGTTCCATTTTAGCAAGTTTTAACTAGTTTGCCTTCGTAGTAAGTTGTAAAATTTTTCTTTGATGATTATTAGCTATCAGAAAAAAATTAATGCTTAGAGGCTTGAAAAATAAATTCATATTATCTTCTCATTTATATCTCTAAATTTTATTCCTTATATAAGATTTATTTAAAATGTATGTATTAAGTAAACATGTGTCACATTATTATATACTATGTGAACTAGTCTGTAAATTCACGTCTAACATAATTATGAGAGCTCCAGTTATAAGGAGTCCAGTTAGCCTCAAATGAGAAGCCATTTCATGTAGTCTTTACCTTTAATTTTGCATGGGGAACTTAGAAAGCAAAACTTTTATTCTTGGACTTTGAACTTAGGTGAGTTAAAGGCAATAGCTTTCTGCTTCTGGGTTTGTTATTTGCTCTGGACAGGTGTGCTATTAAGGAACATCTCCAACCTACTCCTAAACAGAGATTCCTCCCCAGAGCCTCCTATGAAGCGTATGATCACTCTTTCCTCTCCTGACAAACCCGGTACCGTTAATGAACATCAGGGTTAACCTATAGCTGTGCAACTCCCAGGCTTGTCTTTTTGAGATGAAAGTTCCATCGCGTCACGAAAAACACTCTTGTCTCTCCTAACTAATGAGAAACAAACCTACTGCCTGGGCAAAGATAGGGCGGAGAATGTGCCTCGGAGGGAACACTGAAACTATCTAGAAAACTATATTAAGGATCATTATAGATCTCAGTACAGCATTTTTCATATCTTTCCTTGAAAAGAGTATAAAATAGGATTGGAAAGCACATGGTGGGGACTCAAATCATTTACTCTAATGCAAATCATTATTTATCTAAAAAATATTTCACATAGCTATTTAATTTCAAATCTCATAAAGCATCTGGATTATTTGCTCCATTTGGTTACCCAGGCACAGACTGCAGATGAGATCCCTAGACCGAACAATGAGCTCAGTGTAGAAAGAAAGCTAACACCAGGACGATTCATTTGGGCCAGGATTCCAAGTTGGACAGCAAGGAGAAAAAATCTACTTTTGAAATACAGAGCCCTAGCCCATAAGCAGAATTTGCCCTTTGACTTGATTCACTAACTGCAGGGAACATTAAATGGTATTTCTACGTTGTCTTGTTCTCCTCCAATTCACTCCCTATGTTTTATTCAAAAAGATTTTTCTAGGAGTCAATTCTAAGAACTTTTCATGAAAGTTGCTAGAAAAGTCATAGGCAGAAATGTGACCTCCCTGAAAACCACCTCCTTCCCCATAACCAACTATAATGAACCAAAGCAAACATAAAATACCACAAACTGTAATATATATGACTTACTCAGTATGATTTTTGAACAATTTGGAAAAGAAGAGCAGAAGTCAGCATATAAATCTTTTTCGAGAGCCCAGCATGTGATCTGGCAAGTAAGTGGAATAGTTCTGAGAGGGTCACTATGATATAGCCCAATATATCAGGTCTGCATTCTGAAGCCCTTTGATATAACTGTCTTTCAAAATTCAGAATATTTCCAGTGTAAATAGGCCATACCTTCATGTACAGTATATTGTATAGCAGCCCAATAGGATTTGGGATCGTAACTATAGGAAAAATAGAGACAGTATAAATTGCCTCATGGAAATTCAGGTCTATATAAGATATACAAATAAGTTACCTCCAAGAAATTATTCCTAAAATATGGATGGATTTTAAAAATGCAGATAAAGCACAATGGACCTGTAAAAATAAAAATTAAAAATTAAAAAAAGGAGTGCAGTTCTTTGAAGATTATTGGAACCATTGAGAATATCCACTTCTAAGCCTGTCTACCTCAGAAGATGAGTAATACTATCAAAACTAAAGAAAAGATCTTGCAGCCACACATTGGACATTTTTTCACGAACATTTTATCCTAACAGGAAGGATAAAGAACACGAGATAAAAGTAATTATTAGAAGCAGAAGAGGCAAAGAAAATGGAACTGTTTTAGGGAAAACTGACCATATTAATTTGTAATTTAAACCATTGTAACTTGGCCATCAGAGATAATACAAACTGGGAGTTTCAATATTATACTATATTTTCCTCCTTCATCCTGGCTTTCTCAGAATTGGGAGAGCAAACTGAAATCTCAAATCTGAGTAGTACACATGCACAGGGCAAGGTGTACTCTGCAGGACTCAAGAACATTTCCCCATGACTTCTAGATTTTCCCTTCATTCTTACACAAAAATAAATTCAAGTGGATACATTCGACTATGTAAATTTAAAAGCAACAAAAGTATTAGAAAAAGAGTAACTTGATGGTTTTATTTTCTTTTATGATTATAGTCCTGGTAAATTTTTGCTTGCAAAGTCAGGTAGACAACTATGAAATTATTTATGAATCAATTTGTTATTTCAAACTCCATATCTGCAGTTTTCCTGGAAATATAATCCCAGTCAACTTGAGGCCCTTACCCCTATGTGGTAAGTTGGGAGCAGGGTGTCGTGGTTTCAAAGGAGCTCAGGTCATGTAATTACATGTCATTACAAGGTGACATGTCATCTGTCACATGATGACAGAGGCTCCTACTGAGCATCTACCACCCACCTGGTCCTAAGTTAGTGGTTGTCAAAGGTGACCACAGACTTGACCTTCCTTCTGGTTACATGGGTACTACAAACCTGAAAACTATTTCTTCTATTTTCATGTTACCTTAAGATACACTACAATGGTCCCACTGCAGCCCCTATGAAAGTTGAGAATAAAACTTAACAGACTGTGAGATTTTTTTGAGGCCTTTCCTGCTTATATATACCAGGCATCATATCATTTTTGAGTTTATCCCAACTTTCCTTACACTCTACTTGGATAATCCATCGTATAGCCTTTCTGCATTCAGATCTCATTCACCAAAGTAATTAGGAATGTTTACCAAATCCCAGGACTACAACAGAATGTATAGAGTTCTTTCTCTAAATTTTCACCTTCTCTTGTATTAATCCTGCAAACCTCCGAAGTAGAGGCTATCCTCTCTTCTCAGGGGTAGAGGTGGGAAAAACACCTACTTTGCTTATGATGTTTCTTTCAAGACTTTGGCTTTTATATTACCTTAATGGCCTAGGTTTCTTAATCATGAAAGTCAGGAAATAGCACTTTTATTCTATTTTTCATTATGCAACATCTCTTAAGATTGGGCCCAGAAAAGCCTATCGGTATGAATAAGGTGAAAAGAAAAATGCTTTGCTGAAAGGGAAAAATTAAAATTAAGCAAAAATAATATCTGCTTATAATGGCAAAACTTTGAGTAAGAATAATATATAAGGCTTGGAAAGTATAAAGGAAAAGGTGAGTTGGGGCACCTGGATGGTTCGGTTCATTAACTATCTAACTCTTGGTTTTGGCTTAGGTCATGATCTCCCAGTTCATGAGTTTGAACCCCACATTGGGCTCTGTTCTGACAGCGTGGAGTCGGCTTGCGATTCTTTCTCTCTCTCCCTCTCTCTCTGTCCCTCCCTCATGTGTGTTCTCTCTCAGAAATAAATAAATAAACATTAAAAAAAAAACAAAAGGTGAATTTTTTGAGCCCTCATAACTAGAAAATTATATTAAAATATAAAGTCATAGTGAATTAAAAAACTGGAAAAAAAATTATGGTCCTTTGATAAAAACAGCTATTCATGTTACATTAAATATGGCATAAAATATTCATATCTAATGTCAACATTTTGCTTACAAATATATCAGGAAAAGCAAAAAGAAGCAATGGAAAATTGAGTGAAATCCATAAATACTCAATTCCAAAATAAATTATCAACAAGCATGTCTCTAAAATACATTTGAGCATATTAATCATAATACTTGACTTAAAAATAGATAACCTTTATTTACCTGTCAGCTTGGCAAAGACTGAAAATAACTTGACACCTGAAGAAGTCAAGAGTATGTAAACAGACCTACTCATACAGTTCTGGATATATATGAAAAGTGTTCTGCTATTTTGAGACTAATTTAATAATGCATATTAAAACATTATATATGCATACACTGTTCCCCAAATTTACTTTATATATATAAGGTCATCTAAATATTAACTTATAGCTGTTCAATCTAGATATATGTCACATAATTAAAATTACTTAATGTATCTGCAGTAGAGAGTTTATTAAAGAAATTTTGATAATCCTATAAAATGGAAGACTTTTCTGCCATTAAAAATTATGATACAAATCTGCATTATGTCTGGGTGTATACATATATATATATGTGTGTGTGTGTGTGTGTGTGTGTATATATATATATGTAAGAATCTTAACTAAATCATTAAGTGGTTAAAAAGAAAGCACTTGTAGTGTATGATCATACTAATGAAAATGTGTTTGTCCCACAAATATTTTTCTAACACTAGTGTGTATTAGAACCTGTATCAGGAACTGGGAAGAAAATGTTAGACACAATAATTGTAATATTTTCCTCATGCAGTTTGAGGTCTAATAAAGAATAAAGGGGAGCACCTGGCTAGCTCGGTCAGAAGAGCATGTGACTCTTGGTCTCAGGGTTGTGAATTCCAGCCTTACATTGGGTATAGATTTAGAAAAAAAAGAAAACAACCTTAAAAAAAATAAAGTCAATCCTTTATAAATAGTCCTAGAACTTCTATCATGGTTTCTCTTTATTTCCTTTCTACTTAAATTAACATGTTAACATATTAATCCACCTCTACTCTATATTTTATATATTAATTCAAAATATATTCTTCCAGGCACTGAAATTGTAGCAGTGGACAAAGTTTACATGTTATCGCCCTGTGCATAAGTAAAAATATGATAAAGGTCCATTGGAGATTGTGATTATAAATGTTTGAAGGCCATATATACATTCATTGCATTCACTTCTGGCGCATCTTATTCCTTATTATATAATGTCAGTAGCTCATCATAATAAAGACTGAAACTCATGGCCTTTAAAAACTCAATGTGTTGCACCATCATAGATTAAACTCAAACTACTTTCCTTGAATAAACATCTTCTATAATCTTTTCCTAACATCTAAATAACCAGTGCACTTAATATTTTTCATTATCACAAACCCTTAGCTTTTCTAAATTGAATTTTTTGCAGATTTCTACATATTTCACATTTTCCCCAGTATTTACTGTTCCTACTGTGTGGAATGAATATCCCATAATGTAGATCATGAAATTCAACCCAGTCTTCAATATCCAGGTCTAATGTTAATTTATCTCCTAAATGTCTTGCTCCCATAAATGTAATCTCATCTCTTCACCGAAAATATTGAATTTGTCCAGGTCATCCCTTGTTCTCCTATAGTTTTTGTTTTCATTTTAATATGTAGCTTCTACACACACACACACCCCTATAGGTATTGATATGTATATACATAAGTAACCTCTTTTTTAAAAATTTTTAAATTTGTTCAACATTTATTCATTTTTGAGAGACAGAGAGACACAGACCATGAGCGGGGAGGGGCAGAGAGAGAGAGAGAGAGAGAGAGGGAGCCCCAGAATCCAAAGCAGGCTCCAGCTTTCAGCTTGTCAGCACAAAGCCTGACGTGGGGCTCAAACTCACATGTGAAATCATGACCTGAGCTGAAGTCAGACGCTTAACTGACTGAGCCACCCAGGTGCCCCACTAATCTTTTTTAAATTATAATCTCAAATGAATCACATTTTAAATAATTTTTGAGCCGCTCAAAGCAGATACTACAGCTGTCCAAAGCAGAAATTTAACACAATACTAAATATGACAAATATTTACTGAGTGTCTAATATATACCAGATAGTATTCTAAATACTGTACATATATTGCTGCATATTAGTAATTCCAAAAGTATGTGTTATTATTATTAGAGAACATTAATCTTAATCATTCAAGACATTTGTTTTGAATGGGTTTATTGAAAATAGCAACACACATAGGGAAGCATATTTGCTTTTCCCTCAATTCTCTAAAGCAAAAGTCATGTAATATCATTTCCTCACAAAGACCATCGTTAGTGTTGACTACCCATTACAGGTTTGTACATAAATAAAACATGTCTCAGTGAAGCATAAGCCCCAAGACCCTGGCTCTGTCCTTTCCAAACCCTCTTTGGTGCGCTAACATCCCAACAGGTTGTACTCTTTATTTGAACATCCAAATTTGAAACAACAGAAATAATCTAAAAATTAAACAATGAAAAACAGTTTTTGTTTTACCTCAGAAACATCCCCCATGTTTTTTAAAATTGCCTATCCATATTTTTAGTACTACCATGCTTATGCTTCTCAGAGAAACTTCCTTCTCTTATTATTATTTTTTAAGTAAATCAAGGCTGTAACTAAATTTTCTTGTTTCTTTGCAATGCCCACCTTTTGTACCTGCCTCGGGCCTCATAACTAAAATCTCGGATCAAATAGATGGCAACTCTCTAAGCATTAAAAGACTGAGGTTGTGGTTGCTCATTACCATAAATGGTGGGAACCAGGTCTTCAGGGAGAAGAAGATCTATTAGTTACGTAATGAAGCAGGACTAGGGATTGGCTTTTCCTCTGCTGGCTGCTGCAGTTAGTGGCCACTGTCGCCAAGCTCACTTGCAGCGTCCCATGGGCATAACTGGTCCCTTTCTTCCACAGATCCACTGTATTTACTGCATTATTCTTACCTAACATAATCCTTTCCCCATTTATTGTGGAAAAATGATTTCGCCATATGATTCCCCAGCCTTCCTCCTTTTTTTGTTTTGTTTTGTTTTGTTTTGAAACAGCGATTGCAGCTGCTCCTTGAGAGGTTTAAAAACATCAATCAGTTTCACAGCTAGAAGTAGAGTGATGAAGATTCAGCTCCTTTTTTGTCTCATTTTAACTGGGTTCTTCTATGAGAACCACTTTTGTTTGTGTTTGTGTTTTTGTTTCTCACACAGATGTAACTGCTGGAAGAAAGAGTGAAACGAGAAGAACAGACAGATCTTTGCCTTAGCCTGTCATCAGGGACAGAGAAGGTTAAGGGAACAACTCCCTTCTCTGACCGCTAATCTCTGCGGCTCCACAATCCTGGCTGCCTCTGCTTTTCAAGTCACTTCTTTGGGGCATTGGCTGAATATTATTTAAAACTCCACTGAGTTTCCACCACTTAGGTAAACACGCATTTTTTCAGGTGTTACTGCATCAGCTGCCTACTTGTCCTTCATTTGGTCAAGCCCTGTTATTACTAATGTAATGTTGCTTATGTGAATCAATTGTTTCTTTCCCTGTAATTTGTGATTGTATATTAAAGTTTTATTTTCTTAAGAAACTGATTATGTCTTTCCCAGTTTACATATCCTCAGCATAACATGCCGTAGAGGTCCCTGAGGCCATAGTGAGGATTCAGTGCTGAAACCTATGGGTGATGGGGAGACAATAAAGGTTTATTTGTTCACTAAACGTCCACTCAAATGCAACACTCCAATCATCTTAATTTTGTGATACAGAATGTACCTTTCATTTCCTACTAAAATATATCTCCTTATCTTCAATTATTCCTCATCGGCAGAACTGGAATTCTGTAAGATCTATCATCATACAAATGACATAGGCTAAGTGCTCAATAGATGGAAGATGTAGTAAATTTAAATGCGTTTTACTTAGTAAGTAGGTAAGGGAATACTTTGAATAGAGCTCACTTTTATAAAAGTAAATTCACCACAGTGCATATAGTATGGTTTGGTCTCAGGAGTCAGTAAAAAATATATATAACTGAGGAATCACTTGCCAGCTTATTTTTATAACCTTAGAATAATGATTACACAGGTAAGAATACACACATTTTATAAGGTCAGGGACTAGTGAGTTGGCAATAGCTACAAAAATAGGAAATAGAGTGCATGGACATTGTACTGGTAAAATCTATAGGACTTTGTAAATTATTTCTTTGTTTGGAGAAAGAGTAAAACATTTTTGGCCTAGTTTGAGCAAGGTAAGTGTAAAACACTGAATTTCAAGAAAGGAAATTGAATTTTATATTTTGAAACTCTCTCTATTATTCTCAACTATGACCGTAACTAACAAGGTGATATTGAGCTAATCCCTTAACTCTTAGGATCTTTATTTCTCATCAATAACAAAAACAAAAAAAAAGGATTAAATATCAAAATGGTGGGCCACCTGGCTTGTTCTGTCGGTAGAACACGCAATGCAGCTCTTAATCTTGGGGTAATAAGTTCAAGACCTACCTTGGGCCTAGAACTTAATAAATAAATAAATAAATATATAAATAGATACTGAATTTAATTTAATTTAATTTAAAAATAAAAAAATGCTTGCTAGACCCTTATTCCATGATTTCTGACAAGCTATAAAAAGGAAGGATAGAGAGTGTGATGAAGGAGTGAAACAGATTTTCATATTCAGTGGGAGGTGTTTTGTTTGTTTTTGTTTTAAAGTGAAGGAAAAATAAAGTATACCTAGAGAAGTGAGGGTAATTTTTAGCACCTGGCTCTATAGGACATTATTAAAAATGTATTAAGAAAACAGAGATACTTAGTTTAGAATCGGCCAAAAAAGGGGAACATGGTTACATAGTTATAAATTTCATACATACAAAATATATTAAAATTTAACATGTAAATCATATAACATGTATGTTATGAGACAAGCAAATTGAAGACTGTTTTCTCAAATTCCTGAGAAATGTTGAAATGAGGCTTCTATTTACTGAGAAGACCGGAAATAGGGTTAAGGACATAATGCATACGACAATGCTTAGAAACTGTGCATAAGAAAAGAGTGATTTAGGAAGCCAATATTAAATAACTAAAAAGAAAGAAAGATGACACTTGAGGAGAGATAACATGAAATTTAGTTTTATGAATAAGAACGCTTGCTCCAAAAATTTTCTTATCTTCCATTTGAAAATGATAGAGAATATGTTTCTCAACTGGCTTGCAATATTATTTTGGAAAGAAAATTGCATAAGGTCACTTTGGGTGATATTCTGGGTCAGAGAACTGGGATGAGTCAAAGAACTTGAAGGGAATTTCCAAGGACTCTGAAGAATGGATTCAGAGGGACTACAGGAAGTTGGGTTCATCTTTCAGCTTTCAAGATTAAGAAAATGGTACAAATTAGTGTTGACAAGGGGTAAGGTATAGATGATGAGAAGATGAGGTAGAGGTCACCGAAGTAGAGCATGAAGGACATTTCTGAGGTCAAGGCTTTGTTAGGGACATAAATATAGCTGTTAACATGTCTGGAGTGTTTTTAGTGCAATACACAGTCTGTTTTTTTAAGACTTTTTATTACAGAAAATCAAAGAATAATATAATGAGTACATCACCATTTTTCTACAATTATCAATTTAGATCTGATCTTTTATAATTTATATGCACAACCACCTCTTATCCTGGATTGTTGTGAAACAAATCTCTGATATCACATCACTGCTGCCATAAATACTTCAGTATGTTCTCTAAAATATAAGAACTCCTTGAAAATACACCCACAATACTTTTATCACACTGAAGAAATTAATACTGATTCCCTAATACAATCTAATACCCAGTCAGGGTTTACATTTTTTCAATTGTCTGCTGACCTATTTTTTTATTTACTTTTTTACATGTTTATCTGTTTTTGAGAGAGAGAGAGCATGGGGGGGTGATACAAAAAGAGAGGGGAGCAGAGAATCCAAAGCAGGCTCTGCATTGACAGCAGAGAGCCTGATGCAGGGCTCGAACCCACAAACTGCAAGATCATGATCTGAGCTGAAGTCGGATGCTAACCAACTGAGCCACCCAGGCACCCCTGTCTCATGAATTATTTTATTTGAATTTGCACAAATCAGGATCTAACTAAGGTCTACACATTGCAACTGGTTGATGTATTTCCTGAGATTTTTTAATCTATATATTTTCCTTTCATTATTTCCCCCCCTTTTTAAAAATAAATTATTTATTTATATTCAAGTTAGTTAACATACTGTGTAGTCTTGGCTTCAAGAGTCGAACCCAGTGATTCATCTCTTATATATTATATCCAGTGCTCATTTCGAAAAGTGCCCTCCTTAATGCCTTTTACCCACTTAACCCATCCCTCCACCCACACCCTAGCAACCCTCAGTTTGTTCTCTGTATTTAAGAGTCCCTTATGGTTTGCCTCACTCTCTGCTTTTATCTTATTTTTCTTTCCTTTCTCCTATGTATCTGCTGAGTTTCTCAAATTCCACATATGAGTGAAATCATGGTATCTGTATTTCTCTGAGTGACTTATTTTGCTTAGCATAATACCCTCTAGTTCCATCCACATAGTTACAAATTGAAAATTTTCATTTGTAATTTGTTCAGTACTTCAGTTCTATATTTATACTCTAGGTATATATCACATTTTTCACAATATAAAGAAACATCCAAAAGATTAAAGTCTGAACAAATCTCAAAGTATCATCATCATCATCATCATCATCATCATCATCATCATCATCATCAGTATACCCTTGAAGTAGAGGCTGAAGTTCAGGGGAGGAAATGGATAATAATCATACACTGAATACATGTATAGTCATACATAACGATGAAGAATTTGAGAGATAAGAACATGGAAATCTGGGCGAAAAACTGATTTAAATATGAGTCTATAACACATATTAGGGAAAAAACTCCCCCTAAAGAACTGGCCATTTTAACCAAAAACCTGACAAATGTGTTGAAATTAGCAAGATTAAAGCTTAGAGAAAAAGTCCCTGGAAGTGGATACAAGAAAACCAACTACAGAAGAGTTCATATCATTCCCTTTTGCCTGGGGAGGAGCTCGAAATGAAATTGAAGAATAACTCACACTTTGCATCACAATAAATGTGTAAATAAATCCTAACTCTATATAGCAAATAACACATATGATAGAGTAGATAATTCTGTTTCCTCTTCTTATTTTGAATAACTGTAGATCAGGAGGGTTATTAACATGTTTTCAGTGTATATAATACGAGAATGGAAAAACATTGATTTGGATGTTAGTAGAAAAATAAGAGGAAAATATATCCATCATGAAATGTATGGCTTTTGCATTGCTTTCTAAAAGCTCTAAATATTCTTCATTTAAAAGGGAAAACTAGAGTCAAGGTGTTAAACTGCCCTTGTAAGTATAAGATTATAATCTTATACTTACACAAATGAACAGATTTTTTTGTTTCATTTGTCTTCATTGGAGAATCTTGCCTTTTTCCCATCATTGAACCCTCCATTCCTGTCAGCTCTGACCCTCCAAGTGTCCTATACTCTCAGAGGAGGGAGTGTTCATTCAAGTTAGATCAAACTGGGAATGAACTGTTACTGGGCAGAGTATGGGGATCCAAGCATTATTTAAAATGGATGATCAATGCATGACAGATGACAGCTGGTGGCTTGTATTTCAAGCTGGTACTAATAGTGGATTGTCTTTGCTCATGGTTTTCCTCAGAACTTCTTCTGGAAGCTTGGTCCCTCCCCCTGTTAAATCTCCTCCCACAGGTGATGTCAGCAAAAATGATGTATAAATATTTTTCCCCAAGTTGAAAGTTCATGGGCTATGGTCCTAGGCATACTTTAAGTGCGATTTGTTTAGTACTTTTTAGCATTTGTTATGACCAAAGCATCGATTTCAGTACTTCAGTGGATAAAAGATCAGTACATTTTAAGACATTTCTTAACATTTATTTCAAGAAGGCTGATAAGAAGTTGAGCCCAAACTGGTTTGGGACATATCAAAAGAGGGTTACAAATTAAGCACCGAGGAAGATTATGGAGGAAAATTTCTAAAGAAGATCTCTGAGAGATGTTTGAGATGGACGTTGAAATACTGGATTACTTTCAACTGATGGAGCTGGGGTTTGAGGATATGATAGGTAAATGTAGTAGCCTGAGGTTAAGATCAAAGAATACACATCAAAGCCTTTTGAAATGTTGATTTATTCCTCTAGATAGGATAAGGCTATGGATTTAAATTTGGCCATTATTTATATGGGAATGCTAGTTGAAGTTAAAGTAATGAATAAAATTCTATTTAAAAAATTATTGGGTGAAAGTAAATAAGACCAAGCACAGCATAGAAATAAAGCTCAGCAACCAACAACCCCTCTACTTCCCCTCCACACTCTGGAAATCACTCTCCACACCTTCTTCCCCTTACTTTAAATCCCATAGTTCTGCAGGCTTTGTGCCTCATACTGTCTTTATATAATGGAATGCGGGTACTCTTTTGTATTTGACTTCTTTTGCACAATGCCTGGTTTGAATTAATAACCCATATAGTTGCATAGTAACATACAGCATTCTTTGTTTACTATTAAAAATGGCAGTGAATAAAAGTAGTAATAGTAAATGCTCTTTTCTTATAACCAAATTAAGGTCGGGGTCTACCAGTTGGTATAATGTAAGCTTCAGGTTTTTTGGAGGTATCCTTTATCAAATAAAGAAAATTTCCCTCTGTACTTTGCTGAAACATTTTATGTAATAAAATGTTTTTTTTTTTTTTTTTACTAAATGGCTTTACAATAAATAAATAAACCTTTTATAAAGAAGTTTTATAATAAATTACATACTCTATATCTTTTTTTTAATGTTTACCTATTTTGAGAGAGAGAGCATGTGTGAGCTTGCACATGAGATCTGGGAAGGGGCACAAAGAGAGATGGAGAGAAAGAATCCCAAGCCGTCCTTGACACAGGGCTCAGTGCCATGAAGCCTGAGATCATGATCTGAGCCGAAATCAAGAGTCAGATGCTCAATCAACAGAGCCACCTGGGCACTTCTCTGTATATGTTGATGTGTCCATATGGTTTTTCTCATCTTTAGCTGCTTAATTAGGGATTATTTTTTTTATTGACTGTGAAACCAACCTTGCAACCCATTTTATACATTGTTGAATTCAAAATTCATCTTTTGTTTTCTTTGTTATTATCTTGGCAGATTTTAGATATTGTTGGCCTCATATAACAAGTCATAAAGTGTTCTCTTATTTCTGAAAAAAGTTGTACAATATTGGTATACCTCTTCCCTAAGTTTTAGGCAAATTCACCAGTGCAGTCATTTGGGATGATGGGGTTTTCTTTGTGGATAGTTTAATTCACTAATAAACATAGAATTATCCAGATTTTCTACTTCATCTTTGTCAGTTTTGGTAAGTTATTATTTTTAAGTACTTTTTCTACTTCATTTATGTTGTCATATGTATTGGCATAAAAATTTTCAACAAATTCCCTTGTAATCTTTTTAATATCAATAATCTCTGTAGTGTTACTCATCTTATTGGTAATTCATATGATCCTTCTATTTTGCAATCAGTTATGGTAGGGGCTTATGAATTTTGTTGCATTTTTTTAAAGAAGCAACTTTTGTTCTGCTGATACTTTTTTCATTCTGTTGAATATCTGCTTTCACTTAATTGATTTATTTTCTTATCTGTATTATTTTATTTCTTCATTTTGGCTTTATATAATCTTTTTTCCTTAACTTATTTGGGAAAAGGCTTAGATCATTTTTAGTTTTTGTCTTTAATAATATATGCACTTAACTACATATTCTCAGTAAATATTGATTTAGCTAAAACCAAAATATTTGGTATATTATAATTTGGTTTTGTCCAAATTATTTTCTAATTTCCATTTCTTTAGACCTAAAATATATTTGGAAATATATCCTATGATTGTATATCATTTAAAAAGTTTTTTGATCTTCATCCCTAATAGTTTATCCTCTGACTACAAGGATATAGTCCTTATTTCTTCAATTGTTTGAAATATTTTGAAACTTCTTTTATAATATATCAGATGGCCAAAATTGATTCAGTAAATACCATAAGTACAAATAATAAGAATGTGATTTTCAGAGAAAGTCTTTTTATAAATTCTATTAGGTCAAGGTAGTTAATTCAGTTTTTCCATTCATCACAATCATATTATTTTTAAAATATTTGATGGTAGTATCAGTTACTAAGAATTCAAATACAGTTGTGTATTTTTCCATTTTTTATATTACTTTTGTGATTTTTGCCTCAAATAAATTGAAACTGTGCTATTAGATTCATACATATTAGTATTATTATTTTTTGTTGCTTACATCCTTTTTTTCTATTATGAATTCATCTTTATATTAAATACTATTTGTTTGCCTTAAAAACTCTATCTTATGTGACATTGATATAATCACACTAAGTTCTTTTTTTTTTTTATTTTGAGATCTACATAACAGTTTTGCCTAAAATTACCTTCAAACTAATTATGTCCTAACTATTAAGTGACTTTTGTAAACAGCATATAGTTACAACATTTATTAGGTTTTTAGCATGAAAAAATTATCTCTATATTTGAATGTTTGGTCCATTTATATTTAATGTAATTAGATATAGTTAGCTTGAATCAACCATCCTAATTTTGTCTCTGTTTCTTTATTCCTACTTTCCACTTTCTTTAGATTAACAACATTTTTTTCCAATTTTTTCTTCTCGAACAATTTGTTAACTTCATTTTCATGTAGTTGACACACAATGAACTACAAAAAGTTAATGGGAAATTTAAGTTTTTTATGGGTATAAACCCACAAACTCATCAATGAAGTCAAGATAGTGAGCATAAACATCATCCCGTTTCCCATCAAAGGTTTCTAGTGTTTCTTTGTAATCATGACTACCTCCCTATGGCTCCTGCTACAAAGAAACCACTGTTATGATTTTTTATTACTTTGTATTTAATAGATTTTTATATGCATAAAATCATAAATGTGCTTTTTCTGTCTAGCATCTGTAATTTAGCATAGTTATTTTGAGATCCATCCATATTATTGGTTCATCAATATTTTATTCTTTTATGATGCTAAATAGAATTTTTAATGTTGATATATACTATAATTTATTTATTCATTCACATGGTGATGGACATTTAGATTGCTTATAGTTTGGATCTGTTATAGGCATAACTACCATGATCATTATTGTATAAGATTTTGAATGAAGCTCTTTTCTTTACCTTGAATGAATATTTAAGAGTAGAAAGAGTAGAATGTAAGATAGGAGTATGATTAACTTTTTAGGAGAATGTCAAATTATTTTCCCAAAAGGCCTTTCATTTTACATTTTCGTCATCAGTGAATAAGAATCCCAGTTCCTCCACATATTCATTAACACATAGTATGGTAAATCTTTTTAATTTTAATCATTTTAATATAGTGGTATGTAGACATATCTTATTGTGACTTTATTTATTTATTTATATTTTTTAATATTTATTTTTGAGAGAGAGTGAGACAGAGCACCAGCAGGGGAGGGGCAGAGAGAGAGGGAGACACAGAATCTGAAGTAAGCACCAAGCTCCAGCTGTCAGCACAGAGCCTGAGGAAGGGCTTGAACCCACGAACCACGAGAAAATGACCTGGGCCTGAAGTCAGAGGCTTAACTGACTGAACCAATCAGGTGCCCCTCTTATTGTGACTTTAACTTTCATTTCTCAAATGATTAAATAAATTCGTCATCTTTTCAAGTACTCATGTGCCATTCATTTACATTCTTTCCTGAAATATCCAACTTTTTTTTCACATATTTATTTGGAAGCTTTATTACTGAGTTTTGAGTATTTTTATAATTATATTACAGACACAATTTTGTGTTCAAGTTTATGATTTTCAGATATTTTCTCCTAATCTTTGTCTCTTTTTCTTTTTATTCTCCAAACATGATTTTTCAACAACCAGAAGTTTTTAATTTAAATTTAGGCCACTTATAATTGTTTTATGGATTATACTTTTGGTATTGCATCTAAATAATCTTTGCCTAACCTAAGATATAAAGATTTTCTCATATTTTCTTCTAGAAAATGTGTAGTTCTGAATTAACTTAGGTCTGTGACTCATTAAGCATTTTTTATTGTGTAAAGTATGGATTGAAGTTAAATATTTGTATATATAGATAATCTAAATTTTTTAGATTTTTCTAAAATCTAAATTTTTCTAGCACCATTTGTTAAAATGCAGTTAAAAAGTTATGTTTCTTGCATTTTGCAGGAAGAGTATAAAAGTGTCATTTAAATATTGATAATGATACTAGCACATGTCTGTGCTAATCTGTAAAAAAAAGAAACACAAGTTTTTATATAAATGGTAATGTACTGATATCACTCATAGTCCTTTTTATGATTTACATAAAATTGATCTACAAATCAAAAATAAAACTCCAATTAACCAGAATTTTATATATTATATAAACCACATTTTATATATGTGAAAATTAAGAAATGTGTAAGTAAATCATATGTGAAATAAATAATCTGTGTGCCTAATTACTTGCTAGAATGGATTTGATGTATTATTTTGAAGAACAAGAAGGTGAAAATGCAAAATTTCAAAACTTGTAGAATGAAGCTAAATCTATGTTTACAGGAAAATTATGTAAGTGTAAGATTTATATCAACTAGCCTGGTGTAGCCTGGTGCTTCTGTGGAGACATAGTGCCAAATCATTGCCAAATAAAAAGCGAAAGAATGTACTAGCTAACAATTATTGCTTTTCTGTATTAAGATGTATAATACAATAAGGAATAATCTGTAGCAGATTTTTCAGCTTTGTCCTTAGATAACGTACAGATTTGTGTTTGTGTTTTCAAGGTTTGTATTATTGATGATGGCTAACAGCATGGTTTTAGTGAATTCACATGAAGGACATGAAAGACTTGTCTGTGTCCTGTGAGATAGAAACTACGCTGAAGACCTCCCTCATGCTATTCTAGGCTTGTTTGCTCTTCTTGCTATGTATTTTTTTTGTTTGTTTACATTAAAGTGTTTTGTGGATATGCGGCCCCTGGGTGGCTCAGTTGGTTAAGTGTCCGACTTCGGCTCAGGTCATGATCTCACGGTTCCTGAGTTTGAGCCCTGAGTAGGGCTCTGTGCTGAAGACTGAGAGCCTGGAGCCTGCTTCAGATTCTGTGTCTCCCTCTCTCGCTGCCCCTCCCCCAACTTGTGCTCTCTGTCTCTCAAAAATAATAAATAAACTTTAAAAAATTTTTTAAAAAGTGTTTTGTGGATAAATGTTTTGCTCTTGTAAGTCCTTTCAAGTATCTCGACCAATATAATTAGTATAGTTGGAAATTTAACACTTTAATAGTATAATCTGTTAATAATAATATAACCTATTCTGTAATGTAGAAGTGTTCAGAGGTTTTTGTTTAAGCAAAAAAGTTGAGAAGTAAAGGGTAGCAGAACACGCCATCCCCAAATATGATGTAGAGGAGTTCAGGACATCCCAACCCTAAAATATGCCACTTTGGTAAATTGATTATTTTGAGCTATAGCAACTGAGCAACAGCAAATATGGGGAGAGGCTTTCTTTGAACTCTTCCTAACTGTTAAAATACAGACGCCCCAAAAGGAATTCAGTGTTGTAAATCTCTTCCCCGAGAGTTTCATCAACCAGGGAAGATTGGTTCTTATAAGAAGGGATTCTAGAAGTTGACACCATATCCCAACAAACTTTGTCAGAAATATCATACCTCCAGTCTATTCTTCTAAGAACTCATTCATCTTTCCTGAAAACCAGTTACTCTCCCCTAAGAGGCCTTTATCTTCCTGACCTTTTCCCTATTAAGATGGTATTTAACTGTAGAATTCTAACCACCTGGGGAGTTGCTCTTTTTTCCCTGGATGTCTCCCTTGTATACAGGAGATATGTTAATAGACTTTGCTTTTCTTTGTTAATCTGTTTTTCATTAGAAGGGTCTCAGCTAAGAACTTATAAACATAGAGAGAAAATTGTTTTTCCTTCCTTACAGAAGGAACAGGAGGAAGAGGAACGTGTAATACCTGGATTGCTGCTGAGCCATTTGTGGTTCAAAGTTGAGCAAATGTTACTATCATTGACAGGTAGAAAAAGCTTATCAATGGGATTTAGAGGTGGAAGGCCCAAAACTCGAGATCATTGCTAAATCAATAAAAAAGTAATTTAGACAGAAGGGAACTCAAGTAAGAATTTGGAAAGCTATTGCTGAGCTGTGTATTATGCAGTGGGGACCCAAGAGTTATCTCTCTAGCTCAGGACACAGTGATCTAAGTGTAGTTTGAGCTTACTCAGCATCCCCAGTCAATCACAGCCCTGTGGAAATATAAATGGAGGGATAGATCTCCAATCTGATGAGCTGGTTAAAGGTGAGAGTTATGTAAAGATTACTATGAGAAGAAGAATTGCCCAAACTCATTTTTATATATTAAATGGAACATTCCCGAGTCTGCTAAATTATAAGAAGGCAAGCTACTTTGAATTGAGTATATGATGAGTATAGGGTGCTAATTTATTCCTTTAATTGAAGTCATGATTGATGCCAAACATTCCGCCTCTTTGAGCACTTTATTTCACATTGTAACTAAAAACCAAGATCAAATATAAAAAGGTATCATGAACTACTAGCTACCAGCACATAATAGGGCTACATGATGAAAAGAAGATATGAATTATTCAGAAAAAAAAGGCAATAATTAAAAAGAGGATTACAAAAAAGCTAAATGTTTAAATCAAGTGTAAGTGTTTATGTGGGTAGTTAAAAGTGGTACAAAAAGTAGGAGATAATTGAAGTGACAACTAAAGTGATTATGGATGATTAGGTGAGATTAGGTGGTCAGGCTGCTCTACCAGCTGCTAATGTGAAAATAAAGTAACAGAGTTCCTCATTCACCCTAGTCCTGCTGAATTCAAAACTTGATAATGACACAAAAGTGAAATCTACAGTCTCTTCAGAATCAGTGCTGATCAAAATAGTGTGAATTGAAAAAAAGGATTATAAGTCAGAATGACTGGGTAGCTGAGGTCTCTTACCAAAACCTCCAGAGAGAATATGAGGCCTTTTGATTGGTGTGGCTAAAATAGTCTGGAAGTGGTGAAGAAGCATTATTGGGATTATAAAATATGGGTGCTTATCATATACCTAAACCTGAAAATGGAAATCTGAAGGGTATTTTATTAAATTTATAGGATGTGTGATGCTACTGTAGAGCATTCAAAAGTAAAAATGTGGCATAATATGTGAATTTATAAGGACACCGGGGTGGCTCATTTGGTTTAGTGTCCAATGTGTGATTTCACTTCAGTTCACAATCCCCGGGGTTGTAGGACCAAGCCAGGCAGTAGGCTCCATGCTGAGCATGGAGCCCACGGAGCCTGTTTGAGATTCTCTCTCTCTCTCTCTCTCTCTGACCCTCTACCCCACTCTCTCTCTCTCTCTAAAATAAATTTTAAAAAAAGGTGTGAATGTAAAAATGAGTTATCAAGTGTGATAATCGTGTTGGCTATAGACTTATGCATCACCAGAATGAGTGTAACATCTGAATGAGAAAGTCTTGATTGAGAATGAGAATTTCTTGCAGACTCTCCTTTTTTTTTTTTTTTTTTTGTCGGATTGTTGTTTATTCTTATTTCGTTTTTAAAAAGATTGACCTAGGTATTTTTGATATATGATAAACTTACAATAAACTACACATACTTAAATTATACAAGTTAGGTGTTGACATGTGTAAAACCACATTGCACTAACATAGTGAACAAATCCATCATCCTGGAATGTTTCCTCATGCCTCTCTTTAATCCCACCTTCCTAATGTTCTCACTCTTCCATCCTCAGGAAAGTATTGGTCTGATTTTTTTCACTATGGATTAGTTTGTATTTTTTAGAATTGTATATAATATGAATTTTTTTTTTTTTAGAAAGGGCTGTCCATCTCCCTTTTCTCAGCATAATTCTTTGAGATTAATCAATGTCATGACATATATCAAGAGTTTTTGTTTTCTTGCTAAGTACTATTCCACTGTATGGGTATATGCCAATATATATGTGTTTCATCATATATCTGAGGGATGAGGGAAACATATCTACCTGTTGATAGACACTTGGGTGCTTCCAGCTTGGAACTATTTGGGACTATTAGAAAACACCAGTTATGAAATTAGTGTAAAAGTTTTGAATGATCATATATTCTTTATTTTATCTTGGGTTAATACCTAAAAGTGGAGTATTTGGTAGGTGTATATTCAATGTATGAAGAGATTGCAAAACTATTTTTCCAAAGTAGTTATATACATTTTAAATTCCTAGCTGCAGTGCATGAGGGTTCTATTAGTTCTGTATGCCAACACATGGTATGCTCAGTCTTTAACTTTAGTGCTACTAGTGTATAGGGTTTTCTCATTGTAGTTTTAATTTGCATTTCCCTAAGGACTCATCATTTTGAGCAGCATTTCACATGTATTTGCCATTTATATATTTTGTGACGACATTCCTGTTCACTTTATTTTATTAAATTGTTGGATTTCTTATTGAGTTTTGAGAGTTCTGTATCATAGGTATGACTTGAAATTCTGTCTGCCCATAGTTTGTCTTTTCATTCTCTTAATAGTGTTTTTTGAAGAACCCATATTTTTCTTTAGTTTAATTTTTTTTAATTGAGTCCAGCTTAAATAGTCCTTCTATTGGCTAAAGTTAATACATTGCATATATTCTACTTCAAGTCTTTCTAGTCCTTCCACAAGGTTCAGTTTAATTGAACATATTTAATAATAGGTATTTAAATGAGAAACTAATCTGCATACTTTATATGAAAACATACCGGAAAGCATTAATTTTGTTCCCTTTACCATGTGTGCCATTACCCACCTTGGTCATACCCCTTGTGTGCCTTATAACAATCACAGTCATAATGGATTCCAATGGACAATAGTTCAAAGACACACTGCCCCTTTTTTTACTCCCCCCCCCCCGAAATACCTATAGGAGTAAGACTGGGTTTGGGACCAATATCCTAACAGAATGAATATATTTACTATCTTTAGCAGAACAGTCTGTTTTAACCATTATCTAGATAAAATCAGTTCTTAGTTGTGTCTCTTCAAATTATGTTACTTAAGAAGGAGGCATCTACTTGTTCTTTGTCCTATGTTCCATGTCCTAGTCAGAGTTACGATGGCATGGGAATCAATGGCTTATCCCATTTCTAATAGCTAGAAAGAAAAACATAAACATTCAACATCAACTTAATGCATCAACACAAGAAAACAAAGAATAGTAATAATGGGGGCGTCTGAGTGGCTCAGTCGGTTAAGCGTCCGACTTCAGCTCGGGTCATGATCTCAGAGTTTGTGGGTTCGAGCTCCATATCGGGCTCTGTGCTGATAGCTCAGAGCCTGGAGTCTGATTCAAATCCTGTGTCTCCCTCTCTCTCTGCCCCTCCCCTGCTTGTGCTCTGTCTCTTAAAAATAAATAAACTTAAAAAAAAAAAAAAAGAGAGAATAGCAATAATGAAAAGAAGTGCAGTATGTATTCAATGCTTAATATTTGCCAGCCCTTGCATTAATCATATTATGATATATACACAGGTCGTCCCTAGAATATAAGCCTAACCTGTGAATGGCTTTTTGGAAAACAGAGTTAGTTGTCTTCCATCTCACAGACCCTGTCACCCTTCCCTGTATTGATCTCATCTTAGGAAGTACATTGCTTGTTTCAGACACCTTGCTTTAGGTACACCAAAATTTTAATAAATGTGACTTTGGAGATAAATGTTTGATATTTGTATGCTCCCTAGTAACCTTCAGAGCTTTCACATTAATAAAATCTCTCACACATAGAATATTGTTTTCCAGTAGTAAAATGCATATATTGTTGTTGTCTTTTTATTTTTACTTTTTGCGCTAATCCACTATGGACATCCACTATGTTGCTCTATATTTCACTGTAGTCAACTTTATTTATGAAGGATTTTGTCCTTTCCTTACTATGTGGCAATCATTGAGCTAAAATAAACTAGGTTCGTCATGTAATAACTATTAAGGAAGTGAGTTCTGAATGTCTGAGTTTGACTCTAGACATTTTCCTTAACTTTTCTATGCTTTATCCCTAAAAAGAAAAAGAAAAATAACAAATCCCTCATAAGGTATGGAATAAAGAGTTTTGCCAGAGGCTCAGATAAATCTCTTTTACCTTTAAAATTGCTCATACAATGATTTTAAAATCATGGATTTTAATGTTTGGTAAAGCTTAGTATCTATGATTATTTATATTATTCTGAAAGCGAATACAACGTTTCTGGATCAAACGCAGAATGTTATGATAGCAATAACGGTACCAGTTCCCGAATTCCATCCTCCCCCCTTCAGAACGATGCCATGAGAGCCAGATGGATTTTGCACACCTTGCACATACAGAAAAAGGTTTATACACCCCAAGAGAGGGACTAAAAATTATGAGTCTTGGAGTTTATAGACTAAACACTTCTGAGGGATGAGGGAAACATTTGCTCCCTAATGTGTTATAATCCTTTGGAATGTAAACACGCTGCTCTATGGTTCCAGGTTTCATTCCACTTTGAAGTGAAAACAGATTTTAAGATAAATATCTAAATCTCTCTAGAGGTCTCTCACTATCTAGTCCATCATCTTTTACCTTCCAAGACCTGTCCTTTAATCTAAGTTCCAGTGTCTTTGCTCAGAGCAGCCTAACTGAGCAAAAACATGAACCTATTTACTTCCTGATATGTTAAATTTAAATTAAGTCTCTGTATAACTATGAGTTGTACTGAAAGTACTCTCCCAAAATTAACCATGAAACTACCAAACACGTATTTTCCTCAAACTCGACAAAAGGCAGCCCATTTTTTCCTTTGCGCTAACATTACAGCTAGCCTGTATGATTCAAAGAGCGCTGCACACATAACTCTTAAAGTCAAGCTATTTTTTAATGAAAATTAAATACTACATGGTGTTTTCATCTATCTAATTGTCAGTACATGGAATAAGATGAAAATATTGTATTTCAAATAATTGTACATCATGCTATGTTTCCTCAGAGACTTAATCTACATGCAACATTTTTGGAAACAGCCAAAGCTTTAATAAGAGAAAGTCAATGAACCTCATGTACCTTTTATAAAACATGACATAAGGCAATATAATTAAAACTAAACTTATTTCCTGTGGTGAAATTAACTTACAGAAATGAAGGTGTTTATTTATTAAATGGGATCTCTGGAGCTCTCGCCTTAAACTTTCGCCTCCTGGGAAGGTTTTGATTGTTTGCTTCCTTTTTCTTGCCTGCTTGCTGTGTAATTTAAAACTGATGCCTTCCTTTGGGAAACAAAATTTGATAGGGGAACAGCCTGCATTACCAGCTAAATAAATTACCAACGTTTTACTCACTTTTCTTCCTGTATTCTTTTTTTTTTTTCTTTAAGAATCAAAAGAATTGCGTGCAGGGGTTTACAAGTGCTGCTGTACAGTTCGGATTTAATTTGTAAAAACATGGAGGACATACTGGTCCCGTTAGTGACATAGAGCTGCTTGATGAGAGTCGGCTTAGAGCAAACAGGTTCCTTTTCCCTTTTCCCTCCATGCTTGAAGTTTTTTTCTGATGAGCTTTTGGTTTCTAAGGAACTATATTCTGATGATGACTGATTAGATTACAAAGGCAAAATAATTGAAATAAAAACGATTATAAAATTGCTTCTTATAAAAGCAAAAACCAAATGATTTGAATAGCACGGTACACTCAGTATCAATTAGAGCATCTAACCACCTAATCGTTCATTAAATAACACATTTATAGAATATAAATTTTGTTTCAGGTATTATGGAAATGATTGCTAATCCACACTTAAGTATGGATAATACACTTTTTTTTTTTTTTTGCTGGAGGCTATTTCTGCAACAGTCTTTTTACTTATTTTGGGGAAGACATATATATGTCTATATATATAGACATATATATATATATATATATATATATATTTAACCAACATGACCCCAGAATGCAGTAACTAAATTTCTACAATTCAGACTTGATTACTAGATGATGGTCAGGAATATCTTTTAAAAGTGTAAGTAAATATGGTTAAATAGTCATATACACTGAGAAATTATTTTTCACTTAAGCTCGTATTTGCTTTGGAAAATGATGCTGTAGACAAGTGTATTTACCAAGACAAATCTAACTGTATTACAAAGGTCATTATTTCTAAATATTTTCTTTGTAATCAATGAATTTATTCTAGAGTTTAAATTATTTGAAGTTTAACCTAGAGCATATTTATTTAAATACTACTGTATTAAATAATGAAAGCCTTATTACCACTATTTATTTAATTTTACCTTTACATTCGTGGACAATTTATAATGGCACAGGAAATTCTCCAAATTGAAGAGGACTTAGAAATATCAAAATACCTAAAAAACTGAAGTATTTCCATGTGGCGTCTTGGAGAGTGTTAAGGACTGATTATTTGCACCCTCCAGCTTCCTCCCGAAAATGTCATGATGAAACTTAATGCCCAGTGTGATGACATCCTGTAGTGATGCCTCTTGGAGGTGTTGAGGTCATGAAAGTGCAGCCCCTCATGAATGGGATTTGCGCCCTCATAAAAGAGATCTAAGAGAGCTCTCTTGTCCTACTTCTGCCATGTGAAGTTACAGTCAGAAGATGGCAATCAGTAAGGAAGGTGGTTCTCACCAGACACTGACTCAGCTGGCACCTTGATCTTAAGTCTTCTCAGCTTCTAGAACTGTAAGAAACATGTGTCTATTGTTTATAAGAACCTCTTGTTGATTGTATTTAGATAAGCTATTCCATGGTATTGTGCCTTGGCATTTATTTTATTTGCCCAAGCACCTGGCAGTAACCTTGAACTGACAGTAGCCTCTCATGCAAGCACAAGCTCTACATAGTCACCCTCAGAGCTGCAAGTAGATGTAAGTTCCTAATATGACTTCTGATCAACAGTCTCCCTTTCTCCTAACACTTCCCCTTATGCACCCCTTAGACAAGACTCCCACAGAACTTACCCAAATCTCACTCTTTTGGCTTGAATTGATCAATCTGGCCTTAGCCTGGGAACTCCAAAGCACTCTACTCATAGATCCTACTAAAGTCATGGGTCCCAGGTCCTGTCTCTCTTTATCTATCTGCACTCTACCTTGATCTCCTCTGTAGTCCCCGGAGGCATGCCACATACTTTATCCAGGACCTGTGAGTGATGAACTGCTCTATTTTCATTTCTCTTGTGGTCTCATTTTGACTCATGACTTACCATTAAGCACCCTGTGCTCCACTTAACTAGTGTCGGTTTATGGTATTTGGTTACAGTAAGCCAAACAGACTGAAACAGAGACTTAGTGACAGTTCACACTGTAACCCAGGCTTCCTTACACTGAGTCCAGTGTTTCTCTCATAAAAAATGCCTAAGCAAATTAAATACTTTGTCCACTCATTTACTCGGCAAATAGGGATTCACTGAGCATCTGCGTTGCCTGACATCTTGCTAGGTGCTAGGCCACGACAAGGCTTGTAATCTAATAGGGGAGACAGTCACTGCCAGTTATAAAATATATAAATGAAATAATATCAAACTGTAAGAAATGGTACAAAGGAAATAAGTAGAGTTCTAATATAGCGAATAGCAGGGTTCCGAGTGTGTATTTGCTGGGGACTATATACAATAACCAAAGTAGACTTTTCTATATATGAAATTTAAACTAGAAAGAGAAGCTGGAGTCATGTGAGGAGGAGATAGAGAATGTTCTGATGTGGGAATATGGCTTTGTATTACAGAGACTGAATGAAGACCTATGATTGCATTGTGTGAGGATGAATAGAAGTATATACGCCCCATATGTGTATATGTTAAGAAATTTAATTTTCCAAGTATAATAAAAATGATTAAATAATTTTAAGCAACAAATGACATAATACATTCCCTCACCTTGCTGCACTGTGGAGAATACACTGAAGGGATATAAGTGTAGACAGTGCTTAAGAAACTTGTAATTAATTGTCTAAAGAGGGAAGTCAGTGGGTAGATTATGATATTAATGCTGGTGATAGAGTAGGCAGATTTGAGAAATATGGGACATAGTATTAACAGAACATATAGTAAAAGAGATCTCATTTGCAGGAGAATAAAGGAAATAGAGGTACCAACTTGACCATCAGGATTATGGTTTTAGCAGTTTAATAAAAGTGTGATTTCCTAAGATTGGCGACTTTGGGGTATTATTGAGGTATTATTTGTGGAGGAGAGGAATTAAGATTTCAGTTTTGGACAAGATAAGTTTGAGACATCTGTGAGAGACACCCAAGAGGAAATACTAAGTCTATACTTGGAGGTACGTGTAGGGGATTACAGAGATTTGGAACAGAGACATAAATTTGAACTGAACTTTAAAACTTGGGGATCAATAATATAATTGGCAGGGGAGTTCTAAGACAGAAAAAGGAATTAAAATTATCCCTGTGAAGTACATACTTTTAGAGGACAGAGGACAGAGAAAGGAATAAAGGATGTTGAAAAGAAAATGCTAGCAAGGTAGAGGTAAAAAGAATAATAAATGGTGACAAAATACTACTATTTGTATGAGAATGATGATGGGCTCATCTCTCCAAATGATGCCCAAAGATTAAAAAATGTGAAAATGGAAAAGCTTACCTTAAATTTCTAAACATTGAAGTCACTAGTGACTGGCATGAGAGCAGTTTCACTAGAATCCTGGGATTGGGAGCCAATTTTATAATTGATGGAAGCATGAATAGAAGGTGAGGTATGGACACACTATATGTGAGGCTATTTAGAGGTAATTAGCTGTAAAAGGGAGCACTGTAATTGGTGGTCCCTATATTTTACTATAAGGCAAGAACATTATTAATTAGAGCACATCTGTATACCAATGAAAATTCCTCAGCTGAAATGGAAACGATGATGGTGCAAAAGAGGAGTTAAGTAAAGTTGCAGTTATTAGGAAGTTCAGAGAAGATGTGACCCATAGCATAGGTGGAGAAATTGTTTCTTGGGAAGAAGAGAATAGTTTACAGGAGGAAATAATTTTAACAGAAGAAAGATGATTGGAACAAAAGCAGTAGGTGTACAGATTTCAGAGCGTGACGGTGAGATATGTACCTGTTTATTTTCTCAATGAAATGTGGATAAGACCACAGCTGAAAGTGAGATGTGATGGAGATATACGGGATATTTAAAGAAAGCAAAGTCTGCAAAGTTAACATTTCAGGAAGTAAGGAAAAGGAAGTCCAGTATACATAAAAGGGATTTTTTTTTTTTTGGTTAAAGTTAGATTATAAATGACAGAGAAAAAAAGTAACAGTGACTTGAGTAAGACTATAGTGTTATTTATTTTTTCATAAAGTTTATTTATTTTGAGAGAGAGAGAGAGCGCGTGTGTGTTTGTATGAGGGAAGGGCAGAGAGAGAGAGGGAGAGAGAGAATCTTAAGCAGGCTCCATGCCCAGCGCAAAGCTGGGCATGGGGTTAGATCTCAAGAACTGTGAAAAACATAAAATCACGACCAAATCAAGAGTCAGGCACTTAACAGACTGAGCCACCCAGGTGCCTCAAGACTGGAGTTATATATTTTCTTATACATATGTATAGACAGTATAAGGATAACAGGATCATCAGTAAACCAGGTTCCCAAACTTTTGCTTCACTCACCCCCATTGCTTCCTCCTGATGGTGCAGGTTGTCTGCTTAAGCTCCCCAATACCACCATTTGTATGCCGTGGAGGCAGCAGGAAGAAGAGAGAGAAAAGGATGAAGGGAAAATTCCTTCTGTTCAAGCACAAATCCAATTAGTTTCCCACATCATTTTATGTTATATACAATTTGGTCAGAATTTAGAAAGGTAGTCATTTTTAGTTGCAAACAAGACTGAAATACAGTCTTTGTTTTGGCCAGGTGTCCAGTAATTATTTGGGATCTGTTGCCAGAGAAGGGGAGAACAGATATTAGCCAATATGATGGTTCCCTTTAAGTGCCAATTATCCTGGGCTCAGGGATACCCAGATAGCTGGTGAAATGTTGTTTCTGGATGTGTCTGTGAGAGTGTTTCTGGAAGAGATTAGCATTTGAATCAGTAGACTACGTAAAGAAGATCTACCTGTACCAATGTGGGCAAGGTAACATCCAGCCCACTGAGGATCTGAATAGACAGAAAGGTAGAGGAAAAGTGAATTCTCTCTCTCTCCTTGAACTAGAATCTCCATCTTCTCTTTTGGCCAATGAAGTTCCTGGTTCTTGGGCCTTTATGTTGAATCTGAATTATAGCATTGATTTTTCTCATTCTCTAACTTGTAGACAGCAGACGGTGGGAACTCTTGATCTCCATAACTGCCCGAGTCAGTTCCTATAATAAATCTCCTTTTATATATATATCTCTTTGCATGCCATATGTTTCTCTGGAGAACACTGACTAATTCAGGCAACAAAAGTAATTTGTTCTGCAGCATATAAAGGACATTTTTCAGTTTTTTATTATGAATTTTGAGTGAAATAAGGCAGCTTCACTTATTCTGGCACTTTTATCTAGCGGCCATGGGATATATATCATATATACAGGGAGGTAAAGGGTTCAACCAAGTTTTGGATTTTTCTGGGTGATCGTGAGTAGAAACATGTTCTATATGTTTATATAAACATGTTTTATATGCTTGTATGTTTATACAACCATGTTTTATATGTTTATATATATGTTATATTATAAAACATGTTTCTATGTTCATGTAAAAAACAAGGTATTCAAATCTATGTGTTAGATTTGAATTAGTATTTCAAGCTAATTGAGCAACAGAAAAATCCATATTTTAAAGAAATATAATTGGAATCATTTATATAAAGTAACTCAAATAAGATACTATCTGATTAAATTAAGCAATACAAACTTGTGGTGATTACATCCACATTTGTTTGTCTAATGGATCTTTTGCATCCTGCTTTGGAACACACAATTATCTATCCAGATAATTTACCTTTCTTTAACTGAAGTATCAGCTTGTATCCTTCTTTAATATTCATTGAAGTGAATTAAGAGAAATATGTATATACTTGTTGCTACTATACAATAATTCTAATGGTTTAGTATAAAGTTTAGTTTATCCTTTTATTTCTAACTTATGTCCCTGTCACTTGACCCTTATTTTCACCCTCACCTCTTCCCCCCTCATTATTAAAATTCTAGTAGATTTATCATCCAAACGCAATAAGACTTTGGATACCAAGATCCACCTTGCAGTAAATAGAAGTTCTTGAGGGCAGTGGAGAGAAGAGGGAGATAAGCCGGTTGATGGAACCTAAGGCTTTTATGAGCCTCGTGACACCATTCATACTGTGGAATCAGGCAAAGCCTAACCCTGTGACCAATGGAGAAATTTTCATATGCAACTTATGAGCTCTTTTCCTCTTTTATCCTTTTAGTTTTCATCTAAGAAACTTTTCTAAGTTTTCTTAGTCCAAATATGTACAAAAAATAAGTTGTTGATTTAGACTGATGTTTACCCGGGATTGCATACCATTTGGATGAGATCTCTTCAGAATGGTGGACAATTTAAATACTTAATTGATGTCCCAGAAAGAAGAAAGGAAAGCCATTGTGCAGTCACTCAGACCACTCCCTGTAGAGTTAGTAAAGGCTGAAATATCAAATACTTCCAGTTTTGCTGTGACTTAAAAATAAAACAAAACAAAATGGCAAAAAAACTTATGTTTACTTCTTGTTCATGCTACGTATCCAGTTAATATGGATCCTTAAAGTGTTCTGCTCCACACAGGCTTTCAAGAACTCAAGCTAACGAAATCTCTATCATTTCCTTTCTGCACCAACTGAAATATACAGCTGTTTTCATCAATCAGTGGATAGAGGGAAAAGATTAGGCACTCATTAATAGTTTTTCCATTGCTTACACTGTGAGTAATATATATCACCTTCCTTCACAGCCTTTTGCCCGAATACAAATAGCCTCACATATACAAAGGGTATCTGGATAATAGAGAAGAAATTACAAATGGAACATTTAGTAAGTATTAATATCTGCTTCAATTCAATCTTTCTACTAAATCCCCCCTTCTGTTTCCTTTTCCTAACTCATAAAAAAATGTTTAAAATTTCACAAGCTATTAACTCTCTGAAAAATGCTTCCATATTCCCTATCCTACTTGGCCACATATGAAATAGCTTAGGAAAATGTGCTGTCTGTCCCTGTGGTCATGCATCGTTCTCAGCTCATTACCTGATATGGAAATTGTTTGGATCAAGGCATAGCTACAATTCCAACCAGTCACCCAGCTCCAGGGATATGGTCAAATAATGACCTCTCAAAAAAATCAGAGATATTTTAATTGCCTGACTCCAAATACATTCACAATATAGTAATAGAACCAGAAAAGCAAAATTGAAATAATCACATTTTATAAAAACTGAAAAATGGCATCAATGACTGTTCCAAAGTGGTAGTCAAATCCTGCTGGGAAGACATTGAAAGAGTCTCTTATTCATTGTTTCACTTGAAACTCCTGGTTTCACTCCAGGAAGGAGCTCTCTTTCCAGCATGTGAATATCTGGGAGCCAAAGTACAGTTTCAGGGGGCACCTGGCTGTCTTAGTAGAGTGTATGACTCTTGATATTGGGGTCATGAGTTCAAATCCATGTTGGGTGTGGATATTATTTGAAAATAAAATCTTAAAAAAATAAAATTACAGTTTTTGTCTTAAACACTAACAGTATCATATAGGACTGAGTTTTGCCATTTTTTCCAGAATATTTTTCTAAAATTTAGTAAGCAAACACAGATTTTTCTGGATATATTAAAACGGGATTTTTGTTTGTTTTGCTCTTTTTTTCACATTCTACTTCTTCGTCTCTATCCATCTTTCTTCCCAACTTAATATTGGATACCTTGAATGGATTGTCTTTGATCAGAAATCCACAATCTTTGCTCTGAGTCATGGAATTGAAATAATTCACTGGGAGTCATACATTTATTTTCCTTTTCTATTCCTGGTGCAATTTTGTCATTTGAAAGATACTTACAATTTGCCGTTAACATACTCTCTCAGTCTTATTTTTTGTTCTTTTTGGTTGAGAAGTAGTTTTTTTCTGTTTGTTTTTGTTGTTGTTGTTGTTGTTGTTTTGTTTTGATTTTATGTGATGAAAGACAATTATTTTTCGGGAAACACTATATTCACTTTCTATTTTGCTTTTAAATTATCATTTCTTTCCTGAGCTTTTCTTTCTTTTTTTTTTTAAGTTTATTTATTTAGTTTGAGAGAGAGAGAGAGAGACAGAGAGAGACAGAGACAGAGAAGAGAGAACGAGTGGGAGAGGGGCAGAGAGAGAGGGACAGAAAGAAAGAATCCCAAGCAAGTTCTGTGCTGTCAGCACAGAGACTTATGTGGGGCTTGAACTCATGAACCATGAGATCATGTCCTGAGCCAAAATCAAAAGTCAGACACTTAATCAACTCACCCATGCAGGAGCCCATGAGCTTTTCTTTATTTTAATATCCTGGCAATTGAGCTAATGCACACCAATACATATTAAAAAGATTCTGTATTCTTACCTTTTTTCATAGGTCTCCAAGTTCATTAAGCAAGTTATCTTGCATCTGTTTAATCTCAGATGACATTTTTTCTAAATAGTTAGCCACCATATACCATAATTTGTCACCTTTATAGCCTTTGATCACTTTCTCACTCTATGCCACATATTTTAGTTTAAAAACACATTTTTAAGCAATTATCTCATTTTTTTTCTCATGTCAATTTCTTTACCAGCCAGTACTAAGAGGTTATGCCATAGTAACACAAATTATCAAGATTCCAGTGGTATAAGAAATGCAAGGTAAATTGAGGCTTAGATTCATACTGGGTGCAGTTCCATGACAGCAGGGGACTATCTGCTCCACATAGTCACTCAAGAATGCAGACGAAACTCAGTTCCAAAATCTATCTGGAATAAATGGGCATGTGCTGCCAAGGCAAAGGCAGAGCATCCCAAGGAGCTCCTGACTAGCTTACAAGTGCACACTTCACTTCCTCCCTCAGTTTGCGACGTGGTCTGGCCTAAACTGCAGGGAGGCAGTGAGAAACAGAATATTTAGTGACTTTTATCCTCTTTGTCTATTCTATATTGAGATCATTTATTCTTAAGCTATTTACTAAACAGACATACCATCAGCATCGAGATATTGCATTGTGACTAATGAAGAAGTCCTTGCAACACCTTTGCACAAAATATTCTGTTGTGTCTCCTGAATTAAAATATGTAGTACAAATGCATGAGCTGAAATTCAGCCTTAAAATGTGATTCTAGGGGCGCCTGGGTGGCTCAGTCAGTTAAGCCTCTGACTTTGGCTCAGGTCATGATCTCTAGCAGTGAATTCGACCCCAAATCAGGCTCTCTGTTGTCAATATGGAGCCAAATTTGGATCCCTTGTCTCCCCCTCACCCCACTTCCACACTTGTAAGCACATGCCCTCTCTCTGTCTCAAAAATAAATAAGCATTAAAAGAAATTAAAATGTGATTCTAATCTTCCTTTCCAACTATACTCTATTGCAATCAACACCTTGTCTTTTGTATATTCTTCACTCTCCAAATATAACAGTTTCTCACACATATAATTGTTTTATTCATTCATTTTTTTCCCTTAAAACTATCTAAATCCTAGCATTTCTATAGTGCCAACACTTAGGTCTTAGAATAAAGTGGAAACAATGAGTATCAACTAACATCTCTGAAATTCACTTTGACAAGTTACCTAAATTCTTTGAGTTTATATTCTATTATATGAATTTGGAGTACTACTCTGTGTTTTATGACGGCATTCTCAAAAGGCATTCATGAAAGAAGTCCTTAACAAATGTTAGTTTTTCTTTTATTCACCATTCCTATCTGGTGCTCTTTATCCTATGGGCAATAAAGAAATCAAGTTACCGAAGAATTAGATTTCAGACCTGCCTACAGGTTCTATGACCAAAATATATTATATCTTCTGATTCTTAATTTCTCATTGACTGAGGACATATAACAGCATTTTCCATATTGTTTTCAAGACTTACTATGAGGAACTAATGGAACTTTTTCCGCACTTCCTTTATAAATTATTACTATTTTTTTTAACTTTTCTAATGTTTATTTATTTTTGAGAAAGAGACAGAGAGTGAGCAGAGGAAGGGCAGGGAGGAGAGGGGAGGCAGAGAATGTGAAGCAGGCTCCAGGCTCTGAGCTGTCAGCACAGAGCCTGACATGGGGCTTGAACTTATGAACCATGAGATCGTGGCCTGAGCTGAAGTCAGGCACTTAACTGACTGAGCCACTCAGGTGCTCCTAAATTCTTAAATGTGTAATATAAACATCTGTATTCTTTCATTCATCTTACTGTCATTATTGAAGGTTTATTCTAGACTAACATTCTCTTTAAAAATTAATACGGTATTCTCAGGCCAAACTTAATTATTCTTTTTCTTAAGCATTTAATAGTTGCAATGATTTTACAGTTAAAAAATAAAATAGTCTCACAGCTCTTTAGGTTTTTTTGGTCGCTGTTCCTGGACACCCATTAACCTTCTTACAGGGGTTTGTGTGAAGCAAGATTTTTGTCAAGCTCACTACTTGGTAAGTGTCCAACGCTATCTGTCAAACTAAATTAACACATTTCTCCTTCTGGCCTGTTTACATTAATATCATTATCCAAAAATAGCTGCTAAAGGGAAAATTTGCTAAACAAAGAAATCTTACTCTAGTTCAAATGATCCTTTTATAAATAATGAATTATTTAGAATTATTGGGATTTAGAATAAAGCATCTTACTCTGTGTAACCTCGAGCTAAAGTCCAGGTCTGTTCAATAAAAAAAAAAAAAAAAAGCAAAAACTTTCACTCTGGTAATTTAGCCACATGATTGTAAAAGCCGCATTTCAATTTTTAAATCTAACTCTCTTCTTTTAGGGCGAATGTCTTTATTAGAGAAAAGTTAATCTCACCTCAGTTCCTTCTGCAATGTATTCTGTCACTAATTACTACTAATAATTTCCGAGGCTTTTATGTTTCACTTAAAGTGGAAATAAACTAAAAATATGTTAAGTGAAAACCACCACTGCTTTCAGAATTATGAATGGAAATGTAAAAAAGTTATAGAACCATAATCCATTAAAACCGAAGCAACGTTAAATATCACTGGTAAACTCAGCACATTTCTCAGGAAGGAGAAGAAGCCTGACGCCTGGAGTATGTATTTGATCTTGCTGTGTCCACATCGCTTGAGAGTAAGAAATGAATCCAGAACTCCTGTCTCCCGACTCCCAGGCAAATTTTTACCACAGTGCAGTAATCCTAGTTTCCTTTTGGTATCTAAGTGATAATGTTAAAGAAATAATATTCAAAAAGAAGAAAGATACTGATGTAACTTTTATTTGGAAGCAATATAAAGATGTGTTTATAACACAAAATTTAACTAAATGAATTAAATGACAGGCAAGTTATTATTTTTTAAATGTACCAAAGGATTAGGAACATTTAGGTAATTTGGCAAACTCATACTGACTAAAGGATTCATAGAAAATTAGGGAACGGGGAGAGAGATAAGGTTATTTTCATACATGGCATTTTCTCCTGTACTCGTAATTAAGGCTCAATTCACAAGGTGACAATATTCCCTTTTGTCTTGCTACCTTCTCAAGAGTGAAATGTAGGCCCTTAATCTGATAACTGAAGACAGGGTGAGGTGCCTTTAAAATTGTTGGATATAGGTGTGGCTGGATGTAGGGAAAGCAACTAAAAGACATAAAATTATTTAATAAAGAAGGGACGAATGACCAAACTCGGGCAGAATTGACAAGACAGATGGGAGAAGATACTAAAACTATTTAGGAAGCAGTATATATTGGTTATGCTAATTAAACTGGAGAGATAGATGGGAAGAATCGTGTATTTAAGAGACTCATGCTTAGGCAACAGGGCGATCCATGTCACTATGACTGGGAATATAGGAGCAGAAGAAAGTCCATATGGAGACAGGAAGTTCTCTTGACAGGTTGGCTTTAGATACAAAAGGAAATCCGAGGGCATTTCTATAGAACCCTGATACTTAGCTTTGAGTTTAAAAAATGCATATTTTCAAAATAAATTTATACCAATTAATATATAGGATTTAGATGAAGCCAAAGGTATAAAGTGTTTAAGAAAGTATATAAAGAGAAGAAAATAAAGCAGAGGACAAGATGCTAAGGACCTTCAAGGAAACATAAAGGCAGCATAGACCTCACAGAGGTCAGCCATAACATAGACAAACAATGGAAAAGTGGAGTTAGACACACCGAGAGAGGCAAGACATAAAAGTGCCTACCTTTGCAGAGAAGTCAAAGACAAAGAGGTCAACCTGGAAGAGATCTTTGGTCATCTAAGTGTGAAATAATTTGCATGGAGCGATGACATTATGTGGCAGTGGCCGAGAAGGTAAAGATGATACAAGCGCTGAATGAACAGACTTTATTCTTCTGGAAAATTAGCTGTTAGAGTGAAAACAGAGAAGGAGGAATACAAAATTGGAGGGAGATATATATTTTTTTAACTGCAGAATAACAACAAAGATGATTGTTCAGATTTCTAAAAGGTGTAGCATCCAATTTACTCCTTTCCCCATCACCCTTTCCACCTCACGTATTTTTAAGCAAAACAGCAGCCATTATGCTGAGCTGAAAATTATCTGTGCTGATTGGTTAAAACCTGCTAAAATGGGAGTAGTAGATCTTTGCATAGTGCACGTATCTTTCCCTGAGTTCAGCATGCCATCTCTTCCTGCTGCCTCACTGACACTAACCTTTGTTATCTCCTCTGGTTGGACTTTAGCTAACAGGATTTACACACACATATTCTGGTAGCTTCCTTCTAAAAACAATATTCTCCTTTGATACAAACTCTCTCAAATTGCTGCTTTCTCCGCACATATTTACATGTAATTTCTTTGAAGACACCACTGAACATACTACTTTCATTTTTTTAAGTTATTTTTAATTTGTACCAATATGAATTCTACCTCGACTGCAACTGCTCTTTCAAAGTCAACTATGATCTCTCTACTGCTTAATAAAAAGGATTTTTTTTTGAGTGGGTTGCCACCTTACTTTAACAATGTAGCGTTTAAAAATGGATGATACTTTTTCCTTCTCGATTATGCTCTAAGTTCCTGAACATGGGTTTTAATTTTTTGTTGTGGCTGTTCTACCTCTATGGCTGCTTTTCAGTTCAATGGCACCTTTCGCCATCTAATTATTCCAAAAATTTTGGAGCAATTTCTTTTTCTCTCTCGAAATTTAGAAACAGTTCATCCGTTATGTTGCAGTTCTACCTGCAAAATATGCATAACACTGGCCCATTTCTGTAGATTCTCTCACAACCTTCTAGAATAAGCTTATATCTCTCACCTGTGGTACTACGTTCACTGCTACATAGAACTTCCCAAATTAACCACCTCTCTGACCTTGCTGTTTTAAGGGTGCAGTTCAGTGATTTGTAGTATACGAACAAGTTCTGCGACCATCACCACCATCAATTTTAGAACATTTTCATTACCTCAAAAAGAAACCACATATACCAATTAGCAGTCAGTCCCCATTCCTTCAGCAAGACCCAGCCACAGGCAGCCACTAATCTACGATCGTCTCTATAAATTGGATCATGCAATATGTGGTCTTTTGTGATTTGTTTCACTGGCGATAAATTTTTTCCAGGTTCATTCATGTTGAAGTATGTATCAGCACTGCATTCGTTGTGAACGCACAGTGATCTCCACTTTATGTGTATATACAAATGCCATCAGTTATTTGGACAGTTCAGGTAATTTTCACATTAGGGACATTATAAATAATGCTACAGTAAAGACTAGTTTATAAGTTTTTGTGTGCATGTATTCTGAAATTTCTCCTGAGTCTATGCTTAGCAGAGGAATCACCGGTCCCTATGATAGCCCGCTGTTTAATTGTTTGAGAAACTGCCAAACTCTTTTTCAAAGTCTCTGCCACATTTTAGAGTCCTACCGGCGTTGTATCTAGGGCTCCAAGCTTTTTCATATCCTTGCCAACACTTATTATTGTATGTCTTTTTAAGTGTAGGTATCTGGTGGATATGAAGAGATATGTCATTATACATTTGTTTTACATCTCTCTAATAGACAATGATATCGAACACCTCTCTGTGTGTTCGCTGGGCATGTGTATATCTTTGGAGAAATACCTATTCAAATCATATGTCTACTTCTTAATTAGTTAATTTGTCTTTTTATTATTGTACTGTAAGAGCTTTTTGTTCTAGATGTGAGTCCTTTATCAAATAAATTATTTGCAAATATTAATTCACATTTTAAATGCTTCGTTTTTATTTTTATGATATTTTTACAACATGAATCTTTTTAATTTTGATGAATTACAGTTTATCAATTTTTTGGGTCACTTGTTCTTTTGATGCAGTCATCTATAAAGGCTTTATCTAACCTAAGCTCACACGAATTTACTTCTATAGTTCCTTGTAAGAGTTTTGGAGTTTTTCCTCTCAAATTTAGATCCATATTAATTTTTGCATTTATTGTAAGGAAAAATTCAACCTTCAGTCTTTTTACATGTAGAAGTCCATTTATTCCAGCACCATTTGTTGAAAAGACTATTCTCTGTCCCATTACTTGTCTTGACACCTTGTAGAAAACAAAATCAACTGATCATAAATATAAGGATTTATCATTGACCTCTAAATTGGGTTCTATTAATCTGTATGTTTGCTCTTTTGCCATTATCACGTTGTCTTACTAACTTTTTAGTAATCTTTGAAATCAGGAAATGAGTCCTCCAACTTATTTATTTATTTATTTATTTATTTATTTATTTTTGAGATTGGTTTGGCTAGTTTTGTTTCTTTGAAGTTCCATAGAATTTTTGGGCCAATTTATCAATTTCTTCAAGAAAAAAAAAAAAAGCTGGCCTGAAACATTGGTAAGGATTTTACTGAATCTGTTTAGAAATGTGGGTAGTACTGTCATCTTAACAATATACTAAGCTTTCTGGAGCACCTGGGTGGCTTGGTTGGTTGAGCATCTGATTCTTCATTTCAGCTCAGGTCATGGTCTCACAGTTGTGAGATCGAGCTTGCATCAGGCTCCATGTTCAACCTGGGAGTCTCTCTCTCCCTCTCTGCCCCTCTCCCATTCATGTGTACACTCCCTTTCTCTCTCAAAATAAACGTGTTTTTTTTTTTTTTAATGTTTATTTTTGAGGGGGGAGGAGAGGCAGAGAGAGGGAGACAGAATCTGAAGCCGGCTCCAGACTCTGAGCTGTCAGCACAGAACCTCACATGGGGCTCGAACTCAGGAACTGAGAGATCATGACCTGAAGTTAGGTTGGCAGCTTAACCGACTAAGCCACCCAGGTGACCCAAAATAAATAAACATTACAAATATTAAACTTTCTGATCTATGAACATATCTTCAATTTAACGTTTCTATTTTCTTAATTTCTCTCAAGAACATCTTGCAGTTTTCAGTATACAAATCTTGCAGCTGTTTTGTTAAATTTATTTTTAAGTATTTTATTAACATTGATGCTATTGTAAAAAATTTTTCTTATTTCTATTTTCAGATTTTTTATTACTACTTTATAAAATGTAATTAATTTTTACATTTATCTTCTACCTTGAAACCTTATAGTTTTTAAGTACAATACTTACAAGTTTCTTCATATAAGATCATATTAGCTACACAGAGATATTTTTACTTTTTCCTTTCTAATATGGATTTTTTAAAGATTGTTCTAGGGCTTACAATACACATCAGAATTTACCAGAATGTACTTCAGAGCTACGCTAAATTCTAATGAGACAGAGACATATTACTTCAATACAGCCTTATCGACTGTTCCTTTTTTTGTGCTATTACTGTTGTACATATTAGACTTATAGTTGTTATGAACCTAGAAGTAATTTTTATAATTCTTAATTTATATAAAATTATATACTTGATGTATTTTTGAGAGAGAGAGAGAGAGCATGCATGTCAGCAGGGGAGAGGAGGAGAGGCAGAGAGAGAGGGACAGAGGACCCAGAGTGGGCTCTGTGCTGACACCAGAGAGCCTGATGCGGGGCTCTAACTCAGGAACAGTGAGATCATAACCTGGGCTGAAATCACATTCTTAACTAACTCAGCTACCCATGTATCCCTATAAAATTACATCTTTTAAAGGTGAGAGGAGAGAAAATATACACCTAGAGTTCATTATGTTAGTACTATTATTTTTTATTTGTGGTTCTCTTTCTTGTTTCCTGTGGCTTTTAGAAACCATCTGTTGCCATTTCCTTATACCAATACAGCTTTTCCTTTATCTATCTCCTTTGCGCTATCGTTGTCAAATGTATTACAGCTCTGTATGTTCAACTTCTGTTTCTACTTGTTTTGCTTGTTGTTATATAGAGTTACCAGCCTTTTTTAAATTTCTTTATCGTTTTTGACTGTATTTTTTGGCTAGAACATCTCTACACTCTGCTGCAGACAAAACCAGTTCCCTGGAGGAGAGCTCTTGGAGCATCTGTTCTTATAACTTGCCCCTCCCTTGGCCAGAGCACCACTGTTTTAAGGCTGAGGTATGGACAGATGCCTGCTGTTTTTTCTCGGAGTAATACCTTTGGCCTGTGAGTACTGAGCTGAAGGAATTGCCCTTGGTCATCTCACTTTCCCTGGTACAGATTCCTCATTTTATGAGCAAGCTACAAGGAAGGTGATCAGGGCCTGTATTTCTGGCCTGCCATGCTTGAGGTGGAAATTTCTCTTTGGAAATTGAAGGTAGGTAAAAGAAAGGAGCCCAGGTATCCTAGTCATGCTTGCTTCAAATAGAACTTCTGCAACATGGAGTTGCCTGGGTAGAAAGAAATCTCGATAGCCTGTCCTCCTCAGGGAGAAACCATATCACAGACTGGGAGTCTTAGGCCACACTCACTCAGAGGTTCCATCGCATGGAGTTAGGGAAAGGGTTCTGGATCATTTCTAAAGTCCCACGGATTCTTCCACTGTTCCCACCAGGATGTGTTTGCTTCCTCTGCCTGGAATGTTCTTGCACATTTTCACGTGGGTAACTTTTGCTCAGCTCTCTGTGTTCCAGTTATCTGTATCGATATCTCTAGAATCGAACACAGTATCTGGATTATATTAGGTTCTGAAAAGTTACACAAATTTGTGAATAAGTAAGTGCATAAAAATAGAGGAAAGGCATAGAAAGGACAAAAAAAAGTACTGATAAAAGTCCTAGAGATAAAGGAAGTGGTAGATTTCTAAAATACATCTGATTTGAATAGGGTCTCCTCTTCCTCTGACATGGCTGAGACACACTTTCTGTAAAAGAAGCTTTTGTGAAAGATCATACTTCATAGGAAACAATAAGAGGATGTTTGGTATTTCATAAAATTTCGTGCCTATAGTGTACAGTGCATGGCCTCTCTATTTTCTGCTTCCTACAAGAAAAAGTAATCTGGCCTCAGTTATCGGAGATATATGTACTGTGTCCCATATTATATTTTCATCTCACAAATCCTAAAACGCAGAAGGAATTTTGAGCTGAAAATGAAAAAATAATGGAGAAGTTATATATATGTATGTATATACACATACTATCTCCTGAGCATTGGAAACACATAGGTGGCTGTATCTCAAGAACATATTTTAGTCTATTTTTAAATTGTTTTGAATGATATTTCTTTGGCTTTACACATGAAGAAATTGGGGTTTAGCAAGACTAAATTTTTACTTCAAAAAGATTCAATAGCAAAATAAAGTTAATTCTTCAATAAGATAGCATTTCTCTAACAAAACATTTCATTATTTCCTTAATTCATTTATTCATAAATACACATGCATTACACTTATCCTTTCATTTAAAAATGATTTGTTCATTACTTGGATTTATGCAGTTGAATTAGGTTATAGTTTTCCAAACCTAGTGGGTCGTGTATGAAATATTCAGTCATACTAAATCAGAAACTCTTTGGAAAGGATTGGGAATCCGTTATTGACAAGTTTACCTGCTGATTTTTATTTAGTTTACAACCTTATATAGGCTAAAAGTTATGTTTGTGAATGACCGCACTGGTGATATAAAGGAGGCTTAATTCCTATTTATAATTATGTAGTAGGAGTACAATTTTTTTTCATGAAAAACATAAGCCAAGAGTATAAGTTATACTAAGAAAATGTTTCAGTTGAGGAAAAGAACAGATATGAATTTTGAGGGAAAAATTAGTCCTTTGTAGCCTAGCCTCAGGATGAACGGCTAAGATTTCCGGCGTCGAGAGTAACGGATTATGTATGAACACAGGTGTGGAAGTCTAATTGTATATGCACACATACAGTGTGTTGCAGTGTGGAAGTATTATGGAGTTTAGGGAGAGAATAGTGAAAAACCATGCTAGAAGTTTAGGTTTGTGCCAAGTAATGAGGGTTTTGACTGTTGGCCAAGAGGTTGGAATATACAATACTTATTGCAGACACAGGTGATTTTTTGATCAAAGGCACGATATTTTAATAATTTTATGTAAGGGAAAAGTAATCTTTTAGCCTTATATATGGTGGATTACAAGAAAAGATTCTAGAGGTCAGAAGAGATGTAAGCAGACCATTTCCAGGGTCAGTTATGAGGTAATGAGCTTATGAACTAAGGATTTTAAGGGAAATTAAAGGCACAAACAGAGACCAAGAAAAAAAACAATAAAATGGGAAATTCCACATCACAAAGCAGACACAGAAAAGCAAAACCAACAAACAAAAACCTAGTAATACTTTCAGGAAAAAAAGGCAAATTCTCCCTGTAATATTGGAAACTAATGAAAGAGAAATACAGATTATAGGATTTTTTGCAGTGCAGCATTCCTCAAGGAGATAAAACAATTATTACACATTATTTTCTCCCTTCTTTCAAATTCCACATCGATTTCTACATTATTTCTTTCAAGCTTCATAATGGAATTGAATGCCTACTGAACACTGGAAAATGAGGTTTGCTTATTTAAGAGCACCATGACTTTGAACATTTCAGATTTATTTCAGTCACCATCATTTCAACTCATCTATAATGCTCAACTTCAGCTGAAAACCACACAGAAAATAACTTTTTCACAAGAAGACTAAAGTCACTTATTATTATTTATTAAACTGCAACAGTGTATGGCCAATCGGCTTCTATTTTATACTGCAATACAGTATTAAGAATTCATTTAAGCACACAAAGAAGACATATCCTCCATAAGAGACTCCCAAATCCTCTCAGACTTCAATCCATTCCTTGCTTTGGTCAGCTGTAGAATCTCTTTTTTTTTCCCAGTTGTTGTACTGGGTTATAATTCTGTTCTATCTGTTTTCCTGCTCATAATACAATTTATGACAGTAGTAACAGCCCTTATTAGTGATTAGGAGAAGAAAAGATCAATCAGGTAGTAGGGAATGGGATAGTAGTAAGGAAGAGGGGTATCCGTATTGATAAATAGATAAATAGATAAATAGATATCAGAAAGGTAAAGCATAATCTCAGAGGAAACTGCTATTTTTAATATAATGTGTTTTCACAGAACAAAGGAGCAGAAGAAAAATCATCTAATGAAGAGTGTTTGAATGTTGCTGACTTTTCTGCTGGGAATAAGTCTAAGATAAACATAGTATAATGCAGCTGTTTGAGTATCTTTTAATTACATTGTCATCTGAATCTCTCAGTATTTTAAAATTGTGAATATGATTGTCTCTTTTGCAAAGGGGAAAAACTGAGGCTCACAAAGCTACTGCCCAAGGAAGGCAACGAAAACAGATCAACTGAGGGCGCCAATGAAGATTTTTCATTTCAAAATCTATTTTCCTCCAACTTTCCTTTTATCTACCTATCATTCCTATCTCTCTTCTCCCCGCGATACCTTTTCTATCTTTGCCTGTAAGTCATTCATCAAACACGAATTATTCTAGTCATTTTAACTCTACTAGAGTTTAAAAAGTGAATAAAACACAATCTGTGACTTTACACTACTGTGTGTAACATGTAAGGAGGTGTTGGGAGTTTGGTTGGATAACCTATGATTTCTACTTATGCCAAAATGCAAGCAAAAAAGAGTATTTTACATTCTCAGAAAAAGAATTTCTCAAGAACATGAATGTTTTCTGGCTCTTTTGCAGAAATACTGAACAGAGTGTTTAAATCACAGGTCTCATCATTTCAACACCAAATCCACATTGGTTATATTTTCTTAAGTGTCTCCCTTGAACATTTCCTTCAGGAATCTAAACCCTCTCCTTATTCTAAGCTCATCACTTATTTTTATTTTTTCTTAAACTGTATCTTTTCCCTTCTTATATGCATATTAATGAATTTATGTTCTGTTTTCTTAAACATCCACAGAGACACCTACTTATACAAGGATAAAAAGACCCTTCAGGTGCCAGTGGGGAAAGGAAAATAGTAATATTTACTTTTTTAAATGTTTATTTATTTATTTTTGATAAAGGGAGGGATAAAGAAAGAGCAAGTGAGCAGAGGCAGAGAGAGAGGGAAACAGGGAACAAGAAGCAGGCTCTGCGCTACCAGGGCACGGGGCTCAAACTAAAAAACTGTGAGATCATGACCTGAGCCGAAGTTGGAAGCTTAACTGACTGAGCCACTCGGGTGACCCACTAAATATTTACTTTTGCTGTCAAAATTTCTATATTGGAGTATTATATATGGTACCGAGGGCTGAGGCATAGCAGAGGCAGGAGGGGGGTTAGAATTGACAATTCTTACTTGCCTTCCTTCTGTCCCCAGGATGTCTAGCACAGACAAATTGCAACACATATATAAACATATTAAGTATTGTAATGAAAATCCACATATAAAACTGTTAGCAAAGATCGTTTCTGTAGTGAGAAAATCCAAATAGTTCATTTTAACGGCACCATGCTGTAACCAACTGAGCTAACTGGCCACTTCAAATAGTTCATGTTATATCATTTTTCAAAGTAGAATTAAATGTGAACTTTGTTGTAATTATTGCAAGCTATTTACTTGGTTTCTGAAAGCAAATGACTAAAATAGCCAATGGTAATGGACTATATTTTCGATTTGAGACTGTTGTTGTAAACAGTGGTAAGGTCTCTGGCTTTGTTGACAGAATTCTAGTTAACTTGGACCTGCCATTTCTTGAACGTATGAATGGACAATTGTCTTGTCTTAAAATGAAAGAATATTATAGCAGGTTTTTAATATGAGATGATGTGTGTCAAAATATCTTGCATAAAATCATTTTATTATTGTTAAATTACTGAAACAAGGAGGCCATCAGAATGAAGATTTTGAATAACTTACTAGCCTGTAAAAACAAACCAAGACCTAAGCCTATGAATATCCCAAGGGTAAGGGATCACAACCTAAAGAAACTAATCACAAACAGCCAACCAGACCTTCCCAAATAAGGCTAATGTTAAGCTACAGCCAATCAAGTAATTCCCATGCTTTGCTTCTCCCTTTTCTCTATAAAAATCGCCGTCTTATCTTTCATCATTACTAAGGGCTATCACAAAAATTTTGGAGTCAGATGGTTAATGCTAACGTATTTACTATGTGATACAAACCAAAAGTGTGGTAAGACAGAAGAGAAAGGATTCTGTAAGAACTGGAAAAGATAAGAATTTTTTGGAGGTGCTAGGAATGTGTGTGAAAGAAGGGTTAAAACCTTTCAGGAAAGAGCAACAAAAGGATTAACTGTAGGTAGCTGAGTGAAACGTGACGGGCGTGGGCAGTGGGAATACCAACTGACTAAATATGAGCAATAAAACTCTGATGAAAATTTGTATTAAAGTGAAATTAATCTCAGAGCCTGGTATATGACAGCTATTAGAAAAATGGTTCTCTTCTTTCAATGATGAAAATTGTCATATATTTGCATATTTATTTAGATTTGTAATATACTTTCAAATAGCTAATTACATTTAGACTTCGCAACACACCTGTGAGGTAAATATGATCACCACATTTATTTTGCATAGAGGAGTGATTTGCTCAATTTCACAATGTTAGTAAGTAGTGAACAGAGATGCACCATGTACAAGAATGCCTGGCCAAGGAGGTAGAAAGTACAAGCTGAAAACCAGTCATGCGTTGCTTGCCAAATCCTCTAACTTGGCTCAGCGCTGTGACAGCCTGGAGAAAGAGAACCTAACTGGAAATCTCATTTCTCCTCCAGATTCACCTTCAAACTTCTCCATCCTGTTTCCTGCCTTAGGCTTTCTTTCCCTCTGGCATGGAATTGTTGGTCAACAGGAATCACCAAGGGAGATTAAAGTGGGGGTATTTATTTTTCGGTCTTCCTCTCTCCAGCATTACTTCAGACTGGCTATTTTCCAGCCCTCAAGATGGACCACTTTATCATCTAGCTTTCGCAACTGTTTCCCTCCCTTACCAGTTAGTGAAAGAGAAAGTGAAAAACAAGCTATTCTATAGCTCCTTGTAATTTCAAATATTTGCATTAAGATCTTTAAATGCCCTACCTTGATTATGCTAATTTCTTTTCCTGCTGGGACTCTGACTGACACAGAGTCTACTTCTACTTTGCATAGAAGGGCAGTTTCCTAATTTATTTGCTTTGAAGAGAACATGTTCTTTTATAAAAATGTACCGTAAGCGCTAGCATCTACTTCTGGTAAAACTAGAATTTAAACCTGAAACCCAGAAAACCAGACAGAACCTGCAATATAATATCTAGAGCTTCCTCTCCCATTAACCAATTAGGTGACATTAGATATTCCATTTGACCAATCTACAACACCTTCTTTTCCATTTCCTTAAATTAAATAATATGTTTTTAAGGTTCTTTCTTGTTTAAATATATACGTGTATATGTGTGTACATATATGTATGTATATATATGTGTGTATATATACACACATACACACACACATATATATACATATAATTTTCTTCTGCTTTGTTTTGATTTTAAGAATCTATAACATTTATACTTGGAAAAAGTTAATCACAGTATCATGAACATGCTTAAGTTTACTAAAATTAAACTTATATGGAGACAGTAATATATTTCATTTAAAATATTTCTAGGGGTGCCTGGGTAGCGACTTAGTCCATTAAGCATCCAACTTGTGGTTTTGGCTCAGGTTATGATCTCAAGGTTCATGGAATCGAGCCCCATGTCACTGAGCTCTGTGCTGACAGTGCACAGCCTGCTTGGGATTCTCTCTCTTTCCCTCTCTCTCTGCCCCTCCCAGGCTCATGCTCACTCTCTCTCTCTCTCTCTCTCTCAAAAATAAACAAAGAAACTTAAAAAAATAAAGTATTTCTAGAATGTTTTAATTGATATTTCTAATTGTTTTTATTTGTGTTAATGTTTTAGTTATTAAACCTTTTTCCTGAATATATACAAATAAAACACTTAACACTGCTTTAAATGTCTCCAAAGTATGTTGGTCCTCTAAATAATCAAATAAGTTTAGTGAAAATTGTTATATAAATAACTCAAGGTAATTATGAAAATAGACTTAATACCCTATATTTAAAAAAGAATGCAAGAGCAGTCCGGTGCTTTCCTTTTCTCAAAGTATATTTATACCTGTGCAAAAAATCAGTCTGAACCATAAAAGCAATACTTCCCCTGTACATAATGTTCTCTTATCTACTGTATTTATATTTTGTAGAAAATGTGTAATAAGTCTATTAAAATGCACAGAAATGAAACCAAAGCATCATGCATGTAATTAATCTACAAACTCTAAGCCAAAAAATATTGGGGATTATTTCCTTAATAAAGGGAAAAGAAGAAGCATATCATTGATTTTTTGAGTGGAAAATTCATTTTAATCTAATGCCAGAAGTGTCAAGTTTATCACAGTATAACATAGCTTGTATTTTTCATGGTCATCTAAATAAAATTCTTTATAAATTACCAAAATTCTTTCCTCTGCCCAACAGCCATCACTTCCATCTTCTACTGATTAAATTTCAAATGGTTCACACTTAACTCAGCCAGACACTGGGCAAGTCAGACAATTCTACCATCTGGCTTAGGCAAAAAAAAAAAAAAAAAAAAAAAAAGACAGAAAACAGCGATAAGCTACAATTCAAACCAGAACATCATGCCCGTTAAGGCTTCCAATTTGAACATTTCCTTCCCAAAATATACTCCAATGAAGATTTAATTTAAAAAGGTATTATTAAGGTAAAATATAGTGTAAAGCATAAAATAGTATAAGGAAGAAAATATTTGAAAATGAAATGTACATTTTATGATTATTGGGAAGGGATAAAAATCTACTTTTTTTCTGTCTAGTAGACTATTAATTAAAAATAATTACAAAATAAAGTTTAAAATAGAGAGAGAAAATATTAATATGACAATATGACCTTCTAGGTAATCTGAACAAATATTCCACTGAAAACGAGTAAAACTTCTATGGTATATAGGTGAGATGGATGATAGATGGATAGATAGATAGATAGATAGACAGATAGATAGATACACACACACATATATGTATCCCACAACGGAAAAGATGCTAAGAGAAACAAGAAGCAAGGAACCTGACCTACATGTTAGTTATTGAATGCCTTTGGGTGTGTCTGTATAAATGTATTTATACACATATATATACTTAACAATTACATTTATGATCTGAATCCTTGATCAAATCAAAGATTAATTGAAATGAAACCGTAGAGAAGAAATAAGAAAAGTAGAAGCCAGCTTTCACTTTGGGTCATTTACTGAATATATTGAGCCTTATCTTCTGTTATTATGATATTCAACCTTGAGAATTACCACAAAAAATATTTCCAGTAAAATAAAGTCCACAACCAAAAATATCAAAGTTAACACTCAATATCATGAATGTGGGATATCACTAACAATGAGAGAAATATTTAAAAATCAAAGGAAGACATCAGGTTATAAAATGAAGTACATTTAATAAGAAGTATAAATAAAGGGTCAATGAGAATAAAGTAAGACTCCAGTATAGGCGCCTAAACTGATTAGAAGAATAACCTAACTGAGCATATAATAATTAAAACTATTAAAACTAAAGTGGAACTAGAACAAATACTCACAGAAACATAAAAATAGTGAATAATGCAGAAACATTGGGAAAATTTAAAGGGCAACCTATATATTAAAAAATGTATACAAATCAATAATTATAATAAATACAATTGAACAAAGTGCTTGAGTTAAGGAACATGAAGTCTATCAAGATGAGCTCTTCAAAAAATATCTATGTGCTGCTCAAAAGAGACATACCTAAAACATAGCAAACAGAAATGTAGAAAGTACAATGATGAATAAAATGCAAGAGTCTAAAGCATTACATCATGTATAATCATGATCAATGCTTAATTTGAAAAAAAATGCCAATAATTTTGAAAAGATCATGCAAATAAGTGAATTTCTAAGTAAGTATTAACTTGAAACATATGTTAAAAATCAGATTCAGTTTATAACTCTAAAAGTACTGGCTGAGTAAAGTCTCTCAAAAAAGAAAACACCAAACTAGGGAGGTTTTTGTTTGTTTGTTTGTTTACCACCAACTGCTAACATTCAAGGAACAAGTAGTCCCATTTCCCATATTCCAGTCCAGAATATAAGAAATGAGAAATATTCTCCAACTATTTTTTATTGGATTAACACTTTCTATATACTAAAACCTACAAGGACTATACATGAAATGATTACATGCAACCTAAATTACCAAACTAAATGCAAAAATTTATTTACAGATTTAACAGATTAAATACAGTGAATCTTAAGTTTAAGTTAATATATTTGGAACAAATTATATTTTTTCTGGGACTTTTACATTGGTTTAAAATGAGAAAGAATCTGGGGCTCTTGGGTGGCTCAGTCAGTTCAACCTTTGACTCTTGGTTCTGGCTCAGGTCATGATCTCCGGATTGGTGAGTTTGAGCCCCATATTGTGCTCTCTCTCTCTCTCTCAAAATAAATAAACTTTATAAACAAATAAATACATAAATAAATAAATAAATAAAATGAGAAAAATCAATTGAGGTATCTTACATTGACAACTGAAGAAGAAAAAACAAGTTATCATCTCAATAGATGAAGAAGATATATTTAAAAATTCAACATTCTGTGATTAAACATTTTAAAAACAAACCAAAAAATCTAGAAATGAAAGAAACTTCCTAATTTGATAAATACATTTCTTCAAAAATCTCCTCTATAACTTAATGGAGATGTCAAGAATGAGGGAGTGTCTGCTTTGCGTGAATGGAGGTCCTGCCTGGTTCTTGGATTCCCTGTGAGATGATTTGCATGAGGCTCCAAGCTCCAATAAAGACAGCCAGAGGAAAAGTAGCAAGCAGAAAGCAGTTTATTAAAGGGAAAGTACACTCTCAAGGTGGGAGAGTAATTTTCCCAAAGTGGAACTGAAGCAGGATTCCCGCACAGAGAGTCATGACACTAAGTCTTTATTCGTGCCTGCAAGCCTCAGTTGGGTTCGTACCCTTAGAACTGAGCCCTGAACACCACGTGGCATAGTTTTTAATACATTTTCTACTTCTTTGTCTCTCTTACATGGTAACACACAAACATGCAGTCTGATTAGTGGTCTCATGCTACAAGGTCATGAAGGATGTTGGCTATAGCTAGGTTGCCTTGAGGTTTGTTTGTTTGTTTGTTTCCTTAAGGAGGAGACCCTACCATAGAACCAGCCCCTAGGTGTTTTGGAATTGGATATTTATTGCTTCTCTGGCCTGGGGGGAACTGCGAGTGACACACAGTGGGTGGTGTCTAATGGAGGGCTGCTGCCAGTTATTTGGGAAACTCCTCCCGCGGGTTGGGCCTGGGAGTTTTTGACTACAAGTCCTGGTTTGTCCTGGAAAAGTAATGCCACCCTGTCTCAAAAAGCAGGACCGGGCTGTGCCTGCAATGCAAATGCATTATGAACAACCTGAGGGTTACCTTGGGGCAAGGGTGGAAGAGAAGACCTCAAGCTCTGCACCTGTGACTCTTAATTTGTCACCCCCAAAGTGTTAGGGACCACAAGGTCAAGATGTTGAGCTCCAGGCTTTATAATGTGCAGTTTTGTTTTTGTTTTTGTTTTTGTTTATGTGTCTATCATTCCCCTTCAAGGATTTGGGACTCTGCCTCCAGGTGTTTCTTCTACTTGTCTTGTATGGCTTTTACCCAATAGAACATTGAGAGCATTACTTTTAAGGATGTATGCTATGCACCACTTTTAAGCGTTCTCATGCTTATCACTTCTATTTATCATTACAGTGAAAAGTCTAGTTAATAGAAAGATACAAGAAAGTAAAGCCACATTAAAATGAAAAGTTTCACAAAGAAGGAAAAACTTCTCACAGTTAATACCATTCTCTATAAATGGAAATTCAAATTGAGATACCTGGGTGGCTCAGTTAGTTAAGCATTCAACTTCTGCTCAGGTCATGATCTCACAGTGTGTGGGTTTGAGCCCCATGTTGGGCTTTGCACTGACAGCTCAGAGCCTAGTGTTTCCTTCAGATTCTGTGTCGCTCTGCCCCTCCCCTGCTCATGCTGTCTCTCTGTCTCTCAAAAATAAATAAACATTAACAAAAATTAAAAAATAAAAGAAATTCAAATGAATCTACAAATACAATTAACATGAAACTATAGTTTCAAGTGTTTGCTTGATACAAAATCAATGCACAAAAATGAATCTATTTCTAGATATCACCAACAAACAGGAAGTTATATTAGAATATATCAGTTAATAAAACTATTTTAATGTGTAAAATAATATAGAAATATACATATAGAAAAATGCGTGTGCTGGTCCGTAGTGGAAAAAATTCTAAAACTTTATTGAAAGACTTTAAAGAAGACTTAAGTAAATAAATTTAAATATATACCATATTCTTAGAAAGGAAGACTAAATACTACAAAGGTTATAATTCTCTTCAAATGGATGGATAGGTAGATTTAATGTACTCTCAGTCAAGTTTCCATAACAGTTTTTCCAAGGAATTCCCCAAGCTAATTCTAGAATTATTGGTAAAGTTGAATAATTAAGGAATTACAAGACGATACTAATGCAAAGCAAACAGGATGGATGACTTCTGTTATATCACAAGAATTACTTATTCAGCTAAAATAATAAGCACATGCAATATTGCTACAGAGCAGATAAATTGAGCAATTAAACAGAAGGCCAAGAAACAAATATCACTATATGGAAACTTGATTTATGACAGAAATGGTATCGTTAGTCATTACTGAAAGAAAGAACTTTACAATAACACATGCTGAGATAATTAACTTTCCATATGTCAAAAAATGAAACTGAAATCCTACCTCACAACATAAACAAAGATCTGATGAATCACGAATTTGAATATGAAAGCCAAAACTATAAAACTTGTAGATTTATATGAAAATAGTTTATAATGTAAAACTAATAAAGAAAAATTTCTCCAGTTCAACGGCAAAATTATAAGACAAATGTCAAGACTGATAAATGAGACTGCACCGAAATAAGAATATCTGTTCATGAAAATAAATCATAACAGATGGAAACATAAACCATGAATTGGAAGACGACGTATGAAACTGATATACATTCAGGATATATAAAGACTATAAGTCATTAAGAAAAAGAGAAAATTCAATAATATGAGCAAAAGACAGAGTTCCCAGAGGACAAAACCTTATTAGACATTAAATATATGAAGATGTTAATCTGATAAATCATAGGTTGGAGGGGGGCGTGTGAATAGCTCAGTGGGTTAAGTGTCTGACTCTTGATTTTGCCTCAGGTCATGATCTCATTGTTCATGAGATAGAGCCCTGAGTCAGGCTCTGTGCAGGTAGGAAGAGCCTGCTGGGGATTCTCTCTTCCTCTCTCTCTGCTCCTTTCCCACTCTCATTCTCTCTCTCCAAATAAATATATTTAATTTTTTTAAATAATAGGTGGCATTCAAACTGAACTTATAATGAGACATTTCATACCAAACCAAATTAAAGATTTAAGTCTGAAATATCAAGTTTTAGTAATTATATGAAGAGACTGGAATAATTTTATACTTCTGGTGGGAGTGCACATTGATAAAATTGCTTTAGAAAGAAATTTTGTATTTTCTAAGATAGATGACGATACCCATAGCCCATAATGCAGTAGTTTTATTCTTATGTATATACCCCAGAGAATCTCTGGCACAATGGCTCTAGGAAATATATCTAAGAATGATCATGACAATATTTTCATATTAACCAAAAGCTGGAAATAACCCTATGTTGGATACAATAACTAGTGTTATTCAGTGGAATATTATCCGATAATTAAAAATCTATGATAGCTATTAACAATAAACATGATGAATTTCAGGAACACAATGTTAAATTAAGTAAGCAAATTGCAGAAGAAGACAGAGGGTGTGATTTCATTAACATAAAGTTTAAAAACATCCAGGCACAGGCACATACATTTCTGTTCAGGGACAAAGGCACAGGGTAGTGATTTTCTGTGATGGGAAAGACTGATTGTGGATTAAGCAAGGCCCACTGCAGCCTCCAGGGAAATGCTGATCTTTACTGTAGAAAATATTCGAGATATATCAGTATTTTCTCTAAAGTTCAAATATATTATTATATATTTTATAGTATTTTATACTGATAAAGATAATACTAAAAAATTCGAAAGGTAAGCATTAGGAATTAGGATAAATGAGTCATCTTAGAGATTGATATGACAAGTAAAAGTAAAGGGACAGTGATAGTCTAAGGAACACTGAATATTTATTAAGTGAAGACTATGCTGAGAATAGTAAAAATAATAATTGAAAGTTACTAACTTCTAGAAATTCAAATTTAAAGAGGAAAAGAAGTATTCTTGATGGTATCTAAGGACACTTGATATAAGGTTCAGAAGATTAATTTTGATCTGCATGTCCAACTACTTCAAAGCAAGGAGAAAAATCAAGTTTGATTTACAAGAATCTAAGGGACTTGTACAAACTTTAAGAAACGCGACCGTGAAGACATTCAATACTGGAAGTTAAGGCAATCCATTCATTGATCATCAATCTTTTGCAGCTTGTATTCAGGGGATATGTGTGAAGAATTTAGACAGATGCATAAAATAGGTAGACTTTGAATCTATGTATGCTGAGAAAAAACACTGAAGGCTTATAAGGGGTTTTCTCATAAGGACAATGTGTGAAGTAGACCTACGAAAAGAACAATTTACAATTATAATATAAAGCAGATACAGGAAAAGATTAGAGTGTGGTCTAGATTGGGTTGAATATCATTTATTATGATCTAGGGCCTAACAAAATCGCACAATTGAAATTAAACATTTAAAAATGTTAACCTAACATCTTATGCATTGTTCCAGGAAGTATAGTTTATGCAAGAGGTTAATGTAGCACATAGGATAAAATGACCAGGACCTTGAACATCTAGATGTGTAGAGTATTAGCTTCCTAGGGCTGTCTAAGGCATCACACTCACACACACACACACACACACACACGCTCGTTCACACACACACACGTGCGTGTGCACACACACACACACAGAGTAGCTTAGAGCAAAAGCCATCTGTTTTCTCAAAGTTCTGGAGACTTAAAGTCTGAAATCAAGGTGTCAATAGTGTTGATTTCTTCTGAGTGCTCCGAGACAGAATCTACCCCATGCCTCTCTCTTACCCTTTGATAATGGCAGCTAATCCTTGGCACTCCTTGGCTGGCAGATGCATAATTTCAATGTCAACTTCTGTGGTCACATGGAGTGTGCCTAGTATTTCTGTGTCTTCACATAGCTTCCTTCTTGTAAGACCGCCAATCATGTGGGATTAGGATCCATATTAATAGCTTCATCTTAACTTGATTAATTCTGCAAAGATTCTATTTCCTTTTTTTTTTTAATTTTTAATGTTTATTTACTTTTCACAGAGAGGGGAGGAAGGACAGTGAGAAAGGAAGACACAGAATCTGAAGCAGCTCCAGGCTCCGAGCTGTCAGCCCAGAGCCCGACGTGGGGCTTGAACTCATGAACCATGAGATCATGACCTAAGCCGAAGTCAGATGTTTAACTGACTGAGCCACCCAGGTGCCCCAAAGATTCTCTTTCCAAATAAGGTGACATGACACATTCTCAGGTACTAGATCATGACTTTCATATATCATTGGTTGAAGGAATTTGTTATTCATATAAAATTGTATTCTTAGAAATAAAGTCCACTTCTCTATTATCTATGCCATCAAAAGTGCACATTTTCTTATTTCTGAAACGGAAAGGCGGAAAATACGATGTCACTTTCTATGTGACCAAGTAATTCATCTGTCAGTCTCACAGCTTCCTATACGTTATTACAGGAATATAGATTATTAGCTATTTAAGTATTAAAGACTCTTCTTTGTCATCATGTCCTATTTTCCGTACGCAAAATAATTACAAACACCTTATTTGTTTTTCTACTAGTTTCCTTCCTCTTAACTTCAACAAAGCTACAGAATTATAACCAAGAGAATAACTAGTATAACTGATGTATGGCTCAGAGAGAATCACAGCGACGCATACTCCTTGTGGTCTTAAGTGGTCCTTATAATACAGACTGATTTGTCATTCAGTGAGAACACCACAATAAAACGAGTGAAAAGGAAGAAAACTGATTATTTTAAGCACTTAAAAATTCCTTTGTAAAGGTCATATCAATGGGGAGTGCTACATTACTGTGATATTTTTCAGATTTGACAATTATTCTCTAAAAATTGACCCGATCCTTGTATAATTTCCCAGGATTACTCTTTCATTTTCTTAGCCCTGCAGTAAATTGTTAAACGGATCTTTAAACACTCAACTATGATCAGATGCACATAGTTCCAAAATATAGATCAGACATAAAAATTAAAAGAGACCTAACCAGCCCCTGGCATAAACAAAATCAGATTATAAGGCGGTCAAATACAAATGTAGTGAAACTAGATTTATACATTATAAGAACAACTCTCAAATAGACAATGCACAGTTTAAGAAACACACAATATATTTTCGCTAACATTCATTTTTATTATTTTTGCTACAAACTTGACAGGCTAGTTATTTTCCTTCTAAAACTCTATCAAAATGAGGGTTAATTTGAGACCACATGCTTTGTAGAAGAGAAAAGCAGAAGGAAAATAAAGATAGAAATCTTTTTCTTTTATTAAAGCTTAAATGTGAAATCCTACAAGTGCCAATTTATTCTAATTTAGTTAATTATGTAAATACCAATTATTGAAAATTATTTAAACAGTAGTTTTTTAAATAATAATTTAGATACATCTTATCTCCTGATGTTCGAGTTAATATTATCATTTATTTCCAAGGTATTATTTTTGAGGCTATGTAGGAAAAAAGCTTAGAATTTCTTACAGATAAGTACATTTTATTCATGATGAGTTTTCAAAATGCAGGTTATCTGTATTACTTAGTTAGAAGGCATCTTATACTCAAGAGTCACAAACAGTTTAACGTTTTTCTTGCTCGGTTTGTCATTAATGCACCACAGAAACTACTAAAAATCAGAAACTCTTTTGAAAAGGCTGAGTACTTTCATTTGCAGCAGTTTGTAAGGAACCTATGATATTAACTGCTTTTCTCTGTGTGCTGGGCTAATTGGAATCCAGGCTCGGCATTATAATCTGTATGCTTTAACAACAAGGAATTTCTGGTTAGCCTCCAATGCACATTCCTTTCAAATCGCTCGAGCTGCCAGTTGAATGTGTTTATTTTCTCATTTGGACTTCCATAGTAGCACTGACTTCTGCATTATAGTCTTACTGTATCTCTTAACGGCAACATAATCTGCTAGAGAGAATGCAAAACTCCTACAGAAATTACTTCTTATGTTAGGTAGAAAGAGGCGAGGTGGCCAGGGTAGCTAATATTCAGTTAGCAAAAATCAGGTTAATGATAGAGAATGAGGTTTTCAAAGAAAAAAATTGGAAGGAAGGGGACACAAAATGGCCTCATTACAAAATGAAAAATATAACTACCAATTATTGTGCTATTAAAACAAGCCAGCGTGCGGGTGGGTGTGTGTACACATGGACAATACGGTTACTTGCATGTTCTTATCCATGTTCTTTTTAATTGGTTGCATAATGAGATTCAGTCCCATATCCTGTAATGCTTTTAAAATTCATTTGTAATGCAAGATAATCATTAATATTAACGAGACTAAGTACTTTTTTAAATCAGCAAATATTATTCAAATGCTAAGGTGAATATATAGGGGGCAGCAACAACTAGTCAAACACCTTTAATAAAGAAAAGATTTCTGGGTTTTAATAGAGTAACTTATAGTATTTCAGTTATCAATAAGTTATATTGGAAATTTATTGAATCCTTAACATCTTAGATTTTAACAGCCTATAGGTTGCCAAAACAAGTTCTTAAAAATTATCATGAGGTAAGAGTATCCATAGGCTTGCTGGATGGTGTGAATACAGAATTTGGAACTGAGTCAGTGATATTTTGGCATGCAAGGATTACGTTAGCATTGCAGAGACAGAGACTTATTGAAATTTTATTTCAGTTATGTACAATTTACCACGCTTTGTGCTTGAACAGACGGCATTCTAATTTGTCATTAATTTTTTTCTCAGTAACTCTTGAAAATTAATCTTGAGTATATTCCCATATAATTTTAAGAGTAAACTTGATTAAAAAATAAAACTGAAGAAACTCCAAAGGGAGACAGTGTAGTGCAAGATTATATATATTATTTTTGTTGTTTACACACCATAGAACCATTGCTTACAATTTACTGTTACTTTGAAACAAAGCAAAAATCTTGCCCCTGAATTTGCATTTAGTTGTTGATTATTCCATTATAACTTAAATGACATTAAATAGGAGCCTTAGCAATTGGTATTCATGATGCTGTGTTAATGTCCTAAGTACTTACAGAAATTATACATAAAATCATAGTAATTTAATGAGGGGAATTAATAAATTATTTACCTCCTACTTTCTCTAAGTCTCAACTTGGTATTTTAAAACCTATGATTTTAAAATAGAAGTAACAATAAAACAGAAGATATATCCTTCACGGCCATTTGATCAAGAACCGTTTTACCTTGGTGTTTCTAAGAATTAGCAAGTACAAAGACTGGCACTAACAGCTGCCCCAGGGATGTGAAATAGCTTACAAAACACCAAGCTGAATACATAACACATGCTTTTTAAAATTGCTTTTGAGATTCTTCATCTATGGATGCTGGGAGTCAGGAATCCACACTGAAAGATGTTTCCATTAAATCAAATGAAATGATCTTTTGACCTTTTCTTCAGAAAAGATAATCTACCTCAGACACAGAAAATCCACTCTTAGCTCCGAGACTTGTTTTGCTTATTTTGCTTATTTTCCTCTAAAACTTTCTCCTAATAATAAGTGCTTACCTTCATATATTTCTTCTTATCACCTTGTTTAGATATTTTTAATAAGTTGGGATTTGTTTTGCATGGTTTTCAAGTATATTTAGAATGATAGTTGTCTGATTAAAAATAAATAACTTTTGGAGTGCTTAGGTGGCTCAGTCGGTTAACCATCCGGCTCTTGGTTTCGGCTCTGGTCATGATCTCGCAGTTTGTGCATTCGAGCCCCACATTGGGCTCTTGCGGACAATGCGGAGCCTGCTTGGGATCCTCTCTCTCCCTCTCTCTGCCCCTCTTCCCCTCAAACACTCTCCCCTGCTCTCAAAATAAATAAATTAAAACAACAACAACAACAACAACAAAGCAATAACTTTTAATATTGCCTTTTGTGTATTCTTTTTTTTCATTTTTTAATAGTTCTCATTCCCTGGGAGATAACTTCCTGAGTGTAATTTCTTCTCCTGGACTTCCCCAGTGTTACCCAGCATAAACACTCTATAGATATCTCTCTTTATCTTAATCCAGACTAGAACTCCAGCACTTTTTTGACAGAAAAATGTGAGTATTTGATCACAGGTTTTGTGTATTGAGACATTTAATAAAAGAATGGAATTGGCATTTTCTTTTATCCCCTTTCCCTTCTTATGTTAAAATGAACTACTCTCAGCTAAATCTTATATTTAATATCATAATTGAAGTAATTATTGTCTGAAAAACAGTTGAAATATATTTTACAATATTCATTACTCCCAGATACCTTTGCAAGAGACATACTGAAGAACATACTATGTTAGAGTGAGATTAAGGCAGTTACTCTGTTATACTACTCCTGGGAAATGCTTCCAGAACAAAATGTTTTTACAGCTTTGAGATATAATTGACATGTAACATCGTGTAAGTAAAGGTGCACAGCATGATCTGATATATGTATGTGTCATGAAATGATTACCGCCATGTTAGTTCACATCATCGCCTCGCAGTTACAATTTCCTTTCCTGTGATAAAAACTTTAAAGATCTACTCTGTTAGCAAATATTTCAAATACACAAAACAGTATTTCTCACTATAGTCACCGTGCTGTACCTTACATCCCCAGAGCTCGTAACGGGAAGTTATGAAGTTTTCAGCCACCTTCACCCATTTCTCCAAACCCCCCATCCCCACTTCGGCAACCACCAATTTGTTCTATGTGTCTGAGCTCATATTTTTTATAGGTTTCGCATATAAGTGAGATCACACAGTATTTGTCTTTCTCTGATCTGATTTACTCCACTTATGCCCTCAAGTTTTATCCATGTTAGTCACAAATGGCAGGATTTCTTTCTTTTTTATGTCTGAAAAGTCAGATCAAAATATTAAGACTTAATATGATGAAACATCTCTTTATTTATTATGATACTACACTTCAAAAATCTACATGAACATATTGGATGGTAATATGGTTTAATAAGTTATGAGTTTGTTGTATGAGTTACATACAACAAATCATAATAAAATTCATTTTGAGACAATAAAAGCAAGGGCTGTCAGCAACCTGTTGTCATTTAAACTGATTTACAACTTAACTTATAATAATCCTTATAATTTAGCAAGGAACTAAAACGGTGACTAATTTTAGTCTGTTTATTTAAAGTTAAAGATGAAAATATGTCTTTACAGTCAAGGAAGAAAATGTCAATTAAGAAAAACTCCAGAAACTATTTGATCAGATTTATGAGGGCCCCTCTCCAATATGTGTTATGTGCATACCTACTAGTGCGTGTGATTTTGACATGAATTGTTTGGGAAATACAACATTAATAATATTTCCTGATTCCATGTGGTAGAATTTATACAATTTATAAGTATGCCAAATTTGAAGCATGACTCAGGTAACTGAAATAAAGTAACAACAGTGGAATAAATTGAGAAACTCAACAAATGTTGAGATCCTGTTTTAGAAACAGACTGTAGTTTGAATATTGACAATGACTGTGATCAAATTTGTGTTGAAAGAAACTAAGTTTATTGAAATTAATTATTTATTGAAAATAGCTCTAACAGCAATTTGCAGAAACATGATTATAATCTTCGATACACTTGTTATTTGTCAATAGCTATCTCAATGCCTTGGTGAAAAAGTAATTTTGTTGGCATCACCAGTGTCGTAATTAAATCTTCATGCCTAAACAGCGCACCTTGAGGAAAAATTTACCTTTCTCACAGAAAAAAATTGAATCGAGAAGCAGGTTCCTAAATTTATGTTTACTTAAATATAAAGATACATTTTTTTCATCAATATTTTTGACAGGCTTGGATTGAATTTAGACCCACAAGATTTTCTGCAGATGTAAGGTTTCCAAAGCTATTGCTTTAGTGATTTTGCACAGTGTATTATAAATGTGTTTTTCCCCCTGACTTCTCTTTGTTTCACCCTATCTGAGGACACTCTTCGCACACTAATGTGTTTCTTCTGAGTACAGCTATCGTCAATCTAGTCTTCTATGAACCCACTTTTGTTGTTATCAAGGACTATGACGTTGAGCATTTTGTGCTTAAAGCCAAGGATTTATAAGAAGGTTTTATTTGATGCTGTATTTAAATACTCAAAGCAACCATGTTTGGTTTTCTTTTAGTACTTGGAACAAGATATATAAATAAACATTGTGATTGAATCTATTCCCTATAAAATAATTACACATAGTATTCTGGAAAAATACAAATAAAGTGTCATCATGATCACAATTATTATTTCAACTTAATAATTATTTTAATTTAAGCCCACCAGGATGATCAGGAGACTAATGAATGAGCAAATGGCAGGCACTTATTATAAGATGGGAAGTATACAGTTGTCTTCAAATATACAGGTTGTGGGATTTCTGTTTATGTTTATGATTTCTGGCAAATTATGTAATGTATCTAAATTCCATCTTATGTAACTTTAATATTCTAATAACTGCCTAGAATAGTGTTTTGAGGATTAAACAAATTATTCTCAGAGTCCTTGAAGTCTAATAACATTTTATTAATCATAAGATTATCACTGAAATGAACCCATGCAAAATATAAACACATCACCCTATATATTTATTTATAACTGTGTATTTATTTGTACTGTGTCTGCCACATATAAATATAACCATATATTTATTGATGTTAATAATTGTGGGCATCCTATATTATGTCAAATGATAAGTCAAAATTTGACAAAATAGAGATAACAGTGCGGTAAATGTCTCAGGAGAATTTAAGAATCAAAAATAGAAGTAAAAAGTCCTAGAAACTGATCAAAGTTTCTGACTCAGTAAAATTGAAAAAAATATTTTCAATAATCCTCAAATAGTTTGGGAAAATATTTAATAACAATGCAGTTATACCTTATTTCAAAAAAAGTTTAATTAGTTCCCAGGAATTTCTGGCAATAAACTAATGAGTCAAAAATTATTTTGGCCTTGCCTTCAGTGAGTATTATTCCAGTGATAGGTTGATATCGATAAAGTATAACTTATTAAATTCTGTTTACATGCTTTAAGCAATAGAATGAGAACTTCATTTTTACTTAGTAGTAGCATCTACATTGTTTCTTCAATAAAAGATCATTCCAGGGTCAGTGAAAATGTATTTTAATTGAGCAATATTAGATGTTAGTTGACCAACACTGAAGCTATTGTAGGAGATAAGAATGAGACAAAATCAATAAAATCAACTAGTTATAAATTGAATACACACATTTAAGAAGAGGAAAGTGTCAAAGATTGCTTCTGGGGTGAAAGGTTTTTTTTTAATTTTTTAATGTTTATTTTTGAGAGAGAGAGACAGACAGAGCAGGGGAGGGGCAGAGAGAGTGGGAGACACAGAATCTGAAGCAGGCTGTAGGCTCTGGGCTGTCAGCACAGAGCCAGACACGGAGCTCAAACTCAAGACTGCGATCATGACCTGACCTGAAGTCAGATGCTCAGTGAACCGAGCCAGCAAGGTGTCCCTGGGGAGAAAGATTTTTAAGTGGATAGATGATGATAGCACTTAACAAATGATGAAAGCTGAATACTTTGAGTTTTAGGATTCTTTTAAACAAATACATTTAAATAATTGGGCCTAAAAGTCATAGAGATGTCCTAATTGAATATATAAATTGTGAGTTGGCTGAGCAGTTGAATCCATGAGTAGAGGTAAAATGACCTTGAAAGAGAATGCAGCATAAAATAGCAGATCATGACCCAGCATTGAGACAGGGTGACTATTAGTGGCCAGCTGAGGAAAACATCCTCTCAAAATACCACTAACATGGCACAGGCAGAGCGGTAGGAATAAAGCCAGGAAAACACGTTCAGAAATCAGAGGAAGAAAGCATTTTAAGAAGCAGAGAGTGACTCCCAGAGTGGCTAAGTAATCACATGATGATTAAAAATATATCTGATCTGTTGGATATTTTGGGAACTGTCATAACCATAATGAAAACTGCATTAACAGGAAGATGTGGATGACAGATAGATCTAAATGATATGGGAAGAAAACAGAAATTCAGAAAATGAAGAAATATCTTCCCAAAATTTTGACTATGAAGACAGAGAGAGAAGTAAATAACTAATGCACCAGGGCTGAGTTTTAAATTTTGAAGTTTTTTGGTTAAAACTTAAATATGTTAAAACTGATGGAAAGGATCTAGTTTATAAGGAGGATTTGTCCAGAAGAGAGGGAAAAAGAAAGAAGAGATAGGGAGGGATGGTAAGAAAGAGGGAGACAGAGAAAGAGCAGAAAGAGAGAGAAAGAGCAAGAGAATTAAATGATACACAATTTCTAAGAAGGCAGGAGGTATTGGATCCAAGAAGTTGATAGAAAATTTATTAAGATAAAAGACAGAGTTAATAACATCTGTTGAAAGCCAGGTATTCTGGTACCATTGAACCATGGCATTTGGCATGTAGCGTTTGTCAAATTTATAAGAAAACCATCAGATTTAATTTATTATTTTTTTAGTTTTTCCCCTAATATTTTAATGAGGAATTCATTCATACGTAGGGATTTAGAAGGAAATGATGACTGACTAAAGAATCAAATTATATTGTTGAGGAGGTAAATAAATGATTAAATGAACCTTATCTATCCATGATCAATTGAACAATGTGCATTAGGTTCCTTCTATTTCACAAGTATTGTGGCCAGTGATTGGTGGCTTGTGACAAACCTTCATTAAGATTTGATCATACTAAGTTAATATCTCACCTCACTGGACACTTTTACCTTTCTACTATGTATTTTGCAATATACTTTCAGAGTATTTGAACTTGTATTGTTTTATAGCGAAGATTCATATCCTAGGAAAATAGAAAGACCAAGTTTATCCTGTTACCTTCTTTCAAATAATATCATTTAAATTTGAATTTATTTATTTATTTTTTATTATTTTTTAACGTTTATTTATTTTTGAGAGACATAGAGACAGAGTGTGAGCAGGGGAGGGGCAGAGAGAGAGGGAGATACAGAATCTGAAGCACGCTCCAGGCTCTGAGCTGTCAGCACAGAGCCCGACGCGGGGCTCGAACTCACAGACAGTGAGATCATGACCTGAGCCGAAGTCGGCCGCTTAACCAACTGAGCCACCCAGGTGCCCCTAAATTTGAATTTATGAAGGAACAAAATTATTAAGAAATATATTAACATTACAGATGATTTTGAAAAAAATGATTCAAGAGTTATGAATAAAATGCTCTCAGTAATTTGACAATTGGATTTTTACTTTTCTGGTACTGGTAAGTTCCTGTTTTATTCACACACAGAATCATAGTGAGATAAATGCTGACATGTTACGTCTCCTTCCTTTAGACCAAAATAAAATATATATTAGTTAATAGTAAGACATATTTGATTTGTTGTTGTGATGTTCATTGAGAGAAAAGTTTTTTGTTTTGTTTTTAGTATTCTCACAGCGTGATTTTCTTAGGGGTTGGAGAAAGTATGGAAGCACCAAAACTTTAGCCTTGAGCTCTATTCCAGCTTTTTCCAGAAATAAGAATAATGCTTTCACTGGAAAATTCCCATGAATATTATTGACAGTTTCAATATATATCTTAAATTCAACATCATAAATGACTAATTTGCTTCACAATAATGTATCTGTATAATTTTTATTCTATATAGCATTTAAAATATTTGAAAGAAAAACATTTTTAATAGAATTACTGTATCGAATTTCTCTTTAGTTATTGCTAGATTCCAAAGTTCCTTCAGAACCTCAAAAACTGTATTCTTTTGTCAAGTTTTGGGATCCTGGATCATTCAGTCTACCATTCTAAAACTCTTCCTAATTAGAGTAGAAAATGGTCTCTATCAGAGTATAAATTCTGTACCAAACTCTTGGGCAAAATCATCCAAAACTTGGAAAGAGACATTAAGTATAAGTCTAACCCTCTTATGTTACTTAGCTTCATTCTCTTTTGTCATTCAACAAAAATATATTTTATATACATCATCTCTTTAGCATTGGAAATCCATATTGAACAAAACCAACACAGACAGAGTTTATAGTCTAGTAGGTAAGATATACATAAAAGGAAGGGTTGCACATTCCCTCATTTAGCTGGTATTATAAAGGAGAAGTCCAAGTGCCCTGAGCAGATGTTCCGAGCTGCCATGTTCTAGTCTGGAGCTTCAGGGAAGGATTCCTGGGGAATGTTGTTAAATTGAAATTAAAATGTCATTTCAGTAACAGGAAATAAATTCTGCATATGTTCTGGGGCAGAAAAGAGTAAAGCACGTTAACTAAGAGAGTAAATGGATTTTATTTATGATAAGCACATGATTATATGAGGAGATAGTCCTCCTGTATTTCCTATTTGTAAAGCTAGAGTACACAAAGTTGAACAGCTAGATGGGTAGAATATCATATATATTCAACATCTTTTGATTTCTCGTAACCAACATTATGTAACCCATGATTTTTTTCCTAATTTATTAAATTTCATGGGAACCAGAGAATATCGTCCTATTTAGGAAGATAATGATTCTATAGAGTTGCTTGACTCAGTTCATTGATAGAGTGTGCTTAACATAAACAGCCACCATCTAGTTTGAACCAAGAGCCTATCTGGCAAAGATGCGGGAATGATGGGAGGTCCTTTCTTAAGAAGATAACCTAAGATACCAAATCAGGGTTCCTAAGAACAGCATTGACGGTGAGGATAATGTGTCACCAAAGATCCGGTGCCAGGAAGTAAGATCTGGTATCCGGTGCTCAGAAAAGTAAGAGTCAGCTTCTCACTCAATGAGTTCTATGGATATAATTTTGCTCAAAATTTTGAATGTGGCAGATTTTGTGTGGTTCTGATTGGTTAACTTCTTCCCTTCTTAAATATTTTCTGAGATTGGTTCTCCATTCTTCTTTACTAATTTAGTTATCTAAACTTTAATCAATTCACTTTTCTGCTTAAATAGACCATAGTGTTTTTTTTATTATTTTGGACTCAAATTAATCCAAGAATTGCCAACAGGGAAAGATAATGAAGGGGCTAAGAGAAGATGGTGAGGAAGTCTGGGAGTGGCGGTCCGGCTTTGTTGGGGCGAAAAGGAAAAGCCATCTATTGTTAAGAAGTAGAAATCTAGCAACCAAAACATGCATTGGAAAGTGATTAATTCCTTTGTCACCAAATGTCACCTGGAATGATGTTCTCATTGAGAATTAAGCTCTAAATATAAGAATGGCTGATACCTTAATACTACATGAAAAATGGGAAAAACACAGTAACTTATGTTGAGTTGTCTATTGTTAATAGTGCTGCACATCATAGAAGACTAGAACAGGAAGAAAATATCCCCAAAGACATTTTATTTTAATATTTAAGATATAGCCTAAAAAGTGACAGACTTTCCTTTCATTGTTACAAAAGAGTGGGACCCTGAGAAATATAATACAGAAGGTATAAGAACTCAGAATTAAAAACAAAACAAAACACCAATTCTCACAGAGCTTTCCTTGTCAGCTAAAACAAAACATTTCTCCTTTATTATGAGAAAAGTATTTTCTTGCTTGAATGGTGTGTAACTTGGGCCAAAAGCTTAATTGGAAAGATTGCAGGGATAGCAGATAATCCTTGCTGAGGATGTTGTCGTGTGAGGTGACTTGGTTCTCCTACAGTAACAACTGCTCCTCACTATGTCTGTATCTAGTAAGGTGAGCCACATCCCAACATGGGTGTAGGAGGGAGATGGTGGTGAGAACTGACAAGAGAATGAAAGCAGAAAGGAGACCACTTAAAAAAGTGTTAACAATGAACTACTATAGAACCACAACAAGATCTTGGTAATAGGTATACAAATAAATTCTGAGAATTTTGACGGCAGTAACAAAAAAGAATGTACTTTCACAAATGGCTCAATCTTAAATCACTGGTGGACTAAGCTACGTGATGTTCTAACGTTGTTTATTAAATATAAGAAGCAACAATCCACAATGTTTGGGAAAAGCTTTCTTTCTTAGGGATATTTGCCATGTCTAACTAGTTCTTAAGCTGTGAGAAATAAATTCAAAGATTTCTTGAGATCAAGAATTAAAAATTAAATCTGCCAAAGCCAGTGAGATACATGAACAATTCCTAATATATATATTTCCTTCAACTATTCACTTTCACGGATTACTTAAACAGAGCTGAGCTGTGAACACATGCGTGCACAGCTATTAGCAGTGCAAAGATGAGGGAGGTCATGAAGAGAAGCTTGGCACTCTGCAGATTGGGGACCAAGTAATCGGGCCTAGAAACAATTTTTCCCAATCCCATTGAATTCTGACATGTAACCCCAAGGAATAAGAGAACTTTATCCTTACACTTAGCCTTCCATGTTGTCATGGAGGCATGTTTGTCAGGAAGATAGGTTATATGTCATCTAACTTGATTTGTCACTTCTAATTATTTAGACATATAGCATATGAGCCTTCATTTGTATTCTTGCCATTACCAAGCATGTATGTGTCTACCATTCTTCGGGTCAGGGCCACCACCTGAGGGCATCTACCACTTTTGGATACACTACACAGCATTACTTTTAGCCAACACATTTATTTTAAAGTAAAACGTAAGATAATAAGCTGATACCCATTGATTTCTTGGTCTTATCATATTCCTTATTACCTTGAAGTAGAATGAAAAACAATTAGAATATTATATTTCACAAAGTCATAGTAAAAATAGTAAAAATATGGAAATAATGTGTAGTAGTGATATGAAGAATGAGAAGTACTATAAATTAGCAACAAGTGAATGGTGCTATATTTCCCACAGACAAAATGTGGGGTACATTACTACTGGCTGAAATTCCTAACACAGTGGAGGAGTGAGAGGAAAAGATGGGTGGAGAAATGATATGTGGATAGATAAATAGATTGGGGGGGAGAGTGAAAGAGGAAAGAAATTTAAGTAGCTATTAGTCAATTTAATGTACAATTATTATTTGAGTCCTGAGTCAAAACTAAGCTCAAATAAAGAAACCTCACAAATAACAATAAAACAAACAAAAAAGTGGAAAATTCTAATGTCAACTGGGTATTTGAAGATGTGGAACTGTTGTAAAATTTTAACCATAGAAAGAATCCTTATCTTTTATACAAAAAATAACAACAGTATGGATACCTTTCTCATGAAAATACAGAGTTTGCCAATTGGCAAGTTCAGGCTCCTCATACTGATAGGTTAACAAATAGATTATGAGGTTACTTTTTTGGTAATGGATTTATTTCTGACTTTGAAAATAAATAGAATTGTTGTTCCTAGATGATGCCAGAGAGGAGATTAGGTGGAATTCAATCTGTTTAATGAAATGCCTCTTTATTTCCAAGAAAAAAAATAGTTGATGCTAGAATCAGTAGAAGCCTATGGTTCAGATCCCTCAAAAATAAAATTGTTTTCATCTGGACAGTGACAGGCAAGCTAAAGTGCTGCAGAGTGAATATGGAAATTATCAGAACAGAGTTATAAACACTAACTAACTTGGTGACCAAGTACAGAAATGAAAATTATAGTAACCAGTCCTTTTCATGTTCTTTTATGTATATGAATGTATAATTTGAATTTATTTCTATGTCATTCATCCACCACTTTACACAGGGCATTTTGATCACGGTAAATTTGTCTGTTTTCCCCATAGATCTCAATTTATCCAGGTATAATTGGGATGGACTATAGCTGCAATGAACATCACCAGAGATTCTGAATTAGAATTGACTAAGGATGTTACTTTTGGTGTCACCAGTACTCGGTTGCCCTGCTGGGGCTGAAATAAAAGCCAGTTCTAGGGGTAGTAGTGGCAGTGAGGTCAAGGGTAACACTGAGTCAGGTGATATTTGTAGCTTCTACTTCAATGAATTCCTTTCTATTCCCAGTAAGATATCATCTAGAGAAAGTATTTCCCTGCCAGGAGTGAGGGTGTCTTATCTGTCACAGTTGTGAGTGAAGATGGACAGTTCAATTGTTCAAGGGAGTCATTCATGGTGATAGAGAAAAGGAAAAACCCTGCTTCTATTCTTGCTTCTAATCTTTTGATTTTTATTTTATTATTTTGTATTATTATTTATTTATTTATTTTTAAATTTTATTCTAAAAAGAGAGAGCAAGTGGAGGAGAGGGGCAGAGGAGGAGAGAATCTTAAGCAGCCTTCATGCGCAGTGCAGAGCCTACGTGGGGCTCCATCTCGACACTGTGAGATCACGACCTCATGACCTGAGGTGAAATAAAAAAGTCAGAAGCTTAACTGACTGAGCCACCCAGGAGCCCCAGGCATTTGCTTTTAAGATCAACTTATTGGTCAATAAGAAGGACCTACATATCAGAAGTGAACTGGAATTTTTTTTTTTTTTTTTTTTTTTTTTTTGAGAGAGAGAGAGGGAGCAAGTGAGTGAGGGGTAAAGAGAGAGAAAATCCCACAAGGGGCAGAGAGAGAGAGAAAGAGAAGTGAGGATCACCCAGGGCTCATGTTTTACCTGAAGTGGGACTCATAGAAGTGAACTGAAACTTTTAAAGTCTTGCAAGCCTATAGATTATAAATATCTAAAAACAAAGGTTTGTATTTTGTACATTATTGAGTCTGTAAGAGAAAACACTATATTCAGTACATGGATTTTTTTAAATAAATGGTTTAATTAAGTTTCAAAAGCCAAGACATCTGTTAAAGTGAATTTAAGTTACTAGAAAGTGTTCAAATGATTGTAATTTAGTTGGTTTCAAATTAACTAATTGTAAGATAATTATATAGTTTTAGAAAATAAGAGTAACAGGGTCAAGCTACTTCATTCATTCATTCATTCATTCCTTCAATGCCTACGATGTTCCTGGCATTGTTCTAGGGATTGGTTATATAGAATAATTAATATACTTTCTATCCCTGTGGAGCTTATATTCTTCTACCAATATTCTAGTAATAATCTCCTCGTGAACATGTGAATAAATAAGTGGATATAAAAGGTAAGTTTTATTGGAAATAAATGGAGATGAAGTATAAGCATCTGTGTAGATCATGTATCTAAACAGAAGGTGTAAGAGAAAAAATATTTAAGGAATTTAACAATATACACAGAATTTAGCAATATAAAACCAAAAGTTCTTTCCCAACACAAATAAGTGAAACTTTCTTAACAGCCAATAATTCTGAAATAAAATTGGAAGAGATTTTAATTTTTCCATATTTAGAAAAAAAATTTACTTAGGGGCACCTGGGCGACTCAGTCGGTTAAGTATCTGACTTTGGTTCAGTTCATGATCTCACAGTTCATGGGTTTGAGACCCTCATCAGGCTGTGTACCGACCGTTCAGAGCCTGGAGTCTGCCTCAGATTCTGTGTCTCCTTCTCTCTCTGTCCCTGCCCGCTCTGCTCAGGCTCTGTCTACCTCTTTCTCAATAAATAAATAAATAAATAAACATTTAAAATGTGTATTTAATATATTTTAGGGAGTTAACACCGAAAAACAGTCCTCATCCTGTTGCAAAACATTATTCTAGCTTCCAAAACTTACTATGGGTGCTTTTTAAAGGATGGGCACATGTCACTTTTAGAATTTTGAAGTCCATTGCAGAGATATGTATTCATCTGTTTTAAAAGTTGTTTCCATCCTAACAGGTATCACGTCATCTAATGATTTCATATGTATAAATCAAATAGTCTCTATTCGGATTGTTTTCCTCTCATAAATCTGCTTATAAGTATGTTTAGCTGTTAATCAATAACTGTATCCTGATGGGCAAAATTCACTTACTTTTCCATAAGCACAGTTTTCAACTCTAAGGCTTTTATATAATCTTTTCACTTAAGCTGGTTCCATTGTCAACTTTTTTAACACTTAAATAATAACATTTTAGCATAGGGAGATATTCCTTCATCAGGTATTTTTCACGATGTCAGTCTCCAGTGCAGTTGACGTTCTAAAACATTTGTTCTTATTTATTTACTATTACATATTTTGTAATAAGACAAATGGATGCTTGTCAGAGAGAGAGAATCTACTGTTAAATTTTTTTCAGGAATTAATATAGAAATTACCATTTATGAAGAAAATCATTTGACTATTTTTTAAATTGTAAATGTTCACTTTTCATAAAACCTCAGGAAATATTAAAATGAAAGAAACACGATGATGAAGAACTATAAGAACTATGGGAAGGAGAAATGTTTTCAGAGATGCAGAGAACCACGTGTAGAAGAGGAAAAGACATCTAAGATAACACACACAGGAACATACAAGGGGAATAATGAAAATAATATAGAATAGAGGCAGAATCAAGAAGAGAAATGGACTGAGCAGGTCCCCTCAGGAAAAGGAATATAGCACAGACTTTGCATTCAAATCAACTGGCTTCGTGTCTTAAATTTATCACTTTAGGAGTGCCTGGCTAACTCAGTCGTTGTCGGATTCTTGATTTCAGGTCATTCATGATCTTGTAGTTGTGAGATTGAGCCCCGTGTAGGGCTCCACTCTGGGTCTGAAGCCTCCTTAAGATTCTCTCTCCCCTCCCCCATTCGAGCTCTGTCTTTTTCTGTCTCTTTCAAAAACCAGCAAACAAACAAACAAACAAACAAAAAAACACATCACATTAACTGCACAATGTTTAAATGAGTTTGTATCTGTAAAGACCTTAAAAGAGAGAATTGCAAACTCCAGCCTGCATACCAAATCTAGTCCACAACTTTCACAAATAAAATTTAAACATAGCCACATTACCTACTTATTGTCTATGGGTGCTTTCAAACTACAGACTTTCAAACTATACATTTATGTCTCCAGAACTACATCTTCCTTTGCCTCAAAACCATGAATATATTTTAATCATTCTAAAAGTAGATGAGCCTTCTATATTCATTATATTCTACATTTGTGCTGACGTCCTGGAAACCACTTCAGAGGAAACGGACACTAGTTTGGTAGCACAGGTGCAACTATTCACAACCTCCAGAGATTTCTCGGTGAATCCAAGATAGAAAATCATGCAAGTAGGTCTCACGAGTAATATTAAATTCATAAAATGTTAATCTTCTTTGTGCTTTCAGAGTCCAAATGGTAATGCGTCTCTTTTAACCTTGCTGTCTATTCTAGAAATATTGTCAATACTAACAAGCATTTGAAATGTTATCACATATAATAATACACCAACATCAGAGCAGAAAAAGATTATGCTATCTCCTTGAAATTTGTTTTTAAGTGAAATCATGTTAACACTGAATTCAATAGAAACAATTTCCTTACCCCCAAAAAAATGATTTAACAGTATTACAGACATGATGTCAATAAATATAAATGTTGAACAGAATTGTAATAATTATAATAGTTAATATTTTATTAACAGTTTATTTTAGGCAACCTTTCTGTTAGCCCATCATAAATGAATTACTTATTTTTTACTTATTATATTTTTAAATTGGTATAATTATTATACATATTGTACACTGTGGACCTAAGGTTTAGAGAGGTTATGCAAGTTTTCCAGAAACGTAGAGCTCAAAACTCAAAAACTCAGAACAGGATATACATTTATTAGATACCAGAGTACAAACATCATTGTGCTATATTTCCTTTCTAGAACGAGGCATTTCCTTCCATATGTCTTCTTCTTTTTTTTTTTTTTTTTTACATTTTTTAATGTGTATTTATTTTGAGAGAATGAAACAGAGGTGAGCAGGGGAGGGGCAGAGAGAGACAGAGACACAGACTCTGAAGCAGGCTCCAGGCTCTGAGCTGTCAGCATGGAGCCCAAACCAAGGCTCGAACCCATGAGCAAGATTGTGACCTGAGCCAAAGCTACTCAGGCGCCCCCCTTCCACGTGTCTTCTAAACATTTTTATTTTAAGTTTTTATTCACTATGTCAAAAATTCCTTATTTCATTTAGAAACTTTATGTTAAAAACACCTCAGAATTAAACTCTTCACTGAGCTTTGGTAAAAGCAATAAACTGTTTGGTAATTTTGTATTGCTAAATTACCTTTACTACATATGCATTTATAAAAGTGTGTGTGAGGTATAAAGTATTAAGATACAGCAAAATGGACCCATTCAAAATCCAGTTAAGGAAGAAAACACTATAGGCACCTTTAAGGAATCCTGTTTTTGTTTCTGTTTTATTTAATTTTTTAAAATGTTTATTTATTTTTGAGAGAGAGAGGGACATAGTGTGAGCAAGGAAAGGCCAGAGAGAGAGGGAGACACGGAATCTGAGGCAGGCTCCAGGCTCCGAGATGTCAGCACAGAGCCCAACACGGGACTCAAAATCGCCAGCTGTGGGATCATGACCTGTGCCGAAGTCTGCCACACAACTGACTGAGCCATCCAGGCGTCCCTGAAGATTCCTGTTCTAAATGGACATATGCAGTCTCTCCCATTGTGTCTGTATAAAGAGATAACCATTTGCTCCATTTTCTTTAGATAAATTGGTAAATAGAATAATAAAATAGATAAATAATGCGTATCACAGTTATCAGAATTTTATATCTATCTATTATCTACCTATCTATCTATCTATCCTCTATCTTTGGAGGATATACATCTATATAAAACCTTGTAGTTATTTACAATGTTATATTTTTAACCTAAAAACTACATTACTAAAATTCCGTGTCTTTCCACATGAACACTAGAGTTATCCTCTCACTCCAAACAAACAAATAAGACATTTGTAAAATGTGTGAACCAACTCTTTTCAAAATTTGCATGCAGGACTATGATCCCTATATAAAGACAAACAAATGAGGGAGCATTATGTTCTAAGGTTAGAAGGAATTTCTGGACATCGGCGTAGAGATTGGAATGTAAGTAGAACAGGGCAGTTTTGTGGACTTACTCCTCAATCACTGTGTTGTCTGTCAAAGGTATGGTTTTATTATTTTTATTTTTGTTTATTTATTTTTGTGAGGACAGAGAGAGAGAGAGAGAGAGAGAGAGAGAGAGAGAGAGAATCCCAAGCTGACAGCATGGACCCCCATATAGGGCTCTATCTCAAGAACACTGCAAGATAATGACCTGCGCTGAAATCAAGAGACATTTGACTGAGCCAACCAGGTAACCAAGGATGATTTTTTCTTGACCTTGGTTTGTCCACATTTCAAAATGAGTTCCCGGATAGACTTCATATTTGGAAAATCCCCAGGTCACCTAAGCTTCCACTATATGCAGCACTTTTATGGTCTGGTGGGGTCACTCTGACAGAGATACCACTGGAAATCTGCAGGCGAAGCCTTGCAATGGTCCTCTGTACCAGTGAACTCACCGCTAATCCTTTGGACATGTACAACAAAGGCCAAGGAAGGTTTATCTGGCACTTCCAAGTCATCTAAGTCGCATTTTGTCATGTCGCTGCCTCCAGGAATCATGTAGGAACCATTCCAGTCACTTAAACTTGAACTCTTTTCCTTTCTTCTGATCTTTCTTATCCAGAAGCGCCTGCTTTGCTCCAGTGGTTTTAAGGGCTCTTTTTCAGGAGATTGTCTGGAACCAAAGGGATCTTTTTTCTCTGCTTTTGCTGCACCATGTTTCCAAAGCTGCCAAGAGTGAGCTTTTAATGATGTTATAGCCCACATAGATTTAGTCATCACTACGCATCTTGCAACAGGGCCATAGAAGTCAAGTGACTACAATATCAGATGGAAATCATTTCCAAGTTCTTACATTTGCTTTCCCTTCTATAATGCATACTTAAGAAAAAGAGCTATAAGCAAACTTTCCCCCCTTTCTCTTCATCACTTTCCAGATTTCATCATTTTATAAATTTTATTATTTCTTTGTAATTAATGAAGTGTTTTGTGCTTTGGTAATTATCATTTGAGTCTCTTATTTCTAAACCTTTTTATACTCTAAGAGCTTACGCAAGACTTTAATTTTATACTTTTTTATTCTAGTAACGTGGGAGTAATACTGCATGCATTTCACAGAATATTGAACTCCAACCAACTTTTATGTGCCAAAGACAATCCTGTCAACTGTGTCAAATAATAGTATTGTTTTTAATGTAATTTTTAAATAACTTAGTAAAAGTTAAGCACATAGAATAGAGAACAACCATAAGAATATAAATCCTGAGGGCTTTTTAAATATGCTGGTTGGAATATTATGTGCAATACTTAACTGTTTCTATCACAAAACAGACATATTAAAATAAAAAAATAAGTTGGAATAAACTATATGGAAGAAAATTTCTCATCTGTTAAATAAGATTATCCCAAATAAAATATTTTACAACACTTTTCTTTCAATACAAATGGATTCTAGCATGTAAAAATGATATAAGTTCATAATGTTCAATTTGTGAACACTGAGTAAAATACTGGAAACATAAATGAGGAAAAAACAAAATAGTATTTCATGTAAAAAAGACTTAAATATATGGACAAGGATTAAAAAAAAAAAAACTGTCTCAAATAACAGAAAATGGATATACAGTTTTAATTTATTTAGCTATGACCAAAATTATCTTATTTCCTCAGAATTACAATTTTGTCTAAACAACGCATTTTTATTTTCAATTGGCTTATTCTCATGCTTTTGTTTCTGACCTTCGAAACATATCTTCTTGTACCCACGCGGTAGTTCTATTAAGAGACATCAAAAACAGCAGCGTTCAGCAGGTCTTTTAAAAATTACACTACTAAACAAATAACATTAAAAGACTAAACAGATCAGCTAACAATGAGGTACTGGAAGTCAGCCAGTCTGCAGGCAATAAAGAGACAGTTATTAGTTCACTTTCCTGCTAGGCTAAAGATTTACAGGGAATAAATAAAAATAAATTCCAAACGCATTCCTGTAAAACATTATATTCGAGAGGTGAAATGGGGGTAACTAACAAAGAGAGAAAGTGTAAACATTTAAAATATATATTGAATTATGACCTCTAGCAATATGACGCTGCTATAACCTGCTTGGCAAGAATTCTGGCGCGCAGAATTACCAAGATGTAAAAGTAGGAAAAAAAAAAAAAAGATAGCTCACATTGAACAATGACAGTAAAAACAACCAACTGCTTTAATAAACACAATTCACAAACAAACTGCTAAAGAAAGGGTACCTTTGCCTGCCATACACAATATAGTTTATATATAAAGTGATTGAGCTTATCTTGGTCTTTCTTTTCTTGAGCACTTAACAAATACCCTTAAAAATATATACATATACATATATATACACATATATACATATATATACACATACACACATATATACATGTATACATATATATATACATATATACATATACATATATATACCACCTGAACTCTGGATTCTATTATTGAGAAAATTTCTATGTAATATGATATGTGTTTTTTTTAAGTACTTTTTGTCCACTCATCTGTTGTATGATTAGAAGGAAATATCTAATTGGTTGTTGAAAATATAGCTCACGAGCTGGAGCAAGTGACAATCACAATGAAGATGGTGATAAAAGACATGAGCATGAATTAAGAATTAAGAGTGAAAGTAAGAGTGAATAAGAATTGAGTCCTGTGAACCATCTACAGGTAAAATATAAAATAAATAAAATAAAATAAAATAAAATAAATTAAAATAAAATAAAATAAAAGGCAACAGAATTAGGAAAAAGAATCCATAAAATAGAGACTAGACAAGACAGAGGCACAGACTGGGAATAAATGAGTAATACAAAAAATCATTAAAATACCATCTAATATTATGGGTCTCCCCCTGCCAAAAAAAAGAGAAATGCATGCAGTGCAACTGATGACTAAAGTGGATGTTTTTATAGAAATCAGCTCAAGTAGTAGAAACCATAGAAAATATGTTTTTTGCTTAATAAACATCTCCAAACACAGTGATTTTGAAGATACAACAATAGTAATTATCCAATCTGAACAAAAGAGAGAAAATAGACTAGAAAAAAAATGGGCAGACCCTCTTCTTAAACTCCATCAACATGGAAAATGAAGGCTGTTTTATTTTCTACACAGGAAGAGCAGGACACCAGCAATCTCTTTCCTGACGACTTGTTAAATCTTTTGTTTTGTCTCACATTATAGAACACAAGGGCGTCATTTTTGTATTTTACACAGTATCTGATGCTAAATGTGTCTATTGATCAGAAAGTGATGGTTAATCTGAATACCATAAAGATGAAATAAACTTAGAAGGCTTAGAGGTCTGCCACATTGGTAAAGCTTACGAGTCTAAGTGTGCCAGGCATGCTGAGCCTCCCCTCTAGAGAGACTGTGCATGACTTTACCCTGTGCTCCCAGATATAAGAAAAGAAGCACTCAGACTTTTCAGGATCTCTTTCGATTGTGGAAGTAGTATATACCATTCTTGGAAATAACCCTTTGGACCTATTTAGGTGAATCACAATGTTGGCAGTTTTGAGTTGTACACCATGCAAGAGAGAGCCTGTAGCAGGTCAAGGCCGTGGATAAAATTGCACTGGTGCAAGGGCCATGTCGGCCAGCCAATCCAGTGATGTAAGAGCTATATAGACTATAAATGAAGCTATTATATAGATTCTAACACAGATTGCAATGCAAGATTCATAGTGCAGACTGCTGAGGCTGACAGAAAGGTTGTGTCTTCTGTAACAGGGAACTATTCAACATTTTAAAAGCTGGGCCTCACATGCTACCAAACTCTAATAGACACAGAGCTTTTGATCAAGTGGCCTCATAAGTATATGCAAGGAGCTGACCATTAAAAAAGTAATATTCTGGGGTGCCGGGGTGGCTCAGTCGGTTGAGCACCAACTTCGGCTCAGGTCATGATCTCACGGTTTGTGAGTTCAAGCTCTTCGTTGGGCTCTGTGCTGATGGCTCATGACCTGGAGCCTGCTTCGGATTCTGTGTCTCCCTCTCTCTCTGCCCCTCCCCTACTCACAATATGTCTCTCTGTCAAAAGTAAACAAACATTAAAAAAATGAATAATATTATCAGATATAAAGATCCAATATGATGTAAGTGCTACTTCTGAGATAAGAACATCGTGTGTAAAGAAGGCACAAGTGTACCATGAATGAGTGGCCAGTCTACCACATCACCAACTCTGTTATACTGATGCCCAACCTCATGGAGTCTCAACATGGCAACTGTGAATGATGAAAAAAACTCATATCCAGTTAACAGATGAATCAGGTTCCCATGTTAGAATGAGCTGAAGATAAATTGCTGCCACACTGAAGCCATATTCAGGGTGGATATGGATTATTAAATAATAATTATTAAATTTATTTAATAATTATTCTTTTAATGATATTCTAAATAATATTTAGAATAATATATTCTAATATATTAATATAATATATTAGAATTAGTATAATATATACATTATATTGTAATTATAACATTATATATTATAATTATATAATTATATATTATAATATTATAAATAATATAATATAAGAATATAAGAATATTTAGAATAATATTTAGAATATAATTAAAGAATAATAGTGAAGGAATATCTTCCTAGCATGCAGATCAGCAGGCAATATACTTGATCATTCAATTTTCATAGAAAGACAAGATTCTCAACGTACAGCTATCCTTGGATTTCTTTTTAAAAATTAACTAAGTGAATTTGTCTTTTCTCTTTTTTTTTGTAGGAAGTGCCTCTGCCCGCACCGCCAATAGAAGATTTGCAGAATTGTTATTTATTGCTATGAAATTCCTCACAAAACTGTCTCACATCTAGATGTCTTTAGCGAAATACCACGAAATTTACTGGTTACACCATGTTTAATAGACTTAACTCTTCTGGTCCAATGAAATGATTAAAGACCTACTAAAAGATTACCTAAGGTACTAGCATCCTACATAGTTGGGATGCTATCCTCCAGAATTCTCTCTCTCTATATATATATATATAGATATCTATAGATAGATGTATATCTATATCTATATATATCTATATACATATATATATGTATATCTATATATATATATATATATATAGAGAGAGAGAGAGAGAGAGGTTTCTCTTATATATATATATATAGGTTTCCCAAAGCTATGGTTTAAGGAATTAATGGAAATCAATCACTCTCTTCGACTCAATGATACAAATTTTACTTCCTAGCCTGATAAACACTGGCTGTGCTGGATTAGAGCTCCTAGTTCCTTGGAGGGAAATTTTCACCAGCAGAGAGATTCAGATTTTACTAAACTTCAAGTTCTAACTTATACCTGATCACGTTGGGCTCCCCACACTAGTAAATATGAGAAAAAAAAAGAAGAAGGGTGCCTGGGTGGCTCAGTCGGTTAAGCCTCTGATCTCAGCTCAGGTCATGATCTCACAGTTTGTGTCAGGCTCTGTGCTGACAGCTTGGAGCCTGGGGTCTGCTTTGGATTCTGTATTTCCCTCTCTCTCCCGCTCCCCTGCTCATGTTCTGTCTTTCTCTGTCTCTCAAAAATATATACCTGTTAAAAATGATTAAAAAAGGAAGAATTTTTCCTTATAACTACGAAAAGCTAGGGATGATTACTAAACAATTGAAGAGAAGATTAATAGCTTATTTTTGGACTTTCTGGTAAGAATTGTGAATAGGCAATTGAAGAAACCAAAGATAATAAAAGCAAGGTAAGTCGGGGTCACTGATCACAGGAAGAAAGCAATGGCCATCCTTGTGGACTAACTAAAATGTTTGTTGACTATAAAGGGAACTGATGAGGAATAGGAAGGTAATATCATCAGCGTCTACAAGGCCAGTTGCCATAGCAAGGGCTTCAGCTTGTTATCCCCCTGCATGAACTGCTGCTTGGAGATTCTAGCTTGTCATCACCTTGAGTGTGTGGTGATTGCTTGGATTTAGCGAAAGCAGATGCATATGTGAAAAGTTCAAAGATAGACCGTATTAAACCTTTGCTGTTAACTGCCTCCCATCTTCTCAGCCTCCAATCTGATTACGACCTCAGATGAACTGCGTATTTTTCTGTGCAATATTTTATTTGTTTTGTTTATAAAGATTCAAGTTACACACCATCATTTCTTCTTCATAAAGCGTCTGTAACATCACATCGTGGTTGATAAAGCGAGTGCACTCCCTTGGCCCTCATAAATGTGCAAAATGAAAATGTAGTGTCCTTAACACAAGGGGAAAACCCACACATAACTGAAAAGAAATCTAAGGAATAGATGCTTCCACTTTTAGTTTTCATCACAAACAATTTTGAGATGTTTTGATACAATGCCTCAGAAGAACCAACAAAAAAATAATAACTGGTCTCCTATGGTTATTGCTAACTCAAGAAGAAATCTTACATTTACGTTCCCTCCTTCCTGGTCGTCGCCACTCCTCAGTCCCTGACAAGCTAACTGAAATCATATTTGTGTCTCAGATTCTGCTTTGGGGAAAGCCAAGCTAATCAAGCAGCCATAGAACTAGAAATGTATACATACTTAATCTAGATAACAGTAAAACAATATTATGTTTATGAAAAACTTCAAACCTAGTATACATTTCAAATTGTGATTAAACATAAAACTTTAAACGTGCTTTAATCAATTGTCTCTCCAAATATGGTAGAATGCATTAAAATTCAACAATGTTTAGCAGGTATTTGTTAAATATCGGCCATATAAGGGGTCTCATACAAGTAAAGATATATTTCTTTATACTACTAAAGTATTTCCTTTAGGAGATTTCAATTGTGTTTCCTGTGTCATCAATTATTTTTAATGGATGAAATGTAAAGTGACAATGAATAATTTTTAAAGGATAAAATCAAAACAAAATGCAAAAACAGCAAACATAAAACTAAATTGACACCACGACTACCACTATACCCACCACCACCACCACCACAAACCTTATTAGCTAGTAAAATGCTTTGATGACTAAACAGATACTGATATATTCACTGAAGACTCAAAATCATATTTTCTACGAATAATGAAAATAAATTGTAACTCAATTATATATTTTTAAGTCAATGAACACAGAACTATTTTCAACCAGCTTTAATTAAGAAATTGAAAGCATAAACATACACACACACACACACACAAGAACTTTAGGGGTGCCTGAGTGGCTCATTCGGTTAAGTGACTGACTCTTGATTTTGGCTCAGGTCATGATCTAATGGTTCGTGAGATTAAGACCCGCATCAGCTCTGTGCTCAGCACAGAGTCTGCGTAGGATTCTCTCTCTCTCTCTCTCTCTCTCTCTCTCTCTCTCTCTCTCTCTCTTACTCTCTCAATGCCTTTCCCCTGTGCTCATTCTCTCTCTTACTCTCTCTCTAAAAATAAATAAGTAAACTTAAAAAAAAAACCTTTAGGGGCCAATTTAATAAAAAAATTAAGAAGTTATTTTTTATAGTGATTATAAATGTTAATTCTAAATTTGGTTACCTATGTTTTTTCTTTCTTGTTTTTCAAATCTTTATATAAATTCTAGTTAGTTAACATACAGTGCAATATTGGTTTCAGGAGTAGAATTCAGTGATTCATCACTTACATATCACACTCAGTGCTCATCACAAGTGGCAGTGCTTTTCTTTCTCAGTGAAGACTACATCTCCAGTATGTGCTTTCAGTTGGTTTATTATACATTTTTACTGAAAAGAAAAACTAATCTCTAAGAGTTGGAAACAGGCAATAACATAAAGACCTTTAAAGGTAGAGGCAATGGAGCGCCTGAGTGGCTCAATCTGTTAAGCATCTGACTCTTGATTTCAGTTCGGGTCATGATCTCACACTTTGTGAGAACCAGCCCTGTGTAGGGCTCTGCACTGAGCATAGAGCCTGCTTGGGATTCTTTCTCTCCCTCTCTCTCTGCTACTTCTCAGGTCACACTTATACTGCTGTCTCTTAAAATAAATTGAAAAAATAAAAATAAAAGTAGAGGCAGAGTATATGTATACTTATCATATGAAGAAGAACATTTTGCTTAATCCCCTATATGTTCCTCTTAAACAATGTATATCCTGTAAGTTGCCATCATTGTGTTTCGTTAATCTTATTTATGTGGTATTGTATGGTATGCATGATAAGTCATAAACATTTCTTTGCATCCCTATATGTCCATTGTGAGAACCATCATTGTTGTGTAAAACATAGAATAAGACCTTTAGAAAAAGTGGCAAAGTGGGGTAAACTGCCAGGAAAGAAGAAAAGACCATCTCAAGCTCCTCCCAGTTTCTGACTGGCATGAAAGAACACGTCAGTATTTCCAGTAGGCCACTGAGTGTATTCATAGGAGTCGTGAGGGGCTATAGGCTTTTTTAAAGCTAATAAAGAGTAGGCAAAGGTTGGTTGCATCAAATGAAAGTGGGCACGATACAACCAATTGGGAATCATTGGAATGGGGCCCAAAACTCCTGGAGTTTTCACATGTATAGAGTTGCAGAGGATCAGATCTGTCATGATTGGATTTATCACTTCTCACCCATGTATGAAAGCCTCTTGGCTTCAAGCCAGATCAACCATAGAATTGTCCAGAAGAAGAAAACAAATGGATTATATATGAAAACTACTATTTCAATCAAGATAAGGACTGACATTTGGCAGACATCTTACCCAATTCCACCCCACCTTTCATCGTAAGCAGGCCAGCAGCACGGTCAGGGAAGATAGAGACAGGGGTGCTGTGCAAGAGGGGTATTGTGGGCCAGGAAGCTCTGCCCAAGTCACGAGAGGGAGTTTATCCGACAAAGATGGAGGACGATGGTCAACATGGGAAATGTCTGAGGTTTTAGTAATCATATGAAACTCAATTTATTGAAAAGATCTGATATAGTATTAATTGCTAATCTGCACATTTAACTTCTATCTTTCTTTCAGTATCAACCCAATTCAGTACGTTGAGAGTTTTGAAATAGAAATTTGATATGAGTTATTATAGAAAGACTCTTTATTTGTATAAAACTAGGAATTGTTTCCATTACACTGGTAATACATTAAACCAGATCTATGATTTAACACATACAACATACTTCATAATACTCAGATTAAATGATTAAATATTTTCTTGTTCATAGCTCCCCAAAAAGAAATTTCTAGAAATTGAGATTTAAGAAAAAATTTATGCTAACGTCTGGTTCTTACTATGTTCAATATAGTTAAGCATGCTTTTTATTGTAGCAATGTTTCTCATAATGGCAATGTGAATTATCAATCTTCAGGATAGTCCTAGACTTGATCCCAAAACACAACATGATTTTTAAAAGACTATTACACATGCCAGTGGTTGTCATGAATGGATTTTTAGAAATGCTTATTTATCCCTAATTTTTGAGTTGAAGAAACAGGTGAAATAAAAATTAAACAATTAGCTGAAACCTGAAACACTTGGAAGAGTGTTTATCTCTCCTTATATCACACTGTTGACCTTACTAGAATTTTACACTTCCTCCCTGAATTTACAAAGGCATGACAGGAATAAGTTGGCATTCTATTTTAACTAAATTTTTAAGAGAATCAACCTGTCAGCTCTTCTACCCATTAATTAGGCTTACTACCAATGTCCCAGTCACACGTTATGAAATGAATTCTGCTCATTTTTACTATTGTAGTAAGTTTGAGAATGAAGTTTTACTGTTCTTAAATTGTAGTTGACATTATAATTCCATAAACCTGTTACCACGTTATGAAATAGGTAACCATTATTATATATCTTTATTCAAATAACTATTTTCAAAGTTTTCCTAGTAAACATCATATTATTAGAATTTTATAAACATAAACCTTATATGAACACTGAGTTGACAAGATCACACATTCCATTTAGACTTTAACTATTTGCACAAGATAGCATATTATATTTACACTAATTATTTGCATGTTATTATATCTTGTTTCAAAGATTCAGAGTCCTTGATATCATCAGAAGCAATGAAGTAGAAACAAACCTCTTCACAAATTTCCTAAGTATTGACATGGCACTTCAAAGTAAGTTACCAAACTTTGCACTGTTCCAATTCTGTGAGTGAGTTCACAATTACATCTGGACATTTGAGGCTAATGTGCATATATTTTGTTGATATATAAACTTATTTCATTTAAAGGTGACAGTGAATACTAATACAATGCAGTCAAGATGACTTCTCAGAATATAAATTGACCTAAAATATTTCATATACTGACTATTCCCTAAAATGTTAGAGTTAATAAAATTTGAGTTACAGGTGTAATAGATAAAGGCTGTAATGAATAAATGATTTAAAAGAACAAATAATTATTATGTTTTGAAAAATTCACCCAGCATTTATTTCAAGTGGTATTTATTAAGTGCCCATTATGTTTAGATTGGGTACCGAGGATATCATGGTTAAGGAAATCGCACCTCTCTTTAAGTCATTTATAGACAAGTTGAACTTATGTCCAGTTTTCCCAGGAACCTACATGTTTATATCTGTTTTAAAATATTATTTATTAAGAAGACTCTTTTTGCTCTCAAATGTACCATTGTATATATGATTGTACGATTACTCTATTTATAAACTTGATAAAACTCTTATATACAGAAATATTGAAGGAAATTTAAGTCACTAAAGTAGATCTTTCTTTTTTTTTAAGTAAATTAGATCTTTAGTTCCTTTTATAGTTTGAATCTTATCTTACCTGCATCAATTGAGGTAACTTCTTTTAAACCACAGTGAAAGCTGAATAAATATCTGATTATCTATCAACAGAATCAATCTTACACCACAGAAGTCAGTAAATTAATTTCATCCAGTGGTGTTAAATCCTGTTTGGAGAAAACTGTGTAAAGAGGATTATGACAACATATTATAAATTGACTGTAAATAAACTTGTAGCCTTCTCACGGGGAAAGACATATTTGCTTTTAAAATGAGTGTTCCATGATGCTCTGTTCCCTTGTTTTTAGATGAAACCAAGATATAGGGTATTTATCATTAGCGCATTTAAGATGTAGAATGTATTTCAAAGATTTATTAAATAAATATTCTTTTGGAAACAACACAAATTCCTAAGATGCAATTCTCAATAAAGATTGAATTCTATGATGAAATAGAACAGGAGTGCATTCAGGATAATTAAAAAAAGTTTGCTCAGAACTCCGAAGAAATAATTAAAATTTCTCACTGGCCCAAGACATTATTCTTTAAGTGTTCTTAGGTTGGATCTATCTACTAGGAAAAAAAAAATAGGAGAGCTTTAGATATTCATTTTTTAGAAATACAAATCACCACATGACATTTTGAGGCACAGAGGTATTAGAAACACGTTTTGTTAATTTGATGAGTTTTTTCACATATTTACAAATATGAAAGAGAAATAAAAATCAATAGCAATGGAATCTATTTCTCTATAGAAATAGTAAGGATAAAAATTATAGCTCTTCAAATCACATCAACAATAAACTCTCAGAATAATTTGTTTCTTATTGCCAATGACAGTATCATTACTAATCCATAATATAAATAATCTGAATACTTTAGCTGCATTTTCAGAAAAAAAAAAGTTTCTATCATATTTCAGAATGTGGGAGAGAGTGGCAATGACATCTTCACCTTTCTCCATACACACAATTCCTCTCCACCATGCTTCATAAAGTGTATTTCTTATAGTATATGCTCATTTAATATATGATGGATTTCTAAATTTAGAAAATAAATTGAGAACAATAGCTGAGCATTTGTGGTTCTTTTGGGGAAAAATGAAATAATGAAAAGGATACAACAGACTTGTCTCTACAGTTTCTAGATTAGAAGAAATAATATTAACTTTGCTAATTCTGGTAAAATGAGTGAATGGGATTAGATCATTTTCAAACTATATTACGATGCTATTTTTTTTTAATGACTTCCTTTCCTTGGGGGAAAACAACAACAAAACTTCTGAGTTATGTTCATCAAAGAGACCTGGGAAGTGCCATAGCTTGCAGTTGAATTAAAGTGGTTTTTAAGGAGATAACAACATAAATGTTATGATTCAAAATGAATTTTTTATAATTAGCCAATAGTATTTTTAATTGTCTTAAATACAAATATTATAAACAGTGTGCTACCTAAATGCAAAATGAGTTTCCTTTTTGAAATTAACCTTTCTTTATTATTTACTAGATTTTCAAATATTTGTTAATAAATTTCTACTTAAAGTTCTGCAACTTATTCTCAAAACAAAAGCAATGCATGTTGAGTTAAAAACTAATGTGATTAGTTTAACTCATAATTATATATCTATATATAGTGGTATCAAAAATACTTAATGGGCAGTACATTTTGTATAAGCTTATGATTTTGAGTGACAAGATAACAACAAATTTAAGTTTTTCCCAAATAGAAAGTGAAATCATCTTTCATTTTTAGGATTCACAAGATAATTACTTACCAACTTTGCAACAATCTACCTATCTATCCAATAATCTAAATGAATAGATAGATATATCTTTATGATGGTTAATATTATGTGTCAACTTGAAGGGTGTTTTTTGATGAGGTCTAAATTTAAATCTGTGAGTTTTGAGTAAGGCAGATTTAGCTCAGAAATGTGACCTCATCCAATCAATTGTAGGCTTTAATAGAAAAAAATAATAATAATTTGGGTCTTCGGGGAGAACACAAAGGAATTCTCCAAATGAATGCCCTCAGATTTCATTTCATTGCACCACCAGCTCTGCTGAGTCTCCAGCATTCAGCCATACTGCTGAGTTTGCATTTGCTAGGCAACAAGGTAATGTAAGTCAAATCAATAAAGTAAATAGATAGATGATGAATAAAGGTAGATGATGATGATGATGATGATAGATAGATGATAGATAGATGAGAAAGATAGAGAGCTGACCTTTGAACCACGTAGGATTTAAGGGCACTGATCCCCCATTGTGGTCGAAACCTACGTATAACTTTTGATTCTGCCAAAACTTAACTACCAATAGTCTACTGTTGACATAAAACCTTACCAATAAACAGTGGATGAACACATATTTTGTATGTTATATGTATTATATACTGATTCTTACAATAAAGTTAGCTAGAGGAAAGAAATGGTAACTAAGAAAACCATAAGAAAGAGAAAATGCTTTTATAGTATTGTGCTGTGTAAGTGGACCTGTGTAGTCCAAACCTTTTTTGCTCAGGAGTCAACATAGACGCAACAAAGGTTGTTGTTATATACATAATACATTAATATAATATAATATAATATAATATAATATAATATAATATAATATAATAAATAATGTATTATATAGTAAATATTAATTTTGTTTCTCTGGACGACCCTGGCTAATACAACCTCCAAAATCAATGTGATTGAAAGGATGTGTACTTACAGAGCCATCATCTCTGACCTTATTGTACCAACATAAATGATTACAACATGAACAAAAATTCAATCACAATGCCATCAAAAGGAATTTCTAGATAAATTTCTTAGATCAAAAAATTTATTTCTCATCCTCTGTAGGCTATCATAAAAAATAATCTGACCTTCACGATTAGAAGCAGGTTCCATCGCTTCATCATAAAAAATGTGGTGCCACACTAAACTAATTTTATTTTGTTCAAATATGATTTTAATAAATTTCAGTTACAACATCCATTAGTATGGTCACAACATGTCATGCTGTGTTAATAACCAACTTTAAGGCTCAATGGTCTATGAAAAGAAAATTTATTTCTATCTTATGCTAAATGTCCATTGTGAGATGAACACACCTTTGCTGCAAAGTATCTTCCTTCTAGACTGAAGGAAGCACATACTCTCTGGGACATGCCAATTGCTTGATAGGAGGATAAAAGAGATAAGGTTAACTGTGAGTTTAAAGCTTTAGAAGTGACACATATTACCTCCACACAAATTTTATCAGCTAAAATGATTTACATGACCTCTCCTGATTTCAAACTCCAAGGATGTACAATTCTCTTTTGGGGTGGATCATCACAGATCACAATGGCTGAGTCTGAGGAATTGGCAGTGATGGAAGGATAATCCTTGTGCAGAAAGAGTCACTGCAAATTACGCTGCCAACATTGACATTGATAGGGTGCAGCAGTATAATCCTTCCCCAAGAGAAGCAGCAAATATTTTGAATCGTAATACAATATCACACATATTCGGTGCCGACGTAGTAGAGAGAACTGCACATGTCAACAGACAGAGGTAATAGAAAGTGATACTTTGGTGTTCAAGAAAGATATTTTTAAGTGGGTATTGTAACAACAAAACAATAGAAGTGTGAGTTTTTCTGGTAATAATATCTTGTCTCTAAAATATTAAAATACGAACCCAACAATCATATCTCAAACAATGCTATTTTAAAGACTGCTGGAATTAATAACCTCTAATTCCCACCATATGGCAAATGCATATATTCCTCATCTGAAACACTTCTTTGTTCTTGAGAAGCTTGGAAAGAAGAATGAGAGAGAGAAGAAGGACTTGAAGGGACAAATAAAGAGGAGGAAAAATAAGAAGAAAAGGAAATAAAAAGAGAAATCTGGATTTAGAAATAAACTTTTTTTTATCAGTACCATTTTTAGTTCTCACGTCAGTGACCTAAATTAAAAGAATCATCAATTTCTCTAAGAGAATAAGATTTTGATAGTTTTGTAGTCATAATTTTTTTATATAAAAACACACAAAAAAGAAGTAATGGGATCTATTTATGGAAAGTATTATAGTAAAATAACATCATGATTTCCATTTTTAAGTGACAGCGAAATTTTGTGAAATACACTATTTTTCTTAGAAATGACGAAGATGTGAGGGGGGGAGGTAGATAAATTTTTCTTTTTTTCTGATGGCTTCCGTGGAATCATGAATCTTATCAATTATCCAAAATGGGTTTACATGAGATGATGGGACATCTGGGAAAGCGCACATGTTTTAGAATGATATAGATTTGACTTGCAGTCCTGACTCAAAATGGCAGCTACTGATTATGGGCTAATAGTTACCTTTTCTGCATTTAATGTATAAAATGGTGATTATCAATCATAGTGAAATTTTATATAGATTTTTAATGTTTATTTTTATCACAAGTTCTCCTGTCACAATACTTTTTCTCCAGCCTTATGGTCACATTTAAAACGATCAAAGGGGATAATTTCACAGGAAATAAATCCATGGTTTTTTCTGTATTGTTTTAACTGAAAATAAGGCTACTGATTTTTTTGCCTCCTATTTAGTAATTTCTGCTTCAAATGTGCCTATGTAAAGTAAGATTCTATAGATTTGCTAATTGAAACAGAAAAGTTAAGGAAACATGTTATTTGAGAATTCAAGGAATGTTTACAGGGACTTTGTGCTTAGTATTTACAGCGTAAATCAACCATATACTTTGCTTCTAATTTGTTGTAAATTGAAAGCTAAAGTGCCATCTTTTCAATATCATTTTTTTCCTTACAATCATTTACTTAGCAGTGATAGATGAAGCATTTGCTTGTCTTGAATAGCATGCTATACATCTATTTTAATGAATTTTAGCCATCAACTTAATTGATAGTTTCAAACAGAGGGATAGATTTATTCCCACAATGAATAAAACTACTTAACATTTGCAGCCTGTATAAATTATGTTAACACTTCTATTGGCTCTCCATTTCAGCCTAATATACTGCTAATTTTAAAAGAAATCAATCAAACAATATATAATATATCACTAGACCACAGTTTCTATACAAAGCAGAGAATATTTTTTCTATAATACTTTAAAACCATGTGTTAAATGATTTTGCCAGGAGCCTTCACTGAACCAAGAAGCTTTTGACTTGCCTGATGGATATCTCTGTGGGCTCCCTTTATCATTTTTCACTGTGGACTATTTGTCTTTCCCTAGCATCCCACCTGTACAAGTGAGATGTCTCTATTGTAATAATTTATTATACAGAGTTTCCGAATATTTGTCTTCTAATTAGAAACATAAACGATTCTAGTCCAGATGGTTTATTATAGAGAATGAAAAACAAAGAAGGTGAAGATCAAATATTGATTTCTGAATATATATATAAAAATTTCAGGTGTAATTGAAAAACCCCAGTTAAATATCACAGATACAGTACACCTCATGTGATGTGGCACTTACATAAGGAACTATTATGATTCAACACTTATATAATATAATCATTTTATTTTTAATATTGTGTCATATTACTAAATCATGTAGGTTATTTAATTTTACATTACTAAAATCCTTTATTTTATTTTATTTTATTATTTTAATGAAGAACTATCACTGTCACTGAATAATATTCTCAAATAGATTAGAATTAACATGCTGCATAGAGGCAGAAGTTTCACTGATAAAAACTGCACTTATAATTTACCACAATATCTTATTATATGATATATCATATTGCCCTATGTGCCTTTATTTTTTCTTAAGTGAAATTATATACCCCTTCTATTTTCCTCTCTGTAATACTGTTTTCTTTGAATGAAATTGCACAAAAATTTATAAACCTGAGCTGAAATCAAGAGTCAGATACTCAACTGACTGAGCCACACCAGTTTCCCACAAAATTTCTATTTTAATGAACACTAGAAATTACAAGAATAAGAAATTATCCAGAATTACTTGACAATATAATTTTTTGCAAACTTGTGTAGTGTTAAGTAAAATTAACCATTCATTACTAATATAAATATATAAATTATATTTTTAAAATGTCCTTTCTTTGGGAAGACTACACTTGAGAAAAACAGTTGCTTAGCTTAGCTCCCATGTCAAATTCTCGGTTTTGTTGGATGATATAATATGATGTGTAGCTTCATAAGGACCATTGTTGGCAAAGGTAATGCCTACCAAAAAGGGTACACTTACCAGAATAAAGGCAAGAGAATACTAAGTTTAAAAATTACATCAATTCAATAGATTCCTTTCAATTATATATTAGTTACTCTTAAGCGATATACTTGTTTTATTAGTAAATTACTCAGATACTGCAACTTTTGGTGGGGTTGGATTTTTCTTTTCCTAGCTGTGTCTTTCCAAAAATCCAAATCCAAACGATCTTCAAGTTTTATTCAGAGGAAAAAAGAAAGTGAAGAAGAGGAGGAGAAGGACGATAAGAAGAAGAAACAAAAAGTAAAAAAAAATCTAATTTCTCTGACTTCTCTCCTCTGTGACTTTTCTTATATTCAAATAATAAAAATCTGTGGAAGGAGAGTAAGTTTATAAGCTCTGCTTTTATTTATCCATTTTTATTTTGGGGTCTGTCTATTTGGCTCTAGTTACTCCTGTTGTGAAAATAAATAAAGGAAACCTCATTTAAAATGGAGTCGGGCAGCCCTGAAGGTGATTGCTTTAAGTGCTCATCTTCAAGCAGATTCATGAAAAAGACTCTGACAAGTACTCTAGAACACAGGTTTTGATACATTTAAGATCATAACACTGAACTAGGTAAGCATTTCCAAAACTCGAATGGAAAGCTGATCATTTTAAAATTTTGTTTTCCAGATTCAAAGGACGCCTTTGCTTCTTCCCCTCTAAGCTGTCTATAACTTAATTGTGATTTGGTAAAGTGTATCTTTACAATGAATCTGAATCATTTACTCTTTTTCCCTACCAGATTTCTCCCAAATTCTGAAACTCTGAAATTCTGAAAATAAGAATCGAGTATTCCTGTTTTTAATGACATTGTGTCCATTCGCATAAATTCTGTAAAAATCTCTACTCCTTCTAATAGGATGCCTAATGAACCTTGTTTCTGCTTCTTTTAATCCACAGCGGATAAAAGGACACATACTTTGATATTATAAAGACCTAATTGTTTCTGTTGAAAATAGAATACAGCAATGTTTTCAGTGTAATCTTCGAAAACACAGACCTTAAGCATCGTTCTTTGCACCTTGAGACTTCATCTACTGGAAAAGACATCTCCAGAAAACCTTTCCTATGACTCTGCTGGAAAGACTCTATCAGTTACTGTTCACCAACCTTGTGCTGACAAACTCCAAGGGTAAACTCTCGGATTTACATGTTATATCTAAAGAAAGTACCAAACCCGGACTGATCCTGCACACCCACGAGTGACCTGAAAGGCAAGATTTCCAGGAACTGAAGCATACAACAGCAAAAGGAGGCAACTTTCCAAAGATGAGCAGACCAGGACTGTCTTTCTGCATTCTTGCTGTTGCTTCTTACTTTGTTTTCTTTCCCTCTCTTTCTTGGAGAGACAATGTTTGTAACTAAATTTCTCATTATATTTATGGCAAAAGTGGAAAATATCTCTGACTGTTGTCTCTGTCACCAGAAACTCTGTTCTGCTCACAATGTCAGAGACTTTTGGTCTTACCTGTAGCTAATGTCTCTTTAGTCCCAAATGACACTGTCAATTATTCCTGCAAGCCTATGAGTGTTTCCTATCAAATTAGGTTGTTACAGCTATGTATTCCCATACCTTGTTTCCACCTTTTCCCAGTTACATCCATGCTAGCTCAACTAAACATGTTCACTTTTGCTATATATCCCTCGTTCCCCCAGATTCTTTTCTTTATCTAAATATAATATTTCCCTGAACCCAAGGAAAGTTCAAACGGATTATACCTCTTTGTGAGATTTTAAGAAAAGACCTCTTTAGAAAGGGACAGACTTTCAGAATGTTATCTCAATTCATTGGACCCATGGCTTGAAAGGGTCAGTCAGGAAATTTCAGTGAATGAATCTATCAATTACCAGACCTTAGCTGGAATCCTTACACTCAACCGTGTTTCATTTTTGTCTGAGGTGGACAGCATTTACCAAGGGAATGAGATTATTAAACAGCTGACAAAGCAGAGGTCAATGCTTATTGGGACTTAACTGTCCCTGTTAATTTCCATAGCAAATCAGAAGCTTCCCATTGGTCCACTGCATTGGAACATCCATAGCCATCTTAAGCAGGAACTTGCAGGAGGCATACATGACTCTGGACTTGCTTCCCTAGGGAGAGCCATTCTCCCATGGATTGGAGTAAACGCCAGTAAATGCATGAGGAGAAATCTTTCCCTAACATTAGAAGAGTTAGCCCATTGCACAGCCAAAGCAATAATAGCCTGACAACTATCCCTGGACTTAATGGCTAAAGTAACTTTGTATAATAACATAGCCCAAGATTATCTACTTACTGAATAAGAAATCATTCATGTGATAGTAAATACCGCCTGTTGCACATGGATAAATTCCTCTGGGTAAGTAGAAACTCAACCGCATAAAATCAGAGAATGGGCACACTGGCTGAAGTGAATTCCACAGAATAGCACATGGACCTTTGATTTATGCAGTTGGTTAATTTCAGATTTGGGGTTCTGATTTAGGACTATTTCTCAAATTCAGGTCAGGCAGAAGGAGAGGGAGAGAAAGAGGGAGAGAGAGAATTCCAAGCAGGCTCTGTGCTGTCGGCACAGAGCTGGATGCGGGGCTCGAATTCCCAAAACCATGAGATCATGACCTGAGCTGATACCAAGAGTGGGACACTCAACTCACTGAGTCACCCAGGCACCCCTCAATTTTTTTAAGTAAACTCTACCTGCACATGGGGCCCAAACTCACAATCCTGAGATCAAGTGTCATGTGCTCTGCTGATCGAGCCAGCCTGGCACCCCTGTTAATCAATTTTAAATTTTGTACTTGTTGCCTATCAAATTGCAGCAGAAATAATGCACCAAATGGGGTGATGCTGGCTCTGGGCAGTGAGATGATCTCCAACACTTACAATATTGATAAGATACAGATTTTAGGTGGAAGATCCCTGAGCCTTCTTCCTCCTACCCTTCCTTATTTCTCAAAAGTGGCCTTCACAATTTCCATTCTGTACACTTTTCCTCACATGGACACGACAACCAGGAAAGGACCATTCTGGTGCTGAGAGACAAAAACCACTAAATGTGGTAATATGACCCTAGATCCATGATGTTTTTGAGAAAAGATCTCGATCAGAAGGGGAAAATGTGAAAATAAATAAAGAAAACTTCATTTATAATAAAATTGAGAAGATCTGAAGGGAATTCTCACATGTATACTACTCACTGCAGCCTGGATGACCAGAAGAAAAGGGAAGAATTATTTTAACAAAAAGAGGACGTTTATCACCTAGGATTTTTATCTCTTGCTTTTAAGAAAAAGAAGGAAGATCCCTCTCTGTCTCTGCAACAACACACTAACCGCTGCTGGCAGCCAATGAGAAATCTTCGCAACCTCAAACTCTTGCTCTTGTCCAGTGAACTTTTGTTCAAAACAACTCTCCTCAATTTTCTCTTAAAACCTAGTAAAAGCTGACCTCGCCTTTGTCTCTTCTGATCAGCCATAGCTTTAATGTCCCAAATTACAATTCCTCTGTTACTCCCCAGGAAACTCATTTTGCTGGTAAAATATTGGTTATTTTAAAGATTGGCATTATGTTCAACTTGTTGTTATAAACTCCTCATGAAATCACTGATCACAGAACATTTCCTGTAGTAGCTGTAAGTTAACTTACCTAAAATTAGACCCAATATCCATTTTATAAATCTTAATGTATTTCTGAAACTGAATATAAATTTATGATACAGATTAGTTAATTCAGTTAATTTTTCTCACAGGCATATGTATGTAGTCTCAAAGTGTAATTATAGTAACTCATGATTTTTGTGAATAGTTATTTCAGAAGCAAATTATATATCTAATCACTAAATAAAAGAACTTTATTTCAAGAATTTAATTCAGGGTTTCTTCTTGTGCATATTTGACTAAAATAAAATCAAACAAAATTTAAGTTCATATTTCATAAAATAGCATTGAATGAATGAATTAATGAATTTCTAAATTTCCTAACTAGGAAAATATGTCATTTTCTGGTTTAATGTATAAAATTGCTTCATGAATAAATTCTTTTTAATTTTTTTTAATGTTTATTTAATTTTTGAGAGACAGAGCATGAGTGGGGGAGGAGCAGAGAGAGAGGGAGACAGAATCCGAGGCAGGCTCCGGGCTCTGAGCTGTCCACACAGGGCCCGACGTGGGGCTCGAACCCACAAACTGTGAGATCATGACCTAGCCGAAGTCGGACGCTTAATCGACTGAGCCACCCAGGTGCCCCCATGAATAAAATTTTAAGAGTTTAATGTCCAAGATCATATTTAAAATATTAATAAAACTATAAACCTTCTTTTCTTTTCCAGTTCTGTTATTTGAATTTTGAAACACAAAATACTGATATTTTAAATGTATGTCAAATCCTTTGAGTAATAATGAAATATATGATATGTAATATAACATATAATATATGCAACTTATTGTTATCTGGTCTTAAAATCCACACTTCCTTGACCGCACAATGCCTTGATAATGGTACGTTGATAAATGACTAAGCTTCAAAGTTAACTCAATGCTTCTTTTGATTTGAAGTTCTCCTAATTGTTCAACCAGATATAATTGTCCGCTACTTTGAACACCATGATATTCATAATTTACCTAGAATTGTGATGTTTAAGCTTATATAATTTCTTATATAATTTCTCTGATATCTTTTCCACTGTAAATTCATCTTACAAGAGCACAAGAGCATTAAATTGAAAAAGTACGGAAATACATACGCATAGCAAAATGTTTTACAGAAGCAAATAAAGCTTATAAAAGAAACACAAATTAAGATATTGAAGAAACTGTACATTAACAGAAAATGCTGGAATAAATAATTTTGATTCTTACTGAAGAAGATAAAATAAACTTCAAACATATTTAAGTGACTCTGTTAAAGGAATAAAAAAATGGAAGAGAACAAAGGAAGCTGTAATTTTAGGACTGATTTTGAGCAGAGGAAATTTAATTTTAAAATATTCATACACATGTACTCTCATACACATCTCCACAAATATACATCATATGAATATACTTTTAATAGGGGTGCCTGGGTCACCAGGCTGTGTCAGTTGCACATCTGACCTGTGACTTTGGCTCAGATCATGATTTCAAGATTTGTGAATTTGGGCCCTGCATCAGGCTCTGTGCTGACCACTTGGAGCCTGCTTGGGATTCTCTCTCCCTCTATCTCTGCCCCTCCCCTGCCTGCTCTCAATTTCTCTCAAGATAAATAAAAATAAAACTTAAAAACAAATGTAAAATATTCATGTTTTATGACATTTCCAAGGATCTATATTATAGGAAAAAAATGAACTAAGCTGCAACTTTTGGGTAACTTTCTATATTCATTGAAGGCGTAGTAAGTGAGGAAAAAAAATCTAAAACAAGTTTGTATTCACCTATTAAGAAATATGGGATAATTGTGAGAAATCTGTAGATTCACTGAACCTTGGCCCATTTATCATTACTAGAATAACTATAAAGCCTCTTCAGTCCTATCATGAAGAAATTTTATAACATTTTGATCAGAGTCTATCCTCTCCTTCATAGGAGAGAGAGATGGAGAGACAGAGAGAGAGAAAGAGGGAGAGATTTGAAGATAGAATCCTAAAGCCAAGGAAAGACTTCATGAAAGTATGGAGAAAAACATAACAACTTGTTTTATGAAAATTTGTTATTTTATTGTTATTTTAAGAAAGTATAAAGCCACTTGCTGTTTTTCTTAATTCTAGTCATAAATCAGATATCATCCCATCTAAATTGACTTACTATTTAAAGTCACATAACTGAATTGTCAGATATTATGTAGGCTAAACTATAGATGGTAACAAAAGAATTTTTTAAAAAAATTCTCATGATGTTTTTCATCTATGATTATTATAAGTTTCTGTTTCCTTTAACCAAAGTTTTCCTATACCTTCCCCATATTTTTTTTATATTATTGAAAAATTCTCACTGGACAAGGTGACAATAGACACCTGATACATACTTCCTGAATCAATATATGCTTTCTTATTAATAAATAGACCACAGCACAATGCAGAACAAGTAAAGACTACTAGATCATCAGTATTAAAAAGACAAAAAGTAATAAAAATTTTCATTTCTCAATAAATATTACTTTTTTCACTTGGCCTTGAAAAATGAGAAACATAAAAAATCTTAATATTCTTAGCAACCTAAGGAGAAGATAGAAATATTAGTTTATAATTGTTAGCATATCTTAATGTCAAGATGGCTTCATTCCTGTGTGTAATGAAATAGGGCTTGAAAATGAGAATGAAAAGTAAGACAAGGCAAGTGAACAAAAAAAGAAATAGGGCTCTGGCTGTCATAACTAGCAATAAATAAACCAAAACTAGTAAGAACTGGCTATCGATATAGAAAACTTGGGAGAAATGGAAAACTGAGGAGGAAAGTATATTTCTTGTAGTAGTAAGAAGCAAAAAAAGATTATGAAAGGAATGAATGTTTTTCACAGGATGATGGTGACACAGTTGATTGATTACTAAATGCATCCTGTTTGGTGGTCTGAATAAGAACTTCCCGACAAGCTCATGTTGCAATTCTTATAACCTGTTACCTTACGTAGCAAGAGGGACTTTGCAAATGTGATTAAGTTAAGAATCTTGAGATTAGACTACATCTTTCAGATGGGCCCTAATGTAATCATAAGTGTCCTTATAAGATAGGAGCAGAGAGAAACTTGACTATAATAGAGGAAACTCTGGAAGCAAAGACTGGAGTAATGTGGCTTGGAGCCAAGGAATGTCATAGCGTCTAGAAATGGAAGGAGTCAGAAAGAGATTCTCTATTGGAGCCACTAGAAGGAATGCAGCCCTGACAACATTTGATTTTAGTTCCTTAAGATTCCTTTTGGATTCCTGTCCTCTAGAACTGTAAAATAATAAATTTGTGCTCTTTATGTCACTGCATTTGTGATAATTTGTGAAAGTAGCAACCAGAAAATTATACATCCTAGGATGGATTCCACCCCTTAGCTTTCACTTACATCGAAATCTTGGGCAGGCACCTCAAAGCAACCCAACTGTTCTTCAATAGAAGCCCCAACTGTTCTTCAATAGAAGCCAAAACCTTTGTACCCATCATCAGTCATATTTGACCTAGAAAAAATTGTTTTATATACCTAGTTATGTCCCATGAGGTCATGGAGCAGAGAAATGAAGAAGGGAGCAGGCAAAGCACTTTCATCATTTGCCCAACAAATACTCAATGAAACAGGTAATCTAGGGTACAATGGAGAAAAATACACAAGAATCCCTGATCTCATGGAGATTACATTCTAGCTTTCTTTTTTATAGACTGTTTCATCCACAAAAATTTGACTGCTGTTTAATAAAAGGATGAGTATGGTGCACTCAATGCATGTTTAATTTTGCTTGCCAAATGGGTGGTAAAGGGAGAGGGAAAAGAAAATACAGCAGCAGATGCATTTCAGACAGGTTTTTCTGTGAGCTCTGCATCAAATATAATCTCTGGGAATAACCCCAGGCATGGTAAATGGGCTGAGCAAGAGAAAAATGAAGCCACAGAAACTACTTCTTGCCAGATACTTGCTTCAGTGCAGATTTAATGAGACCTGGATCGGGCATTGGAAATTCAGTACTTTGGGGGACTTTGTAGGTGATGTTTATGGGCTGTCTACAGTGTCTCAGTGGCAATTTATTAAAACTTTCCTTTAATTTAACATTGTATCTCCCAACTCCTGTCTTCAATTATCTAAGTGGAGTCATGTTTAAAAGGAACCTATTTTAAAATGCTTAATTTTAGTGATCTAGATTGTTATTCCAATTTACTTAAGTATTATGAATGAAAATTGTACTGGCTTAAAGCTCAAATCCCTCATCTGCAAGATTTTAATCCACTTAGCCTCTCCTATAAAATCGAATCTATCCCACTGTGATAAATTCTTTAAATAAATATAAATGATGAAAACAAATGGAGAACACATATTTTGGTTTAAATTTATAGGTTGAACTACCAGATCTTCCTATAAAATGCTATATTACATAATACTGAGTATTTAGAGAATAGTGTGTCTTGGTATTAATCATAATTATAATTTTAATGACTAACTCACTTTTATGAAAGTAAAGGCATAGCTGTGCTTATGCTCTTTATTCTAAGCACACGTTTAACCACAATAAGAATTTTTAAAAAAAGCAAACTTCTTGCTTCAAAAGAGCTTTATTTGGAATTTGTCATGATAATGTCAAGAAACTGAAGGAACCGAAGTTTGAACAAGTTTATTCATGAAGAAATAGTGTAAAAGGAGAAAATGTTGCTAGAAGAAGAATAAACAGAAAAACTGATGAAAACATTAATAATACTTTTACTCTTTATCAGAAGTTACACATCATAACTCAATCTGTTTATAATGAGCTATTCTGTTTCCCAATTTGAGCAAATGCTTAATCAGTACTTTTTTTAAGCCTTCTCTATGAAAAATGTGACCAAGGGAGAAGGAACTGGGTCATTTTCTGTATGTACATCTCGATCTTCTCACACGTAAACTTCTATATTGTCCTTTTTCTTTTTCTGAAAAATACTGTGACACCTTTCATCAAAGTCAATCAAATTGAGTTGAATTTTTCCTTACTTGAGAAAAGTGATCTTTAAATATTGATAATATCCCTAATAACTAAAAAACTAAGGAAATTTATAAGATTCTGTGACCAAATAAATTTAAGCTATTTTAAAATAAATTTTTCAAAATAGATTTAAATAAGTAATTAGATCACCATTATATGATAAATTACATTTGCAAATGATGGCTAAGTATAAAAATATATAATCACCCTACTAAGATATAGGCAAATTAAATAATCATTTCATAGTACATTATTGTTACTACTATTTATTTTCTGAGATACTTATTAACCCTTATTTACAAGCTGATCTTAATGTTCAGAAATCCTTAGCTGTATCTCAGATGATGCAAATCCAAGTACTTTCCTTTCACTGGCAACATTCCCTAGATTAGTTTATTTTTTCTAAATCAGTCAAATCAATAAAGCAATGAGTGAGAAATAAAACTGGATTCGTCTTATTTAAATGTGAAGAACTTTTTGGTGTAATGAGTGCAAATCGACTTAGGAATTTATCTTCTTGGGAAAGTTTGTGGGGAAATAAAAATTTGTTCTTTTCTCTTCTATAAGGTACGTATTTGTTTAGGTAAAGACAGAAGCTAGGTCAGCTATTGTTTTTAAATGCTTTAAATCATTCCATTTGCCATGAAGAAAAATTCAAAAGATTTGCAATATAGCACTTAAAGTTACATTCCATACCACACAACGAAGTGGAAAGGATAACCTGGCCAGAATTTTCAATCTTACAACCAATATATCTACTCTTTCCGGGACTTAATTACATCCCACTTTGATAAATTTTCATGGATACTAAAATATAATAAAGCAATTTTGTGTGATTCTTTCTAATACATTTTTGATGCTTGTCATTCACAGTGTTTATCTACCGATAGGAAGTATACTTATCTATTTCTCTGTAAGAATATCAAGAATTTGGTCAAGGCAATTTCCTAAGGAAATTTATACCTAGAACCTGCAAAGATGTCATACAAAGAAAAAGAAAAGAGGAGAGTCGATCTTGGCTGAGGTGGACTGGCCTGAGATGGCAAGGCAGCACGATCAGGGAGAGACAACCATTGGAAAGAGCTTGGACATCACTGTCCATAATTTAGCGACTGCATATAGATATATGTACACCTCAAAGTGGAGTGTATGGTCTTTGTAAGAGTGAAGAACTGAGCTCTTCTTACAGGGAGTCTGATTTACCACACTCCTCGTGTATCACAGATAAAATCTGCATTGGGCTGGGTGACTTTTCTTTGTATGTTACTTTTAGATTGTAAATGTATCATTAAGAAGAACATATTTTTAAAAACTTGCAAATAAGGGTAAAAATATAAATTCAAAATTGTAATTCAGCAGTATTGTTTAAAGAAAAAGCTTTTTTTCAGATAGCAGTGTTAAACAGTATATCCATATTTCCCATTATTTCCACCAAATGAAAAATGATCAAAACAATTCTCTTTACTCATTTCTCCAGGATAGAACTAGCAGAGCACAGAACCAGCAGCTAGCCACAAATCTACTAGGGATACATTTTTTTAAAAGAACTTTTTTATAAATATGGTTTCTGAAACCATATTTCAAAGACAATTCATTAATAAAAACTTTGAGTTAAATGTTGACAGTGTGTTACTATAATCAGAATTTATAAATGTGTTACTATAATCAGAATTTATACAACAAATAAAATATCATTGATACATATATCAATATAATACTTCTAATTGCAGGTTGTGATAACCTGTGTAAAATACAGATTTTTGATCTTAACCTATTTCTTCATATTTTTAAAAAATGTTTATTTATTTTGAGAAACAGCACAAGCAGGGGAGGAGCAGAAAGAGAGAGAGAAAGAGAGGGAGAGAGAAAAAGAGAATCTCAAGCAGGCTCTGCATTGTCAGTGAGGGGACAAACGTGAGGCCCTATCTCATGAAGAGCGAGATCATGATCTGAGCCAGATGCTTAACTGACTGAGGTAACCAGACGCCCATATTTCTTCACATTTTCAATAAAATAACAATGATGCTTCTTTTTAGGATTATGGTGGCATGTAAGAGAAAAAATAGGCAAAGTGTCTAGTAACATATCTGACGCAAAATACACATAAAAAAGTGATAGATGATTTCACCCAAGCCATCACAGTGATGAAGATTTTCTGAGTTTCAGTAAATATATTTAAACTATCAAACATACATCGTGTATGTGAGTTCTTTGAAATTTGGTACCCCGATTTAGCAATATAAATTGTATCTTCTAAGATAGCAATTTCATACTGTTTTATTTCCCATTAAAACTAGATTAGCGAACTAGCTCTCTCTAGTGTACTGCAAACTGACCTACTGATTTAAAACAGATATCATTTGAATAAATGTTCAGAGCAGCAAAAAACAGGGTACAATCTGTTTCCTAATCTGGATGTATTTTAAACACAGATATCTAAATTTATACATGTATGTAAACACACACACATACATTCTTAATGTCTGCATTTTTACTCTTACCTCAAATAATTATCTACCATTAATATCCCTCTCTCTCTTTAACAGAGTACCCCTCAGGTTTTTTGTTTATTCCATTCCCATTTCCTACCAACTTTACCTAGAACTAGTAATATTTGTTCTTATTTTCAGATCACAGAATTCTTAGTGCCTAGACAATAATGTTGGAAACTAAGAAATAGCATTTCAAAAAAATTAAATGCAGTCTGAGTATCTTGTGTATTATATGGTTTATTAAAGTCATCTGAGCACAACTGAATGAGTCAGATATGCACCATTATTAAATTATTCACAAGGTTATCTAACTCTTTAGAAGTAATTGAAAATATCTTTAAAAGGTTGCAGAAATAGGGCTGATGGCAGTTGGTGTGAACAAAAAGAATACAACTACTTTATCGAAAAACTGGAGACGTTAAAGTTGCCTTTCGATCTTGGCAGTAATTTCCTGGATAAGACATGGACAGCACCACCAACAACTATATCGGATAGAGAGTTTCTGCACAGCAAAGTAAAGAATCAATAAATTGAAAAGGCAAATCTACACATTTGAAAACAGCAAAAAAGCAAAGACCTGAAAAGACATTTCTCCTAGTTAATATAAACATATGCACATGAGCATCATATACTAGAAGTTGAAAATTTTCCCTACCTCCTTGGTGAATACTATTTAATATGCAACTTATCTTTCCATAAAGGAATGCTTGAAATAGACTCTTCACGATTTTGCAATTTTCTTAATGTAGCTCATAATTCTTTTAAAATGTATAAGGACATTTAACCTAACCTACTATTCAATTTAATCTAAGCGTTTAGTGTTTTCATTGAACCTAAATACATATATAACAGACATACACGTTTAGTATAAAATGATACACACATATTAAATAATGTATACTAGATATAACAGATATAAACACATTACAAAATCCTAGTCATATCGATTGGAAAATTTATTAGAATGCAAAAAATTAAAAAATATATATTTTATTTTCACTTCTGATCTTGTTAATTTGTGATCTCTTTCTTTTGTCTTTTCTTTTCTTTTTCTTTTTTTTAATAGTCTTTCTTCTGAGGAAGATGGAGCGGTAGGAGAATCTTACCTAAGCTCACTTCATCCCATGGATGGATACAATTATATGACATCAGTGTTAATAACCCAGGGAACGACTGAAGACTGGCAGAACAGACTCTCCACAGCTAAATACAGTGGAGTCCACATCAAAGAGACTAGGAAAGGCAGAGATGTGAGCTTGGGCCAAATGAACTGTGACCAGAGGAGAGGAGAAAACCAGACCCTATACCAGGCAGTTTAGGCATGGGAGTTCCACACAGGGAAGATAATCCCCATTATATTTGGCTTTTAAAACCACAGGGGTGTAACAATCAGTGGGGCTGGACACCTGTAACTTTATATACTGGAGGGCTTAGCTCTGGGAGTGCCATAAGGGTGAAAGGAAACTGAGTCTCCACACTTAAAGAGACAGCAGAACAAACAGACCCATGGAGATACACCAAAGATGCAGGAATTTGAAAAATCCTGGGAGTATATAGGAAGGAGATTTACTTACTGATCTCAGAGCACGGTTGAAGGGGCAGGGGTCTTTGGGGTGCTTGCAAGGACAAAAGAACTAGCAGGCAACATTTCCCTCCCTTGTAACCCAGCACACACACCTGTGGGAACCAGTGTATCACCAACAATTGTTACATACTTGCTAAGGGCAAGCTCTTCCCTCATTCTTCTGCAGACACCCCTCCTCCACCCCAGCCCGGCAGCAGCTTTCCTGGGCAGCTGCAGCAGATCAGTGTGGACCTTGCTGGCACTGTGTACCCTGCTCCCACATCCTACTATGGACTTGCCCCCTCCAATACAATCCTGCCAATATGCTCTTGGCCAGAACCTATCCAAAACAGTGCCTCAAGACTGGCAGCCCCAGTGGGGGCCAGCACCACTCTGCCCCAGGGTAGGGGAAACACCAGTCCGACTGCAATCCCAGCAGAGGGGGCAGACATTAGGTCTGACTACTGGCCCCCACCCACCAATGAAAGCATTCAGGAGACCACACAGGAAGAGTGCCCTGAAGTGCCACCGCATCATGGGCAAATGCCTGATCTTACTCAATTCAAGCCCAAGGCAGCCCCAGACTGGCCTGTTGGCAATACATGGAGCAAACTATGACCACAGCAGGCAAAGAGAGCCGCTAAAGACAACCGGACTGAAGGCAAGCACTGCTCAGCCACAATAGCAGGGCACATGCAACACACACAGGAGACACCCCTGAAAAGCCAGGTTCTGGTGAACAGCAGACTTTGCACTGCAGGGCACTCCAGGGCCTCTTCTTCACAAGGCCACTCCTTGTAGTGTAAGAGCAGGAGGCATGGCTAACTTACCTAACACACAGAAACAGACACAGAGACAAAACGAAGATATAGTTAAAAAAAAAAAAAATCAGAGATGAAAAACTCAATAACTGAAATTAGAAATAAATAAACTGGATGGAATAAGTAGCAGATTAGAGTAATCAGAACCCATCAATGACTCAGAGTAATGGAAAGCAATCAAGATGAACAAGAGAGGATGAAAAAAAAAAAAAGGAACTCAGTGACACCATCAAGGGTAATAACATTTGCATTATAAAGGATCTCAGAAGAAGAGAAAAAAAGGGGGACAGAAAACGTGTTTGAATAAATAAGAGCTGAAATCTTCCTGAATCTGAGGAAGGAAACAGAAATCTAGATCCAAGAGGCACAAAGAGTCCCCAACAAAACATCCCAAGGAGGTCTGCACCAAGACGCGTACTAATTAAAGTGGAAAAAGTACTGAGAAAGAGAGAGAATTTTAAAAGCAGTAAAAGAAAACAGTTACATTTAAAGGAAACCCTATAAGGCTATTAGCTGATTTTTCAGCAGAAACTTTGCAGGCCAGAAGGGAATAGCATGCTATATGCAAAGTGCTGAAAAAAAAAAAAAAAAAAAAACCCTACAACCAAGAATACTCTGTACAGCAAAGTTATAGTTCAGAATAGATGAAATAAAGAAGTTTCCTGACAAATAAAAGTTAAATACATTGATGACCACCTAACCAGCCCTACAGGAAATGTTAAAGGGAGCTCTCTGAGTGGAAAGGAAAGACCATAACTAGGAGTAAGAAAGGTAGGAAGAACGAAAGCAAAAAAAATTAACTACATTTATAAAAATCAGTCAAGGGATTCACAAAATAAAATAATGTAAAGTGTGACATCGCATACTTAAAACATGGGGGGGTTAATAAAGAATGTATTCAAAATTAAGTCAGCATCAACTGAATATAGACTGTACTATGCACAACATGTCACATATAAACCAAATGATTACCACAAATCAAAAACCAGTAATAGATATGCAAAAAATAAAGAGAAAGGAATCCAAATATATCACTAAAGAAGCCAAATTATCCTTAGAGAAGAGAGCAAGAGAAGAAAGGAACAGAGGAAAACTACAAAAATAATCATGAAACAACTAACAAGATGGCATTAAATGCATACCTATCAATAATTACTTTAAATGTAGGTGGACTAAATGCTCCAATCAAAAGAAACAAGGTAGAGGTACCTAGGTGGCTCAGTTGGTTAAGTGTTTAACTTTTGGTTTTGGCTCAGGTCATGATCTCACAGTTCATGAGATCAAGCCCCATGTCTGGCTCCATGTTGACAGCACAGAGTCTACTTGGGATTCTCTCTCTCTCCTCTTTCTCTGCCCCTCCTCCTGTCCCTCTATCCCCAAAATAAATAAAAACTTAAAAAAAAAAAGAAACAGGGTGAAGAATTGTTTGAAAAAGCAAGATCTATCTATATGCTGTCTACAAGAGACTCATTTAAGACCTAAAGATACATACAGATTGAAAATGACATCATGGAAAGGTATTTATCATTCAAACCGAAGTGAAAAAAAGAAAAAGCCATGGTAGCCATACTTGTATCAGACAAAATAGACTTTAAAACAAAATACTGTAACAAGAAGTGAAGGAGACTATATAATAAAGGGAACGATCCAACAAGATATAACAATTATAAATATTTATGCAACCAACATGGAATCACACAAATGAAGCAGCTAACCACAAACATAAAGGAAGTAAGTCATAGTAATACAATAATAATAGGAGACTTTAACGCCCTACTTATATCAATGGATAGATCATCCAAACAAAAAATCAACAAGGAAACGGTAGCTTTGAATGACACATTGAACCAGATAGATCTAACGATATATTCAGAACTTTCCACCCTAAAACAGCAGAATGCCTATTCTTTGCAAGTGTACATTGAACATTCTCCAGAATAGATCACATATTACACCACAAAACAAGTCTCAACAAATTCAAAAAGGTGAAGTCATACCATGAATCTTTTCTGACCACAACACTATGAAACTAGAAATCAACCACAGAAAAAATCTGGAAAGAACACAAATACGTGGAGGTTAAATAACATGTTACCAAGCAATGAATGGGTCAATCAAGAAAGGAAAGAGGAAAATAAAAATGCAGTGAGACAAATGAAAATGAAAACGCCACAGTCCAAAATTTTGGGGATGCAGAAAAAGCAGTCTTAACAGGGAAGTATATAGCAATAAACAAGTACCCCAAAAAGCAAGAAAAATGTACATATTACCCAAAGCAATCTATGGATTCAATGCAATTCCTATCAAAATACCAACAGATTTATCCATTCTTCCAAAGTTATTTATTAATTCAATCATTTATGTGACTATGCATTCACAGTCATATATATGTGCATACATATTTATATATATGTTTTATAAATATGTATACATATTATTTATATTTTATATATTTGTGCATATATATTTTAATATGGAATGCTTCACAATTTTGGGTGTCATCCTTGTGCAGGGGCCATCCTAATCTTCTCTGTATCATTCCAATTTTAGTATATGTGCTGCCAAAGTGAGGACTTATTTAATATTTTGAGTTATAATCCAGCACTACCTAATGTAATCACTGAGACTGTTCCAGCATTGGTCTTTGGTTCATGTATCTCTTTGATATTTTTCACTTAACAAGAACAAATAAGTTTAAAATTTGTATGGAACCACAAAGGACCCCAAATAGCCAAAGCAATCTTGAGAAAGAAGTATTTATAGAGAGTAAATTCATCAAAGAAAAAAAAGACAATGTCAGGTTAATCAGACTCAGTGAATCTAAGACTGATAGTTCTCCACACCTTACTGTACACTGAGAAAATTTCCAGACTTACATTGTCTCATAATTTGTAAAGGACTTTGAATTAGTAATATCTGTTGTAATTAAAAAAGGAAATGATTTCAGTGAATCTGAGAAAAGATAGCAATTTATAATGTTTTTTCCTTAGACACTCCAAAAAACCAGAGTTGGAATTCTCAAAACTATTAAGCTAAGTACCACATTAATGAAAGTCATACTTAGTACATTCCTAGAAAACATCATGCCTATTCCTTTTTTTCAATGATTCTGTGCTTTGTACTGGACATTCAGTTTTAATTCTAGGAGTGTACTGCTTTGAAATAATCATGTTACAAAGATAAATAAATTAATTCTACTAATTCATATAAGATTTCTTAAAGGAGAGTAGGAAAATAATAAAGATATTTTAACATTTTTTAAGAACCTTGATATCTAATTCAGAATAACCTCGGTAAGGTCAATTAAGGGCAAACATGAGTCTATGCGAATATATAAATGTCAAAAAATTATTATAAGAAAAAATTAATTCATATTGATCTACGATGATAAGACAAAATAAAAATTTACATTACATTCAAGATCTGAGTATTTTTTAAACAATTTAAAGTAGAAATTAGAAATATATAGGTAAGCTAAAAAGAATAATTAACAACAGTTGTGTTAATAAAAGAAAACTATTAATTGCTTTAAATTTTGTTTTCAGAGCTAAAGTATGTGTGATATATTCATGAGACTTCTTGAGTATTGTGTGATTAAATCACAACTCGAATTACTACTGGAGACTATCTATAAAATTGACCTTAAAAGTAATATGTACTCAATTTGGTTATGGTCATTCCCTTGTTCTTTTTTCTACAGAGAACTTTTAGTTTTGAATAAAGACAGGTGCCTAACCTTTTCTTCCTTTATTAACAGAATGGCATACTGGTGCCTGTGGTATCATTGATGAGATCTAGACCCGTAATTTATCACCTAAAGAATTTACTTGAATGGGTTAGGAATATTCTCTAGTTCTACTTTTTTAAAGAGTGCTGTGATTTGCTATTTTTGAACGTGCTTTTGCAGGAATACCTCAAAATTTTGTGGAATAAATTCCCAAGGAATTTCTTAAATATAAATATTATCAATATGTATATATAATGTATCCATATGAATAATTGATTATAATGGATCTCTCAATAAACAGTCCATATAATTTCATACATACACAGATACACACACACACACACACCTGGAAATGTTGAATTAGAAGATTAAAGCACCAATATTATTATTTCTAGGACTTTTATTCAGAGACATTTAGAGTGACCTTTAAATTCTGTGGATTCCTAAATTGTATTATTCTTAATTGTTCTTAACCTCTTGTTCTTTCTTATAAATGAAAGTATCACTTTGTTTTGTTCAAAGGGTCGACCTCATGTTAAGTGTTCTACCACAATAATAATATGAAAAATACAGTCATTCATTTTATGAAATATTATGTGGCAATTTAAAATAGTGGAACAAATATATATTCAATTACCTCAAAAACTTTGAAATCTCATTATCTAAAGAAATATGATTAGATTTTATTATATATTATATATTATTTATATTTTATATATAATATAAATACAATATATATTATATATTTTATATTTAATCTAAATATATTATATATTTTATTATTAACATAATAATAAAATCTGATTTTTAACTTAAAGAAAAACAAAAGTAGAGTTCATGTTAATGAGAGTCATTGTCTAATGTGTCCACGACCAGCCCCTTAATTGTCTCTATTCCATAATCTGCTTCACTCAAAATAAATTTTCAATTGTCAATCAGAATGACTGATATACAATATAAATGGCATTATGATGCACCCATGCTTGAAGCTATTTCTACTTATAATTAATTTTAAACTTGGTTGGAACACCCTTGCTTAAATAGCTTCTACCACAGCATGCTATTGCGTATCCACATGAAGTTCTACTGTCTTGGATAAATTTTCTACCTTTTTTGCCTTGTGGATTTTTTGAACACATACTTATGCTCTCAACAGAAGCCCATTTTGTGAGACACTTTGCCTTCCACCACATTACATTGGATAAGACCTTCCTGAACCTATGATTTACATTGCGTCTCCATATGCTCTATTATCTCAACTTACACTTCTTTTATGATAAATTTGAAACCCTTAATTGAATTGCATATTTAATTGTCTTTTTCTTCTTCTAGATTGTAGACTCCTTAATGGTTGGTACTGTCATTTTTCTAGTTTAGCAATTTATTACTGGTGCATGTGGGAATATATTAAATATATATTACTGAACACCAAAATTATGGCAGATTTCTTATATGTTAATGAAAGGGAGAGAGAAAAAGCATACAAATATATAAATGTGATAAAGACTCAAAGATATGACAAAGATAATGATGTATTATGATGCAAATTTTATAAATACTATGATAACAATAAGATAGAGAATAATTTGGGCTGGGAGGAATGGAATCTTTGAAGACATGATAGCTGAACCATCTGTGAATACTAACACTAAGAAGAAGAACTACATAAGGATCTGAAGAACAATAAATAAATAAAAAGCCCTGAGAAGCCATGCCAAAACTTATATATTAAGAAAACAAACAAAACAAACAAACAAGTGAAAATAAGCAAATAAACCAAAAGTCAGGATACTGCATTCAGGTCCTTGTGAGATAGGGGAAAAGGGACTGGAAATAAGGCCGCAAGTTGGAAAAAAATAGCTTGTAAAACATCCTATAGGGCATGGTGGAAGTTTAGATTTGATTTTGCTTGAAATGAAAACCATCAGGGCGCCTGGGTGGCTCAGTTGGTTAAGCGGCCGACTTCGACTCAGGTCATGATCTCACAGTCTGTGAGTTCGAGCCCTGCGTCGGGCTCTGTGCTGACAGCTCAGAGTCTGGAGCCTGCTTCAGATTCTGTGTCTCCCTCCCTCTCTGCCCTTCCCCTGCTCATGCTCTGTCTCCATGTCTCTCAAAAATAAATAAACGTTAAAAAAATTTATTAAAAAAGAAGGAATGAAAACCATCAAACGGCAAGACATTCTTATGATATTGTTTATTATATAAATGAAAGATCTTAGTAACTGCTGTGCCAAAAATAAAATGTGCAGTATGCATACATATATATAAACACACACACACACACACATATATATATATATAGATATATTCTACAGATATATATATATATATTTATATGTATATGTATATACACACACTCTGTTCAAAAGATGACGGTGGCTTAAAATAAGTTGTAAAATGAAGACGGCAAATGTGATTAAAATTGGAAAAATATTTTTGAGGTTGAACCAAAAGAAACTGCATATAGTTTTGTTCCAAGTATGGTGAAAAGAGATAAATAAATACTATCTTCTATGTTTTGTTGTTAAAAATTTCAGTGAGCTAAATGAGTGGTTTTATCATTTGTATGAGCAGATTACAGCAGAAACTGAGAGGTAACTTTTATCTGAATTACATTTGAGATGCCAGTTAGTCTTCCAAATGAAGATGCTAAACAGATAATTTCATATGTGTTTGGAGCCCAGGGCTATTTCAGAGATGGAAAATTAGACTTTAGACCCATTAAGATACATATGGCTGAGGTGGCTCTGTGGCACAATGGATAGCGCATTGGACTTCTAGTGACGAAAGATACATATGGCAGGAGATTTATGAATTTTTCTGATTGCTTAAGGTAAAAAAATTTGATTGACTAGAACATCTAATATTGAATCCTGTGTAGTTTTCCACTTTCTAAGTATAGCAGAAGAAAGAGACTAAGGAAAGAGGAAAAATATTAAATTTTCACAGAAACTTACAACAGAAAAAAAGGTTTTCAATTAGAGAAGAAATATCCACCACGCTAAATATAACTAAGAGATCAGGCAACTTTAAAGAAGAAAAATGAGTAGTGCATTTGCCAAAGTTGATGTTTTGGTGAACCTGAGAATTATTGTTGTGGGTCATGAGAATGAGTGACCAAATGGAATAAATCAAAGAGGAAATAAGGGAGATGTCATGTATCGATTACTCTTTATGGGAGGCGATTGGTATGAAAGAATAGGGAAAAGTAAAAGATAGTAAAAAGGACACTAGGAATTAATCTGTTTAAAGCAAAACAAGTGATATCTGCATACTAATGGAAATGATCCAGCAGAAGCAAAAACAGTAACAGTAAAAAAAGGGCCTTTACTACTAAAGGCTCTGGAGTAGGCTGGATGGTGTGGGGTCCACAGAGCAAGAGGACAGATTTTTTACAGTAGTCTGGATAATTCTTAGATAGTAAAAGAAGAAAGACACAGTAATCACTAATAGATTTAATAAACATTTATTGAGTATTCCAGACACTGGCAATAATCCAATACTGTCAACAAATCTCCATCTCTCCCTCCTTTGCAGAAACACTTAATTTGAAACATATATATGACAGAAATGGTAGAAAGTCAGAAATATTTGTTGATATTTTTGATGAATAAGTTTGGTAGAGAGGTAAATAAGAGAGGTAACAGTTTATAAAGTAAACAGAAATACTTAAGAAAGTGACCAGTGGCTTTGAGGAAGTTATAAGGAAGAATTGTTTGGAAGTGGAAATGAGGAGTAGTCTCTCTCTCTCTCTCTCTCTCTCTCTGAATGTGTGTGTGTGTGTGTGTATACGTATATACGTATATACGTATATATATATATATGTGTATATATATATATAGTGTGTGTGTGTGTCTGTGTGTGTGTGTGTGTATGTGTGTGTGTGTGGAGAGAGGGTTTATAAGTAAAAAAAACCTCATCAGTTTAACATAGATCTCAAAAAATAATAAAAATGAGTTATGTCATTGCAGAGAAATCATCTCTATATGGAAAGGAAATAAAGAGAATGTTTCCAGAAATCTGAGAACATACAAATGCTTACTTATGACTGAGTTGAGATTTTAGTAGGCACGACGGAGAGCCTGGAGTCAGAAGAAAGAGCTTAAAGGTGAAAGGAGAACCCAGATGTGACACTAAATGAGATTATCCTTGTGGGATATGGTCTCCCAGTAGTGTGAGACATAGGGATGGAGCCGAAGCTTTGAATGTAGAAGCCAAGCTGTGCTCTGACTTATTCTTCCTGAGGTAGGAAGTTGTGCCTCAGCTGGAGCCAAGGGTCCTACACGCTACCTCAGGACTCACTAGCAATGATGTGGAATTGAGCTCCTTTGCTTCCTGTAAGAAAAACACAATGATATCTCTTCCATCTGTGAGAAGACACGATATATAATTTGAGATATCAATGTTAATTAACTATCTTGGAGAATTTAATTCTCATCCAAATTATAAGAGATTCTGAGCAAATATTTAAAGACGTCTGTTCCTAGACAATACAGGGACAAGTCTAGGTACAGAACAGTCAGTTTAGGCCTGAGATTCACCAAGGAAACAAGCAGTAGACAAAGCACAATACAAAACGGTAGAACTTTAAACATGAAGACAATAGACATAAAGCAGTCTGGAAATTTCAGGTAAGGGAGAATTCTACCCAAAATGAGTCAGGGGGCTAAAATAGTATCATCGCTACAGCATTATTACAATGATTTAGATTTCTAATGATAATCTTTAGTTGCCAAGGCAAAGAATAAGTTTTACTAGCATAGTAAATTAAAAAAAATCTTTATTCTTAAAACTATTCATTTGCTAAAGGCTCATGTTCAAAGTTGTTTAAAATTTACCTGGGTGCCTCATGAGATAAATCATCAGTTTTCTGGAAGTCAAAGCTAGTCTGGTAAACAATATCCAAACATTTCTAAGTACTTTCACTCTCAGAGTTAAGGAGCATCTTCTATAGAAATCAGTAAGAGAGTAGATATTTACCAAATTTTATTTTCACTATGAGTTTTTGCTCTACTTGGTCATTTTTCTTTAATTAAGTTCTACACCCCTCTTGACTAATTAGAAGAAGAGTCTTGGTTGAAGCTTTTACCAGCTGTTACACTAAATACAAATTCAACGGAGTTATTTAGGAGACAGATAATATGAAAAACAAAGAGATTATTAGAATTTAATGTTGTAAAATAAAAGTATAATGAAATTTGTTAATAATAATTCAAATGTTCATCTGTGAAACTCAACAAAATGAGCTTCTACTTAGCTTATTGTTTATTAGGGTGAGATCATACATTTTCATTTTAAGATTATATAGAAAGGAATCTTTCTTAAAGACCGTTCCACAGAACATTGGTACGTACATCTTTAAAAAGTGTTGCACAGAGCAGATTTTTGACTTTTAAAACAGAGACATGATTAGTAAAACAACATTAATGTTTTTATCTCATAACTTCTCAAATCCTTTATCGAGTTATGTGCTTTATCGAGTAATGTGTGTTTGATAACAGGATCTACTCTTCAGGACATTTCTCTTAGATTAATATCCCATGGAGTATACATTGAAGCATATTGTTATATGTATTTAGTAAGAAAACCATTCTGAAAAATTAAATGAGAAATAATGAAACAGAAAAATCTCCTCTCTTATTCTCCAACAAAAATGACAGAGAAAAATACCGAAAAAGTTTTAAAATATAACATAGATCCCTTCACTGCAATTACGGAAGATCAAAACCCGCAGGTTATATAATACGATGAATAAATTATCTTTTGCTCTATACTTAAATTTGATCTCCTTAATCTCGTTTCTCTTTTCTGTTCTATCACATTGGCTCCCTTCTTTACAATAACATCATCTATAATTGAAGTGATTAATACTTCCTTAAACACAATAAAATGCAGCTGGAGGGGACTTGAGGGACAAATAACTAATACTGAAACTATTAATATAAGTAAAAGACATCATTATGACTAAAAGGTCACTCACCTTCATTTTAATATGAGACAACACTTATTTCTTGTGTGCTTTTCCCAGTTTTACGGAGTTATAACTGACATATAGCTACATATAAGCTCAAGGTGTTGATGTGATATGGTTACATACTGCAAAGTGATTGCCCCCTTTGCTCTGGCTAATGAACTCCATCGGGTCACATATGTACTTGAAAGTAGCCAACGCTTGTATAACACTATGTATATGACGCACAGCCTTAAGTGTTTATTAATTTCTCCCTAAATTTTTACGACCATCCTATGGAGTTTCATTATGATAATCTTTCCGTTTTATAGTCAAAGAAAGAGGCTGATTAAAGTAAAGCTGTTTGCTAAGGGTGCAAGGTAAGTACATGGTGCAGCCATATTTGAAAGTATATAGTCTGCCTTCAGACTCAATCTCCTCAAACATTCCTTATCCTCCAGATCATCATAATGATGAGGAATGACCATTTGCTATACTTTTGCTTCGGCTGCTATTGTGGACAAATTCACCCTTTTAATATAAAAGCATATATTTGGTAAGAAGATAGCTATCGGCATCAGTAACTTTATTAATGATCATAAAATTATTTCCTTGCTGCATAAAAAATAACCTTATCTTTAGATAGGAAAAAAAAAAAGAAAGCTTAACACAAAAATAGACTTACTCAGGGATGAGAAAATTTGTCTTTGTAGTGGTAAAATCCTGGTTCAATGGTTAAATATTAAATAATTCACTTTATTGCTTCTAAAATAATAAAAACTATGCATTTTTGTATAATCCATCACTCTCCTTTACAAATATATGATATGTGTTAAATGAGCACACCAATTATAAGTGCTTAAATACATGTTATTAAAGAAAATCATTCTTACTGTGTCTTTTTTTTCTGTCTAAATGTTTCTTTATATCATCCATAACAGAAGGTTAATCTATTTTAAACATGGACAACATCACTAGTTATTATTTTCTTATTCAATGTTTTTTCATGATTTTCAGTCTTCTTCTAAGTACTGTACAAAGAAATGAGTCACCCATTCAAACACTAAAAAGATAAAATGAAAGGAAAAAAAAAAACAACACTATAGCCAGTGTGCTATTTATACAACAGTTGAAACTTCTATCCTCACAGAAAGAAAATAGTGTGTTGCCTTGTAAACTGAGAAAAAGTGATTAGGGATGTCAGTATTGGAGAATAATATAGACGATAGATGTTTTGTTCTTACATTGTCACTTTTCTGACCATAATCACAATTTAAATGAAACTTGCGAATCAAGAGTATTTGCAGATAATGTAAGATATAATGATGATAACATATTACAGGCAAAATGACTACATTTTTTTTCTTAAGATTTGATCACTCCTAATCGACCCCCGCTAAAGTTATAGACTCAAGAAATTGTTAAAAACTATAGTTCTGAAATAAAAAAAAAAACAAAACTGGGGACTGATTGCACTTACACAGCATACTGGAAACCAAACTGAATAACTTGTGTGTCCAGAAACTGTTTTTCCAAGACTAATTTTTTAAAAGAGCAATGAATTATATTTTGAAGTATTTTCTTCCATAGGAGCAAAAAGGGCCAAGATACATATATATTCTGCCACTCTTTTTTGTAAATTGGCATTATGTTCTCCTAAGTGCCATGTCTATAATTAGCTGGCCGTTGCCACTTACATCTATGGAATATGTATGGCAATTCCTAAATCTCATCTTCATTTATCATTTCAAACATTTTTTTCAAAAACAGGTGATCTATTTATTATTAGATCTCTGTGAAAAAAAGTGTCTCTATACCTTTGTATACAGAATTTTTTTTTATGTTTTTACTTATTTTTGAGAACAGGAGAGAAAAAGCATGAGTGGGGGAGGGTCAGAGAGAGAGAGGGAGACACAGAGTCTGAAGCAGGTTCCAGGCTCTAAGCTGTCAGCACAGAGCCCGACGCAGGGCTAGAACTCATAGACCGTGAGATCATGACCCGAGCCGAAGTCGGACACTTAGCCGACTGAGCCACCCAGGCGCCCCTCTCTATACCTTTGGAACCCAGGCCATTCAAGCATTTTTATCATCAATAATTATTTTGTGACAATATTACCTGATAAAAGTTAAGAACTTTTATCTCTTCACTTTACCCCCTGGTGAGGTTAAAGGTAGCTAGTGCCAACTTTGTCCTAAGAGTCAGTAATGAGCAGGGGTAAGATTAGTCATTAGCATTATACAGTAACAGGGGAAGGAATCCTCTAATTGCCAAATCCTGGTCAGAATGAAAAATGTATTTGTTAATATTTTTCTTGAATACAAGAGAATAATATAAGCTTAGGGAAAAAAAGGAGAGGAAAAAAAAAAAACAGAACACTTTGACATATCTAAAAATTCACAAGAGGAAACAAGACCTGAAATATTATGTTGTAAAGCTGGAATGGATAATTATATTTAAAATTTTTAATGTTTATTTATTTATTTGGGGCAGAGGCAGAAAGAGAGGGAGAAGAACTCCCAAGCAGGCTCTGCGCTGTCAGCACGAAGCCTGATTTGGGGCTCGACCCCAGGAACTGTGAGATCATGACCTGAGCCAAAAATCAGGAGGTGGTAGCTTAACCGACTGAGCCACCCAGGCACCCCTGAGATGAATAATGATAAATGTTAAGCATATCTATGTAGATCTAATAAGATTAAAGAGAGAATAATGTACACTTTCAAACAGAAGCAATATTCTGTGTAGTATGTTTCTCACCAAATAGAGCAATACACTGTTTAGTATGTTTCTTAGCAAATTGAGGCCCTTTATGTCTGGAAATGCTGACAGCAGCTGACCAAGAAAAACACTCCCAACCTGGAAGAATAATATAAGTCAATACTTTGTAACAACTACAGAGAAGGTTATTTGACAATAATTATTTTAACAATTTAAAATGAGAATTATAAATTTTCCAACCAGCATAATTATGCACACCGAAATATAATTTTGGATATGATGAATATCCTTGTATTAATAATGGGAGGCAATTGTCTCTGCTCTTGTCCCAGGGCTATCTCCTCTTTTTTTTTTTCTTTAATTCAAGAGAATTTTGCTCTTTTGATCATTTGCTGCATGTACTGTCTTAGTCTTTCATGTGTCCTTATGCCCTGAAATTGTTGGTAATATCTTTCTGCTAATATTATCGGAATATTCTTCTATGTCTGCATAAAAACATTTCAAACTTGTTTTTTTTCTACTTAGTTCTTTATCAGTGACATGCTCTGGAGGATTTTTTAGCTTGCATTTGCTTTGAAGAAATTTTAACTATTACTTACTTATTAATGAGGAATGACGACTCATTCTATTTAGGTTATCTTACATCTATAAATGTCTTTAATATGAATTGTGTTTCTAGACAAGTTGCCATAATATTTTACCTCATTAAAATTCTGCTCTATTACAGCGGTGGGTGAGATGCCACACATTTGTTTTCCTTTGGATGAAAAACAATGCCTGGGCTTTGCTTTTACTGGATATCTTACATACGGCACAAAATTATCGAAAACACAGGGTTTTGTTCTGTTGTTAATGAAATGTTAAATGTCTCTCTCAGACCAAAGTAGCCTTTAAAGCTCATCTTTTGGGGGCACTGGGTGGCTTAGTCAGTTAGGTGCCGACTTCCGCCCAGGTCATGATCTCACCGTTCATGAGTTTGAGCCCCGCATCAGGCTCTGTGCTGACAGGTCAGAGCCTGAAGCCTGCTTAGATTCTGGGTCTGCCCTTCTCCTACTCCCTCTCTCTCTTTCTCTGTCTCTGTCTCTCAAAAACAAATAAACATTAAAAAATTTTTAAAACAGTTTATCCTTTCATTCCAGCTCGGTGATGGTAATGAAAGTTGATAAGAAAGAATTCTACCTTTGAACACATACATTAGTAGGCATAATCAGAAGTAACTAATTTTTCTTCTCAATACTTTTAATGATTCTATAAACCTATTTAAATGATATGATTAAAATTGCATGTAATGTGCCTCTCACTTATCCATTTTTGCTCTAGCTTCTTACAAAGATATTCTCATTCATATGCTCTCATAAAGCCAAGTTATGCTCTGTGCATATAACATACTGCATATAGCCAAGTACTCAGTGAGAGGACAATATTTGGTTAATAGGTTAATATAGCTGGGTTGGGTACTTTTATTTGGTGATAAAATGATTTCCATGCCAAATATATTTCTTACATGGGATTCTAGATCTAAGAGGAAAAAATATTGCAAGAAAATGGAGCACATCTATACTCAATTATGGGCAAACCGATTCGGACTCTAGAAAAAGCATGGAGGGGCGCTTGGGTGGCTCAGTAGGTTAAGCGGCCAACTTCAGCTCAGGTCATGATCTCACGGTCCGTGAGTTCGAGCCCCACGTCGGGCTCTGTGCTGATGGCTCATCAGAGCCTGGTTCGGTTTCTGTGTCTCCCTCTCTCTCTGCCCTTCCCCTGCTCACACTCTGTCTCCATGTCTCTCAAAAATAAATAAACGTTAAAAAAAATTAAAAAAAAAAAAAAAAAAGCATGGGATCGGTCATATCCCGGAGTACTTACAACGGCACGGTGTCGGATGTGAACGTAATGAGGAAAGCCGTATGACAGTGAAAACGTAGGCTTTCACAGAGCTTACACTTTCATTAATAAACTTTGAGTTGGACACAACTACAAATGAGTTATTTCTCTTTCATTTAATGAGTTTTAGTGTGTGTTAAGTGAGGTTAAAAATACCTATTTCCATGTGTTAAAATTGTATTAATGAAAGTAAGTGAAGTGTAAAAATGTCTAGTTTACTCACCAGTCACAGTTACTTTTCTCAAAGTCCAGAGACCATCGATAAATGAATTCTTAGTTTTTAGGAATGAATATTTTCCACTTAAGCTTTTTATATTATTTTTTAATGAGACAGGGTATAATTAAATGGTACTGCTAGCCACGAGATTGTCCAAGAGTGGTTATTACTGAGTTTATATGACTTAATATATCTACAGATGTCTCAAAACTATAGAAACTGTATTATGTGGAAAGCTTATTGATAATTCCAAGGTAAAATAAATAATGGTAAAATCGTTCTATTTAAAACAACTTCACGTACGATTAAAATAACTATTTCAAAGCCATAAAATTTAAAACTAAATTCATTTTACTCATGCCCAGAAGGTATTCACAGTTCATCACATATCTGATGAAAGCTGTCTTTGCACATTAACTATTTCATTTTTCCCAGCAACAAAACCATGAGGAAAAAAAAAAAGAAAACCTCTAGGTGTGAAAATCTCAGCATTCCAGCTGTTCTCAAGGATAAGCCTATGCATTTTTGACCTTTCAATTTGTTCCAAGAGTTTTCAACCAGCTCTTCCCTGCTTTATTTTCTGGAAATTTTATGACACGGCATTCTTGTTTTCCTCATAATATGGGTGAAGGTGAATAAAACTTTCATTTTATTTTTTCTTACATTACACAGAATAATTAACTTCTTCCAAAAAAAAAAAAAGAAAAAAGAAAAGAAAGAAAAGAAATAAAAGAAAATAGCGAGAGAATGAATAAAAAGACAAAATAACTGATTTTGAACAACCAGACAAAAGTCAGAAAATAGGTTCCCAGTGTGACTGGATCTCTTTATATCAGAATGGAAGTGGTGCTTTAATTTTTGATACCCCTTCTTTAATTTTTACATTTAACTTTTTTTATACGTTCACATGAGTGAATCATCCAGTGAAATGCACACTTCCCTCCCTGTGCTCCGGCAGTCCTGCAATTCCCACAGATAATTGTGTTCGTTTCTTATCTGTCATACCAGAGTGTCTTAAAGAAAATCTCTCCACTTGTGAATGAATGCTTATCCTTCACTTTTATATACAAAATAGCATACTATATATATATTCCTCATTTCCTTGATTTCTCATTTAATATATCTCGAGGTCTATTTTCATATAAGTAAATAGAGAGCTTCTTCATTGATGAGAGGAGTACATCATACTATTATTTGCTACGGTTCAATGTCTTTTAACATTATTTTGCCCAAAGACATTGAGATTATTTTAATTAATTATTGTGTTTGTAGTTACAATTCAATTAATGACTTTAATGAGAAAAGCATACACACAGAATATTTCTCAATTGAGTCAGAGAGTGAGTCCATCTGTAATTTTAATACTAAGATTGTAATTATAATGAAACTAATACATCCTCCTTACAGATGCAATAATTTGCACTCCCACTAGCTTCATAAGAGAATGTCTATTTCCCAGCAGCCTCATTAACAAAGCACATCGTCATTTATGCTTCAGGTTTAGATGGAGTAACAGGACCGGATACACTTTCGAGACTGAAAGACCTTAGTGTGGCTTTCCTTTGATTAGTGTTAACAAGACCTATAGCTTCCGATCATTTTCCTTTTGACCTACAAGAGTCTTCATATTTACATTTATACTTGAAGTGAGTTTCTTGTAGGTAGAATATAGTGGGTTTTGTTTCAGATCTCCATTTTCAACCATCAGCAAATGCAGAGGTATTCCAATAGAGAGGAATTAGTGGTGATGGATGTTTCACTGAAATGCTGCTTACATTGTAGTATTTGTTACATTACGTCTTGAAGAATAATGTGTGATATGTATACTGTCATAGAGTAAATAGAACTGTGATTTATGGTTCACTATTTACATAACTATTTTAATATGCTACCTTCTATCCTGCTTTAACACAGTTCAAAGCAAATTAATCCTATTCTCCTTTCCATTTCTTCTCTCCGCGTTGTGGGCTATGGAGGCATTGTTAAACAGAAGTTATGGAGCTCTGTGATATATTCTTGATGCTGTGCTCTCCCTCCCCTCTTTTTTTTTTATTAGGTCTCACTACAACAGTGAACTTGAAGGTGAATTAATAGATTTGCAACTTTCAGATACTTCCTATATTTATACATGTAATATGGTAGGTAATGCGAGGAGGCAGGAGGACATGGAATCCAAAATAATCTTGTTGATTATAAATCATTTTCTTTTTCACAGGGTGTCCGTTTCTAATTGCTAGTTTCAGGCAATGAAGATCCACTATTTGGGTGACAAAATTTTTTCAACACAATTTATTAAAAGCTACAAATTTCTAACCTCCTAGTTTTTCATTATTTTAATTACGGAAAATTTAGAATATTAATATTCTTGTTATAAAAATATTATTTTAGAAAAAAACAGGCTGTTATTGAATAATTTTATTTTTTGGACAAGCTAATAAAGATAAAGAACTTCAGTGTTTGAGTAAGTACTAATAAAGTAGCACATTCCTATATTTCTCAGGACTATGTTAGTAACACTATTGCAACACTTAATCTCCAGGTATTAAAGACAATTTCTATAGAGAAAATGTTCAATTAACCTCATAGGAAATATCTGACACGCAAACCTACAATTCAGGTTGAGTAGACACCAGTTCACACCAAAGTGTTATAGAATGACAGTGATTTTCTCTAATTTCAAATTAGGCACTAATTTGATTATTTCAGAAGTGTTTTAGGTTATATTTTATTTATTATTTTATTACTTTTTTATTTAAATTCTAGTTAGTTAACATATAGTGTAATACTGATTTCAGCAGTGGAATTTAGTGATTCATCACTTACGTATAACACTCAGTGCTCATCACGAGTGCCTTCCTTAACGCCCATTACTGATTTAGCCTATCCCCTGCCCATCTCCCTCCATCAACCCTCAATTTGTTCTCTATCATTAACAGCCTCTTATGGCTTATTCCTTCCCTCTTTCTCTCCCCCTCTTTTTTCCCCTTTCCCCTATGTTCATCTGTTTTGTTTCTTCAATTCCATATAAGAGTGAAATCATATGGTATTTGTTTCTCTCTGACTTATTTTACCTAGCATATCTCTATCGTTCTCTCTTATGGTTTATTTCCCTCTTTCTCTCTCTTTTTTTCCCTTTCCAACATGCACATCTGTTTTGTTTCTTCAGTTCCATATATGAGTGAAATCATATGGTATTTGTTTTTCCCGACTTATTTTACCTAGCATAATACACTCTCACTCTATCCATGTCATTGTAAATGGCAAGATTTCATTCTTTTGAATGGCTAAGTAGTATTCCATTGTATATATATACCACTTCTTTTTCCATTCATCATGGATAAAGTCGATGGACATTTGGGCTCTTTCCCTAGTTTGGCTATTGTTGATACTGCTCCTATAAACATTGTGGTGCATGTACTCCTTAGGTTTTATTATTTACACAAATCAGATGTAATATTTATTAATATAATACATCATATACTATTGTTATATGTATATTATATACTATTGTTATATATTATATATATATATATATATATATATATAATTGTTAACTGTGATTAAAATAACTTTTTTATCTTAAGTAACACTATGGTGCTCCTTCTTTATGACTAAAAGATACATGATTTAAATTATACTGAGAAATATTATTTAGTACTTTGCCTAGAGTATCTTTAAAAATATATTTATCTGTTGATTTGCTTGACCTGGAGGCTTGATTTTGATGTCCAACTTAATTTTAATTCTTTAATTCATTACTATTTTCAATACATACACACAGGAAATAATGATATATTTTGCATAGTGGCATATAAGAAAAATGTAAAAAGTCAATTAAATTGATAACTGTAACTCTACGGTATGGCCAGCCTGTGCCTCAACATCTCTACTTTTGAGACACTGTGACCACCTGAGGAAACCCATTCCATATTGTAACATCTGTTAGCAATTCTTACTCCACGCCCACATACATTTTTTTTTTAAACAGAGATCATGCCCTAGCATTTCCCTTCAAGTTTTTGAAGGACCAGGAAATGAAACCAGCATTTAGAACATTTCTCCCATGTGAGCCATTTCTTTCTCTTTTACCTTATTGCTGTTTGTTCTACTTAAATATATGAATTTACCCTAAATTTCTTTAATCAAAAAAGATTAATTCAATATTTCAATTGTGGTTGTTTCAAACAGACTAATCCTGTCAATTCTACATACATTTACCTTAATATAATAGTTAATTAAGCTATAAAGTCTACAGCAATCTCACTTGACTATTCTCTGAGAAATGAGTAAATTTTCTTAAATATTCTTGTTTTTGCTGATATTTAGAAAAAGAATATCAACAATCTACCCATGTTATTAATTTGTTCCTTACACTTTGTGTTGAAGATATATGTTTTATTTTAGTTTCCATTGTCAGAGCTCTCAGTAGAAGTATGGAACAAATGAAAACCTTGGAAAATATAAACCTTAAATAAACTATACATCAATGGTTAATAAAATGATGGTCAATTTAAATTATAATCATTTACATTAGAAAATAACATGAATTTATTTATACATTTATTCATGATGTGAAATAATCTAAGGGCATATTTAATCTTAAGTCCATTTGGATCAATCTAATTAGATAGGCATTTTAATCATAATATAGTTTGATCACATTGTCCTAAAGGCTAATTTAACTTTTTAAGTTATAAAACTTGTGTTTTATTCTGACATCAATGAAGAATGGTTAAAATACTTTCTATATGGAATGACATATCACATTGGATGAGGATAAATCATCAAACTGGTTAGTTATAAAGTGTGAAAAATTCTTCCATTATATTTATTACAGTGAAACTGTTATTAATGTTACAGTTGCTATTTAGGGAACCCTTGCTAAACCTACAGCTAAGACAAAATAGAAGGTATAATACAGAGGACCCGAAGCCAAGAATAATAACATTTATAGAGAGACTCTTTTAATTCTTAGAGATGAAGACAAGAGTCATAATGAGTATGTTTGAAGGTGCCAGGTCATTAATGCAAATATATGAAAGAGATTATGTCTGTGAAAAACTGGAAAGCACATTTATCCTCTCAAGGAGGTAACTGATGCTTAGATAGCTAAATTGTTAAAAATGTTTAACTTTTTAAATTCTCATTTTATTGTCATGAAATTATTAAAACAAGTGAACTATACATGAGCCAAATTTTTAAAAAATGTATATTTGAAGTAGTCTACTTTGCCAACTTCCATGTTCCAATATGGCCAACTTAAATTTCTCAACGTAGGGGTGCCTGGGGGCTCAGTCAGCTAATGGTCTGAGTTTGGCTCAGGTAATGATCTCACGGTTGGTGAGTTCGAGCCCCATGTTGGGCTCTGTGCTGACAGCTCAGAGCTTGGAGCCTGCTTCGGATTCTGTGTCTTCCTCTATCTCTGTCCCTCTCCCCTCTGCACTCTCATTCTCTTTCTCTCTCTCTCTCTCTCAAAAATAAATAAAAAAACAGTAAAAATAAATAAAAAATAAAGTTGTCATGGTTATGTCACTGAACACGGGATTGAGAAGAGTTGCATGCAATCATTCCTTACATACATGTAAAATTCATTGTCAGCACACCACTCCAACAGGCCATGGAGTTGCTATCTCAGCTTTAAAAAGCTTTTTGACATCCATAGGCACCAAGAAATCTATCAAAAGGATAATATATATATATATATATATGTATATACATATATATATATATATTCGTACATTTGGAAACATTACAACTTTCTCTATACTCTGTTCACCCGCCTTGGTACATATCCTCTAATTCATATTCTATACTTGCTGCCCAATTCCTTCCAACCCACTCCAAATTTTGCTTTTATAGTGACTAGTATCTTTTGGCTTCTCTAGGTCACTTTATGCAACATACAGTTTCTTGCGTTTGGTTCTCTACGCTCCCCACCAACATACTCAACACAGTCCCGCCTCTCTCCCAGTCCTGAGTCCAGTTCCAGAGTTTCTTGGACTTTGCTCAGAAGAGGACAATGGAAATAAATACAGTTTTCCACTGAAAATATAGTTTTTGCTATTACCAAACTGGAATAAATACCCTAACAAAGGTATGAACTAAGTATTATAAAAATGTGAAAAGGTGACATCTAAATAATCTGAGGTGGTTAATAAAGGGTGGAGAAGACACATTCCTTGAAGAAACTGGGAAGTCAGCATCTTCAAGGAAAAGAGTACTAACATTAGTCCACGTGATGAATCATTAAATGTACTTTCAACATTTATAGGCAGCAATATACTATATTTCAAATCCCAATTCTATTATTGAAAACATGTTTAAAACACATGTATGTGCACACACACACATACACGTACACACACACACAACACACACACACACGCTACAAGAGAGACGTTCACCCTGGGGTTGGGCTTTGGTTTTAAACAAATCTTTGGCTTTAAAACAAATCTTGGGGCGCCTGGGTGGCTCAGTCGGTTAAGCGGCCGACTTCAGCTCAGGTCATGATCTCACGGTCTGTGAGTTTGAGCCCCGCATGGGGCTCTGTGCTGATGGCTCAGAGCCTGGAGCCTGCTTCAGATTCTGTGTCTCCCTCTCTCTCTGCCCTCCCCCTGCTCACGCTCTGTCTCTCAAAAATAAAATAAAAACGCTAAAAAAAAAAGTTAAAAAAAACAAAAACAAATCTTAAGGGGCACCTGGGTGGCTCTGTCAGCTAAGCGTCCAACTTTGGCTCAGATCACAATCTCGTGGTTTTGACTTCAAGCCCCATGTCAGACTCTTGCTGCTACTTCAGCCCTGGAGACTGCTTCTGATTCTGTGTCTCCCTCTCTCTGTGCCCCTCTCCTGCTCACACTCTCTCTCTATCTCTTTCTCTCTCCCTGTGTCTCTCACAAATAAACATTAAAAAAAAAAAAACAAATCTTTAAACAGGTGGTAGTATACAGAAAATTGTAAATAAAGAACTGAGCAAATTTTCCGTATTAGATTATAATTCTCAGTGATAAAGGAACATATACCTTCTTGTGCTAAAATGGGATTGAAAAATCAAGTAAAGGAATTGCAAAATTATTAGGTAAAGAGGAACGGGTCAGAGAAAAAAACTATCACTACACAGATATGCACACACACATGCACAATTCAAAATGAACCGACAAACCAAAATTCTAAATCTCATAAAGAAATCTTAGGTAGCCAAAACAATCAATAATCTAAATATAAGATTACTACTGAAGCAAAAAATAATATTACAGTCACATCTAACAAAATTGGTTTTTCTTTAAATATAAATGGTTAAAAGGAATTTGAACTTACAAAAAGAAAAACCTAAATATGTTTTAAAGAGGCAGTTAAGGAAAAACATGTAAATTTCAAAAATAAATCTGTTACAAATCTTGGTATTAAAAGCATCCTTATTTAACTGAAGTAAGCAGTATAGTATAATGAACACCAAAGGAATTTCTTAATTCTAATATACAGCCTGGAAAAATACTTCTAAATTTTAAAAATAGCCAAAAAGAAAAAAGCAACAAAGATAAATAAAGAGGCTCTAAAAATATCTAATAAGACTTAAGTAAACAAGACGACCTAGGAATTGATGAAGAAGCAACATAGCAAGAGTCGGTGTTTGAGAATTCCCCAAAATTGAAGGCAGACGTGTCTCTCAAGTTCAAAAGTATACCCTAATGTCAAGCAGAGTTAACATAAATCTACATTAATACAAGGTGTGATAAAACAATGAAATATCAAAGATGTAAAGAAATTTTTAAGTATCAAAAATAGTTTATAGCATGCCTTTTAAACAAATAACATTTGAGTGAGATAAGTCTTCTCAGTAACAAAGATGATAGAAATGAATGATGTCATGTTTTAAATCTGTAAGGGAAATTCACTGACAGTCTATATTTTTTCTATAGATGAACTATTCACCAAGATCGAGTTAAAAAATATTTTTAGGCATACAAAGACTAAGAAAATTTATCATCTACATGCTCTTATGAAAAGTTATATTAATAATATAATCCAGCAAAAAGAAAATGAAGGGAAGGTATACGGAAAAAAGGAAAAAAAATAAGACAATTTTTAAAACATCAGAAATGTCTGGGTGACTGGGTCGTTTAGTTGGTTACACTTCAGATCCTTGATTTCCGTTCAGATCATTATTTCACGGTTGTGAGACTGAACTTGGAGCCTCTCAGGATTCTCTTTCACTCTATCCCTCCCCTTTTTCAAAAAAAAAATATCAGAATTGTTAATAGTCTTGTAAGTATAAAAATAAAAAAAATAGTATTACAATTTTGAAAGGTAAAATATAAATACTCAATGACAATATCAAGATATGGATAGTGGAATCAGATAATTAAATCTGCCAAGGTCCTTATATAGGTAGAAATGGATGTAGATAGTTAATCACTATATGTTTTTTAGAAGTCTGATTATTAACATTTTAAAGGCATTCGCAAATAAGAAAACAGTCTATTGCTTCTGAAAAACTTTTCAAACCAAAACAAGGAAAAAGAAGAAAAAAGAAAAGAAAAATCATGGTAAAGCGTACACAAAAGCTTTAGTGAATGGGATATATTCCACTTACATTTTAATCATCATCATTTGTTGACTGGAAGCCTCACAGATAACATTAACAGTCATTCAACACAAATTTTGTACGGTTTTTTTATACACTATATTCTTACAAAAAAGTAAGCTAGAGAAAGAAAATGTTATTAAGAAAATCATAAAGGGGGAACCTGGGTGGCTCACTCAGTTGAGTGTCCAATTCTAGGTTTTGGCTCATGTCATGATCCCAGGGTCATGGGATAGCGCCCTGCATTGCATGGAGCCTCTTTAAAATGCTTTCTTTCTCTTGCTCCTTCTGCCCCTCTCCCTTGCTACCAAGCTCTCTCTCTCTAAAATTAAAAATTAAAAAAAAAGACAATCATAAGACAAAATACATTTACATACTGTGCGGTGTTTATTGGAAGGAAATTCACCTATAAGTGGACCTACACAGTTCAAACCTGTGTTGCCCAAGAATCAACCATATTGCTATCTGCAGCTAGACAAATCACACTGCAGAGCTGTGGGGTGTCTGGTAAGGTATGGAAGGGAATCTTATTTGATTTGGATCTGTTAAATGATTTGAGTTCAAGAAAGGTTCAAGAAAACTGACCTTTGTTCTTATTCGAAAGCTGTTAGAAAGCAGGAGTATTTTGAGTAATTTTATCATTTGCTACCTTAATAAATCTTAAGTAGGAGAGAAGACTAGCATAAGACTGAAAATGTGATTGGTAAAGAAGGAGTCACTCAAATCAGCCAGAGTACTAGTGCATTTGGTGTTTTTGTAATTTGCCCAGTCTATTTATTGCTTCTTTCAGTGAATAGACAAACTCTTTGCCTTACTCCCTCACAGTCACAGGGTGTCTTAATTGATGTTGATGTTCTACAAAATTGTTAACATTTAAAAGAAGGACCTCAGGCTTAGCTCCGAGCCCTAGGCCAGCTCCTAGATGTCTGCTTTTATCTTTCTTACATGAAATAAAATAGGAAACTAAAAGAAAAGAGAAGCACACACATGAGTTCGAATTTATTGTAGCTCCTCCTACCCTCCTAATTTTAACTCTTCTTGTTTGAAAACTCCGTGTCCTCGCACTCTGATGTAGTTCTCTGGTCCCAATCTTGCTGATTTCAAATAAGTTCTAATAACTTTGATTTTTGGTTTCTTTTCTCTCATCTCTGATATAAATACTTTGCTTTAATGTTTAATGTTTCAGTCTAATCTAGTTAATATATAGCACTGACTTTGGGTGGCAGGTCAGTAATAATGTGATGACTGTTTTTATTCAAAATTAATTTGAGAGACACCATAGATCTATCTTGGGTACTTCGAAATGGTTGTATAATGAATATCTTAGCAGATGGTAAGAAATTTTGACTTAATTAGACATATTAAGAATAATTAAATGACTTTGACTTTGAAAATGATATTGCTCTTGTCTTCAGTAATTCTCATAAAGCATATAAACTAATTGATTAATAAGGAAGAAGACAGGCCAACTGTACATACAATCTACGAATGTCCATGTTTGTGCCTTGGATTTTACACACACACACACACACACACACACACACTACACACACAATTTTTTTCCAAATTCGAGAAAATTGTTAAAATATATTCAATCAATACCAGTATGAGAAAATGCCAAAAGTAGCAGAGAACTAGCATTATATAATCTAAAATTATGTCTTACTGGTCATTTTATTTGCTAACTTTCTAGCACTTAATTCCCAGATACATAAACAATGTCAAGTTAAAACAGTGTAGTGCACACAGCTGTGATTTCATTACTAACATTGATATTGTGAGAACTAATTATGTTCTCTTTTTATATTTTCAAATACATGGCATTCTCCTTTTTCTGCTCAAAGTATCAATTTTCTCAGGAGTACATGAGTGCTTGCTACAGAAGGAATACATATAAGAAGATCAAGGTATGACAACTATTTCAAGATAAAAAAAATAAGATGGATATTTCCATTCCAAACAGGGTAGTTTCTCCCCCCAAAAATAATGACAATTTGTTTCTCACTCTATCATTATATCAGATACTGGCTTATTCTCAATTTTTGTTCATTTGGCAAGCACTAGTTGCATGTGACTTTTACAAACTTGAAATATGCCTATTCCAAATTAGTACATGTTGTTAAGTGTAAAATACAAAATTTGAAATATCTAATATGAAAAAGTATATTAAATATAGCATTAGCAATTTCTTATATTTGATTATATTCTGAAACCTTCATTTGGGTATTTGCTGGATTGAATAAAATATATCACTAAATAAAATTTACCTAATTATTAATGTGTCTATTGAATGTCCAATTTTACATATTGATCCTATTATATTTTTTATTTGACACCACTTGTACAGACTGTCGGTAACTTTTACAAGGTACAGATGAAGGAAGGAAAGTAAAAGGAACTTCAAAACTTGAAGGAGCATAAATGGATGCCTTCTCTGTTGGTATGACTGAGAGAGAGGTGAGAATAAAAAATGGAAAAGCAGGGTTTAGGGAAAACACACGTATAAACACACAAATGGACACACATATCTTGTCCTAACTAACATTTAAATTTTCTATTAGGAAGAGAATGAGCGCGAAGCTCATGGTGGGAGAAAAGAAGTAATGCAATCGTTTAAAATATAAGGTCAGACTCACCCAGCACTTTGTCGGTTTTACTTGTACAAGCTGGAATGGCTGTTGGGAGCTTAAAGCATGCAGGACTGGCTAGTAATCATGTGCAGAAAGAGTTATCTCCTCTGCAAGTTGGGTTGTGAAATAGCTTTATTGTGATATGATTCCAATAAAATAATACAATTCACCTATTTAAAAGGCATAATTCAGTGATTTTTAGTATGTTTCCAGATATCAGTGAGTGGAATGATAGTCAATTTCATAACATTCCCACCACTTCAAGAAGAAATCTTTTATTATTTGAGCTATCCCCTTCCTACACATTGCTGGCTTTGGTTTTTAGCATTTTGTTGAGGATTTTTGAAATCATATTTATAAGACATACTGGTTTGTAGTTTTCTTGTGACGTCTCTGGTTTTGGTGAGAGAGTAACAACAGTCTCAAAAATGAGTTAGGACATGTTTCTTCCTCTTCTACTTTTTAAAAGAGTTTGTGAATAATTAGTATTTAATCTTGTTTGTCTATTTATTTTGAGAAAGAGAGAGAGAGAGAGAGAGAGAGAATCCCAAGAAGGCTCTCGCACCGTCAGCACAGAGCCCAACACAGGGCTCAATCCCAGGAATGCTAAGACCATGATCCTGAGGGAAAATCAAGACTCAGATGCTTAAATGCCTGAGCCACCCTGGCACCCCTATTCAATTTTCTTTGAGTGCTTCTTAGAATTTATTGGTGAGGATGCTGGAACTGAGCATTTTATTAAGGGTAGTTTTGATTACTGTTTCAATTATCTGATGTGTTCTAACTCTATTCAATGTGTCTGTTTCTTCTTGAGTTGAGTTTTGATAGTTTCCAGTGTCTATTTCATCTAAATTATCTAATTTGAGAGGACACAATTATTCATATTCTTTTATGATAATTTTTACTTCTAAGATCAGTAATAATGACCCCTCTTTTATTTCTATTTCTAGTAATCTGAATGTAGTCTCTTTTTCTCTTAGTCAATGCGCTAAAAGTTTGTCAGTTATTTTTTCCTTCAAGGAATCAACATTTTTTGGTTTCACGAATTTTCCTCTATTATTTTTCTTTTATTTCCTTATTTTCCATTCTAATCTTTACTGCTTCATTTTTAATGCACTTTAGTTCCCTCTTCTTTTTCCAATTTAAGAGCTAGTTTTAATTCTTTCTAATCAGTTTGGATACTTTTATGTCTTTTTCTTGCCCTATTGATTTTCTGGCTTGCAATTCCAGTATAATATTGAATAGCAGTGGTAAAAGCACCATGTTTGTCTTATTTCTCATTTTAGGAGATTATTTTCATTCTTTTATTATTGAGTATGTTAGCTGTGGGTTTTCCACGAAGTGTCTTTTATAATATTAAGAAAGCTCTTTCTATTTCTAGCTTTCTGAGTGTTTTATTATGAAAAGATGTTGGATTTTGTCAAGTGTTTTTTCTGTATCAATTAGGATATACAGTGTACGTGTTTTTCTGTATCAGTTAGGATACACACACACACACACACACACACACACACACACACACACACACTGATCACATTCGGCTATTAAACTCCACTAATTGGTGGTGGACAGATTGCTCAATTGTTTCAGCAATGTTGGGGGCAACAACTGCTTCACATTTTCATCCAATCAAAGCTTGGCTTTTTCCGAGGTCCATGGTTGAACCTATTCTGACACCAAGAAAGCTCACTGCAGCCATGACATTGCCTAGTTCTTTTCCACAAATTAGCCAGTTTACAGTCTAGACTATATCTTCAGTAAGTCCACACATCTCCCCAGTTGGCTTTTACCACACTCAACTGTTTTTGAGAATTTTAAAGGTTGACTTCCTTCACTTCATGATATTCATTCAAGGCTTTTCCATGTCTTTTCATGACTTTATAGCCCATTTGTTTTTAACACTGAATAATAATATTCCATCATCTGGATTCACCACAGTTTATTTACCTATTCACCTACTGGAGAATATCTTGATTGCTTCATGTTTTGCCAATTATGAATAAAACCGTTAAAATCATCTATGTGCAGACTGTGTGTGAAGTAGATTTTCAACTTCTTTGATAAATACCAAGGCATGTGATTGCTGCATTACATGTGGTTAAAATACGTTTAGTTTTATAAGAGACTGATAAATTGTCTTCTAAAGTGGCTGTACTAGTTTCCATCCCCACCGTCACTGAATGAGCGTTCCTGTTGCTCCACATCATTGCTAGTGTTTGGTATTGTCAGTGTTGTGGAATTTGGTCATTCTAACAGGCATGCAGTGGCATCTCACTGTTCTTTTATTATGCAGTATCCGAATGACATATGATGTTGAGAATCCATTCATATGTTTATTTGTCATCTGTATATATTCTTTGGTGAGATGTCTATTCAGGCCTTTCCTCATTTTTACCAGGTTGCTTTCTTATTTCTGAGTTGAACAGTTCTTTGTATATGTTGGATAAGAGTCCTTTATCAGACATTTTTTTTTTAATTTATTTATTTGAGAGAGTGCAAGTGTGCAGCAGCAGGGGTAGGTGCAGAGAGGAAGGAGAGAAAGAATCCCAATCACATTCAGTGCTCCATCTCCCCTATCCTGAGATCATGACCTGAGCCAAACAAGGAGTCCGACGCTTAACCAACTGAGCCACCCAGGCGCCCCACTTATCAGATATGCTTTGCAAATATTTTCTCCAAGTTTGTCTTCTCATTCTCCTAAAGGTGTTTTTCACAGGGCATAAGTTCTTAATTTTAACAAAATAGTTGTTTTCTAAAGATAATTTTTGAAGCTTTCTCTGATGAGTAGGTCAATGGAGCTGCTTATGCTGCCATGCCAGAAGCTGACCTCTGAGATATTCTTTCTATCTCACAAAATTAATGACCATGAAAATAGGAAGCTCTAAGGTATTTTATAGCAGGAGAAAAACCTATTGGTAGTAAGTTCTTATATATTTTATTATATACCCACATATTCCAATGTTTAGGGAATATAAAAGTATCCGTGGAAAAGTCAAGATTATATCCTTCTGATTCTGAACCCAAATTCGCATCTGGAAAAGCAATGAGAAACTTAAAGACTATCTAGGCTTATTCAGGCATTCAAAATTAATGAGAAGAAAATTTACGAAAACATTTAGGCAGTTATCTGCATACTGTACTTCACTGTGAACTAAGCATAAAAAAGAATAGGTTGGGATAAATAATATCAAATACTCTATACATATAACACGTGTATGAAAAGTTATTGAAGACTATACAATTTTTATAAACATATTTTCTCTTTTTTCCCAAGTTTTTATTTACATTCCAGTTAATTAACATACAGTGTAATATTAGTTTCAGCTGTACAATTTAGTGAGTCAACACTTTCATACATCACAGCAAGTGCACTCTCTAATCTTCATGACCTATTTAACTGATCACCCCCCAACCTCCTCTCTGGTAACCAGCAGTTTGTTCTCTATTGTTAAGAATATGTTTCGTGTCATGTCCCTCTTTTCTCCCCATGTTTGTTTTCTTTCTTAAATTCCACATATGAGTGAAATCATATGGTATTTGTGTTTCTCTGACTGACTTATTTTCGCTTTGCCTAATACACTCTAGCTCCATCCATGTCATTGCAAATGGCAAGATTTCATTCTTATGGCTGAGTAATATTCCATTGCATACATATACTGCCTCTTCTTTCTGCATTCATCAGTCAATGGACATTGGGCTCTTTTCATAGTTTGGCTACTGTTGATAATGTTGCTATAAGCCTCAGTGTGCAAGTGTCTCTTCAAATCAGTATTTTTGTGTTCTTTGGGCAAATATCCGGTAGTGCAATTGTGGATTGTAGGGTAGTTCTATTTCTAACTTTCTGGGGACCCTCCATGCTGTTTCCCAGAGTGGCTGCACCAGTTTGCATTCCCATCAACAGTGTAAGAGGGCTCCCCGTTCTCAGCATTCTTGCCAACACCTGTTGTTTCCCGTGTTGTTGATTTTGGCCATTCTGACTGTTGTGAGGTGATATCTCGTTATAGTTGTGATTCATATTTCCCTGATGATGAGTGATGTTCAGCATCTTTTCATGTGTCAACGAGATTTTTCTCTTAATGATGAAATGCATTAGCACTTCTTTCTTTTCTTTTTTCTCTTCAAAACATATTTAAAATTCTTTTAAATATGATACCTTCAGTAAAGATTTGATTTATACAATAAGCGTAACTATTTCCAAACAAAGATCCACAAAGAGGGGTTCCAAATTGTGTAATTCTGCCCGTCTGCCAGCAAGAAGGGAGTGTATAAGACTATTTCTTTAATAGCAGATATATTCGGTGGTTATTTGAAAAAATAAGAAAACTACTTCCACTTTTTTTCTCCCCAAAGTGAAGTTGCTATAAATTCCTTATACAAAACAGATAATGCCATTAAAACTATAAGCTTCCTAAAAAAAAAAAAAAAAAAAAAAAGTTTTGTTCCTTTATTTAAGTTAATGCCATATTATATCTAATTGATATATTTTTAATGACTTTTTTCAATTATTGTCAATAGTAGTTGGGACACATCTACTTTAAAAATTTCTTCTATCTTTTTCTTTGGAATGAGATTATATTCAATTATTGCTTGTCAGTTTTTGCTATCAAATACTACTATAATGATTAATACATAAGTATATCTATTTGTGCATATATACATTATTTTAACTGATTATATAATTAATACTATACATTCTTTAAGATGCCTAGATTGTATTCCACTATGTATTACACTATGTTTCAAATTATCCCATGTTTTTGGTAAATTAGGAAAATTCCGATTTATTGTTATTACAAACACTGTTGCAATAAATTTCTTGTAGATCTTTTCATTCACATAATTGTTTCCTTAGGATATATTTCTGAAGCGCAATTTCTTGCTCATTTTTAAGGCTTTTGCAACTCATTACCAAATTGCCTTCCAGAAAGGTCATACCAATTTATATTCTCATATTAATACAATGTGAAGAAGACACTTTTTATGTTTTTAATTGGGAGGTTAATTGGCAGATGCTTTCTATAGTTTAAAGAGGAAAGTATCCAGTAATTCTAAATTAAAGCAAAAATGTATGCTATAGTTTATATATGATGACTATAGAATTTTCTTCCTATAAAAACCAGGGTGTGGAGATTATAAATAAGCACAAAGTCATAGAGTTCCATTCCTTCATTTTTTCTTATTAGAATGGTAAATTGATAAAATGACTCACTACAGAAAATAAAGCTTTTATAGAACTATTCTGTAGCTTAAGGTGTTGTTCAATGGGTAAAATATTTCAGTATGCAAGACAAATGGGCTCCAAAGATCTGTTCAACATCGCACCTATGCTTTACGGCACCGCACTGTACACTTAAAATCTTGTTTAAAGGGTAGATCTCATGTTAAGTGTTGTTACTGGACTAAAGTAAAATAAAATAAAATATAATAAAATAAAATAATAAAATAAAATAAAATAAATACCAAAGGGACAGGAAGAAGCTTCTGGAGATGATCAATACGTTCACTAATTTGATTGTGATGATGATTTCATGGGTTTACACATATATCCGTACTCATCAAATTGTAATAAATATGTACAGTTTTTTTTGTATACTTATTACATTTCAATAAAACTCTTTAAGATACAGTATATAAATAGAAAACATCAAAGTTTATGCCTCTATATTTAATCTGATGAACAGTGAGTGGCTTTATAACCTAATCTCCTTACTGTTCAAGAAAGCATATGGTAATGCCAACGCATGGTCTGTGAAGCTTTTATGTAGATACTATTGATTCCTTTGAAATATGCAAAGGTATGTCTCTGAGTCCTTACACACATTCTGACCTTTGACAACCTGGAGGATTACCTGAGGCAGATTAGAGAAACAGATATATCACGACAAGACCATGAATGGGTTTTACCACTAGTGATGACACCACAGTATAATTTCTTCAAGATTAAGCTAGGTTTTAGCGATTGCATCTGTGCCATATTTGGTTCTAATTGATCTGTTTAAATTCGGTCCTATTCTCAATATAGTATTTTGCATTTCTTCAGTTTGTTTTTATACGTATACTATTGTTTATATAATTGCATTCTTTTTCAGAAAAAAATATTTATTTATTTTGAGAGAGAGAGAGAGAGAGAGAAAGTGAGAGAGCAAGCAGGGGAGGGAAAGAGAGAGAGGAAGAGAGAAACCCAAGCTTTTCTGTGCTGTCAGCACAGAGCTCGACATGGAACTCAAACTCACAAACCATGAGATCATGACCTGAGCCGAAACCAAGAGTTGGTCGCATAACCGACCTAGCTACCCAGGTGTCCCTATATATTTGCATTCTAATGTAAACCTAACATCATATGAAAAACAAAATCAATATGTTAGAAATATATCAACCAACAGGGTCCCTGGGTAGTTCAGTTGATTAAGCATCCTACTCTTGATTTTGGCTCAAGTCATGATCTCAAGTTTTGTGATTTCGAGTGCCCTGTGGGGCTCTGTGCTGACATCATGGGAGCCTGCTTGAAATTCTGTTTCCCTCTCTCTCTGCCCTCCCCCCACTCTCTCTCTCTCTCGATAAATAAAACTAAAATTAAAAAATATACATCTACCAATTTAAAGAAATAATTTTCTTTGCTCATAAATCTTAAGTTAAAAGCAATGCACTTTACCATATTATAGGGATCAAGAGATTGAGCTCCAGAAATCTTTGTGACTTAGATAAATCATCAGTTCGACCTGTGGTAAATTGGGATATGTATGTATATATGTATGCATATAGATATATGTATAAAATCTGAATAGCAACCAAAGGTTGCTAACATCTCATGTGTGTGTGAATATATATATAATGTCGCTATCAAGATTTAATAAAAAACACTTGTGAAATATTTGGCACAATCAATGCCTGGTACAGAAAAACATTCAGCAAATATTAGTTATTATTTTCATGAGTATTTTCTGCATATTCTTTATTATAAATTAATTTATCATGCATTATTAAAATGTTATGTAAAACTTTGTAATAGAAGTATTATATTCCTTATCATTGTGATGAGTAATACTAAAGATATCAATTCTTATTTGTATTTGGTATTATGGATGTTAAATAAACCAAAAGGAGATTTATTTAAACATGGCAGGTTTCACCTCTCTCAATGTAAGGGAAAACCTTTTATCAAATATTGCATTTCTATGAATAGTTTAAAACTTTTTTTACCAAGAAAGAGAGTTAAAGGGATTCAATATATTTGAGAAAAGAAAATAAAAGCTAAGAAAATGTGGCACAGAATGGCTGTGACATGTATATTATCTTACCTGGAATCATTTCATTATGAGGTCTAAAAAATAGCTGTTCTTTGGGACTGAGTGAATATAGCTCTAATTTCAGCTTCTAATTTCAGGTTCTCATATATAATTACTCTCTCTCTGAGTGTAGAGTGGAGGGTTTTCTGTTACCTTGGGTATGAGCTTTAATTTAAATTCTCAGATTTCCAAAATTCTAATTTAAACTGCAGAGCAGCACAGCTATGATCAGATTGTTCTCTTGCAAATGGGGTTTATAATTTGCGAATCCCAAATGAAACAAATCATTTAGCAGAACTCAAAGAAGCCAGTTAGTCTATGCTTTATTTCTTTTCTTTTACAAAACGAAAGAAAAGCTTAAATACTATTCTGAGAACCCAGTCAAGAAGAACTACAGAGTTACTCTTGAAGTATATGCCCAGTGGCAATTTAAATCCAACCCTTTGGAGAAATATTAGTAAGTTAAAGAAATGGCAAATTGGGACAGTCTGAAAACTTTAGTATCATGTAGCTGATTTTTCATGGTTTATATTGAAGAGAAAAGATCTTTATTTTACAGATCACATCGCACGAGTTTGATGCCATGCTACTGTAGTAGAAAAGAATTCTCTATTCCCGATATGCAATTCTCAAGGATATCTAAAATATCATATATCAAAAATTACTAGTTACTTGCAATTGTCTTCTCTTTTCCTCTATTAGGCATTTCCCCAGAAGTCATTAGCTCTAAAACAGGTGAGAAGAACAATCTAAGCAGATTTAGAAAGGCAGGGAAAATGTCTTTACCAGCAGAAAGTGAATTCAGAAGTATGAAGGAAGAAAAGTCAAAATCAAATCAGAAAGACGTTTGCAAGTCCTTTTAAGAGCCAAGCTGAAACGTTCTTACCCATGTGGGCTTTAGGTAGAAGTTAGCTGACATAAAGATGTCCAGATAAACATACTGCCCTAATCTTAGCCTACCTCTCTTGGTGATATAGTTCAAGACTTCAATATTGACAATGGAAAGTTGCTGCACAAATTTAATCTCTTTTGAAGATGAATAGTTGTTATCACAACTACCACCCTACTACATTCTCAATTGCTTCAAGTGCTAGAAATTTCTTAAGTACTGGCACAAATTTTGAAGATATTAGAAAAAAAGTATTATTTTGGTCATTTGGAATTATAAAGCAAGTAGTAAAGTTGTAAGTAGTAAAAGGAGAAAAAAGCAAGATTTTAAGCAGGGTAAACAAGCTAAATAGTAGCTCCACATGAACAGAGAGAGAATTTTTAATCAATAAGTTTTATCTTGATTATCTTCTTGTGAAAAGGCCCAAGAAACGTCTCTTTAATTACAAATATGGTAGAAACAGAGTCAGATTAATTTTTAACTTGCATACTTTCCTGAGGAACTTGAAGCTCAATGAAATTCTATCTTGTGGTACTTTTTGGTGTGACCATAATGAACTATAATTGATAATATTGAGTTATACTTTCAGGATGTATTTCAGCAAGTACAGATGGAAAAAAAAAAAAGGAACAACAAACAAACAAACAACAAGAAAAAACAGAAGGTATCATGACTTCAGTTCTGTTTTTAGAAAGAACTGGGATGATTCTGCCAGTTTAAAGATATTTGGTTGCTCCAGGTAAGCAATCAAATTAAATACTTGAGTAAATTTGATGACCCAAAATGATAAGGACAAACATATATCAAACCCAACCAGGAAGACCTTGAAAGCTTAATTAATTATCTAAGTGTTGACATCTAAATGGAATAAGATCTGTGAGCGAGTTAAACAAAAGCAAGAAGCATAAAATGTGGAATGTGGTGGAAAAATTTCTACCAAATCTACGTTAATGGAGAAATTTAAACAAGTATAAATATTTTTAAAGGATTAGCAGAATTTATCAAAATGATGTAGGTTTTACCTATCATGGCAGGTTGCAATACTACGTTATACTTAGGGAATATTTAAAAAAATGGATAGTCAAATAGGCCGGATGCTTTGTTACAGGAGAAGACAGATTCAAGATGTCATATTTCTGTTACCTACACACACTTTGAGAAATCTGTTGCTCTTTAGGAGATTTAGCCATGTGCAGAGAAATGTTACATAATTTGAATCTCCTGGGGATGATAAGGTGAAAAATACAGAAAAATATCCAGATAGCCTATATGGAGTTTAATATGTGTGGATTATAGATGGGACAGTCTTATACCTTATATTTTCATTTTATCTATGTTATATATATACTGTATGAACCTTTTTACAGCAAATCTCTCTTGAGTCCAGAATGAAGCAAAAGCAAACAAAACCTATACCCACCCCCCAAAAAACCCAAAAAACAAATAACAAAAATAACAAAAACACACAAAAACAAACAAACAAAACAAAACAAAACAAATGAGTGTCTTTTCTTTTGAATACCAAGGCTAAAGCAAATGCTTTGTATTCTTACTCTATTCTGACTCCTTACTCCATGTTGCTCTACCCTTTCCCCTTCTTTACTAAACCCTTTAGCTTAGTCTTTCCTTAATTTTATGTTATATTTATTTTCTCATTTAAAAGTGAAGAAAAACTATTTTAAGCAGAGTGTATATATAAAATATTAATATCATTAATTAGCAACCAAGAACTATTTCTTTTTTTAAATATTTTTAATGTTTATTTTTATTTTTGAGAGGGAGAGAGAGAGAGAGACAGAGAGAGCATGAGTAGGGGAAGGATAGGGAGAGAGAGACACACACAGAATCTGAAACAGGCTCCAGGCTCTGAGGTGTCAGCACAGAGCCCAACGTGGGGCTCAAACTGGGAAACAGCAAGATCAAGACCTAGGCAGAAGTTGGACACTCAACCGATTGAGCCACCCAGGCACCTTGAGCTATTTCTAAATTAAAAGCAAAGGTCTACATAGGAATTACACGTAATATTGGAATATACTCATTTAAAAGGATGTGTGCATGTTCACAAAGGTTAAAATGGGGGCAGGAGTTCATTTTATATGTTTTTTAATTGGTAGACTCGCCCATAGGTATTGTCTGTGAATTGTTGCTATTTTTAATCAAAGCTATTACGATTTATTCCACTACACATATAATTTATATAAATAACTAACTTGTGAATCAACTTGGTTAGGAATATTCTTTATAGTACTTTATGCAATGTGGGACCTGCAAATTAGCAATAACGGAGAAGAAATGGTTATTGATATTTGGTCATGATGGGCAAGCTGTAGCATTTTCTTAACAATCTAATTAAAATTTCAATCAGTTGGTTCCAAATTATTAAATCAATTTATTGAACATTGACAAAGAGAATGGAGTAAAGAAAAACTATCGATGGACATTCTCCAATTGTCCAAGTATTGACATTTTCATTAGTATGACTGACTTCATTTACTACTAGAACATCGGTGCTGCCCTTTCAAAACACTCTATGACAGACATCCAAAATAAAAATATACACAGCTCATGATATTCAAAGACTTCTAGCCTTTAATAAATTATACTAGAACCTTAGAACCAGTAGCCTAAAAAAAAAAAAAAAAGATATGTCTTTCCTTAAAAGAGAGGGAGAAATTGCTCTTACTTTTGGTAGATAGTGTCTCTCTGAAGAATTACCATGATGAATACCTATTTACCCAATCGGCAGTTTAGATTCATTTTTCTTTGTCTCTCACTATTTCTTTAATCCTAAGGAGTCTGGGCTACTATGGAAATATGCATGAGAAAGTAAGAAGAGTAATGAGTAAATACATTAGCCCAGAAAATTCAGCTCTAGCAGTCTATTGTTCCCTCCTTTGGTGACTCTCACCTCAGTGTCCATTGCTTCTCTTAATTCATGATTCTGCTGATGCCATACATTGGGGATAGGATCCTACTGCCTAGAATGTCAACCAACACTCCCTTTCACATCTCGATGGGGATGCTGTTGCTACTGAGATAGAATTCCAATCATCTATAAAAACTCCACATGGTTAAGGCAGCAGCAGATGTGGAAGATGCTAAAATTCAAAGTTGTAGTCCTCTCTAAGCCTATTATTAGTCATAAAGTTAAATAATTCTTACGGTAAATTCTGGCCAGTGAGAAAACTAACAAGAAAACAAAGGAGGAGGAGAAAAAGAAGAAACATGTAGAAAAGAATTTCCCCAAGACGGTATTTTCATCATTACTCACCTCAGCTTAAATAAAAATGTAAAAGTATCATTATGTCCTAACAAAATTTACCACAGTAAATGTGGTGACAAAGAAAACTGAGTAAATTTGTCACACCACAATATGCTAAGTGAATTTTTAGTGGGATTAAATTAAGTGTATGGATCGATTTATGATAAATGTATATAAGATTAAAGCTTTTCAATCCAGGAATGTGATAAACTGTGCCAACTCTTCTATAATCAGTTTCTAACGTATTACAGTTTTCTATATGGAGGTCTTACATATATTTTATTAGATTTATTTGCTAGATTTATTTATGTGGTATGATTTTAGTTTTTGATATTTTGATGCTACAAAATACAATCAGTTTGTAAATTGAATGTGCCACATCATTGTTTTTGAAATCTAGAAATACACTATTATTTATTGACTGTGTCCACCCCCCAAAATAAACTAATTATGAAGCAAATGATGTTTTATATCCCTACTTCTATAATATATGTGACTTCATTTCTCTATTATTCCCCTATTGCATTGATTAGGGCATCTGAAATACTGCTGAATTGCAGTAATAGTGAGCACAGATTTTGTTGTCTCCTTATTGAATTAATGGAACAACACATTCAATATTTTACTATTTACCATATTTATTGTTTTTGTTTTTTGCTTTTTACTGTGTGTAAATAGATTTAACCAGGTTAGTGAAGTTCTCTTCTAATCCTGGTGTGTAATTGTGTAAAACGATAATTGGATAATGGGTTTAATTAAATGTTTGCTTTACCTCTCTTCATGATCATATGACTTATATATCACACTCTGATATATCGATTCATTGATTTTACCTGTGAAACAAACTTGGAATTCCTGAAATTAACCCATCTTCATTGTTACATACCTTCATTTTATTGTATTACTAAATAGAGTTTGCTTATGTTGGTTTAAGATTTCTAAATTTACATACCTAAGAAAGAGTTGCCTTTAATATTTCTTTATTTCGATGTCTTTGTAAGATTGTAGTATCAAGAGTCGCTGGCCTCCCATAGTGTATAAACTTGTTAAATCACTATATTATACATCTGAAACTAATGTAACATTGTGTGTCAACTATATCAAAAAAAAGAGGGAGGAGAAATACTAGCTGGTCTCATAAAGTGAGTTGAAAATATTTTATCCTTTTTTAATATCTAAAAATATAGTTTTATTGTAATTTCTTTCTTGAATTTGTTAAAACTCATTGGTTAAAACCATAATCTCAGTGAATTTGTTTCTGAAATTTTAAATTATAGATTCAAACTGACAGAAAACAATTGCAATTTTTTATTTTTGTTGTAATTTTGTTTATGATGCTTTGTGTTTTAGAATTCTTCCATCTCACATATGTATTTATTATTTTATAATTATTAATCCTTTCTTCTCTTTTTAATGTCTATAATATTTACTTTTATTTAGAGTAATTTTAGAACTGTGTCTCTGTCTCATGCACATGGGGTCCAACACAATAATCATTCTCAACATTTATCACTCTATTTTATTTGTTTGTTTGTTTTAATATCTTTGGTACTTGGGCTTCATAGAATAATGCTAACCACCTGAATCGAAATGTCTCCATTCAAGTTCCAAAAATCACAGAGATCAAAAGGAGGTACACAAATTCACGTATCATCACTTACATCTTAAAAATAGATGCAGCATATTAAAAGTGTATATAAATGACCCATATCAAAGGCAATAAACAGAAAAACCCAGTAGATCAAGAGCCCAGGTGATAGGAAGAGTAGGATAGAAAATCCAAAGTATACGCAGAATGTAAGAGATGTGTTCAGGAAGCACGATGGGAGAGCATAGATGAGATCTCTCCAGAAAGAATAAAATTACAAACAGAGTTGATAATATGAGGCCAAGGTTGACATCTGAAAGATCAACATTTGGCTACTGGGTCATTGGGAGGAAGGTATCTAGAAAACTGTATAATCCCAGGGGTTGCCTCAGAAAGGTGCCTTTAAATTTTTTTTTATGTTTATTTATTTTTGAGAGGGAGAGAGAGAAGCTGGGGAGGGGGAGAGAGAGAGAGGAGACACAGAATCTAAAGCAGACTCTAGGCTCTGAGCTGTCAGCACAGAGACCAATGTAGGGCTCGAAATCATGAACCCCAAGATCATGACCTGAGCTGAAGTCGGATGCTTAACCAACTGAGCCACCCAGGTGCCTCCAGAGAGATGCCTTTTTAAAGATGAACGTGTCAACTTGGAAAAAGGAAGTGCCCCTACAGATTTGGCGGAGAGGAGAAAAAAAAGTCAAGGAAAGTCAAAGGACTTGCAGAAACAAAGAAAATTAAGAAATCAGAACACACACAAAAGAATACCTCCCACACTGTAAAGAAACCTAGTTTGCCATTCCAAAGCTCAAATATTTTCTATATGTAACTGTTATTTTTACTTCAGGAACAAATATAAGAAGTGAACAGAAAAAAAAAGGACATATCCATTCAGAAAAGGATGCTGACTTGCTATTTACTAGGTTATCTCCACCATTCATTCAACATAGTTGATACGTTATGGAGACTGAGAAAATATTTATTCATTAAAGACAGATTGATTAAAAATTTTGATAACAGATTACTTAAACAAAACATTTAACACAAAATACCTAGAATGAAGTCAAGAGATATCTTTAGGATTCACTAAACAAATAGATTCTTTAAAGCCATTGAAAGATCAGAACTAAGGAAAAGACAGATGATTCAGGACACATATATGGTTGTAAACTTTATTTTTTATAATGATCAATTTAAGCAGTTTTCTTAATCATTACATTAAAATGATCAATATATAATGAAAAGTTAATAATTAATTTTCTCATATACCCTTATAGGATAAGAAATGAGAAACCATATTAAGAAAGCAGTAGATGAATCAAATTATGAATTATTTGAGACTTCTCAAAACCATCCACCAGACCAGTGTGGAATTTTTATAGTGCTTAAATAGGCTCTGTCATTTTTGTTAGGTCAAATTTATAATTTAAATTATGTAAAATCAATATTGATTTTGAAAACTTTGCATTAGTTAATGCTTCTTCTTGTCTTTACATATAATTTACCCATAAACTGTATAAACATGTAACAAATATGTTTACTCAAAAATAAAATCATATTCAAACTTAAGATTTAATTCTCTTGGAAAAATATTTATCTTAGTACAGGTAAAATTCAGGATACATTGTCTAATACATTTTTCAAGGAACCAAGGGACTTCATTTTAACACACCTAAGCACCACTCGCCACTTACTGAATGGAAATAACTTTTATAGTAATATGTTCTAAATTATATATTTCAAAATAACATGTTACATATAACAAGCTATGGAAAGAGAAATAAAGGCGGATGAGTCATTAGAGGACAAAGGAAGAAATTCCACACCTATTATGCAAAAAAAGCATTACCGGTAATTTTACTATACACTTACGCAAGTATCAAGTCACAAGCCCAAAAGCACAAAGATTATATGAGTTAAAACGAATCTGAAAAATGACGAAAGTGGAAAGATAAAGATAGAAAAATATATACCAGTTTTTACTGGATAACTGCCAACCACAACTTTCAGCAGCAGAGAACACTAAATGTTGACTCCAAGGTGTGTGTGGCTGGATAGTGGCAAGTTTGCTAATGTGGTCTTCAGTCTGGGCCCTGGAATGAATACGAGTAGCTTATCCTGGGGAGCTTTCCTTGCAGTGGTAACACAAACACAAGAGCACATGGGTTCCTGCTCCTTTGTTAACAATGTAAACAATTTCGACAACAAAAAAATGGTTTCAAATAAATTTTAAACTTCTGCTGTAAAGAATTTTGTTAATCAAGAATATGTGTTGAATTGCATCTAATTATTTTTCTGCACGATTAAGTTTGTTAAATAATTTTTCTGTTGATTTATTTTCTACTATTTCATCACTTTCCAGACATGTATAATATAATAATAATTTTTGTATATTGTGGTTTTCATTTGTTAGTTTTTTTTATTTTTTAATTTACATCCAACTTAGTTAGCATATAGTGCTATAATGATTTCAGGAGTAGATTCCAGTGATTTCATGTGTTATGTATAACACCCAGTGCTCATCCCGAAAAGTGTTGTCCCTATGCCTCTTATCCATTTAGCCCATCCCTCCACCTACAACCCCTCCAGCAACCCTCAGTTTGTTCTCTGTATTTAAGAGTCTCTTATGTGTTGTCCCTCTCCTTGTTTTTATATTATTTTTGCCTCCTTCTCTTATATTAATATGTTTTTTAATCTTAATTTCCTCATATGAGTGAAGTCATATGATTATTTGTCTTTCTCTGATTGGCTAATTGTGCTTAATATAACACCTTCTAGTTCCATCCACATAGTTAAAAATGGCAAGATTTCATTATTTTTGATTGCTGAGTAATACTCCATTGTACATGTATACCGCATCTTCTTTATCCATTTGTCCATCGGTAGACATTTAGGCTCTTTCCTTATTTGGCTATTGTTGATAGTGCTGCTATAAACTTTGGGGTGCATGTGTCCTTTTGAAACAGCACACCTGTATCCCTTGGATAAAACCTAGCAGTTCCATTTGCTAACATTTTAATAATTTTTGTGTCTTATTCACAAAAGTTATTCAATCTTCATATAATGCAATGGAAGTATTTGAGTAACATAGCTCTCAAATCTAGCAAAATGATGTATCAAATTTATTGATCTAAGGACATTTTTTGATACCAAACTTTGGAATCAAAATATAGTATGCTTATATAAATTATACTAGTATTAAAAATTAAAGAACAGTTATTTTATCTGTAAACATGTCTCACACTTAAAAGCATAAAATGGGACAAACGCACATTTATAAAGCAGCAAAAGCTACAAACAGGACCTCTTTTCCATGTGCTCTTAACCCTGGTCGCTGAAATGTCAGCCTAGCTTTGGATACTGCTTGTCAACATTTCCAGCTCTTGCTTTCATCGTGATGTCATTAGAATCCACTAATAAAATATGTATGTTGATTAATAACTCACTTCCACAACAGAATTGCAATTTGTTTTCTTCTCTCCTCTTGATTTTCTAGTTTTTCACTTAGGATTCAGGATTTGTGTGTGTGTGTGTGTGTGTGTGTTTATTCATATTATGTATGTTCTTACATAATATGTATGTACATGTATATACATATATCCATAAAATTCCAGTAAAGCATTCCCACATGGACATCTCAGTAAAGGATGTTCTATAGGTCCAAACAGCACTAGTCACAGTTTCCCAGGATAGGACAGAGCGATTAACTGCAAAGGGTCAAAAGTAAACTTTTTGGTAATTAAAAATGTTCGATATCTTGATAGGGGTTGTCATTACAAGGGTGTAGACTTTTGTCAAACCTCATTAAACTATAAATAAAACAAGTATAATTTATTGTTTACAAGTTATATTTGAATAATATTGATTAAATGAAATTTATTCTTCTGGAGTTTACTAGCTAGTAATTAAGCAGAATTTCTAGTTAATGTAGTGGCAATATTTTAACGTTTATTTATTTTCGAGAGAGAAAGAGTGTGTGCACATGCACACAGAAGACGGCCAAGGAGAGAGGGAACCAGGGCAATCCAAAATGGTCATGGGCTAACAGCAGAGAGCCCAATGCAGGGTTCAAACTCACAAACCTTGAGGTCATGACTTGAGTTGCAGTGGGATGCTCAACCTACTGAGTCACCCAGGTACCCTAGTGGCAATGTTTTTTGAGGAGTGCAGCATGTGATGAAAGGCATTTAAGAAGCTTATTGATTAAAAAATGGGTCTTTTCACACTATCTATTAGTTTAAGACATCTCTTGGTAACATTAATTAATAAATTTTATTTGGCCACATTTATACTCAGGAAATGATAACAATTGAATTCGACAAAATTAACTTGAGTAGTGTGTTATGAAACTCTGTTGGAAATACCAATTCATGTTCAGAAGGTAGATTGTCTTCCACACATTATATTAGCAAAATAAATAAAAATAATAAAAATAAATTTTAAAAAAGCTAACTTGGTCATACTGACTAAAACAGAAGTATTCTACAGAAAATACAAATACTTCCTAAATTATAATCTCATCTCTCTTTTTGGCCTTAGGCAGAAATTAATTTTCACAACTAGTTACCATCCACAAGATTAAATATTGGTCTTCTATGTTTATTTATCATTGGAAACAATCCAGTGGTTTTAGAATATGTATTCACATTTATATATGATTAAAATAGGTAGACTGTATAAATGCTATTATCCTTGTAATTTTAAGTGAACATTAATACTTCTTAGTATAACTGATGCTCCAGAGACTGGTCAATGAGTCTCCATACAAAATACCAGGAAAGAAGGAAAGTGGGCTAAGCTAAACGACTTAGGCTTCTTGTGTGGGTAAACAAGATTTCTCAAATAAACAAAAAACAAAACAAAAAAGAAAACCCTGAAAATCCCACACACAAAACAAATTTTTCATCTTTAGGCTACTCTTTTAAATCAGAGGCCCACAAACTGTTTTCTGTAAGAGAAAGAGTAAATATTTCAGGATTTATGAGCTATACTGTCTCTATCACATTATACTAACTTGGCCGTTGTAGTGTAAAAGCAGTATAAAAATAGTAATATTAATTTATTTTCAGACTTTCCTTCCAGCACTCATTTTCCATCACCATTTCGTGCTTGTTTCACTCATATTGCTTTTCTTTTTAAATAGGAGAGGTAGTAATAAATTAATGGATGTAGTTGCATTCTCGTAAGTACTTCGTAACAAACACAAGAGGCTGTGGGGAACTGGCCAACAAGCTCTTATTATTACTATTACCATTTATTATTTATTGTTTATTATATGTCATAAGTACCCGAGCTGATATGTCAATGATGTTGTTATTGCAAAATCTTTTTTCTGTCCCCTATTAGTAAAATAAGTCAGGAATAAGTTTAGAATTGGTTGATTATGTTTTATGAAAACTGGTGGAGTGTTCTACATTATAACACTAAATGAGCAGTGTTGAGATCTCTGAGGTGGACCTCAAAATACTGTAATAGACATAGCTTAGTATGAGAGCCAAACAGTTCTATTAAAAAAATAAACCTCAAAGGGGCACGTGGGTAGCTCAGTCAGTCAAGTCTCTGACTTCAGCTCCGGTCATAATCATTCAGGTCATGATCTCATGGTGTGTGAGTATGAGCCCCACATCGGGCTCCCTGCTGTCAGCGCAGAGCTCGCTTCGAATCCTCTGTTCTCCTCTCTCTCTGTCCCTTCCCCACTCATGCTCTCCCTCTCGAAAATAAATTTTAAAAATAATAAATAAATAAATCTCAATTAATAAACATATTTGTCCACCCCATTAAGTAGTGCTTGATGTAATGGTGGCCCGTGCCTTAGGTTTACACTGTTACATAAGTTGACAGAGTTAGCTTCAAGAGAAAGAAGCTCTGAGCCTAGTTATTCTTCCTAAGTTTGGCTGCCTGATCACTTATCTCATCTCCTTGGATCAGAGTGACTATAAAGAAAGGAAGAAGCTTATCCACTAACAAACAGATCATGTCTCTTAGAGAATTTACCTTTAGTTTACACACATTAACATCAAAGACTATACAGTTTGATCCTTACATGTTTTAGTCATTTTCCCAAGAATCATTAATCTTTGGTAGATTCTGAGTACTTTTTTTCAAGTATGGTAATCATAGTCAATAGGGACTTTTTAAATATTTTAGTGATAATGCTACTGATTGTCATGAACTCATTTGAGTTTTAAGCAGACTAGTATTTATTTCCCTAAAATATTCTACTCTAACGTAGAGTTAGTTGAGTTCTATTGATTTGTGAGGTTCTGGAGGGCTGCCAAAACTTTGTTTTATTTGGTTTTTCTTATTGTTAATTGTGTTAAATAATATTTCCCTTTTACACATTGAAAAATTTAATGATAAAGTATGTATATTACAACTGTCAGAAATAATGAATGAAATTTCCTAATTTTAGGTGTAGATTAGAAATACAATTTACCGACATTAAATATCTAACTTGATACACTTAATGTGTATATATGTTTTATATAAAAAGATGTCATTGCTTTTATTACTTTTTTCTCCAGTTTAAGAAAGGAAACAAATAAAATTGAAGTAAATGCATACAATAATACGATAGAGTAAGTCCCAGAAGGTAAAGAGCTTAGAAGTAAATTAAAGTTTCTGTTTGAACACACATAGATGGCTATATATTTTTGCCTAGATAAATTAGTACTAGGTGATAGTTGGATGAAAAAAGTTACAATGGAATACAAAAGTGTTATAAATAGGGTGCTTTGAAAATAAAGGGGTATTTTATGAATCACTCTGTTTATATAAAAAGACTGATTTCAAAATTTAGATAACATTTTTCACAAAATATGCTTCTGACATAATTTTGTCTCTGGTCAACACTAGTTTCCCTCTCACTCCCATGAACACACATATTCAGTAGACAACATTTAAAATATAGTTGGAAAGGTAGGTAGATAAGTAGTACTTATATTAATAAAGTCTGAGAAACATAACTGAATTAATGTAAGTATAAATGTTTCTTGTACTTTTGAACCTTTTATCATTTTCTATTTTGAGTAATAATTTAAGCATATAGAGAATAATAACATGCTCTGTGTTGTTAATCTACACAATAGATCATTAGAAATCTTCATTAGATCATTAAAAAATCTTCAGAGACTGCCAAACCCCATGACAAATTCTCCCTTCCCCCAATTCATTGATGTGATGAATTCAGAGTTCCCCTGTATGTTTATATACTTTTACTTATACACAAACATAATCTGGTTTTGCTACCATAGCCATTCTAAATTGTACGTCTTTCTCTCCATAGTACTTTTCATAGACTTAAGTTAACAGATGTAGTGCTAGTTGCACAGTGTGAACATACTGAGATTTTGAGACTCATTACAACATTAAAATTACCTTAACAAATTTCTAGTTTAGGAACTAAAATTTTGTTTGAAATCTTATAAGTGAAATGCTTCATAATATTTATTCTTCATAATATCCTTGGATTTTATTTCCTCACTATATTGTAGTGCTAATTTAAAATCCAAACCAGTATGATATAATAATCCTCATTTTTCATGTCTTCAATAGCATTGTTACTGTAAGTCATTTTAATTTTAGCTTTAATAGTAATGCTATTAAAATGGTTTCTTTTGATTCATTGAGGTAGATGTTTTTTCATTTGTTCATTAACTATTTAGATATACTCTTTCATGAGGTGCCAATTCAAATCTCCCATCTAATAGTCTTCACTATTTCTTATTTATGTGTAGCTTGGCTTTATATGTCTGTAATGAATCCTTTACAGTTAAATATATATTTGTATTGAATAAGTTTAAAAATCTAAGCAAAATTTATATTTTATGTAAGAAAATTCCTTACTTCATCTTGTTACCATCTTAGAAAACATAACATAAATATTATATAAAAATTAAGTTCTAATTATTGATGTTGCTGACCGTCATCTCACTCTGTTTATTCATTCCTCCCTTCCTCCACCACCTCCACTCTTGGCAACCAAAGATATTTTGCAACATCCATAGTTTTGCTTTTTCAGAATGTCATATAGTTGGAGAAGTCCAGTAAAGGGATTCCCATTATACCTTGTCCCCATGCGTGCATATCATTCCACATTATCAACATTTCACATCAGAGTTGTACATTTGTTATTACTGGTGAATCAACACTGACACATTATTATCACCCCAAATCCATAACTGACTCTAGGGTTTACTCTTGGTGTTGTACATTCTATAGATTTGAGCAAATATATGATATATATCCACCATTATGATATTATACACACTAGTTTTACTACCCTAAAAATCTTCTGTGCATCACTCACTTATCCCTCTCAGCCACCCTCAACCATGGCAAAAACTTATCTTTTGACTATCTCCATAGTTTTGCCTTCAAAATATCACATCGTTGGAATCATACAGTATGTCATGTTTTCAGATTGGCTTCTTTCACTTAATAATATGCATTTAAGATTCCTCCATGTCTTTCCGTAGCTTGTTAGTGCATTTATTTTAAGTTTAGAATAATATTCCATTATCTAGATTATTATATAGATGAACTACAGTGTATGTATCTATTTACCTAAAAGACAACTCGGTTGCCTCCCAGTTTTGGCAATTATGAACAAAGCTGCTGTAAACACTTATGTATAGGTAGGTGAATGTACAAATAAACTGTCGTACTAATTACTAAGTAAAAGAAGCCAAACCCATAGAATGTACGAGACCAGCGTAAACTCTAAGGTTAAGCTATGGGTTTTGCATGGTTATGATGGATCAGTCTAGATTCATCAGTGATGACAAATGTACCACTGTGATGGGAGATATTGATAATGGGGAAAGATATGCATATGGGGGAGCAAGAGATAATGGGATATCTCTTTACCTTTCACTCAATTTTGCTGTGAACCTAAAACTGCTCTAAAAAAATTAAGTCTAACAAAATTATTTTAGAAAGCACTTGAATAGATGTTTGTCAAAAGAAATTATTCCACTAGCCCAAAGGACATGGAAAGTACTCAATACCATCAGTCATTATGGAAATATGAATCATAACCACAACAAAAGTTTAACATGTAACTGTTTCTTTTATGGTGTTGAAATGTTCTCAAATTAGATAATTCTGATATTTGCACACCTCTGTGAATATACTGGAACCACTGTTCTACACTACTTTTATACAGTCTAAATGAGTAAAATTTATAGTGTATAAGTAATAACTTAAAGCTGTTATAAGAAAAATATCAAGTTGTTATGCACATCTTTACATGTCTTTTTATGCATGGGTGTATTTATTGCTTCTGGCATATGGTTTTTGGTGAAATTTCTTGGCTTGCTCTGGACCACATCACTGCCCAATTTTACTACCCTGTGCACTGAAAGAAAAACATAATTTGTTTTGGGTCACATGTGAGAGGTAGAGAACATTATACTGTATCAACTTAGGCCTCATCATAGCTCTAACATTAAAAAGATCAAAGAAAACACACTTAGTAAAGAAAACACACAGAAACAAAAGATAAATTAAGTGGTTATTGCTAAAAATGCAGTCAAATTGTTAATGAATAAATAAAAGGCTTAAAGAAGAATAGTGACTAAAGTAATGGGAAATGAACAAGAAATAATTTTCAAATATACTTATGATAATGTGTTCACACTGCATGCATCTCAAAACTATTTTTCCCTAACATTATCTCTTCCTGGTAAAATACTTAAGGAGGGCTTCTTTCATTTAACTCTCTTTTGTTTCTGCTTCTTGATGCAAATATTAAAAGAAAAACAACTAATGCATATGTATTCTTTAGATATCTACATACCAAACACATTTAACTTTTGACTTCCTTCCCTTAGAAATAACTAAATGATTAATTGATAATGCAGCCCAAAATATAAGAATAATAGCAACACGTATCTAATGTTTACTATGCACTATGCATAATTTTGAACACTTTACATAATTAGCTGATTTAAGTCTTGGGTGATACAACTAGCAGATGCTGAATTTGTGACAGGACAATACAAAATACCTGGCCCATATTATATGAATATAGAAATCTTGATTTGTGAATCCATACTCTTTATTTGTAAGCTTCTTCTGAATATATAAAACATTAGTATATAATTTAATGCAAATTTACCTATGTGCCTGAAACAAAGCAGAACATAGGGTTAGAATTGAGGTCTCCATTAACACAATTAATTGGCTATCTTTCAAATCCATTTCAATGCATCAAATATATGCTGTTTTCTAACTATTAAATTGGCCAAAAAATCATATAGTTATATGAGTAAGCACTTCATTCATATATACATGCTCTGAAGTTGCCTTTTGCTTCTCTGAGTTGAATATTACTTTAATGTTCTGTATCAATCAATGCAAAGAAAGTTGCATACTATGATATATCAGTATCAGTATGCAAGAAAGTCTCATACTATGATATACCATCCATTTTTAGTTCATATGAGACATGGGGCATTTAACTAAGATGGGAAATAATCATCTGGGGTTTATCAGAAAACCATCGGGAGCTACTTGAGAGTATTTAAATGTAAAAAAAAAAAAATCCCCTTTGGGGGTGCTTTTTTTCTAATTGTAGGGATGAATTTTAAAAATTTTCAAACTCTCAAACTAAATATTGATAAGACCCTTATTTTAAAAAGATAAAGTACTCAAACATAAAAAGAAAGTAGAGTTGAATTTCTCTGCCAAGAACTAAATCATAACAAAAAGTGGGAGGGAGGGAGGAGGCAGGAAGGGAATTGAGTTATATAAGAGGAATATTTTATATGTCACTAAAATTACGCTAGTATAAATCTAAAGTTAATCTAGTTGGTTAAGATGTATATGTTAAATCCTATAGCAATCACCAAATAAACAACTCTTAAGAAATACGGAGGAAAAGACAAAAACATTAATTAAAATGCTACATTAGAAAATATTCACCTAATTCCAAGGAAAACAGTAAGGAAATAATATAGAATCAAAAATAATACATGAGAATTATGAAAACAAAAAGAAGTAAAATAGAAAACATCAATCTTACAATATCAATAACAAAATCAAATGATAGTGGATTAAATAATCCAATGAAAAGTAAGAGACTGTCAGACTTGATTAAAAAAAAAAAAACCTTACGATCCAGCTCTGTGCTGTCTACAGAAGTCACACTTTAGATTTTAAGATACAAGGTGAAAAATAAAAAAAAAAATGGAAAAACGGATACAAATAATATATCATGCAAGTAGTAACCACAAAAACGCTATAAGGGCTGTACTAATATTACATAGAATAAACATAAAACAAAAAGTTGCTAGTGTTGAAGAGAGACATTTCAGAATGATTGGTCAATCCATCAACAAGATATAATTATAAACATATATGGACCTATTAGTATAACACCAAAGCACATGAATCAACAAGTAACAAAAATGAAGGGAGACAATTTGATAACAGTTAGAGACCTCAATACCCCACTTTTATTAATGGTTAAAAAAATAGAATATTAACAATAAAAGATCTGAGCAATAAACATAACAGGGAACACTTCACATATATACACATACATAAACATTCTTCTCAAGTCCACATGAAATATTTCCCAGGATAGACCATATACTAGGCCATTAAAATAAAAGCCTAATAAATTTAAAAGGGCAGAAATATTACAAAGTATGTTCTTTGATCCCAAGGAATGAAATTAGAAATAAACAGGCAAAAGAATTTGATAAACTCACACACATGCAGGAAGGAAACAATACACTTGTAAACAGCATGTGGGTGAAAAAATAAATCAAAAGGGAAAATTTTTAAATGTCTGAAAATTAATAAAAATAGACTTATAATATACCTAATCTTATGGGATGGATGGAGCTAAGGTAGTACTTAGAGAAAGATCTTTAGAGCTTTAAATACCTATATAATAAAAAAGAAGGAAGACTGAAATGAATAACCTAAGTCTTTGCAATTGTACAATGGAAAAAGAATAGCATACTAAAAAGTAAGAATAAAGACAGAAATTATTAAGATTAAAATAGAAATTGAAAAAATAGAGAACTAAAAACAGAAGAGAAAAATTGATTAAAGAAAACACTGATTCTACAAAGAGAGAAAGAGTTTGGGGTGGGGGTGGGAGAGAGAGAGAGAGAAGGAGAGAGAGAGAGAAGATCTAAATTACTAGAATCTGAAAGAGGTGGCTTACTACTGGCTTTATGGAAATATGAATTATAAGAAAATAACGTGAGCAGCTGTATTCCAAAAAATTAGATAACATTAGGAAAATTTAATGAACTAGAAAACAGAGAATAAAGGTATTAAATTGAAGAAAAAGGCTGTGTCACTGAAGAATCTAATACAGTAGTAAGTCTTTTGATAAACTGATTTTAAAAAGACACAGATTAAACATCATTAGTAATAAAAAGTACATATGAAATAAAAGGTTTTAAAAGCTTAAAAAGGAAAAAAAAAACAACTTTATCCCAATGAATTAAATGGATTTGAAATGGATACTTTTCTATAAAATATAAATTAACAGTATTAGCCAAATAAAATAAGAAAATGCATTGATAGCAAGCTATTGGAATAGGTTGAGTCCTTTGAAATAGTAATCCATATTTGTGCCTAAAAAGAGGGAAAGTAATTCAAAGTATGTTCAAAGGTGATAAAACACTTAGAAGCTTTTAAATATTGGCTGTAGAAGATTAAGTGTAACGGCAAAGAGCCTAATAGTGGGGATGATCACCACTTTACATACTTTTATGCAGAACTTGAGTAAATTAAAAATATGTACCCATCTTTGTAAAATAATAATCATAATGTACTATTGCACAAAGTAGCAAAGTCTGCTAATAAGGTAGTGGATGGTTGAGAGAGGGATCTGAGAATTAGAAAGGAATTATATAACCACATACACATTTGTACTTCTTAGCATTGGAAATGTATAATAAATTGTTCAAAGGGTAAATAAGTAAACCAAATATTTAAATGGCTTTCAACCCAAATTTGTAAGTTTGAATCATCTCAGAGATTCTAAAATAATTTAAACTTTTAAATGGAGTCTTTGAAAAAGAAGCATTCAGTAGTCATATGAAAAATGTTTCATAACATTAAGGTAGTGCGTTTATCTTTTGTCTTATTTTCTATCATTGAACCACGGAGCAACCGGATGTCCTTATTGATGATTTATGGTAACTAACCGTGGGAGCTTCAATTGAGAGAGAACTTGTTGACATTTAAAGATAGTAAATAACCACACAGATCACAAACAAGAATGTTACCTTAACCCTCTTACACTGATCTGGATTTAAAGAGGAGTTACCGCAAACTCCAACCTACTTTCAATTACGATTGACAGGAATGACTTTTTTCTTGAGGGCTGTAGGGAAGCCTGTATTCAACAGTTGGAGTAATAACCCAAAACCTAAATGACAGATAAAAAGGCTCTGGATAGCCTGTAAAATGAAACATAAAAGTCCTTTAGCCTGAAGTTGAAACATGTTCCTTGGGGTTAAATAACCTCCAAATTTGAACTCCCATCTGAGGGAAAATCAGAATATTTACTAAGGGAGGGGCGCCTGGGTGGCTCAGTCGGTTGAGCAGCCAACTTCAGCTCAGGTCATGATCTTGAGGTCTGTGAGTTTGAGCCCTGTGTCGGGCTCTGTGTTGATGGCTCAGAGCCTGGAGCCTGCTTCAGATTCTGTCTCCCACTCTCTCTGCCCTTCCCCTGCTCACGCTCTGTCTAAAAATAATAAACGTTAAAAAAAAATAATATTTACTAAGGGAGAAAAACTTGAGGACATGATAAATATTTCAAAATACTAAATCCAGTATTATCAAAACAAAGGTTATCAAAAACAAAGGTTAAAGGGATCCATTATGTTCGTGGGAGTGTAAATATGACAGACTTTTTAAAGAGTCACTGGGTGATGGGCAGTACAACAGAATATGCACATGTCTGTGACCCGTTAACTATATATAGAAATATATTCCAGAGCATCTCTTGCGTATTTGTTAGTTTGGACATTTATTATAAGTTATTTACAAAATAATAATATCCAACAACCAGGGAAGAGGATAGATCAATTATGATTTATTTAAATTATTTTATATTTTATAGATTTTAATTGAATGATCTGAATCTACACAAGTTAAAATAGTCGAATCACGAGAAAAATATGATGTTAGGAGGAAATAAAAACGGAAATCACGGAGAGATGTATGATGGGAATTATACAAAGTTTTAGAAATACGCAAAACAATCACATATTATTTTAGGGGGTGGAATGTACATAGCTGGAGTGTACACATCCAGTTCTGCAAAGTGGATCCCTTTGAAGAAATGGGATGGAGGTTGGGAAAGAGGGTTTAGCTTACATGTGATTACTTTAAAAATTACCTGAGGTAAAGCTGGGATATGAACATGGCTTTTATATAAGTTTAACATTTGTTAAATTTAGGCATGTTGTGCACTTCTCTCTAGTTTAAATATGTCATCATTTGTTATCTTAAATTAAAAATGTACCAGGTAAATGTCAACCAAAAGAATATGGGTGTTATTTAATTAAAAATACGCTTTAAGAATTAACGTAAAAAGTTACAAACCATATTGATGAAAATTAAAATTCACAAATTAGAAACAGAAGCCATTAAAGATTTATTCACGTAACAAATTTCAAATACGGGGCATTAACCGGGTCATGAAACAGATCACAATGAGATTCAACATATTACCATTTCGCGGTGTATGTTCTCTGCTGATGGAATCAGTGTGGAATTCAAAACTAGACTATGACGCAGAAAATTCAAGTATTTGTAAATGAACCAACACAATTCCAAGAAAGAGATGATCAAAGAAGAAATTTTAAAACTATATTTTAAATTGGATGAAAATGAAAACACACATCATAATGGAGTGTACCTAAAGTAGTACATAGAGACAGATATGTAACTTTAAATACCTAACTTTGAATGAAGGGAAGAAATCAAATATTAAAATTGCACTTTAAAAAGCTAGATATTAAAGGGTGCCTTAAGCATCTGACTCCATTCTTGATTTTGCCTCTGGTCATGATTTCATGATCTGCACTGGGCATGGAGCCGGCTTAAGGTTCTATCTCTTCCTCTGACCCTCTCTGACTCATGGGCTCTTACCTGCATGCAGTTGCTTGCTCTCTGTCTCTCAAAAATAAATAAATAGATGATAGATAGATAGATGATAGATAGATAGATAGGTAGATAGATAGATAAAATGCTAGAAATTAGAATCATACTAAACCCAAATAAATACAAGGAAGACTTAGAGATGACTATTAATAAGGCAGAAAACGTACAATTGAGAAAAATCAATGAAAGCAAAAGCTGATTCTTTGAAGAACAAAAAAGAGAAAAAAAAAACCAGAAATCTGTCAATTACTATGAGTATAAAAAGAAGAATCACTACATTATGTGAGATTTAATGCATTAAATTATATTTTGTTGAATACGATATGCAAAAGTGCCACACCCAGATAACATCACTTAGCAAAATTAAGGGTTTCATGGATATTTGCTTATGGAATTTACAAGCTTCATTTTCATAGTGTTAATACTCTTGTGTTTTAAATATATTAAACTATGCAGATTACAGTCATTGGATATTCATGTAATATAGGTAGGTATATCAACATTTTACTCAGATTGTTAATTCTTTCTATAGCTTACATTATGTATAACCATTTGCTTACATTCTTGATGAAAATTTTCTTTGACAGGAAATTCTGTATAACTATAGCATTGCATCCCATTTAAAAAAAGAGCCAACCAAACAAAATTGTTAACAAATGTCACTTATAATGAAAAAAAAGAAGAAAAAAAAAAAAGCCTCTAATAGATAATGATTTGGATCCCGGTTCTGACATATTATGGAAAAAAACACAGACTCAGTCCAATTCTTTTCATGACATACTTCCATTATTAAAAAATAAAATAAAATATTCTCCTCCAAGCCTATACATACCTTGAAACAACTTTTTTTTTCCCTCCAAATATATGCTTTAAAACATGTCAGAAAGAACTTTTCTGCAATTTAGCCTCATTTATCTCTAAACTTTCAAGTAGGAGAAAGTTATAATAACATTTAGACAGAGTGGAAAATATTCTCTTTCAGTAGCTGAAAACTGTGTCAAGAATGAAAATAAACAAATGGATTTATCTATCCATTTAGATAATTCTAAATTCAGATATTCACCAGATATTCACCAAAGCTTGGGTAATGTAGATAAGTTAGTAAAAAAAAAAAGAAAAAGAAAGGACAAAATCCTTGCATTTCACATAAATATTCTTTGTAACTGTGCTCCATGAATTAACATATGTATGAAGTCATGTGAGCTTCCAACTTTTCCTTCTCTCTTTTCTGGGTACCCTCAATTTAGAAAACATCCTTGTATCATTTTATAGAGAGAAGACTTAACACAACATTTCAGCATTTAAGCTACTAATTCAGCTGTAGTTTGCCAATCTATAGTACTATAAAACCAGCATCTCTTTCTTTTGGACTCTAATTTAGCATTAATATAATCTAATATAAAATAGATTTTATGACTATGTCATAATTTGACATAGTGTACCCATGATATAAATTAAAATAACAGGACCTATTTTTAATAGGGGTGGATATTCAAGTGAACATGCTTTCAAGTACAATTGTCTTATAAAACTACATGCACATTTGTCTATGACCATCTATACATGCCTATCTTATTAGTTGTGACTCAATGAGATTTTTTTTTAGAATTTGGTTTATGTCACAAATTATCCTTTTTAGTATTGTCTTGCATATCGATTTAATAAAAGTGAATTACAATATCCTTCTATGTGGTTCTTTTTTTTTTCTTTTCTTTTTCTTCCTCTTCCTCTTCCCCTTCTTCTTCTCCTTCATCTCCTCCTTCTTCATCTCTTCCTCCTCGTCCTTCTCCTTCTTCATCTCTTCCTCCTCCTTCTTCCCCTTCTTCTCGCTCTTCCTCTTCCTCTCCCTCTCCCTCTCCTTATCCTTCTTCTCCTCCTTCTCCTTCTTCTTCTTCTTCTTTTTTTTTTTTTTTTTTTTAGATAGGCACCATACCTGGGGCTTGAACTGCATACAACCCAACATGGGACTTGAATTGACAACCCTGATATCAAGACCCTAAAATCAAAACTTGAACTGAGATCAAGAGTCAGACAACCAACCGGGTTACCCAGGTGCTGCTCCATCTATGTGGTACTTAAAGATCCTTAGCAGAAACTAGTCAAATACAAAATTCTTTAAGGCTTCTAGATAGTTTTCATATAGTTGAAATATAGTTCCTGAACCATTTTTTTCTTCTTCTTTTTTTTTTTTTCAAAGAGAGAGAAAGCAGGGAAGTGGCAGAGAGAGTGGGACAGAGGATCCAAGGTGGGCTCTGTGCTAATGACAGTGAACCTGAGGTGGGGCTTGAACTCCCAAACCATGAGATCATGACCCGAGCCGAAGTCAGATGCCCAACTGACTGAGCCACCCTGGTGCCCCCTGAACCAATTTTAGGGTCATGTAAATCTTCTGGCATACATATATCATTGATTCACTTTTTTCATGGGAATATATTAAAATATTTTTCAAGTATCTAACATTCAAATATGAATCAATCAACAAAACTGCCTTCACTAGTAGCCAGTAATTTTGTCAAAAATTTAAGTATATTTCATTTGGTTTTACTTTGTTTGCCTTTATGAATTTATGTTAATTCTTAGAGATTTCTACTTTTTCTTACTTAATATTCACTAGCCAGTTACTTTATCTTTTAAAATTAATTCCAGAATTCAAAAAGCACTTTCAATTTGTTTGGAGATTTAGTAGTCAATATTTTGAAGATTTTGAATTCTTTTTAAAAGTTTTAAGTTTTCTGATGTCTTTCCTCTTTACAATAGTTCTTTGAAGGTTACCAACAAGACCTTTGCAATCTACTTTGGCACTACGTTAATTATCAACATAAATGCATAATATAATAATATCATATATTTCTGATACTTTACCATAATTGGATGTCATCTCCCAAATAATATTATTTCCCTTTTTTCTAGCTTTAAATAATTTATATTGAAAGAAAATAATTGCAAAATTTTTATACTTTTTAAAGAGTGCTTTACATATATTAGGTATTATATGTGTTGGGGTGTGTGTGGATCTGTGTGAGAAAGAGATAGAGACAGAGACAGAGAGACAGAGACAGAGATTTTCCTGTTTTGCTTTTAAGCTTAACTCTTTCCTTCTCCTTCTTGTTCCCCTTTTGTCCTTCTCCTCCACCTATTTCTCTTCCTTCTCTTCCTTCTTTTTCTCATTCTCTCCCCCTTCCTCTTCTATCTTCTCCTCCTCCTTCTTCCTCTTACCCCCTCCTTCTTTAAAATTTGGCATTCTTCTGTGTTTGTACAGGTGAATTTTTTGCATCAGTTTAGTCTGTGATCTTGACCAGAAGAACCAGTACATGTTATCATTCTTCCTTTATTAGCATTCTCTTTACAAGACCCTTCCTGAGTTATATAGTTCTTCAGTCTTGCTGTAAAGGAGAGTTTCCTGATCTCTAGTCAACTTATGTTTTCTAAAGTTTAAAGCTAGTAGCCTTTTGCCCTTTACTTTGAGAAACTAGGGACTGGAAGCTGCTAATTAATTTCTAATATCTTAAATGATATGAAATGGTTTTAAATGATGTTTTAAATTATGTGTTAATAAATATTACAATATATTGATACTCGTTACAGTAAAAGCAAGTATGGAATGTCAAGGGGAAAGCAAAAAGCAACATTAACTCTGTTCTAGTAAGAATGAGGATAGGTAGTTGAGTGAGGGATAGTGGTTGAATTTATAAAGGAAAGAGGAGATGCATCAAGAGGAGATGCATTGCATGCAAAGACCTGCAGTTAAGAGAAGAAACTAATTCCAAATGACTGAAACATATGAAGTTTCAAGGTGGGGGTGAAGACAGAAGCCTGCATTTTGGTTAGAAATACAGTTCAAACAGTAATTGAGCCGGATAGCTCTGTATAACATGCTGAGGAGTTTTAGAGTTTAGATGAGAAACCGTAGAAAGATCAAAAGGGAACTGACAACACAAAAGTTGTTGTTGTTGTTGCTTTTAAGATTTGTAAGTAAAAGGTTAACAATCATTGTCCGTGGTTTTGTCTACCCTCAATAATGCCTAAACATTTGACTCATGGTTTAATTCTTTTTGCATCGCTAATTTAAGAAATTTATAAGAAAGTAAATTTGTAAGATTAAAAATATTTGAGACTTTAGTCAAAGACTATGTTCTATAGCTAAAGCACATATGCTTGTTTGTCAAGATCACTAATAGGTAGGGAATAACCAACAATGATAAGACGCATTTAAACAAAAAAATAAGAATTAGGCCACTGTTTCTGAACAGGGGCCAAATGCCTAGTTCAGAATGAAAGATGAGGGATCCCCCAAAATGATGGCTTCCCTGAGCTAAAATTGTTTGTGTTTGCCCATACTTGTCGCATTTTAGTACACATGTCCCATATTACAGCGAATGCATTATCAAAGTTCTGTCTGGAACTGAAAGACATGGGAACTCTAGGCTGTTGCTCTGAAAATGATATTGTGGTCTATCTTGTATTATTCTTCAAAGCACAACAAACTCGTTGCTGGAAGAATCCTAGTGTTTCTCAGGAGTTTGTTACTCAAAATCTAAGTGCCCACTGCTGTGGTAGAGTAGAGTTAGCATTGCAAAATCTATTTATCTGATACATTCATGTGATGGAACAGCAGAAATAGAGAGACTTACTTAGAAATCTGAGCACTCTGCTAGTAGTTAGAATAAACAGGTCAAGAGATGTAATGACACAAGACACAATAAAAGTAGTGAGGATGAAGGGGACCAGATAGATTCTAGAAAGGTTTAGAGCACAGATTCAATAAGACTTGAGAATTATTGTCATGGGAAGGATGAAAGAGAAGGAAAAACGTGAAATAATTTCTGAGTTTCTGTCTTAAATCACTGAGCAAGAGACACAGAAAGAAGATAAGTATGAAAGAGGATGATGAATTCTGTCCTATACTTTTGGTGATCTACCAAGAGAGGTGTGTTGCAATTACCTGCAGTTAGCTGTTTCATTTGAAGAGTTTAACTGAATGCAAATCAAGTCTCTTTTATCTTACCAATATTATAGAAGTATATTTAGTGTCGCTTCAGCTCATATTTTATTTTCTACCAGAATCCTTCCCTTGAGTGAATAAAACGTATTATTTAATACTTGTACAAATTTACTGTATTTTCTTGGCTCATTGTCATTGTTCAGTTTTTAATAAGTTGCTGGACACCTTCTTAGGTACCCAGCTCAAGTCTCATTAATCTACAAGACTATGTTACACTTTTATAAATAAACTCCTCGTCTTTCAATTCTTAAGTTGTAGGATAAATAATAATAGTAAAGTTTATTTGAAGATTTTCCTTATGCTATACATGTTAAGATACATTAAGATATACATATATAACTTAGGATGATGACGATGATCATATATATATATATATAAAACACATACACACATATGTACATACAGGCATGTTCTATATATATTCACACATATGCATGTACATATATACATGTGTTATGTATATAGACATATTCTTTTTATATTATTTCTTATGGCACTTAATTCTTCCTGCATTTGAGCCCATGTGTATGTGTTTGTGCGTACACATGTGCATTTATATATCTTAATCTGCACACAAGAGTATAAGACTTCCAAGGGATAGTTCTATATCTGACTTAATAGTCGTATCCCTCACAATCATTTCTCAGTGGCTTTCAATACATATTTTGGTTTAATAAATGACTTAGTGAGGGAATAATGAATCTTCTTTCAGAGGAATATAGTGGAGTAAAAAGAACCTTGTATGTTGTATTCAACAGCTATTTGAACAGGAATTTGTGAAGGCAGTATCACTCAAACAGATAAGGTTTTGGTCCCTTAGAAACTCTATATATTTTATAATAGCTAAAGAATCCTTCTCAGGTAAATGGTTTAACCTAAAGTATTTTATAAATGAATTTAAAGATATTTTCTTAATTTTAGGGATATAACCTGTTTCTAAGTAAATACTGAAACCTTTGCAAGAGGATAAAATTTTGAGGATGTACATATGCATATCCATACTAAAAATATACTTTCTTCTGAAAAATTTGAAACTTAGAAAAAATGTTAATACAAAAAAGTCAGTTTCCCAGTTCTGAACAGGTACTTTTTAAAAAAACAGTTTTTAATGTTTATTTATTTTTGAGAGAGAGAGAGACAGTCAGAGTGCAAGTGGGGGAGGAGCAGAGAGAGAGAGAGACACAGAATCTGAAGCAGGCTCCAGGCTCTGAGCTGTCAGCACAAGCCCAATGCAGGGCCTGAACTCACGAACTGTGAGATCATGACCTGAGCTGAAGTCGACGCTCAACTAACTGAGTCATCCAGGTGGTCCTGAACAAGTACTTTTAAATAGAGTATTTTTCAGAAGACAGATTAGCAAGAGTGATTTTATTGCTTATGTTGCTTTTTGTTTTTTTTGAAATTTAAAAATATATTCTTAATAACACCTCCCCAAGAAAACTCAGTTAAACAGAGGAGGAAAGAGAAAACTAATTATCTTTTGTATAATGCTGTTGTGTAAAGTCAAACCTTTAAACAGAAAACTTCCAATATAAATGATATAAAGTCATGTCTTTATATCCAGTGGAAATTTCTCTAATGATAAAAATGTCCATATATGTGTTGTTCAATATAACAGCAAACCCCAATTGATTACTGAGCACTTGAAATGTAGCTTGTAATAGAGAAAAACTGAATTTTTATAATTTCCTTTTAATTAATTTTAATTAAAATATCCACATGTGGCCAATGGCTATAATACAGGAGAAAAAAGCAAGAGTTAAAAAAATTTCTTCAGTCAAAACTTCCTGCACAAACTACAAGGATGTGGATCCTGATGAGAATACATGACACATAGGTTTTCTGAAAATGAATAATCGCTTTCTGCTTTTTTAAAACAGAAATTGCCACAGGGATCCACAAAAGCCTAATTTTGGAAAGAACAAATGAGTACAGATTTACTACCATGTTAATTAGTGTTTAAGGATGTTAAGAAATAACAAACAAAAAGATAATAAAGATATGAAAAACTATCTGTTGAAACTACTTAGGGAACAAGAAAACAGTTTTCTCTGATGGCCCAATTTGAAACATTTCAATAAGTCTGGCAAACAGAATGGTCCTCTTAAAGACAATATTGTCCAATTAAAATGCGCTATGTGCAAGGTGTTAATATGTATTTTAAAAACAGATAATCTTCATTGTTATGAGTCTAGTTGATGGGAAAATATATAAATCACATTTATCAACTTTCATATTTCCAATTATTTTGTGTGACTTTTTGCATTTCTTTGGAAGAAGCGAAGGGACACTTATAATTATTTTGTCCTGGTTATTTAGGTAATTTGGAAAACTCTTCCAAATTAGTCCAAGTCTTTGAAATATTCCGATTTGGATTAAAAATGAGCATTTCTGTTGAAAGTTTGTATGATGTAATACAATTCGTTTTGGTTATTTATCTTATTAAATTTATTTAGTCTAATTTCCAAGAGACTGTAGAGATACACATTTTCTAGTTCTATGTGAACAATATCAAAATTGTCTTAAAATGCTCATATACAGGCTCACAAAGTAAATAAAATAATCACATAGATTATAATATCATATATGCAGCAAATACTTTGAAAATAAATATGAAAGGGCAAAGTACACATAATAAAGGGACATATAACTAAATTTACTAAAAATCATTAGTTGCGTTAAGCATAAAATCTTGAACCTAAAATTAACTCAGTGCCTTCTACCAGTCTGTAAAAAATCAAAATGAATTATGCAGATCTTGCAGATCTTGCTTTCTAATAAAATGACTCACATAATACGATTAAAAGAAATAAAGTGTGTGTGTGTGTGTGTTTTAATCTGAATTCTAATGATAATTAATTTGGTATGCTATATCTTCAACGATAGATGTATAGATGTATTTAATATGATCATTCATTATCTTGACCCTATACCAAAAATAAATAAACAAACAAAATCAAAACAAAATAAACAAACTTAAGTGCATACTTGTCAGAATATTAACCTAAATTTTTGCTTCTGAAACTACTCAGATCACGAGAAAACTTGATGCCTTTAAAGATAGAAGTACCCCATGACCCAGCAATTGCACTACTAGGTATTTACCCAAAGGATAAAAGATACTGATTCTAAGTGGCACATGCACCCAGATGTTTATAGCAGCATTATCTCCAATAGCTAAATTATGAAAAGATGTCCATCTTGACTGACAAATGGATAATGTATCAAGATGACTGATAAATCCATGAATATTACTCAGCCATCAAAAAGAACAAGATCTTGCCATTTGCAATGATGTAGATAGAATTAGAGTGTATTATGTTAAGTGAAATAAGTCAGTCAGAGAAAGACAAATGCCATATGATTTCACTCGTATGTGGAATTTAAAACAAAAATGGATGAGGGGCCTGGGTGTCTCAGTAGGTGAAGCTTCGAACTCTTGATTTCAGCTCAGGTCATGATCTCACAGTTCATGAGATTGAGCCTGTGTTGGGCTGTGTGCTGATAGCACAGAGCCTGCTTGGGATTGTCTCTCTCTCTTTCTCTCTGTCCCACCCTCCTCAAAATAAATAAATATTTAAAAAAAATCACAAAACATATGAACATAGGTGAAGGAACAAAAAGAAGAGAAGGAGGCAAACCACAAGAGACCATTAACTATAGAGAACAAACTGAAGAGGGTAGACGGGTGATGGGATAAATGGATGATGGGTATTAAGGGGTACACTTGGGATGAGCACTGGGTGTTATACATAAGTGGTGAATCACTAAATTCTATGCCTAAAACTAGTATTACACTAAATGTTACCTTACTAGAATTTAAATAAAAACTTTAATCAAAAAAAAGGAAGAAAACTTCATATCTGAGTATACAATAACTTTATTCTTTTGGGACTTTTAATATAAATAAGAACTGCAAAAAATAAGTACCATAAAGTAGAAATTAAAAGGATTTCCGAGGTGAAGGTTAAATAAAATTTGTGCGTATGTGTGTATTTATTTATTCTTTTTGATTATTTTATCTACTTGTCTGTTTGACGACATCAGACATCTGCTAAAGTAATCAGGATCTAAAAGTACTGGATCATGAAGGAGGGGCCAACAATGGAACACAACAAGTGACATGACTTGTAGCCCGAAGGCAGCTGCATCTTTCCTGAGACATTTGTCAATTCTGTATGCTGTGAAAGAAGCCGAGGGTCTGAGCTCCCTTCCTTAAAGGCCAATATGAAGATGTAGAGACACAAACACAAATCTGAGAGACTTTGTGAGACAATATTAGAAACTACCAGGACGAGGATCCTGGTGAGAAGAGCAGGACATAGACCAATCAGTCACTTGCTCTCTTTCCCCCTCAAGACACCAGGATGCTATACAGAAGGTACAAGGGAAACTAAGAAATTCAGTAGAAAATTTCTTGAGTGAAGAGCAAAAGTTTGTGACTCTTCCAATCCTGAGGATCCAAGTTATACAGCCCAGAAGGGACCCCGATGACCACCTGGGACTCACAGCAATGTGGTTATAACTGTGAAGTAGGAAAAATTTTGTGAAAGCAATAAAAAATCATTAAATATAAAGAGAAAAATGATAAATTTGATTATATTGATATTTAGAGCCACTCTTCATGAAAATTAAGACAAAATAAAGCCATAAAGTGAAGAATATGTTTTCTTAAGTTTATTTATTTATTTTGAGAGAGAGGGTGTGTGTGTACAAGAGAGGAAGGGGAAGAGAGAGAGGAGAGACTGCACCCCAGGTAGGCTCTGTAGTGTCAGTGCAGAGCCCAAAGCAAGGCTTCAACTCGCGAACTGTGAGATCATGACCTAGGCCGAGATCAAGAGTCAGACATTTAATCAACTGAGCCACCGAGGTGCCCCCTTTAATTTTTTTTAAGTTTACTTATTTATTTTGGAAGAATATGTTTTCTAACACATGTATCTGACAAAAACTTAGCCCTTAATTAATTTTTAATGTTAAGTTTTGAGAGTTATTTAAATATAATTTTGTTATTACTAGTCCTCTGTCAGATATGTCAGTTACAAATATTTTCTTTAGTCTCTAATTTGTCTTTTTATTGTAACAGATTCCTTTACAGAGGAAACCATGAGATCTAATTTTATCAGTTTTCCTTTTACGACTCATACTTTTTGTGTCAAATCGGAGCAGTTTTGGCGTGGACTTGGTTCTAAAGATTTTGTCATTTTTCATTTTTCTAGGAATTTAATAATTTTATGTTTAAGAGCATGATCGATTTTTGTTAATTTGTGTATACACTGTGTGATTTAGTAAAGGTTCTTTACTTGACTGTTGATGTCCAATTGTTCTAACAGCACTTATTGAAAAAACCATTCCTTCTCCATTGAATTACTTTTAACCTTTGTCAAAACTAAATTGGACATATTTGTATGGTTCTATTTCTGCAGCTTCTATTGAAATTTCATTTTTAATAGCCAGAACTAAAATCAATTCAAATTTCCATGAACTTTAGATTGGCCAAATAAATAGTGGTCATCAGAGAGTAGAATACTATAAAGTTATAAGAATATAAAATTATTACTGTACATACACACAAACACACATATAGCAGATGAATCTCATCTGCTCATATATAATACTGAGCAAAAGAATTCAGGTAAAAAACAAGGCATATTATGTATTCCTGTTTATACAAGATTCAAAATGGTCAAAACTATTTATGGTGTTACAATTCAGAAAAAGTTACATTTATCATTGGGAAATGACTGGGAAATGTCATAACAGAACTTCTTAGGTGTCAATAATATTCTATTTTTTGATGTTTGTGATGGTTATCCTAGTGTGTTTACTTCGTGAAAATTTTCTTAATTGTTCATTTAAGGTCGCGGTGTTTTTCTGTATGCTGGTTGTTTCAATATTTCAATTAAAATATGAGTAAAATATCCTAGTCTTATTCCTTGATCAATTTGAGTGGAGAGAATGCATACACTGTTCTTGTACATGCAAGATGTGCTAGGCTAAGGATGAAAAACTAAAAATCCTGTTCAACTTGTATATTCCTCGATATACTATAAAACTTTCTCACTCATATCTTATAAATGCAATTCTTCCATGTTTCCCAGCACCAGAACAATTTCTTCATACTTTATGTCACTTAACTATTGGATATGATACTATGAAAATCAGAAATTAACTTCATATACTCGAATTGTTTAACAATAGCGAGACATTTTTTATTTAGTCAAGTTAAATATATATACATATATATACACACATAGTATATGTACATATATATTACATATATATCCATGTGTATATAAATGTATATATTTATATGTATATACATGTGAATATAAATGCATATATTTATATATATACATTTGTATATATGCATATATTATATGTATATATTATATATATATTATATATATATACACACACACATAAAATGCTTATATGTTTATTTTAAGAGACAGAATGAAGAGTGCATGAGCAGGGGATAGTCAGACGGTGAGGGAGAGAGGGAATCTCAGGGAGGCTCAGTGCAGAACCTGATATGGGGCTTGATTCCAGGAACTATGAGATTATGACCTGAGCCAAAATCAAAAGTTGAATGCTTAACTGACTGAGTCACCAGGGTGCCTTTAAGTTAACTTTATATTTTAAAGAATTTAGAAGAACTTTTGGCACATAAAGAGGTCAATGTATAGACAGAATTTGCAAATAAAATAAAAAGTATAAATACAAATAAGCATAACTGAATTTAACTTTTTTACTCAATATAAATTTTAAGAAAATTTAAGAAATTTTAAGAAATGTTATAATGAGATAACAAAATATTTTGATGTGTTTCCATCCTTTAGTCCTTTAGTGTCTTGTAATTTTTACAGCATCATGAAAAAAAAAAGAATCAGAGTAAAATGCCACACAAAGAAGAGAATGATCCCTTTCAAAGAAGTTAAGATGGGTTCCTTATGGAGAAATCCATGGCTTGCCAAAAAATGTTCCTTATTCTTACCTCCCTCGACTTTTAGAAAAATCATAGTCATAACCTACAGGGGTTATGCAGGTTATAGTTCCCTCATTTTCAGAATTTCTTTGTACAAGTATAACATATCCTGTGTGAATAATGTGTCAATACAGGTTTCTTTCTTTGATATAATTTACATTGAAGTTTTATTCACTGGTAGTACTTGTTTCCACTTCACATTATTATGCAGAATGTTATTAATTTCCTCTGTACTCTTCTCTGTCTGTTTCTCTCTCTCTTTTGAGATAAAAGCTGTAAACTTTTCATGGCTAATGACTACTCTATTACACAAAGACCCTGTCAAAGCTTTTAAATACCCATAGTGATCTTTCATTAATCTCTTGGACAAGTCAATTTCCCACAGTTTCTGTTGGGTATGTTTGTGGATATTGTGGTTCACTGAGTTATAGAAGAAAAAGATTAAATTGTCAAATAAAAGGTACAGGTTAAGATAGATAGATGATAGATAGATAGATAGATAGATAGATAGATAGATAGATAGATAATTAAAAGAAGGCATGATGAAAGATGTATGGTTAACAGGGATGTAGGGACATAGTGGCCAAAAAGTTGAAATAATAGGTATTTAGCCAGGTCTTAAATTTCTGATAAGCAAGTCTAGCTTAAATTTGAAACCATAAGTGAAATAAACAGTACAGTAAGTAACTTGGCAACATCACTCACGATAGATTAAAGAACGTTTTTGTAAAGAATAGATTTTGAAATGTCTCTCAGGAAGTACTGTATTTGACCAGAGGAAAAAAATAAAAAAAGAAAAAAGTAAAGTTTAAGCTAGTGAATCCACAGTAAATGAAGAAAAGATAAGATACATATGAATGATTTAAACACTATCGGGAACAATTTGCAACTAATATATTATAGAGGACAATGGCTAAGAATATGAAGTGGAAACAAGTCCTATCAGGGAGTAAAACTTTATATGTAAATTATATTATAGAAAGAAACATGTATTGACAGATTATTTTAGACAGGGTATGTTATACTTGTACAATGCAATTCTAAAAATGAGGGAAATACATCCTGCATGGGATTATGATTATGTATCTGTGAATTTTTAAACCAAATATGAGAATTTAGAACGAAATGCTGTATTGGAGGATAAGGAATAAGTTTTATACTGGATACTTGCATACATTTAAAAAGACAACATCTATTTACAATTTTTAATCGCTAATTGTATTTAACTTTGGACATCCTTGTTATTTTTTTCCCACTCATTATCAATTATAAAGAGTACATGGGACCTTATCTGGCACATTAGTATCCTAATGCAGAGACAGGGGAAAGTTTTACAGTGTTTGTCAAAATCCAGGTCAAAATCCTTTATTGGGTCAAGATCAGCTCTTCCAAAAATGTAGTGAATGGAATGGAATGGAATGGAATACAATATAAAAAAAAGTATCAGAATGCATCTCAAGTAGCAAGGGTAAATGTGTGTGTGGGAGCACTGCGGGCTGGATCATTACATAAAAGGAATTTAGTTTTTAGTGTGGATCATTCAAAACCTGATACAAACCACCGCTATAAGGAGTTAAAAAGCTCTCTCTAGAGGCAGATGTCTTGGGTTCGAATCCTGAATCTACCAATATCAAGTATGTTGCACTGGCGTGTTACCTGAAATCTGTAAAATAACTGAACAGTCAAATGATGTCATAATTCACAATACTTTAACCGATTTACTGGGTTGGTTGAATGAGTACCTTTATGTGTAGGGGTAATAATGGTACCCGGATCTTATTAAATACAACGAATCAAGTCAGATGTATCCTCTCTGTGCTGCATGCAGGAAAGAGCACTGATCATTCAGCAGCCATTAGTATACCACATTTTTTACTACAGATGTCAGAAAAATCCCTACCTTCAACACCATGGCTGCTAATGGAGACTAGGGTTCTGGAAGTAAATCTTTAGACAGCTGTATAATCCACAGGACTACAGTGAGAAAGGGCTAGAGTCTTTTGGATTTAAAGGACTTTTGATTCCTTTCATTTTTTATTATTTCTCATGGAAGCAGACTTCTAAGCTCACTGGTCATTCATCTGTATTAAAATATTTGAAAAATCCTCTTTGGTTCCAGAAATATTTTGTTGGAGATCAATGAAAAGTTGAAATGATTTATTATGTGATCAGCAGTACCACGATCACTGGTTTTCAGGACTTTGTAATGTCTAGTTCAACAGCCTTTGGAAAATGTATGAACCCACAATGATTTCTGTTTATAAAAAATATCAGAAACAATTGTAATTCTTTCCAAAATTTATGCTTGTTTTTTAAATGCTTAATTAAATAAAATATAAAGTTTAAGCGGTAATGACTATTAGTGTCACTATTTTACACATTTTTTACAACCATTCCCATTTTTTCCACAATAATGTTGATTAAGTTAAAATAGTTGCACTGTTCTCTTTCTCATGCCCTTTGGACCTTGTAGTTGATGCTTTGTCTATTAATGTCTTCTAACCTCTCTTCCTTCCTCAGAAAGAATTCACGAATTATTTCCTTTCCTTTCACTATATCACTTTTACTTTCCTTATACTCACTTTTACTAAAGGGTCAGCCTCAAACCAAATTTTAAAGTATTACATTCAAGATACAAAAAAAATACATCAATGTTTTAAATAATACTGGCAGCTGATAAATCAATTACTTGAATAATATCTTGAGAAGAAGGGTAATAAAATAATATATTAGATATATAATATATGTCTATACTATAGAATAAATATATTATTATAAATAAATATACTATTTATATTAAATATCTAATATATTCTATAGTATAGACATATAATATACTATATGTGTATATTATAGACATATAAAATAGACATAAACTATATTTCTATATAATGGTCATAAAATATATTATATACATATATCTAATACTTTTTATGAGTATTACTACCTTCAAAGTATATATAAATAGTTAAAATACAAGGATGCCTTCTGCAAAACTATTACAAAGTAATTACACTTCTGCTGTTTTCAGACAATTATTTTTTATGTATGCTTTATATATATATATATATATATATATATATATAATTTAAAATATAAATCTTTTAAAGCCCTCCAATGTGAATAACGTTCTGAAAACTTAGGTAACAATGACATTGTGATCATGAATATTCATATATTTTAACAAGTATCTTTCTTTTAAAATAAATGTCTTGAAATTTCAAAAGAACACCTTCAATGTACAATCCATTAAAATTAACATTTACATATGTAGAGCCTATACCTGTAATAAATAGATTATTTAAATGTTATTCCCCTGGGGCAATGAGCACACACTGGAGAGCCTAGGAAGTGGTCTGCGTACTTTCGTTTGAGTAAATTCTAATTGTGTGCTTCAGTTTCCTTAACCATAAAGCAAGAAGAAAGGAACCAAGCCCACTGAGTAGCAGTGAAGACTAAAAAAGTTGCTATATATAAATCACTTAGAACAAGACCAGCTATGTGAGCCATAAATGCTACTTACATATTTGTTAATTACTTCAGAGATGAGGATTACAAAAAAAGCTAAGAACTCAGATCTAATACATTTTTATAATTTTATGTTCTCTAGTAATACTCCCTTTCCTGGGAAAGTACATTTAACAATTCTGATTTAAGTTATTCCAGAATTTTATAGTTAATGTATGGGTAGAGGTTTATTATGAAGGAAGATTAAGTGGGCAATGTTTCTAGACATTTGAATTTGAACATATATATGTATACATATGTATATATATATATATCTGAATTTGAATTGTGGAACAATATTAAGGCTATAATCCTCAAACTTAACTAAGAGAAAGTATATTGAAATACGTGCAGTTTTATACCCTCCGCCCCCCCAACAATCTCTGAATTCAAACTCTGGAAGAATGTACATGCTCACCAGGCATTACAGGAGATTTTGATGCAGGTAGATAGGCCAAGAAAAACATACTACGAATTAAAAAAAAGCAATTTCCCTCAAAAGCTGTCTCCAAATTTTTTACCTATGATGAAAAATAGTACATGGATTTGTTTGATTTCACATATAAACTCAGGCAGTAAACATTATGAAACTTTGCTCTTCAATTTTAAAAATATGACTAAGAAAACTGAATATTCAAGAGAAATAAGTTTAGACCAAATAAAATACTTTTAAGTTTTTTTCTGTCAATAGATATTTCCAAATGCAAGGTAAAAGAGAGGAAAAATAATGATAAAATGAAGAGAGTGTGTTCAGAATGATTATATCTTCTTAAAAATAACTCCTATGTTTTCAGTTGTATAAATATAAAAATAAAAAGGAGAAGGTTAAGACCAATAAAGTAGAATGGAGAGGCTTATAGGTGAGCTGCCAGGATAGTTTCATAACATTCTGCCTAGAGAAATATTGTGGGAGGGTAAAGGGTAATCAATATTAAAATCTTAACTGAGATTTAACTGATTAAAATTCATAATGTTGCAAGTTGGCTATCTTTTTATAGATTGCAGAAACATGCCTAATACAACATTTTTTAGTGGATACTAAAGATTCAGCTGAAGCAACATATACAAATAATGGTTGGTGGATATTGAAAATAAAAAAAAAAAAGAAATCCTAAAACTAAGAAATTAGGAAATTATGTTTTGCCTCATTGTTTGCAACTTGAAAAAGTCACTGGTGATGGTCTCTTTAAAATTAGAATGTACTGCTTGGTACTGGGCCTATGCTCTCAGTGTGACACCACTTCCTGCCTTCATGCTTGTCAGGCCTATTGGATCCTACTGACATGGGATGAAATCGCGTTATGCCAATTTCAGACACAGATGTGGCTTTCTCATTTGCTTCTTCAGTGTGTTAATTTTGTCTCCAGATTGGGAGTCCACACACCTGGCATTTCTTACCACCATACCCAGACCTCCTACGTAAAATCCAATATGGACATGAAACTTTTAAGAACATGTGAATTTAAAATGCAAAGCTTCTTTTTTCTTAAAATTAGCTGCTTATATATAGTATCCTTGAACTTTTGCCCCCCTTACCTTTCTGCTTTATTTGCTAGCAATTTTAAAATTTGGGTATGTGGTTGATATTAATAAAAATTGGTTTTTAACAAAAACAGTTTAACAAAACAATACTATACGTTCAAGGAAGAAAAGAATAGAGGTAGCATGAATAAATTTCATAGAATGATTAAATGGGAATAGCCAAAGTAATATTTGAATAATATAAAGTATATATATATATATATAAAGGAATCATGTATGAGTAACACAGCATTCTAATCAATGAATTGTACTTTGTTTTTTTATATCATATGGAGAGGGCACTGTAAAGGACTTTTTCCCTTCTTCCTTTTCCTGTTTGACACAAGAAAAAATATTGTGTTGTGCAGTATCCAACAATTGCAAGCTAAGAGGGCAATTATGCATCTTTTCCCTGAAAAGGAAAAGTAGCTAGTGATGGGCCACTTGCAGAGATCATCTCCAAGCAGATCCATGTTCCAACAGAATGATATGACGGAGACCCAAAAGATTCAGACTCGACGGTGAGAGACAGGATAAAATGTACCTTTAGTCTCAAATCAGAACCAGGTTAGATGAGTCTGTGACTGACGACAGGATGTTCATTGACATAAAGATATGTGCACTGAAATTGTTTTAAATTAGCTGTATGAATGATAAAAGTTAGAGTTTTTTTAAAAAAGTTGCATTCTAAGTTATATAATAACTAATTTTGTTATTATATTTATAATGTTTGAGCTTTGCAGGGGAGGATAGTTTAATGGATCATATACTGAAAGTATTGAGGTCATCTAGTTATACCATGGAAAGGTTTAGCTTGTTAGTAACTTACACTCGGACACATTCAGTTGCCAGTTAGTGGCAAGTGCACACATTGTATATACAACCTAAGAGGGATAGTTTGACTTTATAAACTAGAATTAGGATACAATATAGAAAATATTACACAATATCACAGAGTCTGCCAATGTTTTTGAAAATACACCACTCGAACCTCTTCTTTCAGTGCCATTCATTAAATGAGTATTCCTTTTACTTTATGCTATGCATTTTTCTAGATATTGGAGACACAGGAATAAGACTTGGTGTCTGCTTTCATACCATTTTGACTATTAAACAGATATATAAATAACTAAAAACAAGGCAGTAAGAATATAAAATTAATACCGCTAATGAATTATTACAAATTCTAAAGAGAAGTGTGGGTTAAGATACCCTGAACTTTAGAGGCAAGGTCAACCTATTCTGATGGGGTATCAGGTGGAGGTACAGAAAAAAATTCATGGGGAAGGTGAAGATTCACACGGGAATGGCAGGATGAAAATAAAAATTAGAAGTTTGTGCCATTATAAGGAATTCCATCTCTAGAAGAAAACAATCCGATTTTAAAACTGTTTGTAGAAAAACTGTTATGGATTGGCTATAAAAAATAAATTTGGATATTTAAAAATATAATCTTGAGCCCATCTGCAGCAGCTCATGACTCTACCATCGTGAATATGATTGAAAATGCCATTCATAAAAATCATGACACATTTCTGTCTGGATTTAAAAAAAAGACTGTTTTCAAGCTGTCACTATACCTAAGACAGTTCTTCCAATCCCCACTTCTGCTATTGATTTACTAAGTGTTCTCAGTAGAAAGCTTGTTCAGCAAAACACCTGTTCAGGTATTGCTAAAAGTGGAATTTCACTAATTATTATTTTATTATGGTAATAAAAGTAAAATGACTAATCAAAAAATATCCTTATTTTGTGTGACAAGGTCTTCACTGGACATCTACAAGGACATAATGTAAGTAAAAAGATAATTGTGATAAGAGTTTGAAAAGTAAAATAAATAAAAAGGTGAATTGTAAAGAAATAGGATGATGCATAAATGATTTCAAGTAAGAGAAGATAACGAAGGTTAATAGCATGTGGAGATGCCAGGCTGAGAAAGATGTTTATTTATTGATAAGAAGCACATCTGTAAGCAAATCGATTCAGAAAGTATGAATGCTAAATTGATCATCTGAAAAGCATTATCCTAGGTAATATGGAGGTGATACAGGAATCATCTTTTTAACCAGAAAATTGGCCATCACAAAAAATATAATTCAAGATGCAAACGATTCTAGAAACGTTAAGGTAGAGGCAGAAAAGAAGCCTGAAAAATCAGATCACCTTTATTCAATGTATACTCACTGAGTAAGCACAGTCTACCTACCAAAACTAGGATCAGGCTGGAAAGAAACTTAGGTTCACGAGGATTTAAGTTGTAACTCTTTATTTCTATGCAGAAATTAATAAATAGACTAATAAAATTACTATTATAAACACTATACAATACTATGAGATATAGAGATGATGATTTCACAGTAATTACCAGGTGATGAAAATGAAACTGCTGGAATCAAGGACACATCGGGAGGCCTTAGTAAGAGAGTAGATCACTTATTCACCAAAAATGGGAGTGAAAAAAAGGAAAATGTGAAAAAAAAAGAGTTCTTGGGGGAAGAACCTCAAAACAAAACAAAACAAAACAACCATCACAACAAACAAATGTCATGAGTTTGGCCAGGAAATACCATATTTAAGTACAATTATCCTGAATAAAGTGTTTTTACTCTGTGTGTTAAATAAAAGGCTATCTTTCATTACTACATAAAATACATTTCATTCAGAATATTTATTGAAGTAACAAGAAGACATTTAGAACAAAATCAGTATATAATGACTTAAATTAGTGATACAGCACTTAAATGCATGAGAAAAAAGAAATCACAAAATGTTTTATGACTCAACTGGTTCATATTAGGAAGTACTTTTGAAGAGTTTCTAAAACACTATAAAGTTGCAATTGCAAGAGTAAAATCAATCAAGATTCCCTTGCTAATCTTTCTATAATACAATTGTAAAGTACTGGAAATCCACTTATATGTGACTATGAAGTGTTTTGGGAAAATATAAATAAAAAAACCTTTAACCTTGACAGTGTGTGTGTGTGTGTGTGTGTGTGTGTGTGTGTGTGTGTGCATTTCACAGAGTCAATTGCCATGAATCTGATCAACATGATTAGGTTATAATGTTTTGTTGAAAGAGTAAGATTATATTTGAATATTGGAACTATAAGAAAAATCTATTTTATTTTAAATTGCATATTAAAACACAAGGGGGATGCATATTGAACAAATAGAACACATAGCTGTCAGTGCAATTAAAATTTAAGTTGGCATCTTAGAGATGACAAAATGAAATTGTTTTTAAGAAATCAAATGAACTAATGCAATATACATACAAACACTGGAGAAAGAGAATTTTCCTAGCTAAGCTGTTTGGAAAGCAAAGCAAACATGAAACACACTTTCCTAATGTGTGTAAACATTTTAAAATTGTCTGTTCTATAAGCTAAGCCACTCTGCTGTAGCACCGGATTCTGACTTTGTTGGTGTATATTTAAGTGACTTCAGGCCACATTCTTTCAACATTAAAAGTTCAGAGGGGCACCTGGGTGTCTCAGTCAGTTAAGCATCTGACTCTTGATTTAGGCTCAGGTCATGATCTCACAGTTTGTGGGCTCAAACCCCATGTGAGGTTCCTGTTGACAGTGTGGAGCCTGCCTGGGATTCTCTCTCCCTCTCTCTCTATCCCTCTGCCCTACCTCCAAAAATAAATAGATAAACATTAAAAAATGCTCATAAGCCTTACAATTTTATCAATAAAGTGTCCATCAGGAGACAAAATCCTCCTTAGTATTTTGTATAGAGTGAATTTCATATGTGAGTGTTAACCAAGTACAAGTTCGTTAAGAAAGTAACAGAATGAGGAAAAGGAGAACTCAGGCATCATAAAGGTAAGAACCTTACACGCAGCTACCACTCCAGAGATGAAGGAACAGAGATGACATTGGGATTATTAAAATTTTGAAATTTAGAGAAGGGCCCTGAGAAGCTGAAACTCAGGCTACTGAGGAGAAGCTGAAGCTCAGGTCTCAGCTAATGTGGAGTTTGTCACAGGAGGGACCCCATGGTGCTAAGACCCCCCCCTTACAAGGAGGAAGCAACTGTTACTTGGTGCTTATGTCTCCGAATGAGTACAATAAGGCTATTTTTGTAAATGTTTGGAAAAGCCCAAACCGTCCAGCTACTGCTCCAGTAAGGAAGTGTTTCTGCCAAGATGAACAAATGGGGCTGGGGAGATGCTCACAGAAACCGCAAGCCTCCACGTCTCCATCTGCGCCCCCTGCTAAAAGAGCCTAACAGGAAGGAGCTGGCGAGGGGGAAATACGGAAGAACAGGTTGGGAGCTGAGAGGAAATAATTTAATAACCTGTCTAGCACCGAATCCTGTAGCAGAGGATTAAAAGTAGTTCTTGAGGTAAATGTCAATAAATTTAATTGAATAACATACATTTGGAAATTTATCCTTCATTAGAATCAAGGCTAGATTTAAACTAATCCAGGTGTGATTGGGCCATTAGTACAGTTAGTGATGTAACAGCAACAACAAAAGCAAAATGTAATCACGATATCATACACTTCAAACAGTGAAGAATCATAAGGAACATTTTTTACAAGTGAAAATGTTTTAAAGGATCCTTATGTAACTTGTCCAAAATCTTAACAATGACTACTGATGGGAAGAAAATTACAACTCAATTTTTTGACTCTTGTTTTCTACTTGTTAGAATACAAGTCTCTTTTATTCATTTGCAAATAGGTAATATTGGCAGCAAAAATCCTTTTCAGCATCCTTTTTTTTGAAACAAGTTAAATGACTATAAAATCATACACAAGCCAGTACTATCTTCCCATCTTAGACTTTTCTCTCTACTTCATGCTATCTTTTCTACTTTTGTTGTAAACCTGATTCAATGATGGGGAAAAGCCAGGAAAAACCTGGCAACTATTATTTTGTTACTCTCTATCGACTGAATGTTTAAACATAATATTTACATATTAAATGAACTGAGATAATAATAAATGTGCCATATGTCTTCAGAGTATATCATTGAGATACTATAAAACCTAATGAACTGCTCCTTAAGACTAGATGTAGAATTTGTAGAAGAAATTGACCGTACAGAGAAATCAATAATCTACCAATATGTCTGTATTAGTTACCTATTGCTGTTATAAATTATCTCCAAGCTAAATGTCTGAAAACAAAAGAGAAAATCTGACAGTTTCTATGTCTCAGGAATCAGATCTCTGTGTGACACCACTTCCTGACTTCATGCTTCTACGTTAGGGTCTGTCACAAGGCTGTGATCAAGGTGTTCACTGGGCTGCAAACATTTCAAGGTTTGACTGGAGGAAATTCATCCCTTAGTTCATGTGGCTCTGGGGAAGCTGTAAATCCTCAGTGACTACTGATTTGCTTGAGAAGGTCTCCTCCCAACTCACTCGCATGGCTGTCAGCCAAACCCCAGGTTCTCACTGACTGTTGGCCCCACCTCTACATTGCTCCCTTGCTATGTGGGCCGCTCACAATAGGCAGCTTGCTTCTCCCAGTAGGAGGATACCACAGAAGAGAAAATGAGAGAGAACGAAAAGACAGAGGTGCCACTGATTTTGTAACCTAATCTTGGATGGGACATTTAACCACTTTTGTGTTGCCTTCATTAGATGCCCGTCACTAGATCTAGCCCATACCCAAGAGGGAGGGTTATACAAAGGCACAAATACCAAGAGGTGAGGATCATTTGGAGCCATTTAAAGGTTGTCTACCACAAGGTCTATCTTCAATGCCCAAAAGGAAACAAAATGCAGAAGGAATCCCATTGACTTTTTTCAATCCTTAGTTGTTCCAAGTCCCTCTTCTATCAAGTCTTATTTAAATATCCTAATTAAATTTTACAACAGAGAAAATAAAGAAAATTGTTTTGAAATGTTACAGAATTGTCAAAAGCACATCAAATAGGTAACACAATTTGTGAAATTAGAATGGATCATAAAAAAGAAAAGTTATATAACAGCTCTACCAAGGATCTCTTTTTCTCTTTTTTTACTTTTTTTTTTTTTAAGGTATATAGTGTTACATTAGTTTCAGATGTACGGCATAGTGATTCAACAAGTCTATAGATTAAGCTATGCTCATCACAAGTGTAGGTACCGTCTGTCACCTTACAATGCTTTTATAATTACCATTGACTCTATTCCCCATATTGTACCTTTTATCCCAGTGACTTATTCACTCTGTAACTGGAAGCTTGTATCTGCCACTCTTTCACCCATTTTGCCCTTCTTCCCTACCCCCCTTTCCTCTGGCAAGCTTATTTTCTATATTTATGGGTCTGATTTTGCTTTTTGTTTGTTTGTTTATTCATTTGTTTTTTAGATTCTACATATAAGTGAAATCCTATGGTATTTGCCTTTCTTTGACACATTTCTCTTATCTTAATACCCTCAAGATCGATCTGTGTTGTCTCAAATGGCAAAATCCCATTCCCTTCTACGACTTAGAAACATTCCATTGTATTCAAGAATCTCTTTATTAGTACAAAAATGATATCTGTGAAATTGTGATATTCTTTAAAAAGATTCTGTTTTCATTATGTGACCGTCCTAAACTCAAGAACTTCAGACTTCAGGTTAAAAAAGAGTCAAGCTTTAAAATAGATGCACTAAAGATTGCATTCCACCATGGTTTCCAAAACCTCTGTACCATTATCATCTACTATTGTGATCGAGTGTTTTATTTCACACTTATTTCAATATTAAGTAGTGATTAAAAATCACTAGCATAACTGACATTTGCATTTTAGCACTATATATCCCTTTTTTAGGTAACAGACTCCAAATTAAAGGGGACCCTTTATCTCCACTGTCCAGGCAGTAATCAGTGACTTTCTTACCCCTGGCCACAGCAATTATTTTGGAGATAGGAATTTAACCCAGATTAGGTTATAAAGCTCAGGTCTGGAGTTTTCCTTGCAATCAGCTGAGATATAAGAGTCTCTCCTTTTTTTTTTTTTTTTTTTTTAACCAAGAAGAACCTAGATTGCAAATTCTGACAACTCTATCCTAAGTCTAGAGACCACCTGAGAATAACAACAATGTTGAGCAAATCCAGAGCGCAGAGTAGACAGTAAATCAGTGAGATCATTCTTGAGCCACTTAATTTAGCTAAGCCTAAATAAGCCTTACTAGTAATCTGATCCAATAAATTAATATTCCATTTGCTGTGCTTTCACTAAAGGTGTTTGTATTGGTTTTTGTAGAATTTGCCACCCAGTGAGTTCCAACTAACATCGTGAGTAAGTAAAAAATGTTTACCTGAATGAATACATGTCTTCCCAGTGTAATTCAATAATGGAAGTACAACCAATAGGCTACCATATATTGATTTCAGAATACTTTTATTTAGATTTAAATATGATAGAAGCAGAGATGACTTATTATTTGAATAAAAGTCTTTCAGTACTTACTTGATCGGTCACATTTTATACAGAACTTAATTATCTACTTAGAAAAAGATGTACCTTAACTTCAGAATCAAACTTTGAGCAAATGTAGGGAATGTTTAAACTGCCACTTGATACATCAAGTCACAACTTTATAAAGAGGGAACAAATTCTTTATCAGCAATTAAAGTAATTTAAAGATGTACAGTTAAAAGGAATCCAAAAGCTATTTTTATAGAACACTTTCACCTTGTTATTAAACTGTTTTTAGTTATTAGCTTGACAGATCAAAGATGCTAATGCATGTAGTGGAAGAAAAATTCTAACATAATTAAATGTAATACTTCAGCAGGAATAGTGAAATCTTGTTGCACTCCTGCAAGTAAGAAGCTGTGTCATTTCAGAATGTTTTCTGACCTCTCTGATATTAGAGTGTCAAGTTGTTTTCTCTATAATAATTGTTGTGGACTTTCTTCCATGGACTCTACCATATAAAAAAAAATCAAAGGATACAATATAATAATGTGTGGAAATATACTCCAAGTGATGTACTAAAAATGAGAAGGATATCATTTTATTATCTTGCTTATAATTTTTTCAAACTTATATGCCTTTAACACGATATTTATCACTTTTAACAAGGACTATAAGCCTAAGTATCTGTCCTTTGCCTGTCCTTCCAAGCTTTTTATTTATTTATTTATTTATTTTTAGAGAGAAAGAGAGAAAATGTATACCAATGGGAGGGGCAGAGAGAGTTGGGGACAGAGGATCCAAAGCGGGCTCTGCTCAGACAGCAGAGACCCAGATGCAAGTTTCAAAGTCACAAACCTTGAGATCATGGCCTGAGCTGAAGTCAGACACGGAACCAATTGAGCCACCCAGGTACCCCTTCTTTTTGTTTTTTTGGTATTTTTTTTCATTCTTCACATACACTCCAGCTAATCTGACAATTCATTTCTTCTTCTAAACTGTTTCTGGTCTTATATACTTTACACATACTATTTTTTTTCTTTCTCCAGAATGGTAGCTTCTATATTCTTGACTTACCTAACTCCTTCTCCTTTTCCTTATATTACTTTAAATGTCATATGCTCAATTGTTCCTTCTTTAACCCATGATTCAAATTGAGTCCCTCCTTCATTCTTCTTGACAGTATATTAGCTATTTTCCTAAAGTTAACTTACCACAATTTGTAATTTTACATACACATATATATAATTTATTCTCTATGTATACATAAATAATTATATGCATATATGTGTGTAAATATGTATACATGTATACGTACATATGTTTACTCTGTTTAATAAATCTGCAGCAATATATATGCAGTGCCTGACACTTTTGTCTAGTGAATATTAGGATCAATATAATACTATTAGATTGATTCCTATTTTTAAAAACTGGCAGAAGAAGAAATAGTGAGGTGGTTTTCCTTTCTGAATTCACATCTTTATGCCATAATATCTCAATCAAAAGACATAAATGATATATTCAAGATTTTGTGAATGTCTTATTGCCTTTGTTCAAATTTCAAATTATTTTTTAAAATTTAATGCATTAAACTATCATTTTTGAAAATATTCATCAAAACATACATTGTATAAGGATAATCAAGGGCAGTACATAGACACACACTCAAATAATAAACTTATTATATTCCTTTCAATAGACGCTATCGCTTTTACTGTAAATAAAATCTGAATTTACACTTACTCTATTTGTAAACCTCATTTTTCCACATAGATAATGATTGTTTTTTTTCTTCTTATAAATACATAGACCTTAGCTTACCTATATACTCTTACTGCCAGACTTGTGTTCTAAATTCAAAATTCTAGTCATTATTATCTGAGTTCTTCTGCCTTCCTCTCCCCTGAAATAGGTCTCTATCTCCTTTTTCTGGCTGAAGAATTCATATTTATTCACTAAGATTATATTTTAAACAGACACTATTGTTGATACAACTGCAACCATCACCCTCAATTTAAAATGTTTAATTTCTAAAGTTTTTATAGAAATATAACATACATATAAAAATTCAATCATAAATTAGTAGCACGACAAAGGATCAAAATTGCAAATCTTCACCTGAAATAAATGAAACATGATTACGGTCCTAAAGCTTTTCTCTTCTTCTTTCAACCACTACAGTGTACCTCCACTTCAAAACTTATCATTATTCTGATCAGTAACGACACAACTCAATTTGCCTGTCTTGGAACTTTGAAAAATTGAATCATGCTTAGGTGTTCATTTTGAGTAGGCTGCCTTTAATCAGTATAATATTTTTGGGACTCCTCCATATTATTTCATAGAGATGGATTATATTTTCATTGATATATAGTATTCTATTAATGCACCTAAGAAATTTTGATTCTATCACTATAAATATTTATGTATCTATTTCCCATTATTAGCTACAACAAACAATGTCACTGAAAGCATCCTTGTGCATGTCATTCTTTGAACTTTCTCATGTTTATCTATTAAAGATATACACAGGTGCATGTGCACACACCCACACAAGACACACACCGGAAAGAAATAGTGAGGCATCTTTATGTGAATACTATCAAATAGTTTTCCCAAACACTTATATTGATTTACACACCCTCCAGTGAGTAGATGGTAATAAATGAAAGTACCAGTTGCCCCATTGCTTAGTCAATTCTTGGTTTTGACTTTTTTATTCTGGCCTTTGCCATGCTTAGGCACAGTACCATACTTCTTATTTTTAATACATGCATTCTCACAAACATATTGGCACACTGATTGAGATTTCATTGAATATATATGAGATAAATATGTGGAAAATCTGTAGCTTTATAACATCAAGTTTTTCATTAATAAATATATTGATTCATATATTTAGTGTCACTTTGATTTTTGGCAACAAAACTGTATAGTTCTGTATAGAGGTCTTGAATATCTTATATTTACTTCTTGATATCTGACATTTTTCAGACAATAAAATATCCATTTTTATCTTCTAAAATTTTGGTAGTATATAATAATTCAAGTGATTTTTTATATTGAATAACCTAGCTGATTTACTTATTAATTCAAATAATTACTAAATTCCTCTCAATTTCTACAAATTCAAATATGTTGTCAGAATTAATGACAGTCATTTCTATTTCCGAGTTTTATAATTTTTGCCGTATCAAACTGGCAACGATCTCTAATATAACATTGGATAAATGTGATGTGAGAAGACATGGTTTTTTTATTACTGATTACAGAGAAGAGCATGTGAATTATTTATGGATTTCTTATTTTGTTGATTGTTAACATTGCATTTGTATTTGTTTTTGAATTACTCATATCAAGAGCATTTTTCACAGAACTGAAACAAATAATACTGAAATTTGTGTGGAACCACAAAAGACCCTAGACAGTCAAAGCAATTTTGAGAAAGAACAAAGCTGGAGGTATCACAATCCTAGATATAAGATACACTACAAAGCTATAATAATCAAAATAGTATAATACTGGCACAAAAACTGACATACACATCAATGGAACAGAATAGAGAGCCTAGAAGTAAACCCATGCATATATGGTCAACCTGCAACAAAGGAGGCAAGAGTATATCAGGATGAAAAGACAGTATCTGCAATAAATATTACTGGAAAACTGGACAGCTACATGCAAAATTAGAAAAGACCACTTTCTTACATCAGACACAAAAATAAACTCAAAATGGATTAAAAACCTAAATGTGTGACATTAAACCACAAAAATCCAAGAATAAAACACAGGAAATAATTTCTTTGATATCTATTGTAGAAACATTTTTCTAAATATGTCTCCTCAGGAATGGGAAACAAAAGCAAAAATACTACTTGGTTATCAAAACGAATGAAATCTTGCCATTTGCAACCATGTGGATGGAACTAGAGTGTATTATGCTAAGGGAAATAATGAGAGAAGGACAAATATATGATTTCATTCATATATGGAGTTTGAGAAACAAAACAGATAAATATAGGGTAAGGGAAGGAAAAATGAGATAAAAACAGAGAGGGAGGCAAATCATAGAGACTCTTACATACAGAGAATAAACTGGGGGCTGCTGGAGAGGAGGAGAGTGGTGGAACTAGCTAAATGGGTGATGGACATTAAGGAGGGCACATGTCGGGATGAGCACTGGGTGTTACATGTAAATGATGAATCACTGGGTTCCACTCCTGAAACCAATGCAACTCTAATGTTAACTAACTTGAATTTAAATTATTTTTTTTAAAAAAAGCAAAAGTAAATTATTCAGACTATACCAAAACAAAAAGCCTTAACACAGCACAGGACCATTAACTAAATGACCAAGCAACCTTCTGAATGGGAGAAGATATTTTTGCAAGTGTTATATCTGAAAAGGAGTTTTAATATCCAAAATATATAGTGAACTTATGTAACTTAACTTAAAAAACAAATAGTTCTATTAAAAAAATGGGCTGAAGATCTGAATAGACGTTTTTTCCCAAGGAGACCCAACAGATGGCCAACAGGCATATGAAAATGCTCAACATCACTAATCATCAGGGATATGCAAATCAAAACCGAAATAAAATGTGACCTTACACCTGTCAGAATGGTTAGAATCAAAAGACAAGAAATAAAAGTGTTGGCAAAGATGGAGAGTAAAGGAACCCTTGTGCACTGTTGGTGGGAATATAAATTGGTACAGCCATTATGAAAAATAGTATAGAGGTTCCTCGAAACACTAAAAACAAAATAGCATATGATCCAGTAACTCTACTACTGGGCAATTACCCAAAGGAAAAAAAAAAACTAATGTGAAAACATATATGCACTCCCATGTTTACTGAAGTATTGTTTACAATATCCAAGATGTAGAAATAACCTGTGTCCATCAATAGATGGATAAATAAAGAAGATGTGGTATCTGTATACAGTGGAGTACTACTCAGCTACAACAAAAACATGAGATCATGTCATTTGTGACAACATGAATAGATGTAGAGTGTATTAAGTATATGACAGCAGCACTGGGTGTTATATGCAAGTGATGAATCATCACATTCTACATCTGAAACCAATTTTACCATATATGTTAACTAACTAGCATTTGAATAAAAACTTGAGAAAAAAAAAGCCAGAGAAAGAAAGACAATTACTATAGAATTTTGCTTATACACAGAATCTAAAAACAAACAAACAAACAAACAAGCAGAAACAAACTAATAAGTGAGGAGAACTGATGGTCGCTGAAGGGAAGGGGGGGTGCGAAGAGCAAAATGGATGAAGGGGAGCAGAATGTACAGGCTTCCAGTTATGAAATGAGTAAATCACAGGATGAAAGACATAGCATAGGAAATACAGTTAATAATAATGTAATAGGGTTGTAAGGTGACAGATAGTAGCTATACTTCTGGTGAGAATAACATAACCCATTGAGTTGCTGAACCATCATATTGTACACCTGAAACTAATGTAACGTTGTGTTTCAACTATACTTCAATTTAAAAAAAAAATGTTCTTGGCTGGGTAAGGGCTTATACTACAATTAGAAATACATTTTATTGATACTTTTTTCTACGTCTATTGACATCCCCTTATGATTTGTCTTTTAACCTCTTAATCTGGTAAATTATACTTAAATGTTAAGTTAGCAATACATTCCTAAATCTAATTTTGGTCATAATATTTGCTCATGATATTTATTTTAAGATTTTTGTATCTGTGTTGAGTAATATTTGCCATGATTGTTACTGCAGTATCTTTGTCTAGTTTTGTTATCCACATTCATTATATATTCAAAGCAAGTTTAGATATGGTTTCTTCTTTATTCCTTGAAATTGTTTTGAATATTGAGAGTTACTTTTTCCTTAAGTATTAGGTCAAATTTATCAGGGAAGGCATCTTTACCAATAGTCATTTTTTGTGTTTTGTGAGAATGATTTTAATTAACTAATTAAGTAATTATTTTAAATGTTTCTTTATTTTTGAGAGAGAGAGACAGAGCACAAGTTGGGGAGGGGCAGAGAGAGAAGGAGACCCAAAATCCAAAGAAGGCTCCAGGCTGTGAGCTGGCAGCACAGAGCCCAATGCAGGGCTCAAACCCACAAGCCTTGAGATCATGACCTGAGCCAAAGTAGGACGCCTAACCGACTGAGCCAACCAGATGCTCTGAGCATGATTTTAACAAAGACAAATTTTATAAATATGGATTAATACAGATTGTACATCTCAAAAATATTTTTAATGTTCATTTATTTTTGAGAGAGAGAGAGAGAGAGAGAGAGTGTAAGCAGGGGAGGGGCAGAGAGAGAGACACAAAATCCAAAGCGGCTCCAGGCTCTGAGCTGTACCCACAGAGCAGGACACGGGGCTCAAACCCACTAACTGCAAGATCATGACCCGAGCTGCAGTTGGACCCGTAACAGACTGAACCACTCAGGCATCTCTCAGAGTGTACATTTATTTTTACGTTTTGCATACCTTATGTTTTTTAGACATTTTCCTATTGCATCTATATTATCAGATGTACTTCTATAAAGGTATTTCTACAAACGTTTATGTTTTATAATCTTTTTCACATTGGTAAGATCTCTATTAATATCTCCTTTATCATTCTTATTATTGATTATTGGGACTTCTCTAGTATCTTGAAGTGTCCCACCAGGGGTTTATTATACTTAGTAATATATTATAATAATTCATTTCTTATATGATTAATTTTTATTATCTTGATTTTTTAATCTTATGATTTCTTTTGTTAATTTTTATAATGATAGGAATGCTTATATCATTGATTTTCTTACTTTATTAATCTTGAATATGCAGTAATTGTCACAAGTAAACTTTTTGGCATTCAGTCTAAAAAAAGGATTTTCTGGGGCACCTGGATGGCTCAGTGGTTAATCGTCTGACTTTTGGTTTCAGGTCAAGTCATGATCTCACGGATCATGGAATCTAGCCCCCCCATTGGTCTCCACGTTGACAGTGTGGAGCCTGCTTGGAATTCTCTCTCTCTCTCTCTCTCTCTCTCTGTCTCTTTCTGACCCTCCCCTGCTTACTATCTCTTTTTTTTGTATCTTGAATTAAATAAATAGGCATTAAAAAAAACTCTAAAAAAGCATTTTCTAATTGTATTGTAATTTTTTTTTCATTTAAATTGGGTATTTAGGACTCTGCCTACTAATTTAATTAAAATTTTAGTGTTACTTATTTTAATATTGATTTTTAAGGTAATCTCATAATAATTAATAATGTACTGTTTATTTCAAAGCCTTCGATATTTCTTGTGACTTGTTCTGTGACTCAGCAGGTCATAAATTTTACTTAATAGTCTACCATGTGCACTTACAAAGAATGTATATTTTGAAGTGGTTGGGCTCAGTTCAAATTTATTAATCAGATGATTCATATACTATAAAGGCTTACTGTTTTTTTCTAGCTTGTTTTATCAGTTACTAAGAAAGCTGTTTAATCTTCCATTATCTGTTAATATTAACTTTGTATATTTTAGGGTATATTAGGGCATGCACACTTATAATTTTAAATCTCTATGGTGATTAGAAATTTTATTATTACATTTCATCATGTTATTTCATTATCATTATGAAATTGCTCTTTATCTCTATAAATGATATGTAATTGACAAATACCTTGGGAGAAATGAAAGCTTCAAATACATGACTAACTTCCTGAGATTTTTCTTCTTTATAACGTTATTGCCACCAAACTGAGTTGATTGTCTCCCAATACTTTCAACAAATGGTTGTGTCTAGCTATTTTAGTTTTTATCTTTAGACAGGTTTTACTAACAATCTAGTTCACTACTTGCAGAAGACAACCTTCTTTTTTTTTAATTTTTGCTATTTTACCAATTGAACTTTAAAAAATTTTTTAATGTTTCTAGTTATTATTAGGAGACAGAGAGAGACAGAGTATGAGCATGGGATCGGCGGAGATAGAGGCAGAGACTCTGAAACAGGCTCCAGGCTCTGAGCAGTCAGCATAGAGCCCGATGCAGGGCTCGAACTCACAAACCACGAGATCATGACCTGAGCCGTTCAGATGCTTAACCTACTGAGCCATCCAGGTGCCCCACCAGTTGAACTTTAATATCTCGAAAGCAGATTTAAATTCGAAGCGTAGAATTCTGTAACCGTATTAAAGTTAGTGTTAATGACTTCTAATATGTAAATATGTGTATGATGAACACATAAATTCTAAAAAGACTCAGAATAGTATAAGCAAGTATGAAAGTTTTATAATTAGAATGCAATTTAAATCAGAACAATCCTACAATAAATCTAAAAGTCACAAATTGTGGGAAAAATTATAAAAACACGGATATTAATTTTTATCTGAATTCAAAACTAAAATAATCATGAGTCACACTTTTACAAAATCATACTTAAAATCTTCTTATACATGTATGCTATTTTATCTCTAATAAATCTCTCTATTAGCTAAAAAACTGCCATTCCAAAGATTTCAACTCAGGGGACTATTATCCCTCCTGTAATGAATGCATAAACATAGAAATGACATATCATTTCTGTGTCTACTCCCATGTACCGCTCCAGCCTAAGATTACATAATTTTATGTCTTCTTTAAGCTATTCAAATATGCTACACACTAAGTCCATTAAGTCCTTTGCATGCATGTTTTTCTTATTATCAAAAGCTTAGCTTTTATCTCATTGAGTGCCTTATTCTTATTCATTCTTTAAACTTAAAATCAAATACAATTTCCGAAGTAAGTCCTGCCTCATCTCCCCAACTAAATGAGGCTTGCTTTATTGTCATCCTTATAGCATTTTTCCTTAGACCTGAATGAATATAATTGATAATATCTCTCTCATGGGTTGGTGTATGATTATTACATAAATTGAACATATAAAGCAATCAGAAGGCTACTTGGCATATAATAATAATTCAATAAAGTTTAGCTTTTATAATTACTTTTCCATTTTTATATAAAATGGTGAATCTTCAAGTGAACAAAGGAACTTCCCCAAAGATACAAAGTCATTAAGTTGCTGTGTTTTATCCCATGTTCAATTATTATTTACAATTTTCCCTTGCTGTCCTTTTTTCAGCCATTTTGCTTATTTCCCTGATACTTCTCTGATATTATGTGTAGGTACATTCATGCATATGAACATATAAATATATATACACACATCCAAATGCAAACATTCACCCACTGACACACACATTTGTAACTGGATACTGAATGGAATCTTACTATAGAGTTTTTGATATAGTAGTTAAATAAATGCTTAGCAAATCATTACTTTCAAAAAGCAGTAAAAGTCCATACTTTATTGGAGTAGTTATTTCAAATATTTGAAAAAAAACGTTTCATCTATGGTTTTAGGGATATGATTCCTTTATGTTTGTTTCTGAATAGTCGATTATTTATCCAGGATGGCAAATTGCAACCAAGAGTTTCTACTTGGGATACAGAAAAATTTTATTATAAGTTATTTATATACTATCACTCATGTTTCCTAGAATTCATTCTTTAAAAGTGATTGAACATATGGGGGCCCCTGGGTGGCTCAGTCGGTTAAGCATCCGACTTTGGCTCAGGTCATGGTCTCATGGCTGGTGAGTTTGAGTCCCGCGTCGGACTCTGTGCTGATGACTCAGAGCCAGGAGCTGCTCTGGACCCTGTGTCTCTCTCTTTCTCTACTCCCTTGCTCATGCTCTGTCTGTCTCTTTCTCTCTCAAAAAAATAAAAACATTAAAAAATTTTTTAAAGTGGTTGAACATAATATTTTGAACATAATATTTTCTACACCTAAATGTGTAGAATGAAATGTAATGATAATAAATATTGAAATAGAAGAGGTTTTATTCTGAAGCAATATGGCACATCATCTTCTGCTTTCCTTGATTTTTTTCTCAGCTACTTATTATATAGTTATTTATTTTCCTCCTTGGGCATAAGGGGCAAGTAATGAAAATTATCAGATTTTAGTAATAAGCACGAGCCAATCCATGATCCATTATGTGTAGCATTTGAACTAATTGTTTTAAAGCTTATTTAGTTATTTTGAGAGAGATAGAGACAGTGGAGTGGGAGAGGAGCAAAGAGAGAGAGAAAGAGAGATAGAGAGAGAATCCCAAGTAGGCCTAGACTGCTAATGCAGAGCGCAACGTGGGGCTCAAACTCATGAAACCATGTGACCTTGACTTGGCCCAAACCAAGAGTCAGTATCCTTAACAGACTGAGCCACCCAGGTGCCCAAACTGATTTCAAAACAGAACTGTAAAACTATAATGCATTTTTTACACCAAATATATATATATAAATTTATAAATATATATATATTACAATACTACATATTTTTATAAATATATAGTATATATTTAATAATACTTTACAGCTGAGATTGTTTCTGGCTAGGAATTTATGTAATATATAGTTAAAAATATACATCTAAAAATTAAGCTTTTGTATATAGGGAAGTGTGTGTGTATGTTCATATGCATGAGGGTGTGTACACATGCATTAAAAAAAGTTGATAAGAAAAAAATGCTAGTATAATAAATATTTCCTATATGGATTCATGTGAGTATGAGCCTGCAGGAAACTCATTATATTTTTGACAGTACAAATTCACATTATCTTGTGGTTACTTGAAACACAGGTGAATGCTGACCTCAAAAAACTAATTATATTCATTAAAATCTTATTTGATAGCTACTTGGAATATGGGTAGATGTTGAAATAAAATCAAGAATACTTATTATAAAAGTTGTCATTGTTTCTAAAAATATTGTTCTGTGATTTCTGAAAGAACTTTCATCTTAAGACTCATAGGATCATTTATTTTTATAGTTTATAAGACACTCTCCAGATTGCTAAAAATCTCAAGGAAAATTGCTTCATATCCTAAATAGACTTCTTGCCTCTGGGTGTGTTTTCTCAAGCTTTCTCTTCTATTTGTCAGTAACAAATGTTCATTTGTCAGAAGCAAATATATATATATATATATATATATATATATATATATATATATATATATACACACACACTTGCAAATTGTATTTAACCGTTATTTTAAAAGGCCTAGTAAACTTAGACACAAGTACATGTATCAGAAATATTAAAGACAATATACTCCTAACATCTTTTTCCCTGTCTAACCTACTGTTTCAACACACTACATATTTTAAACTTCTGATAAAATGTAAGTTCTTTCTTTGATAAGTTTTCTGTCACAAATAAAGTTATTAACAAATGTGAATATATAATTTTTTACATGCCAGAGTACACACATACTTACTCCAAAAATAATGTCAGTCAGAAATAACCTTAAATACAAACACAAATCAGCAATATTGAGTATGGATTTCTTTCATTTATAATATGTATCTTCAAACAGCAAGTAATTTTGGCTTAGATTCATTTTCATAGCAAATTAATAGAATAAATAAATTAAAGCTAAATTAAATAAAGTCTAAGGAATATGTGTATTAACAGATTAATCTTGTGATTAATTAGAATTGAGATGATTACACAATCCAAATTTTCTTTTGAGTGTATCTCAAAATGATGGCTCAAATTGAGCAGTGTTTCCTTATTATAGTGAAGAAATGACATTATTTTAGACATACTACATTTTAAAGAGACTATATAATCTATTAATATGTCTGTAACTTAAAAAAAACATATATAATTTATATATGTACCAAAAATGCTGCTTTCGAAACATAGTCCTATAAAGAAAATATATTACTTGGAATGATTATTATGTATCTTTGAAATATAGTTAGTTGCAGCCTTTATAAACCGTAAGCCACATTTTCAAATTTCCCTCTAATTATAACTGCCCACAGTTAGGGGACATATCATTCCCTAAGTAAAATTATCACAATAAAATTTTTCATGCATTGTATTTTATGCTAATTTTTTGAATTTCAAGAATATAAAAATATTTGATTTCTTTAAATTGAATAGAGTGATAGTAACTGATAATAATAAAGAATATTCAAGTTTTTAATCATATTTAACTCTTCTAAACTATATCTAAAGTATAGGACAAGTACTATTTAAGATCATAATTATTAACTTACTACTGGTATGGAAATTAAGGCAAAAACTACTGGACTTCATATTTGTTTCTTTAAACCTTACAAAAAATGTTTTGTTTTGTTTTAAGGTTACTTATTTACTTTGAAAGAGAGAGAGTGCAAGTGGGATAGGGACAGAGAGAGGGGGCAGCAAGAGAATCCCCAAGCAGGCTCCACGTTGTCAGTGTGGAGCCTGACGCAGGGCTCAAACCCATGACCCAAGCCAAAATCAAGACTCGGATGCTTAACCTACTGAGCCATGCAGGCACCCCAGCAAACATGCTCGATAGGAAGAATGTCTTCCATTTATACTTCCTTACCATCTTTACCATCTTTCTCTTAACTTTTGTTCGTAATGAAAGCCATGAAAGAAATATGTTCCTGGCTTCAACAAGCTAAAAACAATCCATGCCCCTGAAGAGCAATCCTGGTAATTTTGCTTCTTTAGATCATACACAGATACCAGCAGAGTGTCATAGACACATGGAAGATAGTACAGCAGTACACTTTAACTTGATGTATGCAAAACACTTACATTTAGTGTTGCCTCTGATTGAAAGAAGTTAAGCAGAGGAGATGTAGGGAAACATATTTTCTGAGACTGCCAGGCAATAAAGGGAAGAAAAGAAGCGTTATAAGGAGAGGGACAAACTCTTATAAAAAATAAAATAAAATAATAAAATAAAAAAAATAAATAAAATAATAAACACAGTTGGGAAAGAGAGATCCAAATTTTCCAAATTACTATATTGACCTTCTACAGTAGGTAGCCACACTCCTTCTTTCAATATTGTTTTCTGTCTGCTGATGGGCAAAGAGGTGCCATTAGAAGTGATGATGTATCCATGTAGCACAGAGTAACTTTTCCATTTCTAACACCTGACCCCCTGCATGTGCTTTACTATCAGTTGTCTCTTCAATCGAATAAATTAAAAGTTCCTCTTTGTAAGGGAAGGTTGGTGGCTACCCATTTGGCCAAGTTTCTCATTTTACAAAGGGAAAATTGAGGTTGAAGAAGGTTAAATGACTTTTTCATGGTCATGCATATATTCAACAGGAAGTCAGTACTAGGACTCTTGTTTCTTTACTCTCCTTCAGAGATCCGAATATGATCAGAATAGGAGATATGAAAAACTCTGAGATTGAATCTCACATTTTTACCTAAAATAGTGTATGTGTGGGAAATGCTATAATGTTATATCTATGTTATAATGAAATACAAAAAATATCAAAAATTCAGAAAATCAATAGCATTAATTGATTTATAGGCCATTATAAATACTTATTTTATTCATATATATTTGCATTACTTAAAAGCACATTTATATGAAAACACTAATTGGGAGAATATTCCCCATGTTAAAACAAATTATCATTGAGTTAAGTTAAACTTCAAAAAGTAATAAAAAATAAAATAAATTGGGGCGCCTGGGTGGCTCAGTCGGTTAAGCGGCCGATTTCCGCTCAGGTCATGATTTCACAGTCTGTGAGTTCAGGCCCCGCGTGGGGCTCTGTGCTGACAACTCAGAGCCTGGAGCCTACTTCAGATTCTGTACCTACCTGTCTCTCTGCCCTTCCCCTGCTCACACTCTGTCTTTATGTCTCTCAAAAATAAATAAACATTAAAAAAGTGTTTAAAAAAATAAAAATAAATTTCTTAGCTCATTTCAATGTTACCATTTAAATTCCTATGAATGAAATATGGAGATAGCACAGTTTCATATATGCAAGTTTTTGAGATTTGGGGAACTATTTGAAGAAATCAAGATCATCATTCTAAACATTCTATAAAGTTTATAATTTGACCTGAAATTTAGTAGACTTTACATAGTATTTTTATCTAAGACTATTGTCCTTATTTATCGTTTTGTCTGGAACGCTTTCAAAGGTACATTTCAAGTTAAAGTATGTGTAATTTTGTTTGGGGTTTAGTTCACAAAACTACTTCCTTAAGTTCATTGTGATGAACTTATTTTTCCCCAATATATGATCAAAATATTTTTTTCAATTTAAAGTATAGTGAATATAGGAAAATATTTTTGCCACATTTTAGTTAGTCTCATACATTTTCTGGTGGAGGAATTAAAACAATTTAATTATACTAAAAAAGGATCAACAGATGTAAGGCAACTATCTCCAAACAGTAGAGACAAGAATGAGATCATGAACTCTACTATTTTCACACAAGTTCAAGTTTCGTTAGTAGAAATCTGAGGAATTGGCATAAACTCTAGTTATGTTTTCATTGAACTGTTAAGTATCATATCATTGAGTGGGATTGTATTGGACATTATATTCATCTGTGTTATCAATTAATGCATGTCAATTGATATTGACTTCTATATTCCTACATAAATTTTCATACCTGTTAATGAATTTTTACATATTCTGTGATACACTAACTGCTGGTCAGTATAAGAGAATAAGTGGCTTGAGCCATCACTTGTTCAGACCAATATCAGGACACTATGTTTCTGGTGGGGATCACAGCAGAAGCAAAAGCATCATTGCCTTCAGAGATCTTTTCAGACTTGGATCTGTGAGAATCTAAGAGAATTTAGCTTCTAAATACCCTACAAATTCTGATAATTGCATCATTCACATCATTGGAACTGCCACTACTGTGTATTTTGTTATATGTTTTCCAAATATACGGCCTTAGACTCTAATTGGGGAGATTGCATACTGGAGTGTAGTTTTGATAATTATTTCTGTGTTGAAACGAAATTGTCTAATGTCACGTAAATTTAAGAAATAGCCTTAAAAAAAACTAAAACGGCATTTCTCAAAATCTCCAAAACTCTTGCACAAACTTACCTGACCTTTTCGATAAAACAGAGTGTTTTTTTTTTTTTAGTCTTTCCAAGACGTACTTAATCAGAATCTCTGTGGTGGCCATTGAACTATCCAAAATTTTAAAACTATTTTAAGTTCATTCATTTCAGAGTCAGGAGTGTAAAGTGCACCATGCAACTTATATTCTGATTTCATTTGAGTTATCCTAGAGGCAAAGACAGGTGTGCTAACTCTCAGGTTTGAGAGTCACACCACCAGCTAAGCTCTCAAACCTACGGAGATGCCAGCGAAATGGAAAGGAATTTAGATGTATAATAAAGGAGAGGGAGATGTATAATAAAGGAGAAATAAAAAGGAGATGTATAATAAAGGAGAAATAAAATCGAAATAAAGATTTCGAGTAGTGGCTCTAAGACTATGGTAAAGTTAGCTTATCTCATCAAGTTCCTCTTTTAAGTTTTCCTCAGGAAAAGAAGCCCACAGAAACCATGGAGGAGCTGCTTCCTAAACTTGTGAAAGAAATAGCTCTACTTACGGATTGGCAAATGTGCTGATGAAACAGCTCTAAAATATGAATGAATTGGTCCTCTCTGAGATATCTGTCTCATATGCTCTTATTGTTTCAGCATCTCTGTGACAGGTTTAAATAGTTTTTTTTTTTTTCATGTAATTTTGCTTTTATTGTTGTTGTTTTAGAGAGAGGTTTTTCTCTTCTGTAAATTATCCCATCATAGCCAGAAGTGAATGGTTACTCTAAACTTTAAGGACACTTCCTGGAAATTTCACACAAAACTTGTGTTTGCTTTCTATTGACTAAAATTAAATCACATGGCTATACAAATACCCAAATGATCATCTATATAGAAAATCTGAAAGATTTGACAAGAAAAAAATGAAACAAAATCTCCCAGAACTAATAAGCAATTATACAAAGGTTGTGGGATACAAAGTTATAGACTGAATGTTTGTGCCACCTTCTCAATTTATATGTGAAGACCTAACTAACAGTGTGATGGTATTTAGAGTCGGGCCTTTGGAAGATACTCAAGTTCAATTGTGATCACGAAGGTGGTCCTCCAAGATGGAATTGGTGTCTTTGTAAGAAGTCGGGGACTAGAGCTCTCTCCCTTTCTCTCTTGCTACTATATGAGGGCACAGACAATAACAGACATCTGTAAGTCAAAAGGGAGTTCTCACCAGGAACTAAATTGGCCAGCATCTTGATAATGGAATTCCCAGCCTCTAGAACTATGAGAAATAAATTTCTGTTGTTTAAGCCACAAAATCTATGCTATTTTGCTATAGCAGCCTGGGCAGTCAAAGACCAACCACTAAAAGATAATATATGAAAAAACCTAGAAGACCTTGGTTATACAAATGACTTGTCAGATACAACATCAAAGATACAATCCATGAAAGAAAGAATTGATAAACTGGGCTTCATCGAAATTAAAATCTTCTGCTCTGTGAAAGATACTGCCAAGAGACTGAGAAGACAAGCCATAGAATGCAAGGAAATATTTGCAAAAAATATACCTGACAAAGGACAGTTATCCAAAATATGTAAACAGCTTTTAAAACTCATCAATAAGAAAACTGAATCACTTTATTTTATTTTTTTTTATTTTTTTAACATTTATTTTTGAGAGAGAGAGAGACAGAGCGTGAGCAGGAGAAGGGCAGAGAGAGAGGGAGACACAGAATCTGAAGCAGGTTCCAGGCTCTGAGCTGTCAGCACAGAGCCCGATGCGGGGCTCGAACGCACAGACCGAGAGATCATGACCTGAGCCGAAGTCGGCCGCTTAACCGACTGAGCCACCCAGGCGCCCCTGAATCACTTGATTTTAAAAAAAGGGCAAAATATATGAACAGACACTTCACACACACACACACACACACACACACACACACACACGTATGCAGATGGCAGTCAAGCATATGAAAAGATGCTCTACATCATACATCATGAGTTGCAAACTAAAACAACAAAAATCAATGTAATACCACTACACACCTATTACCAAATCAGGAACTCGGACAGCACCAAAAGCTGACAATGATGTGAAACGAAAGGGATTCTCATCCTTTGCTTGTGGAAACACAAAATGGATAGCCACTTTGGAAGGCAGTTTGAAAGTTTTCTATAAAACTAAATATACTGTTGTAATACGATTTAGCAATTATGCACCTTGGTCTTACCCAAAGCAGTTGAAAACGTATGTTGACACAAAACCTAACATCATGGAGGTTAAGATCAGCTTTATTTACATTTGCTGAAAACTGGCAGCAATCAAGATATCCTTCAGTAGGTGAATGAATGCATAAACTGTAGTATATCCAGAAAATGGGATATTATTTAGTGTTAAAAGGAAATTAGCTATCATGTCATGAAAGTACATGGAGAAAACTTAAATGCATATTCTTAAGTGAAAGAAGCCAATTTGAATGGTTATAGACTGTATGATTCCAACTCTATGACATTCTGGGAAAGGCAAAATATAGAGACAGTAAAAGGAAAAGTGTTTGACAGGGGTTACAGGATAGGACAGGCAGAGCATGGAGTATTATCAGGGGAGTGAAACTATGCTGTATATTATAGCAATGCATACATGCCATTATACATTTCTCAAAACTCACAGAATGTATACCGCACGAGTGAACCATAATGTAATCTGGGTGATAATGATGTTTCATTGTAGGTTCATAAGCTCTAATGAATCTACTACTCTGGTGGGACATGTCTATAATGGGAGACCATGTATATGTGGGACAGAGGGTATCTGGGAAAACTCTGAACCTTCCTCTCAATTCTGCTGTGAGCCTAGACCTAATCTATGTTAAAAAGAAAAAGTCTGTAATAAAAAGGAAATACAAATTCTTAGAGTCTACCCAAACCAATAGAGCCAGAATTTGGAGGTGTGTGATTTTGCATATTTATAAGCTTTCCAGAAGATGTTTTATGCACACTAATGTCTAAGATGGACCATGGTCTCCCTCTCAAGTCTGTATTTCAAACTATGATAACTTCATTTCATAAAATTTTAAATTAGAAAATTAGAGGGGCACCTGGGTGGCTCAGTCGATTAAGTGTCTAACTTAGGCCCAGGTCATGATCTTAATGCTTGTGAGTTTGAGCCCTGTGTCAGGCTCTACCCTGACAGCTCAGAGCCTGGAGCCTGCTTTGGGCTCTGTGTCTCCCTCTCTCTCTGCGCTTCCCCTCTCTCTCAAAAAAATAAATAAATAAATAAACATTTAAAAATTAAAAAAGAAAATTATATATTAATTCATCCATACATTTTAGTTCATCCATACCTTCTAAACTATTTTTAAAAATTCCTAAAAGTTTAAGGAAACAATATAATAAACTTAAATTTAATTTCTAAATGTGTGATTACTCATTTATCTGACTTATTTAATTTTAATGAATTAATTTATTAGTATCAAATAAACAGTGAAATTACATCATCTAAAGCCCTTTACATTTTTAAATAAAAAATCAACAACTCTATCCAGTAGTCACATTCTATTTCTGTATTTAATTTTATGTATTATAACACAACGTTATAAATATTTTACTTGTCAGTTATGATTTTTAAACTTTTATAAGACTTTATGATTCCCACATGAATATCTGACTCACTCTAAAATTCAAACTAATATATTCCAATGTTCACACACTGCCGGTCTCATGCAGTCACTCATGTTGTTGCCTTTCTCTGTTGCCATCCCCACATTTTCTCAAAATATAGAAAAATTAGGTTATAATCTACCTTAACATAGCTGTTTAGATTTTCTCTCTCTGACCTCTCTGATTTTTTTTCAGGATGTGAAAAGTTGAAGTTAAGCAAAGAATCTAAAGGCAGCATTAACTTTTACGCTGAATCAGAATTATAAACCATCCTGAATTGGTTTTTCTATTTAAAATGGTTACCAGAGCAGAGTTTGTATCAGCTTTCAATATAATTTTCAACTCACTTGATATACATAGTTAATACTATTAGTGGACAGTATCCAAAAGCTCTCTAGTTAAAAATCACCTCAGTAATGTGATGAAAACTTAGCAGTCGATTAGAAGCAAATTTTCATTTTATGAAAAAATTGGAATAAGTTCTTGTGAATCTACAATCAGAATATAAAAAGACTTATGATAATCCAGAACTAGTCCCTAAGAATCATATTGGACATTCTAATTTGTTTAGCCTGCCTCGTGTGAATTACTGAAATAAAAACAAAGATTCCTCTCCCAGATTATCTTTATGATGAGGAAAAAAAAATCAAGTTATTCCAAAGTTTCTTCTTAATTAAAAAGAGTGAGAAATAAAACTATGTAACTTCCATGAAATCAGCCAAATAATTTTTTTTATTGTGGTCAAGGAAGTATGAAAGTTTAAAAGATGTTAATTTAACTTTTCTCTTTCGGCTTTTAACCCAATTATTTACATGCTTAAATATTTATATTTCAAGTTGATTTAGTGACTTTTTAATATTTTATTTATTTACTTTGAGAGAGAGTGTGTGTATGTAAGCGAGGGACGGACAGAGAAAGAGGAAGAGAAAAAAATCTCAAGCGGGCTCTGTGCCGACAGAGCAGAGCTGGACGCAGGGGTTGACCTCAGGAACAGGTCAGATGGTGACCTGAGAAGACATCGAGAGCTGGCTGCTGAACCGGCTGAGCCACCAGGCGCCCTGACTTAACAGCTTTCTTAACAATTGCCTGCTGTTTTAGCTCAGAATTTAAGTACTATTTTCACCCTCACAAAGTTGTATCAGAAAATTTAATTAAAAATGTGAATATCTATATTATTTGACCATATGAACATTATTCACTGTTAAAGTAATAGCCTTGACTACTGATTAACTATACATACATACCACAGATATACATATATGCTTTTATATATATGTATATATATATATGTCTGTAAATGTTTATACATATACATGCAATAATGCATGCATATGTACTCCTAGTTGTTATTATTGCTATTGTATGATTCTTATTTCTCTTTAGCCTCAGTATTCTGAGTCCTCTCTAAATGGCTTTTACGTGAGTCTCAATTTATTTCTCTGGGCACTGGATAGGTTTCTTATCTGAGTGACATGACAAGTTCTGGAATTACTTTTTTTAAATATTCTTTTTATAGTCACCTCTTCTCTGTTGTTTATTAATATTTTGAATTAGAATTTATTTATTATATTTTGAGAGAGAGAGAGAGAGAGAGAGAGAAAGAGAGAGAGAAAGCACAAGCAGGAGAGGGGTAAAGAGAGGGAAAATCCCAAGCAGCCTCTGCACTGTCAGCACAGAACACAACACTGGGCTGGAACTCACAAATTGTGAGATCATGACCTCAGCAGAAATGAAGAGTCCGATGCTTAACCTAACGAGCCACCTTGGTGCCCTTGTTTTTTTAAATTATTTTGGAAAGAATTCATATGAGTGGAATACTGAAACTTTTTGTACAATCCTTAAATATCCTTATATTTCTTCACCTATTTTCTTCATTATCCTTACTGTTTGTTTTAAATTTAGAAACATATCCTCAATTTTATCTGTTAACATTGCTACTATTTTTTCTGATTGATATTTTTAATTTCCAAGTGATTATTATTGATTTATAATTACTCCTTTTCACATTTTTCCATGATTAAAGAATCTAATATTTCTGAGGATTTCAGTTGCACTATTTAAATTTTTTTCTTTCTAATCCCATATTTGTTTATCAAAGGTAAAATATTATAATATGATACTTCTTGATGTCACTTATAGACAAAGCTTGAAGAAAGTAAATGCACATTCCAAAAGGAAAAGGAGATTAACATTTAAAAATTAGAAGGTAAAAGGGTGCCTGGGTGGCTCAGTCCGTTAAGCATCTGATTCTTGATATCTGCTCAGGTTGTGATATCCTGGTCATGAGATCAAGCCCCATGCTGGGCTCCACACTGTGCAGCCTGCTTGGGATTCTCTCTCTCTCCCCGTCTCTTCTCCTCCCCCACTGGTGCTCTCTCTCTGTGTGTCTCTCAAATAAAAATAAACATTTAAAACAAATGTCAAGGTAAGTCACCAAAAACTATTTAGAAAGTCACCAACATCCAGAATAAAACACAGATTTTTTTTGAATTTTTTAAAATATTTATTTTTTAAGAGAGAGAGACACAGAGTGTGAGTGGGGGAGAGACAGGGAGAGAGAGGGAGACACAAAATCTGAAGCAGGCTCTAGGCTCTGAGCTGTCAGCACAGAGCCGCATGAGGGGCTCGAACCCATGAACTGTGAGATCATGACCTGAGTCGAAATCGACGTTTAACTGACCGAGCCACCCAGGTGCCCCAAGACACAGATTTCAAAGAGGATTTATTTCGAAAGCATTTGATTGTGAACCTCTATCCCCCGAAAAGGGAAGTGGACGCTGGGATGATGCCACATTCAATCACACGCTTAAGGAGTCACATATGTTTCCTTGCAGGTGGAGGCACTTTAGACAGGTATTTGACTCATGGTGGTGACCAAAGAGTGTGGGCATGCCTCCAGGACAGTCAGTGATTGCCTGGCTTCATGAATGAATGCATGACTGAATGAAACAAAAGACATTTTTTGCATATTTACAATGTGCTACATACACAACTATAACTTTCAGTTAATTTCTCATTTGATCCTCACAATACAAATGCAATTTAGTCTTTTCCACTCTAAAACTCACAGAAACATATAAAACAGAATGAGGACAATAAATCTGAGAACTAATAAATTATAAAACCATGCAAGGAGTTTTCAACTCAGTTGTGACCGTGGAGGCCACATTTGTTCCTTGTTTATCACATACAACTGGCAACATGCCCTTTATATTTTAAAGTTTATTCTATTGCCCCAACTAAATTTTCTATTATTATTGTTTTAATGACATAAAAATTGTCTCTTTAAGGAAACAGTAAGCAGGCAGGGACTGAGCAGAGATATAGGGTACATCATGTTCTATAAACTCCACATTCATAATGTCTAAAGCTAAGTAAAGATAGAGAGGAGATATTAATGGCATATTGTAGATTACGATATTTTAGTTGACACACAGTGTTACATTAGTTTCAGGAATACAGCATAGTGATCAGACAAGTCTGTATGTTATGTTACGCTCACAAGTATACCTACCATCAAATCGCCATGAAACACTATCACGATACTGTTAAATATATTCCCTATGCTGCACATTTTATCCCTGTGACTTATTCATTCCAGAAATGGAAGCCTATACCTCCCACTCCCCTTCATTCATTTCGCTCATGTAGCATATTTTAATAAGGCACCCAGATTCTGTGAGATGGAGGTCCAAAAATAAGAGTCAGAGAAAGGAACTCTGACCAAGAGAGCCACTCCTGAATGTTGGGCTATAAGGTTGCAAACAATTTACTATATATGCAACTGCAGATTTGTTGAGTAAGTATGACTAGAACCTATGTAAATCATATAAGTAATCGGGTTTTTCTCTCAGTTGTAATTCTGAAAGAAGAATTGATGAGAAGGCGAATCTGTTGAGAACAGATAACTGAGACCTGAAATTTTGAAATGTCTATATATCAGGCACAAGATAAAAAACAAACAAACAACAACGTTTGGCTGAGAGAGAACACTGCAGAGAGGAAGGAAGAATATTTTAATGCCTAATATGCCGAAGCAGAAAATGTTAAAGTTAGGGAATGATGAATGATGAACATATATGGTTAGCAGTTGTCAGTTAAAATTATAAATCTTAACAGAGTTTTTTTGGTTTTTTGTTTGTTTATTTGTTTTACAAATGTTGATGTTGTCAATGAAAAACTGTCGCCATGATAACCACCCCATTCTACGAGCCTTAATGACAATGACATTTTGACAGCATGAAAGCCTCCCATCAATCTCCACTTGTTCCAGGAAATAGCTGGCCACGGAAAACTCTCCCCCCCTAATATTGAATAATTCTTCCTTTTTTGAAATGACCCCAAAACTGTTAACCTATCCCCTTGTAGCCAACCAAGGGCTGCCAAACGTATCAGAGGACCAACTAAAATGTCTCCTTGCCTCTAAAAGCTTCACCTTAATAGAATACTTACCAGAGACTGCCAGTTTTTCCTGTTTTTACTCTATAAAACTTACTTTCCCTTCTAACTCCTTTGAGCCCCTGTGGAAATGTAAGTGATGGCAGATGGGTTCCCTTCTGGCAACTTTGTGGATAAATAACCTTTGTATATGTGGCAGCAGACTTAGTTTTTGACATCGATAAAGGGACCCGTAAATTTAAAAGAGGAATAAATTTAAATATGAAATAACTAAGTATACAAATGTCAAATCAACACTGCAGTAATCTTTCACATTTTTGTAGGCTGCTGTACTTAACAAACTATCTTCGCCTTGATTATTTAAACTTTAACACGATCCATAGAGGCAGTCATTCATTGTAAAGGATTTTGGAAACAGCTTTTATATTTTGATTTCTATTTTCCCAAATTCAGGAAATATGAGCTAGAACTTGAACTCAGGCCCTCTGTTAAAAAAGATCCTTTTCCTTCAACAATTCAGCATTTGCTTATATTATATTACAATGGCAAAACTGAGATAGTGTTACTCCACAGTTGGAATGTTTGAAGTGAGAAACAGAAATTTAGCCAAGGCTAAAAATTGATATTCATGGATTGGGAAGGAAGTGGAGAGCGAAATTTCATTAGAATAATGAAATTAAAAAAAAAAAGAACAGAAAACGAATATATTTTGCAGACTAATTTCTTTTTCAGTTTCATTGGAAACTGGAAACTTGGCAAAATGAGATAAAAATTTACCATCTGTTATCTTTAACCTACAGACTAAAGGATCGTCCAATGGATCAAGTGTTACATCTAAATTTAGAGAGAGTTTAAGAGGGATTACAAATATATACATGATATTTATATGATTCTTACATTAAATATATACGATTCTCTTGGATCGAAAAATCTGACTTTTAATCTCCATAGGATAAGCTCTCTTGCTTAATATGTTAACTCTCTGTTGGATAAAACTTTTCACAAAATCCTGACTCTCTTAGTTTCTAGCCAGGAAAATGTCAGAACAGGAAATCTGAATACATACACATTTAAGAATTTCAGAAAATGTTTTAACTTTATACTAAGCATACATGAAACAGAACAGGGAAATCACCTTTTAAAATTTGGTATCAAAATCATCGGCATCTTTATTTTTATTGGTATATATAAAATAAAGAGCAAATTTCTTCTTTATTCCCTAAAAGTTTTAGTATTATAGAAGACTGCTGTTTTGTACTTTTATCCCCTAAATTAAAACCTCTCTTTTTAAATTGATCACTTGTAGTTCAAGTTTCTTCCATATTTAGGATTTTTGTTACATAGGCATCATAATACTAGCAGACACTTAAGGATTTAGTATAGGCAAATTCAGTTTTCTGAACAAATTATATAAAAACTCGGCAATCAATAAACAATACAAGAGTATATATGCAATAATCTTTTAAAACAGTTCCAATCATTTTCCTATCTTATCCATCAAGTCTTAATGATGAACACTTCCACAGTTTAATATAAACATAAATCTGAAATTTTGTAAAAGGAAAGAGAATAATTTTGAGAGCAAAAAATCCCACATCTAACAAGTAAGACCGATAATCTTTGACAAATACTCCTTCTTGGTGCTGTCACCCCTAGAAAGCATCTCCTCTTAGACATGTGACTCTATTATATGCACTTGATACAATAACTTATTATTGTCATTGATGACTCTAAACGTGGCCCATCAACAGTGAAGTGATATCTTAGGACATACACTTTTGGAGGCTAAATTCTATCCAGGCCCCGTATCAAAGGTTATTTTTTTTCTTCCTAGGAATTATAAATCTTTCTGTAATTATTTTCTTCTTCCTCCAGGTCTTTATATTTCTTCTATTGGACTATATTTCATCTATATAAATCTGCAGATCTGACCACATCATTGCAATACTTAAACTTTTCCTCTGACTTCAGGGCGAAATTCAAAACTTATTAGCACATAAAGGTTACGTGTGCCACAGCAGAAAGATCGTGGTTTAGGGAGTCAGTGGGAATTAAGAATAAATCTGGATCTGTCATTTCAAGAGACTCAATTTCTTGTTCTTTAAAGAGACATGATTTGAGACAAGTTACAGGTTTGTTGCACAGGTTGGGCATGAGTGAGCATGAACAGCACATAATACAGCAGGTGTGCAGTAGGGGTACGGGACATTATTTATGTTCCTTAGCATTATTCATTATGAGTCTTCATAGCCTTCACACAAATATCACCTCTTGTCCATTAAAATATATTTATCTTGTTCTCGGAGCTCTTCTTTCTGCTGTTAATCACACGTTCGCTCTCTCTGTCCCAGTTCTCACCCGTGACACCGAATGAAAGCCGGATAGAGAGGGAGCTGCAGAGGTGGAGGAAGAGAGTGGGAATGTGTTGATTGATGGTGTTATTACTGGGCTCCTTTGCAAAGTAGGGAATTCAAATAATGGACAGATCCAAGAGAAGCAAACAAACAAACAAAAAAAAACTTCATAGGCTCAATTTATCTCCATAGTAAGGAAATGAGAGAAGGGAAATTCTGTAACAAGTCCTCCAAATTTTATTATCATAAAGTTGTGCAGTTTTAACATTCTCTTTATTTTTGTATAATATTTGAAACTGGAGAACACTTAAGATACGTTTTTGTTTTACACGATTTTGTTTATAGCCAAATGAACTTTCCTGATTTCAGTGGTTTTTTCCAGAATGTATTTTAATTTCACAAGGTTAACCCCCATCAATACCTTTACTGTATCTGTTTTCACCCCTCAAAGCAAAGAAGCAAAACATATCCTGGTTCCAAGGATCCATATAAATACACACCTTAGACATTTGGGAGTTTCAAACAAAAACTAAGATTAAAGAATGAAAGCAACACTTCACATGCATGAGACACTTTGTCTCCAATAATGTTCAAAGCTGGAGACCAGAGGTTCCCCTTGATGTGGTGAGATCAGAGATTACGTTTCACACATAACTGTAATAGAATATTTTAAGTAAATATGCTTATTCCAGTACTCACTACAGAGTGGGTAAGTTAATGAAAGCCTATAAATATAACAGATGCTTTAAATTTTCTGCTTGAAATTTTCACTACAGATGTTAAAAATGGAATAACATCTGAAGGTAATTACGTTATATCTATATGTATACATACACACATATATAAGAATATATATGTGTGTATGCGTGTGTCGACTTCAAAAAAGAAATGGACACTTGTCTGTATTTTGGGACTTACATTTAGCCATTATAGTAAAAGCCTTAGAATTATGAAGGGAAGAATTACAAACTTAAATACAGTGATAGTAAATTCTTTCACGAAGCATTATCTCAAATGCATACCCTTAAACTTTGAAACCATAATGTAGAAAGAGAAAGAGAAGTGATGTCCCGCATTATCACGAAACGCCTATATCACATCCCTGAAGGAGTAAAAGAGAGCGGGAAAATATGGTGAGCAAAAATTATTAAAAAAAAAAAAAAGTTTTGGACTCAGTCCAATTCACAGAAAAGTATTGAATGGCTAGTATGGGAAAAAAAAAAACAGAATGAATTTTTTACATAAAAATTCCTGCTCCACAAAGCAACAGATATTCCATAAAATATATCAAACAAAGATAAAAGAAAAATAAGAACCACTGAAGTAGAAGAGATGAACAGAAGAAAGACATCCGTTTCAGATTCTCCTCTTCTTCCACTATGAATTAAAAATGACATAGTGGTCTCCAAGTTATAGTATTTTGTTTTATCTTCTTTTCTGTGGAGAATTTAGTAGAAGAAAAAGACAAATAATATGAATGCATGGTAACCGACGATTTATTTCCTCTACTCACTGAATCACAATTGGTAAAAATTTGAATTTCATGAGGACAATCTCACTGGGTTTAACTGTGTCCTGGTCTTTGTTTCTAAAAAAGGAAAAACAAACTATTTATAATTTAAGCAAAGTGATGACTCACTGACTTGCTGGAAGTAGACTTGGCAAGGAAACAGGTGACACTTCATGAGAACGCAAGCATGGGAAAGGTGCGTGGCAGCCACGCGGCATCTCGGGACTCCACATTTGCAGCACTTAGACCTCAGGGAATTGGTCCCCGTTACTCAGTTTCTCAAATCACCGCGCTCACAGAAACAAATCTCTACCTTCACCTTGTATCTTTGGTCACAGAATTCGTTTGCTCAGGCTGCCAGGACAAAAGTACCAGAGACAAGGCAGCTTAAACAACAGATATTTCTCACAATTCTGGAGTCCAAAGTCTGAGAACGAGATGTCAGTCGGGTCGGTTTGCCCTGAGGTCTCTCTTCGTAACTTGTAGATGGCCATCTTCTTCCTGTCTCTTGCCATGGTCTTGCCTCTTCATCTGTGGTCAAAGGTCATCTCCTTATAAGGCATCACTCACATTGGATTAGTGCCCATCCTTATGGCCTCATTTTAGTTTAATTATCACTTTAAAGAACTTATCTCCAAATACAGTCACATTTTGAGGTTCCCCAGGGGGTTAAGACTTTAACATAGGAATTTTGGAAGGGGCTCAATTTAGTTGATAATAGTAACTCAGTTGAGATTTAAAGTTCTTGAAAGGCACATCTGATTGGCCGAGCACAGGTTTACATCTCTACTCATGAACCATGACTTTTGTTAACAGTTTCATCTTATAATTGGAGATGGGGCCACATATTCCTACAGTAAATCAGACTCAAGCTTCACGGCCGGCATCATGTTCAGGATCTATGGGTTAATTCTTCCTTTGTGTCTATCATGATCTCACCTTACTATTTTGCATCCTGTAGGTTATATTGTCATAGTATCAACTGTCAATATACCTTTTTTATTAAGTTTATTTATTTTGAGAGAGAGAGAGAGAGAGAGACAGAGAGAAAGAAAATGATTGGGGGAGAGGCAGAGGGACAGAGTCCCAGGCAAGCTCTGCACTGTCCGAGCAGAGCCCAACACAAGACTCAATTTCACTAACCGTGAGATCATGACCTGTGCTAAAATCAAAAGTGAGGCACCTAACTGACTGAGCCACCCAGGCACCCCATCAATATACCCTATTTAAAACAGTGACAGAAAATGCAAAACAAAAAGTGTTTTTTTTTTTTTTTTCTAAAAATATGCTGCAGCTTAAAAGGGAACCCAGGTATATAAAATGTGATTTTTTAGATAATGTTTTAAATGTTTACTTATTGGGGAGAGAGAGAGAGAGAGAGAGAGAGAGAGAGAGAGAGAGAGAGAGAGAGAATGGATTGGGGAGGGACAGAGAAAGAGGGAGACACACAATCCAAGCAGGCTCCAGGCTCTGAGCCATCAGCACAGAGCCGACATGGGGCTAGAACTCACAAGTCATAAGATCATGACCCGAGCTGAAGTTGGACGCTTAGCTGACTGAGTCACCAAGGTTCCCTATAAAATGTGATTTTATACAGGTACTTAATATTTTTAATTTATACTTACATGTATTGGCAGAATCATCCAATGAATTGTCAAGTAAAATAACAACTGAGAATTATATTTGAATATAGCAAAGTGGCAATCACCAATGGCCTTTAAAAATAAAAATTTAAGATCTGATTATAGACGAAGGGGCTCCTGGGTGGCTCCATACTGTTAAGTGCTTGACTCTTGATTTAGGCTCAGGTCATGATCTCACTGTTCCAGGGAACTGAGCCTCTCGATGGGCTCCACGCTTGCAGTGGGAGCCTACTTGCGATTCTCTCTCCCTTTTTCTCTGCCTCTGCCATTCTCAGGTTCTCTCTCTCTCTCTCTCTCTCTCTCTGTCTCTCATTTGCAAAATAAATAAATAAACTTAAAATACGTGATTATGATGGATTTAAGAAACAAAGCAGGATCTTATGTACAGTAAATATAGAAAATCTTTAGGAGATTTTTTCTTGTATGGGAAAGAGTATGGGTGATCAGCTAGAGGGAAATGTGAATTCAAGGAAGTGTTTTGTTTATTTTTAATAAGACAGAAATTATCAAAAGTGTGTATGCTAATAGAAACTATCTAGTTGGAAGCAAAAATTGACCAGTGTGGGAGAGAAAAGGGACATTTTCTTCTTTTTTTTCTTTGTAAGTTTTATGATGTACCTATGTTTTTCAATAAGTAATGTATTCACAGGAATCAAAATCCAAATAATACACAGTAATGAACACTGAAAAGTCATTCCCATCCTTGTGTCCATGTCCATACCATACGCCCACTCCTTGGAGTCAACAATTCTTATTTGTCTTGAAAATGTTATCTGTTCCATGCTTATTCATGCAGACAAAAGAAAAGGCAAATATATAGGTTTATTTTGGAGAAGGGATCTTTTCTGTAGTAATGATCTTAACTGTGTGAGAAGGAATGTGTCTCCAGGGCAATGGAGTAGGTAATGTTAGAAGCCAATGAGATCAGGCTAGTGAGGCTTCATAGGGATGTGTGCTTTAGAAGAATATTTTAAGGTAGAAGAAAGTTGTTTCAAACTTAGGAATAGCATGACAAACAATTCTCGACATTGATAGAGGGTCGTATATTTCCAAGAGATTTTCTGGAGACCTTTTCCTCATCCATCTCTCAACCTGTGAGGCAATTTTGAAGCTAGGAAAAATTAACTTTGAGGAAATTATTTTTGTCCTCACAACTATTCTACACGGTGTGTTATTTTTTAAACTTTTTTTAATGTTTTATTTCTTTTTGAGAGAGACAGAGAAAGAGTGCAGGCAGGGGAGGGGCAGAGAGAGAGGGAGACAGAATCCAAAGCAGGCTCCAGGCTCTGAGCTGTCAGCACAGAGCCTGAATTGGGGCTCAAACCCACGAACTGTGAGATTATGACTTGAGCCAAAATCAGACACTTAACCAACTAAGCCACCCAGATGCACTAATGTGTTCTTTATTTAAAATCTATCTCACACCTTTGGATGTCTTTCTAGTGTTGTCTTTCATTGAATTTCAGGTATTTTTTTGTTAAATATGGAATGTTCTTTTTGAAATATTCCTATCTTTTTTCCGAAATATACATTTGAGGGTAGTGTCTATCATTACTCCACTGTTACATTTTTTACCCCTTTCCTGTCTCTTTGAATCTAATTTGTTGCCACCTAGATTATCACTGAATTAACATCCTGTACTTTTTGAAAGAACTATATAATGTGGGAAAAGTGTAGACATTTCCTTAATGCCCATATCTATTATATGTAATTCACCCAGCATATTTAGAATATAAAAATATATTTAAATAAATAAACATAATATATTTTAAATATTGTCTAAATATTAAGAGCAAAAACACTGATGAAAGGTATGGTTTTATATTTTACTTTTTAATATGTTTACTCTAATAAGTTTAATATGTTTACTCTTGATTTACATTTTGAAAAGTATACAACATAGTATTACCTTTATCATAAAATCTTTAATGACAATTATAAGAAAGTGTAAAATTAAAATTTACTTTTATATTAATATTAATAATATGTATTTATCAATATATTAAAATGTAGATAACTCAAGGAAATTTAAATGGTTTGAATATATCTTTCAATTCTAATTACTAAGTGCTTATGCTATTCCTAGAATTACAGTATGATAGATTTCTACCTTTGTTAACATCTCATGATTCATAGTAACTCTGGTATTAAAATTAATGAATAAGTGTAAAAAGGAGTCTGAGTCATTTTTAATGTGAGGCCACTGACTTTATAAGTCTAACACTCCTTGTCCTTGACCCTACATCTGAACAAGCACTTACTAACCTCTTCCTTTGGAACTGGTTGAGAAATTTCAACTCTGCGACTTTCCAACCCACCATAGGAACCTTTCCTCAGTCACACCTCTACCTCCCAAAAAGACCCAATTCACTTCCAGTCTTCACTCTAGCCAGCCCTGCTCTTTCAGACCTGTTGTGTGAAGAATAAACTTGCTCTCATATTGCCTTAGGGGTAAAACGTCAGCAGCCTTGAAGTTTCCCTAAACCTAATGGAGGTCCATTTTACTTCCACATAGTGGCCGCTAGACACAATTAAATGTAAACAATTTAACGTTTTAGAATATGAATTTCTACTTTTAACCTGAGTAAATGTAAGAATGTTTTCAAAGAAACCAAAACCCCAAAAACTTTCTCACTTATAACACTATGATTATGTAATGTCAACTGAACAAAATATAGAGACAAACAATGGTAATTAAAGTGCAAACAAATGTTAAGATTCATGATATTTTAACCCATGGGTGAGGTCAAGCATTATTCTTAAAAAATGTTATATGTATTTAATATTTATATGTATTCAATAATTGTATAGAATGCCGTGTGTGTGTGTGTGTGTGTGTGTGTCCCCATTTGGAAGGAGATAAAACTTAAGACCACAAAGGAGAACCTCTCAAAGTTTATGGAGATTCAAGGGGTATAATGCAAAACTGTCCAGAAAAATCTGAAATGTGTGGTAATTTATACAAATCAGATTCAGACTTACCCACAATACAAGCAACTTCACTTAACTCTATTACCTCATAGTCTTTTCTTCATTTAAATACCAAAATCCATGCCTGCATTTATTCATTCTAAAATGCTTTGCAAGTTCATTATTCTCTTTATTTTACCACTGTCAACAAATAATATTCTGTGTGTCTAGATTACCAGATTAAATGAGTATATTGTATCCTACCTTAAATCTTTCTTCCTTCTATCAAAATGTACACTACTTGTCAAATTTAATCTTCTTAAATTATACTTTGTATCTCTTTCTCAAGAATAATTTCCCCCCATTACTTTCAATTACTCCATTAATCAAACTGAATTACCTTCCTCTTTCTGGTCTACCAATTTAAACCCCATCTATAACTTACACCACTACTCAAATTTCATCTTCCCTGTAAGACCACTTCTTTCTCTTTCCTGTTGCAGTTTCCACTAAATTCTCGAGCATCTGGATTCTTTCTGAATATAAACTGTGTACTATACAACCCACCATTATTGTTTCTCTCTCTCTTCTCCTTCTCTCTTCTCTTTATCTCCTTCCCTCCCTTTTTTCACACCTCCCTCACATGTTAATCTCATCTCTCCAGTCTCTATGTTTAATAAATGTTTTTTTTTAAATAGTTTTTAATGTTTATTTATTTTTGAGAAAGAGAGAGAATGTGAGACAGAGTGTGAGTGGGGGAGGAGAAGCGAGAGAGAGGGAGACAGAATCCAAAGCAGGCTCCAGGCTCTGAGCTGTCAACACAGAGCCCAAAGCAGGGCTTGAACCCGTGAGCCACGAGATCATGACCTGAGCAGAAGTCAGATCTGACTTAACTGACTTAACCACCCAGGTGCCCCTCTAATAAATGTTTGTGTTTTTTTTTTAAATTTATTTATTCTTTCACCTGAGGCTTATAATACAACACAGAAACTCACTTCATTAGAAAAAAATATATATATATTGACATACAGAATAACAATGCTAATACAGGTAGTGGCTAATGTTTAGTGAGCATTCACTAGCACCAGATTCTGTACGAGGATATTTACAGGCAATATGTCATTGATTTCACTCAAATTCCATGGTTACTGGAATCACCTTGCTTTTATTGGTGATAAATTTGAGGTTTAAGGAAAATAAGCATGACTCAGAGCAAGCAATGATGTTCAAAGCCTATTAATAACATTTGGCTTCAAAGTCTGTGCTATTAAAATTGGCAGTATGTTTGAGAATAATGTCAGGCAAGCCATATCCAAAACATATGATATAAGATTGGCAGCAAGTAGATCTTGGTTTGTGTTGTTTTGCTTGATTTTTCTTAAATTGATTTAGTTGAAACGCAAACTAAATGCCACTTAACCAGACAGGCGATGTCAAATCTGAGTGTTAGTTTATTTTCTAAATTAGTTAGTATTCTTTTAGATTCACCTTCAAAATATATTTAAGGTTACTAAATTTCATTTTGTGTCATATATTAATAAAGTTTAGTAACTAGCGACATATATATTATTATAGTATCATAAGCAATGTAACAATGAAGTTATTCAAGTTAAAGAACTTAAGAACTTATTTGCGGCACAAAATAGCCATTATGTTATCTATTCCTATTTAATATATTTTGAAGGCATAATGTTAAAACAGGTAAGGAATATTGGAAAGCATCAATATCTTGTCAATTTCAAGTATTTAAATTATGGCAATGGTAACTATAGAAAATGAAAAATTTTGACCTAATACCCTAAGCATAGGAATTAACCATGATACAAATGACAACATACCAAAAACAAACAAACAAAACAAAACTCAACATTTCTTAAATTCATCCAATGAATATTCTTTCAGAATATTCATCTCTTGCTATTAGCTGCTTACTTGCTTGTTTTTGTTTGTTTGTTTGTGTTTTTTGTTGTTGTTTTGACCTAAGATTCTGTGGAACTCCTTTTTTCAAACATTTGATAAGAAATATATTATGGTTTAACATTAGAGTGATTACTCTTCCTGGAAGAACACACCTTTTTTAATATTTAGGCTAACCATACAATCATCTGGGTAATCTAACTTTTAAAAAGTGGAAAATTATTTGTCTGTAGATGAATTAAAAAGATCACCTTATTCTTTGCATTGTTAAGAATTTTAATGCATATTTATTATTACGATCTGTGGTCCCTCATGCATTATTTAATTTCATTAGAGATAATAGGTAAATTGATACTCAGGACACTTTCTTTCATTCCACTCTGTCTCTGTGCTGGCATGGAGGAAATATAATCAGCTTATAATCAGATAAGTATTATGGAATACATTGTCCTTTGTTTTAGACTTAGAGGTCCCTTTCAGCTTCTTTTCTGGACTGAAATGCAACAGCATTACTGACACATTTTTTAAAAGAACATTTCAAACAACAGCTTAATGATGAAAAAACAATATTTTATGTTTTCAGAAAAAATCATTAAAATGTGCATGTATTTTGAATTTTTCTCTCCAGTTTATTATATAAAACATAATTAAATTTTAGAACTATTTACTAAAATTCAGGCAATTTATAATTTTGTGGTTTTATTGATCAGGTCCTGATTAAGAGAGAAATATCTTAGCTTTAAAATCCTACTACTTATTGAGATCACGAGCTCAATGCTGACCCGAGAGACAAAGAGCAATGACAAAAACAAAAAAACTCCTAAGGGTTAAAGCAGCGGTCAATTCCACCAGAGTCTTTAAGTAGAAATAACACTAACCAGGAAAGAACAAATGATTCTATAAAAAGAGAAATTTTACAAATGGATTGCTGCCATGTTCTTAATTACATTAAGCTTCATTATCTTTTGAAGATAAAATTATCTTTTAATATTTAGATATAATTTAAAATAATTTAGGAAATTCATTGGAAAAGAACTAAACCACATACCCCTTGCAAAAAACCTTGCAGGTCACCTGTACAATCCAGGAGTCGGTGGGTAATCCTTAGATGTTAAAAAAGAAATGTGTATGTATTTGTATACACACACAAATAGAGCTTATATAATTCCAATAATATAAATATACTTTAATTAAAAAATTATAATGCATATGATAAAGGGTCACACATAATACAGAAATAACACCATTAGAAGTTACTTAATTATTCAAAAAATACAGTAAGCAATAGATAATAGTTGCCATTTCACGCTGGTATAAATTCAAATGGACAGTTCACTAAAAATCCACACTTTTTTATTTTGCAGTTCAAATGCTAATTTTACATGTTTATAAAGATGTGAATATCTAGAAGTTTAAAACTATGATACTTCTTTCAACCAAGTAATTCCAAGCAAATGAAAGAAACGTTTTTTGCAGAATTGTTCCAAGTGGCAAATAAGAGAATTGTTTACCAGTTGGCCCATTCGCACCATGTGGCCTTTGTAAGAATGAAGTATAGTTCCACCAGTTGGCACCCAGATGTGTTTCCAGGTGATAAGATAGCATGGAAAACACAACATGCAAAACACTATTTATATATCATTATTTTTTGCCAATAAATGACCAAGAAGCATGTGTGTGTGGGTGAGCACTTGTTACGTCAAGAGAATGGAGAAAAATAAGTCAGTCCTCATATAAGATATTAACGTGAAATTTCTGGGTCTGATGTGTTAGAAACTGGAACAGCAAAAAACAAAAAGATTAATAAAAACCCATTGCTGAAATATTATTGTGTGATATATATATGATTCTATATAAACCATATACACATGTATTTGTATGTTTAAAGAAATATAAAAATCATCAACATTCCACTTGACAATTCATGAAAAGCATTTTTCTAAATTTAGGAAATAAGGATGCCATCTAACACGGCTGTTACTTAATATTGTCTGAACGGTCTATTCCATAATTTTCAATATCAGTACTATTAACATTTGCTTCAGATACTTCTTTTTGTTGGGCTGTCCAGTGCATTGCAGGAAGGTTAGAAGCATCCTTGGTCCCTCTTCGGTAGGTGACAATAGCATCTCTTCGTTGTGACAACTAAAAAATGTTTCCCAACATTCTCAAATTTCTCTAGGTGTAAATGTGTCCTGCAGAAGATCACTCACATACAATGAAAGGTAGTATTAAATACAAAAAAAAAAAAAAAAAAAAAAAAAGTTCAGGTGTAGAAGAAGGAAAAAACCAATTTCCTTTGCAGAGTACTACTATTCTATTTGGAGAAAAGTTGACAACTAGTAAAATATAAGAGCTTTTATTAGTGCTGATGCATAATAAATAATCAAACACTGGTAATTTTCATACTACATTTCAAAGCAGAGAGAAAAATACGATGAAGAGAAGATCCCTTTACCAATAAGTAAAGAAAAAATAATGGTTTCATGGTGCAGATTCAATGGCATTGTTAGAAATAAAATACAGAGAGAGAACTTTATCGATAGGAAGACCTTAAGTCCTGCCCCGATTCCTTCCCCAGACTAACTGTATAAATGACACTAATTTCAGGGTTTTGGCCTCTCTGATGTGAGCTGAACTGACCACAATTCTGGCACAAATTCAGGAGACAGTATGGAAGCAAAAGAATGAGAATTCACCTCCCATTTGTAAGAACTTATTCAGATATAAATTGTATACCATAAAATTCACCCTGTAAACATCGTGATTCAATAAAGTATAGTGTATTCACAGTTACATATCATTCATCACAATCTAATTTTATGACATTTCGTCACCCCCAAATAAATCTCGTACCCTTGCAGATACTCCCAATCCACTCCCCACGCTTGCTTTCCTACTACTAGACTTAGGAAACTATTAATATACTTTCTCTATAGGTTTTCTTATTCTGAACATTTCATATAAATGGTATCACAAAATATGTGACTATCTTCGTTTAATTAGCATAGTGATTTTGGAATTAGCTGTATTGTAGCATGAATCAATACCGCATTCTTTTCTATTGTCAATATAACATTCTATTGTATGGATACACCACAGATTGTTTATCCATTAATTTGTTGATAGGCATTGGCTTTTATTCCACTTTTTGGCTATCATGTATAATGTTGCTATGAACACCCATGTAAAGGTTTTCATATGGCTTTGTTTTCATTTCTTTTGGGTAGATATCTAGGGGTGCAAGTCCTGGATAATACGGCACCACTATGTTGAATATTTTGAGGAGCTGCCAATCTGTTTCCAAAGCGATTCCATAATTTTATATCCCCACAAGTAATGCAAAATGGATTTTCAAATTTTCCATATCTTTGACAATATTTGTTATTGTCTGGCTTTTTGCTTATGGTAATTTCGGTGGGATCTCCATCAGATCTGGAGGGAATCCATGAAGTGGAATCTCCTCCTGGTTTTATTTTTTTTTTAACTTTTTTTTAACATTTTTATTTATTTTTGAGAGACATAGAGACAGAGTGTGAGCAGGGGAAGGGCAGAGAGAGAGGGAGACACAGAATCTGAAGCAGGCTCCAAGTTCTGACCCATCAGCACAGAGCCTGACGTGGGGCTTGAACTCACAGACCGTGAGATCATGACCTGAGCCGAAGTCGGCCGCTTAACTGACTGAGCCACCCAGGCGCCCCTCCTCCTGGTTTTAATTTGCACTTTCCTAATGACTAATGATGTTGAGCATCTTTTCATATTTTTTGACCAGCTGAATATCCATTTTTTGAGAAATATCTATTGGATTCTTTGCTCGTTTCTAAATTGAGTGGTTTGTCTTCTTATTACTGAGTTTTAAGGGTTCTTTATACATTCTAGATATTGGCCTCTTATTGGATATGTGATTTTTGTATTTTTTTCTCCCAGTCTTTAGATTGTCTTCTCTTGATGTTCTAAGGAGTACAAAAATTATTTCTTTTAATGTTAGGTATAATTTAATAATCTTCTATTATATTGCCTATACTTTTGGCATCATATCTAAGAAATCATAGCCTAACCCAAGTTCTCAAAGAAATACTGTTTTTTTAAATACGAGTTTTATACTTTTAGTTTTTACATGTAGGTTACAATCCAGTTTGAGTTAATTTTGTGTATGATGTGAGGCAGTTATGTACATTCTTTCTTTACTATGTGGATATCCTGTTTTCCCAGCATAATTTGTATAAAAGGTTTTTCTTTACCCATGAAATTGTCTTATTATTTTTTTATTTGTTTTGTTTTGTTTGATTAGAGAGGGGTGGGGAAGACAGACAAGGAGAAAGAATCTTAAGCAGGCTCACGTTCCATGTGGAGCCCATCACGACACTTGATCTCACAACCCTGGTGGCATTATTTGAGCCAAAATCAAGAGTTAGAGGCTCAACAAACTGAGACACCCAGGCACCCCTATGTTTTTTTTAATGTTTATCTATTTTAATAGAGAAAGAGAGTGAGAGAGAGAGAGAACACCAGTGGGGGAGCAGCAGAGAGGTGGGGGGGAAGAGAACCCCAAGGAGGCTCTGAACTTTCAGAGCAGAGCCTCATGTGGGCTCAATCCCATGAACCAGGAGATCATGACATAAACCCATTTCAAGAGTCCAATGCTTAACCAATTAAGCCACCGGGATTCCCCTGCACTTATTTAAAAATTGACAACAAAAGTTAGGGTTTAGGGGGGCCTGGGTGGCTCAGTCGGTTAAGCATCTGACTTTTGACTTTGGCTCAGGTCATGATCTCTTGTTCGCTGGATGGAGTCCTGCATCATGCTCTGTACTGAAAGTTCAGAGCTTGCTTAGGATTCTCTCTCTCTCTCTCTCTGCTCCTCCCCTGCTAATGCTCTCTCTTAAAATAAATAAATAAACTTCAAAAAAGTTAGGGTTTATTGATGGACTTTCAAATCTGTCTCATTGTTCTTCATGTCTGTCCCTTTGTAGGATCAGACTGCTGGGACTACTGCAGCTGGATTGTAAGTTTTGACATCCGGATGAAACCCTCCAACTTTATACTTATTTTTCAAGAAGATTTTGCCTATTCTAGGTTACTTGATATGCCACACTAATTTTAGGGTCAGTTTGTTAATTTATGCAAAAAAATAAAAGCTAGCTAAGATTTTGAAAGGAATTGAAAGCCACAGATTTGAGAGGAAATCCATAGATCAATTTGGAATTATGGCTATTTTAATAATGTCAAGTTTTCTGATCCATATATGGAATGTCTTGTATTATTTAGATCTTTAGTTTCTTTCAGTTTTGCAGTTTTCATGGGACAGGTATTACACTTATTGTGTTAAATATCTTCTTTAATTCTTCATTATTTTAAAGCTATTGATAGAATTGTTTTCTTAATGTTATTTTCAGATTGTTCCTTGTATAGAAATACAATTGCTTTTTGTGCATTATTTTTATATTCTATAACATTACAAATTTTATTACCTTTAATAGTGAATTTCTTAGAATACTCTATATACATATTAAGGTACTGCTGACACCATCCATTTCATATTTACTTGCTCAAGACTAGACCCTACAGGAGGAAATCTTGCTTTCCATCTAAGCTTTTGTTCCTATGACACTACAAACCTAGGTTAAACTCTGTGTCCTGCCTATGTATTTTGGAAACAATGAAACATAAGTATATTAACCTACACAGATAATAATACTTTAAGGAAAAGCGCAATTAGACTTAAAAAATAAATATAGTGAGCCAGAGCAACATGCCAGAACGGGAAGAAGTTTTCCACCCAAATGCCAAATTTGATCAAGAGGTGCTAACATTTTGAAACAACGTGCATCTTAAATCTGGAATGAATAGAGTACTGTTTATAGATGGTATTATTGTTCCACATAGTTAATCACCATTATGTGGAAGAATATATATCTGTATCTTATACTATAATCAAAATGAATCTTGTGTGTAAAAAAGAGTTTACTAAACAACTTTGATGGACTATAAAAAAATGCCTAGTTTTTGTCTAAAAAGGGAATTTTATTGTATAAACATAAAAGAAATAAATAGTTGCAAAATATAGGAGAAAAAGTAAGAAAATAATTTGACAAATATCTGATGACAGGGTGTTGGAGGGTCAAATTCTTAAAAATGTGCCCCCACAAGGTTTCCTGCCTATTCCCTGTAAAGGTAAATATTAAGATACAGAATAAATACGCTGATGAGGGATTTTACAGATGTAATTAAGATTAACGGCTACTTAAGTTTGAGTTAATTAGAAGAGAAAGTATCTAATAAGTTCCAAAATAATCATATCACTTTAAAAATCAGTGTTTTCTACAGCTTATCACAGTTAGAAGTACAAAAGAGATGCTGGCTTGAAGATGGAGGATTCCGCGAACAGGAATGCGGTCAGCCTTTAAGAGCTAAGAATAAGTCCCAGATGACAGATTGCAAGGAAATGGGTACTTCAGTCCTATAAGCACAAGGAACTGGATGAGCCTGAAAGAAGATTGGTTCCCAAAGCCTCCAGATAACATCCCCAAATGGCTAACACACTGATTTTGCTCTTGTGAGAATTTAGGCATAGAATTCAGCAACAACTGCCCAGATTTCTAAACTACAGAACTGAAATTTTATAAATGTACACTGTTTTAATCTCCTAAAGTGGTGATATATTTTAACGCATCAATTAAAAATAATAAAATGCCCAGTACAGAGTATAAGTTGTCAGTAAGAAGCAAGCTGCTACTCTCTTCAAAACTTTGCTTAGAAATCTCATCAGCTAGGGGGCCCTGGGTGGCACAGTCAGTTAAGTGTCCAACTCTTCATTTCAGCTCAAGTCATGATCTCATGGTTCGTGAGTTCGAGCCCTATGTAGGGCTCAGTGCTGACAGCTCAGAGCCTGGAGCCTATTTCAGATTCTGTGTCTCCCTCTCTCTTTGCCCCTCTCCTGCTTGCACTCTTTCTCTCTCAAAAATAAATAAATATTAAAAAAGTAAAATAAGATAAAAGAAATCTCATCAGCTAAATATAAAATTTTATCACTCATAAATTTGCCCTTCCGCAAAACACTAATAAACAGTTCAGTCAAGTTCTTTGTCATTTATCAGAAGGGTTGTGTTTCTTCCAGTTTCCAATAACACGTTCTCTGTTCTGTCCAAGGCCTCATCAGAATCATCTTGAGCATCTGTATTTCTAGCATGTACCTCAAACTCTCCCAGCTTCTACCGATACCCCTAGTTGCAAGGCTACTTCCACGTTTAGGTATAACAAAATCTTAGTCAGCTCAGGCTGCTGTAACAAAACCACAGGCTGGGTTTCTTAAGCACAAACATTTATATTCTCAGTTTTGAAGTCTGGAAGTCTGAGATCGGGGTGCCAGTAAGGTTGGGTTCTGATGAGATCTCCTTTCCTGGCTTGCACAGGCTACCTTCTCACCATGTTCTCACAAAACAGAGAGACTGAAAAAGAACAAACTCTCTGGTGTTTCTCATTATAAGAGCACTAATCCTATCATGAGAGCTCCATACCCAGGATTTCATCAAAACCTAATTATCTCCCAGAGGCTCCATCTCCAAATGCCATCACATGGGGCTCAGGGCTTCAAAATAGGAATGGAAGGATGGGAGATACAATTCAGTCCACAGCACTTGAGATGATATCTTCTCCGGCTGACATAATTCCCTTACCAACTTGCTCTTTTCTTTTTTTTTTTTTTTCCTATTTCCTATTTCATTTTTTCTTCTGCTCCATGGATTGTATTTTATTTTGTTCATCCTTGGTTACAAGCTTTTTTTTTTTTCTTTAACTTGTTTTCTTAATGACACCACAGTGGGAGGAAGATGCATAAAATATATGTGTGTGTCCTCCTTAGTAAGAAACCATCAATTCAAATCAATGAATAGGAGTGTATTAGGTTATTTCAAGGCTTCCCAACATAGAAACGTATCCATGTAACCTAGCATTTATCACTGAGTGATGGAGATCACACATGCACACACACACAAAATAAGTAACTCAAGGGAAATTGTTGTAAATGCTACAAAAAAGATATGAAGAAATTGCTATGGGAGCATGATGGAAGGAAACATTAATCATAATTAGGAAAAAGAGAAAAAAAGTAAGTTCTGAACTGAACCTTCAAATATTCTGATGAAAAATGATTCTGCTTTTTTTCTTCAAAAAAAAGATTTTTAGATTGATAAAAAATCTGTTTCCTTTTTTCTCTCTACCTCTCTTTTTTCCTGTATCTGTAATTTCCTTTTTGTTTCCGTGAGTTCTTAAGCTTTTTGATCCTGTTTCTCCCTGCTTCTATCTCTGTTATTCAGGCATGCCCCACACTTGACCTGGCAACCAAACCGTGGGCGTCTTGGAAACAGTATTTCACCTATGGAAACACATAGAGGTGATGAATCTTCCTCGGAAACAGGAGGGAATTCACCAGGGATAAGCTAGGCAAGAGGCAGGAACAGGAATGAGTCCTCAGCTTGGGCTAGAGGAAGTATGCTTCAGTTTTACGTAAAAACAGACATGATCAGCCCCCCTGGTGGTTTGCCTCAGGAGTGTGGGGGAGTGTACAGAGAGTGAGAATCCCCAGGAGTTACATATGAAAATTAAAGAGCAGGAAATACACAAACCGATTCACCTTGAAAAATCATGTTCTGCATTGTCTGTTTTAATTTCCTCATTGTATGTATTATAAAATTGATCTTTTTGTAGTTTTAAGATTTCTATAAGAAAAGAAAATTATAGTAAAACTATATAAGAACACATTTTTTTTTAATTTTAGAATGAATATACAATACAGATTTTTTTTTCTTCAGAGAGTGTTATTGTGCTCCAACACACTGTGACAACCCACCACACTATTACAGGCTATTTGGAACTCAAAGGAGTTTCAAGAAATGTAAGCAGAGAAAAGAGAGAAATGTATGCATTTGAAGTAAAGTGATGACAGCATAATCAGATGATCTTGCAGGCCCGTGTAAGTTTGCTTAATACCTATAGAAGAATACATGAAGGACAGAAATTTAAAGAAACAATATAGCTGGCACATTAATATGTCACCTTCACATTACAAAGAACAATAAATATCTGTCATAATGGTTTCTATTTTTAAAGCTATTTTTACAAATCGAAAAACATGTATATCCATGCCTAGAGGTGTATCGTAAAACATCTAATTTTATAAGAAAATATACTAGCTACAATAATGTTAAGAATATTAAAATATTTTGAGCTTATCTGTATCATGTAAACAATGTGAAGATAAAATAAATTAATGGCAGAGGCACCTGGGTAGCTCAGTCGCTTAAGCATCTATCTGACTTCGGCTCAGGTCATGATCTCCCAGTCTGTGAGTTCAAGCCCTGCGTCAGGCTCTCTGCTGACAGTGTGGAGCCTACTTTGGATTCTCTGTCTGCCTTTCCATCTCTTCCCCTCCCCTGCTCATGTTCTTTCTCCTCTCTCTGTCTGTCACTCTCAAAAATAAATAAATACATATTTTTAAAAACAACATCTTTATTTAAATAAATTAATTAAATTAATGCCAGCTACCAAAGAGTATCCCTTCTTTACAATGTTACCATTCTAACCCTTTCAAGGAGTATTTGTTCATCACTATTATAGGATTCATCTTGCACAATTGGATAGCTTCTAATAAACTCATTCTTATATTAAGACTCCTTTTTATGCTTATTTGTGAAAAATGGATTCTGAGTTTCCTTTTTGTTTCTCTGAAATCAAAGGGATGTTGAATTAATGGCTTCTTATAACAAGATAAATTACCACTGGTAATAAAATTATATATATATTAATTTTAGAGATTCAAAATGTATACATGAAGGGTATCTCACAGATGGAAAATATGAGCAAGCATACATTAAATAGCTACTAAATTATATTATAGTAATTATTAATTACAGTAATTATTTTAAACATATTTAGAATAAAGAAAACATAGGCTTCTTTTCTCTGCAGTTTTTAAAACAGAAATCCTTATTTAAATATGATAGAAGTCTAAAGTTTATTCTAAAAAAAGTCATAGTATGAAAACTATGTCATTACATATTAAATGCAATGATGTCCATAAAATAAAAATTTTTGAATACCAAATATAGTATAAAAGTTATTGTTGGTTTAAACATTGCAGTGAACCAATCGAAATTAAAAATAACTTTAATACTGAAGAAAAAAACGTCTTCCACTTTTCTTAATTATGCAGGCAATTAAAAAGTCTTGCCTGTACTTAAGTAGTCAAAAGTTGATGGGTTTCTAAGATTAACAAAAATGGATCAGCATATGTATTGTGTGGTGATCCTTTTCCATTTGGCTGAGATTTTTAGCAGTATACAGAAAAAAACATTCCCCTGTGCTGACAATATTACATTAGAAACAAATTTAGAAACATGCTCACATTTTCATCTTTCTTAGGAACTATTCTAACTTCATCATGTGTTTAAAAGAATGTTATTTGTTTTTTAAATGAATTGCTCTACCCATAAAACATCTCTGGTTGAAAAAAAGTAACTTAATGTATAAAATACATAAGTAAATACATAAAACTTGAACATGTCATATAAAGTGGTATTTCTAATTTATTATTCATCGAGTTAGTTTTGCCAAGGAATTGCAAATAATTCTCTTTAGAGTGCTGATTCTCGCTGTGATTTTCTGTATCCTAGTTAATATTTCCCTAAATATTTCCAATCTGATTCAGAAAACACTGCAGTTCTGCATCAGTGCTGAAGATAATCTTGCATTAACATCCTAATTTCTAATTTAGTCAACAAATATTTATTCAGGGCTTACTGCATATCAAGAATCTTCTGAGCATTGATGATACATCAGTAAGCAGAAGTCTCACTCTCAGTGGGCCACCATCCAGCAGAAAATGACAACCAATGGAAGGTGGTCAGCGCAATAAAGAAAATAAGGCAGGGACCAACTACTCACATGGTGACATGGGAGACCCCAGCCTTTCTGTCCCCCATAAAGATCAGCAATTAGATAGCAATCCATGACAAAACATGCCCTTGGAAAACTCTAGAGTCTACTTAAGAAATTTTAGCAACACAGTGGTACAAAAAAAAAGTAAGAATAATTGCACAAGAAGAGAAGGAAGATAGTTTTATCTTGCCTGCACCACCTTAGTCCTCAAGCTGGCACTGCTCAGTGTCAAGACTGGAATTTCCCAGCTAGAAAGAATATTCATTCCCAGTAAAGGAAAAGTAGGATAAGGGACCAGCTTCCTCAGTCTTTCAGGACACGGCACAAAGATCCCACATCAGTTTCACTTCTCCAAATTGATGAAGCTGAGATATACAGAGATGGCTAACAACAGGAAGAAAAGCAGGAGCTATTAATAGCAGCCATGCAGGGGGAAGCAATTGTGGTTCACAGAGACCTGCTCTGCTGACCAATTCAGCAGATTTTGTCACTGAATAAGCCAACACAGCTGCCACAGAATCCCTGAAGATTTCACTGCCTTCTTTCCAGAAATATCCCATTGGCAGACTTATGGTAAGCCATCAAGATAATGTAAGCATCACTGGAGTCCCACAAGGAGAAGCAAAGGAGAAAAGGGTAGAGAGCTTAGTTGAATAAATAATGCCTGAAATATCCCAGACGTGGGGAGAAATTTGAACATCTGAGTTCATGAAACTAATGGGTCATGTCAAGATTTCAGTCAAGGATGATCGCCAAGACACATGATAAAACTCTGTGAAAAGAAAGATAAAGAGAAATTTAATTCTCTTATATAAAGGAACTCCCCCTATATGGCCATCAGTGAACTGTTTAGCAGAGACCTTGCAGGGCAGTAGAGAATGGGATAATATTTTCAAAATACTGAAAAAAAGAAAATGCCAACCAAGACTACTTCACCTAGAAAAACTGTCTTTCAGACATAAAGCCATGCTTAAGATTTTCCCTAATAATCAAAAGCTGAGGAAACTAATCAGCACTAGACCTGCCTTATAAAAAATGCTCAAAGAAGTCCTTTAAGCTGAAACGAAAGGACACAAATTAATTTCGTGAAAATATGAAAATATTGTACAAAGTATTAAATGATAAGCATATAGTCAGATTCAGAATACACAAATGCTGTCATTGGTGATGTGTTAAGAACTTAATTCTGGCATACAGATTAAAAGACAAAAGTATTAAAAATAACTACACACCAACAATTTGCTATTAGGTATGAATATAAAACTATGTAAATAATGACAACAAAACATAAAAGGGAGGAGTAAAGAAGTAAACTTTTCATATAACGTTGAAATTGTTATCAACATAAACTGGACTACTATATATGTAACATGTTTTATGTAAACTTCATGGTAAGCACAAGCAAAAAAAGTACAGTATATTATCATAAAATAAGGAGAAGAATCAAAGCATACCGCTAAGGAAAATCATTAATTCACAAAGGGAGATTATAAGAACAGAGGAAAGGAACAAAAAAAAAAAATACAACAAATCCAGAGGGAAAAAAAAGTAGGGTTGTATTAATAAGTTCTTACTTTTCAAAAATTACTCTAAATTTAAATGGAATGAATTTTGCAATGAAAAGACATAGAGTACCCATTTCTTCGCTGGATTGTTTTTTTGGACGTTGAATTTGGTAAGTTCTCTATATATTTTGGATACTAACCCTTTATCTGATATTTCATTTGCAAATATCTTCTGCTAGTCTTTCGGTTGCCTTTTAGTTTGCTGATTGTTTCCTTCACTGTACAGAAGCTTTTTATGTTAATGAGGTGCCAATAGTTCATTTTTGTTTTTGTTTCCCTTGCCACTGAAGACAAGTCAAGTAAGAAGTTGTGGTTACCGAGGTCACAGAAGTTGTTACCTGTTTCCTCCTCTAAGAATTTGATGGTTTCCTGTCTTACCTTTAGGTCTTTCATCCATTTTAAATTTATTTTTGTGTATAGTGTAAGAAACTGGTCCAAGTGCATTCTTCTGCATGTCACTGTCCAGTTTTCCCAACACCATTAGCTGAAGAGACTGACATTTTTCAATTGGATATTCTTTCTTGCTTTGTCAAAGATTAGTCAGCCATATGTTTGTGGGTCCATTTCTGGATTCTCTATTCTGTTCCATTGATCTCTGTGTCTGTTTTTGTGCCAGTACCATACTGTCTTGACGGTCGCAGCTTTGTAATACACCTTAAAGTTCGGAACTGTGACGCCTCCAGCTTTGGTTGTCTTTTTCAAAATTACTTTGGCTACTTGGCCTCTTTTCTGGTTCCATTAAAATTTTAGGATTGTTTATTCCAGCTCAGTGAAGAATGCTGTGGCATTTTGATAGAGATTGCATTGAATATGTGGATTGCTTTGGATACTGTCAACACTTCAACAATATTTCTTCTTCTAATTCATTAGCATGGAATGTTTTTCCATTTCTTTGTGTCTTCTTCAATTTCTTTCATAAGCTTTCTATAGTTTTCAGTGTATAGATCTTTTACCTTTTTGTTTTATTCCTAGGTATTTTATGATTTTTGGTGCAATTGTAAATGGGATCAATTCCTTGATTTCCCTTTCTGTTGCTTTATTATTGGTTTATAAGAATGCAACCTATTTCTGAGCATTGATTTTTTATCCTGAAACCTTTGCTTAATTCATGGATCAGTTTTAGCCACTTTTTGGTGGAGTCTTTTGGGTTTTCCATGTAGAGTGTCATGTCATCTGTGAAGTGTAAAAATTTGACTTCCTCTTTCCCAATTTAGATACCTTTTATTTCTTTTTGTTGTCTGATTGCTAAAGCTAGGACTTCCAAAACTATGTTGAATAATGGTGGTGAAAATGGTGGTGAAATTTCTATCATGTTCCTGAACTTATGAGGAATGCTCTCAGTTTTTCCCCATTGAGCATGATATTAACTGTGAGCCTTTCATATATAAGAAATAGGCAAAAGATATGAAGAGACACATTTCCAAAGAATACATCCAGATGGTTAACAGACACATGAACAGATGCTCAACATTATCATCATCAGGGAAATACAAATCAAAACCACAATGGGATACCACCTCACACCTGTCAGAATGGCTAAAATTAACAACTCAGGCAACAACAGATGTTGGCGAGGATGTGACTAAAGGAGAACCCTCTTGCCCTGCTGGTGGGAACGCAAACTGGTGCAGCTGCTCTGGAAAACAGTATGGAGGTTTATCAAAAATTAAAAATAGAACTACTCTATGACCCAGCAATTTCACTAGTAGGTATTTATCCAAAGGATACAGGAGTGCTGTTTCAAAGGGACACATGCACCCCAATGTTTATAGCAGCACTATCAACAGTAGCCAAAGTGTGGACAGAGCCCAAATATCCATCGATTGATGAATGGAAAAAGAAAAGGTGGTATATATACTAGAAAGGAATATATGTACTAGAAAAGATGGAATATTACTCAGCAGTGACAAAGAATGAAATCTTGGCATTTGCAACAATGTGGAGGGAACTAGAGAGTATTTATGCTAAGAGAAATAAGTCAATCAGAGAAAAACAAATATCATATGATTTCATACACACATGGAATTTAAGAAACAAAACAGACGAACATAGGGGAAGCTAAGAAAAAAAATAAGATAAAAACAGAGAGGGAGGCAAGCCATAAGACATTGTTCAATACAGAGAAATGATGTTGCTGGAGGGGCGTTGGGTGGGGGGATGGGCTGAAAGGGGATTGGGCAATTGCTGGGATGAGGACTGGGTGTTATATGTAAGTGATGAATCACTAAATTCTACTTCTGAAATCATTATTACACTGTATGTTAACTAACTTGACTTTAAATTTTAAGAAAGGAAAAAAAAAAAGACATAGAGTGACCAAACACACACACAAAAGCAACCAAATTATATGCTGCTAACCAGAGACTCACTTCAGCTTTAGGATACATGAGGACTCAAAGTGAAATGATAGAAAAAGATATTCAATGAAAATGGAAATCCAAATAAAGGGGTAGCTATACTTACATGAGGCAAAATAGACTTTAAGCCAAAAGAAGAAAGAACATTGAAACTTTTAAATAGAGTAAGCAAATACTAACAGATATGAAAAAAAGAAATAGACAGGGGCGCCTAGGTGGCTTAGTTGGTTAAGCATTCAACTTTGGCTTAGGTCATGATCTCACAGTTTGTGGGTTCAAGCTCCACATCGGGCTCTGTGCTGACAGCTCAGGGCCTGGAGCCTGCTACAGATTCTGTGTCTCCTCTCTCTTTATATGTCTCTCCATGGCTATGTCTCTCTCTTTCTCTCTCAAAAATAAATAAACATTAAAAAAAATGGGGGACGCCTGGGTGGCTCAGTTGGTAAAAGCGTCCAACTTCAGCTCAGGTCATGACCTTACAGGTTGTGAGTTCGAGCTCCGCATCAGGCTCTGTGCTGACAGCTCAGAGCCTGGAGCCTGCGTCGGATTCTGTTTCCCTCTCTAGCTCTGCCCCTCCCCTACTCATGCTCTGTCTGTCTGTCTGTCTCTCTCTCTCTCAAGAATAAATAAAACATTTAAAAAAATGGAAATGAACAATACAATAATATCAAGGGACTTCAATACTCAACTTTTATAATCCAATAGACCATCTAAACAGAAAATCAACCAGAAAATGTTAGTTAAACTATACTTTAGACCTAATGAACCTAGTATATATGCACAAAGCATCATATTTAACAGCAGCAGAATACACATTCTTACCAAGTACTCATGAGACATCATCAAGGACAGATGATTTGGTAGGTCACAAAACAAGTCTTAGCAAATTTAAGATAATGAAATCACAAAAAGTATCTTTTCCAATCACAATGGTATGAAACTAGAAATCAATAATAGAAGGAAAATAAAAAAAAATTGTAACTATGTGGAATATAAACAATATATTCCTGGAAAACCAACAGATCAAATAGAAAATTAAAAAAAAAAATCAAACTGTCTTGAGACAAATGAAAATGGAAATACTATATACCAAAACCTATGTGATGCTGCAGAAGCAGGGATAAGAAGTAAATTTAGAGTGACAAAAACCTACATTAAGAAAAAGAACCATCTCAGGGGGCACCTGGGTGGCTCAGTTTGTTAAGCGTCAGATTTCAGCTCAGGTCATGATCTCATGGTAAGTGAGTTTGAGTCCCACATTGGACTCTATGCTGACAGCTCAGAGCCTTGAGCCTGCTTAGGATTCTGTGTGTCTCTCTCTCTGCCCCTCCCCACATTAGAAATAAATAAAATATTAAAAAAAAAATCTCAAACAACATAACTCCATGTCTCAAGTAACCAGTACAGAATAAACCAAAACAAAAACAAACAAATAAACAAAACCTTACTAAGCCCAAACTTAGCCACAGGAATAACAAATATTAGAGCAGAAATAAATTAAACACAGATCAGAAAACCAACAGACTAATAAAACTAAGAGCTGTTTTTTGAAAAGATCAATTAAATTGACAAACCTGTAGCCAGACTAACTAAAAGAAAAAGAGATGATTCAAACAAATAACAGCAGAAATGAAAGACATTACAACTGAAACCACAGAAATACAAAGGATATCAAAATATCGCTATGAACAATCATATGCCAACAAGTTGGATAACCTAGAAGAAACAGATAAATTAATAGAAATATACAACTTTCCAAGAATAAATCACGAATAAATAGAAAATCTGAATAGATCGATAATGAGTAAGGAGATTAAGTCAGTAATCAAAAACCTCTCAACAAAGAAAAGTCTGAGACCAGAAGACTTCACCAGTGAATTCTTTCAAACAAAAGGATTAACATCAATCTTTCTTAAATTGTTAAATGACAAAGTTCATTCACAATACTAGATGCAATTACGACACTAAAAAGCAGTAAATGAAAGTATATTATTGTAGTGTTCACACTTTTTTACTTGAAGTTATATAAAATTCTTTCATAAAATATGGTGTTAGGTTATAAATGCATATTTAAACCCTAAGGTAAATACATGTTAATACACTCTCTCTCTCTCTCTCTCTCTCTCTCTTTCTTTCAACCTCTCTCTCTCTCTCTCTCTCCCCCCTTTGGCTGAAAAAAAATAAAAGAGATACAATATGATACTAAGAAATGATACGTTAATCCAAAATATGGAAGAAATAAAAGGAAAAAGGGAACTAAAAAACAGATAGGTCAAACAGAACAACAACAACAAAAAGAGTAAGACAGTAGATCTAATCCAAACCACGTCAATAGCTACATTAAATGTAAATGGAACCATATCACAATTAAAAGGAAAAGCTTGTCAAACTACATTAAAAAAGGAAAAGGGAGGCCTAGATGGCTCAGGAGGTTAAGCGTCCGACTTTGGTTCAGGTCATGATCTAACAGTTCGTGGGTTCGAGCCCCACATCAGGGGTCTCTGCTGTCAGCACAGAGCCTACCTCGTATCCTCTGTCTCCTTCTCTCTTTGCTCCTACCCCATACACATTCTCTCTTTCTCTCATAAATAAATAAACATTAAGAAAACTTAAAAAGTAAAAGTAAATACGTTAATCATAATGGATACTACATAAACATTAAAACAGTAGATTAAGAGTAGTAGAATAAAAAAACATATACCATGAAAATGCTAATCATGACAAAATCTGAATGACTATATTAAAGTAGAAAAGTAGACATCAAAACAGAGTCCTAGGAATAGGTATCGTGGACCATTCTGTAATGATAAAATAGTTGTTTACTTATGAAGATCTACCAACCAAATTAATTTGCCCTAATGTGGAAATTCCAAATATTAAAAAAAAAAAAACAACTGAAAGAACTGAAGAGAGAAATAAAGAAATCCACAAATTTAGTTGAAAATTTAAATATTCTTCTCCCTATACCTGATAAATCTCTAAGAAGAAAAAAAAACACAGGGCAGATATAAAGAAATTTGAACAATTATCAACTACCTTGACCTAATTAACAATTAAAGATCAATAAGAACAATAATTGCAAAATATACATTATTCTCAATTGAACATCTCAAGTAACCAGAACAAAACATTATGCCATTAATATCAAATGTATATTATTTATCATTTATAATCAAATTTATCATTATAATCAAATGCACATGAAACACTCAACTTGATCAATATAATAAAATGTGTTTACATTCTAAAAAAAGAAATCCACATGTATCTACAAAGTACATTTATTTATGATAGAAAACTACAACTGAAATGTCCATCAGTAATTGAACTGTGGCAAATTCATATAGAAGAATATTATTCAGTATCATGGGAGTAAAATATTGGTACTCACAACAGCATGAATAAATCTGGAAAATAACATGCTGAAAGAAGCGACTTTTTAAAGGGTTAAAAACTGTATTACTGCATTTATTGGAATTTATAGAATAAATAATCTAGCTAATGTCAAAATAATTGAGTAGAAGTGTTTTCCAAGTGTAATTTTCCCTGGGAGGGCCACAAGGGTAGCTTTTAGGCTGACAGGAGTTTTATCTCTTGATAGGTTTGTATGTTTCACAAGGTCTATGCATTTTTTTTTAAAACTCTTATCTAATGCATTTAAGATTTGTTCATCTCACTGTATGTAAATGTGCGTTTGAGTGCATGTAAAACTTAAAGGCATATTAGATTTTTTATCTAATAAAATAAAAATCTCTACACTGTTTTTGACTAGACGTACAGGTTGATAATGCTAATATTATGAGAGACCAATACTTTATACGTGCTACATCAGTAACTCTGTAATATATACTGGCTTACATGTGCTATTTTTATATATGTTTCAAAAACAGATAACTGTGGATGTTAAAAATGGTAAATACTACCCTAACAGTATAGGGTACTATATGAACAGGACAGAGTTCAAAGTGTTTTCAAATTATATATTAATTCTTTTTTAAACTATCATAAAATCAGCTAAATTATAGAGAAAAGATACCCTAACTTTTAATGTAAAACCCAAGACAATATGCTAGTATTCTACAAAAGTCTTTTTGGAAATTCTTTATCATAAAACCATTAATTTCTTTTAATTAAGATTTCTAAAATTAATTTAAATTTTTTTAATTGCTGGACTATGGCATCTTGAAAAATAATAATTACCTGTCCAATTGCAAAAGTAAAGTGCACTATTACATTCACTTGGCTTTCTTTAGTCTTGCTTCCTATATTCCTATTCACTCCAGCAATATTATTAAGTTCTGAGGTTGATTATATGGGTTGCTTTGTGAAGAGGGACAAGCAGCATTTCAGTCAGCTAAAAATAATATTCTATTTGGGTGTAAGTGAAATACTTACACTTATCATACCCTCTGAAAAATGTGCACTAAATATTAGAATTAAAATGTTCACTCCTTTAAGGCTGTTCTATAAAACTAAGAATTAGCTTGGTGACAGTTAACATTTTCGATATTATCTTTAAAATAGCAGTGTTAAATTATGCCTCTCCATTCACAAATCAAAGTTCTTTAAAAAGTTCTCAATCATTAATTATGAGTCGAATAAGAACACTTTTTCTCTTTTTTTCTTTTATGGTTTGAACTAAAACAATGTTACAATGTTAAAACATTTTTTTCCCAACATACTATGTAATGTGAAAAAACACTGAAGTACAGAAACTAATTTTCATATGTAATTAACAGAATCAGACTTTAAGGGCTATGTTTGTGAAAATATACATTAACAATTATAAAATAAAATATAAATATTGGTTTTGCTATCGACTATAATTTTGACATCCATAACTTGAATATTTTAATTAAACACTCAACTAAATTAATCTAACATACTGAATAAAATTTACATAACATGGAAGTACTGTGAGTTATGACATACATAGTAAGTGGATTACATGTGTGATGGAAAATCTTTTATAAAAATATGAGATCTATAAAGTTTTCTTCTCACATTGTTCTCAGCAAAATCATGTTTCTTTTTTATACTCCCACATTAAAAATATTAATCCCGCGGAGCACCTAGGTGGCTCAGTCGGTTAACCGTCTGAGTCTCAATTTTGGCTCAAGTCATGACCCCTGGGTCATGGGATGAGCCCTGCGTTGGGCTGAGTAAGGAGCCTGCTTAAGATTTTCCCCATCTCTGTCTGCCCCTTCCCTGTTTGCTCTCAAAAAAAAAAAAAAAAAAAAAAAAAAAAAAAAAAAAATAGTCTTTGTATTTTGTTTGCATAGAAGTAGGCTGATTTAGGTAGGCTAGAATTACCAGGTGAAAGTTTGTTCAGTGTCAGCTACAAGTTTAGGTAGAGGATATGAGTGAAGTTCTCCAACACTGATACCAGTTAAGCAGTTTAGGTGAAGACAAGCTCAAGATTGAGTGCTTTAGGACCCGCCACCTTATCTTGTCCAGCAGTGTTCTTTCATCCCATCCCTTCTAAGTACCTCCTCTAACATAATTATAAACCACTGAGCTTTTATAAATATAAGTTTTCTTCTTCCACCCATCTTTTGCCATCAACTATTTTGATATCTGACTCTAATTCTCAGTCAGAAAACACATTGTTAGGAAGGAGAGATGTTGGCTTCCTTGTCTTGAAGAACACTTTGTTCATGGTGGGAGGGGGACACAGGCAAGATTCACAGTCTCCAGGTTTGTTTCTCCTGCCAGCCTGCTCCGGTGCAAATATCCTTCTGCCAGCCTTCTACTGCCCCAACAACTGAACATGTGTTACTTTGTTCCTCTAGTTACTGTCCCTGGTCTCCAGTGCCAAAAATATACGAAGCATAAAATCCCAGATCTCAAAGTGGTGGACTGCTTACCCACCAGGAAGTGGTGAAAATGTATTTTATAGAAGAGAGAAAATATGGAAACATAAATGTTAACAAGGCAATGTAGAATTCTCAGTCTTAAAGAGAGGCAGAGAAGATTAAATAAGAGTAACTATGGAACAAGGAATAAAAGTGCATCTCACGTTCCTTTTTGACAAAAGGAAGGAAGGAAGGAAGGAAGGAAGGAAGGAAGGAAGGAAGGAAGGGAGGGAGGGAGAGGGGGAAGGAGGGAGGGAAGGAGGGAGGGAGGGGGAGGGAGGAAAAGAAAAAAAAGATTACTGGGAAAGTGGGAAATAATGACTTATGTAATATATTTAGTCTAACCGTCCTTAATAATTGTAACTAACTGTGAATTACCATAATTTGTAAGGGATCAAATATGTTTGTCTCCAAATATAGAAGGATTAATAGTATAAACACGTACGTAGCTAAATGAAGTAGTACGAACTGCATGAAGTGAAAAAAAAATAAAGCAAACTCAGTTATCTGTGGGAAGAGATTAGAAAGAATGGGAACATTGATGTAAGAAAGACAAACTTTTATTTCTTTTTATTGTTAACCAAGGCCTTCTTTGATTGTAAGCAAAATAATGGAATTTATTATTTTTCTCAGGAATTTAGTCTTCTGCATCCCTATATATAGATTAGGAAGTAGGGTAGTAAAATGAGCAATTATCATTGTTTCTTTATAAGAAATGGGGAAATCTCATTACATAGAAAAGTATAGGGGTGCCTGAGTGGCTCAATTGGTTAAATATCTGACTTCGGCTCAGGTCATGATCTCGTGGTTCTTGACTTCAAGCCCCATGTTGGGCTCAGTGCTGACAGCTCAGAGCCTAGAGCCTCCTTTGGATTCTGTGTCTGCCCCTCCCCCCACTCATGCTCACTCTCTCTCTCTCTCTCTCTCTCTCTCTCAAAAATAAATAAAAACATTAAAAAAAGAAAAGTATATTCTTTATTATGTTTGCCATGATACTCATGGAAACCATCATTTTTATCAGATGAACATAGTAGTCCATATTTTTAAGGAAAATTACCACCTAATTTGAAAACCCACTTATATTTTTTCTTTTAGAATTAGAACTTCAGATGAGTACTTCTATCTATTAACTGTCACATACATTTAAACTTGTGGATACAGGAGTGTCACTGGTGGCACAGAGAAACAAACAGTTGTAGATCCCACACAGAAAATTGTAAGCAGCTCAGATAAAAAGAGATGACCCCAAACATGAGCTCTAGAACCCTCAGCATAAAATTATTGATAAAAAGAGACTAGAAGACTTAGAAGATATGTCTCAGGTGATTCCCCTGACCAAAACGTGGGTACAGGTATACAAACTATGTGGTATATGTAAGATATAATTTATGAAAAACAGTATAGGAAAATGGTGATGGTATTAATAACTTGGGAGCTTCTCGTGAATCCAATAGCTCAAAGTCTAAGGATGAGTCAAATCAATTATTTAATACATTTTCTATGAAATCATAATTTGGAAATGTGCTCTAAATATATTTTAGTTGCTTCAGAAAAATTTTAAATGATATGTTTTTCATGCTGGATATTATCATTTAATTTCTTGTCTATGTACATACATAGAGATATAAGTGTACATATATAAGTGCGTTTAACCATGGTGCCTCACAGAGATAAAACAGCCTGAGGGGAAACTATAAATAAGTGTTTGTGACAAGTGGGATATGAGTGGAATACGAAAAAAATACATTTTAAAATCAGCCATGATTTATTCTTCGTAGAGTGTACTTTATAAGGTAACCAATAAAAGCTGCATATTATCTCTGGTTTCAAGGAATCTTTCGTGTTAGATAAGAAGCCACCATATGCTGTCATTCATATGTGAGAGTGAGTCCTGGGAAAGTGTATGTGTCTGCGTGTGCCTGTGTGAGTGTGGGTTTAAGCTCTCTATATGATTCTAATGATCAGGTTTAATAAGTGATGTAATAATTTATCCAAAGATGCGATACCAGGATAGTTCATAAGAACTGAGCCTACCAGCTTCAACATAACAACTTTTGAGATCTAAGGACACCTATGTCAACATGATTTAACTGTTTGTTCTACAACATTATTATTGCAGAAAATATGACTAAAAATCAACACATCCAATAAATAATTTCACTGCTTGCTTCAGAAAACATATTTATACTAGTTTCCTAGCATTACTATAACAAATTACTACAAACTGAATGGCTTAAAAATCAAATTTAATCTATCACAGTTCTAGAGGCTAGAATTCTTAAGTGAAGGTGCTGGCAGCATCGTGCTGCCTCTAAGGTCTTGGGGAAGATGCTTCCTTGCCTCTTCCTCACTTTTATTGATTGTCATCAATCACTGGTGTTCTTTGGCTTGTAGACACATCCCTCCAATCATTGCCTCCATCATTACATTGACAGGTCTCCCTGGCCAAGATGGTAAGGGAGGTCCCATGTTTGAATTAAGCTGTAATTCCTTTTCACTGAGCTGCAGAACATTGAATGTATTTTGTCTGAAAGAAATGAGGAACTCTTTGTTTGTGAGAAGATTGGTTATTCAGTAACTCTTGGAAAGTCTTATTCTTAGGGAAATTCTGCCATGTTATGAGTGACCTATTAATATTTATCTCTATGTCTTTCTTAATCTCTTTGTTCTTTGAGTCTATAAGGGCAGAGTATAGAGTCTGCTACAAACATCTCTTAGCCTGCCTCTAATGATGACAACTTCTGAAAGTTTTTTCAGATTGGCATCCTTACAAGGAAAATTCTACATTGGGGTCACCTCAATCCTTGACAAATTTTCCATATTTTTGTCTTGTTTGTTTGTGAGGAGCTGCTTCCAGCAGAGATCTCCCCACCTAATACGCTGTCTACTGGGACTGAAAATCTGGGGAGACTGAAACTGTAGACAAATAATCATTAGTTTGCGGCCAAGACACCAAGTAAGCAAACAACATATGGGACCAACCTGTGCCTGATTCATTTCAGGCAAGTCCTAGCCACCTCTGGCCTGGACTCATGCTTCTATAAACTTATATCATGTGCTTACATTTTCTAAGAGGTGTGATATCAGTGAACATAATTTGGAATTACAGTGGTCACACTGGAGGGCTTTTGATTGGAATGGGATTGTTTGAGAGGTACCACAGTAAAAAAGGGATCAGCAACAACCAACAAAACGAATAGGCAACCGACGGAATGGGAAAAGATCATCGCAAATGACATATCAGATAAAGGACTAATATCTAAAATCTATAAAGAACTTACCAAACTCCACACCCAAAAAATCAAATAATCCAGTGAAGAAATGGGCAGAAGATATGAATAGACACTTCTCCAAAGAGGACATTCAGATGGCCAACGGACACATGAAACAATGCTCAAAGTCACTCATCATCAGGGAAATACAAATCAAAATCACACTGAGATACCACCTTACACTGGTTCGAGTGGCTAAAGTGAATAAATCAGGAAACTATAGATGCTGGCGGGTATGTGGAGAAGCAGGCACCCTCCTACACTGTTGGTGGAAATGCAAACTGGTGCAGCCACTCTGGAAAACGGTGTGGAGGTTCCTCAAAAAAATGAAAATAGAGCTACCCTATGACCCAGCAATAGCACTGCTAGGAATCTACCCAAGAGACACAGGAATGCTGATGCATAGGAGCACGTGTACCCCAATATTCACAGCAGCACTTTCGACAATAGCCAAATCATGGAAAGAGACCAAGTGCCCATCAACTGACGAGTGGATAAAGAAGATGTGGTACATATATACAATGGACTACTACGTGGCAATGAGAAAAAATGAAATCTGGCCATGCGTAGCAACATGGATGGAACTGGAGGGTATTATGTTAAGTGAAATAAGTCAGTCAGAAAAAGACAGATACCATATGTTTCCACGAATAGGGGGACTTGGTGAGACTAAGCAAAAACCAGGGGGAGAGGAAGAGGGGAAAGGGAAAAAAGACACAGAGAGGGAGGGAGATAAAACATAAGAGACTCTCAAAGACTAAGAACAAACTGAGGGTGAGGGGGGTGAGGGAGGGGGGAGAGGGGGTGACGGGCATTAAAGAGGGCACATGTTGGGATGAACACTGGGTGTTATATGTAAACCAATTTGAAAATAAACTATTATAAAAAATTTTTGAAGAACATAGAAAGAGTTCATTATCAATGTTGAAGAAGAATTTCACATATTATAGAAAGCATCAGAATTAAGGCAGCATTCAACTGACAAAGCATTTGGAGACAAAGAACTTAAACCTTGTCATAATATATATATTTTTTATGGAAAGAGGCATTCATTATAATGATCTGAGATGGATTATAATATTATGCAGTAGAACACAAGGCATCCGCTGGAAAACAGTCATAAATTTACCATCATCTAAACATGTTGGCACAATAGAAAATGGCACATAGTTGTCGTATATTAAGGGGTGTAAGGGCAAAACTAACTTTATTTTTACAACAGTCATGAAATTTAATGGCAAATTTAAATGGAGTGAATTACAATGATTTAGCTTCTAATAATTAGACCTTTCTTTTCCTCCTGTAAGGAAATGACTTTTAATTCTGAAACCTAAGAAAAATAAACAGTGCATTAAAGAAAATCTTCATATTAATTAATGAAATTTGATGTGGTATATACAGATATAAAGAGTCTGTTCATGTCTTAGCTTCTGAACATCAGTTCTCTTTGGGATTGATCCAAGACAGCAAGAATCTGGCTGCAACAACCTGACCTACTGAATTAAATTATTTTATTATTTTTTTAAGTTTTATTTATTTATATATTTTAAGAGAGAAAGAGAGTGGGGTAGGGCAGAGAGAGAGGAAGAGAGAGAATCCCAAGCCGAAATCAAGAGTTGGACACTTAACTAAATGAGCTACACGGGCGTCTCTGAATTAAATTATTTTAAAAGAGAATTACATAGCTAAGCTTAGGAAGACTGATCATTAACCAAAGCGCAACAAACATGTAGGTGAATCTACAAGAATGGTAGTTAGAACAAAAGGAGAGATCAAAACATTTAAGTCTGAGAACTGACAGCCTTTTGTTTTCTGAGTGATAGAAATGGCCAGATGGGTCTCATTGGGTTAAAATGAAGGTGTTGGTAGCGCTGCATTTGTTCTGCAAGCTGTAGGGAGGAATTGGTTTTCTTGCCTTTTCCAGCTCCCACAGGCTGTTCCCATTCCTTAGCTCTTTGTCCTCATTCCATCTTAAAGCGAACAATGTCACATGTTTCTCACATTGTGACACACTTACAATCACATTCCTGACTCTCTCAATTTATAAGAACTCTCATGAATACACTGAGCAGTCCCAAATAATCCATCTTCAGATCCTTACTTTAAGCATATTTGCAAAGTATGTTTTGCCATGCAAAGTAGCATATTCCTAGATTTTTTTTTTTTTCTTTTTCCTGGAGAGGGTGTCATTAATGTGCCTACCACAGGTATAAACAGAAAAGCAGATTTGACAGGACGTAGGGTAAACATATGCTTACGGTTTGATAAATACTTCCAGTTACCCAAATGGTTTTGCTGATTTACATTAATTCACTTGCAATTCATGAGATTCCCAGTCGCTTTCCATCTTTACCAACACTTAACGCTTCCAGTATTTTTTATTTCAGCCATTCTGGGTTTATAATGGTATGTCATTTATTTTAATTTACATTTAACTTCAGAGAAATTATTTTGAGCACTTTTCATATGCTTACTGGAAACTTGAAACATTTTTTAATTATATCTGTTCAAGTATTTTGATTATTTGTATTGGATTTTTCTTATGGATTTCCCAGAGCTATTTATATATTTTAAATATTGGCCTTTTTTTAAATTTATTTTTTATGTTTATTAAATTTTGCAAGATAGAGTGAGTTAAAGTGAGTATGGGGCAGAGAGAGAGAGGAGACACAGAATCGAAAGCAGGCTCCAGGTTTTGAGCTGTCAGCACAAAACCTGCCACAGGGCTCAAACTCAGGACCTGTAGGATCATGACCTGACCTAAAGTCGGACACTTAACCAACTGAGCCATCCAGGCACCCCAATATTAGCCCTTTAAAACAAATACATGTATTATAAATATCTTCTCCCAGTCATTATAAATGCCGTCTTTTGGTAAAAATAAGTTTTAAATTTCATGAAAACCTAAAACAATATTTTTTCTCCTTTAGTTATTGCTCTCTGTGGCCTGTCCAGAAGAAATTTGCCAATAATATTGTGGCAACTTTTTACTTTTAAGCAAAATAACTATTTTTTACTCCATTGAATTTTCTAATTTGAAAATAATTCCACTGTGTAGTTTCTGTTATCAATAAAATTGATAAATCTCCGCACTTATTTTTTTCTTTGAATACTGTATATATTGCTTTTCTACTATGCTTTACATAATTCTTAACATTCATACACGGTGTTCTAAATATAAAATTGAATAACATTTTTTTAAATATTTTTTAACATTTAATTATTTTTGAGAGACATAGAGACAGAGTATGAGCAGGGGAAGGGCCCAGAGAGAGGGAGGTACAGAATCTGAAGCAGGCTCCAGGCTCTGAGCCGTCAGCACAGAGCCCAACGCGGGGCTTGAACTCACAGACCGTGAGATCATGACCTGAGCCGAAGTCGGCCGCCCAACCAACTGAGCCACCCAGGTGCCCCTGAATAACATTTTATATTCCATCATTTTGAGAAAAATGATTTATTTTAATTAACTTTTAAAATTACAGTCACTATAATTACTTATATCCCATGTAAAGTAAAACATTCAAGGAGATTTCACCAGTTACAAATAAAATACTGCTGTTCTTTTTTAAACAGCAATAAATCTTCATTGCTGAACTCTAGCAATATGATTCATTTAGTGTGATTCTGATCACAGATTATAGAAATATCATTTCAAAATAGCTTCAATAGTACAAAAATGCATTATTTCAAAAATGGCAAATGCAATAGAGTCAGCTCTAGAACTGAATGATTCAATAACTCTTGTATCTCAGTATAGACTCAGATTCTTCCTTGTCTCTTCAGTGATATCTTTGGTTTTAGCTTATTCTAAGATAATTGCTATGTCTCAGGTTTTCAACACCAATGGAAAGCTATTCAATGAAAAAAACAGCACTATATGTGTTTATGGTCTAGAAGTAAATGGTGCTTCAGCAAACTTACACTCATACATCATTAGTCAGAAATATGTCACAAATTCCTTATGAATCAATTTGTGATGAACAGTATGGAAATTGGATATATAGCTAAATGAAACTGGAAGAACTTAAGCATTTATTTGTTAATTTAATTGCATATATTAAATACTATGTAATAAATGCTGATTTTTACCTAAATTGAAGCCATTCCTTTATTCTCCATTTCTAAATGAATTCTGGAAAGTATGTTGACCAAACAAAATACAATACATATATATGCAATATTTCATTGAAAGTACATATTCATGGTACTATCTAACATTATTATGATCAGTTATTATAACTTGTCATTAATTACCTCTATCCAACATTTCTATTTGATTTTTGATCTCTCTCTCCTTCCCTCCTTCCCTCTCTCTCTCCTTCCCTCCTTCCCTCTCTCTCTCCCTCTCCCTTACCCTCTCCATTTCAGATTGCTTTTCCTCTCATTCACTTTCTTGCTCATAGTAGAGTTAGGGTCTATAATTTATGTTAATGTGTTTAATATTTTATTAGCATTTCTTTTACAGAAGAATGTATCTTAATTATTTTAAAACTCCTGAAAATTGTCGATTTGATTAAGTAGACACATTCTCAAAATTCACATGAAATAATTTAGATAAGTAAATAATTGCTAAGAAAATGATCATTTTTGTTAACAACTATATTCACTGTTTTATGTTAATAAAAGTAACATTACAAAGCAAAACCACATCTTATAAATCAGCATGAAAGTGGTAAAATTAAAAATACCAATGACAAAATATCTGTTAGAGATGAACTGAAGAGTCTCATATATTGCTGTTGGAAATGTCAACTATTACAATTGTTATATTCAGCGAAGAAACCAATGAGGCAATACCTATTAAAAATAAAACTATAAATAAATAAATAATAAAAACTAGAAATTTAACTCTTAAAGATCTACACAATATTAATAAAATCAGCAGTATTGAAATATAGGTATTTGTTTATTGCTCAAATTAAAACAAAACAAAATAAAACAAAACACTAAACTGGCTGCCTGGGTGGTTCAGTCAGTTAAGTATCCAACTCTTGAATTCACCTCAGGTCATAATCTCATGGTGCCACTGACAGTGCAGACCTTGCGCAGGATTCTCTCTCTCCCTCTCTCTCTTTCCGCTCATACTTTCTCAAAAATAAAGAAACTTAAAAAAAACAAAAACAAAAACAAAACTAAACTAAAAAACACCTGGATGCTTATTAATATAATTAAGATTGTGAAAAATATATCTTTGATATATAGGTTATATTAAATCTATGTTTAGTATATTAAATGTAATAGAAGTATTTTTATGAGGCAACGTTAAGAAAGAAAAAGTATGGGGGTGTCTGTGTGGCTTAGCAGATTAAGCGGCTGACTTTGGGACAGGTCATGATCTCATGGTTCATGGGTTCTCAAGCCCCATACCGAGCTTTTTGCTGACAGCTCGGAGCCTGGAGTGCTCTAAAAATTCTGTGTCTCCCACTCTCTCTGTCCCTCTCCCACTTGTACTCTGTGTCTCTCAAAAATAAACATTAAAACATTTTTTAAAAGAAAGAAAGAATGGAGAATTGCATAAAGTATAACTATGTTAAATAAAGATTTGTTAAAGGACATTTGTATCTACTCTTCACATTATTAGAAAACTGTTTGTTTTACTGATTTAATAGGGATTGAGCTAGATGTGTCTTTCTAGAAGAATGCATATATTTTGAAAACTAGGTACCTATGTTAACTGTATAGTATTAGTGTATGTGTTTGTGAGTTTCAAAATTATTATCTTGCAGTACCCAAGGGTTGGCCAACATTTTCTATAGAGTCGAATAGGAAATATTTTATTCTTTGCTGGCTACATATCATCTCAGTGGCAGTGGTTTTTCCTCCTTCTTCTCTCCCACTTTCACTCTCTCTCCTTCTGCCCTACTGACCCACTGCTCGCCTCGTCTTCTCTCTCTCCTTTTTCGTTTATTTTTCCATCCTATAGAATATAAAAACAATTTTTAGCTCACATGATATACAGGCCATGGTTTAAATTTGTCCCATGGGCCAATTTTCCAGCACCTGCTGTATAAAGATTCTTTACTTTGCTCTTCTTCTCTTAAAAATATGTATTTTGCTAATCTCTCCATTATTAGTTATAAATTTTCATTATTTTTTCTACCAGTGCTAAGTAGTCTGTGATATGCAGTGATATTTTATTTTAAAATAATTGCTGTCAGGGTGCCTGGGTGGCTCATTCAGTTAAGCATCCAACTCTTGATTTTGGCTCAGGTCGTGATCTCATGGTTTGTGAGATGAAACCCCAAGTTGGACTTTGTGCTAACAGCATGGAACCTGCTTGGGATTCTCTCTCTCCCTCTCCCTCTCTCGACCCTCCCCAGCCCATGCATCCTCTCTTGCTCTCTCTATCTCAAAATAAATAAATAAACATATAATTGTTTATTTATTTTAGAGAGACAGCATGAACGGGGGAGAAGTAGGGGTGGGGGTAGGGGCGACAGAGGATCCAAAACGGGCTCTGCACTGACAGCAGTAAGTCTGCTGTGGAGCTCAAACTCATCAACTGTGAGATCACGACCTGAGCCAAAGTCAGACGCTCAACTGACTGAGCCACCCAGGCACAGTTCCCCTAAATACACCTTTAAAATAATTCTTGTCAATGAAAACAGAGTACCCTTTTACAAATAGTCTTCATTGAAAAGCATTTTCTACTTCTTCCATATGTGTAAAGGAATGAAGCTAAATATATTTCATATATTAGTTCTCTTTCCCTGTACCCTCTGATTCTTCCTTTTCCTTCTAGTCTGACCTCAGCTGCTTTAGGAGAAAAAGGTAAATATACTATGGGGTGTCACAGAGGAGAGAAACTCAAACTTGTATGATTCTATTAAATACACTCCAGCAACCATCCTGCTTATACTTATGGGTAGGGGAAGTGACTAGATTCAATGGATTCATTTATATAGGGTTAATGGAGGGAGACGAAGCTAACGTCCTTATGGAATTGAAGTCCATAACTGTGATAGCACATCCGAGAGCTCATCTTACTTGCAACTTAGGAAGTAGCCTGCTATATTTTATATGTTAATCTCTGTATATATGCCCATATATAAAATGTAAATATTATAGTATATGCTATTAAAATACATAAAAATTAAAAAGCACATGGAGATCTGAAACACTTCTGTGTCATGGATAAATCTTTTTCTCACAGAGATCTTATCCCTATTCTCCATGCCCCAATTCTCCAGTAGCCAAGCAATGAGAAGTATATGTGCCTGTGACTACAGAAGTTTACACCACTCAGGTGTGACTACAGAAGTTTACACCACAAAATTATGAAGCTCTGAGCTTTATAGGAGCCTCTAAGTCTTGTGGGAAGATGTTTGTATTACCCTTTGTAATGTAAGTAAATATCTCCAGGGAAGATGTCACTAAATTTTGCCAAAATCCTGTCTTTAAACTTCTAAGGTTCATTAGTCATTCGACCATCCTTTATCCCAATGCCAGTTGTCCTTTCCGATTGTACAGAAACATGAAAACATCTGGATCATTGAATCCAGAAAGTGGGGATCTTTGAGTCAATTCAATGTAATGTTTTCCTTGCTTCTACATTTGAATATAAACCAGGAACCGACATATTATTTGTCCTTCATCACCCCACGTGGGGATTAGCCAAGATAATTATCTCAGCAGTAAGAGACCTTCAGATAGAGAGTTGCTACTAGACAAGCTCCTCTGCCATTTGCCACCAGTTGGTGCATCAGGATTTAGCATGAGCGCCTCTACTCTCTGAAATTCAAAACTTTTATTATATGGATGATGTGCTATTGGTTGTCAAGTCTGAAGTCCAGTGTTAGAAGCCCTATTATATCTCTGCAACAGAGGTTCATAAAAATCTCTTTAAAATTCAGAGTCTTGCTTTCCAATACAATTGGGACTATGTGGTAGATTCACAATGCTGAATCCTTTTGATATTCAAGGGAAATATTTTGTCTTTTTGGCTACAGTATCAAAAGGAAGGCCCAGAACCTTACCAGATACTTTGGGTGCTGAGATAGTATAGTTCTATAACTGATGATTTTGTCATTTTCAGGCTCTGGCAAAGGGAGGCAGCCTTTACTCCTTTACTTGAGGATACCCCTTTGACTTTTGGACTTTAGGCCTCTCTAAAATGGCTAATAGATGCACTACTTTTACAAAACAGTGATTAGCTTGTGACTGAGCTCTTGTTGATATCCAGCCTTCAGAGTCCTTTACACTCTCTGGGCTGAACTTCTCCTGTGTAGTGGGTCAACCCAAACTGAACAACTAACAAGATAGGAAGGACCCAAATGTCTTTGCTTGAAAAGTGAATGATGTACTCAAAGACATAGCCTGCTTGGCCCCAATAGCATCTTGACTTTTCATGATAAAAGGGCATCTATAATTATACTAGGGACAATTTATATCTGACAGCACTGCTGGAAAAAAAAAAGCTACTGGGAAACCTGGACCCCCAATTCCGTAAGGAATTGCCTGTGGCTTGCTCCTTGATTCCCCTGAGCTGAAATCCAACATCCACGGTTTTGTTTCAGCTCCTGGTATGAGTTCTTTGGCTCAGTAAATGTATCTCTGATTCTGGGACTGTTCCCAAAAATCTAACTTTTTGGACTGGAAAACTATAGACTGTATGATTAAATATATCCTTCTCTGAAGACTAAAACTGAAGAAACAATTCACAGCTGTTGATGGAATTGTCTGGGCCATTCACTTAGGCACTCTGGGTAAAGATTAATTCTCTGATGAAACTGACTGCAACCAAGTAATAAAAGATACAATGCTATGCTTCTGAGGCAGAGGTTGCATCTACATGCCGTATTTATGACCACTGCCCAAAACTGACCTGTTTGTCTGATGATAGTGAGAGACTACATTGCAACTGGGCATTGCCTCCTTCCACTCCTGGCAGATTGACTACTCAAGTCCCAATACCTTTTGCAACTATCGGTGGTGTCTCATTATTGTGTATGTGAGTACATGTATATGTATACACATACATATATACACAAAAACTGATCAGCAACCAGGTGTACTACTGGAAGTTTCTCCCACTAGGAGGTTTCCCTTCACCATTGTCTTTCACGAATGTCCCAGAATTGTGCTGTAGTGCTACAGCCATCCACCTTTGGGTGGTGACGACATATCTTGCTGAACCATCTGTAAACCAGGCCAGAGTCTTCTTTTCCTGTGTCAACGTATCATAATGAACTCCTTATGAGGCCATGGATGTAGGTTAAGAGAGAGAAGGCAGCTTAGCAGGCGTGGGGACCATGAGCATTGGGCCATTACTTCATGAATCTTACTTGTGCCTTCATGCCCCACTCAGGCCTAATCTCATATATATAACTTTCCATTTAATAACTTTTCCCATTTAATCATGTAGTTCTGCTGTGTACGCCCAACTTTATCTCTTAATGGGTCAAGCAATACCCAGTTCACAATGGTCAGCTTAGGTTCCATGATAACTTGGTGATTCATGGTTAGCATTTAGTTTCTACTAAGGCATGGTAGCAGGCCAAAAGTTGTTTCTAAAATGAGATGAATTATTTTCAGAGGATGGCAAGTTTTCCTTCAATATTTCAAGGGACCTGTGTTGTGATTCACCTAGAAGGATCTGCCAAAGGATGCAGACAGCATCGTATCTGCCACTGTGACTTAGAACTACTGGATCATTTTATCCAGGTGGTTAGAACAGCTTGCACAACAGACTAGACTTATGGCAGAGCCTCTTCTCATTCTGTGTTACACTGAAAACTAGTATTTCCTTCGGTCACTTGGTAAATAGACTGGATTAATGCACCAAATGAGAAATATGTTGCCTCTGAAATCTAAAATGGTCCACTAGAGGGGTGCCTGGGTGGCTCAGTCAGTTAAGCATCCAGCTCTTGACTTCAGCTCAGGTCATGATCTCACATTTCATGGGTTCTAGCCCCTGGTCAGGCTCTGTGATGACAGTGCAGAGTCTGCTTGGGATTCTGTCCTTCCCTCTCTCTCTCCCTGCCTTTCTCTTGCTTATGTGTGCTCTCTCTCTCTCTCTCTTCAAAATAAAGAAACTTAAAAATATTAAAACGGTCCACTAGGTATTATGCTTTTATTGATTATAGGAGGAGTCAGATACAACAACTTTTCTTTCACCTTAGAAAGGTTATCTGGTCATTCCCCACATACAGACCTCTAGTAATTTCATTGACAAGGGAGGATCCTAAACTTTTATTGGACCTATCTCCCACCCTCTGACATCCAAATATCTAACCAGTAACTTTAGAATGGTTGTACCTTCTTGCTCACTAGGTCCAATTAGCTTAATGCCATCAATGTAATGGGCCAGAGTGATATCCTGTAAAAGGGAAAGGCAATCAAGATCTCTGTAAATTAAATCATGATATAGGACAGGAGAGTTGATAGACCCCTGAGTTAAACAGTGAAGGACTACTGTTGGCCTTGCCAGTTCAAAACAAAGTGTCTAGTAGTGTTTAACAAACAGAAATGGAGAAAAAATAATTTTGCAAATCATTAGCTGTATATCAGGTACCAGGAGATTTGTTAATTTGCTCAACGAAGGAAACCGCATCTAGTAGAACTGCTACAACTGCAGTCACTATCAGTTAAGCTCAAAATAATCCGCTGTCATTCTCCGAGATAGAACTATTTTCTGCACGGGGCAGATGGGAAAGTTGAAAAAGGATGTGGTGGAAATCACCACTATTCCTTTTCTTATGGCCTTGATGATGGTAATAATCACTGCAATTCTTCCAGACATGTGATACTGCTTTCAGTTTACCATCTTCCTGGTTAGAAGCAGTTCTAGTGACTTCCACTTGGCTTATCTCACTATATTAGTACTCACACCACAGTTCAGGGAGGCAATGTGGGGACTCTAGCAGCTGCTGAGTATGTCTATCCCAATTATGCATTTTGGAACTGGGGAAACATGACAGCAGCCTTTATAAGACAGATAAGAACTAATACTTCACTAATTATCTGATTTCCATAAACCTGTACTATGAATGGAGGCCAACGTGACTTTTGAGTCTCCTGGAATTAACTATCACATGGCGTTTTGTGGAGTTATTTCTAGAGAATGTATCGTAACCCTGAGAAAGTGAATGGGGTAACTGCTGACACATCAGCGATGTTCTGGTCTCAAGGCTGTCGAATGCAATAGCACCATAAGAACAGAGCCCCATGATGACCCAAGAGTCAGTGAGGGAACAGACCCACTGTCCTTGCCTAGCAGTCCTTGAAACTGCACATCTTTCCGACATGCTTTTACGTAAACACCAGATGTGTGTTTGGTCTGTGTCTGGAGGCTCTTTGTGTCTTCCTCCCAGGCTTTAATATTCGTTGATGTTTATACCCAGTGAACATGAAATCAAGTCTGTGTGTAGTGTGCTGCTGCTGCTGTTTCGCTGGCAGAGGCAGCCCTGCATGTCCACTCGTCTAAGTGTCCGCAAACTTTTTCTTCAGTGAGCAGCTACAGTCTTCTAAAGGAATCAGCCACTGCATTTACTTTTCTATAGTTTTAAAATTATTATATAATCACTTTATCTACATCGTTGACTTAAAGCCAAAGAATACTTTTAGTTATTTCTGGTTTATTTTCCTGGTTGTTTATCCCCTTATTTATTAAGATAAATCCTAAATTCTTTAATGTTTGCATTTCTTTTTAAATTATTGAGACATCTAATGTTATACCAACGGTTTTCTTTTTTTTTTTTTTAGCCAAACTTTTGTTCGTAGTATATGTGCTGCCGAATCGAGTACAACAAAACCTTTGTTGTAAAGCATTTTATGTTATATTACTGACTAGGTAGTATATAATTGCTCTAATAATATCTTCTTTCGCAGAAATATCATTCTGTACTATGATTTTCAGTTATTCTTAACTTCCATGTAACTAAGATGTCTTTGATCAGCTTTTTTCTTTTTTCTTTCACATTTTTTTGGATTATGTCCAAAGTATATGATCTACAATGTGACCATTTTCATTCAGGTTATTCAGGTTTGCCTATTGCTGAGATTTTCTTGAAGAAAGTGAGAAATACATTTTTATTACTGGGATATGCATGTCTGTATGTATCAATGGCATGGAGTTCTTTTAATGAATGGTATTGTCTATTATATTGCTGATGCTAGGAATTCATTAATTGTGTGTGTGCACACATGCACACTTATTAGAGGTAGCCCTTTTTAACTGAAAAATCCTTTCAATATTTACATGTCTGCTTCTGCTTTCTAATTTAATTTTAGTATTTCTTTCTCTACGTTTTCAAACTGCATTTCTTTCTCACTACCAGAGAAATCCAACTTATTCATATTAGTGTAATGATTGATGTATTTGACCATGTTCTTCTCACCTTAATTTTGTTTCTAGTATATATCCACATTTTTATTCCCTCATTTCCTTGTTCAATCATGTTTACTTCAAGGGTTCAACTTGTTTATTTGAAAGCGATTATATTTATATGTCTATTCAATTAATGTTTATCTTCCACTGACATACCCATAATTAGAGACATAGTTCCTTCTTATTCCAAAGAAGTTATCACTTAGTTCTGCCACTCTGATAGCCCCTTTTTCCTGGCATTTTTTGTTCCACTAAAATGATGTCTTGATCTTACTGACTTTGTCTTCTCTATTCTTCTCATTCTTCCCCCAGTAAAAGGTCTTTGGGTCCTTCTTGATTCTTGTGTTCACTGCTATGAGTCTATGAGATAGTTTAGGTTTTTCATTGTTTTTCACATTTACATCACTAACGCATTTATCTTTGAATTTTTTTCTGCTTTTACGGAGTCCTTATTTATCACTTATATTTATGTTCCAAGGATTATGGTTATCTTTCGAGCTTTAACTATATTGAGATTATAAGAATCAATACCTTTATTATTTACTATGTTCTTTATCTTTCAGCGTCTGTGGTCTTCATTCGGATTCATCTTATCCTCACTTAAAATAACCTCTCTTATAGTTTTCAGTTGAGTTATCCAAGGACAATGACTCCAAGTAGTTTTTTAATTTTTTTTAATGTTTACTTATTTTTGAGAGAGACAGAGAGACAGAGCCAAGCGGGGGAGGAGTAGGGAGAGAGGGAGACACAGAATCGGGAGCAGGCTCCAGGCTCTGAGCTGTTAGCACAGAGCCACACACAGTGCTTGAACTCACAGACTGTGAAATCATGACCTGAGCCGAAGTTGGAGGGTTAACTGACTGACTTGCCCAGGTGCCCATGACTTCAGATATTTCTGTTTATCTACTTTCTAAAGGCTGAATGATACTTTGACTGGTCATAGAATTACAAACATACGTATAGAAGATCACTCTGGTCTTAGAATAACTGGAACATTTTAATATGCTAGCTACAGATATCCAATCCTGAAAAAATAATATTTTATTGTTATTTTAATTTTGAATAACTATTATAGAACTTTCCTATGAGATTAGAAGGCCAATGATTTTGTTTACTGCTTATCTGAAAAACAGTGGAAAAAAGAAGAATTGGAAAAAAAAAAAACAAAACTCCAGAATATAAAAACATCTAAATTCTGAGGACTGGGGTAAGGAAAAGAAAAACAAAATCTGTTAGAATTATAACAACTGTTCCTCCTTTTCTTTTTTAATATGTTGAATAAAATCTCTAACTCCAAATAGTACATAAACGTCATTCAATAATTCAGTGCTTGAAAAAGCACTGAATGTAAATTCAATCTTAATATTTCCTATCACTAGCCTAAATTTTAAATTATAAATCTCTAAACTCTGAAACTTCAATTCACATTTATACATTCAAATCAAAAGGGGAAAGTATGAAGTTTTTATTCAAGTGATGTATTTTTTTTGCGAATATACATTATAACCTCAATACCCATATCTGGGCCAGATTCAATATACATTATAATATCATAAGGCTCAAACATATAATTCAGACATTACATATGTCTGTTACAAAAAAAATAAAAATAAACCATTAGATCATAGTTTGAAAATAACAAATAAAATGAAATCCAAAAATATTTTGTGTTTTTTGTTATTCTCCTAACTTACACATTTTCTTAAATTAGGTTCAATATGTACATAGACATAATGCTTCTAATGTTAGTGTTTAATTTACTAACATTTAGATTTTCCATTCTGCTTTTCAGAAATCACTTTCTTTGATATAAGAATCTACAGTCCTTTGTACTAAATTACTTATATTAAGGCTGACTAATTATAATAACTACAGATTAAATTCTATGGCTTAAATACGTTTATCTTAAAATAAATAGCTCAATTTTTTGCATTTCCTAAAAGAACACTTTTTTTTTGGTTTCAAAAAACTAAAATGCCTATTTTTTCAACTGGTCATTTGATGGAAAAACTGTAAGAGATTTTCACACCAAAGTATCTTGATCATTTTGAACAGTGTATTACAAAAAGTGTATTGCCATCTACTGGGTAACATTATTCCCAAATCGTGCTCATGTTTTCTGTTTTGTTTTTTTTTTCTCACTTCAAGTTATTTTGATAAAACCTTAACATACGAAAAAGGGGAGGGCTCATCATTTACCTACATCTTCATTAACTATTTCCACTTACACATAAAAAATCATGTTTGTTGTTTGTTCTGATTCCGTGGTGTTACTGAGTTAACTACCACCAAAACCAAGAGTAGATAAATGAGATGAGGTTTCATCTATCGTGTCTAAGAAATCAGAAAGACACATTTGGCGAATCTCTCCTTATGAACAATAATTTTAAAGATTAATGTACTTATAACATTGAATTTGTGTCTATAAAGTCTTCAAAATGTGGATATTGTTATCATGCTTAGCGATAAAACATATGATTTCACAGGGAAGGCCATGCAGTAATTCTGCATATAAATATGAATATTCGCATGAAAAAGGAGGCACAAAGAAGGAAAAGACCCTACGGCACTGAAAATATTTCAAAGATATAGGAAATTATATATTCTTAGAGTTGGATTCAGATGATCCCAATACTTTATATAGGGCTGTAAGCTATCCTCCTATGGTCTTACTTTAAGAATTCTAAATACATATTTTGTTTTGTGATTGTGACACCTTCCATGCAGGATAACATTCTGGCCATTTAGCAAAATAGACGCTTTACTGAGCAGCCTCTTTCCTTGTCATACTATAATGACGTTTTTATTTTATTGTGTGCCAAGAAAGGCAGGAAATGAAAAAGACTTCACACACTGTAGTAAGGTCTCTTCTTCGATAATAGTACTGTTGTACAGAATTTAATTAAATAATGGAAAGAGACTTGACATCATTGAGAAAGAATATAATTGAGGTTCATCACAGAGTTAGTCTTCTAGTCTAAGGCTTTTATTTTGGGAAGTCAGGAGTACTGCTGAATGTAGGTCCAAATGGTAGAGTTGGGGGAACAGTTAAGCACTGAGTGCAGGATATATGCCAAAACTGAGACCTAAAATATTATTTTTTAAAGCATGAATATAATTTATGCCAAATGTTTAAAATGCAGATGTAAAAAGCTAAAGGACCAAATTCTTCCTAAATCCTTTTACTATACCGTGAAGTGAAGGGCAAAATAGAATTGTAAGCTCCCAAGTATGAACTTCATCAACTTCTCTTTTTTATTTTAATGTTTATTTATTTTGAGAGAGAGAAACACACACACACACACACACACACACACACACACACACACACACACAGAGGACAAGCAGAGAAGGGGCAGAGAGAGAGGGAGATATAGAATCCAAAGTAGGCTCCAGGCTCTGATCTATCAGCCCGATGCTGCGCTCAAACCCAGTAACCTCATGATCATAACCCGAGCCAAGGTCAGGTGCTTAACCATCTGAGCCACCCAGGTGTCCCTCGTCAACTTCTCTTGATGGGATACACTTTATAATTTGACTTAGGGTTAAATATGTACACTGAATTGAAGTTAATGCTGGGAATTGACTACGGAAATTGCTAAAGGGAAGTTCAGAAATGTATAGTACATGTGTTTCATTAATTCCTAAGTAACCAAACACTGGAACACATTTAGAACATATAAACATGCACACATAGTTTTATTCTCATAATAATTCCCTTATTTGGCTAAGCACATTTCTTATTATGCCATTTAACAGAGAAGGAAAGTGCAACATAAAATTTAAATGATTCTTTCAAATTTCCATGTGTAGTAAGTAGTAGAGGTTGGACAAGAATTCTGGCCTCCAAATTTCACTTCCTGGGTTCTACATGTTTGTCAGTCTGCCTCTAAGATTCTTGTTTTCACCATCTCTGTGATTGTTCAGACCTGCACATTCTTACTAAAGAATAAGCAGTAGGTATTTGCTCAGGAGCTTGGCTAAAGGAAAACTAAATTATGTTGACTCTCAATGTTTTACATAATTTTTAGGGCTTTAAGAAATTCTTTTTTTAATTTAGCAAATAAAGAAAGAAATCAAAGACACCAAACAAATAGTGCTGAGCAAAGAAATGATCAATAGAGAAATATTTCAATAACTTGTTATATAATTAGATAACCTTATTCTAGAATCATTGAATTTTCTCAAGTCACTCTTACTTTTTTTTAGTAAAAGTAAAAATAAAATGTACATATGTGTGATAGAAACTAACCAAAAATACGTTGTTTCAGAACACAGATTAAAGGAAATTTATATGATGATTCTGGAAATATCTTTATGTGTACAGTTTTAAAATGCTAATCTTATGGCACAATGAAGAAAACTGCTGTTTTCTTACTTAAAAGTCAGATATCAATTTTAATTTTTTATTGTTTATTTAACTTTTGAGAGACAGAGCATGAGGAGGGGAGGAGCTGGGAGAGAGGGAGACAGAATCCGAAGCAGGCTCCAGGCTCTGAGCTGTCAGCACAGAGCCCGACATGGGGCACAAACCCACGAACTGTGAGATCATGACCTGAGCTGAAGTCAGCCGCTCAACCGACTGAGCCACCCAGGCGCCCCAGGTATCACTTTTAAAAAGTTTCAAATTATTTCCAACTACAAACTACTGCTATTTTACAAAGGTTGAGAGCTACGTGCAATCTACTGAATTTTGAAATAGGAAAAAAAATGTTGGGAAGGAAGCTATAAATGAAATTTTTCCTCCATTTTTTAAAAATTTTATGTGTTTACATGTTTGTTATAAGCTTTTCAGATAATAAAAAGATTCCAAACGATGTTTTTCTTTATATTACTTCCCCTAAGAATGACCTTCCTAGTGGGTATATAATCACAAATGACTCAAGTAAATTTAAAATGCCTATCTGTTGTGAAAATGGCCCTAATTTTTGTTAGTTAGCTTGTTTTGTTTTGTTTTTTGATGGATTTTTGGTTTTTATTTTATTTTTTAGTTTTTATTTTGAGTCCAGTTAGCATACAGTGTCATATTAGTTTCAGGTGTACGATGTAGTGGTACGACACTCCAAACAACATCCTGGGCTCATCGCAAATACACTCCTTAGTCCCCATCATCTACATCACCCATCCCCCCACCCACCACCCTCTGGTCGCCATCAGTTTCTTCTCTATAGTTCAGAGTCTCTTTCTTGGTTTGCCTCTTTCTTTTTTTTTTTTTCCCTTTTCTCCTTTGTTTTGTTTCTTAAATTTCACAAATGAGTGAAATCATGTGATATTTTCTTTCTCTGAATGACTTAGCAACATACTCTGACAGCCCCATATAATTATGGGCTTTTTTATGCGTTTTCTATTCTGTTCCATTAATATGTGTCTATTTTTGTGCCAGTACCATACGTTTTTGATCACTACAGCTTTGTAATATAACTTGATGTCTGGAATTGCGATGCCTCCAGATTTGGTTTTCTTTTTTCAAAGTTTCTTTGGCTATTCGGAGTCTTTTGTGGTTCCAAACAAATAGGCCTTTCTAGAAAGGGCATTTCTTTTTCAAATCTGTTCCTTCACAGGATGTAATAAAGAGCGTCCATTTTTTGATGTTCCACTGGTGACAACTTTCAACCATGCCCATCTCCTTTCCCTCCTCATCCTACACCTGGGCAAACTTTTAAGAAATCCTGTCGTGTTCCTACTTTGGTGAGGAGGTCAAACTACACAACACTTTGTTCACAGGCAACCCTCATTTTGGCCACATAAAATTCCCAAGTCAGCTTCATTTCCTGACTCTCTCAACCCATTTTCAGTTCTGCTTGGAAGCTACCATATTCATCCTTTTATGAATTATAATAAATACATTCATTCTTTCTTGGTGCACATATGTTGTCATCCATCTGAACATTTAAAACAAGTTTTGGGTAAGGGTCCATTGTATTTCTGTGGCATGATACAACAAAGGGAATGCTTTTTTTTCTCAATCCCCACAAAGGTCCAGTGTGTGCTACAAATGCATCATGTGGACTGTGCGTGGAATAATGGCTACACAGAGGAAGGCAGAATGTTACAGAAATAAGCACAGATGAATAGGCAAAAGTAGCAGAAGATAAAAGTGAGCATGACTTGGAAACAAAATACCTGTGTCTAAGAAAAAGCAGAATCTACCAATACTTGAATTACAGGAGGACCCAAGTGACAGTTTGACAGTTGTGCTGGCTACTGCCAGGGACGGATTAGACATTCTGTCCTCATATCCTGTTAGCGAACTGAAGACTTTGAACATGAAGAGTGGTGGAGCTGAGGCCACTGATTCTGTTACCACTACGAGAATTTCTATGCCTTTCCAAAGTCCTTTCCAGAGTTTGGCCCAGTGTATACTATTACATTATTATAAAACTTTTTGTATGTTTTAGGCATTAGGCCTTAATGCACTTTTTTTTCCTCCAAACTTCAGTCTGTGGCTTGAAGCTATGTAATGAGAATTTTTATTTTGCCTTTTATTAGTTTCTCTTTTCTTATTGTATTTCTATCTATTAAAGAATAAATCTTGTTAAAAGACTGACATGTTAGCCTGTGGGTTTTCATTGTTGAAGCAAATTTATTTTCTGGTTCATTTAATGATAATCAAATTATAGACACAGATAAAAAGTGAAAGGCAAGTTATTCAATCTAGCATCACCAAGACTGCCACAGACCTGACCTGAGGATACAAATTACTTCTGTTGAAGTGATTTAAAAAGGTATCCCTTCCTTTTATGGTTGAAATCATATTGGTATACATGAAGTTTTTTTTGTTCCTCCAGTGACTTTGATCTCTGAATAGATCAAGATAATAATTAGAAAATTTAGACAAATCAATAAAAAAGGTAAATGTGATGTTTGGGACTCTCTAAACAAAATAAACGAGCGTTCATTTTTCAACTGATAGTAATCACTAGACAGGTAAATCAATGTTATTCTCTAATTGTGGCTAACTATTAATCCTTCATTTACTGGTAAAAAAACTAGAAATTAACTGCACGCGTGATATGGTGATATACATATTTTGAAAAATTTAAAGCTATTCTATTTGTGCATTTTTCAATTACTAGAACAGGAAAACTATTATTTCAATAAATAAAGATGTATTATTCATGATTCTCCTAGTTCAACTTATTTGTGCTTAATTTCTATCTGAGTTTTCAACTTACTTTAGTCATCTATTATGCTCGTTATCTTTATTCTTATTCAGTATATTATTGTATTTTACCAATATCTAACCCTTTGTGGTTTTAAATCATAATCCATCATCATCACCATCATCATTTGAAGAAAAAGAAATGTTTTATGTAGAAAACAGAATTTGCTTAAGATCGTGACTGAGGTATCAAAAGACACGACTTCTTGTCCAGGACCCGCCCTTGAGTAATGTATATGGTAGGGAGAGTAAAAATTCAAAAACCAACCTATAAAATTTAGGGTAGAAATTACCCGTCTTACTTTATCTATTATGTACTAATTAAATCTGATAATAATACCTGTTATTCCTCTTTTTAATGATTTTCCATGTGGTGATTGATATATTTTGTAAGTCAAACTTAACTTTAAGAGAGATACTTTACATACATGCAGTTTTACAATATTTACATCGGAAAATGCATGCTTTGTTCTATTTTAGCTTTTTGCTATTCAACAAGAAATCCTGCTACATATTGATGAGAAATTAAAAAAAAATACAACTTTCAGAGACAATAATGGATGGAATGTTTAATAAAACATTCACTTTGAATTATCTGAATCAATAACAACAATATAGAGATAACTTGCAACAAATAACTCCTACGATTTAAAATCTTGACCTAAAATAATACTTATATATAAATGAGACTAAATGACTGATAATTTAAATTTTTTCATGTAAAAATTTTAAGTGTATATGAGAATTTATAGCCTATTATCTTTAATTGTGTTTAATTTTCTTCTCTTAAGTTTGTGATTTTTGGAGAATTCTTCAGCTTAAAATTAAAACCATTTCATACACACACACACACACACACACACACATAGTAGGGAAAGATTTATGAAACCAAACTTCTTAATTATTGGATGAAAACTAGAAATTGAGGCCTAAAATTACCTTTTGTAGTTGAATTGCCTTATTTATTTGTTTATTTTTCAATTTCTTCCTCAGTGGGGGGTGGGCAGAGATTACCCTATCTGGTTGATCAGATCTTCAAGTTGGGTGCATGACACTGAACTGACTATAAACAACAGAATATTACATCATTCCTTCTCCTTTTCAGTTCATCTTTCCTTTCCTTATGGGGTCTACAGAGCAAGTCTAAGTCTCTGCAACTTAGGATGGAAACAAATGCTATTTTTATGGATACAACTTAAAAAGAATGAAATCAGATTTATACACAGTGAAGAAGACACAATAACTTCCTAGATGTTTTCATTCATTTTTAGATATAAGAATTATAGTTTAGTAATTTATAATTTTGACATATGTTTATTCACTTGCTTCTGCTTTGCTTATTTTTTCCATTTTAAATTATTCCAACTTCTTTAACTTTTCAGTCCATTTATACAGAGATACTATGCCTTACTTCTCTCTATTTCTTCTAATTCCCAAACATGCTGTCTTCTATAATATTGCTCTTTTTTCAATCTGGATCTTTGAGCAGATATATTTCACAAATATACAGATAATTCTATTTCATCTGAAATAATATGTTTGTGACAATTCCTTTGAGGCACAGGAAAGAGGGTCAAACTGCATCATTATAACTTAAAAAATGACAAATGGTAAACCATTTTCTTTCAGAGACTGTGCCACTGAATTTTCAGAGAAATTATGTTCTTTCATTCATCAAATATTTTGTTGGTTGACATCAGATAGTTCTGAATCACGAATTCCAGGCCTGATAACATAGTTTATATATTTTAAGGCATAATATTCAGAGTGGTTGTGAAAAAGTAAAATTCCACAGGATCCAAACTGTCCATCCACAAATACTATATGCTTCGGCTATGAATAAGTTCAAAGAATATGATTTATGTATAAACTGGAAAGTTCAAGAATTGTATTTATTTATAGTGACCAGAATTAAATAATTACTTCAGGGAATTTCTTGGCCAAAGCGTTCACTTCTTACTACTTAATATAAATTATCTAAATGCAATCTAGCAGAGCTGTTTGATTCTTAGGTGGTTTTCTCCTATATATTGTCCAGGAATAACTTAAGCAATTATTATAATTGTGAAGTAGTCACCAGGCTAAGCATCTTGCATGCATTATGTTTCTCTTTTACTTTTCACACCCACACATACTATTATTGTCCCCCATTGACCAACTGAACCCAAGAAAGGTGACGTAATGTCCCTAAGGTTACACAGCTAGAAAGGTAATGAGCCAATATATTTGAACCCATTAACACCTGATTCTAATATTTTGTTCTTTGATACCTACCCCTTAACACTAAAATTACCATTTTATGATTTTGGAGAATTATTTATACATTAATTCATCTTTTAAATATATACTCACACATCATTTTAATTTTATTTGTGTTTTTTAGGAAAACATGTAAAGAGTAAATTAATTAATCTTTCCTTATGTTTTATTCATTGTTTGTGCTTGGAATATTTTTTTCTACCAATAAACTACATAAATATTCAACAATATTATTTTCCATATGTTTTGTTTTCTCAACTGTCTAATCTATTTTAAATGTGTGTTTATCACAATAACCATGGAATGAGATACAGTAATATAGAGATACTAAAGTACTGGAGAGATATCAAGATAACAGTTCCTTCTCACTTACACAGAAGGCAGAAATTTGGAAACAATCTAATACTGATATAGAAAACAGCTTTTGAGATATTAATTAATCATGGCCTATCTGACATTAGTTAAAACAAAGATCATAAAGTAAATATCATCTGGCTTCTCTGAATGGAATAACCATATATTCCTAGTACTTATAATTCCATTTTTTAATTTTTATTTATTTTTAATATCCAATTTCATTTTCATTGTGCAAGTTTTCTGGAAATGCTGACTTTAATGCCCTTTAGAAATAAAACTGTAAATGCCATTCCTATATACCTTGGTACATATGTGTTGAAGTTTAAATCAAACACTATTAATCATTTCACCCTCCCCCTAACCCAAATAACTATATCATTTTTTATTTGATCATAAACTATTTTCTGTATTCTCCAGCATTATTTTTACAATCTCTTGGGAATAAAATGTATCTTATCAAGTTCTTATCTCTCCTCTCTCTGACCCTGCCACACTCCTCATTTATCAAACATTCATTTATAATCTCAGTGTTTTATGAGTGCAATAGAAGAGCCTAACACAGTACTTGGTACATAGGAAGACAAAGACAAATAAGACAGAGCCTTTCCTTAATTATCTACAAGTCTCTGCAAGGAGATAGACTTGCAAAAAATAACAAAGGGTGATTTAAGAAATTCTTACTAAATCGCAGAGAAAAGAGTTTTAAATCTGGAGAAATCATTAAATGTTTCCCAAAGTACCAATATTTTAGTGCAATCTTACAAACTTTCCAAGTGAATACCAGGAAATGCATTCTGGGCAAAGTAAACAATAGGTGCAAATGCAGAGAATAAATCCTGTTAATTATAAGAGAGGTATGAGATGACAGATAAAATCTATACAGAGGCCTAAATGCGTCAGACACTAAGATATTTAAATAAATATTTTCTTATTGTTAATAATAAAATCACTGAATTTGTTTAAGAAAAAAAATAATTGTGAGTGCCTGGGTGGCTCAGTAGGTTAAGCATCCGACTTTGGCTCAGGTCATGATGTCGTGGTTCATGAGTCAGAGCCCTGCATCAGGTTCTGTGCTGACAGCCTGCTTTGGATTCTGTGTCTCCCTCTCTCTCTGCCCCTCCTCTGCACTCTGTCTCTCTCTCAAAAAGAAATACATAAACATTAAAAAAATTTTTAAATTGGTATAACTTGCGAAAATATGTAAGAGGAATTAAAATTATTATATAGCTATTAGAATAGTCCAGATGAAGGAAAATGAGGTCAGATTTAATACGACCTGGGTAAAATCAAATGACGTTGGGTTGACAGATTTTATAGCATTCAGTGACCAACTTAAAATTATCAGATGATGAGACAGAAAGAGGTGTCAAAAATGAGTAATGTACACGCAACAATAATTTAAAATTTGGTTTGGTTGACCAAGCTGTGAAATTGCTAAAAATGGGAAATCAAGTAACTAAGAAAACTAAAAATTTTAATTGAAAGTATTGAAATTAAATCATTAAGTCAGTTTTCTACGTGATGAATTTAAAATTAAATTGCAGCTTCCAAATGCTTCAAAAAATAAATACGGCATTTTGGGATGACTTGGTGGTTTCAATATCAGTTAGTTAGTTAGTTAGTTAGTTAATTAGTGAATATCTACCATATGCCTTGCCATGGACTAAATATTTGTGCACCTCCAAAATTCATATGTTGGAACTCGTATCCCCAGTGTAATGGTATTTGGAGGTAGGACCTTTAATTAAGTCATGAGTGAAGTCCTCATGATGAGTGAGTACTCCTAAAAGAGAGTATGTGTGTGTATATGTGAGTATGTGTGTGTAAATGTGAGTATATAATAATATGGCCATCTGCAAACCAGAAGGATGCCTCACAGGACACCAATCCGCCAGTGTCTTAACCTTAGACATCTAGGCTCTATAACTGTAACAAATGCTATTTAAGCCACCCAGCCCACTGTATTGTTAGAGAAGACCAAACTAAGACATGCCTGTCTTATGTTAAATTCAGTTGTGAACAAGAGAGATAAATCCCCTTCCCTCTGGTAGCTTGCATACCATTTGGAAGGGTAAAAATAATAACATACAAAGAAATAGACAAGGTAAATTCACAGTGTGATTACATTTAGAAAAAGTGTAACTTTTCAATATTGTAGATTCTGAAAACCAAAACAAAACAAGGAAGGGACAGATTTACTTCAGGAGGGTCTCTCTGTAGAGGTGACACTGGAACTAAGACTGAATTCATGATAGAAGGAAGCTACTTCTGGGGAGAAGCAAGTGCAAGTGTAACTATTCTTGCTAAGAACAGAAAAAAGTGTAGTAAGGTGGGTAAAACTGTGTCTGATATGTAACCTCAGAACAGGTACCTTAGTTCAGATCCCCACGAAACAGAGATGAGAATGCAGAGGGTCACGGGAATTGACCTAAGGTATGGCACACATAGGGGAGTAAAAAGAAGTGGAAGTTGCAGTGAGGAGTTGCACTGCAATAGAGTCGAGTGTTCTGTGAGGAACTTGGAGCTGGGATGGCTAGGCTGTGCAAAGGAGCCAGGCCTGTATATACCAGCCACTGCATTTGAGCTTCCCCTAGAAAGGCCACAATCTTGGCTCAAGTGACTCTCTTTGAATAAAAGCAATTTCTGGAGGGGGCTAAACTGCGAGCTTTAGGAGCCAATGCTGGCACCATCTGAGAAAACAGGGACTTAGTCCAGGAGAGGGGCACACAGAGCATCAGAACATCCACTACAGCAAATGACGACCATGGTAAAGAGGCTGGATTTTATGTTTAGCATCGACACGGGTATTTCAAGCAAGTGTTTGTCCTGATCTGATTTATAGTTTTAATAAGATGCTCCTGCCTACTGTGTATAGAAATCTGAGAAGAAATTTCTGTAAAAATATGGAAGACGAGTGAGGAATAGAATACTTGAGTAATCCAGGAGTGTGATGATGGTAGCTTAGTCAAGGGTAACAGGAGAAGATAGGCAATAATAAGAAGGTAAGGCCGTAGGATGGAACTAATTGAATCTCTCAGAAAGTGTTACACCAAGAGAACAAAGGCTAGAATTCAGAGAACAACATTACTTAAGTCAAGAGAGAAAGAAGCAATAAAAATAAATACAAAAAGACTGAAGACTTAGAACGTATACTGAGGTAAGAAGGTGGAATCATGTACATATTAGAAGTCTTGTGTTTCAATAAGGAGAAAGTGCTGAACCACGTCAAATGCCACAAGAGAAATCTAAGAAGATAAAGGGAGGATTTTCCATTTGGTGAGGTCACCCACGGTACTTTCATACATGTGATAGGATGGAAGACATTGTAGTAGTTGGAAAAAAAATGATAAGGGGAGGAAAAAAGGAAAGCACAAAATGATTAATTGGCTATAGGTAAATGGAGAGCAAAGGATTTAATTAAAGTGACAAATAAGGTTAGGAGAGAATTTTTAGTTTACTTTTATGTGTTTGATTTTTTTAAATAAAGATATCTGACTGGATTTTCTATCACGTACACACACAAACACAGACACCAAAAACTCAGAATAGAAAGAGTTGATAAAGGTTAAGTTGAAGATAAAGCAACACTTTTCTCCATAATCCATCCTCTGTCATAAAGATCAGGAATTGATTGGATTACATGAAGTTGGGAAGGGCTGTAAGTGGAAAAGTTCATATCAAATTAATCCCATGTCCTTGGTGAAGCAAAAGATTAACACTGAAAGGCATAAGACATGACGATGATACCATGGTATAATTAGCAGTTGGGTTTTTCAAAACTATTAATGTACACATTAAGGATGATATCATGTATGCTAAGATTTGCAGTAAAACACCCAACCATAAAAAAACTAAAAACTATGATATTTATTCAGAGAAAGCTGATAAGCATAGATAGAAAGTGTGGACAAAAACTGCCTTTATATGCATGAGCTACTACTACGCTCTTCACTAATTAAACTATCTAAGACAATTCAAAACTCATTCAAAATTTGCATTCTTTGTGTGATGGAGTCTCTTTTTTCTATTGCTTGATTGCTTTTTCAGTAGTCAACATGGACTTTCCATAGTCATAACACATATAAACTCAATAAGAGATAATGGCTTCTACATGTAAATGCACATCTATAATCTCCCTAGTCATAGCATAATTTTATTGGCATTTAGGATAAATAGTAAGTTCAATATGTATTTACTAGACTTAGAGTAGTCTAGCCAACTCACAAAATAGACTCATATCAGAATATTTTTTATTTCTATTTAAATGCCTGAAAGTTCACTTATAATGGGAGATATGGACACATTTTAGCATGGCATTTTTATTTTGCAACTTTTTAGTAGAATTACTACTTTTCCTAGGAATATAGTATATTAAAGTACTGTAGCATGAATTATTACAAACATAAAAGTTGATTTAAAAGAGCCTATGGAAATGATAAAAACTGTATTTATCTAGTTTGGCTCTTATAACCTTGAGTGAGCTATTAATATTGACTGAAAATTCAACTATCACGCTACCAATAATTTCTGAGATGTAAAAACAACTTAGATGGTATGATTTATAACATAAAGTCTACCTGATTATAAAAGTTACTTTAATATTAGGTGTTATAAATTAATGTTAAAATGCATGGAAGAATGACAGAAAGACCGTTACAAAATTCTATTTTGGATATTATAATAGAGATAATATGCTGCAATTTAGTTTAATGAGTTGCAATTAAGAAACAGTTTCAAGAGTTGCATGTGACTTCTTTTAATTATTAGTTATTAGTTGTTCCTGGTTAAGTGTATTTAAAATCACATTATTTGAACTGTAGTACATGATAAAAACTCTTCAATATATTAATATCTCTTATGGACTACAGATCAGTAAAATTTAAAAGAACACAGTACTTTTAATTCTCAGTACTTATGAGGAGAATATGATTATTTTAGGAATCCTATTGCTTGTGAAATGGAGAGAACACATACCTACATATGTAATTTGGGAAATTTTTGACAAAAACTAAGGGACATAATACTGAATATGTATCCATCCAAAAGGTATATCAATTTAATGGTCATCTCAAATCAAATATGTAAAATAACTAATTAACTGAGTGACTTTCTATTTTTGTTGTTTAAGGCTGCCATAACAGAATATCACAGATTAGCTGGCTCAAGCAAGAGAAATTTATTCTCTCACACTCGTGGAAGGTAGAAGTTCGAGATGGAGATGCTCTCAAGGTTGATATCTGATGAGGCCTCTTTCTGGCTTGCCAATGACCACGTTCTCACCATAGTGAGAAGCACGTTAAGAGATTGCTGGTGTCCTTTAAATAAGGACACCAGTCCAACTGGATTAGGGATCTTCCTTTATAACCTCTAATTAGCTTTAATTACCTCTTTAAAGGCCCGTCTCCAAATATAGGCAGCCTGGGAGTTAGGGCTATAAAATACGAATTTCGAGGGAACAGAATTCAGTCCATAACACTATGATAAATAATCTTCACAGTTAAATGAAGAAAATATTATAGGATATTGTGACAATCAGAATAGATTTCTATTTCATCTAAGAGGAAGATAAAAACCCCACTGAATTAGCTTTGATTTGGAATAAGAAAAGAAATATTTCCTGCCTTTATCCTATAGTATACATGGCTCATGGCTTTGAAAAGTTCAAAAATGTATAAAATATAAAACAGTATTATTATATTTCATATTCTGTTTGGATATATAAAAAATCACAAATTAACTAATTGCCAAAGCAAATATACAGTTTTGCTAAATAGGGAAAATATCTTAATGTCTGAATGACTAAAAATAGAATCTTGATTAAACTTCCTGTGAAAAACCATGTCTAATTTAATATCAAATAAGAACCTGTGACCTATTTGATCATAGATATTGCTAGAAAATAAAAAATGTTGCAATAAAACATTCAACATTTTTTTAAGAGGCAGACTGCCACACTCAGTGCCTCATTTGGACGTGTCTGGAGTCTCGGAAGCTTGACTACTCTGCGTGCTCCTACGAATGGAGCTTGAGAACTTGTTTGGAGGTTCTAACAGGGATCACAGCTGCTGTCAACTCATGACTAAAAAGCAGTCCTCCTCTGTCAGGGAAGATCTTCCTCTTCAACCCTGCAGGCGGCTTCTGCAGAGACTGCACACGGAGTGCTGAGAGAGGAAGAAGACACCCACCTAGCCACCCAGATCCGCTGATTTTACCCTGGCCATCAACGGGGTGGCAGATGTCACAGCCAGATCACCCTCACATCCACATTCGATATTCCTAATGTCATGTATTTAAGCTCGTCATTTACACTATATTTTATAAAGTGTAGAAATACTTCGAAATTCATATAAAAGAAAACCTATTACACAAAACCATCCTTCCCTTACGCAAGTTATGGCTATATTAAAAATTGTATAAACAGTTGTTTAAATTCATCCCCCATGACTCTCCTTATTTAGTGCAGCATCACCAGCGTTTACACAGGACTTTATGCATATTGAGAACTCAATAAACATATGTTGAAAGATGAACGTATTTTACTAAGACTAAGTTTAATTGACGGGTCATGTCGTTTTAATCATGTGATCTAGAAATTTTTTGGAAATTGTTTCTTACACTATGCACATTCCTTGATGTTCTAAACTGATACTGAGCACATTTTGAAATTCTCATAGGGAGAGGCTTCTCTTTTCTTCATCTATGGATCTAAAACCATCACATTTCTTTGTGATGGTGTCTTCAAATAACCTCATCCAATTATGTTAACTTCTCTACTTCATATCATATATTTGCATAGTATTAGTATCCACAGAATGCTACATTACTATTAGTGCTAGTGCTCCTAATTAGCATTAATATTTCTATTACTAAACAATAGTAGTAATAACTATGTGTGTACCCCCACACCCCTGCAAAGATGGAAACCATGATGTCTGCTCACTGTTTTTTTTTTTTTAACACTGCTCAATGTCATGTTCCATATGGCTATATATTCACTAACAACTGCCACAGCAAAAGATTCAACTCAATACTGTAAAATTTAACATGAAATTAAGGGATCATCTAGAAGGAGGGCCTCACTGTAATAATAAAAGAATAAACCCTTCAAACACAGATCCATTTCCTATGCATCATTCTTCAAGAGACTTGTTTTGTTTTGTGTTTTGTGTTCCTTCTCAAATTCTTGCTGAAATTTCTAAGCAAGATTGTTAGCCTTTTTTCCATAGTTGCCTTTTGAGTCAGACAGTATATTCAGAAGAATACTATTCCACTGAGATGTGAACAAATAGACAACATCATGACATTCTCTTGAGGATATTACTGAAAAGTCTTACAGTAAAATGACTTATTTAACTTTGTTTAATGTACACCAAAATAATTTCCTTACATAAGCCTTTCTAATTCTTCAGAACTCATATCATGAGTACATATTTCAGAAAATGTAGGACAAGTCAAGTCCCTTTCCTGAATTATTGCACATAAATGAAGAACATTCTGCTGAACATAATAGAATTATATTAAAATAGACCTTTCCAAGAACACACAACCTTCAGCTTATGCAAAAACAACTTTAAGCAAATTACTCGGTAAGAAAGAGAAAAAATTAAGGTAATTTGATGCATAAATGACCATCAGGAAGTGAAAGCCTGATGTGGACAGGCGCTTTCTCAATGACAAGGTGCAGGAAAACTCTAAAAAGCATGTGTGCAACTTCCTAATTTACTTCATTCTCAAAACACGCAAAACATTTATGTGAATAAGAGACTGAATTAGAGAACAAAATGCAAATACAGAGTAAGACCACACATCTTGCAATGAATGAGACAGTCATTTTTGCTACCTCAAGTATAGAAACACTCCGTTTTCATAGTATATTTATTACAGTTAAATTCTCTGCAAACTAAAAGATGATAATAAAACAATAATAATTAGTTTTCTTACTATATATGTAAGACCATTCTTAAATGTATAAGCTAACAAGGATTTCTATTCTAGGAATGAAGAGAATTTGAGCAAAGGAGTAACACAATCAGGTTTAGGTTTTAAAAGATTCAATTTGGTTGCTGTAGGAGAATCAACTATCAGGAGTTGGTTGTGCAAGAATTTGAAGCATACACAAGTCAGAAGCTAGGCAGTTCTCCACGGGAGATTCCATGCTTACTGGGCTAGGATATTAGTGATATAGGTTAAAAAAATTAAAAATAAATTAAAAATAAGCATATAAACATATGTGGGCTTTATTTTGAGAAAACCACCAGAGTTTTTTGATGGATTGCATAGAAAAAGTGAAAGCATGAATTCAATACAATAATTCTAAAGCTTTTCACATGAACAACTGGTTGAAAGAGACACCGCTTACTTAAATAGAGTCCTTCAGGGAAGGAGTAGATTTTCGCAAAAAAGGAAGGAAGAATGTTTTTTAACATATTAAGTTGATGATACCTTTTAGGAATTATAGTCAATCAAACACTGGATTTATAATACATGGAAAAGCTGAATATATCTATCATTATAGTTGTTGAGAGAAATTTCACAAATATGAATCTAAGGACTTGTTCTAAGCACAGCTATACATAGGAAAGCTGCCATTTTCTTATGAGCTACAAAAAAAGGAAGAAGTCAGTAAAACACACACACACACACACATTTTGACGTGCAATAACAACTTGAGTATTTTATTCGTTCACTCTATAAATGTGGCTACTATAGGCTATGTATTATATTAACTCTCAGTAACTCTTAATAAGCAACACTGGTCAAGAATCTCCCCTTAGATCTTAGACTCTAGTGATAAAGACAAATATTGTACATATAATTTTAAGTTTATTTATTTATTTTGAGAGAGAAAAGAGAGAGAGAGAGAGAGAGAGAGAGAGAGAGAGAGAATCTCAAGCAGGCTCCGTGCTGTCAGGGCAAAGTCCAAGATGTGGCTAGATCCCAGGTACCTTAAGATCATGACCTGAGCTGAGATCAAGAGTCAGATGCTTAACCGACTGAGCCACTCAGGTACCCCATGCTTATTATATTCTTTGATAAAAGCATGGAGAGCTTTATAAGAACCAATAATAGTGAGAAAAGATCTTCCCAGTGTCGAAGGGTACGGTTTCCTTGTGAAAAAAGGGAGAATAATTTGTGGAATTGACCGCAACAAGTAGGAGGGGAGAAATCAAAGATTCTAGGAGGATTTCATGAGAGGATAAAACTGGATTTTATCACTCACAAAAGCTAAGCAGTTTTGAGTATAAGTAGAATTTCTTGATATTGAATAAGATAGAGGTATTTTACTGGCATGCATTTAGTTAAAGTAGATGAGTTCTGCTTTGAAGCTAGGTGATAAAATGTTTAAAGATAGATTCATAAGAGAGAGAATCAGAGGATATTTGGCAAGTGTGGGAAGAGACTGGAAGTGGAGAGGCTATTGCTGCAGTTTTTCAGAAGTGCAACAAGTTTCTCACATCCTTAGGGTGAAAATGTAATGCTCGTTTTAGTACTCACCGCAGAGTTAAAACCCAAAATACGATGACAGAGGCCCCTTAATATTTCTTTTTAAAAGTGTATTCCCTTGGTCCTTGAAACCCTGCTATAAAATTACTAATTAATATTTGGCAAGGAATTTGGAAAGGTGTATATTCCCAGACATGCCATAAAACATCTTGGTTAGAATGTAAAATCAAGGCTACAGTACACCCATTAAAAAGATTTATAACTGTGTTTTAACTTAGAGTGGAGACGGAAAGAACACCAGACAGCTGTTAAGGGGTTGAGAGCAGAAAATACGCTCTACTATTCATCAAAAAAGAAGACGCCAGGGATATAGAATTTGTTTTAAGTTGCTGGAAGATGTTAAGAATTAAACAAGCTTGGAATTGATATTTTGAAATTGGAACATAATTTGTGATTCAACAGATAATCTAATATGATGAAACTCTCAGGAATATTTGTAATAGAGATGTGTACTTATGAAACAAAGATAGCATTATATTTGATAGTTTAATATATTACACTAAATTAGGAAGGAAGGGGTGCCTGGGTGGCTCAGTCGGTTGAGCCTCCGACTTCGGCTCAGGTCATGATCTCGCGGTCTGTGAGTTCGAGCCCCGCATCGGGCTCTGGGCTGACGGCTCAGAGCCTGGAGCCTGCTTCACATTCTGTGTCTCCCTCTCTCTCTGCCCCTTCCCCGCTCATGCTCTGTCTCTCTCTGTGTCAATAAATAAACATTAAAAAAAATTTAAATTAGGAAGGAAGGGAGTTACCCCCCAAAAAGAAGAATTTTAAAAAATTCTTCTTGGTATCAGGATAGACAGGCACAGCTTGGAGCCTTTGATATGTAATCTACGTGTCATTTTTCAACTCCAGTGGTTGCTCATCACAAGAATTGCTTGGTTTAGAAATAAAGAAAAGTTACAGGGCATCAAATATGTAACACAAGTTTACACTGGCACTTGTCGTCTATAGATACAAGAATGTTATCATCAATGTTTATGCAGAATTAATGTATTTTACAGGCCAAGGTTGGATTTCATGCAAGTTGTCTTAGTGTGTCATCTAAAATATTATATGCATCCAAAATCTAGGTTATCAGACCTCAAAGATTAGCATAATTGGGAATAGTTGAAAATTAAATATATATATACTTTTTAATATTTAAAATTATAGAATTTGATAGAAAATATTACTTTGCAAGAAATTTTCCAAATTATGAGCTTTTGTGAAGGAATTGTCATACTGCCACCACCACTACTACTACTAATAATAATACAACTACTACTACCACTATAAATACTACTACCACTATTATTACTGCTGCTGCCACCACTATCAATATTATTACTACCACTAAAAGAAGTAACTACAATAGCATTCACTGCTATTTGTTGCATTCAATTTGTTGCATTCACTGTAGATTAGACACTGTGATGAACATTTTAAGCATAACTTATATTTTATAAAAAGTCATACCAGTTAGACATTATTATTTTCACTGTACAGGTAAAGAAATATAGCCCAAGGTCACTTGGCTAGTAAAGAGTAAAGACCTTATCTGAACCTAAAAGTTTGTGTTACCATAGACCACACTCTTCACTATAAGTCTGAGTTTTCATTCACAGGTAACTGTTGAGAAGATGTATATATACTTTTTCATATTGCAAATTAAAAAAAAAAAAGGGGGCGCCTGGGTGGCTCAGTCGGTTGAGCGTCCAACTTCAGCTCAGGTCATGATTTCGCAGTCTGTGAGTTCGAGCCCCAAGTCGGGCTCTGTGCTGACAGCTCAGAGCCTGGAGCCTGCTTCAGATCCTGTGTCTCCCTCTCTCTCTCTGTCCACCCCCACCCCCGCTCATGCTCTGTCTCTCCCTGTCTCAAAAATAAATAAACATTAAAAAAATATATTAAAAAAAGGAAGAAAACAGAAGAGGCCACAACAAAGTACTGACAAGCAATTTGAATTTTTGCTTTAATAAATTTTGCTAAAAGATTTATTTTAATAATTAGAGTTAATATTTATCAGAAAAGAAAAACACATTGCCTTCTTGGTATTAAAATGTCAAGAGCTGCTGAGGATAAGGCTAATCAATACATTAAGACGCAAATGCAGAACTTCATAAAGTTTGTTTAAACAGCTCAGCTAATTATATAAATGTAGAAGGTATCAAAACGGATACTGCTGAGCTATCCCACTGGCTTAGAGAGTTACCCAGAACAAAGCAGTAATAAGGGATTATGACAGGCATGGTATTTTGAGACTTCTGACAAATTCTCAAGAGGATTTAGTTAAGACCTTAGAATCAAACATACAGAAAATTCCTGAATATCAAAGGTGAATGTTATTTCCAAATGAAAAATGTCCCACATAACTGTACAGAGCTTTGTCACATATGCTTTGAGAGGATTCCAGAGTCACACATGTTAACTATTTACTATAAAGGCAGTGGAGGCTTTCTTCTTTTACAAAAGAATATTTCCTTAACTCCATCTTTCAAACACCCACTGTAAATTATCCGTGGCCAAAGCCACAATATTTTTCCCTCAATCATGTCATATACTTGAAAGTTATAGTCTTTCTTCAAGTAATATAGTTACTTGTAATGTACATTTATTTATTTATAAAAAAATGGATAAAGGTCTGGGTCAGGTCATGATCTCAAGGTTTGTGCATTTAAGCCCCATGTCAGGCTCTGTGCTAACTGCCCAGAACCTGGAGCCTGCTTCAGATTCTATGTTTCCCTCTCTGCCTGCCTCTCTCTCTCTCCCTCTCAAAAATAAACATTAAAAAATAAATTTAAAAAATATTTTAAAGATGGATAAATAACATATAGCTGACATACATTTTAACAAAATTCTAGCTCATTATGTGTCTTTAAAAAAGATAAATGACATTGAATTTTAAAAGTGTGTATATTTTAAAAATATGTTTCCCTTCATGAATACTTAAAATTAATTATAATAAGAAATAAATGCAATGGGAAGAAGAAAGCATGGAAGGAATGAGAGAAGGCGAGAAGGAGAGAAGGACAAAAAGAAAGATGTAAGGAAGGAACTGAGAGAATGAAGGAGGGGAGGGAGGGAAAGAGGGAGGAAGAAAAAGACAGAGAATTTGAGATCCGAGTTCCTGATGTCCTAGTCTTTATTCTCTTTAACTGCCTAAAGTCGAGTCAAGACAAGGACCAGTAGCCAATTAACACATTTTATTTTTAAAAAGTTAAAATTCAAATCTATAGTTTACTAAAATCAGTATAAAATCCATTAAAATAAAAAAAGACATGATATATCTATTTATGTGAATATGCCTCTTTGACCAATGTAAAAACTTTACTTATTATTTCCCAAACACCCTTTTCATTATTTTTAATTTTTATTATTTTTAAGTAAGATCCATGCCCAATGTGACCCCAATCTCAAGAGTCCTGTGTACCACCAACAGAGCCAGCCAGCACTCCCCGTATATCCTTTTTAATTCATCGCAGTTAATATTGACATTTCCAGGCATTTACTTTTATTCTTTTGCAGTGTTTACTAAGATGTTTTATTATTTAAAAAATTCTCCCTATGTTTATTAATTTGATTGTTCAAAACTAAATAAAAATATTTTCTTATTTTATGGATTCCAGCTCTTTGAGTAAGCAATCCTCTAGAGAATTTTATAACTGTTTAGTTATGTTATTCGTTAAAGACATTCTAAATCTAATTGCTTGAGCTAGAACCATCTGTTAATGGGTCTCAAGTAAAGCTAAGAGTTTCCTTCGTAAGTAAGGGATCATAGGATGCAATACGATACAACACAGTAGGTACTTAATAAAGGTTGAAAGTTCATGTCTTTATTTCCTCCTCAAGAGTAATAAAATTTTTGGAGAGTCATATGACTCGCTTGCTGTTAAAGGATACTTTTCACAGTTCATATATGTACGACTGTGTCGCTATGTAACAGTGTTTGGTGGAAGCTTACAGGCACATCCATTATAAAACAGCTAAGGACAAGGGCGCTTGGGTGGCTCAGTCGGTTGTGCATCTGACTTTGGTTCAGGTCATAATCTCGTGGTTCGTGGGTTCAAGTCCTGCATTGGGCTCTGTGCTGATAGCTCAGAGCCTGGATCATTATTCAGATTCTGCATCTCCCCCTCTCTCTGCCCCTCATGCTCTGTTACTCTCTCTCCCTCTCTCAAAAATAAATAAACATTTTAAAAAATTAATAAAATAGCTAAGGGCATTTTGGTCCCTCTTGATCTCCTCTGCCCACTACTTGGATTATGGGGATTGCTAGATTGAATTATGAGGTTTAGAATTAAGTACATAATGAAATACTGCCATAAAAGGATTACGAATCATATCAACTTTGCAATGCATATCTGAAATTATATAGGAAAGGAAAATAAATGTTAGCCTTGTTTGTCATCTTTTATCCAATTACTTTTTTCAAGCTTTTTGTTATTCATGGACACGCTGAACTAATATCTCATTTTTATACAACATTCATATACCTTTACCTGAAAAGAAATATAGTCTCTGTTTTACTTGTTACTATTTGTGGTTCCTAATTAAAAAAATCTTACTAAGTTCACTACTTAAGTCCACTTAATATGTCCTCTAATGTCCTAAATTCATGTTTAAAACTTTTTATTCACATCTCTTAACATAGCTCCCTAGTTAGGATCTGTATTTGAATCCCACTGCTAATTATATCCATGTTCTCCTTTTTACCATTGCATACCCTTTCTTTAATATTTTAGATAATGTAAATAATCATATTTTCTACCAGAAACAACCAATTAATAATAGCTAACATTTATGAACAATTTCCATACATATCTACTTGAATTAATGTTACCTACTTTAATTTTCATAAAAACCCAACCAAGTATCATTATTATATCCATGATGAAATAGACTTAAAAAACATTAAATGACTTGTGAAAGATCGAACACTCATTGGAACACACAGAACAATTACCCATTGATTAAATCAGTTTCTCTTTCCAAAAATTTAGATTCAACAGAAAATGTGCCTGGTATTATTGACATCTCATGGGATATGATTTCAAGCCAAGGCAGGGGTAACAGAATTAGATATGAGAAAGTTTCTTGACCCTTAAGTGATTTACTGAGTGACTAAGCTCCTTCAGATTTATGATGATAAAAACATGTTTGGTACGTACAAGGGAGCAAATGATGAATTGTGAGACTCATAAAAGATAGCCCTCAGCAGGTGAAACTGATTATTATTCAAGAGGATAAAACATGACACATCTTTTGAGCTATATATGTTGAAGTCTGAGCATGTAACATTCTGATGCTATGGCATCCATCTATGCTGTAGCTAGATTTTTCTTTTCCTTTGATTAATACTGTCAAAATGATGATTAAATAGATAATGCAAGACAGTCTGAAAAAATACTGGCTGATTTGTTCTTAAGTTGCTTGTATCCTCATAACGAAAACTGCAGCTTGACTTGATTTTGTTTTAGTTGTTAGCAGCAGGCAAGATTCTCATTATCTTGCATTCCATGTTTCCCCAAGTAACCAGACTGTTTTTAATACATCCAGTTTTTTAAATGTAGTAGGTATTGCTGGATTCATCTTTCCTTTTTTTTTTAACTGACATGCATGAAATCAACATATATACTCTGAGGCAGAGAGTAGAAGCAAAATTTTGAAAGGACTGAAACTAATATAACTGTGGTTATGGACTACGAAATCGTTAAGGGGAACGATATAAACTTAAAATTTTAATTTTAAGTATAGGGGCTTGAAAGAAATCTCTGTACATTAGGAGCCCTGAAGCTTGAGCTTCATTAGTGTCATGGTAAACCCACTTCATTAGAGTAATATACATAGATACATCTTATATACATATCATAGATACATCATATTAGTAGTAATGAATCTTTCTAATAATATGGCTTCTGACACAATCTATGAAGATATAGAAGTTTTCACATGTTTCATTTTATCTCCCTTAGTCAGTCTTTATGTTTATATATGAAGTTATCTATGTGTCTCATTATATTTAACATAACCAACATTTATCATACCAGGCAATGTTCTAACCACTTTTATACCCATCAATTACATTGTGAAACATTTCTACCACCTATAAAATAAACATAAACATAGATAGATGAATTTCATTATAAATTATAAAGTGAGAAAAGACAAATTAGAAAGGGGTGTCTAGGACTTGATGGAACTTAAAACCAAGTGAAGAGATAAAAGCATTAGGTTTCAATTTAAGTTTCAGAAACAGACACCCTTTATATGCAGTAATGACAGGAATCTGGTAAGGAACGTAGATATCTAAAAGAGAAGAGTCTTTTAAAAAATATATCAAAAGTGACCTCCTCTCTTACCAGCAAAGAAGGAAGAGTGGGAGAGGGATGGAGAAAGAGGGAGGAAATACAAGGAGAAAGTGATTATGAGCTGTAATGGAAATAAGTGTACTATTATATACTTCAAGGTTGTCTCGGTGTATTTTCACACTGACTTCCAGACATATTTTAACAGTGTATATAATGCAAATTTGAAATACAACCCTGTCTTATCACTCTTATCAACACTGATTGGTATCATCACTTTTGCCCTGGCCCTGCAAAAAAAGAGTCAATTTGATAAGTAAAAAGTAAAGCATAGCTTCTCATTTTTATTTCAATGATTACTTTTAACTTTAATTTTGTATAAGTCTGAAAATGTTCACATAGATTTGTAGACTAATTATCTTCTTCTCTAAGTTATATTTTCATTATTCTTTCCCCATGTTCTAGGAAGGTTTTCAGTGTTTTCCTAAATATTTGTTAAAATAATAAAAGTCACTTGTATTCCATTCACTTTCCTTTTATAATCATTTGACTCTTCTATTTGCAATATTTTATAGAATATGGTTTATAATGTTACGTAAATACATCTTTCAGTATTTCTACTATAATTTGTAAATTAGATGTAATGCTTAAGGAGAATATGTGAATAATATGTAAATATTTGTTAACATTTCATTTTAAAAGCCATTTTTATATTCAATGAATATAGAATCTATTTACCAGTGTTTGAATTAAGGTTATAATTTCATTTTCTTTAAACACATATTCAATTTTTTACAAATTAAATATGTTATATTTAGATATATCCTACATATAAATGTACACATGAACTTAACTATACACTTGTTTAAGCTTCTCTTAATCATTCTATCAATCAGTAGATCTCTTTCCTAATCCATATCACCATTATATAATTATTTCTAACATCATATAGCAAGTAATCTCACAACACACACACAAACACACTTTTTTTATTAGTTTCCCCAAATGTGGCTTATTTAGCTTATTTAGCTGTATGCCTTTTCTGAATAGAGAAGCAGGATTTTGGCATTTGGAAGCTTAAATTCTTATAGAATGTGAATAAATGAAATTAATGAAAAGGGGCCAGGATGAATACGTTACTGACTGCTTAACTGGTAAGTTTACTGGATTATATTATAAAATACGTAACCAAAATCGTAGTAAGAGGGTTGCTTTCGAGAAGTAATATTGCCTCACAGTAGAGAGTTGTCCATGAAAAGTGCAAATGATGGATTCTTTGAAAGGTAGTATCAAACCCGAGGTTGAAGTTTCTCACTTGCCTGCATAAGTATCCATTCTTACCAATGGAAACAGAAAATGGTCACTGTTCTTAGGGAAACATGAATTTCAAATAACTTAATTTCATTTTCTGAAACTCATACCCTTATATGTACTTGCTGATATTCAGGTAACTAGGTCAATTCCACCGGGTTCAGGAATGTCAGTTCTCACAAATTCATAGCTCCAGGTGAACCTTAGAATACATAGGTCAAGTTCTAGTAGAGAATTCTGTTGGGATTTTGATTAAAATTTCATTAAATTAAAAGACTAAGTTTGAAGGAAGTAAAATATTTATGAGATTATATTTCTTTCCATCTATTTGACCTGCCTCTATGTTCTTCATTGAACTGAAGTTATATTCTTCATATGGTGCTAACCTTAAATTTCTTTAACATTATAAAAAATAACTTAATAATTTTGCTATATTATTATAACATGTTTTGTGACATTATTATGACATGTTTTCCTATATAAAAATGTTTATGATTTATATTTATATATATGTTATGTCTATAAATATTTATATTTATAAAATATATTTAATTTTATACATATACATACATTTGAATATATGTGTATATATGCACATACACACATACATATATAAAAAAACCTTTATTTAGCTCTAATATTTTGCAGGTTTACAAATAGTATACAGAATTAATGCCAACTTTTGATCTCCTGTATAATTTGATATTTCGAGATTTTTTTTGTTTCCTTTATTACTTGGCTTGTACTTCCAGAGTAGTGCCAAATGAGATTTGCAATTCTTCGGCAAGTGTCAGAATATTCTATGTGTTGGGAAAGACCATCTGACATGAACCTAGAGCATCCCTACATGTCTGTATGCCAAAACTGCAAGGTTTGAACATTTTCATGCCTGGGCTATTTTTCAGGAATGTGCTTGCAGTGAGCAACTTTGTGAGATGAGGTAATGTCACCCTCTGGATCCAAGAAGAGAATTCCTTACTGCTTCCTCTGAAAGAGTGGATTTCCCAAGTCAATACTCCTCAGCGTGGATGCAGACTCACTGCACGTACCATGGCCATCTAGCACACCATTCCCTACGTTCCTCCCACAGGACTTGATGAGAAGGGGAGCTGATGTGCTTGCTGATACTCATGCTGCGTCCTGTGCTCTCCTTTGACTCTGATCTCATGTCTCATGTCTTCTGCCTGCATCATGAAACAGTAATAGGCTAACATATTAGGTCAAAAGTAGGATAAAATTGAATCATAGAGGTCCTGGGTGGCTCAGTCGGCTGAGTGTCCAATTCTTGATGTCAGTATAGGTCATGATCTCATGGTTCATGGGTATGAGTTCCACATGGGGCTCTGTGCTGATGGTGCAGGGCCTGCTTGGGATTCTCTCTCGCCATCTCTCTCTCTCTGGACCTCATTCGCTCACTCACACACACTCTCTCTCTCTCTCAAGATAAATAAATAAACTTAAAAATGTTTTAATCGAATCTTAAATCCAACCAGTTTTGTAATGAATATGGGAAACAGATGACACAGGATGTTTAAAATGGCTGCAAACAAGGAGATGATCAAGAGCCCACAATTTGGATTTGGGGATATGGGCACATTACCTGGGATTGGGTAGCAAATGCACTGCCCAAGTGATGGGCTGGACAAATGTAAGGACCTCTCAATATCTGATATGTTAATGAGGCTGAACACCGAGAGGTAAAACTGAAATAAACCCATGAATAATAATTTGGTTGTTGCTTATTCCCCTCTGGGTCACGGAAGGGAGGGTGCTATGATGGCAGCGTGGCAGCACGTCCCACAAGCCACAGCTGGAAGGCAATGCTGCTGTGGCTGTGCATGCCCCAGAGTTAAAATGAAGAGCACCAGCTTTAAGGGCTATATTATGTCTTCTTATTAAATATACAGCTTCAGGTGATCCATAAACATCGGGAGTTTGTTTGGTTGAGCAGTAAACATGCAGACTCTCAAATGCAAAAATGAATCAAAGTTTTGCTAACAAACATAGTACTGGTCTCCACTGCATGTCATCTGTAATGATGGCAGAAAGAATAGGGCCTTGTATCAAGGTGCTTGCTGGATATGGTACAGAGAGGAAGAACTGGCACTCTCTTGGCTTCCCTGACTTTGGAGCTAAAGGTCAGGCAGAAAAAAAAACCCTCCCTCCTGATCCTCCCTATCCCCACATCTAGCTTTCCCCTTCTCCCTGCACTGCGTGCATTCTAGGCCCATATGTCTTTATACCTGATCCTATGGAGGGAAGAAACTCCTGAATTCAGCTAAAAGCGTTCTCAGTAAGGGAGGAAAACTACCCTGACCTTGGACATGAGGCCCTCTGGGCCAATTCAAGGTGTTCATTTGGTGCCTTCCACTTCTAAATGTATAATGAACACTGATGTTTAATGGGCATGTACTGTGAATGCCCAGCAGTATCAGAAGGAATTCACCCATTCAGGGACAGCCACACATAGGAGAAAGTTCCTGTCTCCTCATACGGGATCTAACAGGGGCAAAATAGAAAATCAGGAGAAGGGGGAATCACAGTATAAGTTAAATATTTGATACCGGATACAGTACTCGGAGATACCGTTCCCCGTGCTGCAGCACCATCTGTCTCAGCCAGTCTCTAAGGCTTTTGAAATCAGAGACAACCATTAGGCCAGCTGCTAAGCTTTTATGGAGACTGAATGTTTGACCCATGGAAGCTTTATAATTCTCTAGCTCGACGTCCACACTTTGGAGATCTTCAACTTAGACTCAATGACTAACAAGGGAAGGACCTAAGAGGGCTCACTTTTCCTATGAAAGTGGCGCATGCTGAGAGCACAGCTGGCCTGCTGTCACATGAAAAAGCAGCAGCTACACCAGTAAGGAAACCCCTACTTCCCACTCCACCACTTGAAGCAAAGCCAATTGCTCCATGAAGCCCTTGATTTACAAAGATCTCCATAAATTCTTGGCTTGGTTCATTCATAGTTTGGCTAAGTGAAAGTCTAATGGTGTTTATGAGAAGGGAGCTGTCCTCCAACCTGAGTGGCAACACTGGAAAATCAACAGGAAGGTTTGGCTTCTCTTTTTGGTTTGGTTGCAAACTGTGGAAACAAATCACAGCTGCCAACTGAATACTGGATTATTCATGGAGATGGCCATGGTTAAGGGCTCATTCTTTGTTGAAATCTACTGGAATCAAGTTGCTGCTGAAACCTGTTAACATCCAAATCTCTGCCATGGGGACTGAGATTCATTATCACACCAGAAACGGCAACACCTCCACCTCTATGGACTGGGCACAAAGTAAACAATATTATGTCTCTGATGTCAAGGCCACAACTGCACAACTTGCCTTTCCCGCCAAAACTTGGCCTGTCTCATGGATGAAGGAGACTACATTGCCCCTTGACCCTTTCTCAAGATTATTTGAGTTACTTTAGAGCTGTCAAGACTTTGGTGTAGAGAATCTCTTTTACTGTGTAGTGAGCTAACTGGTCACATCATTATAATCTTTAAAATCATATCTGTGTATTTTTTTATCCAAGTCTGACATAAGTGTTTATTTGCCACAAAGAATACCTGAAAATGGGGCATAGTCATGGTATTTTATGGTCATTTTATTCCTCTTATAAACCGAGGATGCCAGCATTACTGAATGGTAGAACGGACTTTAAAAAGAATCTACTCTATATCTCTGGTCCAATTCTTCTGGTCCAGAAAATTCAGAGAGGTAGTTTCGTCAGTGAATATGCTTATCCCCAGAAAGGGTACATTTTCTCTTGCCCTCCTGCCCCCAGGTAATTACCAGGATAAGAAGGATAGGAAATTACACAGACATACATCAAAAATTTATAATTTCATCTAGTCCATTCCTGGGCATAATGAATCTTTATTTTCCTACTGCAACCCCGGGCCAGCCTACTTGGTATACCCTTTAGGTGCCAACCCAGAAAAGGAAGGTGAGGACATTCAGACTCAATTCTGCCTCAGCCACATAGATTATCTTGCTGGACTGACATACCCTTAGATCATAAAGACACTGACATCCTGGTTGAATACACTATTCATTGGGTCTCCCTAGAATGCCCCTCTTAGGCAAAAGTGATGCATATAAAACGGAGCTCTGGAAAAAAATGTTAGGTATTGTAATGGTACATATTAAATTTGTGTTTGTTAAGAAAGAGCAATAATCTTGATACATATGGAGGGAATGCCTTGGAGTCACCGATTTGGAGATGGGGTACAATTAATGTATCTTTGTCTTCTATACCTAGCACCACAGCCTAACAAAATAATCATGGCCTCCTTAAGTAAAGCAGCAGCTGCAGCTGATAATCTGACCTTGTATGTGGTTTATCATCCTCGTCTATGTACTAAAGAAAAATTTATGTGGACATGGCTGGTCCAGAAGTATTCAGATATCCTTAACAACATCAGTGGCAGCTCTTCAACATTCAGTCCACCGTTCCCTCCACCTCTGTATATTTACAAACAGGCCAGCAGTCAGCACAGCTTTTTTTTCATTCTGACTCCTACAAATTCATATGCTTTTATTGATACCCAAGTGGATTATGTTCTGTATGGTGACTGAGACAATAAATACTTGGTAAGACTGCCCACATTTACCAGTGTAATGGTGATCCAAATCAAGTTTAAAAACAAATGGCTAACTAGTAAAAGGTGTGACTTTCAGGTTAAATGTTTGGTTATGGGGGAAAGTGGATATTATAATGCCCTCCACTGAGAATGGAAAAATTTTTTTGACCCATCTATTTCCCCTTGGAATTAACAGCAATAACAACAAAAATCAGCACATCGACTTTATCTCTCCTGTATGTAAAATAATGGATAATGCACTGGTCTTAGGATACATTGTGTCTGTCTGAAATAAGACCAACTGGTTCTCTCTGAGACATGTTTGTAGTTGCCTAGTTATGGCAACTTGGGAGGCATGGTTGAGGTCACTTCTACAGATTGATATCATTATTTTGCTTGGAGCTCTGTTAATAGTTAAATAGTAGGAAATAATTAAAGGCGATATGAAACAAATTAAACAGATTTGATCCCAACCTCCTTTATTTAGATTAACCAGAGTGGACAATGGAGTAGCCCATTTATATGAAAGTTAAGTTGTCCAAGAACATGTAGAACCATGGATGAATTGTTGAGAGAGGCAACACTGACATGGTTCCAAAGCATCCCTGCATGTTTTTGCTGGCTGTATCAAAAACACAAGCCCTGGCAACTATTTACCTGGAACATTTCAAGGCTTTGTTTAGAATAAACAACCATGAAGAATGAGGTCATATCATCCCTTGGGACAAACAGTGGGTTTGCTTCCTGCTTCCTGTGAAAGAGGTGGATTGCCTAAGCTTAATGCATCTCATCTGTGACACAGATCTACTGCCTGGGCAGTAACCATCTGTGCCTCTCCACATCATGCCTGTGGAACGCGGGTACTTGGGGAATCAATACACGTCTTATATTCATGCTGTTTGCACGACATAATAAATGAGTAATAAATGATACTAAATAATAAATAAAGTCTTTTCTTTCTTACCCAGGAGTCTCATGTTTTCTGCCAGCATCCATCAGACAGTAACAGGCTTTCAAGTAGGTAACTAAATCCCAGACACAAATACATACCCTCGTGGAAATTCATAACATATATTATTAACCTTAGAGCTCTAAGAAGTCGGGTCAAGAAACCTTTCGAAATATTTTAACCTGTGTTTTCAAAAACTCATATGTCATACTGGGACATGCTGCTATCAGGATTCTTTTTTTTTTTTTTTTTTTTTGGTATCTTTAAATGTTTAATACATTCTAAAATTTCTTCATTATTAGAATGTTTCTTTTTTGTTTCACTAATGGAATTGAGTTTAATACTTCATGGTCTCAGTAACAGCTCTTCCCAACTATCTTCTTTCTTTCTTAAAATAACTTGTTCTTTTGCTAGAGAACTTATTCTCCAGATCGGCCTGTTTCACCTTAGGTTATATGTCCCAAACTGCAATTCTTCTGCCATTCCCTAATAAACTCATTTTGCTGGTAAACTAACTTTGGGCTATTTTTACTTACTTTTCAGGTTGACAGTATCAATGTACTTTTGATAATAAGGTTCATTTTTAAAATCCTTATAATTAATTCATTTAACTTCAGCCAGCTTGACCGCACATAGAATTCCTTTTCAAATTCACTTTCCATTAACCTTCCACAATTTTTAAACATTCCTTCAGATTTTTTGTCCTATATTTTTCCTTTTCCCATTCTGAAATAAACAGCCTCACTTTAGGACAAATTACTTTTTTTCTCTCTCAATAAGAAATGCATCTCTATTCCTTCTACCTTCTCTTATTGAAAATATATATTCTATTTTTTTTTGCATATGGAGTTGTTTCCTTATTATTACTAGTAGTCTAATTACACAGATTAGAATTTTAACCCTTAAGAACCTTAATTTCTAGTGAAAATAAAGAAGCAAATAAGTGTAGACTATCTTTTATACCATCACTTTGTGGACTGGCACACTTACACATATACTCCATAATTTCTAGAAGTAAATTCTTTTTTTAAATGTGGCACAGACCATGTTTACTAACAGGCACAACTATTTTATGTTTCTCAGTAATAAGCCAACAGTAATGTTCAGTAATTAATGTTTCAGTATTTCATCTATCTGGAAATTACCTAGATATTCAATGACTATACATTGTTTAATCAAATTCAGCAAAACTCTAAGGTTTTAAGTTACCAAAAAGATTTGGAAATTATTTACACAGATATACCAAAAATATAATTATTATTGAAAAGCCACCTAAAAAGTATTATCTCGCTTACATCTATCTAATTCATTTGCTCCCCACAATTACCCGTGGAAACTTCATGAGACATCTGACAAGTCAGCCATCATCCTAAGTTATTTTTCCTGTTGATAAAGTTTGTAACAGAGAAAACATGAGTTATTTGACTAGTAAGCTCACGTAGAATAAAACTTGTATGTCTGTATTATATTTAACGCTGGTAACTCAGAAAACATGTCTATATTAATTAAGTCAACAAACGTAAACTAGCTTTAATAATGAATATTTCCTGAGATTACATGAATGAACTTGAAAAATGTTTGGATTAGTTTCTATTATATTTTTGATAATTTTCAGGATACATAATTCACATAAGCGCTTAGTTTTCTTTAAGCCAGTTGAACAGAGCTCTTTTACAAATTAATTTTGGTAATGCCATCCAGAGGTAGAAAAATATCACATATTTACAACATACGTATATAGTACACAAAATCATACTAACAGATACAAACAGAGAACTTATAGCTTCCATTCTAAAATTTTAGCCATGAGTCAGGTACAATAATACAAAACTTACCAGTTATAGAAGAATTTGGATCCTAATTGTATTTTTGGCAGATGGAATAAGTTAATGTTACCAGTTCTGATGGTTAAAGCTTTTTACTAATACAGTAAAACCTTCGTTTCTGAGCATAATTCACTCCAGAAACATGCTTGTAATCCAAAGCACTTGCATATCAAAGTGAATTTCAAGAACCATTGGCTCAGTCATGATCAGAAGACTATCATGTACCTTTTTTTATTCCAAGATATTGCTTGTTTAACAAGTTAAAATTTATTAGAAATGTTTGCTCATCTTGTGGAACATTCAGAGAACAAGTTACTTGCAATCTAAGGTTTTCCTGTACCTGGGAAGAAAACACTTGAGATTTTTCATTCACCTAAACTTCGAATATCCTTCCCCACTCCCATTTTTTTTTCCCTTCTGATAATAATTACCTCTCTGAAGTTGGTATTTCAAAGAGATAACCTAGATTTAAGCGTTCCTAAAGAAGACCAAGTAGAACATTTACCTCAAGAAGGCAGAGGGAAAGAATATAAGTTCCTCCAATAAGGGCTTTATTTCTCAAGACCGAATTTTTATATTAAAAGCCTCTTAAGAAAAATACAGGTGTTGCGATTAGTAAAAAAAAAAAAAAAGATAAGTAAACTTTGCATGTTTCTGGGAAGCATTTCTGTTATTTGCAAACATATGTAAGGTAAGAACAGTTGCTTTTAATTCCTCAAAGAATCAAGTTGCAGCCAACATGGTGTCAAAGAGCGGATCTGCACATACAACCACGTATCTTTGGTTAGCTTTTTCATACCAGGGAGAAGATTTCCAACTAAAATGGAAATCAAAGATTTCTATATTCTGGGTTTAAAATGGAAATTTTAAAAGATTTCTATATTCTGGATTTAGAACATTGAAATGTTTTGATAAATCTTTTCACAAAAGTTTCAGAAGGTTTTTTCTTTCCCTTTGGGTACGCATTTTCATTTTAGGCTGGAGGGAAGCCCTAAGAATAAATTCCTATCAGGCTCTGAATATCAGCTTTTAATCTGGCCAATTTCTGATCACAGAGCTACAGGGAAAGGAAGGGAAGGGAAGGGAGGAGCGGGGGGAGGTAAGGGAGGAAAGGTGAGAAAGAAGAGAAAAGAAGAGAGAGTAGAGGAAAGGAAAGAAGAGAAGAGAGGAAAAGAAAAGAAAAAAGAAAAAAGAAAAGTCACTCCTTAGCTGAGACAAAGAGCAAAGGAATGGACATAGTGAAATTGTATTTCCTCTCTCACCTGGGCATTACAGACAGTGACCACCTTACTCTGGCAAGAATTCTCACCCTTAGCCAGATTCCGGCAGTTTTCTCAGGAAGTTCTGGGTGTTATTTAAATTTGAGAGTGTATCTCTGGTGTCTACCCAAATTCGGCAAGGTTTTCCATGACTTTAATTTTAGCTTACCTTGGCTATGTAAGGGATAACATAGCCGTTTACCAGAAAATACCTCAGAGTCTAATTTCTAATTTCTCATTAGTCTTTTGAAATGAATCTATCTATTAAGCTACTTTGGAATTTTGATGTCTTTTGGAGGCATTTGCGTGCCAATTAAAACAGGCATTCCATTTTGTTTGTTTTTATTTGAGAGCCCTTACTTTCAAGTGCATTTCTTAAATGATCTTCCCTACTTAAAATGTTTCTTTAAATTGTCACTTCAATTACTCCTGAGGGCAGGCAGCAGTTTGGTAGGACTCTAGCCACAAATGGAGTTCAATGTACATGTCTGCCCAGCCATATCTAACTGCAAATGCAATATACCCACATTTCTGTTTAGCCTTATTTTGGAGCCCCCAACCTTACGGTTATCAAACCAAGTTCTCAAGACTCAAAACAAGTTCTATGTAGTAAGATCTTGCCATTTTTATAGACATCTGTGCCTTACAAGACTATAGTGTTCAGACATAAAATAAGTAAGTATACTGGAAAGTGGCATATTCAACCTTTTGGAACTTAAGGATGCATTTTTTTTTAACTAAGCCTTGGGTCTTGTGGGGCCAAATTAATATCTAAGACAGATGTGCCACAGGATTGGGGCTTAGTGTACCTCATGGCACAGACATTTTCTTCAGATTGGCAGGTGACCTAGTGTCAATCTAGCCCATTCTGTGACGAATTTATCCTAACATAAGAGTCTTAAAGTTAGGTGGCAAGTGCTCTAACAGCTTTTCAGTGCTTGACCCAAACCCACCAATTTTTTAGCTTTTGGCTTCCAAGATTCCCATCAGCAACAGCTTTTACCTACATAAAATAAGACAAATAGGCCTGTGCACATTAACACACCAGCACTAACCAAGAGATATTACTCTGACTAGGCAGTAGAAATGCTTGTCCGCACCACCAGCAATTCCCTGTACAGAACCGGTGATTAGGAAAAAAAATAAACCAGCAGACTCCAACAAACAGGGACCGCAGACTGGGATAAACTGTTTAGTCAGCTTGAAAACAAAATTTGATCCACCTACGTCATCACACTAGAGCCATTCTAGCTTAAGTCGAACCCGGTCTGAACTTGGACCCAGTGGGCTTCTAAAACAGAGTCTCCAGCTAGCAGCCACCAGCAGTTCTCAAAGTGAAATACAGAGAGGGATTCCATACAACCGAGGAATTACAGACTGAACAAAATGCTAGGAACTCAGGTTAGGGAGAGAACCATCTGTCAGCTCGAGCTGACCTGCTAAGCCCAGGACTTGAAAGCCGATTATATCAAGAGCTCACTGCAAAGACAGTGGAGTTCAGAGCCGAAAGAAACTTACCCATGGCCCTCGGAGATGGTAAGAAACACCAAGAAACTCAAAGGGGTCATGGAAACCATGCTTTGCTCCTCCCCATGAAGCTGTCAAAATTTCCTTTGGATCCTGGGACTGCCACCAACTCTGTTAAAAAAAAAAAAAATTCAACCAACTAAATTTTTAAAGACATTCTTGGCTTTGTCCAATGATTCATGGATTGGGCAGCATACCATCTAGCAAATAGAAAGAGCTCCAAGGAGCTGTACAAAATGGAAGATTTTTATAGGGTGGAAGAAAGGAATTATTAGCAAAGAGTGGATTGTTTGTGGCAAGGTCACTTTACTTCAGGGGACTCCAAGGGTCTATCAGGCAGATTATCTCACTAGTGCTAACCAGGTAATTTCAGATTGACTAGTTTAAGATTCCATTCCTGGGCGTTATTGAAACTGTAATTAAGTTAAATATTAAGTCTTTGGTGACATGGGCTTAGCACAGGAGACTCCATGTGGGGCTCTTGCCTCTGTTTAAACAGACTGTAATACAGGATGTGTATTGGTGGGGATATTAGCAAGGATTTTTCAGTGAGGAATAACAATTCATATAGCTAAACAAAGAAGGTAACGGATATAGGAGAAATGAAACAATATGTGTATAAGCAGAAACTTGGACAAGCATTCTAAAGGTTTTAGCAATAGTGGATACGCCATTTTTGAATGGCAAGGCAATACAAATTACAGAAATATCAAAAGTTAAATTTTACATTGGTTATGGGGTCCCTGGGTGGCTCAGTCGGCTAAGTTCCTGACTTTGGCTCAGGTCATGATCTCTCGCGGCTTGTGAGTTCAAGCCCTGTGTCAGGCTCTGTGCTGACAGCTCAGGGCCTGGAGCCTGTTTCAAATTCTATGTCTCCCTCTCTCTCTGCCCCTTCATACCTCTCCTTAAAAGTAAATAAACATTATATTTTTTTTTAATATTAGGTTGGTTACTTGAGTGCTATACTAAGAAACTGATCTCCAATGTTGTTCGCAACTGGTATTATCCGATGGTATATAGGATAATAAGAAGAATCTGTATGAGAATAAAAGCTAATTTTATCTGGCAGTAGAGCTATATAGGAAGATATTATAACAAATGTGATTTTTTTCTTTCGAGGCTGGGAAATGTGCACTGCCATTAAAAATAGTAATAATCAGTTTCTGGAAGTATATAAATTATTGTTTCGGATTTTTTCCCAAAGTCTTTGTTAAAGATACAGTGTGAAAATGGAACTCAGCTAAGTATTTTATAAAAATTTTAGGGGCGCCTGGCTGGCTCAGTCGGTTGAGTGGCTGACTTCGGCTCAGGTCATGATCTCACGGTCTGTGGGTTCGAGCCCCGCATCGGGCTCTGTGCTGACGGCTCATCAGAGCCTGGAGCCTGCTTCGGATTCTGTATCTCCCTCTCTCTCTGCCCTTCCCTGCTCACGCTCTGTCTCTATGTCTCTCAAAAATAAATAAACGCTAAAAAAATTAAAAAAAAATTTATTATTTACTCCTTAAAATAACAATCCTATAGAGTAAATTCTAAGTGTTTTTCTGAAATTATACACAAGGTAAGTGAGGATTGGAGAGTTTACATGGCTAATAATTGACAAAGCAATGATTAGCCAAGTGTTTTGGGTCTAACATCCCCATACTTAAACACTTTTCCCAACTGCCTCCCTGGAGGATTTAGGGATATTAAAAGTTCATGGCTATATGTCTTACAGTTTACTCATTTTATTTTTATTATTTCGTATATGTGTCTAGCCTCTCATCTAAGGGCGATAAGAATTTCAATATTGGAAATTATATTTAAGTAAATGACAAATGTGAATCTTAGATAACTCTGCTTAGGAAGTGGGTTCTTGCTGGATAGATTTCTAGTAGTGAATTACGAGTCAAAGCTATTCTTGAGACTTATTAACATAAATATAAGTAGAATGGAATAATAATGGAATGATAATGGAAGCCACATTTCTATAATTGAAATAATCCATATTCTGGAGTACCCTAGTTTAATTTGTAAAATTAGTATGAAATGATAAATGAATAGAAAGTTACTGTGCTACTAGACAAAGTTTAATTTGCTAAGGCAGTGTTCAGTGTAGTGATTCTACTTTACATTGCTTTTCTTTAGATTTTTTTGTCTCTTCTGATATTCAGATTGCAAAATGAAACGATGTTTAAAATGTAATAAAAGCCCAAGTTCTTAGTACAATATGCTTTTCTATGTGGTTGGATTAATTCCATTTTTTTTTCACACTATATACTGGGAGTGTACATATTTTGCTTTTTTGGTTCTAGGTTTTTTCAGTTTATTTATTTTGAGAGAGCCAGGGTGCACAAGTGGGGGAGGGATAGAGAGAGGGGGAAAGAATCCCCACCAGGTTCCCTGCTGTCAGCACAGAGCCCAAAGTGGGGCGTGACCCCATGAACCGTGAGATCGTGACCTGAGCTGAGATCAAGGGTTGGTCGCTTAACCAACTGAGTCATCCAGGCACCTTTTAATGATTTTTATAATAGTTTATATTTATGGAATTATTTGCTTCACTAATTTGGACTTTTTAAATGTAAATAATGTTAATATAGAATGAATACAATGTTTTAATCTAAATACAATAGCTAATTTAAGATTATTTGATTTTAATCATAAGCTTTACTTATGCATGGTCAAATACCTGTCATACTGTTAACATACAAAAATATCCATTGAATTAACAGAAATAATACAGGTTTAAAAATGAGTATCAAGGCATTCTATAAGAAAATATTACTACTGATACTATTACAGTATTATATTTGTTATTATAAATTATATACAGAGACGATGTCAGATATTTATGACCACTGCATCACTGAAGTAATGTTTTCTACATCTGTACAGTCTATAAAAATTATATTTTCTGATAAAATGTATATATATTTTTAAATGGATTAATTCACTTACATTTTGAAAAACTCCATACTAAAATTTTCATAGACCTTGTATTCTACTTTGTGTCCTTGTATCCCATGAAAACTCAGTATTTTTAGAGTCAATGGAACCATATTTAGAGAATAAGAATTTACTTGACATAAAGAATCAAAATTACCTGTAATTATGTCATTTTCATAGAATTTACATTCAACATTAAACTTCAGTAAGATTTATTCTGAATCCAATTGTGCATAAGAAATTTAAGTAGACAACATGCAAAGCAAATAGAA